>CM055120.1:47551775-49951775 GCA_029206835.1 Rana muscosa
TGTATTATAATGTATGTTTGTGTATGTTGTATAGTTTGTATGTGTGTTATAATGTATGGTGTGTGTGTGTGTTATAATGTATGTTTGTGTATGTTGTATAGTATGTATGGTGTGTGTGTGTTATAATGTATGTTGTATAGTTGTGTGGTATATGTTAACCTGTACTGTTGTTCATTAAGAATGGTGTTCATGAACGATATGTTTGTATAGAATGGAAGTGTGGAGGAATAGAGGCTGTTTGTTCACCTACCAAACATGAATGTTAACTTTTCAAAGTAAATATTAGTAAATAAGGTGAAGCTGTGAACCATGTGCTGTATTTTTCATTTCCGTTGCACAGGATTGGCTGTTCATAAATACGTTTACCTTATGTACTAACTTTGGAAAATATACTTCGCTGGAAGAACAAACTATCCAGTCAACCCGATTATATACAAATAAAACAAACACATATAATACAAACATATTCAGGCTACACATGGATCACTTTAATATGTGTGTGAACAATTCAATGGAACCCGCTGTGTACTGTTGTCTGTGTGTGTCATGCAGCGAATATTGTGCTTTGTGTCTGTATAGATTTGTGTGTGCTGTAATGCAGAGTGTAGTGTGGTAGGATTGTGTAGCTGTGTTTTACTGTTACAACTGTGTATTCGTTTTTGCATGTGGTGCAAGTAAGATGATGATCAGTTCTAGTCAATTATTGTTAATTTATAAATTAATATGAGTGCAATATGTGTGTGGTCAGTATTCAGGTTCACTAATAGATCGAGCACCACACACAACCCATGTGTACCTGATATTAGTGCACAGCCCATTTCTGTTATGGATCAGTTTAATTTCTGTACATTTATTATAGTGACAGTTTGTGTACAGTCTGTTTTGCATAAATGTGTGCTCCTAATAAGTGTATAACTTATTATACACCTTTGTGTGGCCGTTAATAATTGTATTTGGTATGTTATCTAGATTTGTGTGTCAGTTCATATTTGTGCCCATCATATGTTTATTATAAAGTTTTGCATGCTAGTAAACATTCGTTTTTAGTGTGTGTGTGTGTGTGTGTGTGTGTGTGTGTGTAAAAAAAAAAAAATCACAAATATAATGTACAGAATACATTTGCATTCAGTACAAGCTGTACGTTTTCATTAATAATGATGTGCAGAATGTATTTAGTACCCTTGTGTGTCTGTACCAGTTGACTTTTTTATACCCTTCTGTGCCTGTCCCATTTTTTTAATGTATTTCATATCCTTGCGTGTACCAATTTGACTGTGTTTTATACCCTTGTGTGTTTTTAGGAGTTTTTTTTTTTTTTTTTTTGCCCTTGTGTGCGTGTACCACTTTGAATGTATTTAATACCCTTCCGTTTGTATGTAATTTTGCTCTTGTCTGTACCAGTTTGACTATATGGTATACCGTTGTGTGGATGTACCATTAATTTATTTTATACCCTTGTGTGCCTGTACCTGTTTGAATGCATTGTATACACCAGTTGAATGTACCTGTATTTTATTCCCTTGTGTGTCTATCAGCTTGTATGTAATTTTACTCTTGTGTCTGTACCAGTTTGACTGTTTTCTACCCTTGTGTGTCTTGTATCAGTTGCATTTTTATACCCCTGCGTTTCTGTACCAGTTGATTGTATTTTATACTGTTGTGGGTCTATACCAGTTTTTATGTATTTTCTGCCCTTGTGTGTATGTACTAGTGTGTTTTTTATACCCATGTGTGTGTGTGTGTGTATACCAGTTTTTGTATATTTCTTATGCCCTTGTGTGTCTGTACCAGTTTGTTTGTTTTTGATACCCTTGTGTGTACTAGTATACTGTGTGTACTAGTGTTTTTTACACCCTTGTGTGTTTATACCAGTTTGAATGTAATTTATACCATTGTGTGTCTGTACCTGTCTAGCTGTATTTTGTATTCAGTGAGGCTGATTTACTAAAAATATAGAGAATGTTCACTCAAAAAATAGTGAAGATTTACTTCAATTATCCAATCATGTGCAAAAAAATAAACTTTCAAAAACTCATCATAAACAAAATTTCATTTTTACGTGATTAGATAATTAAAGTGAATCTTTACTATTTTTGTGTCAACATTCTCAACTTTTAAGGTAAATCAGTCATTGTGTGTCTGTTTGTTTCCCTGTATTATGTATCCTTGTGCTATATTTATGTGTGTATTGTATAGCCTTGTGTGTCTGTACCATTGGGACTGTATTTTTTTTTTTACTCTTGTGTGTCTGTTTTTGTTTGTATGTATTGTATACCCTTGTGCGGCTGTATCAATGGGGCTGTATTGTGTACTCTTGGGTGTCTGTCCCTGTTTTGTATGCACTTTTTACCATTGTGTGTCTGCACTATTTGGGCAGTATTTTGTACAGTGTCTGTACCAGTTTGTATGCAGTGTATACCCTTGTGTGTCTGTACCAGTTTGTATGCAGTGTATACCCTTGTGTGTCTGTACCAGTTTGTATGCCATGTCTACCCTTGTGTGTCTGTACCAGTTTGTATGCAGTGTCTACCCTTGTGTGTCTGTACCAGTTTGTATGCAGTGTCTACCCTTGTGTGTCTGTACCAGTTTGTATGCAGTGTCTACCCTTGTGTGTCTGTACCAGTTTGTATGCAGTGTCTACCCTTGTGTGTCTGTACCAGTTTGTATGCAGTGTATACCCTTGTGTGTCTGTACCAGTTTGTATGCCGTGTCTACCCTTGTGTGTCTGTACCAGTTTGTATGCAGTGTCTACCCTTGTGTGTCTGTACCAGTTTGTATGCAGTGTCTACCCTTGTGTGTCTGTACCAGTTTGTATGCAGTGTATACCCTTGTGTGTCTGTACCAGTTTGTATGCCGTGTCTACCCTTGTGTGTCTGTACCAGTTTGTATGCAGTGTCTACCCTTGTGTGTCTGTACCAGTTTGTATGCAGTGTCTACCCTTGTGTGTCTGTACCAGTTTGGCTACTCATAGATATAAATTGATTTACTAAATGGGTAGAGGTAAAGTAAATGTCCACTTTGAAAAGCTTATGATCACTTTGCAAAATGAAGGCAAGTATTGACTTTGAATACTCAAATTCAAGGGAAATATAAAAAAAAAGAAAGATTCCTGTTAGGACATCACTGCTTATTTACTAAGCCTAATGAACAGTCTCTATTACTTTAGTAAATCAACCCCATTGTTTGCCAGATGTTCGGCCTATTCCTTGGTCATTCTGTATTTCATACAAACCATTTTCCATAAAGCTAAACAAAAATAGGCTCTAGGAACCCTCTACTAGATATATCTAGAGTTTACTGTTTCGAAGACTCCAATAGACAAAATGAAGTAAACCCCAATAAATAATTAAATACATTTATTGGGGTTTTAGAGATTATTCTTTAAAGTGTATATCATGGGAAGATGGTTCCCCAATGAAGTTTTCATTTGCAATAGAATGATGTTAAGGATGTTGTGCACTTCTTTTTGTCTATGGAAGTCTTCATAGCATTTTACTTAAATCCTAGCAATTTCAGCTACTGAGAAATCAAGTGTTTGCAAAATAGACATGGACATGTCATAAGTGTCCCAACTACACTAGCATGTATATGTATTGTGGTTGATTTACTAAAACAAATAGGTTGTTTAGCGAATGTGCAAGGAAAATAAAAATACAGTATTTTTGCTTGCATATGATTGGATGATGGAACTCAGCTGATCTTCATCTCATTCACAAGTGAACACAAAATTTCTTTGCAAAGTGAGCAGCCCAATTGCCTTTAGTAAATCAGTCTCATTGTGTGCAATTATTCAGTTCTCTTATGTAAAAAAAAAATTAAATAAAAAATTAAATAAAGTGCACTCCAATATACAATGGGAACTGGCCCAAAAATTCTAGTTGCATAGATCAATTTTTTTAGGTTCTTGCAAGGATCACTTTGCCAAAGAAACTATATTTCTGAAATGCGTAAATGTTGAATTTGAACAAAGCATGCGTCTCTGAGGACCTCTGTCTTATGTCTGTGTGTAGCCGTACACATGGCACAATTTGAGTGCGTCATTCTGTTTTTTGTATGCCTTTGCATTCTGGAGTGTGCTATTTTACTAAATTCACACTGTATGCGATACTTATGTGTATATTTTATTTATATTGTATTTTAATAGCCAATGATATCTGTACTCCTTTTTCCCCTTGTAGTTTTGTTTAATGCTGGTAATTTAAAAAGAAAAAATTATAGATCTAAAAAAATTTCATTCTTTAGAATATATTTTTATTTTTTTTACTATGGCTAAGCACACATTATATATATATATATATATATATATATATATAATCTTTCTTTAAATACACAAGTGTACCCATTTGTTGAACAGCCATAGTAAACGTTGTTAGAATATTCTAAATAATTTCAAGATAAACTATATTTGGTGTGTGGGTATGGGATATTTACAAAATATAGTAATTTTTGGGAATTTCTGGCTCAAGAAAAAGCAACATAAAACTGGCCATGGAGATTATTATTATTATTATTATTATTATACAGGATTTATATAGTGCCAACCGTTTGTGCATCGCTTTACAACATGAGGGCAGATTTGTAGATCCATCCTAGCAACATGCAGAGTTTGCCCCTGAGGTTTGCTAATAATTCTATGTACATAGATATGACCATTTGAAAACCCAATTTAAATTGCTTTTTGTTTACAGATCTGAATACAGGTGTATTGTTTTCTAAGGGAGCAGGCACAAACATGCTTTACATTTAGATCCATAACCAAAAAGTGAAGACATGCATTTTACACATGTATGTGCATTCTGGGGTTGAAAAGAGAGCAGGAGGATATAAACTAGAATATTATGCATTTAAACACATATGCATTGTCCCAGATCTAAACAGAAGCATTTCAGTGATCATTTACATAGGAACTTTGGGGGTTATTTACGAAAGGCAAATCCACTTTGCACTACAAGTGCAAACTACAAGTGCAAATTGCACTTGGAAGTGCAGTCGCTGTAAATCTGAGGGGTAGATCTGAAATGAGGGGAAGCTCTGCTGATTTTATCATCCAATCATGTGCAAGCTAAAATGCTGTTTTTTATTTTCGTTGCATGTCCCCCTCAGATCTACAGCGACTTGTAGTGCAAAGTGGATTTGCCTTTAGTAAATAACCCCCTTTGTCCCATAAAAATGATGCCTATGTGATCAGTAAAATGTATACGGCCGTCTGCATGTAGCCTAAAACCTAATCTCAGAGGAAACTGCAATCTTTTAAATTGGTCTTCAGTATTGGTATCTCTGTAATGGGCATTGGTTTTCAACTTTTGGCACTAATTGGGTGTTTGAAGTGAACACCAGTTCACATTATTTACTGTAATTCACGTTGCGATTTGCTAAGTGAACAGTCACTTCTTTAGGCCTCCAAGGTATCGGGTGATAAGGTTTAGGGTGGCCACTTTTTCTTCAAGCCAAACCCGAAAAACTTTAGTGGCGCACAGCAAATTTTTTTTATTTTTATTTTTATTTTTTTTTAGCATACACTTTAGGATTGTAACAGACCTGTGACACCTTTGGGCACTCCAAAGAGAATAGTAATGTTGCGCACATAGTGCCCCCTCACCCTCCTGTCAGGCCCTGTTCTGAGTCACATTCCTCTCTGAATATTGTGTCCCGGTTTTTAGGAGGACTAAAACCCGGACACATGATTCAAAACCCGAACTGTCCGGGCTAATCCCGGACAGGTGGCAACTCTAGATAAGGTGCCCTATGTGAAGGCAGGCCATTAACTGCAATCTACAGCATTGCAGTACTCTGCAGTCCATGTGTGTTGTCTGCAAGTCTAACAGCTCACAGGGCTGCCATTTAAAATGTGCACACAGTACCCTAACGCAACAATACGCCGACAATCTTTGTAAATCGCCTCCACTTTATTTTCTCATTAAAAAATGAAAGTTCTCCCTTGTAGTGGGACTGTGCCTGCACTTCAAGGGTTAGCGTCTGCTTTATTTAGCGGGGACCATGAAAAGCCTTATTACTTAGCTGAAAAGTGCTATTACTTACCTGATCTTCCCAGGGCCACCTTTAAAAGCACCATTGGCCCCTGGGCAAAGTAATACACTGGGGCCCCTACCAGCCTGCCCCAATTTACGCACCTATTCTCAAGAATTTAAGTATAAATAGTTAATAGAATTAAACATATTTATTAGTAGTTTCAATAAAATCAATTAAAGATTTTTAAGAAAACGTGCCATGAATCAAAGACTAATCAACACAAAGGGCACAGTACATGGGGGGGGGGGCAGAAAGGCACAGTACATGGGGGGGGGGAGACAGAAAGGCACAGTACATGGGGGGGGGGAGACAGAAAGGCACAGTACATGGGGGGGGAGACAGAAAGGCACAGTACATGGGGGGAGAGACAGAAAGGCACAGTACATGGGGGGGGAGACATAAAGGCACAGTACATGGGGGGGGGGGGGACATAAAGGCACAGTACATGGGGGGAGGGAGAGACAGAAAGGCACAGTACATGTGGGGGGGGAGGGAGAGACAGAAAGGCACAGTACATGTGGGGGGGGGAGAGAGACAGAAAGGCACAGTACATGGGGGGGAGGGAGAGACAGAAAGGCACAGTACATGTGGGGGGGGGGGGGAGAGAGACAGAAAGGCACAGTATGTGGGGGGGGGAGACAGAAAGGCACAGTACGTGGGGGGGGGAGACAGGAAAGGCACAGTACGTGGGGGGGGGAGACAGAAAAGGCACAGTACATGTGGGGGGGGGGGAGAGAGACAGAAAGGCACAGTACGTGGGGGGGGGAGACGGAAAGGCACAGTACATGGGGGGGAGAGACGGAAAGGCACAGTACATGGGGGGGAGAGACAGAAAGGCACAGTACATGGGGGGGGGGGAGAGACAGAAAGGCACAGTACATGGGGGAGAGACAGAAAGGCACAGTACATGGGGGAGAGACAGAAAGGCACAGTACATGGGGGAGAGACAGAAAGGCACAGTACATGGGGGAGAGACAGAAAGGCACAGTACATGGGGGGGGGACAGAAAGGCACAGTACATGGGGGGGGGGAGAGACAGAAAGGCACAGTACATGGGGGGGGGGACAGAAAGGCACAGTACATGGGGGGGGACAGAAAGGCACAGTACATGGGGGGGGACAGAAAGGCACAGTACATGGGGGGGGACAGAAAGGCACAGTACATGGGGGGGGGGAGACAGAAAGGCACAGTACATGGGGGGGGACAGAAAGGCACAGTACATGGGGGGGGACAGAAAGGCACAGTACATGGGGGGGGGGCAGAAAGGCACAGTACATGGGGGGGGGCAGAAAGGCACAGTACATGGGGGGGGGGAGACAGAAAGGCACAATACTAGGATCAGGAGGCACAGTACAGGTTCTTGGATGCTTCCCAGGAGAATTAAATTAAAAGCATGACTGTCCCGGCAGATCCTGGGACAGTTGGAAAGTATAATGTAATGCAAGATTATCATGAGGGGCCACTGGGCTGTGCCCAGGGTACCCATGCATTAGGACAGCCCTGGATCCTCCAGTCCCACAGGCTCCTATGCACTGCACTCTGTCCCTGCAAGCCTCCTATGATCCAGTGGTCTAAGGTCCTCAGATGTCATTAGGACCCCGTATTGGATGAGAGGACACCGGGGGGACAGTCCACTGCTGGAGCAGAGGGGAGTGCCGTTTGCCAGGAAAGTGGCGGATCAGGTAAGTAAAACAGCTTTTCTCGTCCCCTAGACTTAAGCCTAGTACACACGGGCTGAATGCCAGGCGACATTCGGCCAATGCCCCCCTGTCAGAACACATTAGCTCAGTGGAGGAGATCACTGTACTACCGTTGAATAGTTAGTACAGCGGCTCCGACCCGAGCTGCCAGTTTTTTTTTCATTGAACTTAGGTTTAACAAAAAAAAACTGATAGTGTGTACTAGTCTTTATGGGGTTGATTTACTGAAGGCAAATAGACTATGCACTTTTGCAAAGTTGCTCCAGAGCTTAGTAAATGAGTCACTTTGCAAATAATACCCAATCGCGTGCAAGAAAAACTGATTTTTTTGCTGGCACATGATTGGATGATAGAAGTCAGCAGAGCTCCCACTCGTTTAGGCCTGATTCACACCTATGGCATTTTTAGTGCTTTTTGCATATTTGCACTACACTCCATTTTACATGGTTTCCTATGGAACACGTTCTGTAGTGCAAATCCGCAAAAAGCACTAAAAATGCCATAGGTGTGAACCAGGCCTTACTAAGCTCTGCAGAGTGCAACTGCATATTTGCCTTTAGTAAATCAACCGCTAAATGAACATTAACGCTTGAAGTGCGAGCATAACCCCACTGCAAGGGAAGGCGTTTTCGTTTTTCCAAGTCCAGCTTAAAGGCCCGTACACACGATCGGATTTTCCGATGGGAATTGTGTGATGACAGGCTGTTGTCGGAAAATCCGACCGTTTTGTACGCTCCATCGGACAATTGTTGTTGGATTTTCCACCAACAAATGTTGGATAGCATGCTTTAAATTTTTCCGGCAACAAATGTGTGCTGTAGGATTTTCCGACCGTGTGTACACAAGTCCGTCGGACAAAATTCCAAAGTACAGAAGCAATGCTCACCATAAAACAACATTAGTAGAAGTTGCCCAAAGAGCGGCGCTAAAGAGCTGAAAAACCACATAGTTTCGTGTTTGCTGGCTGACAATTCTTTGCCGTTTTGTATGCAAGACGAGTTCATGGCCAACGCCCTTCGGACAAAAGGCCTACGCTTTGTCTGCGGAAAATCCGATCGTGTGTACCAGGCTTTAGGAGAATCACGTTTTTCGCATTTTTTTTTTTTTTTATGCATGTTTTTTTGCTGCATTCTTTGAGTGACACCATTCAATTGAATGGGCTGCCCTCTTTCCAAATACACACCAAAGTAGATTTCAATCCTGCAGCAGTGTGAACTTGGGCTCCGTAAATGAACAGTTAGTGGAGCGACAGCATCATCCTTATGAAATTTGTTGCATCGCTAAGCCTAGGTTCACACTGACAGCGGGAATGAAATCGTGCGAGTTCAGCTGAAGTCGCACGATTTCATTTCCGCGTGTCAGTGACGACTTCGGGGGGCGATTTCAGAGACATCTGTGCGGGTTGCTGCACAGATCTCTATGGAAATCGCATCCTGAAGTCGCCAAAAGTAGAACAGAAACTGCCCCTTAAATTTGGCGTCGCACCGATTCGGACGGTGCCAAATCGCTCCAAAGTGAACCTAGTCTAAAGCCCCGTACACACGGTCAGACTTTTTGGCAACAAACTTCATTTTGAGCAAGTTTGCCAAAAAATCCGACCGTGTGTACGCTCCATCGGACAAACTTTTTTGGTTTTCATCTGACAAAAGTTCCGTCTGCAAACGGACAAACTTTTTGCCAACAAAAGTCCCATGGAGCAAAGTCCGACCGTGTGTACAGAAAACCATCGGACTTTTGTCCGATGGACGAAATAAATAATGTTAAAATCAACCAACAATAGCAGAAGTTGACCAAAGGGTGGTGGTAAAGAGCAGAAAAACCACGTGATGTTGGAAAAAGTTTTGGGAAAGTTTGCAGAAAAGTCCTGTGGTGTGTATGCTGTGGATGTGCCCGGCCAACTCCGTTCAGACAAAAATCCACGGAAAAGTCTGATGGAAGTCCGACCGTGTGTGTGTACGAGGCTTAAGACATGCGATCGGAATGATTAACAATTCCCGGGAAAATTGTTTTGTTGTTGGAACAGCAGCCATTTGCGTTGATGAACATGATTATATTCGGCCCCTGGGGTGGTGGGAGAACTTGTTGAATCAGAAGCCACACAACTTGTGATCCCTTATCGCAGGGAAATAAAGTGCATGCAGTCCCTTCCTCTGTACACACATAAAGATCCATTTTTAATTTTACAATCAATCCAAATTTTTAGACCACCTTTCCAATTAATTTATTTTCATGGCTCATGCATGGAGCCAATATTAGAATTTATTATTATTTCTAAAGCGGTAGTAAAGTCCGCTTTGGTGATTTTTACCTACAGGTAAGCTTATAATAAGGCTTACCTGTAGGTAAAACGAATACAGTGGAACCTTGGATTACGAGCATAATTCGTTCCAGAAGAATGCTTGTAATCCAAAGCACTCGTATATCAAAGCGAGTTTACCCATAGGAAATGATGGAAACTCAGATAATCCGTTCCAGTGGCACTGCTAGTTTATGCAGTACCGCATGTAACCAGAGGTGGGGGGTCGCCGGAGACATTCGGAAACACTCAGAGCACTCGGAGCTGCTTGGATGCACGTAGAGTTTCCGAGTGGCTCCGAGTGTCACCGGCGCCCCTGCACCTCTGGTCAAATACGGTACTGCACACCCCAGAGGGTTGAATCCTGCTAATTTTGCGAGACAGCGCTCACAAACCGAGTCAGGATTTAAAAAAAACAATAGCTCGAATTGCGAAACGCTCGTAAACCGCCTTACTCACAATCCGAGGTATTACTGTATCTCCTAAACCTGCACGGTTTAGGAGATATGCGCTCTTTTGGCAGCCGGTGACATCACCGGGGCATGCGCTCTAAAGAAACGGCATACCCATGCCGTACCTTCAGAGCGATGTGCCGCGGCCTTGACTCGTGCATTGCATGGGAGTGACATCATCGTGGCTCGGCCATTCAAGCTGCCGGAGCTCGCGAACCCGGAAGGAAGGCCTGTCAGTGGCAACAGCGCATCGCTGTAGGGCTTTGTTCTAAGGTAAGTATTTCATAATGTGCCATTACGTTGTAGGGTTTTTTTTTTTTTAATGCTGCAATTTACTACCACTTTAAAGTAGTAGAAATCCCCTGCAAGCCAATGTCATAATGTGCTACTATTGCCTACTAGCACATTATGAGAGGCTTACCTTAAAATGAAGCCCTCCACCGCCGCGTTGTCACCGCTGAGAGGGCTGACCTCTTCCCCTGGGGTTCGCGTCCTCTGGCTACATGAGTGGCCGGGGGCACGATTTCGCTCCCTTTCGCATGCTGGACCGTCAGAGCGCATGCACAGGTAACGTCACCGGCACATTTAGGAGATCTTCACAGTACCTACAGGTAAGCCTTACTATAGGTACAAGTGGTAGAACAGAGTTTACTATCACTGTAATATCATATAATAATGATGATAATAATAATGGCTCCATGTATCTGCAGGTTCAATTCATCCAAATTGTGATTTGTGGTAACATGGCCATTTGGCCATGGCTGACTGCTAGGATTGCTCTGGACTGCTGGAAACCTCTCCTCCTTTCTAAGGCGCAGGCTGACAGCTTGCCCACCTATCATAGGCTTCCTGGGGTCAGATACCCTCTGCCCTGAATATGCACCAGGATTAACTATGGTGCATATCTAGCCCTTCTCCCTTATGTTTTGGTATCTATAGTTTCCAAAGTCCTGGAGGACACAACCTGTTGCTGCTTACCAGCAGCCTCCACCTAGCAGTATACCCCGCTGTCGTTTATTGCGATTTTCACCATTATTGGTTGTTTGCCACAAACAAACAGCCAATCTAATTTTACCAAGGTGTGTGTTGCATGTGGCAGCACATTCGAACCTACTATTATGCTCCTGATGAAGCGTTAGTTTGCGAAACTGGTAGAGCAATTCAAGATTACATCCGATACATTGGACCCATGGCTAATACCACCTGCTTCACATGTTCACTGTTTCACTAGCCTTTGGTTGCTGGTTATGTATTTTCATTAAGGATGGAGTGCATATATGCTGTATTATTCTGAAGCACTGTAGAATGTTAGCCTGAGCCCTGTATCTAAATACGAATAGACTGTCTCTTTTTTTGAATGTTTATATGTATTTTCTTATTACCTTTTCTAAAATAAAAACCCCTAGCCCAGTGGTTCTCAACTCCAGTCCTCAGGGCCCACCAACAGGCCAGGTTTGCAAGATAACTGAAATGCATCACAGGTGATATAATTTGCTGCTCAGGGATTGCAGTATTCTAGTCTGCATCTCACCAAGGTAATACTTAAAATCTGGCCTGTTAGTGGGTCCTGAGGACAGGAGTTGAGAACCACTGCCCTAGCTTTTTACAATATCTATCCATGTGCCGCCTAAAGTCCATTCTTTAGTCTATTCATATTCTTCCTGCCATATCGGGACGTTGGCACATTTATACTCGTGCATCCACAGTGTCACCCTGTGAGGATGCACGTTTAAGCAATTCCTTCAAAAACATGGCCATTTAATCGTTTTTATTATTTGCATGTTCTAAAAATATCTGTGACTGTAACACAACAGTAACAGCAGCTTCAAAAATATTAAGGCCAATCCAATCCTAGTCAAGCTTCCCGGGGGATCTCCTCAGAATAGTCTGATCTGCTTATAAATCAGATTTAAGTCTCGGTTCACACTGATACGTGCCAGATTGGCAGCGATTCCTGTGCGTTTCCCACAATACATTACAATCGCACTCCGTTCATGCGAACCGCTGTGGGTGTCAATGTTAACGACACCCCAAAAACAGGTCTCGAAACGCAGTGCGATTGGTAGAATCTGTGTGAACACCCATGCTGTCCGATTCCACTGCGACAAAAAAAGTGCACGCACTTTTTCGTGTCAGTGCAGTGCCACTTGAGCCATACCAAATGATTTGGGCTCAAATCGCACTGCAAGGAATGGCATGTGATTTGAATAGGAATGTGGTGCGTCTGAATCACGTGGTTTCCCGCACCGCATTAGTGTGCACCATCACTAAAGGGGCTTGTTTACACAAGTGTTGACCTCTGAAGAGTGATTTGCGACTAAATGCTTTTGAGAGGGTGTTTAACAGGCAGGGCTGTCTTTAATGCAGGGCAAAAGGGGCAGCTGCCCCTGGCCCAGTTATTGTTGTGGGCCCAAAGCAGTTGCCCCCTTGAGCCTGCACTGCCTGCAAATAGTTAAGTGGATCCGGGGGGGGGGGGGGGGGGCTCAAGAAAATGTTTGCCCAGGGTCCAATCAATATTAAAGACGGCCCTGTTAACAGGTGATATCTTACCTCCTCACTGCCTGTTTTAACCCATTCACATTCACTTGAATGAGTCAGATGCAGCAGATGGTACTGCCTGCTGAACACAACTGGAGGGGAAATCTTTTGCCATGTTCTCCTTTAAGGGGGCGTGGTAGGGGGTGTGTCCTATGCCTACATGCTTTTGCTAATAGATGTCTCTCATTCCCATCTCAAAAAGTTGGGAAGTATGGCTATTATATTCTGATAGTAGGGAGATTTCCCCGCTATCAGAATATACTGATCAGCACGGCCGGACTGGGAATAAAAACCAGCCCTGGAAATGATTTCATAACACCCCCATATTATTATTATTATTAGGTACTTACTGTATATAGCGCCATCAATTTACACAGCGCTTTACATATACATTGTACATTCACATTGGCCCCTACCCTCAAGGAGCTCACAATCTAAAGTCCCTACCTCACATAGATATACTAGGGCCAATTTTAGACAGAAGCCAAATAACCTACCACCACGTCTTTGGAGAGTGGGAGGAAACCGGAGTACCCAGAGGAAACCCACGCAGGCACAAGGAGAACATGCAAGTTCCAGGCAGGTAGTGTCGTGGTTGATTCGAACCAGCAACCCTTTTTACTGCTAGGCGAGAGTGCTAACCACTACACCACTGTGCCGCCCATATCATTATTATACCAGCCCAACGGCATAACAGCATTTTTTTCTTGTTCATAAAAGGGAAAACCATGTATTTTAAAGCACATTTGAAGAGTGTATTATATATAGATAAGACAGATATGAAAGCACACAGGGCTCTATCCATCTATCTATGTATATATCTCTATCTATCTATCTATCTATCTATCTATCTCAGCAAATTTCAGTTAAAAGTAGTAAAAGTGGAGCAATCAAGGGGGACAACTGGGAACGTGGGAGGGGGGGGACAACTCTGGTGACCAGAGACCACCTTCCGCAGAAAAAATACACTAAGGTAAGAGGGGGGGGTGGGTTACTGATATAGGGGGGAAACCTTTTATATCAGTGCCCCCTTACATTATTGTATTCACTCCCCTTCTCACATCAGTGACCCCCCTCAGACTGGCTTGGCGGCGCTGTCATTGACCTCTCAAGTGCAGGGCCGCCATCAGGGGGGTACAGGCAGTACACCTGTAAGGGGCCCGGATGGCCCCCCCTTTTTAATTTTTTTTTTTGTAAGGGGCCCAGAGTTCCCCAGGGCCCCGAATGTCAACCCCACTTTGTATTTTTTTTTATAATTTTTTTTATTTATTTTTTGTAAGGGGCCCAGAGGTCCCCAGAGGCCCGGAGGGCCCCAGGGCCCCAGATGGAAACCTCCCTTTTTTGTTTATTTTTTATAAAAATAAATTATTATATATTTTTTTATTACATTTTTTTTATTTATTTAATTAATTTTTTTTTTTTTTGTAAGGGGCCCAGAGGTCCCCAGAGGCCCGGAGGTCCCCATGGCCCCGGATGGAAACCTCCCTCCTTCTTTTTTTTTTTTTTTTTTTTTATAAAAATATTTATTATTTTTTTTTTTTTTTATAATTTTTTTTTTTTTTTTTTTGTAAGGGGCCCAGGAGATCCCCAGGGCCCTGGATGGCAACCCCCCTATTTTTTGTTTTTATTTGTGTTCGTCAGCACCCAAACCCCCTGCTTCTCAATTCGTGGCACCCCCCCCCCCCGCTTCTCAATTTGCTCCAGGGGGGGCCCCATGTCTGAAGCTGTGTAAGGGGCCCCAAAATTCCTGATGGCGGCCCTGCTCAGATGTACCATGCATGGCTCAGTCAGTCGGCTCCAAGCTCGGTGGCTCTGGTTTTCCTATAGTCTCCTCTCCACAGTCCACACATGTCTGACTTCTCCCATGACCCCCATCCAAGCAGCACTCCCACTCTTGACTCCTCTCCAGACTCCCTCAGAGACTGCAGACATGATATAAGACATGAGATGGTCAGAGGTTGCGGACATGATACATGAGATGGTTAGAGGCTACGGGCATAGTACAGGAGATAGTCAGAGGCTGTGGGCATAGTACAGTAGATGCCAGAGGCTGCGGGCATAGTACAGTAGATGGTTAGAGACTGAGGACATGATACTAAAGATGGTAAGAGAATGTAGACATGATACAGGAGATCAATGCCGCCTCACCAGTGCTTCTGGCTTCCCTCCTTTCCTCTCCCCTGCCCGGGCCTCCCCCTATGTTGTGCCCCGCCCGCAGTGCTTCTGCCTTCCCTCCTCTCCCCTGCCCGGGCCTCCCCTTATGTTGTGCCCCGCCCGCAGTGCTTCTGGCTTCCCTACTCTCCCCTGCCCGGGCTTCCCCCCTATGTTGTGCCCCGCCCGCAGTGCTTCTGGCTTCCCTCCTCTCCCCTGCCCGGGCTTCCCCCCTATGTTGTGCCCCGCCCGCAGTGCTTCTGGCTTCCCTCCTCTCCCCTGCCCGGGCTTCCCCCCTATGTTGTGCCCCGCCCGCAGTGCTTCTGGCTTCCCTCCTCTCCCCTGCCCGGGCTTCCCCCCTATGTTGTGCCCCGCCCGCAGTGCTTCTGGCTTCCCTGCTCTCCCCTGCCCGGGCCTCTCCTTATGTTGTGCCCCGCCCGCAGTGCTTCTGGCTTCCCTCCTCTCCTCTTTTCTCCCCTGCCCGGGCCTCCCCCCTATGTTGCGCCCCTGCCCCCACAGTGCTTCTGGCTTCCCTCCTCTCCTCTCCCCTGCCCGGGCCTCCCCCCTATGTTGCGCCCTGCCCGCAGTGCTTCTGGCTTCCCTCCTCTCCCCGGGCCTCCCCCCTATGTTGCGCCCCTCCTGCAGTGCTTCTGGCTTCCCTCCTCTCCTCTCCCCGGGCCTCCCCCCTATGTTGCGCCCCGCCCCCACAGTGATTCTGGCTTCCCTCCTCTCCCGCTGGCTGTTGCAAGGGATGTTTCAGGATGGAGAGCGGGGGAAGGGGCTAATCTAGAGTTGCCACCTCATCCCTTTAAACCTGAACACATAATAAATAGACAGGTTCTGTGGCTGATTAGGGTGGTAATTAAACTCACTTGGTGTCTTATCTGCATTTAATTAGCCTCAGAATCTGTGCAATTCAAAGGTGTTCGGGTTTAAAGGGATGAGGTGGCAACCCTAGGCTAATCGGTACGTATTTACCGGCCAATTCCTTTAATAAATGAACACACTCGCTGTGTTCAATCATAACTGAAGCATAGTCAACTTTGACTATGCTTCAGTTTGTGAATGAACAGAAAGCCGCTGAGCACATAGCATTTCCCATTCATTCAGCTGAGGCTGCAGAGAAAGGCATGTGTGTTTTTTGAGCTTTGGGGTGCACACCCTAATACAATAGGCTGCACACACCTATAGATGAGCAACATTGGGGGTTGATTTACTAAAGGCAAATAGGCTGTGCACATTGCAAGTTCAGCTGCACCCATTTTCCCCAGAGCTTAGTTAATGGGGTGCTTGTCTTTGTAAAGAATACCCAATCAGGTGCAAGGATAATTTAAAAAAAAACTGCATATTTGCTTGCACATGATGGAAATCAGCAGAGCTTCACCACATTCACCAAGCTCTGGGGAAAATTGGTGCACTGTTTATTTGTCTTTAGTAACTTCATCCCATATTGTTACGGTTTACAATATACTTTAGACTGTGTTAACACCAGTGCGAATTGGATGTGGTTTTCTTTGCATCCAATTCACATGTCAGGAGATTGTGAGCGGCTCTCTATGGAGCCGGTTCACACATCTCTGGAGTGGCTCCGGTGTGAATTGCACATTGGCATACACTGTGTGACAGCTGATTACAGGGAAGGCACACACCCCCTCTCCACGTAGGCAGAGGAAGGAATGTGCAGAGCTGTGCTGTGACAAGACCAGCTCTCTGCTAATCTATTTATAGCACCCACTCTGACACAAATTTCAGGCTGCTTTTATCTCGGTTGGCGGAGAACTTGTCAGACGTTATGCTGATAAGAGGAACGAAACAGCAGAAAGACACAGGACTTAGGGCTTTGAAGAGAGATAAGTAAACACTACAGATATATGTGCCCAGGTCAGATTTCATGAATCAGGTTTACATCCACTTTAAAGTGGTTGTAAACCCTTTACAACCACGTTATCCTACAGGTAAGCCTATAATGAGGCTTACCTGTAGCTACCCAGGATATCCCCTAAACCTGCACGGTTTAGGAGATATCCCCTGTCCCCTGCATGTGCCCATATCATCGGCACATGCGCATTAAAGCAAACTGAAGCAATGGCACGTGTCCGTGTGCCGTTACCGAGTGACGTCATTGCGGCTCCAGCCAATCACAGCACCGGAGCCGCGATACCTGGAAGTAACCCCTGGGAGAGATGTCGCCGGCCGGAGGGGGGTACGAGGACTACTGCGGGGACTTCGATGTGAGGTAAGTAATTCATAATGAGCTAGTATGCCTTTGTCTTGCAGGTTTTTTTTTTTTTTTTTTAAGGGTTTACAAGCACTTTAAGGCCCTTTTTACACTGGGGCGGTTTGCAGGCGCTATTGCGCTAAAAATAGCGCCTGCAAACCGACCCTAAACAGTGGCTGCTGTTTTCCAGTGTGAAAGCCCGAGGGCTTTCACACTGGAGTGGTGCGCTAGCAGGACCGCTCCAAAAGTCCTGCAAGCCGCATCTTTGGAGAGGTGAAGGAGCGGTGTGTTTACCGCTACTCCACCGCTCCTGCCCATTGAAATCAATAGTACAGCGCGGCTATACCGCCGGCAATGTGCCTCTGCAGAGGCGCATTGCGGGCGGCATTAACCCTTTTTCGGATGCTAGTGGGGGTTAAAACCGCACCGCTAGTGACTGAATACCGACGCAAAATAGCGGCGCTTTACCGCCACTGCCCCAGTGTGAAAGGGGCCTAAGACCCCTTTCACACTGAGGCAGTTTTCAGGCGTTTTAGCTCCTGAAAAGCGACTGAAAACTGACTCCTATCCCGCCGGAGTGTGAAAGCCCGAGTGCTTTCACACTGAGGCGGTGCGCTTGCGGGACATTAAAGTCCTGCAAGCAGCATCTTTGGGGCGGTTTGGCTGCGCTGTGTACAGCGCTCCAAGACGTCCCTGCCAATTGAAATAAATGTGCAGCGCTTCTGAAGCACGTGAAAAGCGCTTCCGAAGCCCTGCAACACGGGCATTTTTAACTCCTTCTTTGGGGTTAAAAGCACCCCGCTAGCTGCCAAAAAGTGCCACTTAAACAGCGGTAAAGCGCTGCTAAAACGAGCAGCGCTTTATCGCTAAGGCACGGGCAGCCCCAGTGTGAAAGGGGTCTTGGGTAAAGAAAACTTGAGGCTTTAGCACAATTTTAAGCCCATGTTCGCATCAGGCTGATTTGACATGCGATTTGACATGTCAAGTCGCATGTAAAATTGACGCCTATTGCCGGCAATGGAACTGTCTGATTGGTGTGATGCTGCACCGATCCCCTAAAGTGGTTCCTGCACTTCTTTTGGCAGGAACCCGCACAGATGTTTCAGAAATCGCTCCTGAAGTCAGACTGAAGCCCAGGTTCACACTGGGCCGCGGAAATAGTTAGCGGCAAGTTCAGCTGAACTCGCACGATTTCACTCCCGTTTGTCAGTCCCAGGTTTCTGCACAGTTGTCAATGTAAATCGCGGGCCGAAATTGCAAAAAGTAGTACCGAAACTACTTTTGGAAATCGGTGCAGCGCTGGAACGATTAGAACGGTGCCATTGCCGGCAATTTCCACCGATTTTGTCAAATCGCAGCAGTGTGAACCAGGGTGAAATGTGGGTTTGAAATTGTGCGAGTTGAACTCTGACAATTTCAAACCCGCTTTCAGTGTGAATCTTGGCTTAGGCTGGGTTCACACACATGTGGCCACGGTTTCAGTGCGTTTCTGTTCAACGGTTCAGGTGCAAATTTTTACCTAAGATCGCACCTAAACCAGACCCAAAAACGCACAGAAACCTTTTTGAAAGCGTACGCTCTCAGCTGTGTCGGCTAATGGGTACGCAAATATGCGGCTGCTTGGCGCCAAGGCCCACCCGGCGAGAGGCCGTATATTTTTGCGTACTGTCAGCGCCCAGGGGGTTAAAGAAACCCATTGGAAATAGTGAGCAGCAAGCCACCAAAATGCTGACCTGCCACCAAATTTTTGCAGGTTGGGGTGTGTATTCAGAATAGATGCATGTTCCAGGAACGCAGGTAAATTGGCTGTAACTGTAATAACTAATTCCTATACTGGCCATACACCTTACAATAAATGCTCGGTTGTAGATATCAGTTGTAGATACATTTTTAAATGATTTAAGCAAAACAATTATTTAGTGGCGTCGCATAGAATAAGATTTTCCAGCGGCATTGACTCTTCTTTGTCAGAAAACAATCGTCTGTTAGTCAAACTGCACATGTAGATCAATCGGTCCAATCATATTTGGCGTATATGACCAGCAGAAAATGATAATAAACCAGAAATGATATAATCGGGGCTCTGAAATCAGAATTGTACAAAACATTTGTCGGGCCGGGCCGGGGCGGCAGGCGGCTTGTTTTCAGCACTTCTATACAGGGATGTGTTTGTTCTCTTGGTCCGTTAATGAGCAGATCGTCCTGGTAGAAGTCAGCTGTGATCGGTACAATCAGCGGCCCCTCCCATCTCCCGGCCCCGGTGCACTCACACCTGTGCGGGAGGGGGCGGGGCTGCGAGCACGTGTGCGGCTTGTGACCGGGAGAAGGCTGGTCTGAGGGAGGGATATAAGGGGACTGGAAAGGGGGCGAGCGGTAGGTTGGTTGCAGAAAGGTGGGTTTAGGTTGTATAGCGGTAGGTGGGGGGGGATGCTGGTTGTATAGCGGTAGGTGGGGGGGGATGCTGGTTGTATAGCGGTAGGTGGGGGGGGGATGCTGGTTGTATAGCGGTAGGTGGGGGGGATGCTGGTTGTATAACGATAGGTGGGGGGATGCTGGTTGTGTAGCGGTAGGTGGGGGAATGCTGGTTGTATAAAGGTAGGTGGGGGGGGGATGCTGGTTGTATAAAGGTAGGTGGGGGGGGATGCTGGTTGTATAAAGGTAGGTGGGGGGGGGGGGATGCTGGTTGTATAAAGGTAGGTGGGGGGGGGATGCTGGTTGTATAAAGGTAGGTGGGGGGGGATGCTGGTTGTATAAAGGTAGGTGGGGGGGGATGCTGGTTGTATAAAGGTAGGTGGGGGGGGATGCTGGTTGTATAAAGGTAGGTGGGGGGGGATGCTGGTTGTATAAAGGTAGGTGGGGGGGGATGCTGGTTGTATAAAGGTAGGTGGGGGGGGGATGCTGGTTGTATAAAGGTAGGTGGGGGGGGGATGCTGGTTGTATAAAGGTAGGTGGGGGGGGGATGCTGGTTGTATAAAGGTAGGTGGGGGGGATGCTGGTTGTATAAAGGTAGGTGGGGGGGGGATGCTGGTTGTATAAAGGTAGGTGGGGGGGGGATGCTGGTTGTATAAAGGTAGGTGGGGGGGGGATGCTGGTTGTATAAAGGTAGGTGGGGGGGGGATGCTGGTTGTATAAAGGTAGGTGGGGGGGATGCTGGTTGTATAAAGGTAGGTGGGGGGGGATGCTGGTTGTATAAAGGTAGGTGGGGGGGGATGCTGGTTGTATAAAGGTAGGTGGGGGGGATGCTGGTTGTATAAAGGTAGGTGGGGGGGGATGCTGGTTGTATAAAGGTAGGTGGGGGGGGATGCTGGTTGTATAAAGGTAGGTGGGGGGGGATGCTGGTTGTATAAAGGTAGGTGGGGGGGGATGCTGGTTGTATAAAGGTAGGTGGGGGGGGGATGCTGGTTGTATAAAGGTAGGTGGGGGGGGATGCTGGTTGTATAAAGATAGGTGGGGGGGGATGCTGGTTGTATAAAGGTAGGTGGGGGGGGATGCTGGTTGTATAAAGGTAGGTGGGGGGGGATGCTGGTTGTATAAAGGTAGGTGGGGGGGATGCTGGTTGTATAAAGGTAGGTGGGGGGGATGCTGGTTGTATAAAGGTAGGTGGGGGGGGGATGCTGGTTGTATAAAGGTAGGTGGGGGGGGATGCTGGTTGTATAAAGGTAGGTGGGGGGGATGCTGGTTGTATAAAGGTAGGTGGGGGGGGATGCTGGTTGTATAAAGGTAGGTGGGGGGGGATGCTGGTTGTATAAAGGTAGGTGGGGGGGGGATGCTGGTTGTATAAAGGTAGGTGGGGGGGGGAATGCTGGTTGTATGGTGGGGGGGGGATGCTGGTTGTATAAAGGTAGGTGGGGGGGGGGGGAATGCTGGTTGTATAAAGGTAGGTGGGGGGGGGAATGCTGGTTGTATGGTGGGTGGGGGGATGCCGGTTGTATAAAGGTAGGTATAGGTGGGGGGTGCTGGTTGTATAAAGGTAGGTAGGTGTGGGGTGCTGGTGTGGCTCACTGTCTTGCTCTTATCTCGCAGTTTCCATCCCTTATGTCGGAGGAGTGTGGGGGAGCAGCGCTGACCATGGGGAGGAGCCGCAAGAGCGAGGGCAGCCTGGTAAGTGGGGTGTCCTAAGTGGGGGCTGGGTCACTGCTATGGTGGGCCTGTGTGTGTGTGTGTGTGTCTCATGAATGATTTTGTCCCGGAGTCCACCTCTAATGGTACTGTTCACTTGCTTGGAAGGTGTGGGCTGCTGTATTGGGGGTTAGTGGACTGCTGGCTGCTGTATTGGAGCGGCAGACTGGGGTGAGTGGGCTGCTGTATTGGGAGGTGTCTGTGTATGGGGTGAGTGGGCTGCTGTGTATGGGGGTACATTCTGTGTATGGGATGAGTGGGCTGCTAATTATGTGGTGCCGGCTGCTGTATTGGGGGTGCATTCTGTGTATGGGGTGAGTGGGCTGCTGTATTGGGGGTGCATTCTGTGTATGGGGTGAGTGGGCTGCTGTATTGGGAGGTGTCTGTGTATGGGGTGAGTGGGCTGCTGTATTGGGAGGTGTCTGTGTATGGGGTGAGTGGGCTGCTAATTATGTGGTGCTGGCTGCTGTATTGGGGGTGCATTCTGTGTATGGGGTGAGTGGGCTGCTAATATGTGGTGCTGGCTGCTGTATTGGGGGTGCATTCTGTGTATGGGATGAGTGGGCTGCTAATTATGTGGTGCTGGCTGCTGTATTGGGGGTGCATTCTGTGTATGGGATGAGTGGGCTGCTAATTATGTGGTGCCGGCTGCTGTATTGGGGGTGCATTCTGTGTATGGGGTGAGTGGGCTGCTGTATTGGGGGTGCATTCTGTGTATGGGGTGAGTGGGCTGCTGTATTGGGAGGTGTCTGTGTATGGGGTGAGTGGGCTGCTGTATTGGGAGGTGTCTGTGTATGGGGTGAGTGGGCTGCTAATTATGTGGTGCTGGCTGCTGTATTGGGGGTGCATTCTGTGTATGGGGTGAGTGGGCTGCTAATATGTGGTGCTGGCTGCTGTATTGGGGGTGCATTCTGTGTATGGGATGAGTGGGCTGCTAATTATGTGGTGCTGGCTGCTGTATTGGGGGTGCATTCTGTGTATGGGGTGAGTGGGCTGCTAATTATGTGGTGCTGGCTGCTGTATTGGGGGTGCATTTTGTGTATGGGGTGAGTGGGCTGCTGTATTGGGAGGTGTCTGTGTATGGGGTGAGTGGGCTGCTGTATTGGGAGGTGTCTGTGTATGGGGTGAGTGGGCTGCTGTATTGGGAGGTGTCTGTGTATGGGGTGAGTGGGCTGCTGTATTGGGAGGTGTCTGTGTATGGGGTGAGTGGGCTGCTAATTATGTGGTGCTGGCTGCTGTATTGGGGGTGCATTCTGTGTATGGGGTGAGTGGGCTGCTAATTATGTGGTGCTGGCTGCTGTATTGGGGGTGCATTCTGTGTATGGGGTGAGTGGGCTGCTAATTATGTGGTGCTGGCTGCTGTATTGGGGGTGCATTCTGTGTATGGGGTGAGTGGGCTGCTGTATTGGGAGGTGTCTGTGTATGGGGTGAGTGGGCTGCTGTGTATGGGGGTGCATTCTGTGTATGGGGTGAGTGGGCTGCTAATTATGTGGTGCCGGCTGCTGTATTGGGGGTGCAGATTGTGGGGTGAGTAGGCTACTGTGTATGGGATGAGTGGGCTGCTAATTAGTGCCAGCTGCTGGATTGGGGGTGTAGATTGTGTATGGAGTGAGGTGCTGAATATGGGGTGCAGGCTGCTTTATTGGGGTTTCAGTCTGTGTATGGGGTGTGTGGGCTGCTGTTTGGGGTGAACTGGTCATTGTATTTTGGGGGGAGGGTGTGTGGTGTTGGTTTTTATATTGGGGTGAATGAGTTGGAATATGGAGGTGTATATTGGGATGTGTAGGTTGTATTTGATTATAAAGGTTTCTTCTAGTTCAGGGTTAGTGATTCACAAAGTATTAGGACCCTTTCACATCGGACGCAGTGCTGCAGAGGGATGCATTTTGGACGGCACTCCACCTGCATAGACCGTCCATTAATCCAGTCTATCTTATGGGCATAGTTCACACCAATGCAGAAAAGTACAGCATGCTGCAATTTTACCGCACTGCAACGCATGACAGAGCATATAGAAGCCCAAGGAAAGAAGGAAGTGACCTCACAGGACAAATGTAGATATAAAAGCGCATGAAATGCATTCATAGGTACAAAGGGGAAAAACAAACAGTTACTTGCAGCTTCTGGTGTGAAGGGGTCTTAAAAGTAGAACTAAAGATAAAACTTGGTTTCCAAAACTCCTAGACATGTGAAGATCCCTCGGATGGCAGAGCTGTGCAGCAAAGCAAAGATTCCATGGACCAGAATTTTTTTTTTTTTTTTTTTACCGTCTTCTGAAGTGATGAAAATCTGAACAAAGGGGAATTCCCCTGATAGTTGTCACCAGAAGAGTTGTTTTGGTTGAACATGTTCCCCTTCCCATTCTGGGGACAACTCTATAAAACTTGGCTTTCCCATCATCCTTTCTTAGTGACGATTGTCACCAGGACATTTACTTGATGAGACCACAGCAGTAGTGACGGGGTGTAATCCTTCCATTCTCTATTATCCTAAATTACAGGTTCTGCAAAACGTACATCTTGGGGGTCAAAATGCACTTTAGATTTTGTTGCCGTAGCGCA
The DNA here is from genome assembly GCA_029206835.1 of Rana muscosa. Classification (NCBI taxonomy): domain Eukaryota; kingdom Metazoa; phylum Chordata; class Amphibia; order Anura; family Ranidae; genus Rana; species Rana muscosa. Next base: position 47,575,841 of record CM055120.1, read on the forward strand.
TTCCTTAAAGCAACTACTTGCATTAACTTGTTGGGGGTGCAACTCCCTTTAACCACTTGCCGACCGCCACATGTACATTTACGTCGGCAGAATGGCACGGCTGTGCAAAGGGACGTACCTGTATCCCTTTGAATTTGCTGCCATGCGGGCGCGCGCCCCAACCGCGCGCCCGCAGGTCCCGCGGGCTCTGTCCACTGGGTGCCCGCGATCGTCTCACAGAGAGGCAGAACGGGGAGATGCCTATGAAAACAAGGCATTTCCCTGTTCTGCCTAGTGACAGGACAGTGATCTACTGCTCCCTGTCTTCGGGAACAGTGATCGATGTCATGTCACTGGTAGCCCAGCCCCCACAGTTAGAATCACTCCCTAGGACACACTTAACCTCTTCACCGCCCCCTAGTGTTTAACTCATTCCTTGCCAGTGACATTTACACAGTAATCAGTGCATTTTTATAGCACTGATCGCTGTATAAATGACAATGGTCCCAAAAGAGTGTCAAAAGTGTCCGATGTGTCCGCCATAATGTTGCAGTCACGATAAAAATTGCAGATCGCCGCCATTACTAGTAAAAAAATAATAAAAAATGCCATAAATCTATCTCCTATTTTGTAGCCGCTATAACTTTTGCGCAAACCAATCGATATACGCTGCTTGTGTTTTTTACCAAAAATATGTAGAAGAATACATATCGGCCTAAACTGAGAAAGAAGTTTTTTTTTTTTTTTTTTTAAATATATATTTTTTGGGGATATTTATTATAGTAAAAAATATTGCTTTTTTTTTTTTGTTTATAGCACAAAAAATAAAAACCGCAGAGGTAATCAAATGCCACCAAAAGAAAGCTCTGTGGGGGGAAAAAAAGGATATCAATTTTGTTTGGGTGCAAGGTCGCACGACCGCGCAATTGTCAGCTAAAGCGACGCAGTGTCGAATCGTAAAAAAATGGCCCGTCATTGAGCAGCCAATTCTTCCGGGGCTGAAATGGTTTTAAAATGTGTCACAAACTATACTCTCCTTCTGTCCAGTGCTGCGGTGTCCCCAGACATCGGGCATTCATTCATCTTCGCATTGCCCAAATTATGGGAGGGACAGGCAGGTAAGAAAAACCATGCCTGTTCAATTCCCTGTGTTTTTTGTTTTTGTTAAACTTTTTACTTCATGTGCGTCTATGCAACATTCCAGGATGTGAATTTAAAAACACTTGTGCCCAGCTGGAAGGCATGATGAGAGACTTGTAATGCACATATAACTACACAATAAGGGTAATTGTATTCTTCTAGCAAAGTTAGAACTCGAATATTCTCACCACAGTAATGGACACCATGCGTAAGGAGGGGGTACACAAACATTATATTGTCAAAAGTATTGGGACACCTGCCTTTACACGCACATTAACTTTAATGGCATCCCAGTTTTGGTTTGTAGGGTTCAATATTGAGTTGGCCCACCCTTTGCAGCCATAACAGCTTCAACTCTTCTGGGAAGGCTGTCCACAAGGTTTAGGAGTGTGTCTATGGGAATGTTTGACCATTCTTCCAGAAGCGCATTTGTGATGTCAGGCACTGATGTTAGACGAGAAGGTTCTCGCTTGCAGTCTACACTTGAATTCATACCAAAGGTGTTCTCTCGGGTTGAGGTCAGGACTCTGTGCAGGCCAGTTAAGTTTCTCCACCTTAAACTCGCTCATTCATGTCTTTATGGACCTTGCTTTGTGCACTTGTCCACCTCATTTGGTGGAGGGGAGATTATGGTGTGGGGTTGTTTTTCAGGGGTTGGGTTGGCCCCTTAGTTCCAGTGAAGGGAACTCTTAAGGGGTCAGCATACCAAGATATTTTGGACAATTTCATGCTCCCAACTTTATGGGAACAGTTTGGGGATGGTCCCTTCCTGTTCCAACATGACTGCGCACCAGTACACAAAGCAAGGTCCATAAAGACATGGATGAGCGCGTTTGGGATGGGGGAACTTGACTGGCCTGCACAGAGTCCTGACCTCAACCTGATAGAACACCTTTGGGATGAATTGGAGCGGAGACTGCGAGCCAGGCCTTCTCATCCAACATCCGTGTCTGACCTCACAAATGCGCTTCTGGAAGAATGGTCAAACATTTCCATAGACACACTCCTAAACCTTGTGGACAGCCTTCCCAGAAGAGTTGAAGCTGTTATAGCTGCAATGGGTGGGCCAACTCAATATTGAACCCTACGGACTAAGACTGGGATGCCATTAAAGTTCATGTAAGGGCAGATGCCCCAATACTTTTGACAATATAGTGCAGTGGTTCTCAACCTGGGGGTCGGGACCCCCTCGGGGGTCGAATGACTATTTGCCAGGGGTGACGAATCTTGGGCTGTTCCTGAAGCCTGCGCTGCTCACCCAGCCTTTTTGCGGCCACCCAGCAGGGCTGTTCCTGGAGCCCGCAGCCGCCCACTCAACCTGTTCGCAGTCCCCCATTCAGTTCACGGCATGTGTTGGGGGCAGAGACTAGAGGTCAGCTGACTGGTAAGGAATGTGAAGTGGGAGGGGCTAGAAGAGACCCTATCTTCTGATTTTGGCATAGGTGTCACCTCTACGATACACCACAAATTCAGAGACACAGTGAGTAAAACTACCTGTGATTATAGTTGCCATCAAAAGTCCCCACTACAGTTCTCAGATCAGCAGATGACCTTGATCAAGAGCACCTAAGTTGGCTGATCAGAACTCCCCCCAGCACTGCCACTCATTCCAACTCCCCGCCAGCACTGCCACTCATCCCACTCCTCCCACCAAGCAGTAAGAGAAGGAATAAAATTAGAGAATAGATGGAAGAGAGAGGAACATAGGGGGAGGAACAAAGAGGAGAAAGAAAGATGGCTAGAGAGGGATGGGGGGAAAAAACAAGAAATTAGCATAGAGAGATGAAAAGTAAAGAAAGGAGAAGAGAAAGAGTGGTACATCCTAAAATGTACCATAAGGCCCCTTTCACACTGGGGCGGTAAGACGCCGCTATTTTTAGTGGCACTTTACCCACAATTTTGCGGCGCATTGCCGGCAGTATAGCCACGGTGTCCCATCGATTTCAATGGGCAGGAGCGGTATACACACCGCTCCAAAGATGCGGCTAGTAGGACTTTTTTTCCCGTCCTGCTAGCGCATCGCTCCAGTGTGAAAGCCCCAAGGCTTTCACACTGGAGACACAGCAGCGGCTGTTTATGATCGGTTTGCAGGCGCTTTTTTTGGCGCAATAGTGACTGCAAACCGCTCCAGTGTGAAAGGGGTCTAGGGGTTTTAATCCTATACGAGTGGAAGGGACTCAGGGAGCGCTAAATGTCTGTGGGTTAGGGGTGCAAATTGTCTTGCCTTGGATGCTGACAACCCACGCTACGTACATTTTTTTACTGTTGGGGGTCCCCACAACTTGGGAAATGTTATCAAGGGGTCACGGCACTAGAAAGGTTGAGAACCACTGATATAGTGCATTTCATTTTCAACATACTGTCTAGTTTGTCATACTATATTAGCCACTAAGGCCCCTTTCACACTGAGGCTTTGCGCAGTTCTCATTCATTTCAGTGGGGATAGGCGTTTTTACAGCACTATTTTATGTGCCCCAAAGATGCTCCAAAAAAGCTGTTTGCAGGATTTTTTCCAACGCACAGCCAGCACAACGCCTTAATGTGAAAGCCCTCAGGGCTTTCACATTGAGAATGCTGGGGCAGGATTATTTCAGGCATTTTTACAGCGCTATTTTTACCGCGAAAACGCTGTAAAAACGCCTCGGTGTGAAAGGGGCCTTGGAGTCCTTTTAAGTCTTGTGTTTTTGTTTCTTGTAGAGAAAAAATAAATAAAATTAATAGATCAGGCCTATTCACATCACTTGCAGTGTGGGAAGCCCTCATTTTCCTGCATCTAATGGGAATGCGCTGCCCTATTTAGATGCATGTGAATGGCACCCCAAATGCTTGTGCATCCACAAAAATGCATGGTCCTGCAGTATCATGTGGCTTGGTGCTGTGCGACTGTCCCGTCTGCTGTACTTTTGCACGTTCCACTTCCCGCATGTTTGGCATCCTATTGAAATGAATAGACTGTTAAAAACACAAGTGAATGCGCACTTAGCTGTGTGAACAGTTTTATAATATATTTTATTGGTGGGTTAGAACTGTCAGGTTTGTATTGCTGCCGGTGGTCCTGCTGAGAGATTTGCCTTCGCTTTCGTTTGCAAAACAGGAAATGAGGTGAAGTTTTTTTTTTTTTTTTTTTTTTTTTTTTTTTTTTGCGGGTACAGACTGCAATAAAATCTGACCGATTTCCAAACTATAAAGCTAATAGCTAAAGCCAAATGTTTAGCTTTAGGGCCAGTTCACGCCAGATGCAGTGCGTTTTTTTTATGTATGAAAAATGCAAGGAAAGTTGATCACATTAATGCCAATGGCATAGTTCACACCACTGCAGTCCGTTTCAGAAAGAAAACCAAAAAATTGGTCATGCTGCGTTTTACTGTGGTCCAGTACAGTTCTGTACATAAAAAATGCATCAAAAACACACCGAACCAAAAACGCACTGAAACACACTTGTCCTTATTTAAGGTTAAGTAAAAGGAGGGGGAAAAAAAGCACTGGACTGCATCAAAAACGCGCCTGCAGAAAAGCACCTGGAACGCATCCAGACTGCGTTTTCTATGGTGTGAACTGGCCCTTAGGGGAAGGATACAACTGCCAAAAGCGTGTGTTTTAAAAAAAAAAAAAAACTGTCCCAGATTTCACTTTCTGCCTGCGGGAAATCCCTTATTGGACAGCTGTCACAGAAACCAGGGACTCTACTGGAAGATTTTGCCTCTGTTTCTGGTGGCAACTCAAAATTTTGGATTTATCCTCATTCCTTACTGATGACCTTGATCAGAATAATTTGGAGAGCGTAAATCTCCCTGACTGGGACAGATGGGAACAAAAACCTCAATGGACAGAAGATGGCCAGCACTAAGGATTGCAAAACCAGTATTTACTGAAGATCTTTGTAAATTAAAATCCACCAGCGTTTTGGGACACGCAGGTCCCCTTTCTCAAGGTCTGTTTCTGCTTGTAAAAAGGGACCTACGTGTCCCCTACATGTTGTTGGATTTTATTGGCTTTACACGGATCTTTTGCAAAAACTATTTTGCATACTGGAGTGCTGCCCATATTTGACATCACAGTAGGTAATGCTTCACCATTGGAGGTGTATCGGTGGCACGTTCTGATGGGGGGGGTACTAAAAGCCCAAGAGTAGCCTTATCCCTCCCCTACCCCCCCCCCCCCACCCCGCTGCTCTATTCGAATGTAGAAAGAAAAAAGTTTTGTCTTTTTAGTTGTGCTTTAAAGTAGCACCAAACTAGTATGTATGTGTCTTTAAATCTAGAGCAGTGGTTCTCAACCTTTCTAGTGCCGTGACCCCTTGATAAAACTTCCCAAGTTGTGGGGACCCCTAACAGTAAAATTATTTTCGTAGCGCGAGTTGTCAGCACCCAAGGCAAGACAAGTAATTTGCACTCCTAACCCACGGACATTTAGCACTCCCTTAGTCCCTTCCACTCGTACAGTATTAAAACCCCTTATGGTACATTTTAGTATTTACCACTCTTTCTTTTTGTTCTCCTTTCTTTCCCTTTTATCTCTCTCTATGCTAATTTCTTTTTCTTTTTTTTTTTTCCTCCATCCCTCTCTCTAGCCATTTTTCTTGTTCTTTCTCTTATTCTTTCTCTCCCCTTTTCTTTGTTTCTACCCCTCTTTTCCTCTCCCTTCCATGTATTCTCTATTTCTCCATCTTACTCCTTGGTGGGGGGGTTGGGTAATGGGATGAGTGGCAGTGCTGGCGGGGAGTTGGGATGAGTGGCAGTGCTGGTGGGATGAGTGGCAGTGCTGGCGGGGAGTTGGGATGAGTGGCAGTGCTGGGGGTGGGTTCTGATCAGCCAACTTAGGTGCTCTTGATCAAGGTCATCTGCTGATCTGAGAACTGTAATGGGGACTTTTAATGGCAACTCTAATCACAGGTAGTGTTACTCACTGTGTCTCCGACAGTGTTTTGTCTCATAGCAGTGACGCCTATGCCAATATCAGGAGATAGGATCTCCTCCAACCCCTCCGACTTCACATTCCTCACCAGTCAGCTGACCTCTAGTCCCTGTCCCCCAGCCATGCCGTGAACTGAATGGGCGGCGGCGAAAAGGCTGAGTGGGTGGCCATGGGCTCCAGGAACAGCCCAGCTGGGCGGCCACAGGCTTCAGGGACAGCCCTGCTGAGCGGCCATGAAAAGGCTGGGAGAGCAGCGTGGGCTTCAGGAACGGCCCAGGATTTGGTGACCCCTGGCAAATCATCATTTGACCCCTGAGGGGGTCCCGACCCCCAGGTTGAGAACCACTGATCTAGGGGAATGTTTGAGTGGTAGTTGTACTCAAACACATTATTTGATAGGGCTTTTCTAAACAATTTTATACGGCAGGTGGGATACTGGTGAATAGTTCCCTGTGGCCTGTTGATGGCGCTGCCATCAGAGGCTAGGGTTGAACCGCTGGTATAGTGCTGTGCCTTGGATGTCCCCTCTCGGGGGAGGTATGATGGGCGTGTCGGCCTGCTGTGCATGCCGGGAGAGGATATAAAAGGGGCAGACACTGCCTGTGGGGGGTCCGACCCCGGGGAGTGTGTTCCGTTCGCTGGCCGCCCCGGGCACCTTTAGCCTTGGGGTGGGGTTCCTGGCCCAGTTCATTTGGCGGATCAGTCCCAGGCACCTTTAGCCCTGGGGCTGCAACTGAAGGCCTTGGGTCCAGCACCTTTGGCTGGGCCTCACGGAGGGAGGAGGAATCCCAGGGTGCCGCCTTGCTAGGAGACCCGTATCTAGAAGAGGAGGCTGGGGGAGGACCGTTCCGAGGGACTGGTGAGAGATCACAGTGAAGGAAGGGGCCCGGTAACTCTCTGGAGGGATGTCATCTCCCTGAAAGAGGCCTAATACCACAAGCAAAGTTCACCAGGTCTGTGGCAGAGACCTGAATTCACTCGTAACAGTTTGTGCAGAGACTGTGTGTAATCTAATTCGAGCATCACTCCGGCTGCTAGGATCCACTCTAATGGGAGACTATCCAGGTGAGCGGAGCCTACTTGAGACAGGTAGTGAATTATACATTCGTTTGTGCCTGGACCTATTCCAACACCTTTTGCTGTCCTGTTCTCCATCTACCCTTTTCTATCTAGTGACTGTGCATATGAGAAAATAAACTCTATGTTGGAGTTGCAACTTGTGTGGACCTTGGAGTTATTGGGGGAAATAGAGACTTGTCTTTATTGCAGTAGAGACGAGACCCATTCTCTGGAGAACCTAGCTGTGGAGACCCAGGTACTTTACACCGCTCAACCTCTTCACACAGGAGGGTACGGGCATGTGGCATGGTGTGCCCCTTTTCCTATAAGTGAGCCAAGGGTAAAACCTTGGTTTGAGAGCGTTTTGCAAGACAAGCAACATTTTTAATACATTTTGACTTGATATACAAGCAATGTCTTGATATAAGAGTAGTCTCATGTCACAACTGAGTATAAAAGAGGCGCCACTAAGTGAAGCAATATGGTTACATTTTAATGAATGTACAACATTTAGCAACCTATTACTACACTTGGAGGCGCCTCACTTCTCTTTTATACCCTGTAGCTCCTGCTGAATTTTGCTTCTAATCCCCTTGTGGAGGCTTCCATTTCTGGATGGAAATTTTATGGTTGCACGACCTGGTCACATGGACTATAAACTGAAGGCCTTATGAATAAATGGTTGTGGAATGAATCATTTTGAGTTTCCATTATTTCTTATGGGGAAATTCGCTTTGATGTACAAGTGCTTTGGATTACAATCATGTTTCTGAAACAGATTATGCTCGCAATCCAAGGTTTTACTGTATATAGATGGATTAGTCAGGCTTTTATTGCAGAAGAAACATGCACGGTCTCTTTGGCAATAAAATCTCCCTACCAGAATTGGTAATGGAAGTGACGTTTCGTCGCCACCATCTTGCTACACCCTGCACTCCTCCACAGTAAGGATACACATCTTGTTACACCCACCGGAGTTTTGTATTTCACATTTATTTTTAACAGGAAAAGAAGCGTATATGGTTAAATATAGTATTTAGAAATCCCTCAGACTGTTTACATGTTGCATTATAAAAGCAGCGGTGTTCTGTCAGATTAGCAAACCTGAACGATCAGCAGGTTTGCTGTTAAAATTCAACATCTAAACAGTCCGGATTTCTAAATACTCTATTTCACCTTCTAAACTCTGTTTACTGTTAAACAGTGAAATGCAAGACTGCGGTGGGTGCAAGATGTTTGCTTACCCCCTTCTCGGTGTATCGTTACAGTGAAGGAGTGCGGGGTGTAGCAAGATGGCGGCGACGAACGTCACTTCCGTTACCAATTCTGATCGGTGGCCATATCTGATGGAACAGCGGGAGGATCGGCTCCTGTGCATGCACAGGAGAGACATCATCCCATGCTGCTAAATATAGAGGTCTGAAGACCGGCACCCAGAAGATGCTGGCGAGGAACTGTTGGACAGAAGAATGTTTATGAAAAAGTGGTGCAACAGGAACTAATTCTAAGACAAACAGCGCTAGCAATGGAACTAATAATAATCCACAGTAAATAAAAACTGTCTGAACATATAATTGGTAAATAAATGGATAAAGTCCAATAATATTGAATTGGATGAATTCTTCATTCAGATATAAACTTGCTCTTTGTGGAAATGTCACACCATAGTGAGCAAATGTTGATGGTGCTCGTAAATGATTCATATAAAAAGTGAAGGTCCCTAGACTCCCTACTCACTGAATGGAGTTGGCCCTCATTACCTTATGATAAGAGGTCAAATGTGCTCTGCGCTCTCAATGACCAGAGGCTCCCGTCACCACCTGATGATCCGTGATCCCGGTGAACGGCCCAGAGGAATCAGCCCTCGCTCTCCCACACTAGGCGAGATTCAGATCGCGATGCGGTTTCAACGATCAATGGCTCCACTCATGAGCTGTTGGTCAGAGCTTGTGAGTGGAGCAGTTGGTCGTTGCGACCTCATCTTGCATAAAATTAATAACGCTCATACAACCGTACCTCAACCTAAGATCTGCCGATTGTGAGTAGGGCCTTAGAGCCCATTCACACAGGGGCAACTTTGGATCCGACTTCAAGTCGCCCCAAGTCGCGCTACATGAGAAAATCAATGGAGCCGTCTTGATGCACACTACTGCAGTCGCTCCAACTTCAGAAAAGGTTCCTGTACTACTTCAATCCAACTTCTAGGCGACTTGTACACTTTGGTTTCAATGGAAGTCGGATCCCCTGTCTTAACTGAAGCAACTTTGCAGGAAATAAACATTTTCTTGGCAAACCCCTCCCACAGAGCTGATTACACTTTGATTGGCCGCTGGCAAAGTCCCCTGTCCTGGAGGCGACTTCAAGTCGTGTTGTAAGTAGCGCTGAAGTCGCCCTGTGATTCATACTCAAGTCGTGTCCAAGTTGCCTCCCAAAAGTCGTGCTGGAAATCGTGTTGCCCCTGTGTGAATGGAGTCTTAATGTTCACTGGGTTACTAAACCATTTCTGTAAAAATAATTTAAAATTGATACTTTTTGCCAGGGAGATGTTTTACATTGGGAGATTATGCTGATCATCTGGTTTTGCATATTTTACATAAATGTGGCTCTAGACCAGGGGTCTCCAAACTTTTCAAACAAAGGGCCAGGTTATTTTTCTTCACACTTTAGAAAGGGCGGATTGTGGTCAGCAGGGGCAGAAAATTTCATGGGCTCAGCGTCGGTGAAAATAAATATGGCCTCAGGGTTGGTGGTCAATAGAAGTAGTTCCCCTATTAGTAGGAGGAATAGTATCCCATCATTGCTATCGGTGGAAGATATAGTGCCCCATTGTTGGTGTCAGTGGGAGGAATAGTGCCTCATATTAGTGGGAGGAATAGTGCCCCAAGGGCCAGATAAAGGCTAGCAAAGTGTCACATCTGGCCCTTGGGCCGCAGTTTGGAGACCCCTACTCTAGACTGTAGCTAAAAGCTGGTTTTATTTTGAAGTGCTATTCTAGGGGCCAAGACCTGCATAGGATTAGATTTGTTTTTTAGTTGGTTTCAGGAGTCCTTACATCAGCATAAAACCGTGTAGAAATCCTGCGGGTTTTTCTTTTAATTAGTTACAATTTCTGCATACTGGGCATTGGAAAATTCAGCAGGTGTTGTGTTTTTTTTTTTTTTTTTTTTTTTTTTTTTTTCAGAATATTCAGAAACCACATAGAATTGCCCAAAAAAAAAAAAAAATTGACACTCCCACTGAATATTTTGAATTAAGACATTAATAATATGCAGTCCTGTCCAATAAATTAACTGCTTTTGTCAAGCTTCACTCTTTGGGGTACAACTCTTGACATGTACAAGATCTCTAAAAAGTGTAATCTCTCTACTTTCTAGGAGTTGGTTACTTTCTTCTGAATTCGTTATAATTTGGGAGCTGAGCATGATTACACTTGTCACGTGGTCTGACAAAGTCAAACCAATAGAGCAGATATAGGGGGGGGGGGGGGTAAACAAGGATTTTCTCAGCTGCACCGAAACGCAGTAGTGTGACGATGGCCAATAATGGGGTTTTGGAATGCCATGCAGCCAACATGCTGTAGATGTATGTTCTTTTCCTATACTGTAGTGGCCAGCCTCTAAAGATGATGGTACTAGAATAAGAAATGTGGTGTTTTGCTCATAGTAATGTTGGTGTACTTTCTCTAGCTCCAAGGAAGTCCGGGTGCTGCTCTGGATGAAGATTCATGTTCATCAGTTCCTCTGTCCCCGGGGTCCTCGTCGTCTCCTCACTCCATGCCATCCTCTGGTCTTACTCAAGGAAAAAGTATCTGCAGCAGCTGTGGCATGGAGATTGTAGATAAATACCTGCTCAAGGTAAGTCCTAAGATTTAAGGAGAACTCTTCCACAAGTGATCACCTTTTAGACCTATGAAATCTTTTTCCAGTATTGGGGTTATCCTGATGCAGCATTTTGGTGGCCCTATTGGGCAATGCTCCATAGTCTTAGTCTTTTGTATATTTGCTATAGCTTGACTCAACTCCTTGATGCCGTTGTAGTGCAAATTTGCAGCCTCCGGCTTCAAGGGGTTGTACCAGGGTGAAGCCTGCAGCTGCACACTTCACTGCGGTATTGGAGTTTTTTATTTATTTTTTATTTTTTTTGGCGGATGGGCAACTTTCTTGTAATTGATGCTGCTAATCAGCTTTTATTACAAGCAGCAGAAGGACTCATCCCCTCCCTCGTGCCACCTTCCATGGCTCGCCCGTCCCACCAGGAGGCCCTAGCGACTAGCTAGCACGTCCACCGTCTGGCCGAAGACGCAAACAATGCCGGAATCGCTTCCGGTTTAAGGAAGACTTGAAGGTGACAAATTAAAAAAAAAATGACAGCATTCAAAACGGCAAAACTTGGCGTTTTGAATGCTTTTAAGTGCAGAGGATGGGTCCCTCCCTAAGGAGTACCTGTCGCTGCCTGTTACAGGGGATGTTTACATTCCTTGCGACAGCAATAAAAGTGATCAAAAATAAAAAAAATCTAAAGGGATAGTGTAAAAAAAAAATAAAAAATGCAATTTTTATTTTTAAAGCGCCCCATCCCTTTGTGTTTAGAAGCAAACGCATACGTAAGTCGGGCCCGAAAATGTAAACGGTGATAAAACGCATGTGAGGTATCGCCACAATCGCTAGAGCAATAATTTTTGTGCAAGACTATCTCTAACTCTAAACCGGTAACCTGTAGAAATTATTAAAGCCTCGCCTATGGAGATTTTTAGGTACCGTCGTTTGTCGCCATTCCATGAGTGTGTGTGCAATTTTAAAGCATGACATGTTGGATATCTTTACTTGGCGTAACATCATTTTATATTATACATTATATTAAAAAATTGGGCTAACTTTTGGATTTGTTTTGTTGTTTTTTTATTCATGTTAATGTATATCGTCCAAAAAAAATAGCATTTGAAAGACCGCTGCACAAAAACTGTGTGACATAAAATATTGCAATGATTGCGATTTTATTCTCTACGGGTCTCTGCTAAAAAAATATTTATAGAATATATAGTTTGGGGGTTCTAAGTAATGTTCTCACTTGTAAGCAACAAGTGTCAGAAAAAGGCTTGGGCATGAAGGAGTGAAAGTCCCAATTGCATACCAAATGGTATCGGACTTCAGCAATAATGCTGCTGTAGTGATCAGATGGATGGTATTGTTGGCTTTTGAATAAGTGCAGTCAGTTAGGACCAACATTCAGTGACTCCGAAACTGAAATGTTGAACTTTCCTTCCATTGGTGCCTTTACAATACAGCGAGATTCAGGGAAGTTTGGGTGTGTTGGTGAAGCATGGTAAATACGGAGGAGGTTTAAACAAAAATCCTATAACCTATTGCGTCTTCTTTTGAAGGCCCTTGTTATCTTATGTAGTTGGTTTCATAGTCTGTAATCGCAGTGGTTTGCGAATAGTTGGTCTCTGACAACCTCTGAGACTCACCTGGAAGCTGTGAAAGGGACTGAGTTTCCCTGGTTAGCCTTTATGAGGTGCTTTCATGGGGCTGGTGGCTTTGGAGGAAACACTGGGGGTACCAGAGGCTATTGAGACTGTGCTAGGGGGTATAAAAGGGTACTTGACCATGCCAAATCTCCTCCGAAGGGTTGAGGAATCAAGCTTTTGTTGCTCTTGGGTTCAGTTTGGATCACTGAAAACTGGATTGGTTCATGCCGCGTACACACGATCGATTTTTTTTCGACGGTGAAAACACCGTCGAGAAAATCGACGTTAAAAACGAGGAACAGCTTGTTCCCCTCACACACGGCCGTTTTAAATGTCATTTTTTTTTTTTGGTCGAAAAAAACGACCGTGTGTGGGCTCCGCGGCAGTGTTTCCCTATGGGAAACACTGCCGCAGAAAACATGTCGAAAAAAACGACGAGAAAAATTAGAACATGTTCTAATTTTTCTCGTCGTTTTTAATGCCGTTTTTCTCGTCGAAAAAAACGACAGCCCACAGACTATCGTTTTTCTGGTCGAATGGGAAAAATGTAATTTTTCTTCGACGGGAAAAACGGCCGTGTGTACGCGGCATAAGTCTCCTCCAATGAATCCTCTGAGATCGCATGTACACTATAAACAACAAGGCCAGTGCAGTCAGAGCCAAACTCTCTGCTGTGCTGTCACTTTACATTTTTAATGAAACCTGGTTTAAAGATGCTGAGGGCAGTGTGACAATAGCTGTGTATAATACATGTACATCATTTCAGACTTTAATGCTGGTCTTTTAGTAGGCCCAAGCCAAATGCCAATCTGTCCGTTTCTTAGATTTCCTTGATTTGTACAATTATTGTGTTAACTTTTACCTGTAAATGTATTGATACTACAGAGCATCTTCTGCTTCTCAACAAGGTACAGTAAAACCTTGGTTTGAGAGTAACTTGGTTTGAGAGCGTTTTGCAAGATGAGCAACCTTTTTTTAATAAATTTTGACTTGATAAACAAGCGATGTCTTGATATACAAGTAGTGTCACGTCACAACTGAGTATAAAAGAGAAGAGGCACCTCCTAAGTGTAGCAATATGGTTGGGTACATTTAATGAAGGTACTTTTAGCAACATTGCTACACTTAAAGGCGCCTCTCTTCTCTTTTATACTCTGGAGCTCCTGCTGGATTTTGCTTCTAATCCCCTTGTGGAGGCTTCCATTTGTGGATGGACATTTTATGGTCGGACATTTTATGGTTACACAACCTATCACATTGCTATAATCCTTTTTTTATATGGACTATAAACTGAAGGATTTATGAATAAATGGTTGTGGAACGGATCATCTGAGTTTCCATTATTTCTTATGGGGAAATTCGCTTTGATATACAAGTGCTTTGGATTACAAGCATGTTTCCGGAATGAATTATGCTCGCAGTCCAAGTTTTTACTGTATTTACTGCTTCTCAACAAGGTATTAACTGGAACAGCTGTTTAATATGCTATAGTTCCATTAAAGCCTTATCCCTTTGTGCTGTATTGCTACTTAGAAGTTGCACATTTTCAGCATGATTTCTACTACTTCTTGGGTTTTTACACCCTGAAGAGGTTACTGACTGGTGTGTTTTTTTTTTCTCTCTACTAAATGCCATTCTGAACAGACTTTGTTGCTAAATTTGTTGTATTTGGTTTACCTTGGACTAATTTTGACCTACAAAAATGAACCATCTGTGTAAATAAGTCTTTGATGGTAAACTGGCATGTTGTGTTCTTGCTGCTTGCTCTGATGTTGAGCAGTTACAAATTTGACATTTGTGATTTAGTTTTGTTACTTTACCGGTTACTTTCTGGCCTGGCAACTTCTCCACGCAAGTTTTTGGTGTTGTGTATTAACCCTTTTGGGTCTATTCCAACAGAAGGTGCATAATCCCATCCTTGACTTCCCAAAAATCAAGCATACCCCCTTCCCCCGATTCTCACTGGGACAGGCGTGGTAACTTTGACTTTTTATTTAAAAAAAATTCACTCACTCTCACAGTTTTATATTGTAATGTTAAGTTATCTTTCTGTTTTTTAGAGCCAGTTCACACCAGTGTCGGTTCCCGTATTGCATAGAACTCGCAGGCAGTTCACACTGCCCTATACGAACCGCTGTGGGTGTCCATAGAAAGTTAATGAGCCCCCTCAGATTGGTTCTCATGTCGCAGTGCGAACTGAATTAGGACAGGAATCGGATCGTGTGTGTGTGTGCACAACTATGAGATCTGATTCTGGTACGGACGAAAAAGGGGTCCTGCACAATTTTGGTCGGATTGTGATGCGAATTCAGCCATACAATCTGTATGGCTGAATTTGCATTGCACAGACATTGCATGTGATCTGCAGAGCAGTGCGAATCACATGCAATGTCTGAACCGACAAATCTGCAGTGCTGTAATTTTCTGTAAAATGCAATATGGATACCCCCCCGAAAAATGTTATGCTTGTGTGATTGGCTCACTGGTTTTCCCAGAAGTCTGCACTAAGATGCAAGTCCCATTTCAGTCATCTTCTGCAAAACACATCTAAAGGGATGCAGGCCCAGCAGATTTCCTCATTGGAACCCTTCAGGTGCAGCAGCTGATTATTATAAAATCACTCCCATACAGATGCACATGGACACAGACCAACAAACTGGTTATGTCTCCAGAATAACAAAAGTTGGGAATCTGCAACAAAGTTTGTTAAAATCCTTGTAATGTACATAGATCACCAAGAGGGGAATGTTAGTGGAGTTACACCTTAACTATTTTAGCCATTGCACCATTTAAGGGGTTGTAAAGGTACAAGTTTTTTTTCACCTTCATGCATTCTATGCATGAAGGTGAAAAAACATCTGAGGGTTAGCCGCCCCCGTTTAGTTACCTGACCCCTCGAAAGTCCTGCGCTGTGAACACGCTGGCTTCTTGGCTCATTCATTGGTTGATTGAAAGCAGAGCAGCCATTGGCTTGTGCTGCTGTCAATCACATCCAATGACGCAGCACGCTGAGGGGTGGGGATACAGTGAGCAGCTACAGCCGCCGGCTGTATGACGGGAGCGCGCCCACAAGAACTGACCACCATGCAAGCCCGCTCGCATGAAGGTGTTGAATTCTTGCGGGGAGGAGCAGAGAAGGCCGCCGAGGGACCCCAGAAGACCAAGTTCGGGGCCACTCTGTGCAAAACAAGCTGCACAGTGGAGGTAAGTAGAACATAACATGTTTGTTATTTAAAAAAAATAAATAAATTGCCCTTCGTGTTCCTTTAATAACCCTACACTTGCTGAATTTCTCTTACTGATTGTATGTTAGTCTGCATTATTTTTTTTATTTGAGTGGATTTAATCTGTATGTAATGTCCCTATACACTAAAATAGAAAATATCAGTACTCGTAGAACTGTAAATTTGTGGTCTTAGATCTGTAAAAAGCTTAATTCTGGTTGGTTACTGCTGTGCTTTCTTTTTCATGTTTAGATCACCCAAATTATTTTATTTTTTTTGCAAACTATTACGGTTCTGTGAAACTGTATACAGGACATCTATCACACTAATCTCTGCATAGTCCATTGCAATACCGTGCAGCACAGTGTTTGTTGCAATTACAAGCTGGCACTCTATAAGATCCTTGTGCTGTAAACACTCGCTCATTGTGCTATTTGCACACTCCCTTCATCGCACATGTAAGCAAAAATTTTATAACTGATCATAAGCAAGTTTCCACACTCCATTGGAGAAATGTAGAAATAATTCCAACCCTCTTCCCTTTTTGGCATCCACATACATTCCAGCACAAAGAAATAAACAGGGATTTTGCTAGAGGCTCTGGTAGGGTGGAACATGCCGTAAGATAAAGTCTTGCTGGTCTCTTGGATGTAATATTGTATAGGCAAATTGCAAAGTTTGAAGTCTATGTAGCCTATTTGCACAATTCTTCATAGTTTGGGCTTCTGTCTCGATAGAAACTGGATAACTTCAACGTCTAATTGTTATACAAGGCCAACAAATTTGAAGGAAACTAGAATTTCATTACACAGCAAACGTTTGTTCTTTGTATGGATTGGATATGTTGCTGTAATCTGTGTATACAGTTTTGTCATTTCTAATTTTATTATGGAATCACCAGGTAATTTCTTTTTAAAGCATAACTCTGATTTTGTTAAGAGAGGAAAAACACCCCTCTGGGTCATCTATGTACATTACAAGGATTCTAACAACCTTTGTTGCAGATGCCTACCTTTTTGTTATTCTGAAGAAATCCCTGTTTGTTCCTCTGTGCCGAGTGGGTCTACTGGAAATGGTTTCATAATAGTCTATCAGCTGTGCACCTGCAGGGCACTAATTAGGGAATCTGCTGGGCCTGCATCCCTTTGGACGTGTTCCTATTGGGAGTAACTCGCCAAAAATGAAATTTTTGTTGCAGGGAATGCCTGATATCTGACTTGTCTCTTAAGCCTCGTACACACGGTCGGACTTCCATCGGACTTTTCCGTGGTTTTTTGTCTGAACGGAGTTGGTTGGGAACACCCATAGCATACACACGCTCGGACTTTTCTGCAAACTTTCTTAAAACTTCTTACAACATCGCATGGTTTTTTCTGCTCTTTTCTGATCTTTACTGCCACCCTTTGGTCAACTCCTGCTATTATTGGTTGATTTTAACATTAGTTGTTTTGTCCATCGGACTAAAGTCCGATGGTTATCTGTACACACGGTCGGACTTTGCTCCATCTGACTTTTGTTGGGCAAAAGTTTGTCCGTTTGCAGACCCAACTTTTGTCCGATGAAATCCAAAACCAAACGAAAAAAGTTTGTCCGAGCGTACACACGGTCGGATTGTTGGTCCAACTTGCTTAAAACTAAGTTTGTTGGGCAAAAGTCCGACCGTGTGTACGGGGCTTTAGGCAGACCTCTTGGTAAAATTGCTGAGCCAATCGCACAAGCAGGAAATTGCGTTTCATGAGGAGTGGTCAGTACACACTGTAAAGAGCAACTCCAGGTTGCCATATTGCATTTGCAGAAAATTACAGAGCTGCAGATTGGAAAGGTATTTTCTCCTTTCGTCTTCTAGGACAGCCTCTGAGACATAGGGCTCCTCCCTCCGGGACAGGAAACACACACCCATTATATTTAAAGGTGGTCCTCCAGGCTTCCCTCTTCAGTTATTGTGTTTCCTGCCGGACGGGAAGGAGCACACATAGGAACCTAAAGGAGCTCCATGTCTCAGGACTGTCCTGGGAAGAGCCCCTGGCAATGACTCTCCTCTGCCTGGGCACCCCTCTGTCCTATCGGAAGAGCGTGGTTTCCGGCTCCACCGCTGCCACTAAGCTCGGAGAGAGCTGGACCCTTGGTGGCTTGACCCAGTCCCCCTGTCTGCCTATACCTGTGAGAGGTGGTGTCCTGGCTGGCGGGCGAGAGACGCTCGGCTGGCCACGCCGATTCGGCCGACTCTTCCGGGTACAGCGCGCGGGGCTTCTGCGTTCCAGCGGGCGGAAGTGACGAGACGTCCGGCGGAAATGCGTCATTAAGGGGCGCCCGGAGACATGGTTCCAGTCTCTTAGGCGCAGCGGAGGATATCCAGGCGTTACCGGAGCGGTGAAAGGCTCGGCGAGGCTGCGCAAACACCCGGGACCATGGAGACACCTGTTCAGGTCGTAGACTCCGGTTCATCAGGCTCCGGTGCCTCTCAGGTAAGGTGGTGAGGGTGGACCATTCCTTACACTGGGGGGCCAGGGTATTGGACCCTATATTCCCCTCCCTGGGTGGAGAACCTTCTGGTGAGGGGGGGCACTTCCTAGGCTGACTCGAGCACAGTGGTGGTGTGGGTCGGGGTAGCATATTGATGGAAATTTCTTGTCCTTTTCTTTTGTTTGGCTTTCAGGTCAAAGCCCAGGACAAGACTCATATGCAGCCGCCTAGGAAAAAGTGTGCCGTTTGTGGGGCTAAGTTAGGCTCTAACTGGGAGAAGCCTCTATGCCCTGATTGTGTCAGCAGTCTTGTCAAGGATAATTCTGTGGCAGAATGTCACAAGATCCTGGCTTCAGTCAAAGACGAGCTAGCAACCACATTCCAATCATTTAAAGTAAAGATGGATAGAGTGCAGGGTCCCTCTTCTTCCCTATCTAGAGCAGCCAGTACACCCTCCCTGTCTGAGCCCAGTCAGGAGGAGGAGGTGATGGTTAGGGAGAGGGTACCAAGATCGCTTGCCTCTTCTCAGGCGGATTCAGCTTCCGACTCTGAGGAGGAGGATGATTCCTCCAGGGGGGCCAGATACAAACTATCTCTGGATGATGTGGGAGATTTGTTGAAGGCGATTTACGACACGTTAGAAATTTGTGAGGAGCAAGTCCAACTTTCAAAGCACGACCTAATGTATCAGGGGTCTAGTGCACAGAAAGCCAGGGTGTTTCCTGTTCATAAAACTCTGAGTCGATTTTGCTGGAGTGGGAACAGCCGGAAAAGAGGTCTCTCTTTTCTGGTAACCTCAAGCGGAGGTTCCCCTTTGAAGCAGATGCTTCCCATCCATGGAATAAGATTCCAAAGTTGGATGCACCGTTAGCCAAGGTCTCTAAAAGGACAGACTTGGCCTTCGATCTGGGGTCGCTCCAGGATCCCATGGATAAGAGGGGAGATGTGCTGCTAAAGAGGGCTTGGGATGCCTCTTCCATAGGGCTGAAACTGGCCCTAGCAGCCACTTGTGTGGCCAGAAATCTGGAGTGCTGGCTCACACAATTACAATCTCACATTGCTGCTGGTACACCTAGACAGCAGCTGTTAAAATCTTTTCCCCAATTATTTAAGGCAGTAGGCTTTCTGGCAGACGCCTCCGCAGAGTCGGTAAAATTGGCAGCCAGATCTGCCGCTTTGGTTAACGCAGCCAGAAGGGCTGTATGGCTAAAAACATGGTCTGGCGATCCCGCCTCCAAGCTTAAACTTTGTAGTTTACCCTTTTCCGGTGACCATCTGTTCGGACCAGGTCTACAGGAGGCTCTGGAAAGAACTCAGGATAGGAAGAAGGCCTTTCCTGAAAAGAAAAACAAACAAACGTTTTTTTAGTGGCACCAGGCAACAGGGCCAACAGGAAAGGGATGGCCGTCCCAAGAAGCATTGGACGGGCCAAAAGGGACGTGGAAGAGGAGGAATCCTATTTAATCCTCCTCAAACCACCCCTAAATCCCAGTGACTCCTGTGTCCCAGTGGGAGGGAGACTAGGGGAGTTCCTCCCACAATGGATCAATTCGACTCCAAGTCCGTTAATTTTGGACATAATAAGAAGCGGTTACAGATTCGAGTTCGATTCTGTTCCCCCTTCAATGTTCCAGCTTACCCAGCTGCCAAGAGACCGGGAAAAAGCAAAGGCTTTGGGTCTGTTATTAGGGGATCTAATGGATCAAAGAGTCCTTATTCAGGTGCCCCTGAAGGAGCAAGGGCAGGGGGTGTATTCTCACGTGTTTGTTGTGAAGAAACCTTCCGGGAAGTTCAGGTTAATCCTGAATCTTCGTCCCCTGAACAAATTTATAACATACAAGAGGTTCAGGATGGAGTCAATATTTTCTGTAACCAACCTCCTGTTCCCAGGCTGTTTCATGGCCACAGTGGATATCAGGGATGCCTATCTACATATCCCCATACATCAGGAATTTCAAAAATTCCTGAGGCTGGCAGTGCAGATCGATGCACAAGTCCTGCACTACCAGTTTCGAGCACTCCCTTTCGGTCTGTCCTCCTCGCAGAGAATCTTTACAAAGGTTCTGGCAGAGGCCCTGGCTCCACTGAGAGTCAAAGCCATCACGGTGATCCCCTACCTGGACGACCTCCTGTTTGTCGCCCCATCTCTTCAACAACTGGAGAAAGACCTACAGGAGGCCCAGAGTTTCCTACTGTCTCTGGGGTGGTTGATCAACCGAGACAAATCTCAGCTGACCCCGTCCCAGGAGGTCCTTTACTTGGGATACAGAATCTCTTCGGTGGAGATGAAAGTCTTTCTTCCCAGGGAGAAGATTCTGAAGGTGGATCAGGCAGTAGCCCTGCTTCTATCCTGTCAGCCCCAATAAGGGAGGTTATGAGAGTTCTGGGGTTGATGTCTTCCTGCTTCCCAGCTGTTCCGTGGGCAAGGCTGCACCAGCGCCCTCTACAGGGTCTCATGTTGAGCCACTGGGATGGCAAAAAAGAGAGCCTGGATTCAACTATGCCCCTTTCCACCAAGGTCAAAAGGACATTATGGTGGTGGCGAGCCCATCACAACCTGGAGAAGGGTCGGTCATGGGCCAGGCATACGGCCATAGTAATAACTACCGATGCCAGTGCATGTGGTTGGGGGGGCCCATCTGGAAGAAAACCTAGCCCAGGGGTCCTGGTCTCCTGTAGAGGCTCAACGATCCTCAAACCAGAGGGAACTTCTGGCGATCCTCAGAGCTATAGAGACCTTTCAGTCCCAGATAGTTGGCCAGCACCTTCAGGTGCGAACCGACAATGCGGCAGCTGTCGCATACATAAACAGACAGGGGGCACAAGGAGCCCAGCTCTGCAGGCCATAGAGAACAGAATCCTATGTTGGGCCAAGGTGAACCTGCCCTCTCTGTCAGCAGTTCACCTAAAAGGCTCGCAGAATTCTCTGGCGGACTTCCTAAGTCGTCAGCACATAGGACAAGACGAATGGTCCCTCAACAGGGAGGTATTCATGGAGATTGTGCAGCATTGGGGACAGTCAGAGGTGGACCTCTTCGCCTCGGTGGACAACAAAAAGGTGCCTCGGTTCTTTTCTATCCACCCGTTGGACCAGGCCACAGGAATAGAAGCCTTTGCCAATCCTTGGCAGTTCAACCTGTGTTATGCCTTCCCTCCAGTGAGGCTGATAGCCACGGTTCTTCAAAGATTCCTGTCAGAATCTACGGACCTGATCCTAATTACTCCATACTGGCCAAAGAGACCGTGGTTTGCCAACCTAAAGAGACTGGCCATTTATCCCCCATTGACTCTTCCGGTCAGGGAAGATCTGATATCCCAAGGTCCGGTTCTCTACCCACAGATAAAAAATCTAAAGTTAACAGCCTGGTATCTGAGGAACAACTGCTAAAAGCTCAGGGCTTTTCAGACAGAGTGATTAGAACTCTGCTGGAGTGCCGTAAGCCAGTAACCAGGGCTATCTATGCCAAGGTATGGAAGAGATTTCTTTCCTGGCTGGGAGAGCAAGGACTAGATCATCCTGGGATACCAGAGGTACTGGATTTCCTCCCAGGCAGGTGTGGAACTAGGCCTGTCTATATTGGTACCCTAAAGGTTCAGACCGCTGCCCTAAGTATTTTCCTCCAGACTTCACTACAGCAAAATCAATTTGTTTGAAATTTTTTCAAGGCCCTAGCGAGATGTAGGCCGATGAAGGTTACAACCTGCCCCACTTGGGATTTATCTTTTGGTTCTCAGGGCTCTTACGGGTAGTCCTTTTGAACCCCTGGAGAAATCATTACTGAAATGGATTGTACTCAAGACTGTTTGTTTTTTTTTGATAGCGATCACATCAGCCAGACGAGTGAGTGATCTACAGGCTCTATCCATACGAGAGCCTTTTTTGTTAATTTTGGAGGACAGGATCATACTTAAGACAGATCCTAGTTTCCTGCCCAAAGTAGCATCTATGTTTCATAGAACGCAGGACATTGTCCTACCTATGTTTCGCCCCACCTCAGAGGAAGAGGAGGAGGAATCTCTAAGTTTGTTAGACGTCAAAAGATGTCTTTTTAATTTATTTAGAAGTCACTAAGAGCTTCAGAATCTCAGATTCACTTTTTGTTAATTTTGCGGGGGTCCGCAAAGGTTATAGAGCATCTAAATCGACCATTGCCCAATGGATAAGGATGGCGATTTTGGAAACTTATCAGTTAGAAGGTAGACAAGCACCATTGGTTAAGGCACATTCTACCAGGGCAGTCTCAGCATCTTGGGCAGAGAGGGCCGGAGCCTCCCCGGAGGACATCTGCAAGGCAGCAACATGGTCATCATATTCGACTTTTGCAAGACATTACCGTCTGGATTTGTTGTCTGACAAGAAGCAGACATTTGGACGAAAGGTCCTCCAGGCAGTGGTCCCGCCCTGACAAAGTAAGTTCCTTGCTTATCTCAGAGGCTGTCCTGGAAGACGAAAGGAGAAAACCGGAGTTAGACTTACCGGTAACTCTTTTTCTAGGAGTCTTCCAGGACAGCCTGGTTTTCCCACCCGGTGTTTGCTATTGACTAGGTGTTGGAGTTATGTACTAACAATGTGTTAGTGTGTTATGTCTTTCAGAGCCTTCCGGTAGTTCTTTGGTAAACTGAAGAGGGAGGCCTGGAGGACCACCTTTAAAATAATGGGTGTGTGTGTTTCCTGTCCCGGAGGGAGGAGCCCTATGTCTCAGAGGCTGTCCTGGAAGACTCCTAGAAAAAGAGTTACCGGTAAGTCTAACTCCGTTTTTTTTATATTTAATTACAATATGACTTGTGTTGCAATTGTATACACTACATTATTTTTTTTATTTTTTTTTGCGCTTTTATTCCCCCTACGAAAGTGGAGTTGCGCTTTAACCCAGGGGTAGGCAACCCCGGCCCTCCAGCTGTTTTGAAACGACAAGACCCTGACACTCGCAGGCATGATGGGATTTGTAGTTTCACCACAGCTGGAGGGCCGAGGTTGCCTACCCCTGCTTTAACCTGTTATGAATATTCAAACAAGGGAAAAGCAAAGTAGTTTATTTTTTTCAGACCTTTCTTTGGAATAATATAGATATAAATATTGTTTATGTTCATATAAAATGCAGCAAAACGTATTCCCTGTTGGCCATATTTGGGGTTTTATAGTGGACTCCAGTATGGTGTCACTTCTTAGCATTGCCACTGAGATGGGGAAAGAATATATCCAAAGACCTTTAATGTTTTCCGGAATTGCTTATTAAAGCAATTGGGTTAAATATTAATGACTTATCTATGTATTATTGCAGCCTTTCTTAAAGTGATTGTAAAGTCTCAAGGTTTTTCCCCTTCATGCATTAGGTGAAAAACCACCTTTGCTGCAGCTTCTTATCTGATCCAGCGATGTGCACGAGCCCAGTGGCTCCAGCCGCTGTCTTTCTCCTCATTGGACAGATTGATGGCAGCAGGAGCCATTGGCTTCCGATGCTGTCAATCCGATAGTGACATGGGGCGGGGCCGAGTCCTGTTGTCTGTGTCAATGGACACAGCAGCGGGACTCGAGAGCATGTGGGGGCACCCAATAAAGGGGAGGAGCCAGGAGCGCAGGTGGGGCACCCCAGAAGAGAAACAGGGCTGCTCTGCACAGAGCAGGTAAGTATAACATGTTTGTTATTTTTATTAGAAAAAAAAAAACTTTACAACCCCCTTTTTTTTTTTTTTTTTTTTTTTAACCACCTTACCCAAGAGGAAACCATGAAATGCTCAGGTCTCAAGGGAACCCCTACTAACATTTTAAGTCTTCGTGACCCAGTGTGAAAATGGTATACTTACATTGGTGGTTGGCAAAGAATGGCCACCTTACAGTGGTAGTCAGAATGCCAACCTTCAATATCACCGAAAAGGTTCTTGGTGTCAAGTTGCTGGCCCTGTCAAATGGCATTGCATTGGGCATGGAACTTTCCAGGCACCATCAAATGGCAGGTCAATCGGCCACAGCTCCAGGCACCCCTAGCTTCCTTTTCGAGGATCCCTGGTTGAGAATGGCTGTCTTAATGAATCTGCAACCTTATGTTTATCTACAATTTTGCAAGTGTACATGGTTGGGGGGCCTCAAACTTATCATCTCATTGCACGTTTACTAGAATTTTATCTGATTTAAAATCAGAATATGTATGTACCCTAATGGTGTGACCTGCCTACAGTGCTCTCTGTAGCCAAAGATTAACAAGTGCTCTAGGGCTAGGCTGCCTATTGCTGCCCATAGATGGCTTAAATTTTGTCTGACTTCCTCTGTGGGTTTCAGCCGAACCAGGTAGAAAAATATTGCATCAACAGTGACTGTATCCAATCGGGTGCCATCACTGTTTGGGTTTTCTGACAGCTGTGGGTGCTGCAGCTGTATGAATACGATGGCTAGCATTTTCATTTCCATCAAACTATGTGGCATCCTTTCATTCCCAACACATTACACAGTCCATATCGATATCAAGCATGATTATTTTTCCGCATTGAGATCTGATGTGTTTTTCAAAGTGTATTAGGAGGGGAGGGGGGGGGGAGGGAACATTTTTAAGAATGGGTGTAATTGGCTTTTCTTCCACTTTAATGGACATGAGGCTCAATACACAAAGCCACCGTGAGGGTAAAGTTCCATAACTTAGCCACATGTCTCACTTTTGAATCTCATTGGACTCGCTGAAAACAACGGTCACCTGTTCACTAGAAGTGTACTTTTTTCCTAGTGTTGGTACACCAATTCAAAAAGCTATCTCAGGTTTAGACCTGCATGTAAAATATATAAATCTATTTAACGTTCTAAAAATGGACATGAAGGCTTGCTCTTCAGTGATCTATTTTCCAGTGTGGATGTGACCTTCATGGTAACAAATATTTGCTGCATATCATGAGTTGGCCTTTCTGTACAGATTACTTGTTTCCTGGAACTTATATCTGTATTTTTTGGATCGTGCGGGGTCTGCGTGATTTCTTGTGGCTTGCAGTGTTTATTTTTAATACAGCAAGTTTTGGATGAGATTTACTGACTGATAAAATGGTTTTCTGTGGGGTCTGTGTGTATTGCGTTTTCCACTTCAGCCTAATTTTAAAGGGATGCAAAGCATTACTTGTGGAGACTAGGCTTGGGATCCCCACAATGGAGGAGCATTTCTATTCTAAGCCTCTTCAAGCATAAGTTTGTTTTTAGACCATTTAAAAAAAAAATAAAACATTTTTGCCCCAATTCCGTTTCAATTCAATTCAGTGCAAGTAGCAGATGAAAAAAAATGGATATGCTGTATACTCCCCCCCCCCCCCCCCCCCCCCCGACTCAAAGCAAAACCTTAACGGCTGAAGCACCCTTTTGCGGCATTTATTTTTTAATTATTACAAGTACTTGTAGAGCGCCATCAATTTATGCAGTGATTTTACATGCTGTACATAATTATATATGTAGCGCCCTGCTCCTGTTGACCAGGCGCTCGCATGTAAATTTGGTGGGTTATCTGTTGTGTGTGTAGCGCCCCCTCTACTTTGAGGGATGCTAGGTGCCTAAATTTAGGGGTTGGTCTGAGCTAGTAGCCAGGCTCAGACCGCTTTTATTGATAGGTTCTGTTATTTTGTTTCAGGTGTTGTACTGGTGTGCAGTTCCCTGTGGCACTGCCATGACAGGTCAGGGTTGAACCACTGGTGACAGTGCTGTGCCTTGGAGTGTCCTCTCTCGGCAGTAGTACAGTAGGCATGGTCAACCTGCTGTGAATGCCGGGAGAGGATACATAAGGGGCAGACGCCGCCTGGAGCGGAGTTCCGGTCTCGTGACCTGGCCCTCCACGCCAGGGGTGCGCGTGTGCATCGGTCCCAGGCACCTTTAGCCTGGGGCTGCAGCTTCGCCATTGGGCCCAGCACCTTAAGCTGGGGCTCATCTCTAAAAGGAAGAATCCCAGGGTGCCCCTGAGAGGGGACCCGCTCTGAGAAGGAGACCGGGGGAGGACCTTTCTGATGGACCGGTGAGAGTTTGCGGTGAAAGAGAGGCTCGGTAAACTTCTGGAGGGATTCCACTATTCATCTAAGGCCTTGTAATGTGTAGCAACTTGCACCTGTTCTTGAATTACAAGCGCTGAGGTGCGGGGCTCAGAGATTCTGTGGCAGAGAAACTCCAAAGAAACTTAAGTGAAGTAAAGTTTGTGCATCACTCCGGCTGCTAGGACCGTGAGAGGGGACTATCCGGGTGAGCAGAGTCCACTCTGGATTGAGTGGTGATATTAAGTGCCTGAACCTGCCTCCCTGTTCCTTTTTTATTCTTCAACTCCAACTTTCCTATCCAGTTTTCAGCATAAAGAAAATAAACCTTCCTTCAATAAGGTTTAACCTTGTCTGGACATTGGCCTTTTTGGTGCACCTACAACAGACTCTTCCCTACACTCTAGGGGTGAGAATCAGCTGAAGGGAAGGTAACTTGCTGCGGGACCCAACAATTTCTGAACACCGCTCACCCTTATTCAAGAAGGAACCTGGGCATTTTGGTACGGTGTGTCCCGCCTTGAGGAGGTAAGGCCAGGGATCCGTGTGCTACATGTACATAGTTCAGATTCAATATTATGGCTAAATTGGCCTCTGCTCTAGCATTGGCGGTGTTGTGTGCAGTTCCACACTGTCGTCTGTAGGCGTTG
This sequence comes from Rana muscosa, assembly GCA_029206835.1. NCBI lineage: Eukaryota > Metazoa > Chordata > Amphibia > Anura > Ranidae > Rana > Rana muscosa. Next base: position 47,602,726 of record CM055120.1, read on the forward strand.
TCCTTCCATCACTGGCCTGTGGTGACAACAACAGTCTAAGGTGTATTGGGTGTCCCTTTCCCCAGAAACAGCCCAGTGGGAGTGGTTTACCGCTGTGCATTCTGGGAGAGGATACTTAAGGGTCGGACTCTCACTCCTCTTGAATCCAGCCCACATTTAGCAGCACTGGTAGGCATCCATTAATTTGAATAGAAGTCTGTAACTGAGGGTGGCTGCACTATTCCTTGTTTGGATCGATATGATAAATATGCTAGATGGTGGTATAGAGACTTAGGATAAGAGGGGATGGGACCAAGATAGTCTTTACAGAAATGGTTGACATTTGTCTGTCTCCAGGTGCCTGGATCTATGTCCCATTATGGTGTGTGGGTTTTATAACTTCTTTCCTCCATGTGTGTAGTTTTGATCTTTACTTGCATTAACCTGACACATGTAGAGAGTTCAGTCTTGTAGAAAAATGCAAACTGCAGTAATCCTTTATAATTTACAGCAGGGCAGACACCGCCGTTTCAGTGCCTTCTGATGTCTGACTCCTTTGTAGAAAGCCCCCATAGAGTAAAAATTGTCCAAAGTCTGCATGCAAGAGGAGCACCGCTCTGACTGTGAAGCCTCTGAAATAATAGACTGACGCACCTACTCCAGGTGCTCAGGCTTGGGTTGTCCTCCTTCCATCCAACTGAGATGCTTGAGAATAGAAAACGAAATGCCAGCAACTCTGGAAATTCTTCCGTAATCTTTTATATCATGACCATTAAAATGTGATAACTGACGCGTTTGGTACTTAGCCTTGTTTTTTTTTTTTAAGGGTAAATTTTATTGATTTTTAACAATATATACAAAAATGGTATAAAGGTCATATTCACTTACATTATAACGTCAAAACACCGCAAGATGCGCATGGAATATATGTAGCATGACAAACTGTAACAGTTGCCTCCCAATAAACAAACTCATCTACAAAAATATCAACCATGGGTCGCATGACTCCCGTGTCCCATACTGTGCAATAAAGTCTCTCAGTATATGTTTAATACCTCGAGGGTACTTCCTCCTGTGTTACTTATACATCCAACATTAATACTTCAGGTATTATATCCCAATGTCTCCAGCTACATATTTTATCCATCCTGCCCATACTTTGTCAAACTTCTTGGGGCTACCTCTGGCAGCATAGGTCAATTTGTACATTGGCAGAGCTTGATTAACCAGCTTTACCCAATTCTGCAGAGGGGGGGGCTCCAATTAAGGGCCAGTGCTTTCTTGGCATAACAAAACACCACCCTTAAAAGGATCTTCTGTGAGTTGGATATCTCTTCCTCCTCCAGGTCTCTCAGAAGGCACCTGGCCGGAGAATAGATGTTCGGGAGATCCAGGGTATCCTCCATATAACCCAGGATAGCTTTCCAATATTTCTCCACTTGGGAACATTGCCATACCATATGAAAGAAGTCTCCCACTGCTGCATGACAACGAGGGCAGTCCGGTGACTCCTGTCTACCCATTTTATGTAAGCGCTGGGGGGGTATAGTAAATTCTATGTAGATAATTAAACTGTAGCAGAGTGTCTCTAGCTGAAATCCTTGATGGCACGAGTGTGTTCAGGGCCTCACTTGGCCTTGTTTACAGCACCGCTGTGAACAAGGCCAAGTGCCGAAAGGTGACAGTTGTCACATTTTAATGGTCTGATCTTTGGCAGATCGGTGTGGATGTTTGGCATTGCATTTTTCAAGTCCTTGCTGCTTGGCAATATTGGCTGAAGGTAAAACGACGTGTGGGACCCTTTGCACCAATCTGAGAATATCAAAGACAGATTCTTAAATTGGGAAAACCTGTTTGCCTGATATTTGTATGTGAATTTAACAATTTGCTGTTTTTAGATGTAGACATCTCTAACGGATACTTTTCTCTCTTGTACTAATGAGGACAACTCCTGTGGCTACTTAAAGCAGAACTGTGAAAAATGGCCCATTGGTAGATAAACAACAACTTTCGCTGCACTATTCATCTTCAATTAAGAGATTTCCCAAACCAGTGCATGGTATTTTTTTTTTTTTCAGCCACTAATGCTACGTTTCCACTGAGCGGAACGGTTCGGGTTGGAACGGTTAGAATGGTCCGGTCTATTCTCGTGAGCGTTTCCACTGCAAGTCGGACCGCCAGGGGCCATACAGATTTTAGAAAAAATGCCTTGCGTGATGTCACACTAGTGCGACGAGAAACGTGACGCAGCGTCAGTCAGCGCCAGCTACACAACAAAAACAATAATGGAGGTTATCCAGCAGCTTGTGTTTTTTCTACTGGCCTTTTGGTTCTTTGTAGTCCAAATACATGCCGCACTGTATGAGAGAAGGTTGCGAGCGGCAATGAGAAAAACAGCATTGAAGAAAAGAAATTTGCTAGCTTGGATGTTTAGCCGGGAGGAGAAGTACACCTTTGTGCGGCAAAGACAAAGACGGCAGCGCTATAGGGTAAGCACAACTGACCGACTTAACTCAGACCTACCTGACATACACACTACCTACCTTAAATACACACACACACTGACCCACCTACCTGACATGCAAACACACACTGACCCACCTACCTGACTTACACATACACACACTGACCCACCTACCTGACTTACACATACACACTGACCCACCTACCTGACATGCACACACACACAATGACCCACCAGACACATATGTTATATATGTGTAATGTTTTTTTTTTGTGATATGTTACCATCTGTGTTTTTTTTTTTTTAGATGCTTCTGCTTTTGGCAAATCAGCGCCGGCGACCAGTCATTTGGGCTTTCCCCCGTGCCAATGAGTGGTGGGATGTGACCGTCCCGGGATTCACACACACAGTGGGTGCAGAATTTTAGAATGTCTGAGGAAACCTTCTCATACCTTTGTACCAAGCTACGTCCAGCGATGGAGAAGCAAAGCACCAACTTCAGAGCCAGTTTGTCAGTGAGGAAAAGAGTTGCCATTGCACTGTGGAAGCTGGCTACCAACAGTGAATATAGAAGTATTGGTCATCTTTTCGGTGTCAGTAAATCTTCAGTGTGCCGGTGTGCGCAGGACTTCTGTAAGGCTGTCTGCACATTGCTAGCTCCTGAAATTGTGCATTTTCCGGACAGGGAAAAGCTTAAAGACATGGCTGAGTACTTTGAGAACAGGTGGGGCCTTCCACAGTGTGTTGGTGCTATTGATGGTTCACACATACCAATAATAGCACCACAAGAATACCACACTGACTATTTCAACCGGAAAGGCTGGCATTCTATCATCCTCCAGGGAGTAGTGGATGGCAAGGGACTATTCTGGAATGTGAATGTAGGAAAGCCTGGGAGTTTGCATGATGCTCGTGTTCTACGATTGTCCACATTTTGGGACTGGGTTGGCCAGGGAGGACTGTACCCTGGTTCCACTAAGAACATTTGTGGGGTCAATGTTGGGTATTATGTTCTTGGGGACTCTGCCTACCCTTTACAAAATTGGCTCCTGAAACCATTTCCTGACAATGGCCGCCTGACAACAGAACAGCAAACCTACAACGAAAAAACATCCAGGGCACGTGTCGTAGTGGAAAATGCTTTTGGAAGACTGAAGGGTAGATGGAGGTGTCTTATGAAGAGGAATGACAGTGACATTAAACTTGCCAAATCCATGGTGCTTACCTGCTGTGCTCTTCACAATCTTTGTGAAAGTCATGGAGAAGACTTTGACCAGGATTGGAATACATCTTCAGAAGAGCCAGTACCAGTAATAGCACCCCATGATATGGAAGAAGAGTGCAGTGAAATACGCCAGGCTCTGATGCTGCACCTCAATGTTTAAATTTTTACCATGATTTATTAAAAATTTTAATACCTTTTTGCTATATTGTTAATAATGTTTTATAATAAAAAATACATACTCAAAAAATTCGCTCATGGTTTTTATTTCACAAAAAACTCATCGTTCCATATATTCTGTTAAAGAAAACTAAGATTTTTTTTTTATAAAAAAAGAATAAAAAAAAAATGGGTACAGGTCCTTTGCTACATGAAAGGCACTACGGTCTGGGTGGTGACCTGGGTTCACGACTGGCTGAAAGGACTTGAACAAGCTGACCTAGGACACCGAGGAAGGCCTGGTTGAAGGTAGACAGCTGCTCCATCTGCTGACGGGCGATTTCTGCCTCCTGGCGCATAGCTTCCTGTGCATCCTGACGCAGTGCCTGAAACCGCCTTTCAGATTCGTTCTCAATTCTTTCCAGCTGCCTTTCTTCTGCTGCCCTCATATCCTCCATGACTGTGCGCAGATCCAACTGCAAACGTCTCCTATGACCTATAATATACAAAATATCAAACTAGTGTTTTTGGTAACATCTGTCAAAACAATACTGTAACCCCCTTTCTCATCTGCCACACCAGACTACATCACATTTATCTACTGCCCCACAACTGTAACCCCTGCACATCTGCCCTACTGCTCTTCTGCCCCACTGCTGAACCCCCTTCTCAGCTCTTACACATCTATACCCCCTGCACATCTGCCCCACTGCTGAACCCCCTTCTCACCTCTTACACCTCTGTACCCCCTGCACATCTGCCCCACTGCTGAACCCACTTCTCACCTCTTACACCTCTGTACCCAGTGCTCTTCTACCCCACTGATTAGTTATTTTAAGAAAATGCACACATTTCACATGTCTTACCATTGTGCCGGGGTGCATTGGGCATACTCTGTGGTTGGGTACTCTGTAGGCTAATCTGTGGTTGGGTACTCTGTGGTTGGCTTGATGAGATACTACTGGTGCTGCTGAAAGACGTTGAAGGTCCATCATCTGACAAGTTTGACGCATCATTGGAGAGTCCATCAGCTGTTTCTGAAAAAAACATTTGGTTATATATATTTTTTTTACAGGTTAGCATAGCGAAATCCTATGGCATCAAAAAAAATTAAAACTTACCAAAGGGGTCTACCATGGATTCGAGAATTGCAGTTGCAGAGTCCAGACCACCCTCCCTGCCTTGGTTTGCCGGCCTATGTCCGTAAATGGCGTCCATGTCGTCGTACCACCTCCAAGTACTCCGACTGTTTCCACTACGGCTGTTGTCGTCCTTAATTTTTTTATATTGTCCTTTAAGCTTCTTAAGCTTTGCCCTGCACTGCCCCGATGTCCGTTCAAATCCCTCGGCTGCCATTCGTTGAGAAATATCTTTGTACACCTTTTCGTTTCTCACTGATCCATCAAGCTCACTCTGAATAACGCTATCCCCAATAATCCTTAGGAAAGTAGATAGTTCCTCAGATGACCAGACCCTGCTGTTGTTTGCAGGCATCCTTCTCCTTTATATTGAGGGCGACAAGGTGCTTGTTTGGCGCTTTTCTTTGACGTCAGCATTGACGATTTTCTGTCCACCAATCAGTGGAATGTATCGTGTGACGCCAGTAGCTCCGCCCTAACCGTACCGTTCCATTTTCTATGGCCCCACGTCTGAAGCAGGACCCTGAATGGTACGGTTCGGTTTAATGGCACGCTTTCATAATGGAAACACCCAAAATAGCGTACCGTACCGAACCGAACCGATCCGCGCAGTGGAAACGAGGCAATAAATATCCTCCGCCTGATGGCCAGTATCATACAACCCATCTCCTCTGAGCCATCATATGGAAGACGCATACCTCCCAACTGTGTCTGATTTTGAGGGACTGTCCCTGATTTAGAGCAATGTCCCTCTGTCCCTCATTCCTCCTCATATGTCCTTCATTTTGGTCTGATCTATATAGATGTATATAAAATGCACTTTTTATCTTTCAAAAAGTGTTTCTCAGTGCTAAACTTTTCATCCAATTTCTAAATTGCTGCATTTGTACATTTCAAAAGCCAATATTTCAAACAAACTTCATGTTGTCGTTATGGGGTATTGTTTGTAGAATTTTGTGGAAAATAATGAATTTAATCCATTTTAGAATAAGGCTGTAACATAACAAAAAGTGAAGCGCTGTGAATACTTTCTGGATGCACTGCATATTGCAGCAAAAGTTTGCTTTATTTTACCCTCTAAGGGGCTGTTCATTTTAAGTTATGTTTTTCTTCTTGAGCCACGCCTTTTTAAATGCCTCAAAATCAATATCTGAAATGCCCTTACTGCTTCCTAAATTGAGCCTTCTGTCCATCCATGAATAAAGGTTTTCTTTTGCTATGAATGACACTTGTACTCTATATACAAGTAGGGGTTGGCAGAACACCCCCGGTTTGGTTCGCACCAGAGCACTGCGAATGGTGCCCCCCCCTCCTGAACCATACCAGGCCACATGCCCTCAATATGGGGGGGGGGCTCTGCTCCCCACCCCAAAGCACATTGTCCCCATGTTGATGGACAGGAGCCTCTTCCTGGCCATTGGTTGTGGTCTGCGGGGGGGGCTTATCAGAATCTAGAGGCCCCCTTTAACAGGCGGGCTCCCAGATCCCGACCCCCCCCCCCCCCCATGTGAATGTGAATCGGGTACAATCCCTACCCATTCACCAAAAGTGTCAAAGTAAAAACCACAACAGACATGTTTTTTTTTAAAGTATCCCGCGATGTCCATCCATCTTCAATCCTGCAGCCCGACGGACCCGGAAAATAGAAAAAAGTGAGCAAAGCTCTGCCTCGAACATTGGGACCATCCTTTTATATACAAGTAGTAATTTTGGAATGCGCATAAAACCCGGTCATTCTGGTTTCTTTTAACCTTTTTTTTTCTTCTACAGATATTCTCACATGATTGTTTTGTACCCCAGAGCTCCAAAATGTGTATAACCACCTCCTCTGTCTTCACCAGGTAAACGACTTGTGTTGGCACGTGCGCTGTCTGTCCTGTAGTGTATGCCGGACTTCACTGGGAAGACACACAAGCTGTTATATCAAAGACAAAGATATTTTTTGCAAGCTCGATTATTTCAGGTACAAATCTGCCAGTTTCGACTGACTGCTAACTGTATGGAATGTATCATCCGCATATGTATCATTGTTCTTGATAGACTGGGGTGACTTTATAAATCTCTCCATACACATGTTTCGAAGTACAGTTACATTTTAAGCAAGCTCCAACTATTTTTAGGCTGAGGTGCGTGTGTGTGTGGAGGCCTCCGCCTAAAAATGGAGCTTGTTGAAGGTAATGGTGGGCTTAGACTGGGGTTAAAACATTTTTATTTTTTCTCCTTCAGATAGTAAAAGAAAAGTTGGTGGTTAATGGATAGTGTGGACAGTACACAATTTGCCGATGTTACTTTGTTTTGACTCACGTTTGGCATCCACTTCTCCATGGTGTGTGGCTGCCATGTTTGTGGAGGTATGGGCTGTTGGACAGCTCTTCCTGTTTAGGCCACGCTCCTTGGTGACACCAGCCATGCAATCCAGTGGATATGCATCCAGAGGTCAACTACCTGATAGGCTTCTTAAATATTGCCCAAGTACAGTCATGTCTGGAAGGTATCTGTTTTCTAAATTTTATATTTTATTGCCATTTGCTGTTTTGGTTCAAACTGTGTTATTGACAAACACCCAGACTTTAGACTGAAGATGCATCTATGAGCAAGAACTTCTTTTTTTTTTTTTTTGTGAGGTTTCACTTTTTTAAATGTTAGCTTGGCTTTAGACTGTCTAAGATGACCTTGGCTATCTTTATTTTTTACCTACCCTGCCTTCTTTTCTTTCCCTCATGTAGGCGATATGGAACGCGGTGTTCGCGTTGTGGCAGGCACATCCACTCCACAGACTGGGTGAGGCGGGCGAAGGGTAACGTCTACCACTTGGCATGCTTTGCCTGCTATTCCTGTAAAAGGCAGCTGTCCACAGGGGAGGAGTTTGCTCTGGTGGAGGAAAAGGTTTTGTGTCGGGTGCACTACGACTGCATGTTGGACAACCTGAAACGAGCCGTCGAGAATGGTATGTGCCCAGTCTGCATGACTGAAAGTTTGTAATTCAGTAAGATGTATTATTGGTCAACTCTGTATGTTTAAAGAAATACACTAGGTTGGGTGTTGTATACCAAATGATTTTCAATTCTGTGTGTGTCTGTGTGTGTGTTTTATATATAATCTAAAATTCCGTGTCTTATTTGTTGCTGGAATAGCTCTTTTATTTAGTGGCAGATGTGATATTTTAGGTGCCAGGGGAATAGGACATGTTTATTAAGGCAATAACCATGCTCCATTGGAGTATAAAAACTTGTATGGGGGAACAGTGTGTATAGAAGAAAATGTAACCTAGCATGTCTATTCTTCGGGTGATGCAGAATGCCACAAGTAATGTGGCAGGCTAACATTTCCAACTTGGAGTCGGGTCCCTGGTGTATGGTTTGGGCATCGGATACATGTTGCCTTTTTACCATTTATTGCTAAATTCTATTCCAACAGAAAGGGGTTTAGGGGTGCAGAATAGCCAAAAGGAGTAGCAAGTCTTTTTATTTGTAGTGGATCACTGTAATCATGTTAGTCCTTGACCATTTGGCAACAATCAAACATGCCTTGTTTGTGTGGCGAATCCTTCTTACAATTTCAAGCAAAAACTTATACCCAGCTACTCTGCAACAACATTCAGCAAGAAGTTCTTTCCAAAAAACATCCTTAAGCCCAGATCCTTCCAGATATACGCTCCAGCAGGGCCTGAGGTGTCCAGCACATGCCTACAGCTGAGGCAAGGCTCTAGGGAGAAAATTTAAGAGCAGAGATCTCCCCTCTAGCCGTAAGCCAAAGAGGGAACCATTGGAAGCGCTGCTCCAAGCATTTAGCACCCCCCCCCCAAATCATACCGCTGAACAAATTTCTAAATGATTGGTTAGGTCAGATAAATACTCATAACTCAGTAATTGTCCTTCCACACTGATTACCTGAACTTTCAACAGTTACCAGGCAGACGCAATCCATGCACTGAGCTTGGGAGGCCTCGTACACACAGCCGAGATTCTCGTTGAAAAAAACATGTCGTTTTTTTCGACGAGATTCTTGGACAAGAAACTTGTCCCGGCCGAGTGTACACACGCTCGTTTCAAAGAACCCGCGGTTCTTTGAAAGGAGCGTACGCGGTGACGTCATCGACTACGTCGAGCATGCGCTCGTCACATTCGATGCCGTCGCCACCATCTTGGTATACCCTACGTATGCCTAGGAAGCTACCGCGCATGCGTCGAATTCATTTCGAACATGCGCGGGCTTCGGGGAGGACAGGTAAGTGTACACACACTCACTTTTCTCGTCGAGAAACATGCCGAGGAGAATCTCGACGAGAAAATAGAGAGCAGCGTACACACGACCGATTTACTCGGCAAGACCTCTCTGCCAGCAAGTTTCTTGCTGGTTCTTGCCGAGAAAATCGGTCATGTGTACGAGGCCGGAGAGCTTGCAGAGTCCAGAAGAACCTAGCTCAGATTTGTTTACAGCCTAGCTGCAAAATGCACGATTTTATTTTTATGTAGGGACTTTCCAGCCCAGAGTCTATACACTAATAAAACAATCCAATGTGCACACATACGTGGCTAATATACATGAACACTCCGGTCCATAATCATGTCAAACAAGCTCGGTACATTCTAACCACCTGCAACCAATTCCAGCTTTTGATTTCAGAGGCTCCATTTTATTTTTATTTTTTATATACTAAATGATTAAAATCAAGGTTTTAGTGTACATATAATTGGTGTCTAACAACTTTAGTTTTTTATGCACAGCTTTTATATCTGGATGCATGTTATTTACACAATGTAGTTTGACATTTTATGGGATTTTGTAGTTTTCCAGTAAGTTTGCCTTAAAAACTTTCGAGATCCAAGCCTGCGCATTTCTTTGTCGGTGAAAAGGGTGAAGGCCTTCTCCAGTGTCTTTGCTCCCCCATGTCATTTACCTATTAGCCTGAAAGAGGCAGATAATACTTGGGTGGAGCTGGCCATACACTGTTTTTTAAACATTTAGTTTCATTTATTCAATTTCTAATCGTTTAATGGGGTCAAATTCATCATTTTTGACTGCAGTGGTGAGAATTTGAAGGAGCAGGAAAGAATTTCCTTCATCAAATTCCTACCCAAGTATGTTTGTGGCTTTCAATAGATTTTTATTTTTTTGTTTTTAACTGGAATGTTAAAAGCAAACTAAGTACTTTGCACAACATTTCGTCAAGTCAATTGATGAATGAGAATTTTCATAAGTTTGTACGAACCCTTACTAGTATATAGACAGCTTTAGGAATGTACAAATGTACATGGGATTCAGTTCACTGCCACACTTGTTTTACGTTCTGGGAAAACCAGTCAGATGGTGGACCTTAAATGATGTCTAAACCCCAGAACCAAACTGTAATATATGTTCAAGCTTACCAGTCCTTAAATGTGGTGGTGGCATTCGGGTTCAGCTCAAGTACATTTTCTGCTAATCCTGCCAGGAATACTTTGTTCTTGTAATTTCTAGACATGTGCGATTAGTTTCGTACGAATCGAAAATTCGTACAAATTTTTCGAAATTTGTACGAATCCGAATTATGAATTTTTATGAATATGAATTCTGTACGAAATACGAAATTTCGTTTTTCGGCTCCAAATTATCCGAATCCAAACTACCAAATAACGATAACTATAGCCAGTGCCACATGTCAAAAACGAAAGTATAAAAATCGAGATTGATTTCCAATAGTTACGAATAACCGAGATGTATTAGAAAAATACGAATCCATTCGAAGCACGCAGCGCCACTGTCAGACATGTAAATTTACGAATCAACACACACAAAAAAAGTAACAAATTTACGAATCCATTCGAAGCACGTTGGGCAGCGCCATTGTAAGACACGGAAAATTACGTATCAACAAACAAAAAAATGTGTTATTCGTAGTGTCGATTATTCGTTATCAAAATTAACGATTCATACGAAATTCGTATTTCGTACGAATCTGAATTAAATTCCGTACGCGAATTACGAATTTTTTTAAATATGGAACGGAACGAAACAAATTTTTTGACGGCTCCCATGTCTAGTAATTTCCTGTGCAGAGATGCCTAGGTCTTTAAAGATGTGTTTAATGGCAGGATCACCAGGTGAATATTAGGGAAAGGGGAATGCTGAGGGGGAAAAAAAAATCTATTTGAAGCCACCACATCTAAGGATTGGTGAGCTGCACTGTATTGCACTTTTTTTTATTTTTTTTATTTTTTTGGGGGGTTTAGATGCTTTAATAGTAAAGTCACAAATGTTTCTTTTGGAAACCTTTGCTAAACTTCCATCTGGGTTCACCTACTGTGTGTTTGTTTTTGTTTTTTTTTACCCCCTCTCTCCGTGTGATGCGGGAGACCACCATTGCTGTAAGCCCACTTCAGCCTCTCGGCATGTATATGCCCACTTACAGGTTTGACAGGCAAAGGTGTTCAAGCAAGAATGCCAAACATTTTCATGGATGTAATTTGATGTTCTGGTAGAATGAGATCACCATCCCCCTTCTAAATGTATCTTTCATAACTTAAAAGGCTGTGTGTGTTTGTAGTCTACAGGTGCTCTTTCACTTTATGCCTGACTACGGTTATGAGGGTTGAACCCTTGGGAAGTTTTTTGATCTTTTCCAACCTCTGTGGTTGCTAAATCTTCCTCTAAAGCTGGCCATACACTAGAAGAAGTTTGTTCAAAAACCTGTAATTTCAGGAAAATGTTACTTTCTAATTATAAGTGGGTTCATATTTTGTCAAATGACAAGAAAATGTAGAAGTTGGGAGTAGGCTTTTTTTTTTTTTTTTCCCCAGGAAACTATTTTTACCAATGAAGGTGTTTTTCATTCTGGAAATTACATTTATTTCAAAAATGAGTGTTTAAAAGTAGCAGTTAACTTTCAAATGAGTTTGTCAAATCCTCAAATGTACTGATGTGAATTTTTGTATGAAAATCTACCAGTGTGCTTAAAGCGGACCTTCAATAATTTTTTCAACTTTCCAGCTATTAAATCTTCTGCCCTTGTTTTAACTTTAAATAGTAAAACGTTTTATTTTTCTGCCAGTAAATGCCTTTTACAGCCCACTTCCTGTTTTTGTTGTCTGGTCATTAGCCTAGGCTAATGACATCATGCACAGCTCTCTAACTCTCGTGAGTTTGCCAGGAAGGAAGGGTGAGTCATAAGAGGGCCAATAAGAGCTGCAGAGCTGGAGGTGCACCTGTGTGTAAATTCAGGAAGTGAACAGGCTTCAGCTGCCCACAGTTAAAATTGATGCAGCCAGACTCAGTGGAGGAAGATCGCTAGCATATTTGGCAAGTAAAGAATGTGTGTGTATATATATATATATATATATATATAATTAGTACAGGATGCCGTGGCTGGGTCCTGGAAGGACGCTATATTTCCCCTCTGTTTGGGCTGTGGTTCCTTTAAGGGAACAGCAATGGTTAACACACCTGTCCAAGGAAGTGGTTTAAGAGAGACAGGAAGTTGTAGGTTAGAGAGAGAGAAGGAGTGTAGTGAAGTCTGCATGGTGGACGGTGGACACTGCAAAAGCTGTGGAGGCTGTGAAAAGCTCTGGGAAGCTGTGAATGTACATGGCAGTGGCCTGCATGGAAGCCTGCTATCTGGGAAACTTACCTGCAACACCAAGGAAGGACTGTTTAACTGCAACAGCAGTTATAAACTGTCATTTCTTTTGTTTTGCTGCTGTGAAGCCATTTAAGTTTAAATAAACGTCCTTTTGTTTGAAAAGCCTGTGTCCTGCGATCTAGCTGGTTCCCCGAACATTACACTGGTGGAGAATGCGGGCAGGACAGAATAACAGGCATAAGAAGAAAAAAGCAAAACTTTTTTTTTTGCATTGAACTTGACATTGAACTGACAGTTAAAGGGACAGTACATTGGATTTATGTCCTGGGTTAAAGCTGCACAAACGTTGAAAGCTGAAGCAATGGAGGAGCTAATTAAACAGCTGTCCCTGGCTAATATGCAAGCGCAAACTCGCCATGAGGAAGCAAATCAGCTGCAGCAAGAAAATACCCGCCTGTTGGTGACCCAGTTGGCAGCCCAGCAAGCAGCCCAGCAAGAGGTTATGCAGGCTCAGGTGGCTGTCTTAAAGGAAGCAGTGCAGCAGCTATCTCAGGTTCGGGAGCAAGCGGCTGTTGCCCCTGGCAACCAGGTGACTGTGAGGGCAAGCCATTTTTTGCAGAAATTGTCCCTGAGCGATGATGTAGAGGCATTTCTTGCTACATTTGAGAGGACGGCAGAGAGAGAAGGGTGGCCTCAGGACCAGTGGGCCAGCCTCATTGCCCCTTTTCTCACCGGAGATCCTCAAAAAGCCTACTTTGACCTGCCACCCGATGATGCTAAAGACCATCAAAAGTTAAAGGCAGAAATTCTGGCTCGTCTGGGGGTGACTACGGCCGTTCGGGCCCAACGAGTGCACCAATGGAAGTATCATCCAGATCGGCCACCTCGGTCTCAAATGCATGACCTGGTGCAACTGGTAAAAAAATGGCTGCAGCCTGAGGTGTTGTCGGGCCCCCAAATCGTGGAACGGGTTGTGCTGGACCGATACCTGCGATCCCTGCCAGACGACCTTCAACGGTGGGTCAGCCATGGAGACCCCAAAACAGCAAACCTCCTTGTCGAGATGGTGGAACGATATACAGTGGTGGAGGACCTGCTCGGACCTACCAAGCGCATAGGCCCTAGTCTACCACGGCCTGTTCGACCAACTGCTGCCCTTCGAAAGGATGTTCCAAGGAGTCCTGGAGCAAACTCCCCGGAAGGTCAAGAGTCATTCCCGGTACCTCCTCAGCGTTCTGTTCCTGTTCGGAGAGGAGGGGATGTACAATGTTGGCAATGTCATTCCTGGGGTCATACCCGGGCACACTGCCCACTGCAAGAGGAGCCCATGGAATGCGGGGTTCTTCGGAGGGGGTCTTTTTATGCCCATAAAGTATGCACCACACAGCTCGACCTGGGTGAGGAAAAATTTGCGTGTGAAGTCCAAGTGAACCACCTCCCTGCCCGGGCTTTGTTGGACTCCGGAAGCATGGTAACCCTGGTTCATCCTAGAGTAATTGGGAAGATCGGTCCGGTAAGAAAAACCTTACGGGTGGTGTGCATTCACGGGGACACTAGAGAGTACCCTCTCATCTCGGTGACCATCTCCTCAGCATGTGGCACTGGTACTCAAGGGGTGGGGGTGGTAAAGAACTTGGTACATGATGTTATAATAGGACGAGACTGTCCGTTGTTTACAAAACTGTGGGAACAAGGAGAACAGTTCAGAGATTGGGGAGAAACTAGCCTCCCTGTTCCTGCTGCTGAGAGGAATAACCCTGAACTGCCAAATGTTCTTAATGTGGATCCAAATGATGAAATTGCTAATGGTTGGGTTAATGGTGATGAAAGTAGAGCTGATACTGTTGATAATGTCAAGACATGTGGTCCACAGATCTACCAAAACACTGAGGGGGGAGGATCTTCCCCACTTCAGGTAATGCTGGGGGAAGAGGACGAGGAAGTGGCCTCTACCCCTGCCCTGCCAGATTTGGGTGTTCCCCAGGGGGCGTTTGGTACTGCTCAGATGCAGGACCTCACTTTGGCCCGTGCACGGGAACAAGTTGTAGTAGTAAATGGGGTTCCCCAAGAGCCAGGTGCAAATGAGTGGTGGCCACACTTCGCAATGTATAATGAGTTGTTGTATTGGGTTACCAAGGTGAGGGAAAATGTGGTAGAACAATTGTTGGTACCCCAACAATATAGACGAAAGGTTCTGGACCTGGCCCATGATGATGTGTTAGGGGGACACCTGGGAGTTGAGAAGACGGAAGCACGGATCACCGACCGGTTTTACTGGCCAGGTCTGAAAGCAGAGGTAAAGAAATACTGTGCCTCTTGTCCCACCTGTCAGTTGACCGCTCCGGTGACCCACTTCCGGAGCCCTTTGGTCCCTCTGCCCATAATTGAGGTCCCATTCGAGAGGATAGCCATGGATATAGTGGGTCCCTTGGTAAAGTCGGCTCGAGGTTACTCCTACATATTAGTGATTCTTGACTATGCCACCCGATATCCTAAAGCGCTTCCACTGCGGAATACCTCCTCTAAGGCTATTGCCCGGGAATTATTCCAGTTGTTTACACGGACTGGTTTTCCCAAGGAAATACTCAGACCAGGGCACCCCATTTTATGTTGAGAGTTATGGCCGATGTGTGCAAGCTGTTCCGGATTAAACAGCTGCGCACATCGGTCTACCATCCCCAAACGGACGGGTTAGTGGAACGCTTTAACAAGACCCTTAAGTCTATGCTAAAGAGAGTGGTACAAAGGGATGGGAAAGACTGGGACTGCCTGTTACCAGCTCTCCTGTTTGCTATCAGGGAAGTGCCCCAGGCCTCCACTGGGTTTTCGCCCTTTGAGTTGGTATATGGGCGGAGACCTCGCGGACTACTTGACTTTATTAAAGAGGAATGGGAAAGTGAACCTGTTCAGCATAAGAGTGTTCTTGAATATGTCTCCCAAATGCAGGAAAGGATCCAAACTGTGATGCCACTAGTCAAAGAGCATTTGCAAAAAGCCCAGGAGGCTCAACGACGGGTCTATAACAGGGCTGCTAAAATAAGGCACTTCCAAGTGGGGGATCGAGTAGCGGTGCTAATTCCCACTGTGGAAAGTAAATTCTTGGCCAGATGGCATGGTCCCTTTGAAGTTGTGGAAAAAGTGGGAGAGGTAAATTATAGAGTCCACCAGCCAGGCAAGAGGAAACCGTATCAGACATATCATGTCAACTTGTTAAAGCATTGGACAGACAGGGAACCGGTGACCTCCCTGGCTAGTGCAAGACTTGAGCCTCAGGTTGGGGTGGAGAGTGTCCAAGTACCAAGTACCCTGTCTAAAATCCAAAGTCAGCAGGCAAAGGAGTTCTTGCAGAGAAATAAAGAAAAGTTTTCAGACTTGCCAGGGCTAACTAGTGTCATAGAACATATTATCACGGAACCTGGAGTCAAGTTTTTGTCCGGCCCTACCGCATCCCAGAGGCTCAAAGGAAGGCCGTTTCAGAGGAAGTGAAGAAGATGCTGGACCTGGAGATCATTGAAGAGTCGCAGAGTGAGTGGTCGAGCCCGATTGTGTTGGTACCAAAGCCCAACGGGACTCTGCGATTCTGCAATGATTTCCGGAAACTTAATGAGGTTTCACGGTTTGATGCCTACCCCATGCCCCGGGTAGATGAGCTTATTGAGAGACTAGGTCCAGCCAGGTATATTACAACATTAGACCTTACCAAGGGGTATTGGCAAATCCCGTTGACTAAGGCTGCTAGAGAGAAAATTGCTTTTTCTACCCCAGAGGGGAGTTTTCAGTACAAAAGAATGCCTTTTGGACTACAAACTGCTCCAGCCACTTTCCAGCGAGCAATGGATAGGATTTTACGACCTCACCGGGAGTATGCCTCAGTGTACTTGGACGACATAGTCATTTTTAGCAGAGACTGGGAATCACACTTGCCCAAAGTCCAGGCAGTACTGGACTCTCTTTGGAAGGAGGGGTTTACAATAAACCCTGAAAAATGTGCTTTGGGAATGGAGGAGGTGAAATACCTGGGCTATATTGTAGGTAGAGGGGTGGTGAAACCTCAGGTTAACAAGGTAGAGGCTATACAGAATTGGCCCCGCCCCCTCACAAAAAAGCAGGTACGTGCATTCCTGGGCATGGTGGGATACTACAGGAGATTCGTACCCAACTTTGCCACATTGGCGGCTCCATTGACCGATCTGACTAAGGGATGGAAATCGGTCATGATGGAATGCAGATGCTGAAAAGGCTTTTTTGGAGCTCAAGTCAGCACTGTGCCAACACCCTGTCCTGATAGCACCCAATTTTTCAAACGAGTTTGTTGTCCAGACTGATGCTTCCGATGTAGGATTGGGAGCTGTGTTGTCACAGGTTGTTCATGGTGAGGAGCACCCAGTAGTCTTCCTCAGTAGGAAGTTGACACCAGCGGAGAAAAACTACGCTATAGTTGAACGAGAATGTCTGGCCATTAAGTGGGCTCTGGAATCCCTCAGATATTACCTCTTGGGAAGGAAGTTTAGGTTAATTTCTGACCATGCCCCTTTAACATGGATGAGGCAAGGTTAAGGGACTAATGCCAGAATTACACGTTGGTTCCTGGCGCTCCAGGAATTTAAATTTGTAGTGGAGCATAGGCCCGGGAGACTGCATCAAAATGCAGATGCCCTCTCCTGAGTCCATTGTTTTAGCTCCACTGTTGCCTCCACCTCCTTGGCGTTGGGGCACAGGGGGGGGATATGTACAGGACGCCGTGGCTGGGTCCTGGAAGGACGCTATATTTCCCCTCTGTTTGGGCTGTGGTTCCTTTAAGGGAACAGCAATGGTTAACACACCTGTCCAAGGAAGTGGTTTAAGAGAGACAGGAAGTTGTAGGTTAGAGAGAAGGAGTGTAGTGAAGTCTGCATGGTGAATGGTGGACACTGCAAAAGCTGTGGAGGCTGTGAAAAGCTCTGGGAAGCTGTGAATGTACATGGCAGTGGCCTGCATGGAAGCCTGCTATCTGGGAAACTTACCTGCAACACCAAGGAAGGACTGTTTAACTGCGACAGCAGTTATAAACTCTACAAGTCGGTGAGACTGTCATTTCTTTTGTTTTGCTGCTGTGAAGCCATTTAAGTTTAAATAAACGTCCTTTTGTTTGAAAAGCCTGTGTCCTGCGATCTAGCTGGTTCCCCGAACATTACTATATATATATATATATATATATATATATATATATATATATATATATATATATATATATATAAATTAATCTGGAAAGTGGTTGGAGGGAAGCTTCAGAATGGCAAAGATGTTTTTATTACAAATTATGTGAGGAGACTGCAGTTCCTCTTAAGTCCAGATAAAAAAAAAAAGTATTTAAAAGATGGTCCTAGCATTTTACACTGAATTTGTTTTCAAGTATATGTAAACCCAATAACCAAAATCTTGTGTAATCGTTAACCTATTAGTGCAATTTAAAGTTCAATCTTCTTTTTTTCTAAATCCGGCCCAATTGATTCTGCCATGCAGATCA
Source organism: Rana muscosa (assembly GCA_029206835.1). Classification (NCBI taxonomy): domain Eukaryota; kingdom Metazoa; phylum Chordata; class Amphibia; order Anura; family Ranidae; genus Rana; species Rana muscosa. The sequence goes on from CM055120.1 coordinate 47,620,753, forward strand.
CTTTTTTAAGGCACTCCCCCTTTTGTGGTGACAACATTCTGTCCTTATCTCCCAGTTTTCCTGTGTTGTTGTCAGTAGACATTACCCAGGCATGATCCAGTATTGTCACGATCACAAAGCCTACCCTGCAAAATGCCATGTAGACAATTTGTTCCAAAGACTCTAGGACAGGGGTGTCCAAACTATGGCCCACGGGCTGCTTGCAGCCTAATACAATTGTAAAACTACTTTTTTTTTTTTTTTTTTTTTTTGGGGGGGGGGGAATTGTTTGTAAAAATGCCTTTTACACTTGGCGAACACATGCGGCTCAAACATTTTGACCATGTTGCTTTACTAAACCTTTGAGTTTTATCTTCCCAAAGTAAAATCTTCCACTCTTCACAATCGCACCTTATTCATGTTGTCGCTTTTTGGCAGCACCTATATTTGTAAGCAACGATTTTCAAGGATGAATTGCTACTCCATCCGTCAAAACCAGATATTGATGTGTTAGTTTATCAAATACAAACCATTTACTCGGGTACATTATTTATGATGGTGCATGATGACTTGTGATCTGCCTGACTCTTTCTGCTCATCGGCTATCCCTATTAGTGTATTTTATGGGTGGCCCAAGACCATTTCTCTTCCAATGTGGCACAGGAAGGTCAAAATGTTGGACACCCTTGCTCTAGGTGATTGGCAGAATTGAGGTTAAACAAATGACTGGCAGGAGGAAAAACTGCCATCTTTTTAATAGTTTTCAATGTTTGAGACGCAGTGCTTTAGCAAAGCAAATGTAATTTAGGTGGGATTCACGTGTACTTAAAACACATGGCGGCCATTGAATGGGAGGCAAAAGTTTGCGGAGCCTCCTTTTATTGGCGGTGACTTTAAATCTTTTTGTTGCTCTCGCTCAAACCAGTTCATTAACTAGGGGATAGATTTTTGTTAACTTCCTGTATGGGAACATTTTCCATGCTTTTATGTTCTTTTGGGAAGTCTTGCAGGCCCTTGCACCGATCTTTTGTAGGATATACAAGAGAAATTGGCAGTGTATCTATATAGTATGAGCCCGGTCTTTAAAATCCTTAAACAGTTCTGAGTTCCTTTTTTTAAAACCCCTTGGGCTACACCGCACGTCAACAGAATTAATTGTAGGTAGAGGTCAAGGTAACCTTTCCGCCACGATTAAGGCGAAACACGTTGGCTGTTTTACAGCTGTATTCATGTGATTTAATAAAGGAAGACCACATTTTGCTGACTTTCTCCAAGGTAACTTCTTTTTCACGTGTGACATGGCTGGTTGTCTTCCCTCGATGGTTTTCAAGATGGTAATTCCCATATTACTTCACCAAATATCTTGTGTGATACATTTGCTCCATGGAGACTATGTACTAAATTTGTTAGGTTAAATGTAAATTTTAAGTAAGAATCAGATGACATTTTAGGAACCTTCTAATGCAGAAGATTAATGAAGTGTTCAAACGTTATTACATGTAGCTGTATTTTAAAATGGTTTTTGTTCTATATGCTAAACTGAGGAACTTTATCTATGTGATCCTATGTTGCACAGAACCTCTGCTTTTTCTCCGATTTTATTATGCAATGCAGAAAAATGTTAATTGGATTTATTTTCCCCCCTCCTCCTTGCAGGGAACCGTGTCAGTGTGGAAGGGGCTTTGTTGACAGAGCAAGATATTAATCAGCCAAAACCAGCTAAAAGGGCTCGTACCAGCTTCACAGCGGACCAGCTCCAAGTAAGTTCTTGTTTTGAGGCAGGCGGAACGTGTCTGTGGCTCAATGAATAAGCCTAAGTTTCAGCTTGTCACATAATGTAAAAATATGTAAATCCTGTAATTGTGCCGCACAATGTTCCAAGTGATTGAGTCGGTAACATTGGTGGAACTTGACCACAACTACTGAGATCCTTTTGATATTGCGGTTTTACAAATGCAGTTTTAAATATGTAAATCCAAGTTGCGGTAAATGTATGGCTTCAGAAGCAAGACGGGAATTTTTTTTTATCAAAATAACGGTAAACTCAAAACAAAAACCTTACTATGTGTGAAACCTACCTGGTAGCAATTCCCATTATGTATGCAACCATAGGTGCAGAAAATATTGGACCTCTCCGGGAGCGTGCTTTCTAAGTTTATTGGAATGGCTTAGCTGAAACTTTAGGCTAAAGGAGACTTGAGGGGCATGATTATGCAACTAAAATGTAAAGTATTTCTAGATCTGTACGGACCCTTTAAATAGAAATCTACACTTCTTCTTTTTTTTTTTTTTTTTTTTTTTTTATTGCATAAGTTTCACCCTTTAATTTCCTCTGTTACCAACTTCAGATTGCTTGCAGGCAGTTGCTTGCAGGAACTTGGCTGTGAAACATCTGAATATCCAGATTATCTCACCTTCTAGCTCAAGTGTCAATCAGAACCAAAAAATGACCCACATTACGCCTAAGTAGCGCATGAGCGTATTCCCTTATTATTTATTATTTATTATTATTATTATTATTATTATTATTATTTATTATTTTTTTTTTTTTTTTGCCTCTTGTTTCCACGGCTGGACAAAGGGGGAGAACATTTGAAGGGGGTTTTTTCAGATGCAAAAATGCATGCAAATAAGTTATGCGTGTTTACAGGTGCACCCATTAAAGTCTATGGGGGGGCAAAAATTACTGCATATGCTCCCCCAAAAGAAGCTCATGTTCTTGTTTTTGGTGTAGGTTGACTGAGCATGCAAGAGTAAACAGTCAATTCGAATGAGATTCTGTATGTTGAGCATAAATAGGGCAAAGGAGACATGCTGAAAATGCTGTGACTGGGTGCTAACCAGATGGCATCTGCAATCTCAGTGCATGAATACCCTAAATGGGTGAGGACCAAGAAAGTGCACCTGTGCCCAATACTAGTTATTTGATGTTACTGTCGCAGATCAAGGTCTTTTGCAGTGATCGGGACCCAATCGGCCTAGTTCCTGAGCAAATGATTCTTGGACATGATGATCACGTGGGTTTGTTTTTATACACCTGCTAGCTATTGCTGTCAGTGCCTTGCGTAGCGCCGTCCTACTTGGCTACTACTGGTAAATTTTCGTTTTTTGGCTATTTGCAGTTATCGCAGGAGTAGTGATTGGCTGGTTTGGTCTGCTCAGAGCTTCACAGGCTGGGAGTGTCATTACTTTCCCCTGCCTCTAGAAGTTTCTAGCATTTAGGGTGGTTAAATTCAAATATTCAGTCTTAATATTCAGCAGGCCCTGGCCATTTCCTATGTAGGTGTGCCCATGGAGCTAAATTGCTGATAAATAGTCAGGAGCTGGGGGCGTGGCCTGGATGGGCATGTGAGTGGTCGCACTACACGGAGCTCCCGCTACTGATCTTTCATAGATACTGATCCCGCGTCGACACCCATCCCAGAGACTCGGCCTTACCTCACCGGCAGCTGCAGGGGGAAATTCGGCACTCACTGGAGCCCATGATGACCCGCAAAGGCGATGCCATGGCGGCCCAAGATGGCACCGGCTCCCCTCAGCCTCAGAACGGCACGCGTGAAGCCAACAATGTGCAGGAATCGGGCGGTAAGTCTCAAACAGCAGGGGAAGGAGCAGCCCAGAGACATGTTGTATTACACTCAAAAGCTGCAGGGCCCTGGCTACTCCCTTGCCCCACCGCAAAAGACACCTGCACATGGGTCTCGCAGGCAAAATGGCACCTCTGCCCTAGATGACACACTGCCCTTTGAAAGCTCTCCTGTTCCCACTCAAGACCTGTTTGATGAAATGCAGGAAGAGACACAACAGCCTACACTGAAATCCTGCGTGCCGAGGTGTACAGCTTCTGTTGATTGCTCGAAGGTGCAGTTTGGGGGTCTCACGGAGACAGTGTCCCTCATGAGACAGGACCTCCAAAAGATCAGAGAGAACCATGGTTGTGGAGGGTAGGATTAGTGAGGTGGAGGACCTGTTACCCCCCCCCCTCACCAGAGATGCCAGAGCTGCACTACAACAATCGGCACAGACGGACGGCAAAACCGACGACATTGAGAACCGCTTAAGACGGAACAATGTCCGCTGTTCACGGTGGAATAGGTGCACCGCCTAGACCCCTTCCCCCTGGCAACCCGCAAAGATCCATTCTTGTCAGGCTCTTGAACTACAAGGACAGAGATCATACTCCAGATTGGCCAGGGAAAGGGGTGCAGTGCACTATATTAATGGGACCAAAATATAGTTTTACCCTGACTTCTCGGCTGAGGTGCAAAGCAAAAGGGGCAAGTTTGCCGAGCTGAAGAAACGCCTACAGAGACTCCAAGTTACATATGCAATGTTGTATCCGGCCAAATTATGTATCACGGCTAGAGGCCAGGCCACCTTCTTTTGAATCGGCTGCAGACGCAGCCGAGTGGCTGGATCGCAATCAACAGGACCTAATGAGACGCGGATATGGGAGACTGATGTCCGGCACTCCATGCTTCGGGGTCGGTATGTTACCTGCAGACATGTTAAGTCTATCGTTTACAGAGCAGGACTTTGCACACTAGTGCTTGACAAGAGCTTTGAAAGTATGTTTCACTACATTGGAATTTGAGCTGTTGTGGGGGAGCTATGCCCACAGAGACTCATGTAGCTACACTATGTCCCAGTTGAGGGGACGTGTTACTTGGCACCTATTCCTGACAGACTTTTGGAGTGGGGTTGGAGAGAGGCAGCCTGCCCTCGCCCCACGCGGGTTTGCTGCACGCACCCGCCGGATCTGTTCAGGACCATTCTTACTATTCTTACTGTTAACACTGTTACACTGTGCGCTGACCTCCTCCTCCTCCTCCTCCCGACACAAGTTGTCCTGCCTGTCCATCTTTTGACTGAACTACGTGCCCATAACGGGCCTGCTGCCCTTCTTTTTTTTTTTTTTTTTTTTTTGGCCCAGGACTGTGACGATGTGGCCTCTGGACCCTGGCTGCATTCATTTTACCCACCTGCCATGGCCACCATCCTGATTGTGACTTGGAAAGTCCGTGGTGTCCATGATCTGTTGAAACGCACTAGGATCAGCTCCTGCCTGAAAGTTTCACCCTGCCATAGTGGGCCTCCTGGAGACTCGCCTTACGAAAGATACCGTTGGTTTTCTGCGGCTTTCCTGGGTGAACAAGGCATACCACTCCACTCACACTGCATATTCGATCGGGGTGAGTGTACTGGTGCACAAATCCTTGGCCTACCAGGAAATAGATGAAGTTATAGACCCCCTTGGGAGATATGTCTTTTTGTACTGAAAGGTGTTTACTATGACTGTGATATTTGCCTTTGTGTATATACCCCCCTTTTTTTTCTAGAGAGATTTTACAGCTTCTCCTGTCTTACCTGGTCGATAAACCTGACGTCCCCATTCTGATTATGGGAGATTTTAATGGCTGTCTGGATCCCAGACTGGATAGACATCCTCCAGCCCAGCCTCCACTGGGGGGCAGGGGCACTATTCTGAGCCGGCTACAGCTGGAGGTGGGCTGGATCGATGTGTGGAGGGCTAAACACCCAACAACTAAGCAATTTTCGTGTTTTTCCAAAATGCATGGGTCGCTGTCCCGCATCAACCTCTGCGTAGGGTCCCCACAACTTTTAAATATGGCCCCCCAAAGTGGAAAGGTGGAATATTTCCCTAGGGGGGGTCTCTTCATTCCCCGCTGGATTCCCACCTTGTTGCCCAGCCTCCTCCTTGCCTAGAGCACCGTGGAAGCTGAACGCCTTCTGGCTAAAACTTTTCACCTCGCATGAACGGGTGGTGCAACAGAACGATTGGTACACAATCTAGTAATGAGATGGGATGCCTTCAAGGCTTGCTTGAGGGGCACGTTCATAGCTGAAAAAACGGCCATTAAACATAACTCGTCAGCTCTGTTGGAACAGGTTGAAGACCAGGTGAGGCAGCTAGAGCTCACATTTGTACTAGACCTGTCTGATTCCGCGAGGGAGGCATGGATCTCGGGCCAGGACTCCCTGGACCATTTTGAGAGCCTCCACCGCGGAACGGAAAAGGTTCTTCGCCAAACAAGACTTTTATGAGGAAGGGGAAAAAACTGTCCGACTGTTGGCCAGATTTGCCAGATCTCAGCAATCGTCCCCTGCTATAGGAGCAATTCGTAGCTCTCGGACGGCTGGTGAATGACCCTGAGCAAATCCTAGCAGAACTAGCATCGTTTTATACTGACTTGTATAAACCCTATGATTATACTGATGAGGAACTGCAATGATACATGGGTACTGTGGCCCTTCCAACTCTGACCCACCAAACGCGTGTGGAGATGGAGGCCCCACTTACTCTGGATGAGCTGACAGAGGCGTCTGCCTCCTTTCCTACATGCAAGGCCCCAGGGGATGATGGGATCCATATTGAGGTGTATGGCAGGGTGATTTTACCTAAATTACTTGGAAGTCTTTTAACTCCTCATTTAGGTCGAGAAAGTTACCTACAACCATGACAAGGGCCAACATTATACTGTTACTCAAATCAGGTAAAGACCCCCTAGATCAGTTGTTCTCAACTCCTGTCCTCAGGACCCACTAACAGGCCAGATTTTAAGTATTACCTTGGGGAGCTGCAGACTAAAATCCTGCAATCCCTGAGCAGCAAATTATATCACCTGTGATGCATTTCAGTTATCTTGCAAACCTGGCCTGTTGGTGGGTCCTGAGGACTGGAGTTGAGAACCACTGCCCTAGATCCTAGTTTATATAAGCCTATCTCGCTGCTGCAAAGTGATGTTAAAATACTAGCCAAGGTGCTGGCCATGAGGGTTAATAAGATCATTCTGTCCATCATCCACTCAGACCAGGTGGGATTCATGCCACGAAACTCCACTGCGACCAACCTTAGATGGCTATACTAGAATATGCAGACCCCATCGGATTCAGCTGGCCACAGAGCACTGTTGTCTCTTGACGCCAATAAGGCATTCGACAGTGATGGCTGGCGGTATCTGTGGGCTGTGCTGACCAAGTTTGGGTTCGGACCCAGGCTCCTTAGGTGGGTGAGATTGCTGTAGGACACGCCGCAAGTGGCCACACGCATTTCAGATGTCTCATGCTTTTGCATTGGGCAGGGGGACCAGACAGGGATGTCCCCTGTCCCTCCTGCTCTTTGCTCTGGCCATTGAGGCCCTTGCGGCTCAGGTGCGGAATTGCCCACAGGTCAAGGGCTTCAGCTATGGCGAACTGCATGAAAGTCATGCTTTATGCCGATGATATGCTCCCCTTCCTAGAAGATGTGGATGACTCCTTGGTTCAGGTTATGTCCCTTTATGACGGATTTCATGCCGTTTCTCGGGCCTTACTACCAACTGGTCCAAATCGGCCTTAATGTTTCTGGATGAGACCCCCCCCCCCCAAGTTTGGTGAGGGGCCCTCCTGTCCGGTTCCCATAGTGTCCTTCTTCAAATACTTGGGTATACATATATCTCCTAAAGCAACTGATTTCTGTAAACTGAAGATCTATCCCCTGCTGACTCGGTTTAGAGACAAAATACACATATGGAACAAACTTTAAAATGTCCCTGGCAGGTAAGGCAAACCTTATCAAAATGATTCTAATGCCACAGCTCTTATACATGCTTCACAACACACCGGTAGTCCTTAAGATGAAAATAGTGGTCAACTCTCTTTTTTCAGGCTATTACTATGGCACACCAAACCCCCCAGGATTTAACTAGAGGAACTACAATACCCAAAGAAGGGGGGGGGGAGGGGGTCTTGCCCTACCCGACCCTTGGATATACTACCTGGCAGCACATCTACAGCACCTGATGGGTGCTATGGCCCCCTTGCCTGCAAGCTCTTCGGCTAAGCTCATGCTGCTTGGCTCGGGAGCAGAATCCGTGCCTGAGGGGCTGGAGGCCCAGCAGTTTCAAAAACCAAACGAGCAAATGCCCACATACTCGCTCCTTCAGAAGGTGTGGAACAAGGCTAAACAGCTTCAGAACGTGAAGGGGTACACGGTATACAGCCCACTCTGGGGAAACAACACATGCACTGAATTAGCCAAGATTTAGTAGGGACCTAAGTGGCGCCCCATGGGTAGAAGTAACACATTTGAGACATGTTTTCCCTGCTCTTTCAGCGACCTACAGTCCAAATACGCACTTCCATCCAACATGCTTTTCTACTATTTACAACTACAACATGCTGTTAGAGCACAGCGGGATGCAGTGGAGTGGGTTCAGTCCCCCACTCCGGTCTTCCATATGCTGCAAGACGCATTTGACACTAAGGGTATAATCTCCCAATGCATGTTGTCGTTTCTGGAGGGGGCACCCCATGAAAGCAGTGACTCAATGGGAGGCAGATGTGGGGCCCATTGCAGGGGAATTGTGGGAGGAGGCACTACAGGCAGTCAATACATGTTCACTAAATGTGTCACAAAAGGTGTCCCAATTTATATATACTACTGAGAGTGCACTATATACCCCTGTGAAGCTCTACAGAAGTGGCAAAGCACCCGACCCACTGTGTGGTAGGTGCAGAGCAGTGCCTGGGGATTTGATTCACCTCCTCTGGCGTTGCCCCAAACTCCATAGATTTTGGGGGGAGGTTCTGGCTACGCTGAATCGGGTATTCCAGACCAACGTCCCTCTTGATCCATTGAGTTGCCTGCTTGGTGTTCTGGAGGGGGTGATGGCAGAGGAGGGGGCAAGAGTAGCATTTGCCAGAGCATTGTTCCAGGCAAGGAAAGCCATCCTTATGAGCTGGAAATCGGCTGTACCGCCCAAGGTTAAAACATGGATAAAAAAACTCATAATGGAAAGATAGTCGTTTATATTGTTTTGTGAGCAATAAAAACCTTTTTGATTCAAAAAAATAGTCGGGAGCCTTGAAGACATCCAGCCCGCTAGGAATTTCCCCCCCCCCCCCCAAGCACACAGCTAGAGACGTTGGGATCACTGCAGGGACAATCTCTGCTAAGGCTGTGGGGTTTGCTCTTCATACTGACCAGCATTAAGGGGGTATGCAGCGCAATTCCCGCAACCCGATAAACCCCACAAAGCCCAAATTATTTCAGTGCAGACACACTGCACCTCCCGGCTCCCGCCCCGCAGTTAAATTCAGTGTCCTTTTACTTCCGTAATTTCCCATGGCATGCCTGTGTAACAATGGGGTGGGAGCTGAGAGTGCAGTAGGTCTGCACTAAAGGCAGCCCTTCAGAGAAGCGCTACAGCGGTAATGGACAATGATCTACAGAGGAACTAGAAGGCGGTGTGAGAGACTAATGGGGAAAGAAATGTGCTGGGGGGGTGGCTCTGGTAGGGACACAAGTGTGGGGGGAGAGGGCTGTGATGGAAGATGCAAATATACAGGGAAAGGGGCTCTAAAGAGGATGCAAATGTGCAGGGGGTGGCTGTGATGGGGATACAAATGTGCATGGGGGGGGGGGGGGTTAATGGGGGCACAAACGTGCAGGGAGAGTCTCATGAGGACACAGATGCATGGGGAGATTCTGCTGGGGATGCAAATGGGCAAGGAGGCTCTGATGGGGACACAAATGTAAGGCCTCATGAACATTAAATGTTTAGCCGTGGTCCCTGAGGCTCCGGCATTTAGGTACGAGCGGAGGATACAGGTGCACCATTCAGCCCCACTGATGACAGCCTTTCAAATTCATTTATATTCCATGGCTAAGGATTAATTTATAAATAACATATTTTGGCTTACAAATATCCGTAAAATATATGATGTGGCTCCCGAAGTAAAAGTTTAGAAACCCCTGGTTTAAACCATTGTGCCAAATGAAAGCAAAACTTAAACCTATTGATAGAAAATGGGATATTCTTGTAAAGGGGCAGTATTCATGGAAGTCTATCTTCTCTGTAATTGGAGCAAATTTCTTGGCTTTCTGCAGTTGGTTATAGGATTTACTTTTTTGCCATATGTTTGGATACCTGTTGTATATAATTTCACTATATAGGTATGATTTTAGCTGTGGTTACTGACTCCTATATATTGTGCATTTTTTAGGTTATGCAAGCACAGTTTGCCCAGGACAACAATCCAGATGCACAGACGCTACAGAAGTTGTCAGAAAGGACGGGTCTAAGCAGACGCGTAATACAGGTGAGGTTTTATGTTGGCTTTTAAACTAACGGCTGGTGGAATGGAGGTTCACACTTTAAGTTAATGCACAGGACTGATTTCATATCTCTACAATGTAATTCCAGCCAAAGTTGATTTTTGTTTGGTTAGCACCTGTCATTATTGCTAGCGCTGTGAGATTTTCCTTCACTTCCTGTTCCCAGACATACAATGGAAAAAGCAAGTGGCAATCTCCCTAAAATGGAGGAATTCCTTACCGGAAGATATCCCCTCTTCCTACTGTGCTGGTATTGACCATAAAATGTTGATATGCCTGGAATAATCAAGTTTTGCACCATGTCGTCTCTTCCAGGTCTGGTTTCAGAACTGTAGAGCGCGCCACAAGAAACATGTTAGTCCTACTCATTCCTCAACCGCGCCAATTACAGCCATTCAATCCTCAAGGCTTTCCCCACCTATGATGGAGGAAATGACCTACTCTGCATACGTACCTCAAGATGGGCCCATGCTGACCGCTCTGCACAGTTACATGGATGGTAAGCTGGTGCCAGGGACTAATTATTGGCCAAGTGTATGGGAATGTGTACTTGGCGCTACATTGGCCAACAACTGTGTTCAGTAGTGATTTGGTCAGGCTTATGCAAAACACTAAGACCCCTTTCACACTGAGGCAGTTTTCAGGCATTTTAGCACTAGAAATGGTGCCTGAAAACTGCCTCCTTTGCTGCCCAAATGTGAAAGCCTGAGTGCTTTTGCACTGGGGCGGTGCGCTTGTGAGACGTTAGAAAAAGTCCTGCAAGCAGCATCTTTGGAGCGCTTAGGAGCACTGTATACAGCGCTCCCAAAATGCTTCTTCCCATTACAATGAATGGGCAGCGCTTCCAAAGTGCCTGAAAAGCGATTCGGAAGCGCCGTAAGACGTGCTTTTAAGCCCTTCAGCAGCTAGTGGCCAAAAAGCACTGCTTAAACAGCGGTAAAGCGCCGCTAAAACAAGCGGGAGCCCTTCATTGTAGGAAAGGAGGGGGTGAAGAGCAGGAGCCCTACGTTGTAGGAGAGCCAGAGCTTTCAAATGCAGTGCCAGAAGAAAGGGTGCTGTCTGTAATATCCAGCATCAGCAATTCACACCTAGGAATAATCGTTAGAGGTAACTTGTTTAACTGATGGTGTGTGCAAAAAAAGTTTGGTGTGTAGCAAAAGTGTTGCGCTATACAAAAATATAAATACACATAAATGTAAAACGATGAGTCCATGTGTCTTCCAACTGACATCAGTGTAATTAATGCCTTCACTTTGATAAAAAGTGCACAAATGATTGTTAATTCAATTCCTCCACCTTGTGATAACCACCATAATAAAAAAGGATGTACTCTTGCCAGAGTATTGACCACCTATTACGGGGGGGGGGGGGGTGTCAAATGAGGCTTGTGTATCTTGTGTTCCATCCTCGCTTGCTGTTCCACATCAAAGAACAAGAGGAATCATCCATTAGTTACCTCTGAGCGATACTCCTCCAGTCCCGAAGCAAGATGTCTAGTGGGATGTGTCAATATAAAGATAAATGCCAATAGTGTAAAATCCTTAAAAATTGGCTTTATTTAACGCATATCATGCCATTACATGGGTACAATCTTCCTCGGTCCAAAGACAAGGACGTTGGTTCAATCCAAATACAATGGCAGGAGATGAACCTTTTTAATCGACCGGCTTCGTTACATTAGAACTTCTTCTGTCATCGCATTTGGATTGAACCAACGTCCTTGTCTTTGGACCGAGGAAGATTCTACCCATGTAATGGCATGCTATGCGTTACTTAAAGCCAATTTTTAAGGATTTTACACTATTGGCATTTATCTTTATATTGACACATCCCACTGGACTTCTTGCTTCGGGACCAGAGGAGTACCGCTCAGAGGTGACTTCTGGACATTTCCTCTTGTTTGATGTGGAACAGCAAGCGTGGATGGAACATATAAGATACACAATCCTTATTTGACCCCCCCTTGTAATAGGTGGTCAATACACTCTGGTAAGTGTACATCCTTTTTATTATGGTTATCACAAGGTGGAGGAATTGCATTAACATTCGTTCACTTTTTATCAAAGTGAAAGCATTACGCGCAACACTTTTGCCACATTCATTATTTATGTGATTTATATCTCGCGTCGGTGCTGTGATACACAAGTTTAATACATTTACACAAATGTTTACTTTAGTTTTCGCAAAAAAAATTGGCGATTGCCCGCTCAGGCCCCTGCACTGTTACTTGAGGTAGGTAAAGGCAAAGGAACCCTTGGCTTGTGGTAGTGTAGCGCAGTAAGTGGAACTGCTGGGGGGGGGAGGGGGTAGTCTGCAAGTGCGTTCACTTTGCGCTGAATAAACAAAGTGACAAGGTCTCAAATTCCACTTGAGATTCCCATAGTCATGATCTTGACTACTTAAGCTAAATTGTCTGCCAATAAAGGATTTAGACATGTGGTTTGAGCATCTTCTAGATGGACTTGACCATCACACCTATATGAGCTTATTGAGATCGGACACCACACCAGTTCCCCCACACCAAACTCATTACACAATGTCTTTAAGGAACAAAAAAGACCTTCCCAAACAGTACCCTTCACTGGAAACGCCTGAACTTTAATGTGGAGGGATGTCCACATACTTATATATTTTTTTTTTGCCAAATTGAAGGTCCTTTCACATGGGCATTCTGTTTGCTTCATCTGTTCAGTAACTTTTTTTTTTCTCTGTAAATTGGATGAAAAATTGATCCGGACTTTAATTCTTACATCCGTATTCATGCCCGTGTAATTTTTTTTTTTTTTTTTATCTGTCAGCAGGGAATTCCCGGCTGAAAGGAGAATTTCGAGAGGGAGCAGTGTATACACGGAGGATTTGTCACTTGCCGGCAGGGGGTGAGTGTGCACATGGAGGAATTGTCGCCACCTGGTGACCCTGCCCCTTTACCTTAGGAACCGGAGAAGCAGAGCTGTCATTCTGCCGTGATGCTAATGTAAACAAAGGGGTGACTGGTGATGCCCCCTTGTCTACTTTAGCAGCAGGGCCAAAAGACAACTTTGCTTCTCCCACACTGATTTTGAGCCAGCGAATTACAGATCTATGTGATAATGACCACGCCCCTATAGACGGGGAGAACTGACAATGTAATTTGCAGCCGGCAAGTGACGGAGGCTCTGTAAATCTTGCCGCTCTCTTGCTGTACACACTGCCCCCCTCTGCTGTTTACTTTCTGCTGTCAGCAGGGTATTCCCCCACTGACAGCAGAGATGAGTAACTGGTTGGACAGCGACGGGTGCCGGCTCCTAACAATGCAAAAACAGATGAACAATGGACAGACGCAATGCCCGTGTGAAAGGGGCCTTTGGCTGTTTATCCTCTCCCAATGCTAGTTATTCGCAGTGTCCTTGAACATCTTGGCTTCTCCAGAACTGTAATTTAAAAATTGGATTTCACCTGCATTGCTGCTTGCTGGTGAAAATGTATCGCCTTTTTACGGGGGGGGGGGGGGGGAGGAGAGAGTATTTGATCCCCTGCTGATTTTGTACGTTTGCCCATTGACAAATACATGATCGGTCTATAATGTTAATGGTAGGTTTATTTTAACATTGAGAGACAGAACAACAAAAAAATATTCAGAAAAACGCATTTCAAAAAAGTTATAAATTGATTTGCATTTTGATCAGCAAGATTTCTGGCTCCCAGGTGTCTTCTATACAGGTAACGAGCTGAGATTAGGAGCACTCTCTTAGGCCCCTTTCACACGGGCGGACCGTATGTCCGCTTTTTCATCCATCCGTTTACGGGTGAAAAAGGGACATGTATCCCTATGGGATAGCGGGTGTCAGCAGATGAACATCCGCTGACATCTGACCTCATCTGTGTCTGCTATGCTCCATTTCTGCAGACGGAGAAAAATCCTATTTTTCCATCCGTCTGCAGAGCGGATTGGATGAACACAGACAGACGGTCCGTGTTCATCCGATCCCCCCCCCCCCCATAGAGGAGAGTGGAGATCTGACAGGGCAGTCCCTGCACAGTGTGCAGGGACCGCCCTGTCATCTGCCGGCTCAGCGGGGATCAATGGAGAGATCCCCGCTGAGCAAGCGGATGTTCACGGGGCGGATCATTACAGGATCCGCCCGTGTGAAAGGGCCCTTAGGCTGGCCATACCGGGTCGAATTTCGAAAGAACTTTCTTTTGAAAATCTTATCTAAGAATTTTCGTTCGTATTTCGCACCATTAGTGGGCTGCAGCAACAGCCGATTTTCGGGCGGCCATCGAATTTTAATAATCCAACATGTTGGATATTTTTTGAAAAACAAACGATTTTCTAAGCAATGATGGGAGAATCGTGCAAGAATTGTTTTCAAAAAAGAAATGCACATGTGCAAGAAAAGAAAATTCCCGGAAAGAAACGAAGGTTCTCGGAAAGAAAGATTCCCAGATGCAAAAAAATCTTTTCTGTTGGAACATGAGGTGAATTTGAAGGTTTGGTCGGTCAATTTTGGAAATCATTGGTGGCACGATCAGATCACAAAACACACAAATTTTCAGATTTTTCCAAAGAAAGTTATTTTTTGAAATTCGACCCGTGTATGGCCAGCATTAAGGGAGTGCTCCTAATCTCAGCTTGTTACCTGTATAAAAGACAACTGTCCACAGAAGCAATCAGTCAATCAGATTCCAATCTTGCCACCATGGCCAAGACCAAAAGGGCAGTCCAAGAATGTCGGGGACAAGGCTGGAATGGGCTACAAGACCAGCTTGGTGAGAGGGTGACAACAGTTGGTGTGATTATTGGCAAATGGAAGAAACCCGGTCTGGGGCTTCATGCAAGTTCTCACCTCATGGAGTTTCAATGATAATGCAAGGGATTGGCCCAGAACTAGACAAAAGAACCTTGTCAATGATCTCAAGGCAGCTGGGACCATAGTCGCCACGAAAACAATTGGTAACACACTATGCTGTAAAGGACTGAAATTCTGCAGCGCCCGCAATGTCCCTCTGCTCAAGAAAGCACATGTACAGGCCTGTCTGAAGTTTGCTAATGAACATCTGAATGATTCAGCGGAGAACTGGTGTGAAAGTGTTGTGGTCAGATAAGACCAAAATCAAGCTCTTTGTCATCAACGTAACTCGTCATGTTTGGAGGAGGAGGAATGCTGCCTATGACCCCCAAGAACGCCATCCCCACCGTCAAACATGGAGGTAGAAAATTATGCTTTGGGGGTGTTTTTCTGCTAAGCAGACAGGACAACTTCACCACATCAAAGGGACGATGGATAGGGCCATGCACTGTAAAATCTTGGGTGAGAACCTCCTTTCAACAGCCAGGGCATTAAAAATGGGTCGTGGGTGGGTATTCCAGCATGACAATGACCCAAAACGCACGGCCAAGGCAACAAAAGAGTGGCTCAAGAAGAAGCACGTTAAGATCCTGGAGTGGCCTAGCCAGTCTCCAGACCTTTATTCCATAGAAAATATGTGGAGGGTGCTGAAGGTTCGAGTTACCAAACGTCGGCCTCGAAACCTTAATGACTTTGAGAGGATCTGCAGAGGAGTGGGACAAAATCCCTCCATGAGATGTGTGCAAAGCTGGTGGCCAACTACAAGAAACGTCTTATCTCTGTACTTGATGGCAAAACCCTTTGTTGGCAATAAGTCATGTTTTGCCAAAGGGTCAAATGCTTATTCCACTCATTCAAAATGCAAATCAATTTATAACTTTTTTGAAATGTGTTTTTTCTGGATATTTTTGTTCTGTCTCTCACTGTTTAAAATAAACCTACCATTAAAATTATAGACTGATCATTTCTTTGTCAGTGGGCAAACTTACAAAAATCAGCAGGGGATCAAATACTTTGTTTCCTCACACTCTCTAGGCAGACTTTTAGTCCACCAAACCAGTTATACGTTATTTATTTTTCCCCTCATGTCGTTGAAAACGTTTTAAATATTTTCTACTTCTGTACCATAATTTCATTTTTTTTGTTTGTTTTCCAGCTCATTCACCGACAGCTCTTGGGCTCCCGTCAATGCTGCCTCACTCCATGGCGCAACTACCTATAAGTCACGCATAAACTTTTCCTCCAAGAATGTAAATGCTTTGGGTAAAACGGAGTCATTTATTGTGTATAAAATATAATTAAGATCATTAGTTATTTTTATATCAACTTTCCATACTGAAGTACACACGACGCTTGTACTATTCAGTAAAAGGGTCACTATACACACAAATGCACAACCGGTTTTGTTGACCATGTCGCTGCCCCTCATTATGTAAGTATTATTGGGTTCAGCTTACAGCGCCACTAAGTTCTCACGTGTCTATTTTTTTCTTTGTACTGTCTGGAATTAGTCCAAACTTAGTTGTTTGTTAATTTATTTGTCATCAGAAGAGCACTTTGCCAAAAAGAAGAAAAATGGACTGACAAGTGTGCAAAAAAAATGTTTACAATTTTTTTTTGTGAAATTGTATTTTTCATTAGTTTGTACCTGTAAATTATTACAAAAGTGCATATGTATTTTGTTTTGCTTGGAACAGTTTTTTTTTTTTTTTTTTGTTTTGTATCTAAACTGGCCACATTCTGTTGGAAATTGTTTTTCCTTTTTCAAGCAAACTTAATAAAGCTTTGATTACATCCCGTCAGTTTGGTTTTTGGGTATGTTGTTGGGTCACGAAACTGTCTGAAAATGTTATAGTATAAATGGTTGTGATGAGTTGACATTTGGATAAAACTCCCACAGTCTGAGCCTATTGCACAGCCCTATCTAGAGATGTGAACAAGAGTTTGTGGTGATTGAGGCTTTAATAGGGCTGGCTCATTAATCTGACATCACCCTTCATATTGAGCAATACATTTGAGGTCCTATTTCTGAAATTCTCTAAGAGAAAAGGTTTTTAACCCAAACAATCTCTTCATTGGGATAACAAAGTAGAACTATGGGCAAAACTTTATTTTTATTTTTCATTTTGAATAGAGTAAGGGATGGTTATAACCCCCTGTCAGTTGTTTGTTTTTGTTTTTTTTTGTTTTTTTCTTCTTCACCATCTCTGTCCCATTGTGGAGATTTCGCTTCACTTCCTGTCCCATAGCCAAACAGGAAGTGAGGAAATCTCTGCAAATTTAAAGGAATTTCTCGGGGACCCCCAGCTCACCAGAACTAGTTTCCCCATTGGAAATTTCCTATCTGTTACTTTCCTGGGGCCGACCCAAAATTTGGGGTTTTCTTTTTACTTTCAATGATAATGGCAAACAAGGCTAAGACTGTATTCACCCCTAATGCATTTTTAGTGCTTTTTGCGGATTTGCACTACAGAACGTATTCCATAGGAAACAATGTTACATGGACTGTAGTGCAAATCTGCAAAAAGCACTAAAAATGCATATGTATGAATCCAGCCTAATAGAGTTGGAATCTCCTTAACGGGGGCACAGACAGCAATAAAAATTGACAGGTGTTCTAATCCCTCTACACTCAATCCAAACCAAAAAAAAACGTTTTGCCTTTTAGTTATACTTTTAATTTTAAAAAGCTTTTTCACCAATTGAATTGGAAAAATCATGAAGGCTATTATATTGACCTTTCCTGAAAAATGCTTGTCTAGTTGTATTGCTGATGCACTACACTGCTGATCCAACTACACTGCATTGCTGATCAAATGGGCTTAATGTGTTTCGAGGGCTCTTCCTCAGAGCCAAAAGGCAAGCCCTCGAAATGCGTTAGCCTGTTGGATTTTCATTTGTCCCATTAAGTCGTGAAATGTATAGTGGACTTGAAGTTGCTGTTTTATTATAAGCTCTGATGCACCGGTCGGTTTGTGAGTATAATATTTGGCACGGTTTTACTAATGAAACATATGTTTTGAGAATAATGCACTAGGCTGGTGCACCCTCTACTTTTTTTTTTTTTGCTTCAGTGTCTCCAGACTCCATCAGTCCTAAGAGGGCAGCAAGGCGAAGCATATCGGTTTGTTTATAGCCAGGATGGGAATATAGGCAACTGTTACCTCCGGGACCCACTCCAAAGCACAGGAGTTTGTGTTTTGCCATTGGTACAAAATATTCGTCGTAGGGAGAGGTTTCTTTTAGGCTTTGCACGTGGATACAGAATGGTATGCCCTGACCTTAGAAACACCTAGGGACCAACTAAATCCATTATATGGACTCTGTCCGTGGCACTCAGGACCTGTTTGGAATTGCTGTGTTTGGAAAGCACTGGTGTCTGAATGCTTAATTGACCCAGTCATCAAAACCGGCTGGTCCATATAACCTATGGCCACTTCAACAGACGTGAACCTTCTTCCCACCAGGTGACAGGTGAAGTACCACCTCTTAAGGTGATGGGAAAAGAGTCTGTTCCATGTATGGAATATGGACCCTATAAATCTATTTCTTGCAAATGGTAATTGTGTAGTAATCTGGAGCTTCTTAAACAAGACAATTACTGATTTCCAGTGTGCTCCACAAACTGGATACAGGGATACTGCCCTAATGGTATATTTCAGCTTTTATGCTATCTTTTTTTATGTATAGCAAATGGACAATGCTAAATTTCTTGGGTGGTGCGTTTTTTTATATATATATATATAATTTGACATCCCTAGGTGGGCAGTGGCTTAAAATTTTATCCAGAAGCAAATAAAAAAAGAAAGTTGGCTGCTGCTTGCCTGTTTACTAACCAAATCATTCATGAGGTCTAAAGAGGCTGTGTGTTAAGTGCTTGGTGTTAAGTTTTTCTGCTAATATGACCTTAAATTGAGAGGCTGGCTGAAGAACGAGATGGGTCTCAGTCTCTGAAAGTTATTGTATCTACCACGAGCAGGTGTCATTGACATCAAGAGGCGGATATGTGTGGGTATGATTGATTACCTAGCAGGCCAGTCTTCTGATGAACTGCAGGTGGTGGCAGTGCGCTGAATTGTGTGTGGACAGCGGGAATGTGCTACACAAGTGCACCAGCTTGTGTGACTAGCCAGCTATAGTTTTGGGTGAGTTTCTCTCTAGTGGGGGGCAGCAGTATTGTGGGCTATAATACAGCTGGGTATATATACTGTACACGTGTATTTTTCTCTCCCCCCCCCCCCCCATTTAGTGCCCCTCCATTTGCCCTCTCCTAAGCTGCAATGATGGCAGGTGGGGGTGTGTCCACATGCAGCAAACGCAATTCTTTGCTCAGCGCCTGCAGCAAAAAATATTCCCCCTGTTGCATTTGGTAAGTACTGCTGCTGAACATGACCCATTCAAGCAAATGGGCATGTAGTGTTTTGGGGCAGCATTTTTGTAAGTCAATACAGGCAGTGAAGAGACCTCCTATCGCTTCCTCTAACACCACCTAAAAAATGACTTGAGCTTAGCTTTTTAAACATTTAGGCCCCTTTCACACTGAGGCGTTTTTCAGGCGTTTTAGCGCTAAAAATAGTGCTGTAAAATTACCTAAAATAATCCTGCCCCAGCATTCTCAATGTGAAATCCCTGAGGGCTTTCACACTGAGGCATTGTGCTGGCTGTGAGTTGGAAAAAAATCCTGCAAACAGCTTTTTTGGGGCGCATAAAATAGCGCTGTAAAAACGCCTATCCCATTGAAATGAATGAGTACCGATGTAAAAGCGCAGTAAAAATGGCCAGAAGCTGTGAGAAGTTCACATGACCGCAGTAGAGTGGAGGATTGTGGGATACCAAACAATCCTTTTTACTGTAAAAACGCATAGGCGTTAGCGCTATTTTTAGTGCCAACGTGGTAAAAACGCAGTAACGCGAATCATTTTTGGTGCGTTATTGCAATGCCTCAGTGTGAAAGGGGCCTAAGAGGTGCGCCAATTTAGCTGCACGTATAAACTTTGCCTTGCAATGTTTCCATCCCTGGCCTTTGAATTTATTTTAATTTTTTCTTCTAATGTTTAATGGGAACAGATCGCTGATTTAATATTTTATTTTTTATTTTTTCTGAACATAGTAACCCCAATAAATAAAAAAAATATCAATTTGGGTTACTATGGTCAAAAGAAATCGGCGATCTGTTCCCATTAAACACTAGAAGAAGAAAATTAAAAATAAAATTCTCCTGGGCAAACTAAACCATACTTTGATTTTCATTTGACTTGTGCTTTTTTTTTTTTTTTCCCGCTTGTTTGATGTAATTTTTCATGTCTCTTATGAGCCTCCTGCTATAAGGGCCTTACTAAAGCAATCTCCATAATATGGTACTAGAGACTAAATCTAGTAATATCTCCAAAATCAGATTTTTATTTTTTTTGGTACCCGAACCTTTTGAAACGTTAAAAGGAACATCTATTGGTACTTGTACCATCAGATTGCTTGTTTATAGCTTTTCTTGTAATTTTTATTTTATTTTCTGTTTGCTTATTTGTAATTTTGTGGAAATTAATAATTCCAATATACATTTTCAAATGAAATAACTGCGTATGGCTCCCTTACTGTACACTAAACACCAGAACCTTCTGTATAAAATGACACTAGCGCAGGGGGTCGCCCTAAACTATGGCCCCTGGCCTGCTGCATATTTTTACACGGGCCTCTGATGTAAGAAAGGACCCTGATGGGCTTGAAGTGTATTAGGAATTTCTTTGCCTTGTACTGTTCTGTCTTGCTGATAACAGGAAAAAATTTGTAAAACTTAATTTAAAGCGGTATTAAACCCAAAAGCAAACATTAATTTTATATTGCAGCTTACCAATTAGATGTGATGGCTGATTAGTTTTCATTGTTTGGCTTGCTTTTTTATTTTCACCTAGTGATCTGGCCAGTAGGTCTGTGTGTTTTTTTTTTTTTTTCCCCAAAGCTGTTCTGCAGATGTAGCAGTTCGTGTATCTAAATCTGCTAGTACATCACTCCCTTCAACCCAATCTGACAATGCTGGCGTCCAAAGGTGCTCCTTTAACTTCATTTAGCTTTAGCTTCAACCATGTAGTACAAGGGCCTGCCTTAGGTACCGTAGTTTGTCACTATTCCGAGAGTGCGCAATTTTAAAGCGTGACATGTTTGGTATTTTACAATTAACATCTTTCACATATACAAAAAAAATTTGGCTAACTGTTGTTTTTTTTTTTTTTTTTTTTTTTGTAGATTAGCACCCTCCTAATATAGAATGCTGGGACTTTTTATTGCAGGAAATGTAGTTTTTGGCTCCTCCTGTAGTTTATTGTAGCAGCTATTGATTTCTTTGGGCTAGTCTGGGTTTCACAGGGTGCTGGTTTGATTTTCTGCCTATAGAGAGTTGGAAAAGTCCAATGGGCAGCATGAATATTGTGCCTCAGCCAATCCCTGGGAAGCTGTGCCCAGAAGGTGGCTAGAAGGAGACCTAAATAGTCTGAGGACTAGGGCAGCCTGGTCTTGACCTGCTGGAGGGGTCCCAAGCCTCGGGCTACTGCCCCTTTAAAATGGTCCCACTAGAATCGGCTTGTAAGCAGGTTGAAAATATGGCAGTTGGGTGCTGCCCTGGACGTGAGGCTAAGGGTTAATGCTTTTCCTGGTTCTTTGGTTTTGGTGGGATTTCTATGGGTCTGACCCACTGATCCTGTGATATGAAAGACAGTGGGCTGGAGCCTGTGGAGTGAAGAGAGCCCCCGATCCTGTAAGAGAATCCCATAAGGAAAAAGATCAGAGAGCTGCACCTGGGAAGAGCAAAGGAATATTGCTTGCTACTGCCGTTTTTATATAAAAGGTCACCTAGACCTGGGGTTCATACCTTTAAGATTCCAGCACTGGCAAATGCTACTAATGGATCGCCAATTCATCATACATGGACCATACCTTTGCAGATATGCCAGGGCAGCACATAGCCTAAGTTAGGAGTAGGGAAAAATCTTGTTTTTGCATGTTGGACTTTTCATTTTTTTTTCTAAGTAAAGGTTTGAAACTTTTGTTCCATCCTGGTCTGACGTTATTTAAGGGATGTAATGCAAGGAGTCTGCACCATTCCACAGTACAGGCCACTTTGGTGATATGAAGACAGCAGTACCCAGATACTAAAGGGTTAAGTGAAGTGTACACAAGCTCTGCATATCCCTCCTAAATGCACACTACAAAGAAGGTGTACATTGTCACAGGGACCCGAGAGTTAACTGGAGAACGGTTATAGAGCAAATGTACTTGGTGTATGTTCATCTCTAAAAGCAGAGGCCCGCCTTAAGGTTGAGTATTCCCCCCACAGAGGCCTCAACCTTGTCCCAGGGCATTGATAAACGGCACAGAACTAAAGATGTGCCATTTACAGGTGCCTAGAATAACCCACGGGTAGGCCTCTTGGCACACAACGAGGAGGGTAACATGGAGCAGTAACACCCCGCCTACCCCTCCCCCCCCCCCCCTTTACGGGCTGACTGTTATTGAGGTCCCAGCTGTGGGGCCTATTACTAATTTAGTCTGGAGCCAAGGATTCGGTCTGGATAACTCACTGAGGAATGCCTGGTGGAAGCTGGGAGATGTGCAGCTGCCTTGGTATTATGAGTACTGACCCAAGGTTCAGTGATTGTGTCTTCCTGGGTTGCCAACTGTAGCTATTCCTGAGACTTTCTGATGAATCTTTGTTCTGGTCTTGCCCTTTTTGCTTCTGGCTTAAAGACTGGTTGAAGAAATTCTATCTAGCTGTGTGTTGTCCTGTTACAAGTCTGTAGTTCTGGAATATCTCATACCACCCCAATCCCTCTCCTTGTTACAAGCTTGGAATGGGGGTTCATGGCGGTGTTGGGGGGAATGGCTCAATGATTGTAGGGTATTATTTCTATTGCATTGTCCTATATAATTAAAACGTTTTAACTCCAGATAATGTAGAATCAGCTTGGGACCAGAGTCCCAGAGGATCTGCTCTGTCCTACCCATGAAATCCTGTATCCCCCTGTGTGGTCCCAGGCATTGGCATGGTTGTATGACATTCATGGAGTTAAGTGCTTGCAGGGAAATCTTCGGCTCTGCTTGTTTTACTGAGCCTCCACATGTGCAGTAGCTGAAGGGATACAGGAGGCAGTGCGGCCCGGTGACTGACAGGCCACGGACTAATACCGGTCTGCAGCCCAGGGGTTGGGGATTCCTGCCCTAGATGGTTTGCTGGAGCCACAGCAAATGAACTGTTACCTGTGTGATTGGTAGCCTCTGCCCTGTTCGGGAAGGAACCAGTTAACAATCAGCGGCTTCTTTGGGGTAAGTGCTACTACATATTGGAATGTAAGCAAAAACAATTCTACCTGGAAAGTGAATCTCTGCCTAAAAGAAATGTTATCTGTTAATCACTCATTTTGATTTGTTTTTCTTTCAATGGTGCCAGGTATGTCTGCTTATTTACTTGACCTGATCCAAATTACAATTGATACCATTCAAATGGTCACGCATTTATTTTGTTTTTCCTCTTCTCCTCGCTCTAAAAAGAATGAATGGAAAAGTCATTTGATTATAACACACACGTGCAGCCAGATCTAAAAATTAAACCATTTTTAAACTGACTGATCGTTTCTTTTTTTATTCGACCAAAAACATGCCCCAGAAATCATTGAAAATGCTTTAAAACAAAAATAACAAGGTACATGTCTTTATTAAAACATAACATTTAAAAAAAAAAAAAATAATTATTTTGTAGAAAAATTACATCTCTTAAAGCGGTGTTCGGTCAACAAAAAGAATAAAAAAATTAAAGGTTATCTGTCCTGAAGTCCAGCGATGTCGGCACCGCAGCTGATGTTTCCATCAGCTATCGGGTGCTTCCGCGGCCATTGCGGGTAAGGGAACTCGGCAGTGTAGCCTTTCGGCTTCACGCCGGGAACCCTACTGCGCATGCGCGAGGCCCCGCTCCTCTCGGCCCGGGGGGGGGGGGGGGGAGCCCTGTGGTGACGTCACGGGCTGTGGCCGGGCTACCAGAAGTGGGGAAAGGATACCTGTCAGACATGTATCCTGTCCCCCCTCCCCCCGAAAGGTGCCAATTGTGGCACCGGAGGGGGGGGGTGGGAGGAATCTGATGAGCGGAAGTTCCATTTTAGGGTGGAACTCCATTTTAAGGCTGCAACTGTCTGCTGCAGTACTTATTTTCTTTGCCACAAGGTGCCCTCTGTTTGCTAGCCATCCATTCAACACACTTCCCCTGAGCCTAGACCAGGGGTATGCAACCTCAGCATTCCAGCTGTGGGGAAACTACAAATCTCATCATGCTGCTGCATCTGATAGTTGTGCCTGTAGCTGTCAGTCTGACAGCCTCATGGGACTTTCAGTTTCACAACAGTTGAAGTGCCAAGGTTGCCTACACCCTGACCTAAGACTGTCCTGGACCTGGACCCACCCTAGCCTGTGATTGGGTAGTGAAAGAAGAAGCACAGTGACAAGCTCATCTCTCTATCACCCTGTTCTCTTCTCAGTCTGCACCTTGTTGGCACATGAACTGGTTGGCTACTTTTGCCTCTTCCTCTTGCAGTCCAGCTCTGCAGAAACTGGACTGCAAGAGGCTAATACCAGGTCAAGTCCAGGTACTTTCACTGCTTTGCATTTAAAAAAAATTATGTATTAGAGCTGAATTTATTTGCGTATAATGTATGTACTGTATATTTTTGTTTTAAAGAGAATCTGTTAAAACAAAAAAAAAAAGTTACTGTCAAGTATAAAGTCCCAGATATGTAGATGTGAATGTCGGGCTGTCACGAGAAGCAACAAATGCCCCAAAGTTCCAGGTCAATGGGATGTAAAAAATAACCCAGTCTTGGGTCAGTGGGACAAAAATTTGTTCCAGGGTTCGCAGTCTGTGGGAAGAAAAATGCTTCAGTGCTAGTGGTCAGCGGGAAGAAGAATGCCATGTTAGTGGTCATTAGGAAAAAGAATACCCCATTGCTTGTGGTCAGCGGGACAAATAATGTTTCTTACCCCCCTGCTTGCGCATTGGGGAGAATGATTGTACTTTCCAGTGAGGTCCTTGAAATATTGCAGGAAGATGGCTCTAGTGCAATGCCAGAGTATTTTGCAATGGGATTTGGGATGCTTATCCCCAAGATCTCATCAAAAGGTTTGAGATGTTACCCTCTAGGCACCACAGAGGCAAGCCAAGGGTTGGGTAAGAATATTTCTCTTCAGCAGTATATAGCAGTCTTGTGATTTCTACTCTAAGACCCCATACCCACTATTAGATTTTATGCGGATTTACCAAAACCACGTGGTGCAAAGGCCTGCCTGATTGCATACAAATTGAAACTCTTAAGGTTTGACCTCATATTATATGGTTTGGCTAAATCTGAAGAAAATCAATAGTGGGTATGGGGTCCAACTGTCCTATGAGGCTGCATGATTCCCTGACCCTCTGTTTGGACCGTGCTGATTGGCCCTGTGCTGATCACATTGCCCTCCCAAGAAAAAAAAAAAAAACTCTAGCAATACACACCAAACTGAGCATGTGCAGAGTGCCCCCAAGGCCCTGTACAATCAGGAGATGGCTTGGGGACTGTGGAAGAGGGGGGATCAGAGATGACCGGATCAAACAGCCTTTTTACACAGTGTGGAGGATTAACCCCTTAGGTTCCACAGTGAGTATAACAAGCATGCTTTACTGCATATACAGACTGATTTTACTGTTGTGGGTTTAGGAACACTAAGAATTTCACATAAGGAATAAAACGCAAACAATTTTAGAAAGTATTTATTTAAAAAACAAAATTTGAAAAACATTTTATAAAATGCATTCAACATCTCTATTTTAATTTTTTACATCTTTCATATATTTTTTGTTTTTAAGCAAAAATTATACATTGGGAAAGCAGCCAGCTTCACAAATGTTATACTTTGTGTTTGATTTGTTAAAGCTGAAATCCAGGTAAACTACAAAATACACGGATGAAATACTGTACATATAATGATTTTGATTGACCTGCCCAAAGGATTTGTATTAGGGCAAGTTCACACCAGAATGTGTGGCGGGAAAGATGCGTTTCCTGCACCGAATTCAAAACTCTGCCTTTGTCATCTGCTGGTGCCAGTACATTGCTAATGGCATCCCAAACGCTTGCGGGCACCAGATTCCATGGTACTGTAATACCATGCGATTTGGTGCTGCACATTTTTCAGAAGTAGTGCATGTACTACTTTTTGTGTGATTTCAGCCCATTCAAATGGATGGGCTGAAAATTGCACTGCAGGGGAATATGCAGAAATCACACAGGAACACGGACCGCATTCCTGTGCAATTCTGGCGTGAACCAGCCCTTTCTGAACATCCAGTTTTGAGCATAGCACAACTCTGGCAGACAGCACAGCCCTGTCAGGTTAGGAAGGAGATAGTTATGTTTTGCAACCCCCAACCTGTAATTGGATAGTAAAGAGGAAAGCAGAAGAACAATAAGCTCTTTTTTTTTTTTTTTTTTTTTGGGCATTCTGCTCTTTTCTCCTATCAGCATGTTCCTTGCACTGCAGCACACCCGACTGGCTCCTTTGTGCTGTTTCTCCGCCTCCTAGAATCCTGTATGGGTATTGCAAGAGGCCGATGGCAAATCGAACTCGGGTACTTTCACTGCTTGGAAATACACTCAGTAATGTAATAATGAATACAGAGCACCATTATTGGGTGTCTTTTGAACCTGCCTAGAGATCAACCCAAATTTATTGTTGAAAAACATGAATTCATTCTGCACAGCAGAAGCATAGAATGCACAACGGGTATAGAAGGAATGCAAAGCACATTGTGCTAGTGACCTACTGGACCGAGTTGCTAACATTTAAAGTATGGAATTTACAATAATAAAAATGCCATTTGGATGCTAAAGATTAAATATCACACAAAAGGCAAAACTGCATAAAAATATTGCCATAAAAGGGTCAGCCCACCATTAATTCATATTTCGGTGAGTAAGTGGAGCCTGAATCCACATATCTCAAGTGGCAAAGCATGCCAAATACCCTGGCTCAATACCTACCTGCCCCTCTCTTGTATGCAACATAATGTAAAAAATAGGATTTTTTTTTATAACCGCTTACCTGTAAAATCCTTTTCTTGGAGTACATCACGGGACACAGAGCCTAATAATTACTAAGTGAGTTATATTCCACCTTCAGGTGCTGGACACTGGTGTAATAAATTAGACAGGAAGTTTCCTCCCTATATAACCCCTACCATACTAGGAGCGCCTCCGTTTTTGTAGCAAAGCAATAAGTGTCCCAATATCCCCAAACAAGTGGGGTGGGAGCTCTGTGTCCTGTGATGTACTCCAAGAAAAGGATTTTTACTGGTAAGCTGTTATAAAAATCCTATTTTCTTTATCGTACATCACGGGACACAGAGCCTAATAATTACTAAGTGGGATGTCCCAAAGCAATGCCTACTGAGGGGAGGGAGACACAAATAACGCAGACCGCCATGAGACGTGAGGACCTATACAGCTGCCTGCAGAAGCGGTATCCTCTTGCATTCACCTGATTAGAAATTAGTGAACGTATGCACCGACGACTAAGTTGCGGCCTTGCAAATCTGAGTCATAAAGGCTTGGTAATGCACCGTGCATGAAGAGCTTACTATCCTGGTAGGGTGCACTCTAAAAGAAACTCCTCTCTAAACCACAAGCCTGAATTATAACCTGATGAATCCACATAGAAACGGTTGATTTAGCCGCTGTCTGCCCTTTCCTGGGGCCTCCTGATAACGCAACAACATCAGTTTTCCGTATCTGAGCAGCCGCTTCAGATAGGCCTTGACTGCTCTCACTCTAAGCCCTGGTTCACACTGGTGTGATTTGACATGTCAAATCGGCGAAATTTGACGCAAATTGTGGCCAATGGCACCGTCCTAATCGGTGCGACGCCGCATATGCGGCGCTGCACCGATTACAAAAAGTAGTTTTTGTACTACTTTTTGCGATTTCAGCCGCGATTTACATTGACATCTGTTTCAGATGTCTTTGAAATCGCGGCCGAAATCGGGACTGCCAGCTGAACTCGCAGGCTTCACTCCCGCAGCCCCAGTGTGAACGTGGGCTAAACGAAAGAGTGTAACTATTTTAATAGCTGATTTAAACGCTGCCTGCCCATTTATAGGGTCTTCTGGCAGCACAACAAAGCGTCAGTTTCCTATATCTGAAACCTTCAGATAGATTTTTAACTGCTCTCATCTATATTGAGAGAAAAGTAATAACTTTTCCTTCCGCAGAACAAGGTTCTGGAAAAAAGGAAGGCAAGAAACATCTTGATTCAAATGAAAATTAGCTCCTTTTAGGAAATGAGGCTGGGTGAGGATTTACCATCACCCTATCCTTAAGAACAATTTAGTATGGCTCTATACAAAGAAAGCTGCCAATACTGAAACTCTCTTGCGGAGGCTACCGAAACCAAGAACACCAATTCCCTTGTTAGAAGGATGAAGGGAAATATAGTGCATCGGCCCAAGGTGCTGACCTTGTAGGCCGACAAAACTAAACTCCATGCCCCGATAGGGCTGGGGTAAAAATCGATTTTAATCTTGAATCGAGTTTTGAGTTCAAATCGATTCAAATTTGAAGAAAATCGATTTTTTTAGATTTAAAAAAAAAATTTTTTTTTTTTATTTTTTTCATTTTTTTTTTTCCTTCAAAGTTTCCGTAGCAGGGCTGCAGGGGGCGTATCCGGAATGGCACTGGGCGGCGTTACCCCAATTACATCTACTCGCCGCCGCGAGTAGATGTAATGTAACACTAACTAACCACAAGCCGCCGTCTGCCTACCTGATCAGCGTGTCATGCAGACTGATGGCGGCCATTGCAGTGTTCAAAAGCCGCGCCTCCCGAGTCCTCGTCTGAGATAGGCGGAACACTCAATTTCACATCAGGCAGTGTTCAGCCTATCACGGACATCCTCTCATCCTCGTCTGTGTTATGAGGATGAACGGATGTCCATGATAGGCGGAACACTGAATGCTGGGAAATTGAGTGTTCCGCCTATCACAGACGAGGAGGAGGCGCGGCTTTTAAATACTGGAATGGCCGCCGGTGTAGCAGTAAAATCCGTATCCCATGAAAATCTGCATCAGGTACGGGCACAGTGATTGAAGCATGGGCACAGTGAAGCATGGGCACAGTGAAGCATGGGCACAGTGAGACACGGACACAGTTCAATTCAACTAAGAGTAACCTCAAGATTTTTTTGTTGTTTTATTAGCTTAATCCAAATACAGTATTAATAATTTGGATGTTTAACAATCTTTGTTGCACACTGACTTTGCAGTTGGAGAAAGGGTTTGCCTTTGCAATTTTGTTTGTTGATGCACTTCAATTAATATAATTAAAAAAAAAATCGAATCGTAAATCAAGTTTTTTATAAAAAAATTGCATATTTTTTTTTGGGGGGAAAATCGCCCAGCCCTATGCCCCGAGCACAAGGGCGACCTAACTGGCGGACTTATACGCATTACCTTTTGTATAAAGGCCCGGATCAAAGAGTGCGAAGCAAGCGGCCTTTGAAAATACTGACCAAGGCCGAGATTCGACCCTTGATGGAACTTAAGGCTAGCTCCATCTCCTTCCCTAATGTAGGAAGGTAAGAATTTTACCTATGACATACTTCCAAGGATGCCACCCCTTGGTTTCACACCAGGAAAATGGGCCTTCCAGATCCTATGATACATGGTCCTGGAGGCCAGCTCTCCTGTATGAATCAAGGTAATTTGCCGCTGATCCTGAAAGCCCCGATCCTCAAGAATGCGGGCTAAAACAGCCAGACTATTAATTTCCATGTTTGCAAGACAGGATGGAATACCCCTTTGCGAAGTAGGTCTGGACAAGATGTAAGGGACTCTGGGTCCTCTACTACCACCCTTACAATCCCTGCACAGTAAGGTCGTCTGGGTCATGTCAGAGCTATTAGGCCGGCTTCCGTTCCCCTCTAATGTTGCATAGAAGCCACGTTAGTCGCGGCACTGGGGGGAGAGAAACCAGTGACCACTGGTCCTACAGGGCCACTAACGCATCTGTCCCGCATGTGAGTGGATCCTTTGTCCTTGACACAAAGCTGTCCAACTACTTGTTGAACCTGGACGGCAATACATTTTATGTCCGGGGTACTCTTTCTCTGGCATTTGGTCAGAAAAAAGTCGGGGTGTAGAGGCCATCCTCCCAGGAACAATTGTCGACCGCTCCAGAGAACCGCCTGCCAATTCTCCATTTCATGAAATGAAGATTGTCGATAGGCAAGGCACAAGCTCCTCTGCCCAAGCCAGAACATGGCTCACTTCCCTCTGGCTGTGTGACTTCTAGTGCCTTCTTGGTAAACAAAGTAAATCACTGGTGTGGCATTGTCAGGTTGTACTCTGACAGAACAATCCTAACTGCCCAGGCCCTTAAGCCAGACGTGCCATCCGTAGCTCTAGAATGTTGACGGATAAGGCTCACTTGGAGCTTGACCACTTCCCCTAGGCAGTGGTCTCTTCCAGGCCTGGCCTCCATCCCTAGAGACCAGCCTTCGTAGCAGCCACCTCCCAGGTAACCGGCATGAAGGATCTTCCTTTCTGCCAATCTTTTGGTTAAGAACCACCAACTGAGACTCCAGCGTATCCCTGGGACCAGACTCTTTGGATAATGCTAGGTTAGGATCTACTTGTTCCAGGCCGACAGAATAATGTTTATAGCAGCCTTGAATGAAACTGAGCATAGGGAACCGCTTTGAATTAAGCCACCATCTTCCCTAGCACCTTAAAGTGGATGTAAACCCACTCTCATCCTTTCTAAACTACTGCCATAGTGCTGATCTATAAGGATATAGATGCCTCCTGCATGTATCCTTATCTGTCAAATGTCTCCCCTCTGTTATAAGAACTGAAAAACTGCAGATTCCGTGGGTGGATCTGTTGTCTGGAGCTCGGTGGGTGGAGTCGTGATGTCGGTAGACTCCCCGCCCACCTCTACACTCCCCTTGTCAACATGCATTTTCTCCTGAGTATTCCTTCTGCTATGATCACTAACATCCAGTCAAAATCCAGAAAAGTAACCACATGACTTCAGAAAAGGAGTGGGGGGGTGGGAAATAAAAAAATAATGCCTGTCTAAAGCTAGTGCACGAGATATGTAAATAACCTGTCACTCAAAGCAAGGGGGCGGAACGGACAAAGGTAACTCTGTTTGTCCGTTTTATTTCACTGAACAATAAAAGAGGATTGCTCAGAGCTGGATTAACTGTGTGGCAAGACCTGGCACAAATGATAGGAAATCTTATACTCTACATTGTGGTTTACATCCACTTTAAGCAAAAGGCAAATGTAAGGAACTCTTCCTTGCTTTGACCACATAGACCAGCTTTCTTATAGCGCTGACTTTGTCTGAGGCAAAAAACTCCTTTTTGGGCTGTGTCCCAAACATTCCAAGCTTCTTACCGAACGTAAGAATGTACCTTTTGGACTGGGATCCTAACCCAGGAGTTCCAGATACTTGACCATGCTGGACACACTTAGGTCCAGCCATGCTACTGACTGATCTATCAGCAGCAGATTGCCTCGGTATGCCATTACTGCTATACCCTGGACCTTAAGACCTGCTAGAGGCGGGCGCTAGCACCCTGTAAACCCGGGCACGGTGGCTAACCCAAAGGGCAAGACCACCAACTGGAAGAGGTGCTGTTCCCCTGCGAGACGCAGACAACCTCTGCAGTCCCATGTAAACACATATGCAAATAGCTCCCCATATGTGTATGTGGCAAGTGTTAAAGCCATATGCCTCCTATGGAAGCGTGCATTCATGAAAGCATGAATTCATACAAATATGTTTTAGGCAAAACATAAATAAGTGTGCGCTGTATACACGCATACATATAGCACGTGTGCTATGGAACGGGCATCTTGCAAGCAAGCATGCTTTTTATGAACGTGTTATGCAACAATGTGCAACATGTACCCATGCAGACACGTATTCCTATATAAACACAAGGAATCCTGTATAATTAAGGAAACTTAAATTATCATGCCTCATTATGCAATCATGCAAAATCTAGGCGAACATGCAACTTTAGGCGATCATGCATCCTTATGCGATTCAGCATTTTTTTTTAATGCAATCAAACATCTTATGCATTTTAAGCACTACTGTGCGGACAAGTACCCTTGTGTGACCAAGGATTCTTGGGTGATCAAGCACCCCTGTGCGATCCAACATCTTTATGCAATCAAGCATTTTTCTGCAATTTTAGACATTCCTGTGAAAACAAGCCTCTGTGTGACCAAGTATCCTTGGGTAATCAAGGACTCATGTGATCAGGCAACCTTGTGTGATCCAGCATCTTTATGCAGGCAAGCATTTTTATGCGATTTTAGGCATTTCTGTGCAAACAAGCCTCTCCGTGTGACTTAAGCACTTTAATGTGACCAAGCATCCTCATGCAACTATGTAAAAAACATGTAAAATCCATACAAACAGAAACCTGTATCTTTATGATCAACAATATACATGTTCTGTTACTTGTTTTTACCCCACATGCATTTTGTGTATTCCAAACTCATGTATTTTATGCAAACATGTGGACTGGTAAAGAGGAAGTTCTCTGCAGACATGCGTTTCCGCAATCATGCGATATAGCTGTTGTGCGTTAGCAATGTGCACCAGCAACTGTGCATCCCAGCAGTTGTGCGTTTTGGCTAGCCTGAAGCCAGCACCAGGATGAGGATCCTGTGGAGGTTTTTCTAGCAACCTATACTCCTCGGATAGAGTTTTTAGGAGGAGATAAGAAAAAAAAACAGCTTATGCAGGTGCCCAACCAGCAAAAATAAACTGTTGCAGTAATGGATGGAATGGGAAGGTACAATCAACCTATGGGAATTTTTTTTTTTTTTAAAACCCCAAGGAGGAGACGGAGGCTTTGGCCGTCTAGGCTGAGGGTAAGTTATACGCAGTATGAATCTCTGAAAAAAGACTGCAGCTGCAACACCAGAACTTGAGGCTTCTGATACCTCCGCCTCGTTAGACTGCACCTGTTCCCTGTCCTCTGACGGTGAACTTTCATCCTCAGGACTTTAATCCTCTTGTTTGAGGATTTAGAGCAGGGCAAGGGGCACACCCCGGTTTCTGCTTCTTGTGACGATGCTGCGATTATAGCAGTTAACCGCTTATAGACAAACAAATGCATTGCAAAAAAAGTCCAAACTGACATATGCAGAGTGGCTGCAATGTTGGGGGAGGCTGCAATGCCTGACAGGGCCGATGGCTCAACCTGTGCGGCTGCCACAAGTCTCTACAGGGGAGGATGGTATCATGCAAGCATAATTAGGGCCACCAGATTCAAATGGCGATACCTTGGTGCCCTTTTATATTCCTGCCCCTGAATCTTTTCTACAGGGAGACACAGTCTTAAGCTAAAAGCAGAGGAACTTAATACAGGTGCATCAACAGCTGAACTTAGTCTAGCAAAAAAACAATGCCTGCTAATCTGCACAGCTTGATGCTGAGTAGGCGTCTTAGGTATGTCTGTATCCAACACACAGGAGGTGCTTATGTGCCCCAAGCTGCTGTGTCCCTCTGGCTTTACAGAGCTCTGACGTCTGGGGCTTTTTTTTTTGAAGGGCCCGCCCTGCGCCTGCACCATGAGGCAACGCGCGCGCCAGCGGCAACCACATCCCCTCCCCCCTGCCTACCGGCTTCAAAAGCACGCTCCCTTCGCGCACGTAGGGAAATGGTGGAGGCGGGAGAGAGAGATCCCCCAAAAGAAGCACCGTGGACCTCGGACTACGAGGGACCCCCCCCCCCCACAACTGTGGCAGAGCCTGAAGCGGAGGAAGTGAGCCGCTCAACAAACCGGCTGACACTGCACTTTCGTTCCTGGAGAGCATGGTAAGTGAAACACCAGGTATGTCTCTCTACTGCCTCTAGTGGCGGAAAACAGATAAGACATGCAGCTACTCCTAGAAGACAATCCTTAAGGTAAGTGAAGACAATCCTAGGTGAATACCTTATCAACGCCACAGGAAACTGCTGAGCACAGACCCAATCTTCCCCCATCACGGCAGGTTAAGTCAACAGACCTTCAGGGACCGGGTTCCTAGACAGGATTTCCACTCCCCTGGACCTGTACCGCATCCTGCCAGAAAATCTTTGGTATGTGGTCATAACCAAAGTACTGGAAACCAGGATCCAGCCCTTCGAAGAGAGGCATTACAGGCAAAACCTTGTGCTTCGGATACAAGGCCCCAGGTACCATCCACTTTGGCCTCAATGGCACTTTGGATGAATCTGGTCTTTATGGAGGCTATTTAAATCCAGCATGGATCCCTCCAGTGGAGCTCCTCAGAGCACATCTTCACTCGTGACCAACACCTTAGACACGGGCGAAAAAACTGAGGTGCTCCCAGTATGGAAGGGGTTATATAGGGAGGAAACTTCCTGTCTAATTGATTACACCAGTGTCCAGCACCTGAAGGTGGAAACTAACCCACTTAGTAATTATTAGGCTCTGTGTTCCGTGATGTACGATAAAGTATAAGGGCCCATTCAGACTCGAGCAATCCATTGTCTTGTGCTATGCATTGGGCACTACTGTACTTCACAATGAATGGTACTGCAAAGAAACGCTTCTAGAGCAGAAGTAATGCAATCTGTTATGGCACCATGTTTTAACACAAAAACAAGAATATTTTCCAGGTGCCAATAACATAAACTACAACATAGAATAAAAATTGCATCCTTTAATTTAATTCATATAAAACATCAAAAATTAATATATATTGCTAAAATCATTTTTCCTTTTGAATTGGGTATTCGCAATGTAGTTGTTTACAGATGATTGTCATGGTGTAGCAATCTCAACATGTTTTGCCAACTAATAGGCTTCCTCAGGAGATATGCAATACCACACCTGAGCAGATGGATAAAATACATGAATCAGTACACCTACAGTTATATCTGATATAGCTGAAAACCAAACCAATTTCAGCTAGTTGTCTTTAATTGGTAAGATGCCCTCCATCAACCTTTTTGATATTATTTGTAATGACAGCTGTATTATGTAATGTGTTGAATATATACATTTTTCTGATGATCTCTGATATAACTGTAGGTGTACTGATTCATATGTTTGATCTATCTGCTCAGGCGTGGTATTGCATGTCTCCTGAGGAAGCCTATAAGTTGGCCAAACATGTTGAGATTGCTACACCATGAAAATCCTCTGTAAACAACTACATTGTGTATACCCAGGTTAAAATTAAAAATTATTTTAGCCAATTGTATTCATTTTTGATGTTTTATATGAATTAAATAATAAAGGATGTAAATTGCATTCTATGTCGAAGTTCATGTTATTGGCACCTGAAAAATCCTAGCTCATTTGCACATTCTTCTTGTTTTTGAGTATTTATATGGGATGCGGTGCCGGTGAGCTCTCCACTGATTATTTCTTGTGGTGGTATATTTTAACACAACACACACGTAGGAATGGGCCTTCAGTGTGGGGCCCTTTCATAAAGGT
Organism: Rana muscosa; assembly: GCA_029206835.1. Classification (NCBI taxonomy): domain Eukaryota; kingdom Metazoa; phylum Chordata; class Amphibia; order Anura; family Ranidae; genus Rana; species Rana muscosa. Next base: position 47,656,222 of record CM055120.1, read on the forward strand.
AGCAGGTATGTGGACCTAGGAACTCAAGTGGGGAGGTTTCATCAGTAAAGTTCCCAAAAGTAGACTGATCCTTTAACAGTTGCTCACATAAACCTGTAAGAAGTGGCAGCCCCTAATCTACATGCAGGAGTGTAGGATGCATAGATTTCAATGTTTTTTTTTTGTGAAGCACATGATTAGAGCCTGAGGCTCTAATTGGTTTCAAAAAAGGGTGGTCTCTGGGCACAGAGCACTGTGCCCACCCAGTTGTGTGACAATAGCGAATGAATATTCGCTATTGTCTTCCTGATTCTCCTCCCGACCAATCAGGAAGCGGGTCTTGAGACCCGATTGGCCAAGGAGTCTTAAAATATAGGTAATGAACCACATAAAGGAAGGACATAGAAGATGCTCTACTATGCAGGTACTATATTACTCTTTCCTTTTTGATTTTTCTATTAGGCACATACTAGTGCATCCTGAGACTACGTGCGGTTTTGGTTTTCTGAGAGTGCTGTGTTGGGACCCCCCTGCTTGAGCCGATCCGGGCTTGGATGAGGGATCTTTCCCCCTATGAATGGCAACGGCAGTTCTGCTTTTTTGCTTTTAGGACTTTGCTTGTCCTTTATACTTAATCAATATGGAACATTTTGACATATATAGATAACATTTTTGTGCGTGGTATGTATATTGGATGTGTTTGTGCCTGTTACAGTGCTAATCTCTGGAACCATTTCTGAGTTTTGTCTTTCTGTTTCATTCTCAGAACACAGTTGTGTTCTCTCCTACCAAGAGCCTCCGAAGAAAGGATTGGTATTCCTGAAACATGTTAGGCTAAGGGAGTTAATTTTCTTGTTCGGAAAATGTATACAAATGTCTAAATGTTCCCTATTTCTGATTGATAAAGTTACACAACATACATAAATTACAATGTGCTAAACACACCTTTGATATTTGTGCATATATTTTTACCCAAGAATCTTTTCTAATAAATAATATATATTTTTTATAAAAAATTGCTCTTGTTTGCCCTTAAAAGTCCCACTGTAACGGGGGGTACTTATGCCCTTTTTGGGTTTATTCCCGGCCAAGGAGTCTTAGTACTCCCAGCCAATCGGGTCTCAGGACCCACTTCGTGTTCGGCTGGGAGGAGAAGTAACGGTCCCGGCTCTTCCCTCGGCAAGCTGGAGCGAGGAACGGCAGCCCCACCCTGAAACCTCGTCATCTGCCTCCTAAGGTAAGGCCTTTGATCGCCGCCTTCTTGTCCGTCTCTGGCTGAGGTGGGGATCGCCACCTTCCCACGGGGGTTTGGGGCAGGTTTGTTTGTGCCCCCCCAAATAATAAGCACCAGCCGCCACTGCCCGTAAGTTCCATTCGACTCTCTGCTACAGTGGGTACTAATCCAAACTTTCTTGAGTCAAATCTTTCATATAACTTATTGACATAATCAATGACTTTTCTCATCAGTTCCAAAAACTGAGAAGTGTTCCAAGCTGGCTTAGGCCTGACCCTAAGACTTTCCTCATAAAAAGCCATCACTTAGGTTTACGGTACATAGGGACTCTCTGATCCAAAAAAGATAACATCCTATTTAAGTAGATTTAAACTTTGACAGGTTCTGGAATATTACTCATTGGGACAAAACGCTAGGTTGATTGTTAATTTAAATAGTTATGCATCAAATCAGTATACAGTACACAGGTGCCAATTATACCACCACCATTAAATAAAAATTATTTGCTAACAGTTGATCATAATTTGTGCATTATTCATCAATCTTATTCTAAAGTATGTAACACAATAACTAAATGTTTAGGCACTTTATAGAAAAGAGTAGTAAAAAAAAAAAAAAGGAAAAGTGACTTTGTATGAAAAATTGAGAATTTAATGGAATATAAAGACAGCAATGAACAAACACAGAAATATACATTATGGAGTTTAATGTCTGTCGCCTTACTGACCTGTATGACTGGACTGAATAGTTTGCACGACCGCTTGACAATGCTTTATACAGCTGACCATAAAAATAAGAGGATGGTCAGATATTGGTAGGTTGTCACTGATTGATAGAATGTTTTTCTAATGCCCTGTACACACGATCGGATTTCCGATGGCATAAAATCCAATGGAATTTTCCGTCGGAATTCCCATGAAGCTGACTTCCATTAGTCTTGCATACACACCATCAGACAAAATTCCGACCGTCCCAAACGCGGTGACTTAAAACACTCTGACGAGCCGAGAAAAATTAAGTTCAATGCTTCTGAGCATGCGTCGACTTGATTCTGAGCATGCATTGGGTTATTTCTCCGTTGGAGTCGGAAAAATTTAAAACATGTTCTATTTTTTTTACACCGTTGGAAAAAAGTCAGATGGGGCCCACACATGATCGTTTTTTCCAATGGAAAAAGTCCATCTGACTTTTTTCATCGGAAAAAACGATCGTGTGTACAGGGCATTACACTCACATAGTTAGATACATTGACCACATACAAGTGTGGACTGTAGAGGCCATTAGGATTTCCATGATATTTTTTTTCCAGTGCCACTGGTGGAAAAATTGTGGACATTTCTATCTTTTTTTTTTTTTACAGGCAAGTCACTGTAGAGAATGTGTATCTTTTCATAATAAACTCCAAATGAACTCTGCACTGATGTCAGACCCTTATAGAGAATTACATGTATAGCGCTGTCTCTTTAAATAAAGTGCCCTAATGGTACAAACTTTACAAAAATCCCACATTCATGGATATCAGAGTGGCCAAAATTGGACTGACCACACAAAGAGTACTCCTCTCAGATCATCCAAAACGTTCAATAAGCCATATATTCAGAGAAGAAACAAACCACACATAGTGTAGCTTTGTAAAATAGCTTAAATGTATTCACTCTTAAGGCCCGTACACACGATCGGATTTTCCGACAACAAATGTGTGATGGCAGGGCAGCACCCAGCCGTGTTCAGCCACCACGTATTTCAGCCTGTAATTGACTTTGACAGGTTGCACCTGTATCTCCTGGGTGCCTAAAAATTCCAGTTTTTACACTGTACGAGTCAAACCGCTCCTATGCATGAGCCTTAAAAAATATATATGCTTTATAAACTTTATACATTTTAACCACTTCAGCCCCGGACCATTTTGGCTGGTTAAAGACCAGGCCACTTTTTGCGATTCGGCACTGCGTCGGTTTACTGACAATTGCGCGGTCGTGCGACGTGGCTCCCAAACAAAATTGACGTCCTTTTTTTCCCACAAATATAGCTTTCTTTTGGTGTTATTTGATCACCTCTACGGTTTTTATTTTTTGCGCTATAAACAAAAATAGAGCGACAATTTTGAAAAAAATTCTATATTTTTTACTTTTTGCTATAATAAATTTCCCCCAAAAATATATAAAAAAAATTTTTTCCCTCAGTTTAGGCCGATACGTATTCTTCTACATATTTTTGGTAAAAAAAAAAATCGGAATCAGCGTTTGATTGGTTTGCGCAAAAGTTATAGCATTTACAAAATAGGGGGTAGTTTTATGGCATTTTTATTCTTTTTTTTTTTTTTACTAGTAATGGCGGCGATCAGTGATTTTTTTCATGACTGCGACATTATGGCGGACACTTTTGACACATTTTTGGGACCATTGTCATTTTCACAGCGATGAGTGCTATAAAAATGCATTGATTACTGTCAAAATGACACTGGCAGTGAAGGGGTTAAACACTAGGTGGCGCTGTAGGGGTTAAGTGTTCCCTGCATAGTGTTTCTTACTGTAGAGGGGATGGGCTCTGTGTCACATGACACCGATCTCCGTTCCGAGTACACGGAGCTGAGATCAGTGTCATTGTCACTAGGTTTACACAAGCATCTCCCCGCTCTATACCTCCGTGAGACGATCGTGGGGATCCCCGCGGCAATCGAGTCCCATTGCAGCCTTGTGTAGGTCTACAATCTTGTCCCTGACATCCTTGGACAGCTCTTTGGTCTTGGCCATGGTGGAGAGATTGGCATCTGTGAACAGGTGTCTTCTATACAAGTAACAAGCTGAGATTAGGAGCACTACTTTTAAGAGAGTGCTCCTAATCTCAGCTCGTTACCTGTATAGAAGACACCTGGGAGTCAGAAATCTTGCTGATTGATAGGAGATCAAATACTTATTTCACTCATTAAAATGCAAAGCAATTTGTAACTTTTTTGAAATGCAATTTTCTGGATATTTTTGTTGTTATTCTGTCTCTCACTGTTAAAATAAACCGACCATTAAAATTATAGACTGATCATTTGTCAGTGGGCAAACATACAAAATCGGCAGGGGATCAAATACTTTTTTCCCCTCACTGTAACTATGGCAGCTCCATCTCTGAAAACACAGCAGTCTGTAAGGGTTTAGACCCGAACAGCTCTGGGCTGTATTCTAGACATTATAGAGTATTGTAAAAGTTTTGGCTTGAGTGGGAATGATTATAAATTGCAGGGGTTTATTTTATTCTTTGCTGTGTCCCTTTGGGAGATCTAAAAATTCTAAATAAGTGCAGCTCTAAATATACAGATATCCCTTAAGGGATATATAGTGCAAACAGTAAACAATATATGAATACATAAAGTGCAATATGCAAGTGTTCACGTTTTCTTATATTAATCAAATAATTTGATGAGTATTAAAGTGCAATGTACAATTATCGTCCATAGGTGTCCTTTTATGAATCAAACAATGGTTAAAATATCATGCCAGTCCATTATATGCATAATAAATAAATCTCTCCACAATTATCCACCAGTATATGTGTTTCTCCTAGTGATCCCTCCACCGGTTGTGCCCTCACCTTATTAGGCTTATTAAACGTGCCTTTGTAAATGAGTATTCCTTTCCAACAGACGGAAGGAACATTGACGGCCGGGGCTGCAGAGCCAGGTGAGAGCAGACATATCTGTCTTAGCACTGGTGGTACAAGTATAATACACACAAGCTTGTTTTTAAGTTTTAAAGGGGAAATGCACATTTGTTATGACCCTTTTGAATATACCGTATATACTCGAGTATAAGCCGAGGCACCTAATTTTACCACAAAAAACTGGGAAAACGTATTGACTCGAGTATAAGCCTAGGGTGTCCATCTGCATGCCTCACTGTGCCTCACTGTGTCCATGCCTCACTGTGTCCATGACTAGACTGACGTTTAACATGGGAATCTATGGAAGGGGTGCCCGGCTTTAAAAAAAAAATCGGTGGTCCCCCAGACAACAAACTTTGCACACTTATAGAAGAGAAATGGGGCTACATGTGTGCAAAGTTCCGGGTCCAGGGATCCTATGACCGGCCGATACCGGGTTCCCAAAGTCACCGGAGAAATTAACGTTTAACATGGGAGTCTATGGAAGGGGTGCCCGGCTTTGAAAAATCGGTGCTCCCCGGCCGTTGGTCCCCTGGACAACAAACTTTGCACACTTGTAGAGGAAGTGGGGTACATGTGTACCAAGTTTGGCCGGTACCGGGTCCCCAAAGTCCGGGAGATCAGGCGCAAAAGGTGACTCAAGTATAAGCCGAGGGGGGCATTTTCAGCACAAAAAAAATGTGCTGAAAAACTTGGCGTATATTCGACTATATACGGTAATACAAAAAAAAAAAAAAAAAAGATAAAGCACTATTGCCAGATCTGATTGCTTTGCATGTGGTTGATGTGATTGGAGCTCATGAGCAGCACCAAGGAGGCTTAACTCTTAAATTGATCGGTGGGACTGGAGTTTACGGGCACCTTATAAGGAGAAGGAATATCACGAGGAGCATTTCAAAGGAATAATAATTTCCAAAGGCACATTTAATAAGCCTATAAGGTGTGGGCACAACCGGTGGAGGGATCACTAGGAGAAACACACATACTGGTGGATAATTGTGGAAAGATTTATTTATTATGCATTTAATGGACTGCCACGATATTTTTTTACCATTGCATATAAAGACACCTATGGACAATAATTGTACATTGCACTTTAATACTCATCAATTTATACGATTTATATAAGAACACATTGTGAAAATTTGCATATCGCACTTTATGTATTTATATATCGTTTACTGTTTGCACTATATATCCCTTAGGGATATCTGTATATTTAGCGTTGCACTTATTTAAAATTTTTAGTTTGTCATTTCACCTGTTTAGTGCTAGCAGCTCCAATAGATTATTATAGCAGCTCACAAGGTTTCACATATTTACCTTTGGGGAGATATACCTCTTAGGCCAGGTTCACACTAGCTGGAGGGCGTCTGGTGTGTCTCTGTTCTTCGTTTCAGGTGCGAATCAGGTCCAAATTGTTGCTTGAATTCGGATCTAAATTGGACCAGAAGATGCACAGGACCCTTTTCCAGTGTGGACCGCGGCTGCCCCAGAGGTGTGTGAACCAGCGCCATTGAGCCGGTCACTCTCCTGTCATGCACATTGGATGCGGGGAAACCCCTGCATTCAATTCACATAAGTGAGAACCCAGCCTAAGACACCACCAGAACAGGAGTCTCCACTGGCAGATTTCATCTCCGTTTATGTTCTGGTGGCATATGTATAATTCTGGATTTCTCATCACTTCCTGTCCCACTGACAATGGTCACTAAGCCAAATAGAGGTAAAGAGTCCGCCCAACGAGAACACGGTAATAAAAACCTGACACTCCTCGCTATTCTTTCTAAAATAAAGTAACTGTCTCCACTTTGCCACAGGGTCTGAGTACAGTTTCCAAGGTGTAAATAAGTGTCACCAATTTGGAAACTGCTAATGAGCCATGAAGGCAGTAAGTATTGTCGAAGGAGGTAAATAAATTTGAAGAAAAAACAGTAGGAAATTCTTCGCCAAGAGGAGAAGGGGTCCATTATCTAAGGACACTAGCAAAAATCTGGAGGCGAGATTATATTGGGGCACTAGGGGAAGGACCCAGCAAGGTTTTTGCCAATCACCTGAAGTTAGCAGAATATAACCAACCCATGGTCTATGAATTGATTCCTGTGTCCTATACTGTTTGACAAAGATAATATGATTTGCCTTTAAAGGGGACCTTGCATCTCACGACAAGGTCTGCTTATTCTTGGTGTCCCCCCTCCTCCCCCCCCCAAACGCAGAATTACATTTTATTATTTTTGTTTAAATAGCATCCTGGGGGGTGAGGGTTAGACTTAGGTGGCTTTCTCCACCTAGGCTAGGGTGACGTTATCCTCCTACTGGCCAAATCTTGGAGAATGTGGAGTGGCACAAAAAGATTTGTCCTGTACTATGCTGCAGTGGAGATAGGCTACTCGGCATTCCCAGGGATCTTTTCTGCAGGAGAATGACACCACCACCACCCGCACTACGGAAGTTGAAGAAAAGTGAGTCAATTATATTATTTACTGTACCTATTGTTCCACCCACAGGTTCAATTTTGCATTTTTATGCAGCATTTAAGGAAGCGGACCCAACCCGTAGCCCAAAATCCATTTTAAAGGGCTTCCATATGATTAAAGTAAACACAGCGTCACCTTTTTTAATAAGCTTAAGAGTACATTCCCTATGTAAAGAAAATATATAATAAAAAAATATATATTTGGCAACAATAGATTCTACGCTGTCTCTAATGATGTGAAACCCCGGTAATGCACTTGGTGGTGAGAGATCATGTGATCTAGGCTGTTTAGGCTTTGGTCACACAAAGGACCCTTTTCTTCATGGCACCATTCATTATGAAGTGTGTCTTCAAGCCTTATTATGTATAACACATACTTTACATAGATCTAACACTCTTAAAACGACAGACCACGCAATCCTTTTTGTGGGTCATGGTGGCATCACTGAGGCTTGGCTGGTGTGTTTTGTTTGTTCAAAATCTTCATTAGAGTCTTATTCATGTAAAAAGGTTTGTCGGCAGAGCCATCGTTTCTCTCTAAATCTTCCACTAGGAGTAAAATGGAGATGGAGTAAGTGACTCATTATAGAGGAAGTTGTAGAAACATCACAAAAAGAAAAGAGAGTTTTGAAGAAAAACTGTTATATCACTAAAGTCTTTTTATTTATTTTAACATAAAAATTAATCAGTGTCATTGCAGGGCATTCATTTCCCCCATCCTCAGCAACTTATACTTACTTTTTCTCTCTCCCCCGTCACTACATTTAGTCGGCAGTATTGAAGTGCCCCACCCTGCACTTTTGAGTAAAGTGACTTGCTCCCACTCTCTTATGTGACAGCACTGGTGCCTGTGAGTGGCCCAGCGCTGTCACCTGAGGGTCAGAAAAGAGCCCATTGCTCGTGTAAGCTCCAAACAAGCCAATGTGTATGAAGAAACCACCTGCTAATATCAACTTTAATGTTCCAACACATCAGAGAACACTCCACACCAGCACCTGTTTCTGATGTGATTCACCTTCTACTGGGGCCTAATCTTGGAGAGGTCTGCTGAAAGTAAGGAAACTAAGCTTTGGGACGTGTACACAGCAAAGCACTGAGGACTGAACATTTAATACTGCAAAACTGATGTGAACATACAAAATGCACAGCGTAAAGTGTAGGTTCTATTTAAATACCTGTAATAAATAAATCAGGATTTTTTTTACTTGCCATAAAATCCTTTTCTTGGGGTACATTAAAACACAGGATAAAGTTTTGGGTTATGCTGCTGCTGTCAAGAGATTGGACACTGGCAAACAAAGCTGAACGGTCAGCCCAGTAAAATCCCTCCCACTCCCAGCATGCCTCTGTTCTGTAGCAATAGTAGGCTTGGATCATAAGAATAGAGAGGATGGAGCAGTGTCCCTTAATGTACTCCAAGAAAAGAATTTACAGCAAATGAAGAAGGTTTTCTACTATGCTGTTTTCATGAATGACAAAGATTCACACTGTGAGAGAGACTCAAACAGTGCATACCAAATCCAGACAATGGAGGTAAATCTCCTTAGAATGCTTTGAAGTGGGACAGACAGATGGTAGGACAATTTTCCGGTTAAGGTGGAAGGGGGAAAAAACACCTTGGGAAGAAAAGAGAACTTGGGGCTTGAAACAACCTTGTCCATGTGTGACCCTTGATTGTACTCAAGGCTAAACTTTAATCCAGACCAGACTGGAGAAAAGACAGGATTCTTCTCAAGGATAATTTCTTGAGATCGAATTTCCTTGTCTCACACAAAAGAGAAATATTCTTTCCAAGTAGACTTTGTGACAAGTCAATGTCCTAGCCTTTGAGAGCACAGGGATAACCAAATCTAACAGGCACCTGTCCCCAGGCCATTAAAGTCACTGACCAAGAAGCAGAGTGATAAACTAGCTCTTAGGACAGAAGATATGGACTATAAGGTAGGGCCCGTGGACAGTCTACTAGGAACCTGCCTGGACCAGTTCAGTTCAATGAGAATGACCTGAATTCCCTCCATCTTAAACGGTCAGGCTTTGCCCTCACAATGGGCATATAACTGCATACGTAGTCTTCAGGGACAGGATTCCACAAGACGTATGCAGCACGACCGTAGACCTGTAAAGCACTCTGCGGCTAACTCACGTTACCCAAAGGGTATCTAGATCACCTAATGCAGAGTCCAGTGTTAGAAGGGCACATTACAGCGGGCTCTGGGCACGGCCAGGATTAGCCAATCCAGATAGCTGCAAAATGAGCCCCAGTGGCTCTGCCGAAACTCAAGAACCTTGCTAGAAGAAAGTGTACGATATACAGTATATGTATTAAGCGCTGCGTAAATTAACAGTACTATACAAGTACCTGTAATAAATCAATAAATTAAAATAAAAAATAAAAAAATGTCTTGAGAAAAAGTAGAAAAGGTTTGCTTCTCTCAGAACATAGAAAAGATGTCCATTCTCCTAGGACACTAGCAAAAACCAAAAGGCATGCTGGGAGAGGGAGAGGATGTCCTTACAGCTTTGTTTGCTAATGTCCAATCTTCCGAAGGCTGCAGCATAACCCGATGTATCCTTATACTTCATCCTGTGTCCCTTTATGTACAATGAATAAATTATTTTTTCTTAGACATACACTTTATTTATTTGGGTGGGTTAGTGGAGGAGAGAAATTGAGCAGGCTTAAAATAAACAGCACAAGACATCTACATATTAGGCTGCAATATTTTTATTAAAAAGAAAAATATTTAAAATATTATAAACGTTTTAGAAACTATCAAATATTATCGTCATTCCCTTTAAACCATAAAGGAAAAACATGTATTATTTGACACACCTACGTTTGCAAATTCCATAAAAAAAAAAAAAAAAAGCTGCATAGGTGCTAAATGTATATCAGGTACGGTATGTATTGAGTGATCTCTTAAATTGTCACCATATCCTAAAAAATGTCAGATTTCCTTGCCAGACTGCATCTAATGAATAATCAAAACAAAGATGAATTGATCATTTAGGGACAAGCTGAACCTGTTTCAAGAAAGGACACAGCTTAAAGCAAATAAAACACACAATTGCAATAAAAATACTGTACTTTGAATATGTTGCTATTCCATATATTTCATACAGTGAAACATAATTGTCATCAATATTCAAATGACATTACATCCATTCAGTATTTTATTCCAGTGAAATAAATATGTATTTACACTATACTGTATAAAATACTCCTCTGTTTCATTTCATTTTTAAGCAGCTGTAAAAAAAAAAATCCACTATTTATGAAACCACCAGCTTGCATAAAAATTGTTTTTGAACTGCATACCTAAAAATGTATTATTTTTTTCATTTAAACTTTTTTATTATCCAACATATATTACATCTTACATATAATACATTGATTTCTGCATTACTGCAGTCTCTCCTTGATCCTAAGTGCACTTAACATTACGGGGTGAAGTCATTGGTAAAATCTTGGTTACACAGAACAGTATAGGCTTGAGAAATAATAGTCAAAAAAAGAAAACAACTTCACCAAAACTGTAGCTAGTCCAAAGAGCATCACATTCAAGATTTTGTTTTACAAAGCGTGTAAAAAAACGTCAAGCAGTTTTTTTTTTCTTAGCCCTCAAAAGCACCATTAGGCCCCAGTCCAGGGGAGCTAAATGCAATTCTTAAAGGAAATGCTGTTTGTAGCATTAAAAGAACAATAATATAATACATAGTGACATACAGTGCCTTGCAAAAGTATTCAGCCCCCTTGGATTTTTACCTATTTTGTTACATTACAGCCTTTAGTTCAATGTTTTTTTGTTTATTTTTATCTGAATTATATGTGATGGATCAGAACACAATAGTCTAAGTTGGTGAAGTAAAATTAGAAATATATATACATAAAACTATTTTTCAGAAATAAAAAACTGATAATTGGCATGTGCGTATGTATTCACCCCCTTTGTTATGAAGCCCATAAAAAGCTCTGGTGCAACCAATTACCTTCAGAAGTCACATAATTAGTGAAATGATGTCCACTTGTGTGCAATCTAAGTGTCACATGATCTGTCATTACATATACACACCTTTTTGAAAGGCCCCAGAGGCTGCAACACCTAAGCAAGGGGCACCACTAACCAAACACTGCCATGAAGACCAAGGAACTCTCCAAACAAGTAAGGAACAATGTTGTTGAGAAGTACAAGTCAGGGTTAGGTTATAAAAAAAGATCCAAAACTTTGATGATCCCTAGGAGCACCATTAAATCTATCATAACCAAATGGAAAGAACATGGCACAACAGCAAACCTGCCAAGAGACGGCCGCACACCAAAACTCACGGGCCGGGCAAGTAGGGCATTAATCAGAGAGGCAGCACACCCAAAGAACACCATCCCTACAGTGAAACATGGCGGTGGCAGCATCATGCTGTGGGGATGTTTTTCAGCAGTCGGGACTGATAAACTGGTCAGAGTTGAGGGAAAGATGAATGGTGCTAAATACAGGGATATTCTTTAGGAAAACCTGTAGCACTCTGTGTGTGATTTGAGGCTAGGACGGAGGTTCACCTTCCAGCAGGACAATGACCCCAAACACACTGCTAAAGCAACACTTGAGTGGTTTAAGGGAAAACATGTAAATGTGTTGGAATGGCCTAGTCAAAGCCCAAACCTCAATCCAATAGAAAATCTGTGGTCAGACTTAAAGCGGAGTTCCGCCAATTTTTTTAAAAAAGTCAGCAGCTACAAATACTGCAGCTGCTGACTTTTAAAATATGGACACTTACCTGTCCAGGGCGTCCGTGATGTCAGCACCCGAAGCTGATCTGTCCCTTGGCTCTCCGGTGGAGGCGCCGCCATCTTCGGTAAAGGAGTCAGGAAGTGAAGCCTTGTGGCTTCACTTCCTGGTCCTCTACTGCGCATGCGCGAGTCGCGCTGCGCGCTCTCACTGGTCCCTCCTGTCTCCTGGGACCTGTGTGTCTCCCAGAAGACAGCAGGGGAAGGGCGGAGGAGGAACTGGACAATAGCGTAGATATCCGCGGCTACTGCAGCTATCTATGCCCAGAAGTGGGAGCAAATACCTGGTTTAGACAGGTACCTGCTCCCCCCTGAAAGGTGACAAATGTGACATCGGAGGGGGGATTCCGAAAAGCGGAAGTTAAATTTTTGGGTGGAACTCCGCTTTAAAGATTGCTGTTTACAAGTGCAAACCATCCAACTTGAAGGAGATGGAGCAGTTTTGCAAGGAGGAATGGGCAAAAATCCCAGTGGTAAGATGTGGCAAGCTCATAGAGACTTATCCAAAGCAACTTGGAGCTGTGATAGCCGCAAAATGTGGCTCTACAAAGTATTGATTTTAGGGGGGTGAATAGTTAAGCACATTGACCTTTTCTGTTATTTTGTCCAATTTGTCGTTTGCTTCACAATAAAAAAAAAAAAAAATCTTCAAAGTTGTGGGCATGTTCTGTAAATTAAATGATGCAAATCCTCAAACAATCCATGTTAATTCCAGGTTGTGAGGCAACAAAACACGAAAAATGCCAAGGGGGGTGAATACTTTTGCAAGGCACTGTACCAGTTATAAATGTGGTGGTGCCTGCATGTTTTCTTTATTCAGGCTAAGAACATTTTCAACAAGTATAGAAAATACCTCTTGATCCTTCCAAAAATGCAGGGTCACTTCCTGTGAGTTAAAGGGGAGTTCCAGTCTGGGGGGAAAAATAATTAAAAGTCAGCAGCTACAAATACTGTAGCTGCTAACTTTTAATATATAAAGGATACTTACCTGTCCAGGGATCCCGCAATTTCATCCATCAGCTTCGGGTGCAGGCACTGGCATTGCAAGTAAGGGAAACCAGTTTCCTACTGCTCATGCGCAAGTCAAGCTGCACTTTTTGAATGGTCCTACCGTCTCCTGGGACACACAGGTCCCAGAAGGCAGCGGGGGGAAGGAGGAAAGGCCGGACATAACATAGATCGCCATGCAGTAATCTTACCAGGAAGTGGGAGTGGGTACCTGTCAAAACCAGGTATCTGCTCCCCCCCAAGAACTGCCAAATGTGCCAGTGGAGGGGGGAAGGGGAAGCTCTGCTTTAAACAGATATTGCAAAGAACCTTATCTTTCTTCTGTAAACAAATAATACCATCAGCCACAGACTAATAGACGTGAACAAAAGCAGATATGTTTAGACTTCAGCCTGGGGTTGCCACCTATTCTTCAAGTCAAACCTGAACACGTTAGCAGCGCACAGCAATTTATTTATTTTTGTAGTAGAACTAGAAACTATACATATATTTTGCTATTAAATAACATTTCTATTCATATGAAGTTAACAACAAGAGTCCCCTTTTACATCAGAGTCCACAGAGTTTCCCTTTTACATCTGAACTCGCAGAGTTCCCTTTCACTGTAAGGGGGAGACTCTGCAGACTCTGATGTAAGGGAGAACTCTGGGGACTCTAAGATAAGAGATGCTCTGGGAACCCTGATTGAAGGGGGAACACTGAGAACTCTGATGTATGGAGATGACTCTGATTGAAGGGGGAACACTGTGGCCTCCGATGTAAAGGGGAACTCTGATGTAAGGGGTGATCTGAGAACTCTGATTTACCTTAGTGTACTCTCTCAGAGGCAGGAGAGAGAAGGGGGAGACTTCAGTCACAGACAGGGATGGATGGTGAGCACACTCACCCCTTTGCAGTCAGCGCCTCTCATCCAGATGTATCCGAGGCTGCTGGACTTCAAATTTCTGGCCCCTACTTTCCCTTTCTTAAGCACAGCCCTGGGGATTGGAGTGTGGGCAGACACAGAGGGGTATGGGCGGGAGGAAGACTTGCAGATCGGGCCCTCTCCCCCTTGGGCAGCACGAAAGAGAGTCTAACAGCCACTCTCAGCTTAGACAACTGGAGCCAGCAACCCTGCTGGGAGGCCATAGTCCAGTCTGAATAATGTGTCCGGGTTTCAGGCAGTCTGAAACCTGGACGCATGATTCCAAACCCGAACCATCCGGGTGAATCCTGGACAGGTGGCAACCCTAGCCTGGGTGGTGACCACAGCTTCTTTTATGGATACAGTTGAAGAGTGAATGTAGCTCCCCTAGGAACAGGAAGTGTGCTATTTCCAGGATTACCAGGCAACAAAAATGTAAAAAGCCTGAATAAAAACAAAACAAATGCACCCACCAAATCTAGGTGCTGATAAGCTGCATTATATTACATTTTTGTTTTTGGTTTTTGATACGTTTCAAAGCCCAGTTCCGGGCCTAATGCTGCTCTGCAGTCTTGTCCAATCTATTAGGATTTACACGAACATGCAGCTTTCAATATCCTGATTGGCCTGCACAAGGCATCTGAACTGTCTATCCTCTGCTTTATTTGCAAATTTCGGCTTATGCCTCGTACACACGACCGGGTTTTCCGACGGGAAAACTCTGATGAGAGCTTTTGGCCGGGAATCCCGGCCATGTGTATGCTCCATCAGAGTTTTTCCGACGGGAAAACTGCCAAAAACAGCCGGCAAAAAAAAGAGAACTGGCTCTCTTTTTTCCCGATTGGATTCCCGACAGACTTTTTCCCATCGGAAAACCCGGCCGTGTGTACGAGGCATCAGAGTTCTGAAGACGTCTGCTCTTGTAGGAAACATAAGTATACATTCAGCAACCAGGGTGTTTAAACGTTCTTACTAGAAGTCAGCCTTCCAAAAGCATCAATGAAGGTTTATGGGCCTACAGCATCAGATTTTCTCCTGGTGTACCAGGCAATGTTGAGAGGAAAATACCTGATACTTTTAAAGCAAAAATGTAATTATATATAATGCCAAAACTTTTTCATTTCACTTTTGATGTAGCAGGGAGGCTATAGTTTTTTTTTGCTGCATCCCATTAATGAGATTTATCTGCACTTCCTGTTCTGTAGAAATCACAGGAAGTGAAAGAAAATCTCTACAATATGAGGAACAGCAGCCACCAGAACACGTGTCCCTATTGGAACATTTCTATGCTATGACAATTCAAATTTTCAGATTTTTCCTCAGTTTCATTCCTAATTGCAGTAGTCTCCTTAACAGATAGAAAAACACTCCCTAGCAGGGACATAGGTGAAAGAGTAACACATCTCCCTACCAAGGACACAGCAAAAAAACAGAAGGGGTTCTAAACTCTCACCACCCTTGAAAAACGTTAAAAAAATGTTGGCTTTACAGATAAAAAATGGAGTATATAATACAGTCTGTCACTAACACAGATTGAAAAATTACAGTTTCCCTTCTCTGGTGTAAAGTGATAGGAAAACCTTATGAAATAATATTTAACACAGGCCAGACAGAAGTAAAGTACTGTGCAAAAGTTTTAAGAAGGTGTGAAAAAATGCTTTGAATTAAGAATGCTTTCAGAAATAGAAGTTAATTTTTTTATTTTTTTAATCAGTTAACAAAATGGAAAATAAATGAATGGAAAATAAATCCAAATCAAATCAATATTTGGGGTGACCACTCTTTGCTTCAAACCATCTTCAATTCTTCTAGGTACACTTACACACAGTTTTTGAAGGAACTCCGCAGGTAGGTTGTTCCAAACAACCTGGAGAACTAACCACAGATCTCCTGTGGATGTCGGCTGTCTCAAATCCTTCTGTCTCTTCATATAATCCCAGACAGACTTGATACGGAGATCAGGACTCTGTGGGGGCCAAACCATCACTACCAGGACTCCTTGTTCTTCTTTATGCTAATAGTTCTTTATGACATTAGCTGTATGTTTGGGGTCGTTGTCCTGCTGCAGAATACATTTGGGGCCAATCATACGCCTCCCTAATGGTATGGCATGATGGATAAGTATCTGTCTGTATTTCTCAGCGTTGAGGACACCATTGATTCTGACCTAATCTCCAACAACATTTACAGAAATGTAGCCCCAAACTTGCAAGGAACCTCCACCACGCTTCACTGTTGCCTGCAGACACTCATTATTGTAACGCTCTTTAGCCCTTCCGCAAACAAACTGCCTCCTTCTACAGCCAAATATTTCACATTTTGACTCATCACTCCAGAGCACCTGCTGTCCTTTTTCTGCACCCCAGTTCCTAGGTTTTTGTGCATAGTTGAGTCACTTAGCCTATTTTCCACGTCGGAGGTATGGCTTTTTGGCTCAATTCTTTCATGAAGACCACTTCTGGACAGACTTCTGTGGATAGTAAATGGGTTTTTCTCGGGTCCCACTGGTTTCCACCAGTTCTGTGCTGATGGCACTGCTGGACATCTTCAGAAGTCGAAGGGGAGTAAGCATGATGTGTCTTTCATCTGCTGCATTAAGTTTCCTTAGCCAACCACTGCGTCTACGGTCCTCAACATTGCCCTATCAATGGCGTCCTCAATGCTGAGAAATACAGGGAGATACTTGTCCATTCGTGCCATACCAAAAGGAAGGCCTATGTGATTGGCCCCATATATTTTCTGCAGCAGGACGACCCCAAACATACAACCGATGTCATTAAGAACTATCTTCAGCATAAAGAAGAACAGAGTCCTGGAAGTGATGGTCGGGTCACCACAGAGCCCTGATCTCAACATCGTGGAGTCTGTCTGGGATTACATGAAGAGATAGAGGGATTTGGGACAACCTACATCCACAGAAGATCTGTGGTTAGTTCTCCAAGATGTTTGGATCAACGTGCCTGCTGAGGTCCTACAAAAACTGTGTGCAAGTGTACCTAGTAGAATTGATGCTGTTTTGAAGCCAAAAGGCGGTCCCCCTGAATATTGATTTGATTTCGATTTTTTTTTCTGTTCGCCCGCTTTGCATTTTGTCAATTGAAAAAAAATAAACAATTATAATATATCTTTTTAAAAGCATGCTTACTTTACAGCATTTCTTCACACTTGCTCAAATCTTTTGCACAGTACTATAGCTCAACTATCTATGACTATAAACCAAGAATCAATACATAACATAAGCTATACCACTCTACATGATGTATTTTAACCACTTCAGCCCCTGACCATTTTGCTGGCCAAAGACCAGGCCACTTTTTGCGATTCGGCACTGCGTCGCTTTAACTGACAATTGCGCAGTCGTGCGATGTGGCTCCCAAACAAAATTGACGTCCTTTTTTTCCCACAAATAGAGCTTTCTTTTGGTGGTATTTGATCACCTCTGCGGTTTTTATTTTTTGCACTATAAACAAAAATAGAGCGACAATTTTGAAAAAAATGCAATATTTTTAACTCTTTGCTATAATAAATATCCCCAAAAATATATATAAAAAACATTTTTTTTCCTCAGTTTAGGCCGATACGTATTCTTCTACATATTTTTGGTTAAAAAAATTGCAATAAGCGTTTATTGATTGGTTTGCGCAAAAGTTATAGTGTCTACAAAATAGGGGATAGTTTTATGGCATTTTTATTAATATTTTTTTTTTACAAGTAATGGCGGCGATCAGCGATTTTTATTGTGACTGCGACATTATGGCGGACACATCGGACACTGTTGACACCATTTTGGGACCATTGTCATTTTTACAGAGATCAGTGCTATAAAAATGCACTGATTACTGTGAAAATGACACTGGCAGTGAAGGGGTTAACCTGTAGGTGGCGCTGTAGGCGTTAAGTGTGCCCTAGTGAGTGATTCTTACTGTAGGGGGGATGGGCTGTGTGTGACATGAGACTGATCTCCGCTCCAATTACACGGAAATCAGTGTCATTGTCACTAGGCAGAGAGGGGAGATGCTTGTTTACATAAGCATCTCCCCGCTCTCTCTCAGTGAGACGATCGCGGGTATCCCCGCGCCGATCGAGTCCGCGGGACCCACGGTCGGGCTCACGGAGCTGCGACTGGATGGGGCTGGATGGTGCACTGAGTTGTAGGGCAGTGTGCACCCAGAGACAAATTGTCAGCACACCGTCTGTGTGCGTTTCGGGCATTCATCCCTGGGCACATGCGCCCCAAATGTTAGTTCTACTCGGTGCACTGTCCATCCCCATTCAGCCACAGCAACTGTCAATCGCTCATAGAGTTTTACAGGCTGCCACTGGTGTTGAAAAAGACACACAACATGGCCAAAAGTTTGTTGACACATGACCATAAAAAATATGGACAAAAAAAATATGTGGACACCCCTCCAAATTGAGCTCTCATAGGCCTACCTCTCCATAGACTATCTCTTCTTCAGTCTATCATGAATGCTGCTGCCAGACTCATCTACCTTACCAACCGCTCAGTGTCCGCTACCTCTCTCTGCCAATCCCTACGCTGGCTTCTGATTGCCCAGTGAAGTAAATTCAAAAACAACATACAAAGCCATTCACAACTCTGCCCCGAGCTACATCTAAATATCACCCAAACTGTCCTCTCAAGCCTCCTTGTCTCCTCCTCCCATGCTTGTCTCCAGGACTTCTTCAGAGCCTCTTCCATCCTCTGGAACTCTCTACATCAATCTGTTTAGCTATCTCCCACTCTGGCTGCCTTTAGGAGATCCCTGAAAACTCATCTCTTCAGGGAAGCCTATCATGCCTCCGACTAACTAAAATGTTACCACCTCCATCAGCTCATCCCCCCAGTTATAACCTTTTGTACCACCTGCCCCACACTATTATATTGTAAGCTCTTATGAGCAGGGTCCTCTTAACTATCTGTATTTTGTAGTTTAACTATACAGTCTCCATTCATATTGTAAAGCCTTGCGCAAACTGTTGCCGCTATATAAATCCTGTATAAAAAAAAAAAGTAACAATAATTTCCAGTGAAAGTTACAGTAATGCTAGGGCATGCAAAGAAATTTTAAACGCTTATGCTCTTCCAACTGTAGCAGGGTAGGGAGGGTAGAGCCGATTGCCAGGGGTTGACAGCGGTGCACTACAGGGACCAAAATAAATCAATACCAGCAGCCCTCTTAACTGGGGGTAACGCTATACAACCTTATAGGAACAGTTTGGGGAAGGTCCTTAATGTGTTTCAACATGACTGTGCCTCTATGCACAAAGCCAGCTCCGTAAAGACATGATTTGATGACTTTGGTGTGGAGGAACTCAGTTGGCCTGTGCAGAGCCCTGACTTCAACCCTACTGGACACTTCTGAAATGAACACTTCTGGTCTTCTCATCCAACATCACTACCTGTACTCGCAAATGTTCTTTTGGATAAATGGGCACAAATTCCCACAGACACACTCCAAAATCTCAAGGAAACACTTTCCAGAAATGTGAAGGCTGTTCTAGCCACAAGTGGGAGAATGGGGACAACTCCATTGCTATTCCTTATGATTTTGGCATGGGATGTCCAACAAGCTCTATAGGTTTGATGATCAGGTGTCCACAAACTTTTGGCCATATAGTGTAGGTGATGTCAAAAGTGGTTAATACATATATCTTCTCCACTTCACTTTCTATATATTCTTTACACCTATTCACCTTTCAACATGGTATAGTGCAACAGGTTGATACATACACATTTATAAGTAGATTAACCACTTGCCGACCGCCGTACGCCGATGTACGTCGGCAGAATGGCACGGGCAGGCAGATTGACTTACAGGTACGTCCCTTTAAATCCGCCGCCCTGCGGGCGCACGCACGCGCCGCGTGCCTCGCGAGTGCGGCCGCAGGTCCCTGGAACTCGATGTTCCCTGGAGTCCCGCGATTGCGGTCGGCAAGAGCAGAAAAGGAGAAAGCCTTTGTAAACAAGGCATTCCCCTATTCTGCCTAGTGACACTGTCACTGATGACCGTTCCCCGTGATCGGGAACGGTCATCAGTGACGTGTCACGTGTAGCCACGCCCCCTCACAGTAACAATCACTCCCTAGGAAACACTTAACCCCTGTAGCGCCACCTAGTGGTTAACCCCTTCACTGCCAGTGTCATTTTTACAGTAATCAGTGCATTTTTATAGCACTGATCGCTGTAAACATGACAATGGTCCTAAAATGGTGTCAAGTGTCCGATGTGTCCGCCATATCGCAATCACGATAAAAATCACTGATCGCCGCCATAACTAGTAAAAAAAAATATTATTAATAAAAATGACATAAAACAGTCCCCTATTTTGTAGATGCTATAACTTTTGCGCAAACCAATCAATAAACGCTTATTGCAATTTTTTTAACCAAAAATATGTAGAAGAATACGTATCGGCCTAAATTGTGGAAAAAAAAATGTTATATATTTTTTGGGGATATTTATTATAGCAAAAAGTAAAAAATATTGTTTTTTTTTCAAAATTGTCACTCTATTTTTGTTTATAGCGCAAAAAATAAAAACCGCAGAGGTGATCAAATACCACCAAAAGAAAGCTCTATTTGTGGGAAAAAAAGGACGCCAATTTTGTTTGGGAGCCACGTCGCACGACTGCGCAATTGTCAGTTAAAGCGACGCAGTGCCGAATCGCAAAAAGGGGCCTGGTCCTTTATCTACAAAATGGTCCGGGGCTTAAGTGGTTAGTAAGCCCTCCATAAACCATATAATATATTTTGATTCCAACATTTATGTCTCAAAATAATGTAATGCAGTTAGTTTATATATTGCAATCTGTCCCAGCGAGTTGGCTTTTTCACAAGTCTTCAACCGGTATGTTTATTATTGCCATATATGAAATTGTCTCATCCTATTGGGAAATGTAGTGTTGTTGTAGGGTATATTATATATAGATTTACTTTAATATGTGGAAGAAATATCCTCCAGTGTCTCCATAGAACATTAAAATATAAGTTATAGACTTGGTCTGCCAAATCTGGAGTGAAAGAAGACCCTGCTCATCATGTAACCAGAATGTAAGATTTCTGTATTCATAAAATAAAGCAAAAAGTACACCCTGAGGTTCTCTAGGAGGGTGGGGGTTGTGAAGGGCACTGAGGGGGGCAAAGCCCATAATTGGGCTTTAAATGGATGTATACATATTATAGTTCATCACCTTGTTTGAAATACATCCCGTGTTCTGAAGTTGGTGAAATTGATGGTATAGGTGGAAACTTATATGATAGCTATCGATGGTGAAACTACCACTTTCTTGCCTGGTTTAAATATTTTTCCGTACGGTGCATATTTTAATCCAGGAGGGTTTACACCAAAGTCCTAGTGTCTCCTTACTTTATAGATTACAATGTAAAAGCCAACACTTTTTTTTCGTTTTAATTGAGCAGGTTGGGAACCCCTGTCAGGTTTTCATTGTTATAATGAAATTAAAATTCACAACTCAACGTTTGGAGACTTTTATTACGGCGTTCCTTATTCAGCAAATAAATTGAAAAAGACCAGCTGGTGGCACTTCATTAAAATCCAACGTGAAGTAGCTTATTTATCAGGACAAACAAACAAACATGAGGACAGGAAACACATTTAACACAAAATCTGGGCTTGTGAATGACGAGGAACAGCAAGAGAGGAAAAGCATTTATACAGTGCCTTGAAAAAGTATTCATACCCCTTGACATTTTCCACATTTTGTCAGGTTACTACCAAAAACTTAAATGTATGTTATTGGAATTTTATGTGATAGACCAACACAAAGTGGCACATAATTGTGAAGTGGAAGGAGGGCCGTCCACCTAAACTGACCGGCTGGGCAAGGAGAGCATTAATCAGAGAAGCAGCCAAGAGGCCCATGATAACTCTGGTGGAGCTGCAGAGATCCACAGTTCAGGTGGGAGAATCTGTCCACAGGACAACTATTAGTCGTGCTCTCCACAAATCTGCCCTTTATGGAAGAGTGGCAAAAAGAAAGCCATAAGAAGTCCCATTTGCAGTTTGTGAGAAGCCATGTGGGGGACACAGCAATCATGTGGAAGAAGGTGCTCTGCTCAGATGAGACCAAAATTGAACTTTTTGGCCTAAAAGTAAAACGCTATGTGTGGCGGAAAACTAACACTGCACATCACCCTGAACACACCATCCCCACTGTGAAAAATGGTGGTGGCAGCATCATGTGGTGGGGATGCTTTTCTTCAGCAGGGACAGGGAAGCTAATCAGAGTTGATGGGAAGATGGATGGAGCCAAATACAGGGCAATCTTAGAAGAAAACCTGTTAGGGTCTGCAAAAGCATTGAGACTGGGGCGGAGGTTCACCTTCCAGCAGGACCCTAAACATACAGCCAGAGCTACAATGGAATGGTTTAGATCAAAGCATATTCATGTGTTAGAATGGCCCAAAGTCCAGACCTAAATCAAATTGAGAATCTGTGGCAAGGCTAGAAAATTTCTGTTCACAGACGCTCTGCATCCAATCTGACAGAGCTTGAGATATTTTGCGAAGAAGAATGGCCAAAAATGTCCCTCTCTAGATGTGCAAAGCTGGTAGAGACATCCCCAAAAAGACTTGCAGCTGTAATTGCAGAGAAAGGCGGTTCTACAAAGTATTGACTCTGAGGGGGCTGAATACAAATGTACGTCACACTTTTCACATATTTATTTGTAAAAAATGTTGAAAACCATTTATCATTTTCCTTTCATTTCTCAATTATGTGCCACTTTCTGTTGGTCTATCACATAAAATCCCAATAAAATACATTTATGGTTTTTGTTTGTAAAATGACAAAAATTTGGAAAATTTCAAGGGGTGTGAATACTTTTTCAAGGCACTGTACATCCATTATACTGATAAATTCCAATGTTTAAAGAGCTACATATCTATAATAATAATAATACATCTTATATTATATCTGAAACACTATGATAAAAGAGATACGGCCTAGTTCACACCTATGTAGGTTGCAGTTGATGCTTATTCCAGGTGCATTTTGTATTTCTCAATACACGTTTTTGATCCATTGAAGTCTATGGAACCAAAAGCACAACCTGCTCGTCCCTGGCCCTTTCCATAAAATGCACAGATGTGAACGTGACCCATAGGAGACTATGTTAAATGGACTGTAGTGTGTTTCTGCAAAACTAAAAATGCACTAAAAGATGCATAGGTGTGAACCAGCCCTAATGTCTATAATAATATTCATCTTATATCGAACCTTATACCAGGGGTAGACAACCTCGGCCCTCCAGCTGTTTTGAAACTACAAGTCCCATGAGACATTGCAAGACCCTGACAATCACAGGCATGACTCCTAGAGGCAGAGGCATGATGGGATTTGTAGTTTCACCACAGCTGGAGGGCCGAGGTTGCCTACCCCTGCCTTAAACATTATAATGAAAGACTTCTTAAATATTTTCTATTGTCATTGTATGTTTTTGTATATTGCTATATTTAAGTTGCAATTTTATTAGGTTGCTGATTTTATATTGCAGGTTATAAACAATATTTTTTTTCCATGTAGAGGCGGTAATCTGCTCACCCTCGTCTTTATGATTAAGGCCCCTTTCACACTGGGGTGTTTTTCATGCGGTTTAGCGCTAATAATAGCGCTATTATACCGCATGAAAAATTCCTGCCCTGTAGCCTTCAATGTGAAAGCCCGAAGGCTTTCACACTGAAGCGGTGCGCTAACAGGACCGCTCCAAAAGTCCTGCTAGCCGCTTCTTTACAGCGGTAAAGGAGCGGTGTGTTCACCGCTCCTTTACCGCGGGTGCCCATTAAAATCAATGGGACACCGCGGTAATACCGCCCGCAAACCGCGGCAATAGCCGCGGTTTGCGGGTGGTATTAACCCTTTTTCGGCTGCTAGCGGGGGTTAAATTCACCCCCCTAGCGACCGCATACCGCGGTGAGAACGACGGTATAGCAGCGCTGGAAATCGTGCTGCTATACCGCCAGTATACAGGCTCAGTTTTATGTCTATTTGTCCGGATCAATAAGCTACTTCATGTTGGATATTAACAAAGTCCTGCTGTTGGAATTTTTTATCTATTTGTGGTTTGGGGCTGGAGCAAGCCCTTGCTTGGCTTTGGGTAGGAATACCATTATGATGTCACATACAATACTAAGATGTGTTCTTTCACTGACAAATATAGATGCTGTTATAGAACACTGTAAGATCATCATTAGTTATCAGGTATAAATGGCAGGTCTACCCCACAAATTAGCAATGGTATTGGGCTTCCTGTGGCTAAAAAGAGAATGGTCTTTCTCTCTCATAGCAAGCAATCAGATACTCTCAAGTCATTTTCGTTTCATTGTGCACATTGGAAAAAAAAAGGAAGAATGTGATATGTTACTGTAAATAAAACATTGTCACCCTTTCATGTACACATTCACACATTAGGTTATTTTCCTCTTCAACAGAAACTTAAAGTGGAAATCCAGGCTTTCCCTAACTAAGCTTAATGCCCTGTACACGCAATCGTTTTTTCCGATGAAAAAAGTCTGATGGACTTTTTTTATCGGAAAAAGCGATCGTGTGTGGGCCCCATCTGACTTTTTTTCATCGGTGGAAAAAAATACAACATTTACGATGGAAAAAAAAAACGATAGGAAATTCCGATCATCTGTGTGGAACTCCAACGGAGAAAAAACCCACGCATGCTCAGAATCAAGTCGACGCATGCTCAGAAGCATTGAACTTCATTTTTCTCGGCTCGTCAGAGTGTTTTACGTCATCGTGTTTTGGACGGTCGGAATTTTGTCTGATGGTGTGTATGCAAGACCGATGAAAGTCAGCTTCATCGGAATTCCGACGGAAAATTCCATCGGAAATCCGATCGTGTGTACATAAGGCTGGGTTCACACCATCACCGCATGCCTCCTGGTTCACCGTTTCAGGTCTGATTTCAGCCCGAATTTTTGGCTGAATTCGGACCTGAAACGGACCAAAAGACGCACCGGACCTGCTGGGGAGATATGTAAACCGGCTCCATAGAGAGCCAGTCAAAATCTCCTGCTATTGCGAATTGGATGCGGGGAACCCAGCCTGAATCTTCTCCCACCCCCTATCTAAATACTATTCTAACTACCATGTGAAAGAAAGGTGCTTCTCCTGAGGGTGCTTAACCTATTCTGAGGGCGTTCTGGTTCTGTCACATGATCTCCCTAGCGGCTGGTTTCTTGGGAGAGGGGAGGTCACTGACAACAGCTGAAATGCCTGGGCGATGACCCATAGGCTTGCTATAAGGCATCCATTGTCAGCTGTCCCTCCCCCCCCTGAAGCTTCTGCTGGGAGCTGATCATGTGACCAGACCAAAGCCCCCTCAGAATAGGTAAGTATAAGGATCTTTCTTTCACAAGGTAGTTTGGGGGGTTGGAGCAGGTTTAAGCTCAGTTAGGGAAAGCCTGGACTTCCACTTTAAAGCCCTATTGAATTGTCAGTTTAACTATGCTAAATTTATTCTAGGGGGCATAATGTGTGCAAAGTCTTATGCCGCGTACACACGATCGTGATTCACGGCGGTGAAAACACCGCCGTGAATCACGGCATGAAAAAAAAAGAAAAACGAGGGAACGGCATGTTCCCCCACACACGACCGTTTTTCCTGTCATTTTTTTCTTTGACGAGAAAAACGACCGTCTGTGGGCTCCGCGGCAGTGTCTCCCTATGGGAAAACTGCCGTGGAAAAAAATGATGGAAAAAACGATGAGAAAATTTAGAACATGTTCTAATTTTTCTCGTCGTTTTTCCTGCCGTTTTTCTCAACGAGAAAAACGGCATAAAGCCCACAGATGATCGTTTTTCTCGGCGAAAAGAAAAAAATGACATTTTTCCCGACGGGAAAAATGATCGTGTGTACGCGGCATTACAGTTTGTTTTCTATAGAAAGTAGCCACAGCCTGAGTAGAAAAGCCTATCCCTCTGTATTGTTTAGAAAGGACTTTTGGTCATTGCAAGAAAATAGTACTTTCTGTGCAGAGGTCCATTAGAGCTAAAGCCAGAGCTGTCCAATCAGCAAAGATCATGCTCCCTCTTTGATTGTAGAGCTGCAGATCTGACTAAGTAGGGGGTATGTTACACCTCTGCAGAGAGACCTCTTCTTCCACACAAAAAGAAAGGGTCCGTCTCTATGTCTTTTTCTGTATATTATGCGATTGTTGGATTTTTTTGTTATATTCTTTTGGAATATGTGATTCCTTTGTCCTTATGATTTAACATTTGTTTTTATGCATCAGACATGTATTTCGCTGATTTTTAACTCTTCCAGCCCAGCTCCGGCAACCCTTTAAGTTGGTCTTTGCGTCTGGGGTTCGGAAAGGACTGCCCAATCATGTGACCACTGATTGGCTGACACAGTGCTCATATGATCAGAAGCTGGTCCTGCCCAATCATTACCAAAGACTGGTAGCCGACTATGACACCTCGGTCACTGTGCTGCGAGTGCAGTGACCACACTCTCAGCACAGAAACCTTGGCAGTCCATGGACGTTTATGTGCAGTGTGTGGGCATTAAAGAACTCCCTCTTTGCCAAGGTGTTGTGTTACGTGGGCACCAATAGGTTAAACTGAATGTTATTTCAGGCTTAAAAGAGAAGTATGGGACCAGTTTTTTTTTCAAACTTACCTAGCTGGCTGCAGCATCGGTCCCCTGCTGGCTCTAACACTGAGAGCCGAGCGATCAAACACCGCAGAACCTCAGTTCTCAGAGCACCCTGCTCTGCCCCCCACGCTCCCTGGAGTGCTGGGCTGTGGAGGGGGCGGGAGCGGCTGGCTCATCCTCTCAGCTGCTCGCTGAGAGGATGAGCCGGGTGCCGGTCCAGTTATGTGGGCAGATACCAAGCATATAGTCGCGATCTATCCCGAGCCTGGACCGGCTCTGTGACGTCAACCGACAGTGGGCTTCAGCGGGATTTACGTCAGCCGACAGCGGGCTTCAACGCGCTGTCTGCTGAAAACAGATCACAGGAGTACAGAACCGACTGCACTCCTGTGATCCACAGGAGAAGTACAGCTAAACAAGCTTTGGCTGTACTTCTATTTTAAACTCATTTGTGTTAATGTAATTTCTGCTGTACATTAAAACTACCAGCAATTACACATAGGCAATGTAGGTAGCCACATTCTAGGTCACATTACCATTTTATGGAATTCAGTCAATCAATTCACTAGGAAATTATGACATCACTAGACCTTAAGCTCTACTGAATGTCATGAAGCCTAATGCCGCGTACACATGATCGGAATTTCCGACAAGAACTTTTCTTGTCAGAAAATTTGAGAAGCAGCTCTCAAATTTTTGTGGTCGGAAATTCCGACAGCAAATGTCCGATGGAGCCTACAGACGGTCGGAATTTACGACAAAAAGCTCACATCGGACATTTGTCGTCGGAAATTCCGACCGTGTGTACGCGGCATAAGGTTCCTTTCAACATATCTTCATTGTACAAAAGAAAAATGACTGCAATGACAGAGTTTGCCCAAAGCAACCAATGATAACCAAGCTGTCTTTTGTTTATTGTAGGTTAAAAATGCACTGAATAATCTGACTGGCTACTGTAAAAAACAAACACTTTCATTTGTATGTATTTTTGATACAAAAGACCCATCAATGCTTTGGACTCTGCAGTGCCACGTTTGCCATACAATGGACAGATTGTACACTAGTGTGCCATACAAAATGGCTGTGGGCTTTGCATGTAGACAACAAAAGTGCCATAAATGCCTCGTTTCCACTGAGCGGAACGGTTCGGGTCGGTACAGTTTGGAACGGTTTGAATGGTCCGGTCTATTCTGGTGAGCGTTTCCACTGCAAGTCGGACCGTCAGGGGCCATTTAGGGTTTAGAAAAAATGCCTAGCATGTCCGCCAATCAGTGGAATGTATTGTAGCTCCGCCCTAACTGAACCGTTCCATTTTCGATGGCCCCACATCTGTAGCAAGACCCAGAATGGTGCGGTATGGTTCGGTTTTATGGCACGCTTTCATAATGGAAACAACCAAAATAGCGTACTGTACCGAACCGATCCGCTCAGTGGAAACGAGGCATAAGTGAACCTTCAAGCAACAATTTGCAATCAATGCAGTGAAATATGTTTCCACGACAACCATGCACTTCTCCAGAGGCAATTTTTTTCATTGCATTCTTCTTGAGAATATTAAATCACAGTTTATATGGTAGAGCTGTGAAGTGCAAATGTTTCCTAGCACCAAATGTTCAGAGATAGTAAAGATCGATAGCCAAACCTTTCACGCCGAGCAAAACACAAAGAAGAAAAAAAAAACAGAAACCAAATCCAGGATATGGCTACTTTTATCAATGTACCATTTATGTCAAGTATTTTTTTTTTCTCATGTGAAAAGTGAAAGGTTAGATATAAAAAAAGTTCAATTCCTTTTATACAGAAACCAGCTTTATAAAAATATTAAAATCCTAAAAGCAATTTTAGGAAAAGTTATATATAATATTAACATTTCTCCTGTTCATAGGCACTAAAATGTAACATTTTTTTTATGTCATGAGATTTACAGTTTGAGGACCTCCTTGTTATATCTTGAGGACCTCTTCGGTATTAGAGCTTGGTGACCTGTTCATCGGAAAGCCCTTGCTAAAAAAAATGTCATATGTGGTCCCAAGTCACTCAACATTCCGTAAAAGGTCCTTAGTAATAAAAACATCCTTGCCAAATGATTTCTCAATCAAAATTTCTCACCTAACGTCTTCCTCACTAAAAGGTCCTTCTCATCCGATCCCCACCTAAGCTGCCTCAGAAGACGATCCTCACTTGGTGATTCTACCTTACTGGTGGTTACAAGCTCAACAGCTCGACCACCAGGTCATTTCTCGGTTCCCTCCCCAGTAAAGCCTCACCATCTTATGTAAACACATCATCACCACCACAACCTTTTGGACCACTAAAGACACATGGTCAACAAAATCTCCTCGAACCTTCGTGTGCCTCTTCAAAGCTCAGTTATTGGGTTAAAGGTGCGTTCTGTTAGAGAAAGCCAGTGCAATAAATTAGCGCTTTGCCTTCTTTGAGCTAAGTTCCTTTTTTCCCAGAATCCTATGCAACTCTGGCGACATGTAGTACGGTTTAGATGCAGATCCGTTATTCCTCTCCAGGTCTTCGCCTGAAAGTGAAAGGGCAGGAGGGAGTGGCAGGAAAGAAAGAGAAAAGAAGTAGGAAATTGAGTGTCAGTTTTGTAGATCTAAAGACAGAAGCTTTGGGGTTGATTTACTAAAGACTGTGCACTTTGCAAAGTACAGTCGCACTCTGCAAGTGCAGTTCCTCCAGAGCTTAGTAAATTAACAGAAGCTCTGCCAACTTCCATCATCCAATCATGTGCAAGCAAAAATGCTGTTTTTTTTTTTTATTTCCTTGCACGTGATTGGGTGTTTTTTTCAAAGTAAAACTTTAACTCATTTACTAAGATTTGGAGCAATTGCACTATTAGGCTATTTGCCTTTAGTAAATCAACCCCAAAGTGTGTCATGTGACACTTGACAGTTATTTAAAGGCAACTCCAGGTTTAGATATACTGTACATATTTTTAAATGATTCTTCCATGCCTCCTTTTGAAAAGTAATTTTTTTGAAAGCACTCCACAATTGCCCTCCGCATGCCTCTCCAGCTTAAAAGACACTCCGCATCATTCAACCCACTTCCTGTGAGTCCAGGCTGTCATGGACACACCCCCTGGGATTCAGTCATTAGACAACCTGGGCATACAAGAGAATATAGAGTGCAGAGAATGGGACACACACACATCATCACACATGACCACCAATGCCAACAAAGAGGAGTAAGGACTACACTCTTAACGTGACCAACCAAAAGACACTTGAAATTAGGTATGTACCGTATATACTCGAGTATAAGCCGAGTTTTTCAGCACATTTTTTTTTTGCTGAAAATGCCCCCCTCGGCTTATACTCAAGTCACCTTTTTTTGCCTGATCTCCCGGACTTTGGGCACCCAGTGCCGGCCGTCCTTAGGTCCCCATGACCCAACTTGGCACACATATAGCACCACTCTTCCTCTACAAGTGTGCAAAGTTTGTTGTCCGGGGGACATTCGGCCGGGGAGCACTGATTTTTCAAACCGGGCACCCCTTCCATAGACTCCCATGTTAAATGGTAATTTCTCTGGTAAATTTGGGGACCCGGTACCGGCCGTCCGTAGGTCCCCTGGACCCCAAACTTGGCGGACATATAGCCACACTCCTCTATAAGTGTGCAAAGTTTTCTGTCTGGGAGACCTAAGGCCGCGGAGCACCAATTTTTCAAAGCCGGGCACCCCTTCCATATACTCCCATGTTAAACGTAAGTTTAGTACTGGACACAGTGAGGCATGGGCACAGTGAGGCATGGACACATGGACACAGTGAGGCATGGGCACAGTGAGGCATGGACACATGGACACAGTGAGGCATGGGCACAGTGAGGCATGGGCACAGTGAGGCATGGGCACATGGACACAGTGAGGCAAAGTGAGGCACAGTGAGGCATGCAGATGGACACCCTAGGCTTATACTCGAGTCAATAAGTTTTCCCATTTTTTCCCATTTTTTTGTGGTAAAATTAGGTGCCTCGGCTTATATTCGGGTCGGCTTATACTCGAATATATATACGGTATTCTGGGACTCTTCTAAAAGTAGGTGCATGGAAGGGGATTGACTTGAGGTTCAAAAATAACCTGGAGTTGACTTTAAATACCTTCTGGATTTCACATACAGAAGGCTAAATCTCAACAAATACACCAACGGTTGTAACTCTTAGCCAAGCCAGTGGAGATCATTCTATAAAACATATTGAATGACTTTGTTTTCCATAATACGTGTGTAAATCTTTTGTAGCTAACAATAAAAGCCAATGTATAGCCAATACTCTCTTTTTTAGTCCTTAATGGAGAAGTGAAGTATCATGCCACGTACACACGATCTGAATTTCCGACAACAAAACCGTGTTTTTTTTTCCGACGAATGTTGGCTCAAACTTTTCTTGCATACACACGGTCACACAAATGTTGCTTGGAAATTCCGAATGTCAAGAACGCGGAGAGGTACAACACTACGACGAGCCGAGAAAAATGAAGTACAATGATTCCGAGCATGCGTAGGATTTTTGTGCATCGGAATTGGATACACACGATCGGAATTTCCGACAAGAACTTTTGTTGTCGGAAAAATTGAGAACCAGCTCTCAAACATCTGTTGTTGGAAATTCCGACAGCAAATGTCCGATGGAACCTACACACGGTCGGAATATCCGACCAAAAGCTCACATCGAACATTTGTTGTCGGAAATTCTGATCGTGTGTACGCGGCATTAGAGACCATATTAGTGTCCCCACTGGAGGACTCACCCACTCTGTGTCCCGATGACCATTAGGCCCCTTTCACACTGGGGTGGGAGGTGTGGTGGCGGTAAAGCGCCACTATTTTTAGCGCGTTTTAAGGTCGGAATTGCGGCGATATTCGGTCGCTAGCGCCCGAAAATGCAGAGGCGCATTGCCGGCGGTATAGCTGCGCTGTCCCATTGATTTCAATGGGCAGGAGCGGTGGAGGAGCAGTAAACACACCGCTCCTCTCACCGCTCCAAAGATGCTGCTAGCAGGACTTTTGGAGCGGTTCTGCTAGCGCGCCGCTCCAGTGTGAAAGCCCTCGGGCTTTCACACTGGAGAAACAGCAGCCGCTGTTTAGGGTCGGTTTGCAGGCGCTATTTTTAGCGCAATAGCGCCTGCAAACCGCAGGGGTCTTAGTGATGGGAAATCAAATATTCTAGGGGTTTCACCAGAACAAGAATTGGTTAGAAATCTTCCCACAGGGAGAGATTTTTCTCACTTCCTGTTGTGTCCACACAGACAGCACAAAATAAACTGACTGACTGGGTTTTATTCCTTCTGTACTCTATCCAAACCTATAAAGAAGAGTGTTGACTATAGACACAATTTAATAATTCATGGAGTTTGATGAAATAACTGTTAACAGAGTTACAATTTATCTAACTGCCATTAGGATTCAAGGAGGAATGCTATCCCTATTTTTGCCTTCTTCTGTTCCAACCATGGGTTTATTTTATTTTATTTTGGAGCATCTAAACTACACTATATTACCAAAAGTATTGGGACGCCTGCCTTTACACTTGAACTTTTATGCGTCCCAGTCTGGCTTAGTAGTGTGTCTATGGAACTGTTTGACCATTCTTCCTGAAGGGCATTTGTTAGGTCAAGCACTGATGTTGGACGAGAAGGCCTGGCTCGCAGTCTCCTCTCCAATTCATCCCAAAGGTGTTCTATCGGGTTGAGGTCAGGACTCTGTGCAGGCCAATCAATTTCCTCCACCTCAAACTTGCTCTTGCCATCAATCTGCCCAGTGAGAAGGGAGAGAGTGGAGAGACCCGCTACTCTCGTGCACAGAGCTGGAACAAGATCAGGCTCAGGAAAATATGGAGGGGGGGAGGTTTGGGTAATCCTTTGGCACAGAAGGTTTTTAACCTTAATACATAGAATGCATCAAGGTAAAAACCTACAGCCTTTACAACCACTTTACCTAAAAACACTGTAGCTTATAAAAGTCAGCACAGGCAGAGAGCATAAGAAGCTTTCAGCACACAAGGTCTGTGGCAGGATCAACAGATGCTTTTTGAACTTATCAAACAGATAATAAAAACCACTTTCGATGGTATATTTAACATGGACCAAATAAAAGAAGAAGTTCATTGTTAGGCTTTAAATACACTTTAAGCAGAATTTACACGGTATCTATTACTTTCCATCTCCAGAAGATTTCCATTGTTGTCCCAACAGGGAAGACTTTCACTTTGCTCTTGCCCATACATGGTGCTGAGCCCCCACCAATCCAACAGTCCCCTTTCCAATGAAATGACCTTATTGGCTAATAACACATTCTAAATGGACAAAGGGCTGACAGCTGGTTGGGACGTATCACTATTGCTGGGCAGGCTTAAAGGAGTTGTAAAGGTTCGTTTTTTTATTTTCTAAATAGGTTCCTTTAAGCTAGTGCATTGTTGGTTCACTTACCTTTTCCTTTGATTTACCTTTTAAATGTTTGTTTTCTTTGTCTGAATTTCTCACTTCCTGTTTCTCCTCACTGAACTCCACACCATCATCCGAGTGGTGTGGAGTCAGCCAGAACAGCTTACTGAACAGCTTACTGAGGATAAACAGGAAGTGAGAAATTCAGACAAAGAAAACAAAGAAAAAATATATTTAGAAGGGAAATCTAAGGAAAAGGTAAGTGAACCAACAATGCACTAGCTTAAAGGAACCTAGTTAGAAAATAAAAAACGAACCTTTACTACCCCTTTAAGTCTCAAGTCAAGAAGTTGACGCCTCCAATATGAATTAAAAGTAACACCAGAGAAGGCGCACTGATAGAGTGGAGACAAGTTGAATTTAAATCTTATATTTCACTTGTTTTAGAGGATACAGTTATTACATTTTGGTCTAAGTAATTTTATAGAATAACCCCCACTGGCTGGAGATTCATTTGTTGCATATGAAGAAACAGCAAGAAAGTACAACAAAGAAAATACAAATACGGACAAGAGAACAGAAACAGGCAGCGCAAATAAGCTAGCGAGAACTGGTGGGTTGACTCCACACTATGCTCCCTCCGAGAGGTTCTACTGGAACACCTATGTGATCACAATGTGTGAATCCACGAAAGTCTATATAAATAATGTACTTTATATGTAATGAAAGTAAGAGTTTCTAACCATTCCATCCTTGCTAGAGTATAAGGAAGAGAAATTACTATGTCTTATGAGAAAGCAACTATATGGATTTATCATGCAGACTCTAATGTCATATAACACAAACTACATCACAGTGAAGCCTGATGTGAAGTACTGATGGCCCAGTCCATTCCTGGTCTTTTAGATACTGATAACCCAAAAGTCACATTGACATTTCTAGCAGAAAGTGATCTTTAAAACAAGCCCCCACGGACCTCTGTAGCTACAGGCACTATGGAACAGTTCACATCAAAAGCACTGAAGGGGTCAAAGGTCTTTCTCCCCATCAGCTCAGCTCCCCCTGTTGCCCACTTCTAGCAATGACTCAGCTGTTCAGCTACCCTTGCTTACCAATCACATTGGTGATTCAACAGCTCAGCTCACCCTGCTCCCATCCCAGCAGGGCCACGACAGCTCAGCTCATCCCGCTTCCCTCCAAGCACTTACTCAGCAGCTCAGCTCATTCTGCTCCCCTCTCAGCAGGGCCCCAGCAGCTTAGCTCACCCCACTTCCCTCCCAGCAGGGCCCCATCAGCTCAGCTCACCTCTCTTCCCTCCAAAGCACTTACTCAGCAGCTCAGCTCACCCTGCTCCCCTCCCAGCAGGGCCCCATCAGCTCAGCTCATCCCGCTTCCCTCCAAGCACTTACTCAGCAGCTCAGCTCATTCTGCTCCCCTCCCAGCAGGGCCCCAGCCGCTCAGCTTACCCCGATTCCCTCCAAGCACTTACTCAGCAGCTCAGCTCACTCTGCTCCCCTCCCTGCAGGGCCCCAGAAGCTCAGCTCACCCCGCTTCCCTCCAAGCACTTACTCAGCAGCTCAGCTCACCACCCTGCTCCCCTCCCAGCAGGGCCACAGCAGCTCAGCTCACCCTGCTTCCCTCCCAGCAGGACCCCAGCAGCTCAGCTCACCCCGCTTCCCTCCAAGCACTTACTCAGCAGCTCAGCTCACTCTGCTTCCATCCCAGCAGGCCTCCAGCAGCTCAGCTCACCCCGCTTCCCTCCAAGCACTTACTCAGCAGCTCAGCTCACTCTGCTTCCATCCCAGCAGACCCCCAGCAGCTCAACTCACCCCACTTCCCTCCAAGCACTTACTCAGCGGCTCAGCTCACTCTGCTCCCTGCCCAGCAGCTCAGCTCACCCTGCTTCCCTCCCAGCAGGACCCCAGCAGCTCAGCTTACCCTGCTCTCCCCCCAGCAGGGACCCAGCAGCTTAGCCTACCCTGATACCCTTCCAGCAGTGACTTATCAGTTCAGCTTCTCTCACCCCTTCCTCCCAACTTTGACTTAAGATCATTCCAGTTTCTTTTGGGGGGGGGGGCAGGGTAAGCTGGTTCCAGACCTAGCAAAAAGTATTGTCAGAAAGCCAGGAATAACATTAATTGGCTGACAAAACTTTGTTGTTTGGTTGGGGTGGGAGGGTTCCCCCTATAAAATGCAATACTTACAAAAACACAGGAAAAGTGTGTCAACACACATGGCATAGACGCTGAAAAATCCATGTGCTACAAGGTAAGATCCAATTATCACTGTCTGCAGGGAAGAGAAACAAATGATTTTACAATGACATTTCACTATAACAGAATTATCTCCATCACTTTACAGCAATGTAATTAAGTTATTGAACTGCTCAGATCTGTCTAATGAAATCTAATGTGTGTTTGTGCATTAGGAATATATTTCAAAATCAAAAGAATAAAAAGCTGTGTTACCCTTAATAACCAATGACAGCAGGTCTTTTGCTAACATTAAAAAGAGAGCTGGAATCTGATTGGTTGCTGTGGAGAACATGTTCAGTTACTTCCTCTACTTTTTGATTATGAAGATCATATTGTCTGAGTGATGGATGCTCAGCATTACATATAGGCGTTACTTAGGGTAGTGTGCAAGCAAATACAGTCTGCCTAGGAACACCCCACTCCTCCATGTTGATATTCAACCATTTTCATATTTTACTGTATTATTTTACTGGAAGGGTAGTTGATGCTTGGAATAGACTTCCACAGAGGTAGTGAGTCAGTCCACACTTATGGTTTCAAACATGCTTGTAAAAAACATAACTCGATACTCAGACAAAAATAAAACCCCCAAAAATTTGCAAAAAATCAAAACATGTAAAAAAAAAAAAAGGCCAGACTCGACGGACCACTTGGTCTTTATTCTGACGTCACTTTTCTATGTTTCTATATACAGTATCTCACAAAAGTAAGTACACCCCTCACATTTTTGTAAATATTTTATTATATCTTTTCATGTGACAACACTGAAGAAATTACACTTTGCTACAATGTAAAGTAGTGAGTGTACAGCTTGTATAACAGTGTAAATTTGCTGTCCCCTCAAAATAACTCAACACACAGCCATTAATGTCTAAATCACTGGCAACAAAAGTGAGTACACCCCTAAGTGAAAATGTCCAAATTGGGCCCAAAGTGTCAATATTTTGTGTGGCCACCATTATTTTCCAGCACTGCCTTAACCTTCTAATGCCGCATACACACGATAGGAATTTCCGATGAAAAAACTCAGACGGAGTTTTTTCATCGGAAATTCCGACCGTGTGTGGGCCCCATCTGAGTTTTTTCCGTCAGAGTTTAGAAATAGAAAATGTTCTATTTTTTTTTCGATGGAAAAAAAATCCTATGGGAAATTCCGATCGTCTGTGTGGAACTCCGTTGGAGAAAAATCCTACGCATGCTCAGAATCAAGTCGACGCATGCTCGGAAGCATGGAACTTCATTTTTCTCGGCTCGTCGTAGTGTTTTACGTCACCGCGTTTTGGACGGTCGGAATTTTGTCGGAATTTTGTCTGAGTGTGTAGGCAAGACGGAATTCCAACGAAAAATTCCATCTGAGTTTATTCCATCAGAGTTTATTCCATCGAAAATTTCGATCTTGTGTACGCGGCATTAGTCTTAGGCATGGAGTTCATCAGAGTTTCACAGGTTGCCACTAGAGTGACTCCTTCCAAAAGCCAGCCCACTGATGAGAGCCCTTAAAGCGAAACGCATTATACTTATCTCCTCTGTGCAGTTGGTTTTGCACAGAGCAGCCCGAATCCTGCTCTTCTCGGGTCCCTATTTGCTGCTCCTGGCCCCTCCCTCCTGTCCAGTGCCCCCACAGTCAGCAGCTTCCTATAGGGGCACCAGAGCTGAGTCACAGCTCCATGTGTTCATTCAGACACAGAGCCCCAACCCAGCCCAGCCCCCTCTCTCCCCTGATTGGCTGACTGACTTTGATTGACAGCCACGGGAGCCAATGGCGCCACTGCTGTGTCTCAGCCAATCAGGAGGAGTGTCCCGGACAGCTTAGACATTCGTTGACATCGCTGGAGGGAGATGGGGCTTAGGTAAGTAATTAGGAGTGTTGGGGAGGCTGCTAAACACAGAAGGTTTTTTATCTTAATGCATAGAATGCATTAAAGGATAACTAAAGTTTGTTGTTTTTTATTTTTTTGTTTAAACACAAATGTGTCATACTTATCTCTGTGCGGTGGTTTTGCACAGAGTGGGCCCGATCCTCCTCTTCTGGGGTCCCTCAGCGGCACTCCTGGCTCCTCCTCTTCTCGAGTGCCCCGTTGGAGAGCCGCTTTCCCTCGGGGCACTCGTGCGGGCGCGCTCCCATGTCCTGCTGCTGCACCCATTGACACAGACAGCAGGATTCGGCCCCGCCCCCGGCTCCCGCATCATTGGATTTGATTGACAGCAGCGGGAGTCAATGGCTGCGCTGCTATCAATCTACCCAATCAGGACCCGAGACACCGGCTGGAGCTGGTGTGCTTGTTCCCGTCGATGGAAAGATCGGGTTCAGGTAAGTAAAAGGGGGGCTCTGGGGTGCTGCTGCATCACAGGCGGTTTTTCACCTTAATGCATAGAATGCATTAAGGTGAAAACCCGAGGGTTTACAACCCCTTTAAGATAAAAAAAAAAAACCTTCTGCCTTTACAGCTCCTTTAAGAGGAGTACTGAAGCAGAGTGTGGTGATGTTTTTCAGGAAGCTATGTACCGCACCCTGCAGGCCCCTCCCACTGACCATGATCTGTGTGCATTGCATAGAGAAGCACAGAGACTCAGTGATGATGTCTAAAATGAGATATGTAATGAAAACGGAAAGATTTTAATTAAATAATTCATTAGCATGTCGATGAAGGGGGAAGGATGAAGCAGGGAAGGAAAAATATAAGATTAAACCTAAACTTTAATATAAGAAACATTGCTAAATTTCCGCAGGGATAATCTAAGACTTTCTGAGGGTCACTTGTTATCCCAGAAGTACATATTGCCACCCTGTAAGGATGCACCAACATTTCTGAGACCCCATAAGATGTCAGTCTTGGATAAAGTTTTAGACATTCCTGGTTGTGTTAAAAAAAATGATTTCTCAGGAGTCACCAGTCTTCCCTAAAATCTGCGCATGTTTTAGAAGACACCATAGAGAACAAAGGAAGCCTCTGTCTCTATCACATGTACCAGGCACTGCCATTGTTCTCTATGGCATCTTACAACACGATTTCCACACATCAGGAGTGCTGAAGGAAAGCATTATGGAGTCAGCCCCGGGGAGGACAGGAAACTAAACTAGAACCTTGTCTCTTCCCATATGTGATTTTATCTAAAGTGGTTGTAGAGAAGAGCAGAATCTGCATACATATGTATTTATTATTAAAGTCACTTACCAAGAGTGGCACCCAGTAGTAATTCAAAGATGGAGCTTCATCAGAAATATAAGGAATTCTTCTTGTGAAAAAGAAGAAAGCCAGGACTCCTATAGATACATAAAAATAGAAATAAAGCTCATTAAAAAAATGATCTGGCTTATTACATGCAGAGCAAAGGACAAGCAACAGCTTTTGTTATCAGTTCAAATGTCGTAATTGCAGGAATTCTCAGGATTTTATTGTATCCCATATACAGTATTTA
This sequence comes from Rana muscosa, assembly GCA_029206835.1. NCBI lineage: Eukaryota > Metazoa > Chordata > Amphibia > Anura > Ranidae > Rana > Rana muscosa. The sequence continues at coordinate 47,694,960 of CM055120.1, forward strand.
GAAATATGAACCTACAAGTGGGTGCCTAACTACCCTTTTACCTGAATAGAGCAGAGCTTTCACATCCCTACCTATGTGAAGGAATGTAATGAGCATAATAATAAATTAGAAAATGTCTATTCTCTATGCATCTTTACTATACTATAAAGTCTATATTACTTTTTCATGTACACCACTGCTGTAATCCTTCCTTACTCAAATCAGCCGCTAATAACACCCCCTCCCATGAGCAAACTGGAGAAGACAGAAATGGCGGATACCCTCTTCTCCCACACATCTTTAGGAATGCGGAAGTGAAGACAGATCAGAGGGACAACCAAGCTTGACCATCACATTTTTGTACTCTTCTTGTATTTCAGCCAATCAGATGTGCTTTCCAGTTGTACATTAACATAATAGTGATGTATCATGCTATGTGTAAAAAGTTTAGTACTGCCTGTAATAAAGCATTAGATAAGGAAGTAACGGATCTGCACGGACGTGTCGGAGTCTTACTTTCAGCGTGCACGCAAATTTATCTAAACTTTACAATTTGGAACAGTAGTAGAATCCATATTAACCCTTTTGTGGTTTCCCACCATTACACCTACTCCAGCCACAAAACTGATGTCCTTAGCAATACCCTTGTAGTGTGAGGCCACAAGGGGGGGTTATAAATTAGGGTGCACTAACAGTGGGCACAGTTGAACTGAACCATGCCCGAGTTCAACTATCCCCCTACCCATGCTCCGCTGGTCAGCAATGACCCTGGGTTATTAGACCTCTTTCACACCAATGGACCGATCAAGTTTTTTAGGCGGACCCGATTAGACCATCCATAGCTCTCTATGGAGCGGCGGATGTCAGCAGACACCCTGACACCTGCTTGCATCCGATTCGATCTGGTCCACCAAAAACAGACAGATGGGGATACATAGACCATCCATCTGGCGGATCAGATGACAGTTGGATGGAAAAGGACAGGCGATCCATTTCCATTCATACAGCCCCATAGAGAACAGCGCCCTGTGTCTCTGTCTGCTCTGCATAGCGGAACAGACACGGACCTGTCATCTGCCTGCTCAGCAGGGCTCAGCGGAGAGATCCCCCCCGCTGAGCAGGCGGAACAGCTTGACGGAGTCCGTCCTGTCTGAAAGGGGCCTAAGCAAGTGTTCCCAGGCACACCTACATCATCACCTCTGCCAACCATAGAAAATTGCAGCTGGCCTTGCAGGATAGTGCACCACATCCCCTTTAAAGGCCTCTATACCTTGTTTGTCAGTACAGTATATGGACATTAAAGGTGCCAATATATAGAACATACTAATTATTATAGCTTTTAAAAGCCTTTTCATGTTTATTGTTATTGATTAAAAATGATTATTCCACCCATAAAATGTTAAGGTGCTTTTATCCTTAAGCCTCGTACACACGACCAGTTTTCCCGGCAGGAAAACTGCCAGAAGAGCTTTTGGCCGGGAATCCCGGCCGTGTGTATGCCCCCTAGCAGTTTTCCCGACAGGAAAACTGCTCGGGAAAAATAGAGAACCTGCTCTCTATTTTCCCGTCGGGATTCCCGGCAGAGTGTTTCCTGCCGAGAAAACCGGTCGTCTGTATGCTTACCTGAAGGGGAAATAAACCGCGCATGCTCGATAACACTTCGACGCATGCGCGGTAGCATACAATGTTATTTAGCCGACTCGTCGTAGTCTTTGACGTCACCGCGTTCTTGCCATTCAAAAGAACGGCAGGTGTTTTGTGTGGCCGTATATATAAACGGCTTTTCAAGGCAAGCTTGCCAAGAATCCCATCAGGAAAACCAGCGGTTTTCAACCAGACAGGATTCCCGGACGTGTATACAGGGCTTTAGCATAAGCAGAACATTCTTTCTTAACAGATACCAATTGAAAAAACAGACCCTGGTGAGCTGGACATTTTATAGATAGGCAACTCCTATCCTCATATTGATTAGTGGTTCCAAATTAATAATAACTACTGCAGCAGGAAACAGACACAAAAGATACACTCCGCATCTTTCCAAATAACTGTTCTGCTTTATTATGATGCAATTGAGGGTTTTTATACACATGATTACGTAGGTATCACATTAATATTACAATTGTACTTTTATGGCAACAAGGGGCATAACATGGGCAGGCCAATTCTAATCAGGACTCGAAAGAATGCAAACATGTACTGAAAACATTATTAGTGCCGTGTGCACAGTGAGGGCAGTGTGCAATACATACAAAATAGAATACAACTATATACAGAACTTACAAATTTCCTTTACACCTGGTTACCAACACCCTTCAGAGTAATATACGTATATATAAGAAAGTTTGTTGTCCACTGATATCTTACATGCTGGTCACATGGCGGATGTTCTACATGTTCCGTGGATTACTGAACTCACTTCATCATGAACCGTGAAAAACCTCTGCCAACCAGACCACAGCGATCCCTGCTTCTGTGCTCAGTTATCTATGGAGAGTTCACACTGAACTCACACTAAAGCTAACTGTACCAGACCACAGGTGAAACGTGTCCGGGACCCAATCTTCCAAGTGGTCCTGGGCATGGCAAGCTTGACTGTTGCCAGGCACAGTCTGTAATACTCACACTTTACAATGAACCAGACCAAGGGGGTGCACGGTGCATAGGCACGGTTAAAGCCGCCAGTGTGAGTGCATTCTTAGTTTGGAAGGGGCAGGAGACTGATAACAATCACTGATTAGTGGGTTCTTGGTGCCCTTACAAGCCCCGATGCCTTACTTGGACATCATGCTGTCCTAGGTACAAAAAAAAATGATGCCATTCTTTCATAAAGCTCGTCCCTTGTGTCATGGGATTATTTTGGTTAAAACTAAAATGTCCTATTAGAAGTCGCTTTGTGCCTGCTATTGAATGTATACAGGAACAGATGTGCTGGATTCAACACATCAATGGATAATGGAGGAATAAGGTCAATACAATTCAGATGGAGCACAGTGGCTCTATTAAGGTTGCTCTTGGCACAAACCGGGTAACCCTAAAATGAGAGGTCCAAATGTTTGAAATGTACAGTGCTGTGAAAAAGTATTTCCCCCCTTCCTGATTTTTGTCACACTTAGAGAAAAGTAGAAGACCACCCTAACATAAAAATCCCTGCATCTACAGACATCCACAATCTAACACTAAAGAAAAAATCAGTATACATACGTGTTTGAAGCCGATCCGATCTCCAGCGGCGGAAGCTCTGCAGAGGACATGGCCGACAACAGCTGTGAAATGAATGGGGAGTGACATCACCCATAGACTTACTATGGGGCTTCTGTTGTCGGCTGGCTCCTCTGCTCCCGCCTCTACAACGAAGCTGCAGCTGACAGCATAGCATGGGATCGAGTCGGTTCTGCATCAAAAAAGGTATGTATACTGATTTCTTCTTTACAGGGCTAGATAGGTTAGTGTTAGACCGCGGATGTCTGTAGATGCAGGGATTTTAGTGTTAGGGTAGAATTCTACTTTAAATTATTCAGATCATCAAACTAATTTTAATGTTACACAACGATAACCAGAGTAAATACAAAATTCGAATGACGATTTCATTTTATAAGAGAAAAAACTGTCCAAACCTGCCTGGCCTTATGTGAAAAATAAATTGCCCCCCCCCCCCCCCACTTGCCAAATCATAAAATAAGTGTGATTAACCAAATTTTTTGGAAAGCTGAGTTAAATTTCATTAGCCACACCCATGCCTGATTAGTGCCAGACCTGTTAAATCAAGAAATCACTTAAATAGAAGCTGTCTGACAAAGTGAAGCCCGCTAAAAGATCTCCAAAAGCAACACATCATGCCACAATTTAAAGAAATTCAAGAACAGATAAGAAACAAAGTAATTGGAATGTATCAATCTGGAAAGGGTTACAAAGCCATTTGAAAGACGTTGGGACTCCAGCGAACCACAGTGAGAGCCATTATCCACAAATGGAGAAAACTTGGAACAGTGGCGAACCTTCCCAGGAGTGGCCGACCTACAAAAATTACACCAAGAGCACAACGTTGACTCATCCAGGAGGTCATAAGAGAACACAGAACAACATCTAAAGAACTGCAGGCCTCACTTGCCTAAGGCCCCTTTCACACTGGGGCGGGAGGTACGTTGGCGGTAAAGCACCGCTATTTTTAGCGGCGCTTTACCGTCGGATTTGCGGCAGTATTCGGCCACTAGTGGTGCGGTTTTACCCCCCGCTAGTGGCCGAAAAAGGGTTAAAAACCACTGCAAAGCGCCTCTGCAGAGGCGCTATGCCGGCGGTATAGCCGCGGTGTCCCATTGATTACACACCGCTCCTTCACCGCTCCAAAGATGCAGCTAGCAGGACTTTTTCTTAACGTCCTGCTAGCGCACCGCTCCAGTGTGAAAGCCCTCGGGCTTTCACACTGGAGAAACAGCAGCCGCTGTTCAGGTCGGTTTGCAGGCGCTATTTTTAGCGCAATAGCGCCTGCAAACCACCCCAGTGTGAAAGGGGTCTTAGGTAAGACCAGTGTTCATGATCAGTGGCGGCTGGTGCTCAAAATTTTTGGGGGGGACGCAAACAAACTGAAAAAAAATAAAACATCAATTGCAGCCACTGTGCCCATCAAACACAGCTACTGTGCCCATCAATTTCCGCCACTGTGCCCATCAAACTCAGCCGCTGTGCCCATCAATTGCTGATAATGTGCCCATCAATTGCTGCCAGCGTACCCATCAACTGCCACCAGCATGCCCATCAACTGCCGCCAGTGTGCCCATCAACTGCCTCCAGTGTGCCCATCAACTGCCTCCAGTGTGCCCATCAACTGCCGCTACTGTGCCCATCAACTGCTGCCAGTGTGTCCATGAATTGGCGCTACTGTGCCCACCAATTGCTGCCAGTGTGCCCATCAATTGCCGCTACTGTGCCCATAAACTGCTGCCAGTGTGCCCATCAATTTCAGCTACTGTGCCCATGGATTTGAATATTCATTTGCTTTCCTTACACAACGCTGAGTAAACAGCGAGCGCCCAGCATGGCGCCCGCTGTTCACCTTTTTGGACGCCTATTAGAGCCTATGGCTCTAATCAGGTGCTTCCAAAAAATACCCAGCCGCTGTAATTCAGGTGCCCGACGCCCAAAAAGGGGTTGGGCACCTGAATAGGGGGTGTCAGCGGCGACCATAGTTACTATGGTGATAGAGAGGTTGCAGGAGAGGGGGGCGGCGCCCGTACGCACTTTATGGACGCACCGCCACTGTTCATGATTCAAGTATAAGAAAGAGCCTGGGCAAAAGTTGCATCCATGGGAGAATTCTCAGACGAAAGCCACTGCTGATCAAAAAGACCACAAAGGTTCTTCTCACATTTTGACAAAAAAATCTTGATTATCCCCTAGATTTGTGGGCAAATATTCTGTGGACTGAGGAGACAAAAGTTGAACTTCTTGGAAGGTGTGCGTCTCGTTACATCTAGCGTGAAAAGAAAACAGCATTTCAAAAAAAGATCATCATACCAATGGTCATGGTGGTGACAGTGTGATGGTCTGGGGCTGCTTTGCAGCTTCAGGACCTGGACAGCTTGCCATAATTGATGGAACCATAAAGTTGTGAAGGAGAAGGTCCGACTATCAGATCTTGACCTCAAGCTCAAGTGCACTTGGGTTATGCCGCAGGACAATGATCCAAAATACACCAGCAACTCCACCTCTGAATGGCTCATAAAACAAAAGAAAATGAAGGTTTTGGAGTGGCCAAGTCAAAGTCCAGACTTAAATCTGGTTGAGATGACCTTAAAGCCAAAAGTGGAACTTCCACTTGAAGGCCTCCTCCCCGGCTCCTGTTTGTGAAACTGAGCTTTTGGGGAGGAGGGGGGGAGCAGGTACCTGCCAAAATCGGGTATTCATGAACGTATACTAATAAGTTTTCAATTGTATGTGATGAATTGAGAACTTATTAGTATACATTCATGGGTTGTTATACCTGTATGTGTTAGCTACTGGTGGCAGTGGCGGCACGTTAACATATTTATGATACTGGAGACTTGTTTTGACAAGATCCCTATGGTGTTTTTATTTGAATAATTTTTTCAGTATTATTTTAGTCTTACCTCGTATCAAACTGGCTGGTGTTGAGACATAAGGTTAGTTTTTTAGACATTTAGGCCATATTTGGTCTTTCCCTTAATCTGTAGTTGGCTTTTCCCTTTTCCAGTATGGGGATTTTGAGTATACCCACCTGAGGTTCAAACCGAGGCGTGGTTCTAATTGTATTTACTATTTAAGCGGTGAGTCAGCACGCCGTCATGTTGTGATGAAACGCGTCGGGAGGAGGGACATGCTGACGTTACTGCATTGCTGCCATCCCGCAGGGACGTGCGTTTGCTATAGCCGGCCAGCTTGTTTTCTTCATGCTGTTTTTAAAGCTCCTTAAGTACATTACCTTTTTACTATAAATTATTCCGTTGGTTTTACGAGTCTGTTTTCTCTTTGGGTCACTCTGAACATCATCCCTGATTGAGATTGATCCTTTTGGGATTCGTCTTCAAGTCCCACACCATCTGTCCGGCTCTATCATAGGAGACCCCATGGATAAGAATTGCAGTTCGATTCCAGCAGGAAATAAAGACCCAGGCTGGGTTATTAGCCACAAGCAATACACAGCTTACTATCTGGTAAGCACAAAGTTTATGTGGTGGAGGGATTGTCAAGTTGTGAGTCACTGTCACATTGAGAAGATTTTATACAGCGTTCTATTCACTTTGAAGAACGTTTTCTCACTATTGTGTTATTGACACTTTGCAAGGACTCTGAAAAGGGATTCACACACTTTGAAGAGTGATTCACAAAAATATTTGTATTTGTATTTAATTGTGGTTTTATTGAGAACACTCAGCAGAGTGGTTCACACACTCTGAAGAGTGACTCACAGATTTGTTTTTCTTTTTATTATTTTTATCAATTCTTATTTTTTTATATTTTTGAATATTGGTTTACATAAACTGCACATAATTATTCACTACAGACTCATTGTCTAATTGAGGACACTGAAAAGGGATCCACACACTTGGAAGAGCGATTCACAGATCAAGTTTGTTATTAGTGCAGCTCATATACACTCCCTTTTTTGACATTCTGTATGTATCCTACAGCTGAGTTGCGGCTGTTTTTTTTTAAGTTTAAGGCCTCATGCCCACGGACGTTTTTAAAAACGAGCTGTAAAGCTAGGTTGGACGCCTGGAAAAAGCGGCGTTAAAAACGCAATTTTTACCGCGTTTTTCATTTGCGTTTTTGCGCGTTAGAGTTAGGTAGCGTTTGCAAAGGACCCTTGGGAAATCTAATGTCCAGACAGGAATTGCAGATAAAAAACGCCGGAGCTCAAAAACGCAGCTGCAGCGTTCTTGAGCGTTTTTAAGCGTTTAACAATTCACGTTTTTTCAGCTCTAACGCCGGCGCCACAGAACGCCCTGGTCTTGTTTTTTTTTTTTACAGCTTAAAAACGCCTATGCTATTTGCAGCTCAAAAATGCCAAGGTGGGCATCAAGCCATAGACTAACATGGACAGGCGTTTTTAAGCTGTAAAAAAACGCTCAAAAAAGCGGCTGTAAAAAAGTCCGTGGGCATGAGGCCTAACAATTCACTAGCACAGTTTGCTTTATTATATTTGTATAGACAGGCCAGTTGGTTGTTAAAATATAAAACAATCACTTACCGACAGACCCTGCAACAAGAACTTTGCCAAGGAAAAGCAAAAAATCTGTGACTTTATCCAAAACAGCAACTCTGCAGAAATAAAGGTGACACAAGTGAATCCAAAATGCTTGGAGGAATATGCAAGACATTTATAACTGGCACTATGCTGGAGGTCATAGGTACTTCAGCAGAACCCAAAAACAAGATAAAATTAATAACCAATTAAAGGAAAAAAATGCATTGCGGAGATTTCCCCCCATAGTACTAGTATTGCCACTAGATGTCCTCAGGTGGATGGCCAGCATCATTCAAACCCACTTCCACCCAGCCCAGGTTGCCCTGGGCCTGCCCCTGGCAGTGACTCGACAACGAAAGGAGAAGCAGCACAGCGATGAGCATCTTGCTCTGTCACTCTGCCTTTACCTCCTATCAGCATGCTTCTTGGCAGCACATGAACTGATAGACTCCTTGTGATGCTTCTATCTCTTGCGATCCGGCCCTGCAGTACAGAGACCCCTAGAGACTGATACCAGGTCACAATTAAATTAAAGCGGATCTCTTTGCAGATCTGAATGGCACACATAAATGTAGTTCTGTAGTCATGAATACATCGATATTTATTTATTTTTTACAAATTTTAAATTAAACCTGGCGATCAAAGACACCTACATCCCAGGAAATAATTTTTTTTGAAACAACAAAGAAGGGGGCTTTAAAAGGTGCCATAATGCATCAATCATAGAAATGTCATTTTTTTTTTATTTTACTCCAAAATGTAAATACAAAAGAATGTATTATGTGCAGCAATCCCTCTCTGGTTTTTCTAAATACAAACAAATGTAAAATCAAGCATGGAATATCATATACAATTTCTTATGTTGTTGACATATGCGCTTCGCTTGACATGTTTCGCCAATCGGCTTCTTCAGGAGCCATAAAGCATTATAAGTATTGCCACAACATCGATATTCAAAAGGATGACTAAACAGCCTTTGCAAGGAGTCAATAAAGTTCATGCATTAAGACAGCCAGCCCCATCAGTGCTAGCAAGCTACAGTGGGAAAGTTGGAAACACAGAGCTTCCATAAGCTCGAAATGATCCCAAGGTATACTAGTGTTTAATAGATTGATGGAAACTTCACGGGAGAGAGGTATTGATCTTTAGGGAAATTTTAAAATTTAACAAGGTTAGGTCAAACATTTGTTTGTATTTTCGTATATGTTGGAGTAAAATATTTTTTTTTAATTTTTATGATTTATGTGTTATGGCACTTTTAAAGTCCCCTTCTTTGCCGTTTCAAAAAATTTTCTTTTCTGGGATGTAGGTGTCTTTGATCCCCAGGTTTAAGTGGTATATTTAAAGTTTGTAAAAAAAAAAAAAAATGAATGATGGATTCATGATTACAGAACTGCATTTATGTGTGCCATTCAGATCTGCAAAGAGATCATCTTTAATTTAATTACATTTTAGGGATAAACAATTACCGTATATACTCGAGTATAAGCCGAGTTTTTCAGCACATTTTTTTGCGCTGAAAATGCCCCCCTCGGCTTATACTCGAGTCTCTCTGCTGTGTCATGCAGTCAGTGTGCCGATCTGCATACCTGATCTCCCGCTGTGTCAAGCAGTCATTCAGCGGCCGTCCAGTGTAACAAAGCCCCGCCTCCTCCTCGTCCGTGATAGGCGGAACACTGACTCACTGCTGGAAAATGGAATCAGTGTTCCGTCTATCACGGACGAGGAGGAGGCGGGGCTTTGTTACACTGGATGGCCGCCGACTGACTGCTTGACACAGCGGGAGATCAGGTATGCAGATCGGCACACTGATTGCATGACACAGCGGGAGATCAGGCATGCAGATCGGCACAGTGAGGCTGCAAATGGGCACAGTAAGGCTGCAAACGGGCACAGTGAGGCTGCAAACGGGCACAGTAAGGCTGCAAACGGGCACAGTGAGGCTGCAAACGGGCACAGTGAGGCTGCAAACGGGCACAGTGAGGCATGCAAATGGGCAAAGTGAAGCTGCAGATGGGCATTGTTGACCCTATTTTCCACTTACAGTAGCTGCTGCATTTCCCACCCTAGGCTTATACTCGAGTCAATACGTTTTCCCAGTTTTATGTGGTAAAATTAGGTGTTTCAGCTTATATTCGGGTCGGCTTATACTCGAGTATATACGGTATATTATTATTATAAATAATAAAAATAATCATTTTAATAATAATAGTTGCCAAGCTGGAAATATCCAATTGCTTTTACAGGCTTCTAAAACCTGCAGCACTTCAACAATTGTGGAACTCCAAGTCCCAGCATGTGCTGCCTGATGTTTTTTGTTTTTTTTCGTAAATTTGTAAATTCTAATATTTGAATATTCGGAATTTGTCATTTAGAAAATTTGAAAAAAAGAAAGAAAATCCGAAAATAAAGAAAATACGAAAATTTAAAATAACAATGAACTAACTAATAATAACTAACTATTAAATTATAGGTATTGGAAATTCGTTACGTTCCAGTCGTTTAGATACGGCATTCGTTATTTTTGATAATTTGTAACTTTGCATTCGTTACGTTCACTAGCAGCCAAATTTGAAAGGAAATTCCAATACCTATAACTTAATAGTTTAGTAGTAGTTAAGCTACCGTATTATTAGTTAGTTATTATTTCAGATTTTCAAATTTTTGGATTTCCAAATTTTCAAATTTCAGAATTTTCGGGTTTTTAAACTTTTCGAATTTTCGAATATTCAAATTTCCGAATATTCTGAAAAATTTGTTAAAACGGGTTTTGCACATGTGTAGTAGACATGTAGTTCCTAAACTACTGGACTATGGGAATGTTCATTCCAGATTAGGAGTAGGTTCACATCTATGTGGGTTGTGCGGGTTTTGTGCAGACACAGCTGCTGCCCATTGAATTAAATGGGCTGCTGTACCTGCGGGAAAAGCAGGGAAAAAAATACACCGAACTTTTATTAAAAAAGCGCAGCTGCGCGTTTTCGCACATGGGAAACGTGCCAGGTCTGCTGATGCACGGCGGTGCCATTAGGAATTGATGTGCGTATGCTAAAGAGCAGTGCGTTTTGCCTGTGGGTTGGGAATGAGCGCGATTACGCACGCATTCCCGTTTCGCACAAATGTGATCCCAGGCTTAACAGATATTTCGCTTTCTAATGTAATCAAATGTTTTTGTTGTAAATACAATGGTATTATACAATGCGCAACTTACCGCACAACATTCCTCATCAATAGGAAAAATGCATCTTTCGCTGACGTACAGAAGTTTTTTCCATAAATAGCAATCTGTAAGATAGAGAGAAGATCTGACCATCACCCAAAGACATCCAAGTACTAAAATCTATAGAATAAATGCCATCAGGCCTGATCTCTGGCAGAAAATTTTCGGGGGTGCTTACTGCTTTCTCATCACTATTTAAATTGTATCTAAACCCAAAAAACATGTCCTTTGATGTGGTGGCTGCATTGGTTTCCCATTTTAGGGCTTTTCCTTTATTTTCACCCTGTGATCCTGCCAATAACACAGTTCCTGTCTAAGGCTTCATGTACACTACAGCTCCTAGGATTTTTGCCAAAGCTCCTAAACTCACGTCCATAAAAGTATTCATGTACACATAGGCTTTTATGATCGGTTAAGAGCTGCTGAGGTTAGGGGGAGGTTCAAACTCCCTCTCCTGACCGTGGAAGAATCGCATGCAGTGCGACTTTGCTGTAAATTTGCTTTTTACTGTGGCTGGTGATCATAATAAGCTATGTGTACATGAAGCCTTGGGTGCACGCTTTAAGTGCACGAATTAATAATAACTAACTATTAAATTAGAGGTATTGGAATTTCCTTTTTCTTTCAAATTTGGCTGTTAGTGAACGTAACGAATACAAATTTATCCGAAGTTACGATTATCCGAAATAACAAATACCGCATCTAAACAAATGGAACGGAACAAATTAATAATAATAAGAAAAAGGTTTTATTATTGTTATTTATTATTATTAATTTGTTACGTTCCATTTGTTTAGATGCGGTATTCGTTATTTCAGATAATCTCGTATTCGTTACGTTCACTGACAGACAAATTTGAAAGGAACTTCCAATACCTATAATTTAATAGTTAGTAGTAGTTCAGTAATTATGAGTTAGTTATTATTTCAGTTTTTCAAATTTTTGAGTTTTGGAATTTCCGAATTTTCGAATATTTGAATTTACGAATATTTGGAAAAATTAGTTAGATGGGTTTTCGTTAATTCAGATATTTCCAAATAACAAATTTGTCAAAATTCTTTAAGACACGAATTCGGAACAAAACGAATTGCACATGTCGAAGGTTTTGTAGTTCACAGAAGATAGCTGGAAAAGCTGATAACATTGTAAGTGATTTTAGTTCAGTACTCAGGAAGTAACAGGGACACTTGGATTTCTTTCGTAATCAACAGAAGTTTTTTCTGCACTTAGCCTTAAAGAAAATGAATGTAACCGACACATCTTAGGACCACAAAGCTGCAATATATAACATTTATTCTGCAGTATAAATATTTTTTAATGCCTTTCCTATATAACTCTGCTGAATTATTTATTTTTAGAATATTAGGAAATTAAATGACACTAAACTGGTATGTATTGTATTCATAATTTAGAAAAGTCTCTTCTATTGCTCCCAGCCTCCTCCAAATCTTCTGATTCCTTTTGTTTGCTGCTGTAATCTGACCTCCTGTTAGAGGGTGGCTACGTTCGATCTCCATGATCCCACTGGATGTAGGAACTCCATTAGGGGCACAGGGGTGCCTCCCCGCCCAATCTATGCGCCCGGCCCCTAATATCCATGCAGAGCGGCGGACGCATGCATTTCAATGTGTTTTTTTTTTTTAAAGCACGTGATTAGAGCCAGAGACTTTAATTGGCTTCAAAAAGGGTGGGCTCGGGGCGCAGAGCATTGTGCCCCGAGCCCACCCACTTGTGTGACATTAGCAAATTAATATATTTGAGTGAGGGGGACAGGTGTTTCCCGCCGCCCCACCAAAATATTGACCACTAGCCTCCACTAGTAGTCACCCTCTCTTGCTCACTCCCAAGATGAACTATGGGATTTGTGATGTGCTTAGAGCAGTGTACATGACCACAACTAACATTCATATTCCAAACAAACCGTAATGTGGGGGGGGGGGGGTTCAGGAGCTCACAGAGGACATTACAAGGAGGCAAAAAAAATAGGGTAAGAAACAATTTCATGAAAAATAGATTGGACCGCCATTAACTGCTTGCCGACCAGCCGCCATAATTATACTGCGGCAAGGTGGTACGATCCCGCAAAACGGCGCAAGTGTATGTCGGCTCGGGAAGTCGCTTTTGTGGGCATGCATGCGTGCGCTCCTATTGGCCAGCGGGGGAGCTGATCAGCAGGTCCAGCGGACTCGATGTCTGCCGCCACCCGCAATCGTTCTCCGCAGTGACAGAACGGGGATCAGCCTGTGTAAACAAGGCAGATCTCTGTTTTGACAGGGGAAGCAGGAAGATGGATCTGTGTGTTTCCCCAGTCACACAGTCCCCCATACAGTTTGAAAACACAAACGGGGAGCACATTTAACCCCTTGATCGCCCCTGATGTTAACTCCTTACCTGCCAGTGTCATTAGTACAATAACAGTGCATATTTTTAGCACTGAACACTGTAATAATGTCACTGGTTCCCAAAAAAGTGTAAAAATTGTCAGTTAGGTGTCCGATCTGTCCACCGCAATGTCGCAGTCCCGCTAAAAATCACTGATCACCGACATTACTAGTAAAAAATAAACAATAAAAATGCCATAAATCTATCCCCTATTTTGTAGACACGATAACTTTTGCGCAAACCAATATATGCTTATTGTGTTTTTTTTTACCAAAAATATGTAGCAGAATACATATCGGCCTTAAAACTGATGAATAAATTTGTTTTATTACTTTTTTTTTATGTTTTATAGCAGAAAGTAACAAACTTGTTTGTTTTTTTCAAAATTGTCGGATTTTTTTTGTTTATAGTGCAAAAAATGAAAACCGCAGAGGTGATCAAATACCACCAAAAGAAAGCTCTGTTTGTGGGAAAAAAAGGACATGAATTTTGTTTGGGTACAACGTCGTACGACCGCGCCACAGCGCTGTATCACATAAAAATGGCCTGGTCAGGAAGTGGGTAAATCCTTCTGGGGCTGAGGTGTTTAAGTAGTGGATGTGGATGGATTATTTTTGGAGACTAAGAATACCGTTTAGTGTCACTTTAACACTGTAAGTCAAAATTATATCCAGCCAAAACGTTTCTTTAGTTTTGGAGAGAGTGAGGAATGGTAAGAAGAGTTAACCTTGTTTTTACAGCCATCTATTTAGGAGCCTTCCCCTCAATTACTTGTCTGCGTCAGGGACACAGAAATAAAAATCGATTACTATTGTATTGCTCCTGAAGAGAGGGATGTGTGCTCCGAAATGCGTTGAGTTTTATGAAAGCTTTTATATCCTAATTGGAGGTTTTCTATTCTAGTACCCTTATAGGATTGCATTTTATGATTCTTCTAGCCCTGTGGAAACCAAACAGGCAGAGCACTATTGACATGAATTGCCAAACTGGCAGCTAATTTAGATTGTTGGCATTTAATCTAAACTACAATCAATACGCTTAGAAATAATATTATGTTCTCTACCAGATACACTGTCAATCTGTGTTGAAGAATAACCTGCTGATAACTGCTGATTCCCTTCAAACCGGATGTGTTGTTCGTACAAGCCTGGTTGTGACAGTACACAGTTGTGTTTGACCCCCTGACAACACACCAAAGTGAGCAGTATACGTTTGTTTGAATACTCATAGTGGCACTCTGCGTTTTGTTTTTCAGTGTTGCTTGCTCTTGTTTGGAGGGATCAATGTGCAATACTACCCCACTAGTGGACTAATCTGCTCTTCTTGCTTTACATTGGGTTTTATTGTTGAGAAATAAAAAGCTGACAGGAGTTCTAGCTGTTCCCTACTCTACTTTAAAAAAAATTAATCTACCAATACTGCATTTCTATTCCTTGTATTTTTTCTGTTGTTTGCTCCTGTTTGGAGGGTTCAACATGGTGACAGCCTTGGAGGACCAAGTTGGACGAATACCATCCCACTGTTGTACTACCGGTTATGGTTGCTGTTAGAAATCAGCCTTCTTGATGAGGTTCCCCCTAAGCTCCCCTACACCCCTCCCCCTTCCAGGGTGCAGCGGAACAATGGCACTGACAATTTATTTGCCTACCACCCTAATTTAAGACCTGGTAAGCAAGTAGAAGCGGGGATGTGGTCTAAAAAAAATCTAATTATTAATTAATGCAGAAATTAACAATAAAGCTGCCCCGGGCCCCCTCTGTTTAGTTGATGAGGCCTGGGCCCAGTACAACAGGACCAGTTGTACTGCCTTATCAGCGGCCCTGCTACCGGTACTCATTGAGGCAATCCCGTTCTTTGTACTTTTTTCATGCTGCTTATTCTTTTTTGGAGGACTTGATGTGATGGTAGCCTTAGAAGACCAGTTTGGAAGAATACTAACCAACTTTTGGACTATTCTGCTCCTCCTGCTTTATAAGGGTTTTATTGTTGAGAATTAAAAAGATGACAGTGATTCTAGCCACCCCTTACTGTACTTAAAAAAAAAAAAATCTACCGGCACTCAGAGGCATTCTCATTCCTTGTATTTTTTCAGTATTGATTGCTTCTGTATGGATGGATCAACATGGTGACAGCCTTGGAGGACCAAGTTGGAAGGATACTACCCAACTGTTGTCTTACCAGTATTCATAGAGGCATTCCCTTTCCTTGTATTTATTTCAGTGTTGTTTGTCCTTGTTTGCAGGGTTTGATATGATGGTAGCCTTGGAGGACTAGTTTGGAAGAGTATTACCCCACTCTTGGACTATTCTGCTCTTTCTGCTTTACATGTTTTTTTTATTGTTGAGAAGAAAAAATCTGACAGGGGATCTAGCCATACTCTACTAAAAACAATTGTGTGCCTCTGTTGCAGACTTTTACTGTTTGGTGAAACCAGGGATTTTTTTTCTCAGAGAAAAGGTGTAGGATCTCTCCCTCCCTGGCCAACTTCCCGCCCCCAACCACACCCAAACCACGCCCAAACTCCACCCCCAACCACGCCTTCCTTAGGGTAGAGAAGTACAGCGGCACCAAATAATGGTAATAAGTAGAAATCCCCCTCTCCCAGTTTTCCTCTGCACAAATCTCCCCCTTTCCCACATCTCCTCTCTGCACAAATCTCCCCTTCCCCACTTCTCCTCTCTGCACAAAGCTCCCCCTTTCCCCACTTTTCATCTCTGCACAAAGCTCCCCCTTTCCCACCTCTCCTCTCTGCACAAATCTCCCCCTTTCCCACCTCTCCTCTCTGCACAAATCTCCCCCTTTCCCACCTCTCCTCTCTGCACAAATCTCCCCCTTTCCAAGCTCCCCTCTCTGTACAAATCTACCCCTTTCCCACCTCTTCTCTCGGCACAAATCTTCCCATTTCCTATTTATCCTCTCTGCACAAATCTCCCCCTTTCCCAGCTCTCCTCTCTGCCCAAATCTCCTCCTTTCCCAGTTCTCTCTGCACAAATCTCCCCCATCCTGCTCTCTTCGCTAAATTTGCCCCCAGCTCCCCTATCTGCATAAATCCCCCCTCACCACACACTTTCTCAGTTCTCCCCTCTGCAAAATCCACCCCCCCCCCAGCTTCCCTCTCTGCTTAATTCCCCAACCCCAGTTCTCATCCCTACTAACCCCCATTCCACCTCTCTGCTAAAATCCCCCCACCTCTCCTCTCTGCTGAAATCCCCCAGCTCTCCTCTTTGCACAGAACCCCCCTTCCCCCTACATTACACAGCACCCTGGACCCCTTTACATTAGACAGCCTTTGTACCTCTGGACTCCTTTACATTACAAAGCCCTGGATGCCTGTATGTTACACAGACACCCCCTAACAGTTCTGGACCCCCTGCATGTTACACAGACCCCCCCTACAGTACAGGCCCCCCTACAGTGCAGACCACCCCTACAGTGCAGACCCCCCCCTACAGTGCAGACCCCCACAGCTCTAGACACCTGTATGTTATACAGACACCACCTAACAGTTCTGGACTCCCTGCATGTTACACAGACCCCCCTACAGTGCAGACCCCCCCTACAGTATAGACCCCCCCTACAGTACAGACCCCTCCTACAGTACAGACCCCCCCCCCACAGTACACTAAAGACCCCCCCTACAGTACAGACCCCCCTTACAGTACACTACAGTCCCCCCCCCTCCAGACCCATAATGTACTTCGGTCCTCGGCTCAGAAGATCTGCGCGGGACATGATGCACAGTGACAGCACGTGTAGACTTCACGGAGGAAGGGGAGGCGGCGCCGGCGGCTTCACTCTGCTCGGCTGTGTGAGACAGCCGAGACAGATCAGAGCCGCGGCGTGGCCACAAGAGAAGGGGATCGTTGCGGGTCCCGGGTGCGCCAACGGGTGTCACTCGGGTGTGTGTGGCACCCGAGGGGGCCCACCCCCCACTTAGTACGCCACTGACCCGAGCCGATCGAGGGCAGGACTCACATGGGCTAGCACAGAGAAGCCGGTAGAGGAAGTAAGTTGTGCAGAAAACTTCCTCTACCGGCTATTGTGTTACCCGACAAGTCGGAGCAGAGAGGGCTGTCATAGGTTCCGGAACGGCTTTCCGGCAGAAAAAAAGCCCTGGGTGAAACCATTGTCACTGGAAGAATAAAGGAGAGGAAATCCTTCTAAGAGAACATTGGATAATAGTAAAACCTGACACCCAGGCTATTCAAAATGTAAAAAAAATGACAAGACATAGTCATTCTTTTTGATCAAAAAATCAATTTTCTTCATAAATTTAGGCCAAAATATATTCTGCTATATATGTCTTTGGTGAAAAAAATCCCAATAAGTGTATATTAGTTGCGTGAACATTATAGCGTCTACAAACTATGTGATATATACTGGAATTTTCTTTTTTTATTATACTAGTAATGGCAGTGATCAGCGACACTTACTGACACTGTGTGGGAAGTGCCACTGACATCTCCAGTGACTCTAATACAGTGCTAATATTATACACTGACAATGTACTAATGACACTGTCTGGGAAGGGGTTAAACATCTAGGGCGATCAAAGGATTAACTGTGTGCCCAGCCAGCGTTTATGTGTTCTGAGTTCGTTTTTTTTTTTTACTAAGGGAAGTGATGGATTTTATAACACAACATCCACCCCCCCCCCCCCCCCGTCAGAACGTTGCTCTGCCTTGTTTACATAGGCAGAGCTTCATTCTATGTCTCTGACTGACAGGGCAATGAAAGGGTTAAATGTGTACCTAACAATGTTTACTATGTGTAGTGTGTCCTAATTTTACTAAGCAATGTGCCGGTTTTTATTCCCTGCCTATCTGGCACATCGCCGCTTTAGAAAAGAGCTCTGTGTTGGTTACATACACAAAGCTCTCTCCTGTCACTCGCTCGGACGATCGGTGGGTCCCAGCCATAAATCAATGGCCGAGAACCACTGAATGGCATGTGCTGGAGCCAGTGACAGCACAGTCGGGCTGGCGGGCACGCACGCCCCCTGCCCAGAGATGCAGAATGACATATACGTGATTTTTCAAAGCCTGCCCGCGCTGTAGAAGTAAAACCACAGTGCACCGTCGGCAAGTGCCAATACAGAACATATACATACCATAATATAGGCATTCCTGTTTATAAACTTGATGAACTTTTCCAGGCACCAGAAGCAGCATTTCAAGCAGCACAACAGAAATCTTGCAAAGGAATTCTGGGAAGCTAAAAAGGGGAAAAGAATATGAAAAATGTAAACATTAAGTGCTGTCAAACACTAAATTTTAAAACCTTCATTCTAAACCCCTCTCCCCCAACCCACTGTCCAAATTTGTTAATAAGATCCCATTTACATGAGGCCGTACACTGTGAATCGTCTGTTTATGCGTCTAAAGCCACCAGGTGCTGCGTGCAGGCAGCCGGGGCATCAGGCATGGGTGAGTGGCCCCAAACACAGACAGTGTGCATTTTGAGGCTCTCAACCACACCCACACGCCTGTCAAATTAAGCGGTATTAAACTCAAAAGCAAACATTTATTATATTGTAGGTTACCAATTCTTAAATGTGATGGCTGCATTCGTTTTCTTTTTTAGGCTTTCTTCTATTTTTATCTGGTGATCCAGCCAGTAGGTCTGTTATTCAAAAGCACAAGCTCTCCAGCAGAATGAATCAGTTTACATGGATGAGACAAACCATTTAACACTGGCAGGGGTTATTCAAATAATCAGCTTTTATTTATTCATGTAAAATCTTAATGACAAAAGGAAAAAAAAAAAAAAGTTTTCTGCAACTGATAAGGTGTGAGCTGGAGTTTGGCTTCAATTTGTTAGTGTGTTTAAATCGGTTGATATATCTAACAATCCCCTCCCCCCTGTTTTCCTTTATCCAGAGTAGAGGCACTCCATTGCAGGAGGTGCGTTACTGGCTAGAATCACCTGGTGAGGGAAAGAAGCCTAAGAAAATGAATGCAGCCACCCCATCGAATGATTGGTAAGCTGCAATAGATTACGTTTTTGGGTTTATGACCACTTTAGGATGAGCAGCTGTGTCTGTGCAGCTGCTGCTTCCCCAAAGACTTTCATGGGGAGAGCAAAGAACATGTGAATAAAAGCTTACTTTCTTTTTAAAAAATTCATTTTATTTTTATTTAGTTTTATATTTTTACTACCCTGTAGGGGGGGCTCTGGTGAAATATCAGGGGTCATTTTTGAGACAGAGAAAGGGACTGAGGACATAGATTCCTCAGTCCCTTTCTCTGCAGCCTCAGCTGCACTGGAGATGAATGAATAGGGAGTACTGTAATGCCACGTACACACGATCGGAATTTCGGTCGGAAAAACCTTGGATGGTTTTTCCGACGGAATTCCGCTCAAGCTTGGCAAGCATACACAAGTTCTCTGAAATTTCATCCGTCAAGAATGCGGTGATGTACAACATGCGTTGAATTGTTTCCGAGCATGCGTAGGAATTTTGCGCGTCGGAATTGCTACAGACGATCAAAATTTTCTTGGCGGAAATTCTGACAGCAAAAGTCCGATGGAGCATACACACGGTCAGAATTTCCGACAAAAAGCTCACATCAGACTTTTCTTGTCGGAATTTCCGATCGTGTGTATGCGGCATAAGGTTTATTTTCATTCACAAACACAGTTTACTATGCTTCAGTTATGAATGAACACAGTAGTGATTGGTACCGATCACCTACTGTGTTCATTCAGGAAAGGAAGGGGCCAGTAAATATGACATATTTAACACCTCCCCACCCTGCTCTCCATCCCGACACAATCCCCCTGTGAGCCCTGCAGCAGCTGCAGCCAGAGGGAGAGGAGGAGAAGCCGGAGGCACTGCAAGGGATGCACACAGGGGGACCCTGACAAGAGGGGAAAAGGGGGGAGGAGGTGATCAGAGTGGTGGCAGATGGGAGGGGGGCTGATCCTTCTGTGGTTCCCCCTGCAGCACAGCCAGTTGGAGGGAGAGAAGGAGAAGCAGGGGTAGCTACAGGAGCATCAATCCCAGTGATAAGGCGGTACAGCCAGCCCTTCAGCTTGCCAGGTGCCTGAGCTCCCCTGTTGAACTGATGGGGCTTATCGGTGGCCCTGGATCTCGTCATTGAACAGAGAAGTGGGAGATTGAAGGAAAGATACTGTAAGTACCCACTCCTGGGGAGGGGACATAAAAATAAATCTGTTGCTTTGGCAAATATGATTGCAGTTTTGCTTTATGATACAGCTGTTTAGTCATATAAATGTGAGCTAAAATTTATTGAGACTTACCTTTGAGTTTGTGGTCTAAGTATTCTAATATAATTCGAATAAACTGTACAAGTGCCAGGATGAGGGAGCCAAGTGCTAGTGAGCCGGTGTGATACCTGATGCAGGAAAGAATGGCAATACAACGACATAAGTAAATATTACGAGAAACAAGAAAAAAAATACTAAAATAATAGTAAAGTAACATACTATAAGTGCCGGTTCACACAGGGGCCGCGCGACTCTTGCAGGCGATCTGCACACCACTTCAGAGGCGACTTGCAAAATGACTTCTGTACTGAAGTCAATGGAAGTCGCCCTGAAGTCGTCCCAAAGTAGTACAGGAACCTTTTTCTAAGTCGGAGCGACTTGTGTCGCTCCTATTAGAACGGTTCCATAGTACAGAACGGAGCGCGACTTGTCAGGCGACAAAGACTAAGTCGCCTGGCAGGTCGCACCTGTGTGAACCGACACTAACTGTAGGCACCGATTGCCAGAAGCCCAAATACCAACTTTCACTCCCCTCCTATGAGGGATGCAACTCGATAGATCCCAAAGGTTCCCAGAATTATATTTGAGGGAAGCGGAGGAAGGGTTCCAACCATTAAGAAGTCATTACATGCACAGGGAATTCAGGAAAAGCCCAGGTCCCACTTGGAAGCCATTGTGAAAACCATAACTTCCCATAATGCTTTTTCTTCTTGCTTCAGTGCTTTAAGTCAATGACCCAGCAAAAGACACCCCTATTCTCCCTTCCTCACTATAGTCCCCCACTGCCACCTTTTTTAAATAATAAATAATTTATACATAACTTTTCCTATGTAGGGTTCCTCCTCTGTTACTCCAGTGGTGGTAATGGGCAGTCCCTCCCGGATAGCTCTACTAAAGCAAGAATCATACTGTCTAGGAGTCAGGGGCAGAACCAGGGGGGGGGGGGCAACGGGGCAATTGCCACCCACGAGAAATGTGTTTTAGTTGCGGAACTTGCGGGCGCCTGGGAGTCTGAGCGGGCGGCTCGACAGCGAATGAGAGAGTGGGCGGTCAGCTGGTCGGCTCTGTGGGTGAGTGGACGGCTGGCCAATCAACAAGCCGGCGGCCGGGGGAGCAGAGAGATGACATCATCTCTCCCCGCGCCCGCCCTGCATCCCTGCAGTAAATTCCGCCCTCACTGTGCAGGCAGCAGAGATATTACATCATCTCTCTGCTGCCTGACTCTGACAAGCAAAACACCAACTTAGCAAGTGACAAACCGCAAGGTGTGGCAGGTGAGGTGGCAAGTGACAATCTGCATCTGGTGGCAGGCAAGTGACATTCCGCAACTTGTGGCAAGTGACAATCCACAACATGTGGCAGGTGACGTGGCAAGTGACAATCCGCAACATGTGGCAGGTGATGTGGCAAGTGACAATCTGAAATGTGTGGCAGGTGACGTGGCAAGTGACAATCTGCAACATGTGGCAGGTGATGTGGCAAGTGACAATCCGCAACGTGTGGCAGGTGATGTGGCAAGTGACAATCCGCAACGTGTGGCAGGTGATGTTGGCAAGTGACAATCCGCAACGTGTAGCAGGTGATGTGGCAAGTGACAATCCGCAACATGTGGCAGGTGATGTGGCAAGTGACAATCTGAAATGTGTGGCAGGTGACGTGGCAAGTGACAATCTGCAACATGTGGCAGGTGATGTGGCAAGTGACAATCTGAAATGTGTGGCAGGAGACGTTGCAAATGGCAATATGCATCTGGTGGCAGGTGACGTGGCAAGTGACACACTCGGGGCACCCACTGATTCTGCATTATGGTGAGTTGAACCATTTCATTTTATATTACAATGTAATAATATAAATATTGTGCTTCAATCCTCCTGACACCATAACAACCATGGTGCCATGATCATTGAAGCGTTAACACCAGTAATTTCCCTGATAAATAACCCCCAAAAAAATATAACGTGATAACGCAACCCCAGCGTCATGTCCATAAAGGTTTGGATTCATAGGAAGTGGGTTGGATGATGATGGACGTTATTCAACTCAGAAGAGGACTGGTGCTGAATCACCGAGCAGGTGAGTCTACAAGGGACAAAGCTGCAGAGGAGAGGAGTATTGCAACCAGAGTTGCATTCATATGCATGGTAGGTGATTTTTTTTTCCACCTGAAAAGTGAAGTTGGTCTTTAACTTGCTTTTAAAACAAACCCTATGGCAACGTGCACATTTTTGATTTATGAGGTTCATATATCACTAAGGAACATAGCTTCTAACATAGTCTTCTAACTGACCATCCATGTGGCAGTATAATTTTTGAGGTTTGGGGTTGGTTGCTGACGGTCAGGGTTGGTGTTGTCTTCATGTGTTACAAGTTAGGTTTATTGGTATGTTGAGGTTTAAGGGTCCATAAATTATAATTTTTTGGGTTGCAATAAAATGTATAACACATGCAATAAAAGTTATTTGTACTGAAAGTTTGTCTGCTCAGAATGCGTTAATACTGTACATGCTATAACTTATTACCCAGCTCCAGGTACCTTATCGCTCGTCCAAATGATGAGAAGAGAGGGCATGTAGGGATGTCGGCAGGTTTCTTAAATGCCCAGTAGTAGGAGGCGAATGCACCGGCCAGCGTACACTGCCCAAGGGCGATGGAGAAATTCACCAACCACAAGAACACAAAGACATTGCACAGCTGAAAGATCAGGATGTATTTATAGTAAAAACCTTCCCCTCCGTAAAATGCAAAGGTGCACTGGGCCCCTGGACACAGCTTGGTCACGTTGGAGGTATTAAATGTCTACAGGAAAAAAAATATTAATCAAGTAAGACTATAAAATATAATACGGCTCACTTAATTTAAGTGTTGAGGATAGGCAACTTCTTTGGTAAGCAGAGTGGTAGCTAAATACCATTTGCACGGGGGCCACAAGCTAAGAGCACTAATATATATATATAACATCTATTCACTATAATTAAAATATAGACAAAAAACAAGAGAAAAAGAAAGAAGGTATACAAGATAAATGAAGAAAAAAAAGAATAAATACACAAGAGAACAAAGAAAAAAATAAAGGTGGAGAAAGACAGAAAAAAGGAAAGAAGGGGATGAGAGTACAGAAGGAGGAGAAAATAAAAAAGGATAAAGGAATGATAGAGGAGGAAGAGGAGAATGGGAGGAGAGAAAAAAGGAGGGATAATGGGAGGGGAGAAAAAAGAGAGGTTAATGGGAGGAGAGAAAAAGGAGGGATAATGGGAGGAGAGAAACAGGAGGGATAATGGGAGGGGAGAAAAAAGGGAGGTTAATGGGAGGAGAGAAAAAGGAGGGATAATGGGAGGAGAGAAACAGGAGGGATAATGGGAGGGGAGAAAAAATAGGATTTTTTACTCACCGTAAAATCCTTTTCTCTGAGTCCATGGACTGACACAGCTTCTCTATTGACAAAGTGGGTATTATCCGTTAATTAGGAGTGACTAGGCAGAAAAACTTGTAAAAAGTGTTGCATCACACCTTCTACAGTACCGCCCAGGGGGCGGACCCTCTGGGTATACCCTCTCAGTCTGCATCTTCGCAGATCAGTTCGTCAAAAAGCAGTACAAACTTAAAAGGAGGGGTGGGTGCTGTGTCGGTCCATGGACTCAGAGAAAAGGATTTTACGGTGAGTAAAAAATCCTATTTACTCTTTCGTCCATGGACCGACACAGCTTCTCTATTGACAAAGTGGGACGTCCAAAAGCAGTGTCAGAGCAAAAAACGAGGGGTGGTAACAGCATAAAAACAAACTTCACCCCAAAAACACAAAAACAGCACTCCTCCAACGGAGGAGTTGCAACTCTAAACAGCCGCTTGCAAAACCTTGCAGCCGAAAGAGGCATCCGAAGATGCACCTACATCAACCTTGTAGAATTTTGTGAAAGTGTGAGCGGATGACCAAGTCGCCGCTTTACATAATTGGGAAACAGACGCTTGATGTTGGAAAGCCCAAGAGGCACCTATTGCCCTGGTCGAATGTGCCGTGACAGGAAAGGGGGGCGCCTGACCCTTTAAGGCGTAAGCCTGGATTACTATCTGTTGGATCCACCTAGAGATGGTGGCCGATGAGACTGCTTGGCCCTTCTTGGGACCAGCCACCGAAACAAACAGTGAGTCTGACTTCCGGAACAGGGAAGTAGCAGATAATAGGATTTTTATAACAGCTTACCTGTAAAATCCTTTTCTTGGAGTACATCACGGGACACAGAGCGACATAGTCATTACTAATGGGTTATATAGATACCGTCAGGTGCTGGCACTGGCAACTTCCAAAACCGGAAGTACCCTCCCCTATATAAGCCCCTCCCATCCGGGAGCACCTCAGTTTTGTAGCAAAGCAATAAGTGTCCCTAAAGAGGGGCGGGAGCTCTGTGTCCCGTGATGTACTCCAAGAAAAGGATTTTACAGGTAAGCTGTTATAAAAATCCTATTTTCTTTCTCGTACATCACGGGACACAGAGCGACATAGTCATTACTAATGGGATGTCCTAAAGCAATGCCAAATGAGGGGGGGGATACACCATATATAAGCTGAGCGCTATCAGACATGAGGATCTTTTGCGGCCTGCAACACACTGCGCCCAAAGGCGACATCCTCCTGACTTCTAACGTCCACCTGGTAGAACCTAGTAAACGTGTGTACTGAAGACCATGTTGCGGCCTTACAGATTTGAGCCAGGGAGGCCTGGTGATGCACTGCCCATGAAGTTCCAACTGCTCTCGTGGAGTGCGCCCTAACTTTGAACGGAGGCGGTCTACTTCTCAAGCCATAGGCTTGTATTATGACCTGTCGAATCCACTTGGCTAAAGTAGATTTTGACGCTGCCTGACCCTTTCTGGGGCCTTCCGGCAGAATAAACAAAGTATCCGTTCTGCGAATCTGAGCAGTGGCTTTTAGATAAGCTTTAACTGCTCTTACTACATCCAAAGAATGCAATAACTTTTCCTCTACCGAAGTAGGTTTGGGGAAAAAAGAAGGAAGAACCACATCTTGGTTCAAATGAAAACTCGATACCACCTTAGGAAGAAAGGCTGGATGAGGACGTAACACTACTTTGTCCTTATGGATAACCAGATATGGCTCCTTACAGGACATAGCTGCTAATTCCGATACTCTTTTAGCCGAACAAATGGCTACTAGAAAAATCAATTTCCTGGTGAGAAGCCCCAAGGAAATATGCTGTAATGGTTCAAATGGTTGTTTCTGTAGAACCGACAGAACCAAGTTTAGATCCCATGGACATATGGGAATATTAACCGGAGGACTAATACGCATCACTCCTTGTATAAAGGCTTTGACTAGTGAATGCGAAGCCAAGGGCCTTTGAAAAAATATTGACAAGGCCGAAATCTGACCCTTGATAGTACTCAAGGCAAGCTTCCTATCTACAGCCCATTGTAGGAAGTCCAGAATCCTACCTATTACGTATTTACGTGGATGCCATTTCCTGGCCTCACACCAGGCGATGTACGCCTTCCAGATTCTATAGTAGATCTGCCTGGATACCGGTTTCCTGGCATTGATCATGGTAGACACCACAGCATTAGAGAGCCCCCTCTTTTTTAGAATGTGGGCTTCAATAGCCAGGCCGTCAAACCTAGGGCTGGTAAGGAAGGGTGGTATATCGGTCCCTGCGAAAGCAGGTCCGGACGATGTGGGAGGGTCCAAGGACTCCCCACAGACATTTTTACAATCTCCGCGTACCATGCTCTTCGGGGCCACGCTGGAGCCACCAGAATCACTGGTTTCTTTTCTACCCTGATTCTGCGGAGTAATCGAGGTAACAATTGTGGCGGTGGGAATGCATATATCAGCTTGAACTGATCCCAAGGGAACACTAGGGCATCCGAGCCGCAAGCTAGGGGATCCCTTGTCCAAGAGACAAACCTGTCCACCTTTGCGTTGAATCTGGATGCTAGCAGATCTACATCCGGTGTTCCCCACCGCTGACATATTGTCCGGAAAACCTCGGGATGAAGGGACCATTCCCCTGGGCATAATTGTTGGCGACTTAGAAAGTCCGCCTTCCAATTCTCCACCCCTGGAATGAATATCGCAGATATGGCTGGGACATATCTTTCTGCCCATCTCAGGATGTAATTTACCTCCCTTTGGGCTGCACGACTCCTGGTGCCCCCTGACGATTGATATATGCCACTGCTGTGGCATTGTCTGACTGAACTCTGACAGGGGACCCTTGGAGTTTGGATGTCCATGCTACTAGGGCATACCGGGCTGCTCGTATCTCTAAGAGATTGATGGGCAGGGCCTTTTCTGCTTCTGACCACTTGCCCTGGAGAGACCATTGCTCCAGTACTGCTCCCCAGCCTACAAGGCTGGCATCTGTAGTGACCACCTTCCAGGAAATCGGACTGAAGGATTTCCCTCTTTCCAGATTCTGGGGAACCAACCACCAGCGGAGGCTCCTGCGAACGGAAGGGGACAAGGACATTGGTAAGTCCAGAGCCTGAACTTTTTTGTTCCAGGCTGACAGTATGGCCCTTTGCAACTTCCTTGAATGGAATTGACCGTAGGGTACTGCTTCGAATGATGCCACCATCTTTCCCAGCAGCCTCATGCACAGGCGTATGGATGGCTGTCTTTTTGAGCCCACTAAGTGGATCAAATCTCTCAAAGACGACCCCTTTTCTTGAGGCAAGAAAATTTTTCTCTGGTCTGAATCCAGCCTTAGCCCCAAGTATTCCAGACTTTTGACTGGCTTTAGGGCTGACTTGTCTCGGTTGATAATCCAACCGTGATATTCCAGATACTTGATTGTCTCGTGAACAACCACTTCTAGTTTCTCCACTGAGTGGTCTATCAGCAACAAGTCGTCTAGATATGCCATTATCGTTACACCTCGTGTTCTTAGATTGGCCAATAATGGGGCCAAAATTTTTGTGAACACTCTTGGTGCTGTGGCCAGACCGAAGGGTAAGGCTCTGAACTGAAAATGGCGCCCTTCTACCGCAAAGCGTAGAAATTTTTGGTGGGCTGGAAAGATGGGAATGTGCAAATAAGCATCCTTGATGTCGATCGAGGCTAACCATTCCTCCCCTTGTAGGGCAGTGGCTACCGATCGGATCGACTCCATCCGGAAAGTCCTGATATGCAGGAATTTGTTTAGCCCTTTTAGATTTAGTATGGGCCTCACGTCCCCGTTTGGCTTCGGAACTGTAAAGAGGTTTGAGTAAAACCCGAACCCCCACTCTTCCAGGGGAACCTCTATAATTACTGCTTGAAGCAATAATTGTTCTAGTGCCAACAGGAGGGATCCTCTCTTCTGGGGATCCCTTGGCACGTTTGACCTTATAAAGCGGGAAGAAGGGGAGTTTTTTAACTCCAATTTGTATCCCAGATTTACTGCGGAGAGCACCCATCTGTCTCGGATCGTGTCCCGCCAGGTCTCTGTGAACAACTGAAGTCTTCCCCCCACCCGATTGGGTGGGGGCAACCCTTCATGCATTTGACTTTGGGGGAGGTTTTGTACCTCTCCTGCTCCAGGGCTTTTTGTTACCCTGCAACTGTCCCTGATTTCTACCTCCGGGATTTGACCGAGGAGGCCGTCGGAACTGTTTCACAGCCGATGTCCTAGGGACTGGAGAAGCCGGCCTCTTAAAAGAGGGACCTCTAACTCTATTTTTAACCGGCAAAAGTGTACTTTTACCGCTGGAAATTCTCTGGATATACTTGTCCAGGTCTTCCCCGAATAAGCGCTCCCCATGAAATGGGAAGCTAACCAGCAATTTTTTACAGGGAGCTTCAGCAGACCAGTTTTTGAGCCATAGAAGCCTGCGCATATGTACTACAGACAGCGTAAGGCGGGAGGCCTGATGGATTGAATCCTTTATAGCGTCCACCGCAAAGCATAAGGCTCTAGGTAGATCAGCTAGGGCAAGAGCCTGCTGATCCGGCAAGTCCCTTAAGACCTGTTTCAACTGATCCTTCACTGCTTGGCAGACCCCAATAGCTGCCACTGCTGGTTGTGTCACCAATCCTGCTGTAGAAAAAGCAGATTTTAATAAGGACTCCAATTTTTTATCTATTGGGTCCTTGAACATTTGGACATTTTCCACCGGACATGTCAGTGATTTATTCACACAAGAGATGGCTGCGTCCACTGTAGGGACCCTCCATTTTCTGATGAACTTATCCTCCATGGGATAGACCACCGGAAATCTCTTGGGGGGAGTAAATATTTTGTCAGGATGCTCCCAATCCTGGTAAATGAGCCCCTCCAGTAAAGGATGGATCGGAAAGGAACAAACAGTCTGGGGAGCTTTTAGCGACCCCAACGAGGAGACAGAAGTGGAGGATGGCTCCGCAAGTGGCATTTTAAATGCTGATCGGACCATATTAGTCAGGGACTGAACCCATAACCTTTCAGCATGTGATGCTGAGAACGGCTCTTCCACTGTTGATTCCTCTGCAACCGAATCGACCTCATCCTGATCCCCCTCAGGTAGGTCGACCTCTGTATGGGACTGTTGCTCTGTTAACAGGCACTCTGAGGGGGGAGATGGAGATCGAGCGCTTTTCTCCTGTGACAGGGAAGCAGCGATCAATGCTGACAATCTCTCTTCCAGCCCTCCCAGAGCTGAGGAAAAAACCTCCTCTGTTACATACACAGGAGCAGGTGAACTGAGGACAGCCACAGTACCAGGTACTCCTGAGGGTGCTCTACGGTCACTAACCTCTGATTCTTCAGGGGAGACTGGTGCAGCCAAAGCATGCCCAAGATCCTCAGAGCCCGATGGAGACCCCCTATTCCTCCTGGAATTTCTAGTCCCGGAGTTTTTAGACGGCATATTCCTAAGCCACAAAGCTGAGGTATTCCAGCCGAAATACACCAGTTACTGATAATAGTCTAGCATAAATGCTGCTATAAGAAACAGTTGGTGTCTACTAATGTGCCTTTCTAGGGGATGCCTGTATCAACCGCTTGCTGTATGCCTTTAAATGTTGCCAGCTCTGTCTCTGTACTTCATAGCCAGCTCACTACAATATTGTGGTTTTTTTTAAACTGCTGGGACGCCCGCACATGCGCAGAAGCACTGCGGCGCGCACAGAGCGTCATCCCCCAGGCTCCGCCCCCTTTCCCGGCTCACCTCTATATATAGAGGCGCGTGCACGCGCACGCCCTCGGCCACGTGCGCCTTCGGCGCTAATTTCAAAAAATGGTAACAAGGGACAGGAGCCAGGGCCCCTCTTTGCCGCAGGCCGGGGGATGGACGAGCACTGCAACATGGCAGAGGAAGCAGTTTCCTATAAGAGAACTCACCATCTGCCTGGACTTTGCTCTGCTGAGAAGAAGCTAGTCCACATGACAAGAAAACATTCCACAGCGGCCTCTAGTGGACAAACACAGGTACCGCAGTCTAATATATTAAATATATATATAAAATATTTATTTATTTTTCTTGACCACCATTAAAAATTATTACATTTTTTTAGTAGTTACAGGCATGCACAGATATTAGCGGGAATACCATTAGGTAACAGACAGAAAGACAAATTAGGCTTGGGGGTCCCCCAATAGAACCAAGTTCCTGGGGGCCCCCACTTACCTGTTCCCCGCCGCAGGACTTTGTTTGGTCCACAAAAGCCCAAACTTCACCTATCACGGCAGGCATTGTAATCAAACCTTCAGGGACCGGGTTCCCAAGGATTCCACTCCCCTGGACCTGTATAGCACCCTGCACAGAAAACATCTTGGTCGTGGGTATGACCAGAGCTCTGGATCCCAGGGTCCAGCTCTCCTAAGAGAAGCATTACAGGCAAAACCTTGCTCTTCTCTGCAAGGCCCGGGTACCGACCGTTTAGCTATGAAGCTTTTTTGGTCGGATCCGGAATAGCTTACTGAGGCCCAAAAGAACCTGTACGCAAGCTCAGTGAAAAACACATGTTTCTTCTTGGCCAACACCTTAGACACTGGCAAAAAACTGAGGTGCTCCCGGATGGGAGGGGCTTATATAGGGGAGGGTACTTCCGGTTTTGGAAGTTGCCAGTGCCAGCACCTGACGGTATCTATATAACCCATTAGTAATGACTATGTCGCTCTGTGTCCCGTGATGTACGAGAAAGAAAGGTATACTCTCAAAGCTCGGACAACGTCCAAGGAATGCAACGCCGACTCCTTAGGATTCGACGGCTGAGGACACAAGGATGGAAGTACAATGTCTTCGTTGAGATGAAAAGCCGAAACGACTTTCGGAAGAAAGGAAGGCTGCGGCCGCAGCACCACCTTATCCTTGTGGAAAATCAAATAGGGAGCCTTGCAGGACAAGGCTGCCAGCTCAGAGACTCGTCTAACTGACGTAACAGCCACCAAAAAGACAATTTTCTGAGAAAGTGTCAACAGGGGAATATCTCTAATATTCTCAAACGGTGCCTTCTGGAGCACCGAGAGGACCAGGTTCAAGTCCCACGGAGGTAACGGGGGACGGACCGGAGGGGCCACATGTCGGACCCCCTGCACAAATGTACTCACGAGAGAGTGAGTCGCCAGGGGTCGCTGAAAAAAGACAGCCAGGGCAGATATCTGTCCCTTAATCATACTTAGGGCAAGCCTTTGGTCCACCCCATGCTGTAAAAACAGCAGGATTCTGGAAACCAAATAGGTACGCGGATTCCATTTCATTTCCTCACACATGGAGATGTAGGTCTTCCAAGTGCGGTGATAAACCTTCCTAGAGGACGGTTTTCGAGCACTTCTCATAGTAGAGATTACTGAGTCTGACAGGCCCCGGTCTCTCAGTACCTGGTTCTCAACAGCCATGCCGTTAAAGCCAATGACTGTAAAGCAGGATGGAGTATGGGACCTTGCGATAGCAGGTCCTTCTGTAGTGGTAGGCACCAGGGGACGTCTGCTACCAGACGTACTAGATCGGCGTACCAAGGACGCTGAGGCCAATCTGGAGCGATTAGGATCATTGGAATTCCCTCTGCCTCCACTCTGCAGAGCAGAAGAGGAAGAAGCCTTAAGGGAAGGAAGGCATAGATTAGCCGATACTGACCCCACGATGCTACCAACGCGTCCGTTGCGTCTGCCCATGGGTCTCTTGACCGGGCCACAAATCTCAATACCTTCCGATTGAGTCGGGAAGCCAGAAGATCTACATCTGGCGTGCCCCATCTTTGGCAGAGGAGTTGGAACACCTCCGGGTGTAAGGACCATTCTCCCTGGTCCAGCATCTGGCGGCTCAGGTAGTCCACCTGCCAGTTTTCCACACCCGGAATGTACACGGCCGACAGTGCCGGTACGCTCCTCTCTGCCCACTTCAGGATGCGAGCGATCTCCGATGCTGCAGCTGAGCTTCTTGTTCCTCCCTGATGATTGACATATGCCACTGCTGTGGCGTTGTTTGACTGGATCCTGACTGGACGCCCTTGCAGCCTCTGAGACCATTTGAAGAGGCACAGCTTGATCGCCCGGATCTCCAGGACATTGATCGGCAGGATGGCTTCCTCTGGGGTCCAGCGACCTTGCGCCGACTGGACACCCCAGACTCCCCCCCAACCTGTAAGGCTGGCGTCCGTCGTGATCACTATCTAGTAAACCGGAAGAAATGACTTCCCGGCCATTAGAGCCGGTGCTGTCAGCCACCATACCAGGGATCTCCTGACTAGGTGGCTCAATCGGATTTGATAATCCAGAGATGAAGGGCATCTGTTCCATCTGGACAGAACTTCCTTCTGTAACACTCGAGTGTGGTATTGAGCATATGGGACCGCCTCGAAGGAGGCTACCATGAGGCCCAACACTCGCATGCAAAAACGGAGTGACGACCAATTCCTGGAAGTCAGCTGCCGTACTGCAGCCCGGAGGGTCTGCAACTTCTCCACAGGGAGGAATACCTTTGCCTCTGAGGAATCCAGAATCAACCCCAGGTACACTAGGCGTTGAGTCGGCACCAATACTGACTTTTGCGTGTTTAGTATCCAACCACAGTCTCGAAGAGTCTGACAGGTAATGGACACGCTTACCTCTAATTCTGAGCTTGAAGGGGCCTTCAGCAGAAGGTCGTCCAAGTAACCTGTGATAGCGATACCCCGCTGTCTTAGAAGTGCCAGAATCGGAGCGAGCACCTTGGTGAACGTCCTGGGTGCTGAGGCAAGGCCAAACGGGAGGGCCACAAACTGGTAGTGGTTCTTCCCGATAGCAAATCGGAGAAACCTCTGGTGTCTGGAGTATATGGGGACATGCAGGTATGCGTCCTTGATGTCCAAGGAGGCCAGAAAGTCCCCCGGATGGAGAGCCGTGACTACAGATCGAACCGACTCCATCCGAAATCTTTGTACCTTCACAAAGCAATTGAGGGCTCTGAGATCCAAGATTGGACGAACCCCCTCCTTCTTCGGCACAATGAACAGATTTGAGTAAAAACCCTGACCCCGTTCCTGTTCTGGAACTGGAATAACTACCCCGCGTTCCAGTAGACCCTGGACCGCCCCATACAGGGCCTCCCGACGGGTCGGTAGTAGCTGGAGATTGGAGGTGATGAATCTGTCTGGTGGACAAGAGAGAAATTCTATCTTGTAGCCTGAGGAGATTACTTCGCAAACCCACCTGTCGGAGACTAGAGCAGTCCACTGAGTCGCGAATTTGCGAAGACGTCCCCCCACCCGAGAGCTGGGTGGGGGCGGACCTTCATGTGGACGCAGATTTGTCCGCAGGCTTGTTGGGTCTGCGGGACCAAGGACGCTTCTGTCCTTGGGCAGGCGCTTTATCGGCCTGGGGTCTTTTCCCTGTCGCCTTAAGGGGGTGAAAAAAACGCTTACATGCAGTAAAGGAGGGCCCTTGCCCTTGGCGTGGTCCCTTACCCTTGCTAGTTTGGGGAAGCAAAGTGCTTTTACCTCCTGTGGCATCCTTGATGATGTCATCCAGAGAAGCCCCAAAAAGTCTGTCACCCTAAAAGGCAGATCCAACAGGGCTTTCTTGGAAGTCTGGTCCGCAGACCAGCCCTTTAGCCAGATCAGGCGGCGTATTGCTACTGCATAAACCGAAGCTCTTGACAGCAGGGGATTAGTATCCATGTCTGACTCGCAGACAAACTTAAGGCCCTGGACCAACTGGTCGGCCAAAGTTATCTCATTAGGAGGAGCATCTCGCTCCTTTAACCCCTGGAGTAGCAATATAGGTAGCGAGCGAGCGCTTCAGCCTTCTTATCCACAGGGTCCTTGAAAACAGGAGCCCCTTCTACTGGAATAGTGGTGGCTCTATTAAGTCTGGACACCGAAGGGTCCACTATAGGGGGAGAGGTCCATATCTTCAGAAAACTCTCCTCAAAGGGGTACCGTACTGCAAACCTCTTTGGCGCTGTAAAGACCCTCAGTGGGTTCTCCCATTCCTTGTATAAGAGTTTGTCAAAATAAGACACACAAGGGAACACCTTAGCAGTGCGGGCAGGTTTACGAAACCCAAAGGGGACTGGAGTATCTGCTACTTCTGCAGTCTTTTCCAACTTTAGCGTATCCCGCACTGCAGTAATAAGGTCAGATACCAAAGCCGTCTCGCGTACTGACCTGGACTTGGAGTCCTCCTCACTGTCTGATCGGTCACGGTCTGCAGTCTCTGACGCATCAGAATCTGGGCCATGAGCCGTAGCTGGACCTGGTTCTGCATCAGAAATATCCCCAGAAGATTGCAGGGGACAGGGGCGTTTATTACCCCCTGTATTCCCGTGTGCTGCTTCCACCCTGGCAGCAAACGCCTCTAGGATTGCCGACATAGCGTCCATAGACACCTCAGGGACACCAGCTGCTAAATCTGGTGTTTCAGGGGAGAAGACATCTGGCTCAGATGCCATGCTGACCACACGCTGACACCCACAGGGCTCCAGGCAAGATATCAATAGGCCATCCTCCTGTGCTGCAGAGAGGCTGGGTCACCCAGAGGACTCACCACCCTGGATAGGTACTGCTATGCTGCGCCTGTGATGCTGTCCCCTTGCTGCTGTGTCAGTCTGCTTCTTTTATCAGCACTTCCTGTGTGAATTTTCGCGCCAGTGTAATGCACCCTAGAGGCCGGAGGCTCTCGCAAAATGGTTGCCAAAAACGTCTGTATGGAAGATAATGTGGGCTCTAAGAAAATGGCCGCCGACAGAAGATAGAGGTCAAGCAGCCATAGCCCACAAAAAGATGGCCGCCGAACGGCAATATCTGCATACAGGGTGGACAAACATGGTCGCCGATCAGCTGATAGGGGCCAGTGGGTGTGGCCGAACCACAGGAAGATGGCCGCCGGGCAGTCACAAGAGGCCAAACTTGGCATGGACCACCTCAAAATGGCCGCCGACAGCATGGAGGAGGAAGGACACAAACACAGGTAAGAAAAAATGACATTTCTTTTAAATGTTAGTTACAGCCAGCCCCGCTCCAGTGGGACCCCCTAGGTGACCCCCAGTACCCAGCAACCTTTAGCTAGAAGCCCAGGGAGGAGGGAAAGGCAGGGAGAGAGGGAAGAAAGGGGCCACAACCACTTACTTGATCTCTCCAGGAATGTCCAGCTAAATCACCCAGCCGAGGCAGGGGAGTTTTACTTACCTATCCTGCATGTATTCTGCTGGAAGACATTCCAAACAGATCATCGTCCGCGCACGGAAGGTGACTGTTGGCCAGGCATGCTGTGATTGGACCCAGAAGGGACGATCATATGTATGCCCTGGAGCATGACGCTCACCGGACAGGCTGCTGCGACTCGGCCGTAAGGTCAGCCGAAGCTGAGCGGTCCGATGCAAGCCTTGGAGCGTAAGCTCACCGGTCAGGCTGCTGCGACTCGGCCGTAAGGTCAGCCGAAGCTGAGCGGTCCGATGCAGGCCCTGGAGCGTAAGCTCACCGGCCACCCGTGGAGCGACGGGCATGTCGTGGAAAACCCAGCGCGTAGCTAGGGTTGGCACACGCTCGATGGCCGAAACTGGGGAGACTACAAGGATCGAGGATCCAGCCTGTCACCCAGTCGGCAGTTGATCGAAGATCGCAGGAAACAACAAATGTAGCAAAAAAATAAAATAAATATATATATATATATATATATATATATCTTTTTTCCCCGGACCAATGGGCCCGAAGGGAGCCATGTCCTACTCCTTGCTAGACAGAAAAAAACTGATCTGCGAAGATGCAGACTGAGAGGGTATACCCAGAGGGTCCGCCCCCTGGGCGGTACTGTAGAAGGTGTGATGCAACACTTTTTACAAGTTTTTCTGCCTAGTCACTCCTAATTAACGGATAATACCCACTTTGTCAATAGAGAAGCTGTGTCGGTCCATGGACGAAAGAGTAAAGGGAGGTTAATGGGAGGAGAGAAAAAGGAGGGATAATGGGAGGAGAGAAAGGAAGGAGAAAAATAGGCAGAGACAAGAAAAGGAGCATAAAGAGAGGAGAGAAGAGAATGAGGTGAGGAGAGGAAACAGAAAAAAGATAAAAGAAAGAGAGAAGTGAAAAGAAGTAGGATGGATACATTAGAGATCAGGAGGATTAAAGGAGAAGTAGAGAGAAAATAAAGAGGAAGGGAAACAGAAGGAGGATAAGAGGAGGAGAAAGGTTAGAAGGATGATAGAAGAATGAGAAAACTGATTTGAAAAGAAGAGGGAGTAGAAAGAAGAAACGAAGGATAGAAATGGGAGTGAGGAGAACAGAAGGTACATAAGGGGAGATAGAACAGAGGGATGATAAAATGAGGACAGATTAGAAGGTGGATAGAAAGAGGAAGAGAAAAAGCGGACACAACAGAAAGGGAATGGAAGGAGGAGAGTAAAGCCATATATGGATCAAAATTCAACAGGTTCAGTAAGGACTGGATGGATTTCAATCCATGTATGGGCAGGCTGGTTGTACAGAAGTTGATGGACCGATTGGCTTTTGTACAACCACCCTGTTGGGTTTTTCCCAATGGATCAGTGCCGCCGGCTATAGTCTACAGCACTAATTTGTGTATTCTGATGGCGGGGATGTCTCCCGACTGTCAGAACACAATAGCTCGGTGGGAAGGATTCCTCTATCCACATAGAATGGGAGAATTCTAGTCATTTTTTTCCTTCATGAAAAAAAATTACTAATGTATGGCCTGCCTTAAGAACAGAACAAGGATGGAAAAAGGAGATTAGGGAACATGAGGATGATAAAAAAAAGGAAATGGATAGAAGATAAGAAGGATGGAAAAAGGAGATTAGGACAATGAGGATGCTAGAAAAAGGAAATGGATAGAAGAGAAGGATAGAGGAAGGAGTAGATAGAAGGAGAGGAGAGGAGAGTGACTAAGAAGCCTAAATGTGTGGAGAAGAAAGAAAAGAAAAACACAGGAAAATGACAGACGCAGAAAGGAAAATGAAGATAAAAAATAAAACGCAATAAAGAGAGAAAGAAAAAATAGGAGGAAAATCTGCTGCCTGGGGAATTGTACCATCCTAGACATCTGCTGAGATAATCTCACTGGGATGTGACGCTCATCTAATGAGCCTCATAAATTCCCATATAACAGTCTCCTGACTTACTTCAGGTACACACATTTCATTTGCATACTGGCATGGGGTCTTGTTGGCCATAATTTTGTATACAGCTTCTCCAGATGTAGCCAAGAATCTGTCTCTGAATTAAGGAGTGATAATTTCCATATGTTTACACTTGGCTGCCAGTCTGTGATCTAATCTAGAAAGGCGCAATGTAGCGCGCTTATAAAAAGGATACACGGCGGTGACAGCCCAGTACGAGATACAGATGGCGATTAGGATGAAGGTGATGATTGGGTAAAACAGGGTAGACATGATGTATCCTATTGCTCTGAAAAATAAAAGGTTACAAAGTTACACAGCTGACATGCTAAACACAGCCAACCACGGCCTGAGTTGGTACTTGGCTTCATTTTAGAATTCAAAGTGTAGTTTTCAGTAAAACATTTCGTAAAAGTACATAACAGTTTTCAACAAAAGAATTGTTTCTTTATTTCTGCTCTTCAATCAGAAGTGTGACATTGGTGTTTAAAAAAAAAAAAAAAACAGGTTTTCCACCAATGTTTTTTTTTTTTATATATATATTCCTTAAAGAAGGCAACAAGTATATGACATATAACAATGACAGTGTGTATTAAACACGTTCTGGAAGACAATACTGAAACTATAAATCAAATTTTCCACAATTTTAATTCAACAAAGGACAATAAAATTGTAAACTTGTATTTCTGTTTTGGTGTAGACTTTGGGGGAGATTTACTAAAACCAGAGCACTCATAATCCGGTGCAGCTCTGCATGGTAGTCAATCAACCTCTAACCTCAGCTTGCTCAATTAACCTTTTGGCAATAAAACCTGGAAGCTGATTGGTCTCTATGCAGAATTGCACCAGACTTTGCACTCTCCAGTTTTAGTAAATAACCCCCTTTATCTGTTCCTCCTCCAACAGCAAAACACAATTTACACTACAAAATGGTCAACGCATTTTGCATGTTACTTCTTCAGGACCGTGGTGAAATAGTTAGTATGCAATATTATCTTTCATCGGTGTGATGGCAATATACACTGTGTGCAGAGCTATAACGCAAGTTGTATTTTTGAGGATTATTTAATTATTGACAACCAAAGTGCTCTCGGTCAATCCAAAATGTTAACCTCCCTGGCGGTATTCCCGAGTCTGGCTCGGGGTGGAATTTCAGTACCATAAGCGGTAACCCCGAGCCAGACTCGGGCTGCATCGCAGGATACAGGGAGAGTTACTTACCTTGTTCCTGGATCCTGCCATGTCTCCCCGCTGTGTGTGTGAGCTGTCTCCTCTCTCAATTCACACACAGCTCCGTTCCCTGCGACATTGCGGTGCACGGGGGCGGAGATCGGCGCCAAATTCAAAAAAGTAAAAACACAATACACATACAGTATACTATAGTCTTACTGATTACAGTACTGTATACAAAAATGACACATTCCCCTTTGTCCCTAGTGGTCTGTCCAGTGTCCTGCATGCAGTTTTATATTATAAATACTGTTTTTTCTGCCTGGAAACTGGAGATTGTCCATAGCAACCAAAAAGTGTCCCTTTATGTCAAAAGTGCTTTTAGACCAGCTAAAAAACAGCAATAATAAATTAGAATCACTTCCAGAATTGAGCGATAGCGATTTGTGGGGAAATTCGTCATCAAACACTAAATCTAATGACAGCGACAATTTTGCAACTGAGCAAATTTCAGTGTTTTTGATTTGATTACATTATTGAATCATTTTTATTATTTTTATATTATTATTTGTTATAATTATTTATAGTTATTTATTATATTATAATTTATGATTTTGTGTTTCAAACTTTATCATACCCGGGATGTCTACTAGACTTTGGTTTGGACAGATTTAAGTTAGTTATTCCTAAGAATTGCAGGCCTACAATATATAACGCCAAATTTAATGCAAAATAATTGTACCGCTTTCAGCACCTAAAATCAGACAGAATCATACCGCCAGGGAGGTTAATAAAATTCAAACATGAATATTTCTTAGGAGAATATCTATGTGAGCACAATTATTGGACAAGTATTCGTGTGCAGAATTATTATGCAACTACATGAAAATTTTCCCATCTCACTTGTTTATTTTCATCTGTTAGTCACAGTTCACACTGGGGCAGCTTCATAGTCACCCAAACCTTATGTGATGAGTGCACTAACGTACGCCTAAGCTTCTGAAGAAGCGTATAGATACGCGTAACATGTAGAGCCAAGCTACTGCACAACATGACCAACTCCCACCAAGACTGATAGAGAAACCATCTGTTATTGCAACAAGAATACAGTTTTAACCATTCGGGATTACCGGTATTTCCTTGGTGTATGAGTTGTGTGCGGTATCAGTATCTAGGCAACCTCTACTTTGCAAAGCTTTTTAATTATGGTTAGTTTGATTGTTTTTAATCTTTTAATCAATTTATAATAAAAACATTTTTAATATTGTGTACCTCAGTGCCTATAAAGTCCAACTACCAAGTCTTTACTATTATTTCCAAATGAAGAGATGTGACACATATTTAGTCCATTTTGGTATCCACAGTGCCACCCTGTGGTGATACCTTGAACTAACCTGTTGATTTGCTAAAACTGGAGAGAGCAAATCTTTTGCAGTTGTGCATGGTAGCCAATCAGCTTCTAACTTCAGCTCGTTCATGTAAGCTTTGACAAGAAAACTGGAAGCTGATTGGCTTCTGTATAAAGCTACACCAGATATTGCACTCTCCAGTTTACCCTAATATCTATATTGACCCAAACAGTTGTATTCCACTGGGATTAAAACACCTATTAGTTCGCACTCCAGATTGTTCCCAAAAAAGTAAGGGGGAGGTGGGAGGGGGTGGGGGATAGACTGGAGCAAGCAGAGGGTTTCCTACCAGGGCCAAAGGGGTGCTTTTATAAGATGTATCATGGAAATCAGCAGCCAGTGTCCCTGCCAGTAGTGTCCCAGGAGTAAGCTAGAGGACACCAATGTGAAAAGAAATTCAAATACTGAATACCATGATTAGGGCTATTAAGCCTATTCCATAAACAGAATACAATATTTTTCACTATAGTGGACGTTGAAGCAATCTGTTGTTCATGATGAAAGAACATAACATTTCTTACCATGTCCATTCATAACTCAATCTAATGTTTAATGACATTGTCATCATTTTGATTGGTCCAAAGAAACATCCTGGATTTGTCGAACCACTTCAATACTGGGCACTTTCCCCTCTTCCTGCCCAGGCCATTTTTCAGCTTTTAGCGCTGTGGCACTTTGAATGACAATTGTGCGGTCATACAACACTGTACCCAAACAAAATTTTTATAATTTTCTTTCCAGAAATAGAGCTTTCTTTTGGTGGTATTTGATCACCTTTTTTTGCTAAACAAACTAAAAAAGACTGACATTTTAGAAAAAAAAAAAAGTTTTTCTTAGTTTCTATTCATAAAATTTCGTTTTCTCCTTCACTGACGGGTGCTAATGAGGCGGCACTGATGGGCACTGATATGCAGCACTGATGAGCACAAATAGGTGGCACTGATATGCAGCAC
This sequence comes from Rana muscosa, assembly GCA_029206835.1. Lineage (NCBI taxonomy): Eukaryota > Metazoa > Chordata > Amphibia > Anura > Ranidae > Rana > Rana muscosa. The sequence continues at coordinate 47,735,526 of CM055120.1, forward strand.
TGATGGGCACTGATAGGCGGCACTGATGGACACTAATAGATGGCACTGATGATGAGGTACTGACAGGTGTTACTGCTGGGCACTGATGGGCACCGTGGTGGGCACTGAGAGACTTTATTGAGGGGGCACTGACTGGCAGCTGATGGGCACATCTGATGGGGTATGTTCTGATAATCAATGTGCTGATTATCAGCACAGTCCCCCCCCCCTCTGACAGGGAGAGCCGCGATCGGCTCTCCCTGTCAGCCCGAACCGAGGAATGCTGTTTACCATCACTTCCCCGTTCACGCGATGATCAGCTGTGATTGGTCACAGATGATCACGAGGCTCCTTACCACGATCGGAGAAATGACACCCAGTCAGGATAACAGAACCACTGCCCGGCCGTCAAACTGCTATAGGCCGGGCTGGAAGTGGTTACATTTCTCCTCTTCTCGGGTCCCCTGCCGACACTACTGGCTCCACTCACCTGCTAAGTGCCCCCATTGCAAGCCACATGGGGGCACTCATGTGGGCTCGCTCCTGAACCAAGCTTTGTGTGTCCACTGACCCCGCCCCCACCTCTCTGGCTGTGATTGACAGCAGCAGGAGCCAATGGCTCCTGCTGCTGCCTCTGAGCCAGTGAGGAGAGAGAAAGAAAGCAGCGCTGAATCAACATTGGGTTCAGGTAGGTGTAAGGGGGGCTGAGGAGGGTAGCTGCACACATAAGGTTTTGTATCTTAATACATATTATGCATTAAGGTACTAAACCTTCTGTCTTTAGAACACTTTAATGTTTCAATTAAACATTTACAATTTTGTGTAATTCTTTATATTTTTTAATATTGTGATTTTATATGAAAATTACAGTATTAAACATGAATACTCTCACTATCAGACTGCAGTGGCATCAGCAGGCTAAAGGTTTGTCAGTGAATTTTCTAGTCTACATGTAATTACTATGTCTAAGCTGTGATGATCAGGAACAACTATGGTTGGTTTAGTGGGGATTGGAGCTTCCAGTGGCAGCGGAGTTTGAGAGTCACCAGGTGTGCAAAATGTCAGCTGCTTCTTTTCAAAGAGAGGATGTTTATTAAATGTATCCTCAGCAAGGGGAACTGTGCTGGGGAGCATTCATTTTGGAATTGTGAGTGTGAAGGGGTTAAAAAAATGGAATTTGAAAAGCAGATAAAAAAAAATAGGCTGTCTAGGACTCAAAGAATTCTGAAATTAAAACTTTTTACATTTTGTTTAATTAATTGTGTTTAATTTTTCCTGTAAACTTTGGATATCTGATTGATGTAAGTGAACACAACTTGCATCAAACAATTATTTAAAGTATAATTAAAGGCAAAACTTTTTTTTTTTTTTACTTTTGGATAGAGTGGATAGGGATTAGAACCCCTGTCAGTTTTTATTGCTGTCTGTGTCCCCGTTTCACCCTCTCTATTTGTCCTGTTTACCATTATCATTGAAAGTAAAAGTAAAAGAAAATCTCAAATTTTGGGTTGTCCCCAGATAAGCAATAGAGGGGAAATCTTCCTAAGGGGACACTAGTTCTGGTGACCTGGGGCGACCCCAAAGAATTCCCTTAATCTGCAGGGATTTCCCCTCACTTCCTGTTTGGCGATGGGACAGGAAGTGACACAAGGTGGTGAAAAAAAAATATCCCATAAAGGGTTATTACTCTCCCTTACTCTATTCAAAATGCCTATAGTTCTACTTTAAGGCTCCGTTTTTTTACTAGCGCTTATTAGCGTTTTTCAGTGTAGCGTTTTTTAGCTTTTTTTTTTTTTTTTTTAATGGCTCAAAAAACGTTAAAAAACGCTCGTGACCAGCGTTTTTGAGCGTTTATGAGCGTTTTGCGTTTTTTTCTGCCGAAAAACGGCACTTTGAACGCAAATTTCTTGTGTTCAGAAAAAAGCCCATTAACTCCACTGCTCTTTAAAGCTAAAAAACGTTATGTGTACATGAACACATAGGCTATCATAGAGTGCAGTTAATGGGCTTTTTAAAAAAACGCCAAAACGCCAATAAACTGCAGTTTATCAGCTTCTGTGTACATGGAGCCTAAAGCCTTGTACACACGGTCGGACTTCCATCGGACTTTTCCGTGGTTTTTTGTCCGAATGGAGTTGGTTGGGAACACCCATAGCATACACACACCACAGGACTTTTCTGCAAACTTTCTTAAAACTTCTTACAACATCGCGTGTTTTTTCTGCTCTTTTCTGATCTTTACTGCCACCCTTTGGTCAACTTCTGCTATTGTTGGTTGATTTTTAACAGTTGTTTTGTCCATCGGACTAAAGTCCGATGGTTATCTGTACACACGGTCGGACTTTGCTCCATCGGACTTTTGTTGGGCAAAAGTTTGTCCGTTTGCAGACCCAACTTTTGTCCGATGAAATCCAAAACCAAACGAAAAAAGTTTGTCCGATGGAGCGTACACACGGTCGGATTGTTGGTCCAACTTGCTTAAAACGAAGTTTGTTGGGCAAAAGTCCGACCGTGTGTACGGGGCTTTAGACATCTATTTGTTTAAAACAATCAGATTGAATGGCTGATCACATTAAATATTAATACTTGTTGCCACATGTGCTACAGTTTGAGTTGCAGCACAATCTTCTTTAGATTAACAAATACATTTATGAAGTGAGGTCCTACCTAAACAATCTGTTCATTTTTTATCCAGTCAGACAGCCCCTTCTGCTACACAATTGATGGTAGATTTAACCACTTCCAGACCGCCACACGACTAGAGGGATATCTCTGTTATGGCAGCAGCTAGCTGCCATAACCCAGGTATCCTCGTCTTCAGGCGGCAGTGATTCTGATTTATTATCACTGTTTTCTAGCTGGTCTAAAACCACTTTTGACATAAAGGGACACTTTTTGGTTGCTATGGACAATCTCCAGTTTCCAGGCAGAAAGAATAGTTTTTATAATATAAAAGTGCATGCAGGACACTGGACAGACCACTAGGGACAAAGGGGATGTGTTATTATTACATACAGTACTGTAATCAGTAAGATTACAGTATACTGTATGTATACTACAGTACGTGTTTCACTTTTTGAATTTGGCGCCGAACTCCCTCCCCGTGTGCCGCAACGTCGCAGGGAACGGAGCTCGGCACTCGGCAGTGTGAATTGAGCGAGGAGACGGCTCGCACACACTGCGGGGAGACATCGCAGGATCCAGGGGACAAGGTAAGTAACTTCCCTGTATCCTGCAATGCAATCCCGAGTCTGGCTCGGGGTTACCGCTCTTAGCATGAAAAACTCACCCCGAGCCAGACTTGGGATTACCGCCAGGGAGGTTAAATGTGGTGGCTGCATTTGTTTTTGTTTTTTAGGCTTTTTTTTTCTATTTTCACCTGGTGATTCAGCCAGTAAGTCTGTTTTTCAAAATAACAAGCTCTCCAGCAGAATGTATCAGTTACAGGGATGGGACAAACCATTTACCACTAGCAGAGGTGCTTTCAATGATCAGCTTTTATTTATTTATGTAATCAAAAAGTACGGAGGGTGAATGCGGGATGATTAAACCCTACATAAGTAACAACCCAAGAAAATGTATACAAAAATTTGAGCAAAGGTTATTTATGTAAAACCTTTATCCTAAAAAGAAAAAAAAAATGGTTTGCTGTAACTGCTTATAACACATAAGCTGGAGTTTGGCTTCAATTTGTGTGTGTATTTAAATCTGCCAGTGCATCTAACACTCCCTTCTCCCAGGCTAACAATGCTGCTGTCTAAAAGGTGCCCCTTGTGCTCCTTCATCCAGAGTAGGGCACTCCAATTCAGGAGGTGTTTTACAGATCAAAACAGAGGGAAAAAAGGCCTAAAAAAGAAAAATGTAGCCACCATATTTAATGATTGGTAAGCTGCAATATATTACATTTGTGGTTTTGGGTTTAATACCGCTTTAAATTTCTCCTAAAAAAAAAAATGCTTTCAGATTCATAGCTGCATATCTGCAATGTGAGGTAATCCAAGACAAACTGTTTAGTATGAGGGCCAAATATTTACAAATATTAGCGGTCCGAAAAAAAAAAGTCCCCCCCCTACATCAGGTTCCAAATCAGAGTCCCCCCTTACATCAGGTTCCAAATCAGAGTCCCCCCTTACATCAGGTTCCAAATCAGAGTGTCCCCCCCCCTTGCATCAGGTTCCAAATCAGAGTGTCCCCCCCTTACATCAGGTTCCAAATCAGAGTCCCCCCTTGCATCAGGTTCCAAATCAGAGTCCCCCCTTGCATCAGGTTCCAAATCAGAGTCCCCCCTTGCATCAGGTTCCAAATCAGAGTGTCCCCCCCTTACATCAGGTTCCAAATCAGAGTCCTCTCTTACATCAGGTTCCAAATCAGAGCCCCCTCTTACATCAGGTTCCAAATCAGAGTCCCCCCTTGCATCAGGTTCCAAATCAGAGTGTCCCTCCCTTACATCAGGTTCCAAATCAGAGTCCCCCCTTACATCAGGTTAAAAATCAGAGTCCCCCCTTACATCAGGTTCAAAATCAGAGTGTCCCCCCCTTACGTCAGGTTCCAAATCAGAGTCTCCTCTTACATCAGGTTCAAAATCAGAGTGTCCCCCCCTTACGTCAGGTTCCAAATCAGAGTCCCCCCTTACATCAGGTTCCAAATCAGAGTCCCTTTTTACATCAGTAATACCAATATTATTAATTTTACTAACCAGTGTTGCCAACCTACCAGATTGAAATTTACTGACACAACACGCACAATTTACTGGCACATCCACGTTTTTACTAGCATTTTCAAAAGTTACGGATTTACAGTTTTAAAGCGGAGTCCCACACAAAAATTTTACTTTTGCTTTTCCGGTTCCTCCCCCCCTCCGGTGTCACATTTGGCACCCTTCAGGGGGGAGCAGATACTTGTTGAATCCAGGTATTTGCTACCACTTCCGGCGCCAGATCGCCGAAAAATCCGTGGCGATCTACGCCATGTCTGGCTCTTCCTCCGCCCCCCCCCTCTGTCTTCCGGGAGACACACAGGTCCCAGAAGACAGCACGGACCAGTGAGGATGCGCAGCACAACTCGCGCATGTGCAGTAGGGAACCAGGCTGTGAAGCTGCAAGGCTTTGATTCCGGATTCCCTTACTGAAGATGCCGGCCCCTGCACCCGGGAGCCCAGGGACAAATTGGCTTCGGGTGAGGACATCGCGGGCGCCCTGGACAGGTAAGTGTCCATATTTTAAAAGCCAGCAGCTGCAGTATTTGTAGCTGCTGACTTTTAAATTTTTATTTTTTTCGGTGGAACTCCGCTTTTAGTGCAAATTTCAGTATTTAAACGTAGGACATTTTAGTCTACTAAAATCTACTGGCGATTTAGTCGACTAAATACGACTAAAACAATTGCAGAAGACTAAAATGGGTCTAAATCTAAAATGCCATTTTAGTCCTAAGACTAATGCCTAATATACGACCGTTTTTAATGTCATTGAAAAAAACTAAGTTTTTCTCGACGTGATTCTTTTCAAGCCTGCCTTGCCTACACACGATCATGAAAAAAAATGCTCGAGCAAAGCGCGGTGACGTACGAAATGTACGACGGCACTATAAAGGGGAAGTTCCATTCGGATGGCGCCACCCTTTGGGCTGCTTTTGCTGATCCTCGTGTTAATAAAGTTTGGTGAGAGCCGATTCGCGCTTTTCAGCCTCGTGCTCTTCAGTCCGTTACAGCGTGACGAATGTGCTATCTCCATTATGAACGCTAGTTTTACAAGAACGAGCGCTCCCGTCTCATCACTTGCTTCTGACCATGCGCGTTTTTTTCACGTCATTAAAGCCTACATACGGCCGTTTTTCATGACGAGAAAAACGACGACGTGAAAAACTACGAGAAAAATTCAGAGCATGTTCCAAATTTTTAATGGCCATTTTTCACGTCGTGATAAATGCTCTGGAGCCCACACACAATCGTTTTTAATGACCAAATAAAAAAAATGGCATTTATCTCGTCATGAAAAACGGTCGTGTGTACGCGACATAAGACTAAAACTAAATCGAAATCTGCTGCCAAAATTAACACTGCAGTGTGCAGCAGCACAGATCACCGACATGTCCCCTCCTGAGTCACAGTGATGGTCTCTCTCCAAAAATACTGACGGTTGGCAACACTTAGTAACTTTGACAGCATGTTCTACCAAACAATGGGTTGAAGCCAACAACCTTGACTACACAGCGCCCTCTTCTGGTCACCTCCATTTGTGTTAGAGGAAATATGTAATGTCAAACACTGCTGGGTGATAATTACAGGCACTTGTCTAATCTTCCTAAGCGTCTTTCTTCCTGTGCATAATGTAATATGCAAATGTGAAAGGCTGCAAACCTGTTCAGTGATTGATAACGGATGTGCTGCTTAATCAGATCGTAAAATGAACATTTTATGCAGAATTAAAAGAAGAAGAAAAAAAGATTAAAACAGACAAAGAAAAAATTGTAAAAGACATAAAATGAAGACATATCTACAGCTCAGTGGTAAAAGCTTTTCATTCCAGGAATGGGAGGCCTTGGTGCATTTTTTTTGGTGACCATTTGTTATCAGGGAAAAGTAGCGCTATATGTGATTTTTACAGGTATCAGATGCCAGATTCTCCCAAAGTTCTATCAGAGGATTTGCAGTCATATCTAGTGGAGGACCGCTTTGTTTGAGTTCTTTCCTAAAGTCCACCTAAACTTTTAATTGAGAAAGGTACATTTCAGGTGAATCAAAAAGGTGTTTCAAAGTCTAATGCCGCGCACACACGACCGTTTTTCATGACGAGAAAAATGCATTTTTTTTATTTGGTCATTAAAAATGATCGTGTGTGGGCTCCAGAACATTTTTCGCGACGTGAAAAATGGGCATTAAAAATTTGGAACATGCTCTATTTTTTCTTGTCGTTTTTCTCGTCGTGAAAAGTGGCCGTGTGTGGGCTTTAACGACGTGAAAAAACGCGCATGCTCAGAAGCAAGTGATGAGACGGGAGCGCTGGTTCTGGTAAAACTAGCGTTCGTAATGGAGATAGCACATTCGTCACGCTGTAACGGACTGAAGAGCACGAGGCTGAAAAGCGCGAATCGTCTCTCACCAAACTTTAATAACACGAGGATCAGCAAAAGCAGCCCAAAGGGTGGCGCCATCCGAATGGAACTTCCCCTTTTTAGTGCCGTCGTACGTGTTGTACGTCACCGCGCTTTGCTCGAGCATTTTTTTCATGAACGTGTGTATGCAAGGCAGGCTTGAGAGGAAACAAGAAAAATCACGTCGAGAAAAACTTCGTTTTTTTACATGACGTGAATAACAGTCGTGTGTACGCGGCATTACAGTGTGTTCCTTTAAGCCTGGTTCACATCTATGCATTTTTAAGTGCACTTTCAGTTTTGCATGTCGAGCCGAGAAAATTAAGTTCAATGCTTCCAAGCATGCGTCGGAATTTTGCGCCTCGGAATTGCTACAGACGATCAGATTTTCCGATAGGAATTTTTTTCCATCGGAAAAATAGAGAACCTGCTCGCAATCTTTTGCTGGCGGAAATTCCGACAGCAAAAGTTCGATGGAGCTTACACACGGTCGGAATTACCGACCAAAATCTCACATCAGACTTTTGCTGGCGGAATTTCCGATCGTGTGTACGCAGCATAAGAAAGCAGCCACAACCTGAGCAGAAAAGCCTAACCACTGCCAGCATGCTGCAGAGAAGGACCCTTGCTCTATGTGTGAAAGCATTGGGCTATCGGCAGAGTTTTGAAATGCTCACTGATATGTCAACCCCTTTATAGCCCTGTACACACGATCGGTTTTACTGATGAAAACAGTCCGATTGATTTTTTTCATTGGACAAACTGATCGTGTATGGGACCCATCGGTCTTTTTTCCATCGGTTTTAAAAAATAGAACATGTTTTAAATTTTTCCGATGGATCAAAAACCGATAGCAAATTCCGATCGTCTATGGGCAAGTCCATCGGATAAAAAACCCACGCATGCTCAGAATCAAGTCGACGCATGCTCAGAAGCATTGAACTTAATTTTTCTCGGCTCATCGGAGTGTTTTACGTCACCGCGTTTGGAACGGTCGGTTTTTTGACTGATGGTGTGTAGGCAAGACTGATGCAGAAAAATGTGTATATCCAGGGCGCTCCAAGAATTTGAATCCTGACAGATAAGGTCTGTGTTGGAGAGGGTAGCAAATCTTCACACACTTTAGGCAGCACTCAGGGAGACAAGCAATCTCTAATGGAAACAGAAAAACAAACAAGGCGCCTCTAAGTGCAGAAGTATAAAACTTTTAATATCCCCTAAAAGGGTTAAAAACACTTACAAGATAGTGGATGAAACAGGCATGTAGTAGGTAAGTGCGTCCAGGAGATGTTCCAGTGGCAGGGCAGTCCCAGTCTCTGATGTTAAAGCTTCCAGGAAAGTCCACGATAACAGCTGATTGTGCTGTGAATGTTCAGAGGACACAGTAACGCTGGAGCCTGGGGATGATGTCAGAGGAAGCGAGACAGAAACCAAGGGTTGGACGCACTTACCTACTACATGCCTGTTTCATCCACTATCTTGTAAGTGTTTTTAACCCTTTTAGGGGATATTAAAAGTTTTATACTTCTGCACTTAGAGGCGCCTTGTTTGTTTTTCTGTAGGCAAGACTGATGGAAGTCAGCTACATCGGATTTCCGATGGAAAAAAACATCGGATTAGAATCCATAGGATATCCGATCGTGTGTATGAGGCTTATTCGTTTTCTTGGGATAGGGGCAATATAACAAAAACAATAAAATAAAATAAATACATTTAAAAAAAAGGGAGCCAGTAGAATATCTGATCTGACAAAATGAATTGCTCCAGTGAAATAGGTCAAATAAAACAAACTTTCAAACTTTCGCTCATTTCAAATTAGCAGAATTTTACAGGTTCTTCTTAGTTCTTTAGTAATAACTTACAGAGTAACTTACCTGCTACCTTCCTGCAAGAGAGCGATGGCAATTCGGATTCGATTCCTTAAAAAGATCAGCATGAGTATGATGATCACTTCCACAATGCAGAGGATGATCACTGTTGGAAGAACAATCAGGTCATCCCTTAGGCACATGCTCATATGAATCGATTTCAACTGGAGTTTTTAGTCATTTTTCAAGTTTACATGAATACATTTCTGACAATATGTGCAACAGTATAATTTATTTCTGTATTAAACTTCACTGTTTGTCAGTAAAAAATCACCCTTGACTTTGCCTAGTGTGAAGTGATGTCATCAGGAGAAATCATTTTCTCAGCCTCTTCTGCACTGGTGATCAGACTGCAAGATTGTAACTTTGTAGCAGGTCACAAGGTTGGCGCTTCCTTTGTTAACAAAGGATTAATGATGAATTCAAGGTATGAATATTTTATACAGTAGTACCTTGGATTACGAGCATAATCCGTTCCAGAAGCATGCTTGTAATCTAAAGCACTCGCATATCAAAGCGAGTTTCCCTATAGAAATCAACGGAAACTCAGATAATTTGTTCCAGTGTCACTGATAGCGTATGCAGTACCGCATGTGGCCAGAGGTGGGGGGGCGGAGACACTCAGAGACACTCGGAGACACTCGGAAACGGAGTGTTTTTGAGTGTTTCCGAGTGTCTCCGAGAGTCACTGGCGCCCCCGCACCTCTGGCTAAATGTGGTACTGCACACCCCAGAGGCTTGAACCCTGCTCGTCTTGCGAGACAATGCTCGCAAATCGAGTCAGGATTTAAAATAAAATAAACTCGTATTGCGAAACGCTCGTAAATCGCGTTACTCGCAATCTGAGGTTTTACTGTACTTAGTTGCATTGGTCCAGCTTGGACGAATGTAACTATGAATACAGTAAATTCCCTACATACGAACGATTTCTGAGAGCACGTACATAAGTCTTATGCCACGTACACACGATCAGACCTTTCTCTGACCAAACTCCCATCGGAATTCCGACGGAATTCCATCGGAAAAAAATAGAACAGGTTCTATATTTAAATTCCGATGGAATTCATCGGAATTTCTCCGATGGGGCCCCCACACGGTCGGAATTTCCGATGAAAAAACTGTCGGACTCCGTCTGACTTTTTTCATTGGAAATTCCTATCGTGTGTACAAGGCATAACTTGTTTGAAAGTCCAACACAACTAGCCTAGGTACCCAGTGCCGGGACAAAGTTATCTAGAGCCCATGGCGAACATGCCTAACTGCTCCCTTTTCCAAGATGCATGAGCATTAGGTCAGCAAAAATCCCCCCTAAAAAGTTGTGCACTAATCTGCATGATTACCCCCCTAAGCAAAAATCCATCCTATTTAAGTACAAATCCACTCCCCTGCTAAAATCCCCCTTTTAAGTACAAATCTTTGCCCCCCCCCCCATCCCCCCCCAGCACAAATTTCCCCCCTCCCAAAAAAAATCACCCCCTTCTAGCACAAATCCTCTACCCCTAAAATTTTCCCTCCAAGTACACATCCTCTCCCCCACTCCAAAACTCCCCCTTTCAGCAAAAACCATCCCCCCAAATTATCTCTTCTAGCACAAATACCCCCTTATTCATCCCTACTTGCAAAAATCCCCCCCCCCCACAAAAGAAAAATTCCCCTCCTAGCACAACCCCTCCATATCACCTCTTCTAGCACAGCCCCCCTCCCCACCAGATAGCAGAGAACCTCTTCCTCCATCCCCCATCCCAACACAGATCCCCCTAAATCACCGCTCCTGGCACCCCCCCTCAAATTTCCCCTCCTAGAACAATTCTTACCCCCTGCCGCTCTCCAAATCCCCCCTTCCAACATAAATATCTTCCTCCCAATTTCCTCACGACACCCTTCCACCTCACATGGTACCACAGTGCCCAGGGCAGCCCACCCCTTGTCCCGGCCCTGTAGGTACCCAACTAGCACAAATCGGCCCTATAAATGATTGTAATAGGTTTATAACACATTTCATACAAATAATACATGGGAAAAAAGGTTGAAATATAGATACAGTACTGTATACAGCAAAGTAAACAGAACCACAACCACCAGAACTGTGAACAAACTCGATTGGACATGCAAACGTATGTTCGCATCTTTGAAGGTTCACAACTCGAAGATTTGTATTAGGGGGACTAACTGTATACCATTGAAAACAGAACACAAACACTCCTGCGCATAAATGGATCACCAAACAGTCAATCTTGCACAATGGTAGCACTGGCTTTGCAGCCCTTCATGGACAGGGATATCCTAATAGCAAATAGAAGAAGAGAAACAATGGCACACCAGCCTAGTGTATTATCATTAGGATAGATTTTTATTTAAAAGAAAACATCAATACTACTCAAAATTGTAGCAGAGAAAATCGCATTGCAACAAAGTTTCTTGTAAGTGGCAGCTGTAAGAGGTGCTCGAAACCACACTCCACAAGATCACTGAGGATGTAAAGAGGGCCACTGCCAGGTTACGCGTTTCGAAGCACAAAGCTTCTTCCTCAGAGCCCAACAGTGGTTTCGAGCACCTCTTACAGCTGCCACTTACAAGAAACTTTGTTGCAATGGGATTTTCTCTGCTACAGTTGTGAGTAGTATTGATGTTTTATTTTAAATAAAAATCTATCCTAATGATAATACACTAGGCTGGTGCACCCTTGTTTCTCTTCTTCTATTAACTGTATACCATACCTGACTGATCCCCCTGGAAGCTGGAAATCACCGTACTAGACACCGCTACTCCACTGATCTCCACTTGCTTCTGGGTCCCATGCTGAGCAACTGCCCTGCTGCATTGTGAACATGAGAGGTTGGCCATTAGGCACACGTGCCATTCAGAGAAGGGTTTGCATTTTCTGAATGAATGCAAAGCATTCTGTGATTGGACGAGGTGGAGAATGTTCAAATGCAGAGGCTGGGCGTGACATCATAACATTCTGCCCGGCCTCAGAACGTTCATAGACTTCGGGGACCATGTGGCCCACCGGAAATCTCTATGGTCAGCATCCGGCCAGTTCCTTCACCGGTTCGCAGGGGAGAAGAACCGGAGGGCAGCGGGAGGGACAGCCACTATGATCATTCTTATGGTGCAGGGAATCGCCGGCTGGAAAATAAAATATCTGAAAATATCTGAAGTAAGGCCAAAGCTTTTTTGAGCCTCAATTTTCTTGTGGGTCACAAGAGTGTACTTCGTTCTGCACTGCTGTGACACATTTTTTCAGTAGGTCCACGCTCTGGATTGATCCCGACTTTAATTTTGGGATCCACCTAGATTCCTGGAGCAGCAGCTGGATCAGCGAGCTGTTCAGAGCTTAAGCCAGCTGCTCCAGCCCCCTCCACAGCCCCTGGTGCTCCAGTGAGTGCTGGAGGGGCAGAGCAGAGAGCCGGTGACTGAGAATTGAGCAATCACTGATCTTTGATTGCTCGGTTCTCGGTCTTAGAGGCATAGGGGGGCAGATGCAGCGCTGGACCGAGCTGCATCCACCTAGGTGAGTAAAATTGCTTGTTTTTTTTTTCAATTCCCGAATGTCTTTTAAGAAAATTATTTCTGATTATAGGTCTACTTTAATGCATTCTAAATAGCAACCACAACAAGTGACCAATGACAAATCTTCTTTCACTTGTAGGACTCCAGGAAAGTAAAATTTGATTGGTTGCTGTCTGTTACTGGACTTGCTGCTTCTAGCCCCGCCTGACATTTTAGACCATAAAGACCACAAAGACCATAAAGACATACTCACTGAACGCCAGCCAGGTTTCCCTGAGCTGCAAGTAGACTCGGAAGTCCGTCTGCAACCCAATGTCAGAGATAGTGAGGTCAGATCCCGGGACGCCTCTCAAACTGTCATATTCCCAGTAACAATGCCAAATTCCTAGAAGCAAAGATAGAGAGATGTAATACATACAAAGAAGGCATACCAAGGAATGCATACCAATGGGGGTTATTTACGAAAGGCAAATCCACTTTGCACTACAAGTGCAAACTACAAGTGCAAAGTGCACTTGAAATTGCACTGAAAGTGCACTTGGAAGTGCAGTCGCTGTAGATCCGAGGGGGACATGCAAGGAAAATAAAAAACAGCATTTTAGCTTGCACATGATTGGATAATACAATCAGCAGAGCTTCCCCTCATTTCAGATCTACCCCTCAGATTTACAGCGAATGCACTTCCAAGTGCACTTTCAGTGCAATTTCAAGTGCACTTTGCATTTGTAGTTTGCACTTGTAGTACAAAGTGGATTTGCCTTTCGTAAATAACCCCCAATTGTTTCAGAAAGTTTTATACTATTAATGTAACATTATCTTGAAAAAGGATTTTGGTGTGGATATTCTTATTTGTCTTATTTTGTGACAGTTTAATAGACTAAATAGATGGAGCCAGGACAAGGTGCAGAGCTGTGTGTTGTACAGTTTCACCAATTTTTTTGATAAAATCAACTGCAACTTGAATTTAATCTATAAAATTCTTTTAGACTAATTTTTACAATTAATTACTGTATTTATTGGCGTATAACACTCACATTTTTACCCTGAAAATAGAGGGTAAACTGTGCCTGCGTGTTATACGCAGGGGGCTGTGGAAAGTTTTTTTCCTGAAAATTCCCTCTTAAAGTTAGGGTGCGTGTTATACTCCGATAAATACGGTATATACTATATTGTCAAAAGTATTGGGACACCTGCCTTTACGCTCACATGAACTTTAATGGCATCCCAGTCTTAGTCCGTAGGGTTTAATATTGAGTTGGCCCACCCTTTGCAGCTATAACAGCGTCAACTCTTCTGGGAAGGCTATCCACAAGGTTTAGGGGTGTGTCTATGGGGATGTTTGACCATTCTTCCAGAAGTGCATTCATGAGATCAGGCACTGATGTCGGAGAGAAGGTCTGGATCACAGTCTCCACTCAAATTCATCCCAAAGGTGTTTTATCAGGTTGAGGTCAGGACTCTGTGCAGGCCAGTCAAGTTCCTCCACCCCAAACTCACTCATCTATGTCTTTATGGGCCTTGATTTGTGCACTGGTCCAAATCATTTGGTGGAGGGGGGATTATGGTGTGGGGTTGTTTTTCAGGGGTTGGGCTTGGCCCCTTAGTTCCAGTGAAGGGAACTCTTAAGGTGTCAGCATACCAAGATATTTTGAACAATTTCATGCCCCCAACTTTGTGGGAACAGTTTGGGGATGGCCCCTTCCTGTACCAACATGACTGCACACCAGTGCACAAAGCAAGGTCTATAAAGACATGGATGAGCGAGTTTGAGGAACTTTTTTTAAAAAATTTAAATAAAATTTATTACAGTTTTGAATAAAGTGCAAACAAAGCAAGGCAGTGCAGTCACAAAACCATCGCTACCATAGTAGACCACACAGCGCCAGCACAACACTACAGAAACAGTGGCTACTCCTAAACTACTGTGTTTCCCCGAAAATAAGCCTGGGTCTTATATTAATTTTGGTAACAAAGGACCCAGTAGGGCTTATTTTCGGGGTAGGGCTTGTCATGTGCTGTCTTCTCCAGTGGCCAGTGGAACTGAGTAAAAGTGGGTGTAAAATCCTAAAATGCACTGTATTACAGTATATCATGTAAACTGTGCATGTTTCTGTAATCTATTGGTGATAAATACCTTCTTATAGCGCAGCACGTCCCTTCTGTGACCCACCTGATCGGTTTTCCTTGCTCTGAGCACTGCAGAGGGGGGCCGAGATCCCCCGCTGACAGCTGGTAGAAGAGGAAGGGAGCAGCGGGGGATCAGCTGAGCGCCGTGCGGCGCTGTAACTAAGGTATTTTCACACAGATTACAGAAACACACAGTTTACATTATCTACTACTGTAATACAGTGCATTTTAGGATTTTACAACCACTTTAAACTAGGGCTTTGGGGTAGGGCTTATATTGCAGCCCTCCCCGAAAATCACAGTAGGGCTTGTTTTTGGGGTAGGTCTTATTTTCGGGGGAAAAACACTAACAACTCCCCCTCAAACACCAGCTAATTACAGTAAGGCATCTATGCCAGGTGGGGTGGAGATACTTGACTGGCCTGCACAGAGTCCTGACCTTAACCCGACTTCTAGCCAGGCCTTTTCATCCAAAATCAGTGCCTGACCTCACAAATGCGCTTCTGGAAGAATGGTCAAACCTTATGGACAGTCTTCCCTGAAGAGTTGAAGCTGTTTTAACTGCAAAGGGTGGGCCAACTCAAAATTGAACCCTATGGAATAAGACTGGGATGCCATTAAAGTTAATGTATGTTTAAAGGCATGTGTCCCAATACTTTTGACAATATAGTGTACATGTGATTGTGATCGGTTTGATGTGCACTATATAGTTTGTGGACACCTGACCAACACCTTTATGAGCTTTTCAAACATCCCATTTTAAACCATGGATATTAATTTAGAGATGGCGCCATTTGAGGCTATAATAACCTCCACTCTTTTGGGAAGGCTTTCCACAGGATTTTGGAGTGTGTCAACCAAAGAGCACTTGTAAGGTCAGGTATGGATATTGGATGGAAGACCTGGCTCACAGTTATCATTCCAATTCATCTCAGAAGTGTTTAATAGGATTGAGGTCAGGACTCACAAGTTCCTCTACACCAGTGGTTCTCAACCTGGGCTCGGGACCCCCTCGGGGGTCGAATGGCGATTTGCCAGGGGTCACCGAATCCTGGGCTGTTCCTGAAGCCCGCACCACTTTCCCAGCCTTTTTGTGGCTGCCCAGCAGGGCTGTTCCTGGAGCCAACGGGCGCCCACTCAGCCTCTTCGCAGCTGCCCATTAAGTTTAAAGCATGGCTGGGGGGGCAGAGACTAGAGGTCAGCTGACTGGTGAGGAATGTGAAGTAGGAGGGGCTGGAGGAGACCCCATCTCCTGATTTTGGCATAGGTGTCACTGCTACGAGACACCACAAAGTCGGAGACACAGTGAAGCCGGAGACACAGTGAGAAACGCTACCTGTGATTATAGTTGCCATTAAAAGTCCCAACTAGAGTTCTCAGATCAGCAGATAACCATGATCAAGAGCACCTAAGTTGGCTGTATCAGAACTCCCCCCAGCACTGCCACTGATCCCATCTCCCCGCCAAGGAGTAAGAGAAGGAATAAAAATAGAGAATACATGGAAGGGAAAAGAAAAGAGGGGGAGGAACAAAGAAAAAGGGAGCGAAAGAATAAGAAGGACAGCTAGAGAGAGGGATGGGGAAAAAAACAAGAATAGTTGGCATAGAGAGAGATAAAAGGGAAAGAAAGGAGAAGAGAAAGAGTGAAACTTCCTAAAATGTACCATAAGGGGTTTTTATACTGTACGAGTGGAAGGGACTCAGGGAGCGCTAAATGTCCTTGGGTTAGGGGCGCAAATTACTTGTCTTGCCTTGGGTGCTGACAACCCACTCTATGAAAATAATTTTACTGTTAGGGGTCCCCACAACTTAGGAAATTTATCAAAGGGTTACGGCACTAGAAAGGTTAAGAACCACTGCTCTACACCAATCTCATCAGAACATGTCTTAATGGAGCTGGAACAGAAAAGGGCCTTCCCCAAGGACCACAAGGTTGGCAGTGCACAATTGTCTAAAATGTCTTTGTACTGTATGCTGTAGCATTAACTGTACCCTTCATGGAATCACCCAAACTTCATCATTTTGAAAGATGTCCGCTTATGTTTGGCCATATAGTGTAATTTTGTTAAAATTTGTTAATATATAATGTTTTAAAAATGTGCTTCCATGTATAATATGTAACTTACAGTAGCTTGTCCTGAAGAATACCCAAGTCCTCAGTTGTACAAAGTTCTTGTTTTTTTGAGTATCCCACCACTACTCAACCCTATCCAAGTTGTCCAAAACTAAAAACCACAGAAACAACTTCCCCTAGACCAGGGGTATCCAAACTGCGGCCCGTGGGCTGAATGTGGCCCTTTGCTTGCCTTTATCCAGCCCTTGGGGCACCATTTCTCCCACTGACACCAAAGACGGGGCATTATTCCTCCCACTGACACCAGAGAGGGGGGAACGAATTCTCCCACTGACACCAATTGTGGGGCACTATTCCTCCCACTGACACCAAAGACAGGGCAATATTCCACCCACTGACACCAGAGAGGGGGAACGAATTCTCCCACTGACACCAATTGTGGGGCACTATTCCTCCCACTGACACCAAAGACTGGGCATTATTCCTCCTACTGACACCAGAGAGGGGGAACCAATTCTCCCACTGACACCAATTATGGGGCACTATTCCTCCCACTGACACCATAGATGGGGAATTATTTTTCCCACTGACCTCAATTATAGGGCACTATTTATCCCACGTACACCAAATATGGGGCACTATTGCTCCCACTGACAGCAATGGTGACATTTTTTTTACTCCCATTGACCACCAAGCCTACAGCATTTTTTACTCCCACTGATGCCAGGGTATTTTTCACTCCCACTGTCCACAGTTAAGCCCCCCAAAGGTTTGAAGGGCAGTCAACTGGCCCTTTGTTTCAAAAGTTTGGAGATCCCAGCTCTTGAATGATTATTGAAGAAACGCACGAATGAGCTTATGTGCCTGTGGGGAAGACCTGGACAGTAATCCTGCAGCTCCTACGGGAGTAGCGCTACACTCCCATGTAGACAAAAAAAAGAGTTGGGAATTATAGAGACCTCACTGTTGGCGTACTGAAGACATGTGAAAGCCAAGGGCTAATTTAGCCCACCAGGTTCTATCTACAACTAAAATATAGGTCTTGGGTAAACTGGTCCTTTAAATACCTTAATGAAATATGAAACAAGCATTTAAAATGGTAAAAGTCCGATTTTTATTAAAAGCGACATGCAGGCATGATAAGGCAACCTTTAAGATATTTTCTTTTTATATAATACATTTCATATGTTTTCATTTACTGAATCATATCACCCCTTGAAACAGGTGGGGAAATTATATTTCTAAAAAAATAATATTTAACGTCACTTACCATACCCAACAACTCCAAGAACACCAACAATAAAAATCCAAAACAACACCCCAGCAGTAAACCTCAGAAGAATCAGGAACAACAGACTGATGACCATTGCAATGAAGAGCGCTCTATCGGGGAAAAAAAATAAGCAAAATACAAGAGCATGATGTTTATTTAGAATTATAAATGGCTACAAAAGCGTCGTCTAAAGAATCTAAAAAAGATACGTTATCAGCTCTGGCTGCTTTTTCAGTAAATTAAATTATTCACCCTTTGCCAAAAATCTCAACATACTGAAAAAGCAAGTCGATTTGTTAAACGTGACCATTGAGATCAAAAACTTTCTTTATTCAGTTGTACATTGAGAAACTGTCACAACCTGGAAATAATTAAGGCCTGGTCATATCCTGCTTTTAACTGTTTTATCAAAGGAAAGAGAATATCTACCACTTACATTAAAATCCAGTACCAGGAGCTAGCGTAGTCCTCGAAAATCTTCATCCCGATGGATCGTGCGTCAAGCACGCTATTGATACCACTTGGGTAAAAAGAAAAGCAAAAAATTATGGTTTTTTTTGCTGTGATTTCCAAAATAAGCAATAAGGATTATTTACTTACACTGAATTAAGAGCTTGTTCACACCATTGGGCTATGCTTATTGGCACTGATCAACGCAGGCTCAATGTCAGGACACAGTCTGTGTTGTATGTTCCCTATTCACACCATAATGTTGCTTTGGGTGCGATGCATAAAATTACGATTGTGTGAATTTTTATGCAATGCAAAACAACCTGTAACCAGGCATGGCAGCACGCTGCTATGCGCTGTTCTGCATAGAATTAAATCTTTTTTTTTGTAAGTTTCAATCATGTTAGAAAAAAAAAAAGAGAACAAAAAAAAACACTGCAATGCGTTATAACAAAGCATTGCTGCACAGGTGCAAAACACACCCCAGCAGGCATGTGTTCTATGCACCACACCACATTCCCGCTAGTATGATAGGGCCCTAAGGCTCCATTCAAACCAATGCGTTTTTTCATACTTTTTGCAGAAACGCAGGACATTATTTTTAACATGGGTTCCTATGGAACATGTTCAGATCAATGCATTTTTGTGCCTCTGCGTTTTTGGAAAGGGTAAGGGACTTTTTTAAATGCAAAACTGTGCTTTATTGGTTCAATAGATTTCAATGGATTAGCTGCAGATCGCAGCAAAAACGTGTCAAAATCACGGTAAAATTGCGTGTTCAAAAACGCAAAAGGCGCTGCAGAAACACTCAAAAGTAACATGCATAAATGTGAATTGGAGTCTAAAGGGAAGCTCCACGATAACCAATAGAGGATAAGCAGGGCTGTATGTAAAATTATATATATATATATATATATACACACATACATATATACATACACACACACATATATATATACATACACACACAGTATGTACGATTATAATATATATATATATATATACACACATACACATACATACACACACATATCACATACACACACCGACGGTGCGACCCTGGGCGACCTTAAAAAGTATTGGTTTACGCCAGATTTTGTAGAAGAACAGCTGCGTCTTGGGATATTTAGTTCTGACCTGATTATGGCTCAGGGCTCCACCCAAGAGACAGGAAGTCTGGGGATGGGGAGTCAGGTGAACTCTCCCGTCCCTCTGAGAGGAGTCAGAGGCTATCTATGCTGCATGGGTGCAGCCACAGGGCCGTCTTTAATATGGTTTGGGCCCTGGGCAAACATTTTTTTTGCCCCCCCCCCCTCCTGCTTATTTTGGGCCAGGCTGGTTCACATGTATGTGTTTTGGCGGCCCTCATTTGTGCAGGCACAGCAGCCCATTCATTTGAATAGGATGCCATGCCTTTGTTTCCTGCAGAAAAAAAGGTGCATGCAGCATTTTAAAAATGCAGTTGCCTTGAAATCCATTCTGCTTTTGCACCATGCAACTTACCTGCAGTTCCTGCACACACAAATGCACTGTGTTTTTAAAAGCGTGACCTAAACGTCTAAAAATGCAGCAAGTTTTGGCGGTGCAGGAACTGCAGATAAGTCACATGGTGCAAAAGCAGAATGGACAGACAGTGCTGTATTTCATTGCTTGTGCCATGTGCAGGAAACGCAGGCATGGCAGCCCATTCAAATGAAAGCAGTATAATGGGAGGGGTGTTAGTGGAGGGCAGTATAATTGGAGGGGTGTTAGTGGAGGGCAGTATAATGGGAGGGGTGTTAGTGGAGGGCAGTATAATGGGAGGGGTGTTAGTGGAGGGCAGTATAATGGGAGGGGTGTTAGTGGAGGGTAGTAAAATGGGAGGGGTGGTAGTGGAGGGCAGTATAATGGGAGGGGTGGTAGTGGAGGGCAGTATAATAGGAGGGGTGGTAGTGGAGGGCAGTATAATGGTAGGGGTGGTAGTGGAGGGCAGTATAATGGGAGGGGTAGTGGAGGGCAGCATAATGGGAGGGGTAGTGGAGGGCAGCATAATGGGGGGGTAGTGAAGGGCAGTATAATAGGGGGGTAGTGGAGGGCAGTATAATGGGGGGGTAGTGGAGGGCAGTATAATGGGGGGGTGTTAGTGGAGGGCAGTATAATGGGGGGGGGGTAGTGGAGGGCAGTATAATTGGGGGGGGTAGTGGAGGGAAGTATAATGGGGGGGGTAGTGGAGAGCAGTATAATGGGGGGATTGTGGAGGGCAGTATAATGGGAGGGGTGTTAGTGGAGGGCAGTATAATGGGAGGGGTGTTAGTGGAGGGCAGTATAATGGGAGGGGTGTTAGTGGAGGGCAGTATAATGGGAGGGGTGGTAGTGTAGGGCAGTATAATGGGAGGGGTAGTGGAGGGCAGTATAATGGGGGGGTAGTGGAGGGCAGTATAATGGGGGGGTGTTAGTGGAGGGCAGTATAATGGGGGGGTGTTAGTGGAGGGCAGTATAATGGGGGGGTGTTAGTGGAGGGCAGTTTAATGGGGGGGTGTTAGTGGAGGGCAGTTTAATGGGGGGGTGTTAGTGGAGGGCAGTTTAATGGGGGGGTGTTAGTGGAGGGCAGTATAATGGGGGGGGTGTTAGTGGAGGGCAGTATAATGGGGGGGTGTTAGTGGAGGGCAGTATAATGGGGGGGTGTTAGTGGAGGGCAGTATAATGGGAGGGGGGTAGTGGAGGGCAGTATAATGGGGGGGTAGTGGAGGGCAGTATAATGGGGGGAGGGCAGTGTGGGGGGGGGTAGTGGAGGGCAGTATAATGGGGGGGTAGTGGAGGGCAGTATAGGGGGGTAGTGGAGGGCAGTATAATGGGGGGGGGGTAGTGGAGGGCAGTATAATGGGGGGGGGGGTGTTAGTGGAGGGCAGTATAATGGGGGGGTGTTAGTGGAGGGCAGTATAATGGGGGGGTGTTAGTGGAGGGCAGTATAATGGGGGGGTGGACAGTATAATGGGGGGGTGGGCAGTATGGGGGGGTAGTGGAGGGCAGTATAATGGGGGGATAGTGGAGGGCAGTATGGGGGGGTAGTGGAGGGCAGTATGGGGGGGGTAGTGGAGGGCAGTATAATGGGGGGGTAGTGGAGGGCAGTATAATGGGGGGGTAGTGGAGGGCAGTATAATGAAGGGGTAGTGGAGGGCAGTATAATGGGGGGGTAGTGGAGGGCAGTATAGGGGGGGTATTGGAGGGCAGTATAATGGGTGGCGGGGAGGGGTAACGGAGGGCAGTATAATGGGGGGTAGTGGAGGGCAGTATGGGGGGTGTTAGTGGAGGGCAGTATAATGGGGGGGTAGTGGAGGGCAGTATAATGGGGGGGTAGTGGAGGGCAGTATGGGGGGGTAGTGGAGGGCAGTATAATGGGGGGGTAGCGGAGGGCAGTATAATGGGGGGGTAGTGGAGGGCAGTATAATGGGGGGGTAGTGGAGGGCAGTATGGGGGGGTAGTGGAGGGCAGTATAATGGGGGGGTAGTGGAGGGCAGTATGGGGGGACTGTACAGCATGACTGTGTATGGGAGGGAGCAGAGTGACCATGAGCTACTCAGGGCAGTGCAGGGAGCATTTCTCCTAGCTTTCTTCCATCGGCAGGAACAGCCTTCATCTTCAGGGAAGACCCAGAGTCGGGGGGCGGAGCTTAGGCGCGAGGAGGTGGAATCCGAATGTTGGGGCTCTCCTGTCGTGATGTCACCAGGCAGCAGTGACTGTAAGGTGCACGGATAGCAAGGGGCGGGCCAGAGCGTCAGTGGCGCTCAAGACCCCGCCCACCCGCGGCCAGCTCCTTCATTGAAAAAATGCAGCACTGGCACTGCTGCACTGTGCGCGCATCGCGCTGACAGTGACAGACTGTGTGTGTGGGGGTTTTCAGAGCTGATTTGCGGGCAGCACGCTGGCTTAATGGCAGCTCTGCCTTGGGCCCCAAACAGTGACAGGGCCCTGGGCAGCTGCCCCGGTTTGCCCTGCGGTAAAGACGGCCCTGTGCAGCCAGAGTATGCATGTCTGCAGGAGGCAGACGTCATTGGTGATTAAGCAAGAAGGTGCTGACCAGGAGTAAGCTAGGAGAGAGCTTAACTCTTGGAAACTGTTTGTTCTGAGAAACAGACCTAAGGCCTAGGCTAAAGGCCTGAACAGCCGGATGGCAAGAGTGGAAGCCAGGAGGCTAAACTGTTGAGTATGCAAGATACAGGAATGGTGGAACCCTCCGGTGAGGGCTACTGATGTATTTGTGAACTTTTTGTGCTTTTAAATAAAAGTGGGCTACCATGCCCTTAAATATAGTTCCTGACTGGCTTGAATCACTGGAAAAATGCATCTACCACGAGAGTTAACAACCCCCAATCTTACAACACACACAGTATGTACGGTGTGTAGAGAGAGAGAGAGAGAGAGAGAGAGAGAGAGAGAGAATTTGGTCATTATTGATTTTCTGCATTATTAAATTTATTTTTATTTTTTTTCTGTGAAATAATATAAAAAGTCTAAATGGGGAGACATTTTTGTCACATGTAGACTCAGTATAGTTAAAATGAGCTTCCATAAGCCACAGGAGCCATTTAAAGCCTATTGCATCCTTAAAAACCACCAGAAACCACGTTATTTTCCCTTGCCAGTGCATTTGACCAAAACTGCAAGTTTGGAGAAACTAAAACCCTAATTTTCGCTAAGATTTAGTTATATGTGCATCTGTGTCTCTGATGTACGTTGGCCACAAGCACTGTGCACGTGGTTAGGGGGTGCTCCCATTTATTCCTAACAGGAGCCCCTCCCACAGTCACCCATGCAGTAAAAGACACACCTGACCCTAGAAGCACCACAGTACACACATCAGAAAACATAGATGCGGTGCTTTGAGAAGAATGGCATGTGTATGCAGGTTGCATATGGAAATTAATGGGTACCACAATGTGGATCAATGCATCGAGCATGCATAGGGGTAAAGAGGACCTTAAACTGAACCTGTGCTTTACCCAAGCACAGCCCTTGGGACTGCTTATACTGATTCCCCATTGATTAATTATGGAGTTTTCCTATAATAATATTTTCAGTTGGAATGTTTCATCACCAGTTCATCATCATGACTGACGTGCCAAGGAAATTTATGGAAAGTGCAAGTAACAGTTTGAATAGGAACCATGGTGCCACCATGGCAATGTCACTTAATAGTACTTGACAATGACACAAGCATCTATCCTGCCATAAGGCACAATTGTTCAGGTCAGTACAGTAGAACATGGTGCCAAACTGATAGGAACTTGGATACGAACCCTGGTGCCACCCTGGCAATGTCACTTATTGGTATATAACGGATAGTGGCTTGGATAGGAACCATGGTGCCACTCTGGCAATGTCACTCATTGGTATTTTCCTGATAGTGGCTTGAATAGGAACCATGGTGCCACCCTGGCAATGCCACGCAATGATATTTGACTGGTGACAATGGCACAACAAGCACTTATTCAGCCATGAGGCCCAATTGTTTATGTCAGTACAGCAGTGGCAACAAACCTTAAACTTTTAGTGCACCTTATTCATTCTGGTAGTTGGGAGGGTTGGGGCATTCAGAAGATGCTAAAACATGTGCCAAGTGCCCCTCCTTTGGGAGGATAGAAATAGATTTATTATTTGATGGAATTTTTTTTTCATTTTACCTTAATTCAGTGTTAGTACATAACCATGGTAATGTACATAATGAACCTTACATATACATTTAAGATCCATAAAAGATTGGGTTAGAATTCCAGTTAGTAAGTTGTTCTAATACGCAGCCATATGACATCTACGCAACAACTGTTATATGTAAATAAGAAACTAATTTGGTTTCAAGCCAAATGTTAGGAATTACGCATATTTATCTTAGGGCCCTAGTCAACAGTGACAAATATAAAAAAATATAAAAAATAAAAAAGATAGGACCTGCAAAAAGGTATAGGTAGTCTGTCATATATACTGTATATAGCAACTGAAATGGTTAAAGCTGAACTCCAGGAATAAACACACATTAATTCAGGTATGTGTTTAGGGGAAAAAAAATATGTATTTTAAATGTAACTAGTGTGCGAACTTGACAACCTGTAATATCCTATACAGCTGCAGTCTGGGAGAGGGAGGGGCAGAACCAGGAGCCAATCAGGTGTGATACAGGACATATGAGTTGGTAAGGGACATTCTCACTGGAGGAGAAAGCAGAGTGAACAGAGGGATAACTAATCCCTGTGCTGCTGCTGTCCAATCACAGGCAGGTTAGGAGGTGACCACGCTCCATTGTAGAGAATGACTTAAAACCTAATAAATTGGTCTATTAATTGACAGAATCGACTATTTGTAATACCGTAATGGCCAAACCTCACTGGTACCTTTATAAACAACCTTTTTAACACAGAGGAACCCTTGAAATAACTTTCAGGTCTCAGCCTGTTAATTAATTATATTTACACCTCACGGTACTATAGCGTGAGCACCAAGTTGTAGACTGAATAATAAATAAAAGAAAAAGCAATGTACCATACTTTTTGTATTTGACACCCTCTACATCAAAGTACACTTGGCACTATACAATCACTGAGTGTTGATGCTCACATTGATGCTTAGTGGATCAATGTCACCTTTCACTGGTGGCCTGGAATTACAAGGGTAATCAGAGCAATCAGTGGGAAGATTGCGCTTTAAGCTGGCTAAAAACTTGTAGATTTTTTCAAAAATTCATACAGAAATTTATTGAAAAATTCTCAATACATTTGACAGCCTGACAGAATTTTGGGGGACAAACTCTGTAGCTCTGAGGAAGGAGGTCTGTCCCCCAAATTGTGTAAGGTTTTCCACCGGGTGGCAATAGATGAGTCGCCCATCTCATCTGCTGGAGCGGTTCACTTGATAAACTTGATTTTATTCCAATTTTGTGAGTATAACACTGTTGTGTGTTTTCAATAAACAATTTTGGTGGTAATGCACTAGGCATCTGCACCCTCTTGTGTATGTTTTTACAGTATTCGGAAAACTGCTCAGTCTGAGGAGGGCTGACTCGTTGAAACCATTGCCCGCCATAGTCCTTTTTTGGGGAAGTCTGTGGATTGAGCGCTGGATGTTTTTTTTTGGTTTTATTGGAAGTCATGGAGAAGAACCACCCCTTACAGATATCTAAAAAGGTTGGTGTCAGTGGTTACTTGTCTGAGGAGCAGAATTGCTCACGGCTCCAGAAACCTCTAGCAACCTTAGAAGGAACCCTAGCGTTCCATGAGAAACCTGGTTGAGAAAGGCTGTTCCTAAAGGAGGTGTCTTCTATTGGAAGATAATTGTTAATGTCTCTTGTTTGCTCAGTCTCAATGGATATCACCAATGGACAAGACCAAGCAGTTTCCTGCTGTGTTTACATCTAGTTTCAAAGTGTACATTATCTATCCATTTTGTATTATGTCAGCCCTTTCAAGCATTTGGATCACCATTTTCTTGCTTTCGGCAGTCTATTTATTTCTGGACATTTTAGAACCTGTTCAGTAATGTGAACCTCAATGTACATGAACAGTTTTTGAACCATTCCAGTAGACTTTGCCTGGATAAACTTCAAGCAGCGGAAAAAATTATGTTACACTTAATCAGAATTGTCTCTGGGCTATTGAATAGGGCCCCTCTTTGATAAGATACTGTAAGCAACTATTTTGAAAGACGAAAAACCAATTGACACATCGCTTCTTTAGATGGCAACCATA
This sequence comes from Rana muscosa, assembly GCA_029206835.1. Lineage (NCBI taxonomy): Eukaryota > Metazoa > Chordata > Amphibia > Anura > Ranidae > Rana > Rana muscosa. The sequence goes on from CM055120.1 coordinate 47,761,614, forward strand.
GTATCCTAGTTTTAACAAACAAAAGCGGATCCCTTCACTTGACATCTTCAACATGCCAAATCCTGCCAAAAGGGCCTGGCTACTTCTAGGATTATTTTTTTTATCATGCTAAGCTTATTTTTTCCAAACACGGATGTATGACTCGATCGAGACCATACATCACTGGCATTATTAATGGGTTAAACATTATGTAATGAGAATGTACACATCATGCTCTTGTGTTGAGTGTTGGCTTTCATGCAATACTGACATGTTTAGCTATAGAACACAGCAATAACTGTTCACTTCCTGCGTCTGGGAAATTAAAGGAAATGGAAAGCCTAACTGGGTGACATTTTGTTTGCTACAGCACTGTGTATCAGAAACGTTTGTTTTTTTGTTTAAAGGGTTACTTCGCCTTTACAGAAAAAATTAAAATACGAACACTGGACTCCCTCCCCAAACACCCTGTCCCCGCTGTACTTACCTCTGGCGAGCCTGAGCTGTTGAGGCTCCCGAAGCCACTCTAGCGGTCCAGGGATTTGAAAACCCTGCTGTTCTTCCTCTTCTCTGCCAATGTTTACAAGACAGATCAGATGGATTGTGATTGGTCAGTACCATCCTTTACTATGCTGTGCTAAAAGGTTTTAATACACCTGTTAAGCCCTGTACACACGGGCGGGAATCCCGTCGGAAAAAAACGTTGGTTTTCTCGACGGGATTCCTGTCAAGCTTGCCTTGCACGGCGAGTGTACACACACAACCATTCAAAAGAACCGCCGTTCTTTTGAATGGCAAGAACGCGGTGACGTCATCGACTACAACGAGCCGGCGCTCGTCCCATTCGATGCCGTCGCCGCCATCTTGCTACACCCCACACTAACCTTGTATGCTACCGCACATGCGTCTAAGTCTTTTCGAGCATGCACGGGTTTACCACGGACAGGTAAGCATACAGACGAACGGTTTTCTCGGCAGGAAAACTCTGCTGAGAATCCCGACGAGAAAAATAGAGAGCAGGTTCTATTTTTCTCATCGAGATTCCCGGCAGTTTTCCCGACGAGAAATCATACGCACAAACTGTTTTCTCGGCAAAAAGCTCTCCCAGCAGTTTTCTTGCCGAGAAAACCGGTCGTGTGTACGAGGCTTAAGTGTATTTTAATCAATCTTGAACACCTCAATAATTTAAATAAAGTTCCACATCAAGCAGGGTACACGTTTTCATGGTATCACTCACTGTAACTGAGCCTGCTTCTCAAAATCTACATGTGTCCAGCATGATGGTGGGCAGACACCCTTAAAGTGGTTGTAAACCCTCCCTATACCCAGTGAAGTAACTGGCCTCAGGTGATACACAGAGATGAGACAAATCCTACTACATAAGCCGTACCTGTTTATCTGCAGTCTTCTGTTCTCTACACCCTTTCAGAAGTGCAGATTGTGTTAAAAATCTTTCTTCATCTGTCAGCAGCACAGAGAAGGGGGCGGAGAGGCTGCAGTTATTGTGTGAGAGCTGATTGGAGGAAAGGAACACACCCACCTTCACACAGCAGAAAAACTGTGTTCTGAATATACAAGCTCCGTTCTAAGCTTCCCCCTCCATCCCGACACAAATTTATCTCAGGTGTCGGACACTTCTCACAAAGGGAAAACTTCTCAGAAGCGACTATGCTGATAACAGAGCAACGAAGCACCAGAGAGAAACAACACTTAGAGCTTTGAAGAGAAACAAGTAAACATTGCATATTTATGTGCTTTGCTTAGATTCCATGACTGAGGTTTACAACCACTTTAAAGTATAACTAAAGGCAAAATTATTTTTTCCCGTTCTGGATAGAGTGGAGAGGGATTAGAACACCTCTCAGTTTTTATTGCTGTCTGCAGTGGCGGCTGGCGGTATTTTTTTTGGGGGGGGGGCGACAAACAGTACCAAACCCCCCTGTCAGTCTGCGGGCGGGTCTGATGCACTTACCCCATCTATGCAGCGCTTCACCGTCGACTTCCCTTGCTCAGCGGCAGCGGCGACAGCTTTCCCTTCCTCTGCTCTCCACGGGCATCGGCGGCTTCCATTTCCTCCCTCTTCCTCGGCGGCCAATCGGGAGTCTTCTCTTTTGGGCCAATCGGAAAACGGGTCTCAGACCTGCTTCTGATTGGCCCAGTTGAGGATCAGTGTTTCAACAGTGAATATTCATTCGCTGTTGTAACACCTGGGTGGGCTCATGACGCAATGCTCTGTGCTCCGAGCCCACCCTATTTTTAAGCCAATTAGAGCCTCACAGGTGCTAAAAAAAAAAAAATGCCACTGTAATTCAGGCATCCTGAAAGGGGCGGGACACATGAATAGGGGGTGGCCACCGCGGCTGTGGATAGATTCATGTTATGCATGAATCTATCAATTATTCATATAGGGGGTGGCGTGGATAGAGGGGGCTAATGAACGGGCCGCCACTGGCTGCCTGTGCCCCCGTTATGGAGATTCATCCTCTCTATTTGTCTTGTTTACCATTATCATTAAAAACGAAAGTAAAAGAAAATCCCAAATTTTGCGTTTTTCCCAGAAAAGTAATAGAGGGAAAATCTTCCAATGGGGACACTAGTTCTGGTGACCTGGGGGTTCCCAAAAAATTCCTTCAATTTGCAGGGATTGCCTCTCACGTCCTGTTTGGCTATGGGACAGGAAGTAAAGGGAAATCTCCGCAAATGGGACACAGATGGCAAAAAAATGGAGTTATAACCCTCCCTTCTTCTATCCCCAAAAAAAACTTGCTTATAGTTCTACTTTCATTTCCAGAAAGAAGCATCTCACTGACCATGTTGTCATCTCTTATACACTATCAATGAATCAGTATCCAATCAGAACTATCATTCTCCTTTTCAGCAGAAATCAAATGACAAAATGCCTAGTCTTTCAGTTTTGTGGGCAGTAGTGAAGGAACCTAGAGGAGCATTTTATCTAGGAAAGATATTTCAAAACTCAAACTATCCTTTATCCATCCCAGCATGACTTTTATTTTAGCTTTATTCTAACATTTGATTTCTGGTCTACGTCAATGTGTTTATTGTGCATAGATGTAGGTTTTTTGTATCAATATGTCCAATCCTTCCAGGGCACAATCCCTTCCACTTCCAGCCAAATCTCTCCAAAAACGAGTTTTAATTTTAAAATGTATTAAACATCATTAGATGTTATTCACAGAGCAGCTTGATAACATATTAATGTGAAGCGTCAGTATTGCTTTGTTCCAGCTGAACACATATAAGCCATACACAGAACATTGCAGAATGTGCTCTATAACCTTGTGTTTCCATGTCGGATGACAGTTACATGGCTACAAAACAAAATACACCTTGTTATGGAGATGAATTAGAGTTAAATTCACATTGATGCCACACAACGGCAGTCATTTACATACTACAAAATGGGATGTATGAACACATAAAACAATGCAAAACCACATTCTGAACCCCATATATACAGCACAACATAATTGTGAGCCTAACAAGCAAACGTTTAGGATGCACACCCATGTTCTTTTTTTGCCTCAATCACAATAAACATTTACATTACATGGTCCATCCAACATCTTTGTCCCCGCCAGATGTAACTCTGATGACGCGTTTTGCCTACAATCTGGGCTTAGGTATAGAACGCTGTATGCAGATTGGAATAAATGGCTCTAAAATATTAGGGATACATTTGCACTATAAACCAGCGCTGCTGGACGTATAAATGTAAATGTAGAAAGTGTAGCGCTAGAATTATATTCAAAAATTTAAATAATATCTGTAACATATATATAATTTGTGAGAAATGAAATTGAAATTCAAACTGTGCATATAAAGTCCACATAAGAAAAGTGTAACAGATATAAAGTTCACACAGTTTAACCACTTGCCGTCTGCCCCATAGCAGCTTTACTGCTACAGGGCGGCTCTCCTGTGCAGGATCACATATATATATATATATATATATATATATATATATATATGTGATTCTGCACTTCTGCCTGCAGGGGGCACGCACAGCGATGCTGCAATGAGTTGAAGATCCAGCTCAAAGGTCGCCGTTTTGACACCATTGCGGAGATCCAGCGCGAATAGCAGAAGGTGCTTGACACGCTTCGAAAATAAGTCTTCCAGGACACATTACAGAAGTGCCAGGAATGCTGGGAGCGCTATATTGCTGTGCAAGGGGACTATTTTGAAGGCGATAGTGTGTAAGAGTAGATAAATAAAGTACTTTCTTGTAAACAGAGCTAGTCTTGAAACTTTTTGATACCATCTCCTAGATGGACCAGAGGCTAACATACCATTTGTTTAGACTGTGCAAGGGTTCTTTGGGACTTGGGAGCCCATTTACACTAGATATGAGTCAGAAGGGATTTTGTCACATAGCTGTCAATAGACAAACAGCAAATGTTTTTACTTGGCCAGTAGTTGAATGGGTAAGAGCCGGTTCACACTGGGGCAACACGACTTCCAGCGCGACTTTACAAGGCAACTTCAAGGCAACTTTGAGGCAACTTCAAGTTGCTCCAGGACAGGCGACTTTGCCAGTGGCCAATCAAACAATCAGCTGTGTCAGGGAGGGGTTTGCCTGAGAAAACTATTTTCTCTTCCTGTAAAGTTGCTTCAGTTAAGACACTGATCCGACTTTGGAGGCGACTTCCATTGAAATCAATGGGTACAAGTCGCCTTGAAGTAGTACAGGAACCTTTTCTTAAGTCGGAGAGACTTCAGTAGTGTACATTAAGACGGCTCTCATTCACTTCAATGGAATTTCTCATGTTGCGCGACTTGGGGTGACATGCGGTAGTGTGAACCGGCTCTCAAGGGTTGGAAACTGGTCTTGCACTGGAGCCTTTTTGACGACCATTTCCACCACTGGGGTGGACCACTGCTCTAGTATGAGAAGTGAGAGTCCAAGGAGAGTAGGGGAAGGAGGGTTAGATACTAAATTCCACAAAACCTACAAGAATGCAGTGGGTCATTCAGCCTACCAGATTCCATTAATAACTGAAATAACATGGACTGACCGTTGATGCCTTAAGTCCTACAATTCACTGTATGATAAATAATATTTCTTACTTGGCTGCTTCTCTCAGAAGTGTGACGTTTCTCATTTTTCCCTCTCCGTCCTTAAATTCTGTCTTGTTTGCAACAGTTAGAATCCCGTTCCTGGTGGAGAAGTCAGGGAAGCACCTCTGCAGAACTGTTAGAAGAAAAGACAATGTCAGACAATTCTGCAATGTTAAACTTCTGAAACAGGTGTGAACATGCTGAGACACCTATTCTGTATTAATCTAGCTACATCCTTAATCAAGGAATCTGGGGTCCCTTTGTTAAGTCTGTGACCTCCGCGTTTGCTATTCCTGAAAGCTGACCTCAGTAACTTTGCATACCTCTGCTCCAAATCTAATGGTACACTTTTTTACATAAAGGGAACCTGTAAACAGGTACATTTATGGGCTTCCAAGTGCAAATGCTGACCATCTTCTGAAAAAATACTTGTCTGGCTGACATGCTGTTCATCAAACTTCAGTAATTTTCAAGTATACAGCCAGTAGAGTCAAAACCCCTGATCTGTTAGCATGTTCCAGGTCAGTGACTCATGAACTATTGAAACCAGAGGATCAGCATGATAACTAGGCATTTAAAATGTTAATTGAAAAGGTCTCATGACTGTTAAGATTCTAATTTATCCAGGTTATAGTATAGCTAATAGTAGTGAGTCCTGTTTAATTGGCCTTCTTCTGTAAAGGTAAAGTGTTTCGTCACGTATGAAAAAATGCATTGGTGGAGCTAGGACGCACGTCACGGTGTACACAAGCTTCCAGTCACCATCTTGGATTCTGAAATACATGAGGTTTTGTTTATGTCCCAATGTGGAGCGGGGAGGTCTATAAACACATTTATTGTATTGCCCTCCAAGGACAGCTTGGAGGAGCTTTGAACCATGTCTCAGTAGGGATGAGCTTATGTCACTACAGCCTGATATGACCACTCTATGTATGAGGGTCATGTCCTTCCAGTAAGATGGGCACAGTCGTGGTGTGTTACACAGTTTTTTGCTTACAAGATTCATCTCACAGGCATTGGGAGACAGATGGTTTGCAAGCCTTTTGGGGTCACCGGCACAATTTATTGGTTTTATGTGTAGACTATATAAAAACATATATATATTTTTTTATTCTCATTTGAACGAAAGGCATGGGTTAACAGTCACATTTTCAGTATCAAAGCTGCTCAGACGCAGCTGATGGAAAGAGATCGACTTGTATAACTGTTACAGAAGAGTCAGATGGCCTGACTGTGATGGTAATTGTGACTATTATGTTGATAATTCCAGCACAATATTTGGCCGCTAGCAATGGTAGAATACCCTTTTTCTTTTTCCTCTTCATATGATGAGCCTTGAGGTCCAATCTGGAGTCTCCCATACGGGTTAATTGTGTGCTGATAAGGTATTTGTATATGTGCAAATGTTTTTTGTATATTTTTTTTTGTATGTTATTAGTATACAATGTCTGACTGATGTGTTTTATCATAGATAGTGAGACCTGTTCTTTTCGATCATCCCCAAGTGTGTCCTGACGAAGCGAAATAGCAAAACGCGTTGACTCACAGGGGCTCACTGCTGTCCATTTGGTGTCAACCTTCTGTACACATCTTCTTTTTTTTTTACGTATCTTTCTGTGTTCAATGCGTATGGTTTTTTTTAACTCTTTCTATACTTGATTTGTTTGTGAGCGATTAGTTATTAATACAAATAGGATTTTTGTACTCACCGTAAAATCCGTTTTTCTGACGTCCGTGGACCGACGCAGCTCTCATACTGATTACATGTGGGTATATGTCCCTGCTCGCAGGAGAAGACCTAGGCAAAATGTTAGAGGTTAAAACATTCTAGAACAAGCCAGAGCTGAACAGCCCCGCCCAGGGGGGCGGTCCCTCCGGACATTACCCTCCCACCTGCAGCTAACAGCCTCAGTCGTAACAAAGCAGTACAAACTTAAAAGGAAGGGTGGGTGCTGCGTCGGTCCATGGACGTCAGAGAAACGGATTTTACGGTGAGTACAAAAATCCTATTTTCTTTTATCGTCCATGGACCGACGCAGCTCTCATACTGATTACATGTGGGACGTCCCAAAGCAGTATAAGAAAAGGGCGGGAGCAAAAAAAGTAAGGAACAACCAAAACTTCACTCCAAACCAGCAGAGCCCCTCAACGGAGGAGTTGCAATATTAGACAGCGGCCTGCAACACTTTGCGGCTGAAGGAAGCATCCGAAGATGCAGCCACATCAACCTTGTAGAACTTTGAAAAGGAATGAACGGACGACCAGGTCGCCGCCTTGCACACTTGTGCAACCGACGCTTGATGTCGGAAAGCCCAGGAAGCACCGATTGCCCTGGTGGAATGCACCGTGACCGGAAAGGGAGGAGCCCGTCCCCTAATGGCATAGGCCTGTATAACAGTCTGTCTGATCCACCTAGAAATGGTGGCAGACGACACCGCTTGGCCCTGTTTCGGACCAGAGACAGACACAAACAGCGAGTCAGACTTCGGAATAGGAGCGGTAGACGCCAGGCATACCCGTAAGGCACGCACTACATCCAAATTGTGAAGTGCAACCTCCCTAGGATGCGATGGTTGAGGGCACAAGGACGGAAGGACAATGTCCTCGTTAAGGTGAAAAGCCGAAACCACCTTCGGGAGAAAAGACGGTCGTGGTCGCAATACCGCCTTGTCCTTATGAAGGACCAGGTAAGGCGACCTACATGACAGAGCCGCCAATTCAGACACCCGTCTAACAGAAGTGATGGCCACTAAAAAAGCCACCTTCTGGGACAAAGTCAAAAGAGGAATATCTCTTATATTCTCAAAAGGAGATTCCTGAAGAACCGAAAGCACCAAGTTCAGATCCCAAGGAGGGAGCGGGGGCTTGGCAGGTGGAACCACATGGCGTACTCCCTGCACAAAAGTGCTAACCAAGGAATGACCAGCTAGGGGTCTTTGAAAGAAAACAGCCAAAGCCGAAATCTGACCCTTAATAGTGCTTAAAGCCAGCCTTTGAGCAACACCACGCTGCAAGAACCTCAGGATTCTGGGAACGGAGTACGTCCGTGGACGCCAGTCCAGCTCCTCACACATAGTGATGTAAGCTCTCCCGGTACGATGATAGATCTTCCTAGAAGAAGACTTCCGTGCACTAAGCATGGTTGAAATTACCGAATCAGACAGACCTTGGTCTTTCAGCACCTGGCTCTCAATAGCCATGCCGTTAAAGCCAGAGACTGTAAAGCAGGATGAAAGATAGGACCTTGAGATAGAAGGTCCTCCCTCAAAGGCAGGCGCCAAGGGGCGTCCGCGATGAGACGTACCAGATCGGCGTACCAATGACGCCAAGGCCAGTCCGGGGCAATGAGGATCACCGGAATACCCTCGGCCGCTACCCTGCGCAGCAGACGAGGAATCAACTGCAGCAGCGGGTAGACATATATCAGGCGATACCGACCCCACGGGGTCACTAGCGCGTCCGAGGCATCCGCCCAGGGGTCCTTGGACCGGGCCACAAACCTCGACACCTTGCAATTGAGTCAAGACGCCATCAGGTCCACATCCGGAGTGCCCCATCGTTGACAAAGGAGGTGGAACACTTCCGGATGCAAAGACCACTCCCCCTGGTCCAGGGACTGGTGGCTCAGATAGCCTGCCTGACAGTTTTCTACGCCCGGAATGTAAACGGCCGACAGCGCCGGCACGCTTCTTTCCGCCCATCTTAGGATGTGGGCGACCTCGGATGCCGCAGCCGGGCTCCGAGTGCCCCCCTGATGGTTGACATACGCCACGGCCGTGGCGTTGTCCGACTGGATCCTGACCGAGTGGCCCTGTAGCCTCTTTGACCAAGCGGAGAGACACAGTCTGATCGCCCGTAATTCCAGGACGTTGATTGGGAGACGAGATTCGGCTGGAGTCCAGAGCCCCTGAGCTGACAGGACTCCCCACACTCCCCCCCAGCCCGTCAGGCTGGCGTCCGTTGTGATCACTGTCCAGTGGATGGGGAGGAACGACTTCCCGACCTGAAGAGCCGGGGACCTCAGCCCGAGTGTGTGATTGGGCATACGGAACCGCCTCGAAGGAGGCCACCATTAGTCCCAGGACTCTCATGCAGAAGCGAATTGACGACCACTTTCGGGACGACAAAACCCGTACTGCTGACCGAAGTGTCAGTAGCTTCTCTGAGGGTAGAAACACCTTTGCTGCGGAAGTGTCCAGGATCAGACCCAGATACTCCAAGCGCTGAGTCGGAGCTAGAGCCGACTTCTGCGTGTTCAGAACCCATCCGAAGTCCCGGAGGGTCTGACTGACTATCGTCACAATTTCCTCCAATTCTGAGCCATTTTCTGCTCTGAGAAGGAGATCGTCTAGATAGCCCACGATAACAATTCCTCGCTGTCTCAGCAAAGCTAGAACCGGGGCCAGCACCTTGGTGAAAACCCGTGGTGCTGATGCTAGGCCGAAGGGAAGCGCCACGAACTGATAGTGGACTTTGCCTATGGCAAAGCGCAGAAACTTCTGGTGGCCTGCGCAGATTGGGATGTGCAAGTAAGCGTCCTTGATATCCAAGGACGCCAAAAAATCCCCCTGTTGGAGGGTCGCGATCACCGTGCGAATGGATTCCATCCTGAAATTTTGTACCCTCACATAGGTATTCAGGGCCTTGAGGTCCAGGATAGGCCGAACCCCGTCCTTTTTCGGGACAACAAACAGGTTTGAGTAAAACCCCTGAAACCTCTCTTGTGACGGAACCAGCACAGTTACACCGCACTCGAGCAAATCCTGTACGGCCCCCAAGAGGGCCGCCCGGCGGGCCGGAAGGAGAGGGAGGTTCAAAGGAAAAAACCTGTTTGGGGGCCACGAGCGGAACTCTATCCTGTATCCCGAGGTGACCACCTCGCACACCCACCGGTCGGAGATCCGGGAGGTCCACTGCACCGAGAACTTGCGAAGACGTCCCCCCACCCCAGAGTCGGGCAGGGGCAAGACTTCATGCGGTGGTGGACTTGGGAGTTTGCTTGGTAGGCTTACACACCCAGGGACGTCTTTGTCCCCCAGCCGCACTCTTTTCAGTCTGGGTGGGCTTGCCCGCAGAATCTGACTGACGAAAAAACTTCTTCTTCGCCAGAAAGGAAGGGCCCGGCCTGCGGTGGGGTTCCTTTCCCTTAATAGACTGGGGAAGGAAGGTGCTCTTACCCCCTGTGACGTTCTTAATAATGTCATCCAGGGCGGCTCCAAACAGTCTACCGCCCTTAAAGGGCAAGTCAGCCAGGAGATTTTTGGAAGCTAGGTCGGCTGACCAGCATTTCAGCCAGATAAGGCGACGCACCACCACAGCGGAAATGGAGGCCCCCGTGATCAAAGGGGTCGCATCCACAGTGGCATCGCACACGAAGACCAAACCCTGTGCAAGCTGTTGAGCCAGGGCAATGGTTTCAGGAGGGAGATTATGCTCCTGCACCGTCTGGTGCAATATCCGTGCCCAGCCTGTGAGTGTCTGAGACACCAGTGTTGCCGCCACTATAGGGCGTAAGGCTGCCCCCAATAAGGTGAACATAGTTCTACATGCCACCTCTGACCTCCTGTCAGCGGGATCCTTAAATGCAGGAGTCCCTTCCATTGGGAGCATAGTGGCCTTATTTAAACGGGCGACCGGGGGGTCGACCACCGGGGGTTGAGCCCACTTCTTAACCAGGTCCTCTTTAAAGGGATACCGTAAGGCTATGCGCCGTGGGACCGTCAAAGTCTTCTGCGGCTTATCCCAGACTTGGTCAATGTATGTATAAAAAAAAAGGCACATAAGGAGAAACCTTTTTTGAAGACACGGCTTTTAAAGAACCAAAGGTCATAGTGTCCACCTGAGGTTCCTCAGCCTCAACATTCAGCTTGAGATCCTCCCTCACAGCATCAATGAGTTCACTCACAAGCACCCTGTCAGTTGGTGGTTCAAGACAGGGGTCTTCCTCACAAGGAATGTCCTGACTAAACACATCAATATCCTCAGAACTAGGGTCCTGAGCAGCAGTAGCTAGGCCCATATCTGACTCAGAGCACTCCCCATGTGGAGATTGCGTGGGGAGGGGACGCTTTACAGCCCCCGTGCGTTCGCACACCGCTTCCAGCTTGACAAGGAATGATTCCAGGACTGCCGACAACTGGTCCATAGGGACCGCAGATGCAGGAGCACTGCCAGTTGCCTCTGGCAAGTGGGGAGAAGCAGGTGAACCCGACTCCATTTTTTGCCACCCTCTGAGACCCTATTCACTATTACAGTGAATAGTACAGTCCACCCACTGGCTGCGCTGAGGAGGGGATACCCGGAGGACTCACCACTCTTTAGGGACCGCTCGGTTCCGCTGTCTGCACCGCGCTGTAGCATGGTGTGAAGCCTGAGGAGAGTGAGGAATGAGGAAGCTGTGAGGAGAAAGTATTTCGCGCCGTTCAGCAGCGCCGCTAGAGGCCGAAACCGAAACTAAAAGCGCCGTGGCTACAAGAAAATGGCCGCCGGGCGCTTGTACCTGAGCCACGGCAAAATGGCCGCCGATGGCGCATTTTTTAAATTTAAAACAGCGCGCCAATGGCGCCCGCAAAAAAACACCACACAAGTCCTCCAGAACACTTTCCATCAGAAAGAAACAGCATAGAGCGGCCCCCCCCAGGGCAGAACGACCCCTCAAGCATCCCCACACAGCACAGCACCAGTACAGGGCACAGAGAGCAGCATAACAGGGGGGAGACAGGGAGAACCCCCTACACACAGAAACACAGCCAGCATGTACTCACCTTCTTTCCAGGAGAGACTACTTACCTGTCCCGCAAGCACCTTGGAGAACATCCTCGGTGCCATTAGAGGGAATAACTGGCTTGTTTCAGACAGACCTATCACAGAGTCGTACTGCGTAGCTGTCGGCCCGGTCAACCGCGAGAGATACAGTAGGTACTGTTCAATCTTGAGAGGACCGCGGGAGCATGAAAGCAACCCGGCCACCCCTGGAGCCATGGGGTATGTCGTGAACTGAGTCTCACGCACGCAAGGCGAGGATCAGCACGCTCGATGGTCGGACAGGGAAGACTACGAGGATACTAGTGTACCCAACCTGTTGCCCAGCCGACAGTTGATTGAAGGTCTCAAAAATAAAATAATAAAATTCCCAAAAGGAATAAAATTGAAAAATAAAATCTTCCAGGAGGCTGGCTCCTGAGAGCCACGTCTTCTCCTTCTGCTAGGCAGAAAAAAACTGAGGCTGTTAGCTGCAGGTGGGAGGGTAATGTCCGGAGGGACCTCCCCCCTGGGCGGGGCTGTTCAGCTCTGGCTTGTTCTAGAATGTTTTAACCTCTAACATTCTGCCTAGGTCTTCTCCTGCGAGCAGGGACATATACCCACATGTAATCAGTATGAGAGCTGCGTCGGTCCATGGACGATAAGAGAAATACCATTTTTTATTATACTCTCATCCATCTTGCGTACAAAGTCCGACCTTGACTCTTCATTTGTTTCACAAACTTGATCCTATACAAATGTGGCTTTAGGAGTGCTGTTCTATTTTTTGCAGAAGAGTCAGGGGGTCAAATGCCTCCGATATAAAGTACATAGCACAATGCAAGAGAGGTCAATATCAGAAAAAGGGAGGCTTACCACCATGTGTGCAAAAGAGGCATTCCTAGTGAGATGCCTGACAATATTCGGAACCCGGTGCCTTCCAGATATTTTACTTTATATATGTTAAAACAAAATACAGAAAGAATTGAGAGGAGAGAAAAAAAAAGGGGGGGGGGATGCGAGCATGAGGGGAGGAATGGTTTTATGCGTCTGGGGGGGCAGCTTGTGCCCTAACAAGGCATATGTAAAGGACCCAGCAGGAGTGTCTTAGGTTGAGGCCCATTACTCAGAGCCATGCAATGGACCAGGGGTGCCCGAAGGGTCAGACTTGTTCCCGAATGGACAGATTTTTAGAAAGTTCCATAAGATGTGCAGATAGGAGCCCTCTTTCCGGCCACATCGCCAGCAGAAATTGGATGTGTGCAGAAAGATTTTATGTAGCATGATTGGAACCCTGTACGATCAACATATGATCTGGCAGCCCTGCTCTTGAAATATGTTAGAAATTGAAGACTTGCATGTAAACAATTAAGTCCATGTGATGTGGGCTGGGGAGAAAGTCAACTGTAGATCCTCCTCCCACTTAGGTATGTAATATGGGACGAATCCTGTAGGAGAAAGACTTTCTTTAACCATCACCTACTGATAAGAAGAATTCAGCACCTCTGATATACACATTCCTTTAATAAAAGCTTGACAGGGGTTCTAACCTTTTCAATTTTTCTTTTATTTAGACAGAGTGGGGCTTTAACTTGTGTAATCTTACCCAGGTAGAAGTGTAGCCCAGATTAAACAATACTTCAATAAGTATTTCTATATTTAAAATGCTGTTATTTAGTACACATATGGTAGCAACAAGAACTTACACGGCCTACTTGGAACAATCATAGATGGGCAGTCTTCATCCCGTAAAACTTCTGCAATAGACTGAGATAATCACAGATCAGGTAAAGCTTCTACAGATTTATACTTTTATACAAAAACCAGATAACTGCCAATCATACTTCTCTATGTGGGTGATGCCTTTCTTGTTTTATAATATACAGATTTCCGATTTATTATGGATCTTTATAATTGAACAAAATGGTCAATTGGGGGGGGGGGGGGGGGGTACCATTTAAAGTGTATTTTTTAATTTTGAATCGAATAGAGAATTGATAAGGTTTTATTTCGTAGACACAGAAAATGAAGGCAAATGTCCGCAGCAATGGAGAGGAAATCTCAAAGAGGCAAAGTGGGGGGGGGGGGCGGGGGGGACGCAACTACCTTTCACAGTTTCTACAGAAGTTCCAAAAAGGAAAGAGGGGAACCACTTGTAGGAAGGTACAGTGTGGTGTGGTGGCAGTAAACACTTGGAAACCAGATGTAATAACAGAACTGTATTGTAGTTAAAGTCCAAACAACAGAAGTACCCGATGGAAAGGCAACCCAACCGGGTGCACTCACCAAATTTTGCAGAGAACATGGTGGCAGCAGGTCTGGGATGCTCCGACAGTGTCTGTCTCGAAGGATAGAATGCAGCCTGGCTGGTCCAAATGGGGAGTCTTCCAGTAAAGATAGCGTGTCCATGCTCTTTCCCTACTCACCAGGAACCTCTACCTACCGCTATTGCTGTCAGATGGATGACCTGTCCCTACACTACCCACCAGTGGCAGCCCGTCCATAGGAGGCGCACGGGCACCACCCCTCCTATCCATGCATCCGGCCCCCTAATCTCCACACAGGGCACCGGACGCATTGATTTCAATGTTTTTTTTGAAGCACGATTAGAGCCAGAGGCTCTAATTGGCTTCAAAAAAGGATAGAGCACTGCACCCCGAGCCCACCCACTTGTGTGACAATAGCGAATTACTATTCGCTATTGTCTTCCTGATTCTCCTCCCAGCCAATAAGGAAGGAGTTCCTGAGACCCGATTGGCCAGGGAGTGTTTGAGACCCAATTTTTTGGCAGTCCTGTCAGGACCCAGTTCCTGTTCGGCCTGGAGGAGAAGTGATGGCCCCCGAAGCGAGGAGCTACAGCTCGGATACATGTCTGCCTGATCTGCCTCTTTCCTAAGGTTCTGATCGCCGCCACATTCCCATCCGTCTCCTGCGGGGGGTCACCACATTCCCGCCCGTCTGTCTCCTGTGGGGGGGGGGGTCACCGCATTCCTGTCTGTCTCCCGCGGGGGGGGGGGGGGTTGGCATTCATTTGTCTTCTCTGGATGTGAGGATGCAGAGGGACAGTCCACCACTGGAGCATGAGGCAGCACTTTCAGTCGGGTGAGTGGAGGATCAGGTAAGTTAAACCGTTTCTTCTCACCCCTAGACAAAACAACCTATTAACCTTTGCAGTGCGGGCGCAAACCCACTGCAAGGGATCGTTTTTTTTTTTTACCTGCCCGGGTTGGGCTTTACAGAAGTTTGTATTAGGTTACAAGAGTAATTTTGAGCGGGAGCACTAACAATTCTGTAATCATATAAAATATGCCGATGGTTGTTATTATTATTGCTACCACTAAGGATAAAAGTAAATTCCCTGCACCGTTGCTCTTCCCTGGCAACGTTCATCATTAATGTTGCTAGTAGTATGCTGACAGCACTCTTGCTGTCTGTCCTTGATTTAAACATATTTTATATTAAGATCTGTGTCAGTAATATCATAATAGACACTGCCAGATGCCATAGAGAGGGGGACACTAGGGGCACCATCAAACTTTTCCTACGGGGCCCCGTGATCTGCAGCTACTCCCCTGAGTGCATTACTAATTTGACTACAATAAATGGTGTTCATACAGTGCTACATTATACCAGTGGGCTGTTTGTGCTTTCTCTTGACTTTTAGTTTAATACATATAAGTAAATACTAATTTTTGCTGTACAAAAAAAAGTTCACAATATATAGCAATAGGAGAAAAGTAAATGTCCGAGAGCTTCCTGCCCTCATGGGCCCTGGCAGTAGCACCCCCTGTACCTCCTTGTAATGAGGTCTTGGTTAAAAACAATCAATCAAATTCAAGAAGTTGATTTTCCCTGCATCAACAGTTTTAGCCTCCTCGATCTAAGGGATCATTCATCCGGCAGCAAAAAAAAAAAAAAAAGCTTTCAGATCGGTAAAACTTTTATTTATTTTTTACCTTTTTTTACTGATCTAAACACAGCTCTATTTATGTCCATGCACATAGCGGCGTTCAGCTCCAGAACGTAGAGCAGTGTTCCGTGATGTGAAAAATGAGGCCCAAATCCTGTGTCTAAAGTGGACCTTCAGTCATTTTTTCATCTTTCCAGCCCACTTCCTGTTTCTTCTGCCCTTGTTGTTTTAACTTTGGATAGTAAATTTTTTTTTTTTTTCTGCCAGTAAATACCTTATACAGCCCACTTCCTGTTTCTTCTCTGGTCATTATCCTAGGCTTATGACATCATGTACAGCTCTCTCTCTCTCATGAGAGTTTTCCATGAAGGGAGGGGGGTGAGTCATAAGAGGGCCAATGAAAGCTGCAGGGCTGCAGAGCTGGAGGTGTGCCTCTGTGTGTCTGTGTAAATCCAGGAAGTGAACAGGCAGCAGCTTCAGCTGCCCACAGTTAAAATAGATGCAGCCAGACTCAGTGGAGGGAGATTTCTGAAGCATATTTGGCAAGTACAGAATCACAGTATATATAAAATAATATGCAAAGTGGTTGGAGGGAAGCTTCAGAATGGCAAAGATATTTTTATTACAAATTATGTGAGCAGACTGCAGTTCCTCTTTAAGATGAGTATTTTGCTGTATTTGCTAAATGCATATAACCACATAACCATGCATACGTGCCTAAAGTATTCTCGTGGATAAAGTGGAGGAAAAATTATATGCCTCTAGACCAGGGGTATCCAAATTGCGGTCCGAGGGCCAGATGCAGCTTTTTGCTTGTCTTTATCCGGCCCTTGGGGCATTATTCATCCCACCAATATGAGACACTATTTTGCCCACTGACACCAACAATGGAGCATAATTCCTGCCACTGACACCAACAATGGAGCATAATTCCTGCCACTGACACCAACAATGGGACACTATTCCTCCGCATAATACCAAAGATGGGGCACTGTTTACTCTCAATGATGCTGGAAACAATTTATATTCCCGCTGGCCACAGTCCAGCCCCTCTAAAGTCTGAAGGACAATAAACTGGCCCTTTGTGTAGAAAGTTTGGAGATCCCTGCTCTAGACACTGTATGGGAGTATATACACATAAAAGCACATAAATGCAAACAGTTTATGTGTCATTACATGCATTTTTTACATTGTATATCTTTGCCAGCTTCTACTGCAACCTTTCTCAACACAGAGGAACGCTTGAAATAACTTTCCAGTCTCAGGGAACCCCTGCTAAAAATGACTATAGCTACAGTTAATGATACATTAGTGTGACGGTCAGTTGGGAAGAATGCTCCTTCCACTTGTGGCCCTTACAGATAGCTAAAAAAAAAATCAATGGTGTCAGTGGGAACTTATCTGAGAGGCAGAGATTGGTCATTGATCAAGGAAATGACCCCTGATGACATCAGACGTTGCTGACGAAACGCGTTGGTCCCGTGATACGTGCCACGTCACTTCCGCCACTCGTTGGAACGCAGGTGGAACACAGGCGGCGTCCCTTCCATTTCCTTTGAATGTGATTTTATCTGCTGCTTGTGTAAGTGCAACCTGTATTTTTAAATAAACCTTTTTTAATGGTACTGCCCTATGAGGTGCTTCTGTTCTTGTCTTCTTGATGTGTACACCAAATCCATTCGGTGACCGTGCCAATCTCTGAACTGCCGTTTCTGGATATCTGTTTGCTTTGCTGTTTTTGACTGCCTGTCATGGGTGTCAATTTCGTCTGGTGAGTGGGATATGGTTGGTGGAAGGAGACGCACTGGAGATATTAGCATTTTATGTTTTTCACCATCACATTTGATGAATTAGAACATCTACCAGCACTTTGTGTGGGATTTTTTAATTGGTGGTGGATTATTGGACTTTTGTTTATATCATTATTCACTTGATAGTTATCACAATATATCATTACACACTTTAGGCTGGGTTCACACCTATGCGAATTGGATGTGGATTTCTCTGCATCCAATTCGCATAGCAGGAGAATGTGACCGGCTCTCTATGGAGCCGGTACACATATCTCTGCAGCAGGTCCGGTGCGATTTGCTGGAAAAAGTGTGCCTTTTTTGGTCCGTTTCAGGTCCGAATTCAGCCCAAACTTTGGGACGAACCAGGACGCACCAGAACCTGCTGTGCGACGGATCCGGCGATGGTGTAAGCCCAGCCTTAATGTTCTAGCACGGTATGAAATCACAGTTGTTTTTCTTCACATTTTGAGGCTTTGAGCCTCTATCTGTGCTGCTTTGTTTATACACAATTTGTTTATTTATGTACTATTGATTTATACATCATTATCACTCATTCTTTTTATTGCACTGCATATCACTTCGTATTAATTCCAGGGTGCGCAGGGCATTTCTAGACCCCCCTTTTTCTATTGCTCAAGGAAACCCCAGCAACCTCTGGAGGAACCCTGGGATTCCATGGATCCCTAGTTGAGAAACCCTGATCTAGTTGCAAGATCCAGCGTAGATATAAGTATTTTAATTACAGCCGTGTACATGAGGCCTTTCTGAATGGCTAATTTATGTAATAATTTCTCCTTCTCCACTCACCTTCCTGGGGTTGTTGAAGCCAGGCTTACAGAACTGCCGGTAGTATTCCCAGTAGCTGTTATTGTACCAGTTGGCTTGCATGTCTAAGTAGGTTGCAAATCTATCTGGACACTTGGAAACGCACAACTGTAGACAAAGACAATGGAGTCAGCAGCCAATCACATGTGACACATGAATATAAAAAACTTTACCATTTACACACAGACAATTTTTTTAAAAGCAGAACATGCATACAAATGAAAGGTCTGCTTATTTGATAACACCCCAAATAAAAATTCTGAATATAAGCTAAAAAATAAACCATTATAAAAAATAGAAAAAAGTATTTATTGGCGCGTAACACTCACTTTTTCACCCTGCAAATCGGTTGCAAATAGTATGTGCGTGTTATACGCCGATACTGCAATTTGGGCTGCCTTGGAGAGAACGGGGAGGGGTGCGGGACGAGCATCGTCAGATTACATACAGCGAGAATCTCCTGTTTACTCAGCGGCCTCTGTAATAGGAAGTCCCTTCTCCTGGGCCGGCATTGGACCAATGTTTTGTCTATCATAGAAGCCGGTCCAGGAGGTGGGACTTGTATTTCAAGAGGCTGCCAAGTAAACAGGAGATTCTTGCTGTATGTAATCTGATGGTGCTCATCCCGCCCCTCTCCCTGAGATGGGCATTGATCAGGCTGCATTCATGGTAATGGGGAGGCTGCAGATGGGCATTAATCAAGCTGCATTGATGGGCAATTTTGAGGCTACAGGTGGGCATTGATTAAGCTGCATTGATGGGCAATGGTGAGGCCGCAGATGGGCATTGATCAAGCTGCATTGATGGCCAATTGTGAAGCTGCAGATGGGCATTGATCAAGCTGCATTGATGGGCAGTTTTGAGGCTGCAGATGGGCATTGATGAGGCTGCATTGATGGGCACTGACCCTTATTTTGCTTCAAAGTTCTTTATTTAAAATTTACATTTTTTTCCTGAAACTTCCCTCGTAAAATGAAGGTGCGTGTTATATGTCTGGGCGTGTTATATGCCGATAAATACGGTAAATATTGACCTCAGGGTCAGCTTCCAGCTGCTTCCTGAGTGCAGTGGGGATGTTGGTGCACTGCCACCTCCTGGGAATGCTGGGTACTTAATATCCCACTAGGTTTTCTTCTAAATCCTTTTATTTATTTTTAGGGTGCAGTCTACCAAGAAAGTGGGTCTCCCAGGGTTTTTTTTAAAGTATGACTGATTCTAGACATGTGCAGAATGAAAAAATATGTTTAGTTTCATTACAATTCGTTATTTACATAAATTTGTTTAGTTAAATTGGTTTAACTTGTTTTCGGAATTCATTATGTTTATTCGTTTTCAAATCAATTTTGAAAAGTTTTCCATATCCTATGGTTTTCCAAAAATAATAAAATAGAACAGAAAATAAATAAATAAAAATTATATTCCTTTATTTTCTATTCTATTTTATTCTCTTTGGAAATAGGAAAACGATTTGAATTTGAATTTCGGACAAATTTTTATTTTCGTTATTTGGGATTCGTTTAAATTCTGTACTATTCTAATTCGGATACATCCGAATTTCCGAATAACGAAAATACGTCCGTCGGAACAAAACGAACCACAGATGTCTAATAACGGATACATGTAAGAATGGGGTCAGTTTGATCTCAGCAATGAATGTAAACATTTTGAAAACCTTTGTTTTATATGTATATTTCTAGCTATACAGAGTGGGAAGCCGTATTTTTTCATATATACCACTACTCCTTCCAGCTTACTAAATCTTTCATCTTTTTTTTTATTTTTGCACAAATATACATCTTAGGCCTCAAGATTAGTTAAAACCTGACAATCAGTATATACAGTATTTTCTAAAAGCAGGGCCTCTGGGGAATAAAATGGTGGCAGTTGCATTGTTTTCACACAATATTAGCGCAACTGTTTCTCAAACCCATAATTTTAGGGTTGAAAATGTTTTTATTGATATTATAAACAGCGAAACAATAACATGACTGATATATCAAGTAATGTACAGTGGCAACGAGCGAAACCAATAATTTTAGTAAAGTATACACTAAAGATAATTTTGGTGCACACAAACACAACATATTACCCGATTTTGGGTAAAATATAAAAGATGAGGTTTCTTCAAGTAAATAGATACCAAACATGTCACGTCTTAAAATTGGAAGCGCCTTTGAAAGGATGACAAATTAGAGTACCCAAAATCCTCCACTGGTGTAACATAATATATATTTTTTCATATGCAGGCGCACCCATCCCGCATGTTTACATTTGTGTGTGCCTATATATAGGGGTGGGGTGTTCAGATTTTTTATTTATTTTTTGATTGTGTGTAACTTCTTTATTTATTTTTGATTTTTTACTTAAAGCAGAACTTTTTTAATCTTTCTACATATTAAATCTTCTGCCCTTGTTGTTTTAACTTTGGGTAGTAAAACATTTTTTTTTCTGCCAGTAAGTCCCTTATACAGCCCACTTCCTGTTTCTTGTCTGGTCATTAGCCTAGGCTTATGACATCATGCACAGCTCTCTCTCTCACTCTCCTGAGAGTTTACCAGGAAGAGAGAGGGGGATGAGTCATAGGAGGGCCAATCAGAGCTGCCGAGCTGGAGGTGTGCCTCTGTGTAAATCCAGGAAGTGATCAGGCAGCAGCTTCAGCTGCCCACAATTAAAATGGCTGCAGCCAGACTCAGTGGAGGGAGATTTCTGCAGCATATTTGGCAAATACAGAATCACAGTATATACAAAATATGCAAAGTGATTGGAGGGAAGCTTCAGAATGGCAAAGATGTTTTTATTACAAATTATGTGAGCAGACCGCAGTTCCTCTTTAACTTTATTGCTTTCATATAGGGGGATGTTATGTTACTGTGAATGGAATTGATCAGGTGGCTTTACAGTCCACAGTCAGCTGCAGAAATGTAAATAGACCCCAGGTTGACCAGAAGTCAATTTACAGGACAGTTAAAGGGCTAAAGTATATTTTAAGGGGTATGTAAACCCTAAATCTATCTGCCCGTCCTCCATTCATAGATCCTGTTTGATTCATGAAAGCTGTAATATGGGATCTATGAATGGGGGAGGGGGGCAGAAAGGGCAGACATGCTGGGGCCCTCTCGACGAGCACTCAACTGTCAGCTCCTCCTCAGTTCAGTTCAGGAAGATTACGTCGCTGGGGGCGGCAGCGGGGGTTAAAAGATTACAAATGTACTAGAAAACAGAAGCACAAGGGACACATCTCACTGAAAGTACTGTATTTATTGACGTATAATACTCAGTTTTTGACCCTGCAAATCAGTTGCAAATAGTATGTGCGTGTTATACGCCGATACTGCAATTTGGGCTGCCTTGGAGAGAACGGGGAAAGGGGCGAAATGAGCGCTGTCAGATTACATACAGCGAGAATCTCCTGTTTACTCAGCGGCCTCTGTAATAGAAAGTCCCGTCTCCTGGGCCGGCATTGGACCAGTGTTCTGTCTATCATAGAAGCCGGTCCAGGAGGCGGGACTTTGTATTAAAGAGGCCGCAGAGTAAACTGGAGATTCTCGCTGTATGTAATCTGACGGCGCTCATCCCGCCCCCCTCCCTGAGATGGGCATTGATTAGGCTGCATTCATGGCAATGGGGAGGCTGCAGATGGGCATTAATCAAGCTGCATTGATGGGCAATTGTAAGGCTACAGATGGGCATTGATTAAGCTGCATTGATGGGCAACTGTTAGGCTGCAGATGGGCATTGATCAGGCTGCATTGATGGCCACTGATCCTCATTTTGCTTCAAAGTTATTTATTTAAAATTTTAGTTTTTTTCCTGAAACTTCCCTCTTAAAATGAAGGTGCGTGTTATACGCCTGTGCGTGTTATATGCCAATAAATATGGTAAGTCATATTCCTTGTGCCTATTTTGTTTTTTTAAGGTATAATTAGGCTTTAAAACCCCCTGGCAGGATATTATTGCCGTTAGTGTTCCCCTCTGGGAAGATTCAACCTTTCTTACCAGTCACCTGTATGGATAGTGATAAAAAAAAATCCCACATTTAAATATTGCAGCAAAAGCTATTTTCATTTTATATTTTATGGGCTGTTCTTTTTTTTATCTTGTTATTTTTGGCTGGAGTTCTGCTTTAACTGTGTATGTGTGTATGTGTGTGTGTACTGATGTGTTCATCATACCTGGATGGTGGGGCACTGCAAATTGATGAGCACCAGAGGACTTGCACATTGCAGGATATTAAAATACATTAAGAGTGTCTTGTTCCTAAAATAAACCATAAAGACAATAAATGAATGATATGTGTATTCCATAAAACAAGTATGAACATTTAAACCACATTAATCACAGCATTAAAAATGTAAATATTAAAGTGGACATCGTCAGTCGTCAGGTTTATTTTTTCATGTTGGGTGCAAGGATTCTAAAGCCCTGTAGACAAAAAAAATTTTTGGTTTTCTCGAGATTCCTGGCAAGCTTGTCTACTGCCAAGCCCTGTGTATTGATGGCCATTCAAAAGAGCCGCCGTTCTTTTGAATGGCAAGAACGCGGTGACGTCATCAACTACGACGAGCCGGTGTTCGTCACATTCGATGCCGTCGCCGACATCTTGCTACACCCCACACTAACCTTGTATGCTACCGCGCATGTGTCAAAGTCTTTTCGACCATGCGCGGGTTTACCTCGGACAGGTAAACATACAGACGACCGGTTTTCTCGGCAGGAGAATCCTGCCGAGAAAAATAGAGAGCAGGTTCTCTATTTTTCTCGCCGAGATTCCCGGCAGTTTTCCCGACGAGAAACCATACACACGAACGGTTTTCTCGGCAAAAAGCTCTCCCAGCAGTTTTCTTGCCGAGAAAACCGGTCGTGTGTATGAGGCTTAAGAAATGTGTAAAAATTCCAGGTGTTTATTGCCTCTAAAAGATCACAGTACTCCCTCTGACAATGCCTTCCTCTGCATTCCACTCCAGAATGTTGAAACCATCTTTTGTTCAGTAGACATGTGCAATTAGTTTAGTTCCAAATTAGTTTACCGAATTTTGACAAATTAGTTAATTCCGAAATTACGAATTTCGGAAATTCTAAATTTCAAAAATAAGGAAATTCTAAATTTTGGAATATCACAATTTAGAAAATTCAAAAATTCGGAATTTGGAAATTTGAAAATTCTAAAATAAGAATGAAAATCTGAAAATTCAAAAGAACGAAAATCCGAAAATCTGAAATAACTTAACTATTACTAACTATTAAATTATAGGTATTGGAATTTCCATTCAAATTTGGCTGTTAGTAAACGTAACGAATACGAATTTATCCGAAGTTACGAATTATCCAAAATAACGATTGGGGCTTCAGTAACCAAAACTGCAGTGTTTATCCTCATGACATATCACAGGAAGCACCTCCATGGTTAACATAGGACATAATTAAAATTAAACTTGGGAAACTTTAACATTAATAAATCACTGGGACCAGATGGCTTGCACCCGAGGATACTTAGGGAACTCAGTCAAGTAATTGCCAGACCATTGTTCCTAATTTTTACTAACAGTCTACTGACAGGAATGGTACCAGCTGATTGGAGAAAAGCCAATGTAGCACCAATATTTAAAAAGGGCCCAAAATACATCCCTGGGAATTACAGACCAGTTAGCCCAACATCAATAGTATCCAAGCTCTTGGAGGGGATGATAAGGGACTATATACAAGATTTTAGTAATGAGAACGGTATCATTAGCAGTAATCAGCATGGATTCATGAAGAATCGTTCTTGCCAAACCAATCTACAAGGGCGAGTTCAGAGGGTGGTGATAAACAGGGAGTACTCGGAATGGTTAGGGGTGGGAAGGGGGTTCCCCAGGGTTCTGTTTTGGGACAAATTCTGTTTAATTTGTTCATAAACGACCTGAAGAATGGGATAAACAGCTCAATCTCTGTATTTGCGGACGACACTAAGCTAAGCAGGGCAATAACTTCTCCGCAAGATGTGGAAACCTTGCAAAAAGATCTGAAAATATTAACGGGGAGGGCAACTACAAGGCAAATGAGGTTCAATGTAGAAAAATGTAAAATAATTCATTTGTGTGGCAAAAATATGAATGAAATCTATACACTGGGGGGAGAACCTCTGGGGGAATCTAGGATGGAAAAGTACTTGGGGGTCCTAGTAGATGATAGGCTCAGCAATGGCATGCAATGGAGCGAGTACAAAGAAGGGCAACAAAGCTACGAAAGGGTCTGGAGGATATTAGTTATGAGGAAAGGTTGCGAGCACTGAACTTATTCTCTCTGGAGAAGAGACGCTTGAGAGGGGATATGATTTCAATTTACAAATACCGTACTGGTGACCCCACAATAGGGATAAAACTTTTTTGTGGAAGGGAGTTTAACAAAACATGTGGCCACTCATTAAAATTAGAAGACAAGAGGTTTAACCTTAAACTGTGTAGAGGGTTCTTTACTGTAAGAGCGGCAAGGATGTGGAATTCCCTTCCACAGGCGGTGGTCTCAGCGGGGAGCATCGATAGTTTCAATAAACTATTGGATAAGCACCTGAACGACCACAACATACAGAGATATACAAGGTAATACTAACAAATAATCACATAGGTTGGACATGATGGACTTGTGTCTTTTTTCAACCTCACCTACTATGTAACATGCATTTAGGCATATAAACGCATGTATAAGTGTTTGTAAGTGCGTAAATTAAATTTAAACAAAGGGAAAAAATACATGAATTATGTACTCATGTGCATCTTTACATGTCTTTGTGCGTATGAACGCATCTATATGCAAGTATTTTACTGATCATTACGCAGGAAATTTTCTCCTAGAAAACATGTGAAATATCAGTAAAATGTTTATGGCCGTCTGGCTTCATGCAGACGCCCATAAACATTTTACTGATGTTTTGACACATGTGTTTTCTAGGTTCCTGCATAATGATCAGTGAGGCTGCATTCACACCTGAGTGTTTTCAGCTCACAAAACACCTGAAAAAACGCCTGAAAAACGCCCAACAAACAAAATCCCATTCATTTCAATGGCACCTGTTCACATCTGAGCGTTTTGTCACTTGAAGCAAAGCGCCTGAAAAACGCCCTAAGCTCAAAAAAAAACATGAGCTTCTTTGGGGCAGATTACAAGCATTTTTCTGCCTTTTACATTGGTGACCTGAACAAAATCGTGGCAAAAATGTGGTAAAAACGCGGTAAAAACCGCAGTAAAAATGCGTCAAAATCGCGGTAAAAACGCGACAAAATCGCTCAGGTGTGAATGCAGCCTAAAATACCTGCGTATAGATGTGTTTAAACGCGTAAAGATGCATACATAACTTATTTTTATGATAATTTCTTTTGCCCCTTTGTTTAGACTTAATTTATGCACATATAAGCATGTGCGTAACTTACATGCGTTTATACATGTAAGGGTGTAAAACGCATGTTCTCAGACGCAGATTATTGGATTCAGATAATTTTTTTCTGATTTTTGGATTTTGCAGCTGCGTAAGTGGCTCCATTGGAAACAATGCAGCTGTGTTCAGATCCGTAAATAAGCCCTGGTTCACACTGGTGCGTTTTGACATGTGATTTGACATGTCAAATCGCATGTCAAAATCGCAGCATTTGCCGGCAATGGCACCATCCTAATCGGTGCAACGCCGCATCTGTGGCACTGCATCGATTTTAAAACGTAGTTTCTTTTAAAAATTTTTGCGATTTCGGCCCGCGATTTACATTGACATCTGTGCAGAAACCTGCACAGATGTCTCTGTAATCGCAGCTGGAATCGGGACTGACAGGCGGGAGTGAAATAATGCGAGTTCAGCTGAACTCGCACGGCTTCACTCCCGCAGCCCAGTGTGAACCTGGGCTAAAATACACTTGTATATGCGATTTTTTACAA
Source organism: Rana muscosa (assembly GCA_029206835.1). Lineage (NCBI taxonomy): Eukaryota > Metazoa > Chordata > Amphibia > Anura > Ranidae > Rana > Rana muscosa. The sequence goes on from CM055120.1 coordinate 47,787,843, forward strand.
CCGTGTGAATGAAGCCCTAGGCCACTTTCTCACTGGGGCCACCCGAGCGTTAGTGGTAAATCGCCGCTAGTTTTAGCGGTGCTTTACCATTGTTTTAGCTGCGCTTTTCGTCCGCTAGCGGGGCACTTTTAACCCTTTTAAACCTCAGCTGTGTAGCCTGGAAAGCACTTCCGAAGTGCTGCCCATTCATTTCAATGGGCAGGGCGTTTTGGGAGCGCCGTATACAGCACTGCCAAAGATGCTGCTTGCAGGACTTTTCCTAACGACCCGCAAGCGCACCGCCCCAGTGTGAAAAGTCACACTGAAATTATTGGGAGGCCTCAGTGTGAAGCTAGCCTAAAAGCATTACTTCAGCTGAACACCAGACATCCTGCCTGCAGCCCCCCCTCTCCCCCTTGTGCCCCCTTCCCTTATCCTCATTGTACTTACCTCCAGAGTTGCAGAGCTGCCAACACCCACACAGCTTGTTCAGCAATCCCCACTCTTCTACCTTTTCTCTGTGCAGCACTTCAGGGGGATGGACTAGACTGTTTCTGATTGGTCAGTGCCATCACAGTGAATTGATCTGGTCCATCCCAGAAATGCTGCACAGAGAAGAAGGAAAAGAGCAAAGAATTCATATAAATACAATACAGCCATTTATGGTGGCCTCATGGACCAGTAAATAAGCCAAGAAGGTGAGAAGAAGGTGAGAAGAAGGGGTGTCCAAACTAGAATCTCTGGGGTTGATTAAGGCTCCATTCACACTTGTACGACTTCTAAGTTGCGCCGACTTTGAAGTGCAATTTTCATGCAACTTTGGACTTGGAAGTTTGGCTTTGACCAGTGATAATGCATTGTATAACATTCAGGTATATCTTTCATGCAGCTTTTGAGGGTTAATATTGAAGTCTATGGCCCTCAAGTTGCATGAAAGTCAGACCAAAGTAGTGCATGAACTACTTTGAAGTCGCTGCAACTTTAGTTATACCATATATTATTGGAAAACACGGAGAACGACTTCTCATGCAACTTTGACGTCTAAAGTTGCATGACAAGTCCCGCAAGTGTGAATGGGGTCTTACTAAAGAAAAATAGACTGTTCATTTTGCAAGAGAATTTTTCCCAGATCTTAGTGAATGAGATGAAGCACAGAAGACCTCCATCATCCAATCACGGTCAAGCAAAAATGCTCTTTTTTTATATTCCATGCATGTAATTGGGTATTCTTGTCAAAGCGAAATTTCATTACATTCACTAATCCCTGGGGAAAGTTCCCTTTGCACACTGCAACTTCCCTTGCAAACTTAACGGTCTATTTTCCTTTAGTAACTCAACCCCTATGACTGCGGTTTTCACTGAAGCAACCTCTGCTAATGCTTTTTCATCAGTTCCAATTACCAACATCTGTGATGGGGTTTACTTTTACTATACAGTTTATTTTTATTGTTACATGTTTATTTGTGAAGACTTGTAAAGTTTTTTGAAGGTTATGCATTTCATCACTTCAATTCTTTGCTGTATTGAGCAAGTCTATGTAACACTCATTTCTTCCACAAGAGGGCTCCAGAGACAGCAGTCAAAGCAACTGCATGAACCTTGCGGGTGGACACTATATAGTGTAAATTATTAGCTGCCTGAAAGGCAAACAGCAAGTAATAATTATCTGATCATTTTTAGGACAGCATATAAAAATAGATACTTACTCATTCCGCGTAGCCTTCTGTCCACAGAACTGCCCATAGCTGTCGGTGGGGTATATAACTTTCCTGGGGTCCCCATGAATCCATGCTGAAAGACAAAGCACAGAATTGGAAAACACTCATTTTAAGCAAAAAAAAAAAAAAAAACTGGAGCAAACTCGTGGTTTGTGTGCAAGGAGAAATCTGTGTGTTTCTATTTCATTCAGCCCGGTGGCTCAACAAAACTAACAACTACCCATCTATGGCCACCTTTAGGAAGCCCCAAACATGGGACAAGGTGCTTTATGTACTTTGTCAACATAATACTGAAAAAAAAATGATAATTATTCTTTAACCACTTCTTGAACGAGCTATAGCTGAAAGAGCTATAAAACCTCACCCCCTGCTAGGACACGCATCCAGCGTGCTCTGTGATCGCTGTGTCCTTCACAGATCGGTACTTTCCTCACGTGCTGTCACAGCATAAGGAGAGGAGAGACGGTAACCGGCAAGGCTGACAGGGGACACTTAGGGCACTGATCATCAGTCTCCTGATGATCAGTGCAGCCCCAACAATGCTAATCAGTGCTGCCTTTTAGTGCTGCCTATCAGTGCCCATCAGTGCAGCCTTTCTGTGCCCATCAGTGTCACCTATCAGTACCGCCTATCAGTGCCTCCTTGTCAATGCAGCCCATCAGTGCCTCCCATCAGTGCCTCCCATCAGTGCCGCCCATCAGTGCCTCCTTGTCAATGATGCACATCAGTGCAGCCTATCAGTGCCCATCAGTGATGTCCATCAGTGCTGCCTTGTCAATGCTGCCCATCAGTGTAGCCTATCAGTGCCTCCTTGTCAATGCTTCCCATCAGAGCCTCCTATCAGTGCCCATCAGTAGTGCCCATCAGTGCCGGCTATCAGTGCCCATCAGTGCCACCTATCAGTGCCCATCAGTGTCGCCTATCGGTGCCCACCAGTGCCACCTATCAGTGCCTCCTCGTCAATGCAGTCCATCAGTGCCGCCCATCAGTGCCGCCCATCAGTGCCGCCTTGTCAATGCTTCCCATCAGTGCCTCCTTGTCAATGCTTCCCATCAGTGCCTCCTTGTCAATGCTTCCCATCAGAGCCTCCTATCAGTGCCCAACAGTGCAGCCCATCAGTGCAGCCTATCAGTGCCCATCAGTGCAGCCTATCAGTGCCCATCAGTGCAGCCTATCAGTGCCCATCAGTGCAGCCTAACAGTGCCTCCTTGTCAATGATTCCCATCAGTGCCCCCCATCAGTGCCCATCAGAGCCTCCCATCAGTGCCGCCCATCAGTGCCGCCCATCAGTGCAGATCAGCGAAGGAGAAAAATTACTTATTTGCAACATTTTATAACAGAAACGAAGAAAAACAGTTTTTCTCCTTCAAATTTTTGGGTCTTTTTTTGTTTGTTCAGCAAAAAAATAAAAAACCCAGTGGTGATTAAATACCACCAAAAGAAAGCTCTATTTGTATTCAAAAAATTATAACAATGTCATTTGGGTACAGCGTTAAATTGTCATTTAAAGTGTGACAGCACTGAAAGCTGAAAATTGGCCTGGGCATGAAGGGGGAGAATGTGCCCAGTATTGAAGTGGTTAATACATTCCCAGATCCCAGCTAGGGTACTAAAAAAAGGAAGTATAGATTTAGTATCTGATTCCTCAGATTCCTCAGCTGGAATGTTACATCATTTACTATTAATGCAGTAACCTGGAGCTTACACAGAGCTAAGAGCCTCTCCAACTGCTCAGACACAATGGTTGACTGATTAGGAGTTGAGCAGTGCATCATGGGAAGAAGGATAGAGGCCTGGTTCACACTGGGGCGACAAACGCTCCGACATTGGGAGCTCATGTCGCATGACGTGTGAAAATCAATGTTTCCCTATGGGAGCCGTCCTAACTGGTCCGACACATGTCGGTCCGACTTTGAAAATGCTCCCTGTACTACTTTGGTCCGACTTTGATCCGACTTCAGCCCATTGACTATCATTGAAGTCGGATCAAAGTCGGACCGCAGTCTTGCATGGTCCGACTTTGGCATGCGACTTGTGCTGTACTGCTCTTGAGGGGGAACTCCAGGCCAAATTTTAAATAAAAAACCAGCATGGGTTCCCCTCCAGGAGCATACCAGGCCCTTGGGTCTGGTCTGGATTTGAACGGGCGCCCCTACGCCGAAAAAACGGCGTGGGGGTCCCCCCAAAATCCAAACCAGACCCTTATCTGAGCACACAACCTGGCCGGCCGCAGGGGAAGAGGGGGGTACGAGAGAGCGGCCCCCCCTCCCTCCTGAACCGTACCAGGCCGCATACCCTCAACATGGGGGGTTTGGTGCTCTGGGGCAGGGGGGCGACCTGCGGCCCCCCCACCCCAGAGCACACTGCCCCCATGTTGATGAGGACAGGGCCTCTTCCCGACAACCCTGGCCGTTGGTTGTCGGGGTCTGCGGGCGGAGGGGCTTATCGGAATCCGGGAGCCCCCTTCAATAAGGGGGTCCCCGGATCCCGCCCCCCCACCCTATGTGAATGAGTATGGGGTACATCGTACCCCTACCCATTCACATGGTGGACAAAAAATTGCAATAAAAAAACACTACACAGGTTTTCAAAGTAATTTATTGCACAGCTCCGGGGGTCTTCTTCCGACTTCCGGGGGTCTTTTCCGACTTCGAGGGTCTCCGGTGTCGTCTCCCGCTCTCCGGTTCTTTCTTCCGCCGGGCCTCCGCTAACTTCTTTTTAGCTCTCTTGCTAACAGAGGCCCGGTCTTCCCGTTGTCTCGTCCGGCTCTCCGTTGTCCTTCTGCCGGCCCCTCCACTAACTTCTTCGTAGCTCTTTCGCTAGTGGAGGGGCCGGTCTTCCCGTCGTCGCCGTCGGCTTCTTCTTCCCTCTTCTCCTCCTCGATGTTGACGCGTCGCTTCTTCCCGCTGTAATACTGGCTCTCCGCTCCGCTCCGCATTAATATAGGCTTCTCATGACGTCACAGTCACATGTTCCAGGGCACATGGCCCCGGAGCATGTGACTGTGACGTCATGGGAACATGTGACTGTGACGTCATGAGAAGCCTATATTAATGCGGAGCGGAGTGGAGCGGAGAGCCAGTATTACAGCGGGAAGAAGCGACGCGTCAACATCGAGAAGGAGAAGAGGGACGAAGACGCCGACGGCGACGGGAAGACCGGCCCCTCCACTAGCGAAAGAGCTACAAAGAAGTTAGTGGAGGGGCCGGCAGAAGGACAACGGAGAGCCGGACGAGACAACGGGAAGACCGGGCCTCTGTTAGCAAGAGGGCTAAAAAGAAGTTAGCGGAGGCCCGGCGGAAGAAAGAACCGGAGAGCGGGAGACGACCCCGGAAGTCGGAAGAAGACCCCCGGAAGTCGGAAGAAGACCCCCGGAGCTGTGCAATAAATTACTTTGAAAACCTGTGTAGTGTTTTTTTATTGCCATTTTTTTCCACCAGGTGAATGGGTAGGGGTACGATGTACCCCATACTCATTCACATAGGGTGGGGGGGCCGGGATCCGGGGGCCCCCTTATTGAAGGGGGCTCCCGGATTCCGATAAGTCCCCCGCCCGCAGACCCCGACAACCAACGGCCAGGGTTGTCGGGAAGAGGCCCTGTCCTCATCAACATGGGGGCAGAGTGCTCTGGGGTGGGGGGGCCGCAGGTCGCCCCCCTGCCCCAGAGCACCAAACCCCCCATGTTGAGGGCATGCGGCCTGGTACGGTTCAGGAGGGAGGGGGGGCCGCTCTCTCCTCCCCCCTCTTCCCCTGCGGCCGGCCAGGTTGTGTGCTCGGATAAGGGTCTGGTTTGGATTTTGGGGGGACCCCCCACGCCGTTTTTTCGGCGTAGGGGCGCCTGTTCAAATCCAGAACAGACCCAAGGGCCTGGTATGCCCCTGGAGGGGAACCCGCGCCGCCTTTTTAATTTAAAATTTGGCCTGGAGTTCCCCTTCAAGATTTATACCAAACACAGTGCCTGATATTGGCGGGGATCCAAGTCGGATCCCCGTTCATTGAAAGTCGGACATATGTCGGCTTCATGTCGCAGGGCAAAGTCGGATCCAAAGTAGGACGGATGTCGTGTCGCACTAGTGTGAACCCAGCCAGAAGGTCCTCAATGCTAGGAAATACCAGGTGTTCCACATTTACATCAAAGGGGGTGAGCCATCAGGTGAACCTATTACCTTTGTTTCAAATGGGCAAAGTGAAAGTTTACTTTAAAGAATTCCAGGTTGGATGCTGGGCACAGGCGCCATTCAGAGAAGGCTTTGCGTTTTCTCAATGAATGCAAAGTGATCTCTGATTAGACAAGGTGGTGGTGGTGACATACTATTCTCCACCTCTAATCAGAGGACACTTTGCATTCATTTAGAATATGCAAAATGGCACTGGTGCCGAGCGGCTGACCTCCTGTGCTCAGAATGTAGCAGGGCAGCCGCTCGCACGGGACCACAAAAGCAACTGGAGATCACTGGAGTAGTGGTGTCTACTTCAGTCATTTCCAACTTCCAGGGGCTTTGGCCAGATATGGTATATGTGTAGTTACATTAGTCCAAGCTAGACCAATAAAACCATTACCCACCCTATTAGATTGTCAGCTCTTTTGAGCAGGCCCTCTTAACCCTCTTGTATATTATTGTTTTGTAACTGTACTGTCTCCCTTTATATTGTAAAGCGCTGTGCAAAGTGTCGAAGCTATATAAATCCTGAATAATAATAATAATACTACACCTGGAATTCTTCTTTGACACTTATTGAAAGCTTCTTTACATTGCAGACCTCTCCTCCTAAAAATGTTGATTGACAAGTAATCATGCTGCTTTCATGCTTGAATACTTTAAGACAGAGGTCTCCAAACTTTCTAAAGAAAGGGCCAGTTTACTGTCCTTCAGACTTTAGGGGGGCTGGACTGTGGCCAGTGGGAGTAAACAATGCTTGATCTTTGGTCTTAGGAGGAGAAATAGTTGGTGTCAGTGGGAGGAACAGTGCCCCATTGTTAGTGGAGGGAAAAGATGCCCCATCATTGGTGTCAGTGGAAGGAATAGTGCCCCATTGTTTGTGTCAGTGGCTGGAATAATGCCTCAAGGGCCGGATAAAGGCACGCAAAGGGATGCATCTGGCCCCAGGGCCGCAGTTTGGAGACCACTGCTTTAAAGCGGAGCTCCCCTGAAAAAAAAAATATTAAAAGCCAGCAGCTACAAATACTGCAGCTGCTGACTTTTAATATTAGGACACTCACCTGTCCTGGAGTCCAGCGACGTCGGCAGCAGAAGAGGAGCAATCGCTCGTCACTCTGCTGCTCCCACCACCATCCTCTGTGAGGGAACCAGGAAGTGAAGCCTTGCGGCTTCACTGCCCGGTTCCCTACGGCGCATGCGCGAGTCACGCTGCACCGTTCTCACTGGTCCCTGTTGTGTTCTGGGAGCCGAGTGTCTCCCAGAACACAACGGGTATTCTGTGGGAAGTGACGTATTACCCGCAGAAAACCCGCAGAGAGGACTCCCGGAAGTGGGTGCAAATACCTGTATTAGACAGGTATCTGCACCCCCCTCCCCCCTGAAAGGTGCCAAATGTGACACCGGAGGGGGGGGAGGGTTCCGATGAGCGGAAGTTCCACTTTAGGGTGGAGCTCCGCTTTAAGATACTGACCCCGAACAAGTATGCAGATAAGGACTTTTAATGAATCAGACCTCTCAAGTCTTATATCTCAGCGTCTGGTAGATGCTGTAGAGTTAGGCTAGGTTCACATATGTCCGGTGCAAATTTCCCCTCAGTTTTCCCCCCCCGAATTTCCAAAGCAGCTGTTCAGCGGTTCAGCTGCGATTTAGATGCAGTTCAGATGTTCACTTTTGGAGCCGGTGGCCACTGGCATCTTTCACATTATCTGGTTGTTAAGGATCGGGCCCAGTGGTGTATTTAGGTTTTGTGCTGCCCTAGGCCTGACTAAATTCATGCACCCCCTAATTTAAATACGACCCACCCTTCCTGTCAAAGCCACACCCCTTCCTATTTAAGACCCGCCCTGTCATCTGTAAACCACACCCCTTCCAGACCCCCGCCCCCTCCATCTCCCCCTAGCAGCAAAAATACCCCCTTTCAGCACAAATCCACCCCCTCATATAACCCCTATCAGTGAAAATCCCCATTCTCAGCACAAACCCTTGCCTTAACCTCCCCTTTCCCAGCACAAATCCCCTCTTTTATCACAAACCCTTCCCCATCTCCCCTCCCAGTATAAATCCCCCCTCCCATCACAAATCCTCCCCCATCTCCCCCTCCCAGCACAAATTACATCTCTCTGCACAAATCCTTCCCCATCTCCCCCTCCCAGCACAAATCCTCCCCCATCTCCCCCTTCCAGCATAAATCCTCACGTTCAGAAAAAAAATCCCCCTCATCTCAAACCTGTGCCTCCTTCTCTCCCCTCCCAGTACAACCCCCCCAACCCCCCAGCTCTTTCTCCTGTTCTGTAAGAGCAGCCTGCTCTGCTGGGACTTGTAGTGCCCTTTGGGGGGCTGAGATATGGCAGCCTCCTATGCTGGGACTTGTAGTGCCCTAGACTACAGGGGATGGAAGAATGGCAGCCTGCTCTGCTGGGACTTGTAGTGCCCTTTGGGGGGCTGAGATATGGCAGCTTCCTATGCTGGGACTTGTAGTGCCCTAGACTACAGGGGATGGAAGAATGGCAGCCCACTCTGCTGGGACTTGTAGTGCCCTCCGTGGCGGAATGAGGATTCCTTAGTCCCCCCACCGTCTAAGGCACTACAAGTCCCAGCATAGAAGGCTGCAATATCTCAGCCCCCACAGTGCACTACAAGTCCCAGCAAAAACGGGGCTGCCATATCTCAGCCCCCAGAGTGCACTACAAGTCCCAGCAAAAACGGGCTGCCACCAGTCCTCCAAACACAGCACAATGAGACTGCACAGCCTTCCACCCCCTCCCATACACTCGACTCCAGTGCTGAGCCTCTCATCAATTTGTACCTGCTTTCTGAGGTGAGGGTTCCCGCCGTCGTCCTCCTCGTCCTCTCTCTCGCTCCTCCTCCTCTGGTTACAGAGAAACCCGGCCCCACCCTGAGCCGGAAAGCAGATGCAATGATGCCGCGGTTACACTATGTATAGCTAGTGAAAGTCATCATCGGTTTTATGGGGGCGGCAGTCACTCCTCCCCCCTCCGGCCAAGTACGCGCCCATACTGCCCATCCATGATAGCACTCGGGAGGCTGTATCTGAGTGGAAGGCGGCCGCGGGAAGCTATCTAAGCTGGAGGCGGCCACGGGAAGCTGTGTATGAGTGGGACTCGGGTCTGGGGGGGTTTTCGTGCGGGGGGGTGGCTTTTTTGCCGCCCCCCGCAAAGTGCCGCCCTAGGCCTAGGCCTTGTCGGCCTAGGCCAAGACACAGCACTGATCGGGCCAGGAAGCTGGCCACCACGTCCTCAACAACAAATGACTCATCAGCTGTCAGCAGGGTTTCCCACTGACAGCTGAATGTAAAAAAAAGAATTGTGAAAAAAAAAAAACACGTGGGGGTCCCCTTTCGGGGTCTGGTACAGATTTCAGGGGGAGCCCCACACTGAGCAAGCGCCCCCCTTCTGAACCATACCAGGCCACATGCCCTCAACATTGTAAAACACAAATTTTAAGCTAAAAAATAACCTGTATATCATTCAGCCCGGTGGCTCAACAAAATAAACAACTACCCATCTATGGCCAGCTTTAGGAAGCACCTAACAACATGGGACAAGGTGCTTTATGTACTTTGTCCTATAGTCAAAATAATAGTGAAAAAAAAACAATGATACTTATTCTCTGACCCGGGGGGAGGGGTGCTTTGGGGCAGGAAGGGCGCTGCCCCCCCCCCACCCCAAAGTATCTCGTCCCCATATTGGGGACAGGGGCCTCTTCCCCACAACCCTGGCTGGTGGTTGTCGGGGTCTGCGGGCAGGGGACTTATCAGAATCTGGAATCCCCCAGCTCCCAGCAACCCCCCCTCTTTTGTGAATGAGTATGGGGTACATACTCTTATTCATTCACCCAAAAAAAGTGTCAAAAATAAACATAGACAGTTTTTGTCAATTCCTTTATTAAAAAAAACTAAAACAATGTCCCCTGGTGTAGATCCATCGTCAATCACGACATCTGCTGCCAACGCCGACCCGTAAAGAAAAAAAAAAAAGCTCCACTCATGCCGAATGCTCCTACCCTCTGCTCTTTAACCACTTCAATACAGGGCTTTTTGTACCTATTCAATACCGGGCCTATTTTGGCACTTCTCTCCTACATGTACAAATCATCATTCTTTTGCTAGAAAATTACTCAGAACCCCCAAACATTATACATGTTTTTTTAGCAGACACCCTAGGGAATAAAATGACGGTCATTGCAACATTTTTTCTTGCACAATATTTGCGCAATAATTTTTCAAACGCCTTTTAAAAAAAAAAATGGTTTCATGAATTAAAAAATAACAAAACAGTAAAGTTAGCCCAATTTTATGGGAAAATATGAAAGATAATGTTACGCCGAGTAAATAGATACCTAACATGTCACGCTTTAAAATTGCGCACACTCATGGAATGGCGCCAAACTTCGGTACTTAAAAATCTCCATAGGCGACGCTTTAATTTTTTTTACAGGTTACCAGGTTAAAATTACAGAGGAGGTCTAGTTCTAGAATTGTTGCACGCGCTCTAACGCACGCGGCGATACCTCACATGCGTGGTTTGAACGGCGTTTACATATGTGGGCGACTTACGTGTGCATTCGCTTCTGATCGCGAGCTACCGGGGACAGGGGCGTTTTAATTTTTTATTTTTATTATTTATTTATTTATTTTACTTATTTATTTATTTTTTTACAATGATTTTACTTCTTTTTTTTTTTTTGATCACTTTTATTCCTATTACAAGGAATGTAAACATCCCTTGTAATAGGAATGTGTGTGACAGGTTCTCTTTATTGAGAGATGCGGGGTCAATAAGACCCCCCATCTCTCCTCCAGGCTGGAAAGCATGAGATCAGTGAACATTTTTTCACTGATTTCATACTTACAGCCGCAATGGCGGCTTTGTTTACATTTGAGACCCGGGCGTGACGTCATCACATCGCGCCCGGGCCTCCGACGATCATAGAGATGACTGGTGACCATCTGGTCACCAGTCATCTCTATGCTCATCACGTGACTCCACCAACGATGCCGGAAGATTCGCTCCGGGTCCCCGATCGCACGGGGGAGCCCGGAGAAGCACCGGATGGCGGCGGGAGGGGGGGGTGTCCCCTCCCGCCGCCTATAAGAACGATCAAGCGGCGGAACCGCCGCTATGATCATTCTTATGGTGCACAGAATCGCCGGCACTTCAAAAGGATATCTGAATGATGCCTCTAGCTGCACGCATCATTCAGATATCCCCCTACAAAGCCGAGGACGTCATATGACATCCACCCAGGATGGGAGATCCCATCTGTGGACGTCATTTGTCTATGGCTGGGTAGGGAAGTGGTTAAATAGATAAGGGGCGGGGCCACTGCCGCTGCACCGCATATACATATGTGAACTGGCTCCATAGAAATCCGGTTTGATTCACATGTCATGCAAATCGGATTCAAACCACATCCAATTTGCATATATTAAAGTGTATGTACCCCCTCCTATCGTTTTCAGCCAAGGAAGCAGCCATCTTTGCCTCTGTTTAATCTACAACTGCCATGATGCTGCACATGTGATCAGTTATGACACCAGCCATTGGGTGGTTTGGTTGAGAGCACAGCCAATGGAAGTGTTACATTTCCGGCATGTACCGGAAATGAAACAGTTTTATAAATTGGTTTACTTCCACCTTAAAATAAATGCGAGCCTTAAAATTAAAATGGACCCACAGCTAGTAAACCAGAAAAGAAAAGGGCTGCAATACTCACTTAAAATCCAGAGCCGTCGCCCACAATACTTCTTTCTCAACACAGGATGTCCTCAGTCTTCCAAGCTGAATGACGCTGAGGATATTATATGAATGCAGGACATCATGACCCTATCCTCTGAGGGGGGGATCATTACACAACCTATTTTACACAGTGCATTAGTGCAGAAAGTGGTGCAGACACCATTGTGACTTGTGATTCGATTAAAAAAAAGCAAAACATACATTCAGGCAGAGGCGTTGCAAGGGGGGGGGGCGGGGGGGGGCGGCCCGCACCGGGTGACACCCGCCAGAGGGGTGACACTCGTAGGCATGAGCACCGCCACCAGTGCTTGCAGGATGAGGGGAGGGGGGGTGGAAATCCCCCTGCCAGGCAGTCTCTTGCACTGGCGGCGGCTGCACAGAGGAGCCGCCTCGGCGGCTCCCTTTCTCATCAGTGAGAACGGGTAGCGGTGACGGCGATATATGTAAATCCCTCCCTGCTTGCAGCCTGCCCAGTGGGAGGGAAGAAGTAACACTGAGCGTCTGCTACTGTAAGAAGCGCCACGGTCGGTGCCTGACTCTGTTAACAGAGCAAGGGAAGAGTGACTGGAGGAATGAGAGCCAATAGGAGAGCCGCTTCCTTTGCCATCCATCCAATGCCAGAGAGCGGGTGGATCTCCAAGGGGCTCGGGCGCTGAAGCATGAAAAGGTGGAGGATTGCAGAGAAAATTGTATAGGCAGCTATGGAAGCGTGGATTCTGGAAGCAAACTGAGGGTGGCAAATCCTGGAAACAAGTTAGTGTATTTACCAGTGGCGGCTGGTGAAGTTTTAGGATGGGGGGGCGCAAGACCCCGCCCCTCCATATTGGTCCCTCCCACTTCTCATAAGCCACACCCCTTATATAATCCACCCACTCCGTCCCCTGTATTCCACTTGCTTCCACTCATATAGTGTCAGGAGTATAGAGATCAGCATCACAGGACAGAGTATACAGCCCCAGCATCACAGATCATGGTATATAGCGTAGCCTTACAGATCGACGCAAACAAACTAAAAAATTACACTGTTAGTAAATCGCATAAATCTGCATTTTTCAACCTGTAAAAAAAGAAAAAACGCACATATCTGCAACCTGTAAATTGCACAAATTTGCATTCTGCAACCCCCCCCCCCCAATCAGGTCAGCTACAGTGCTAGACTATATACATGGCAGGGGGGTGGTGGACACAGCAATCACCCCCCCCCCCTCAGACCAGCACAGGGTGGCAGGGCAGACAGACACTCATCCTCCAGGCGACAGCCTCTTCTTCTTACAACACTACTACAAGTCCCAGCATTGGGAAAAAAAAGTCATGACCACTCATCATCCTTCGAGTTTTAAGTTATAATCTGCTAGGTCCCCGGATGATTTAGTTCAGTATGTATGTGTGGGACTACAATCCCAGCATCATAGAACTCTGGTGCATGCAATCCCCCATTATGGGACTACAAGTCCCAGCACCGCAGGGGCACCCATCCTCCTTGGAGCCCTATACTATAACCTGCCGAGACTTGAAGTTCTCCACCCTCTCCTGGAGAGATCAGGTTAACCCATTGCACGCCAGCCTGCTGAGATTTGTAGTTCTCCATTCTCTCCCTCCTAAGACTCTGGTTCATGCAATTCTCTTAGGCAAGGGACTACAAGTCCCAGCATCTCATGGGCACTTGGCCATTTTTGAGCTCTATGCTATAACCTGCTGGGACTTGTAGTTCTTCATCCTCTGCTAGGTTCTGCAGGTTCATGCTATAGCCCATGTATGGGACTACAAGTCCCAGCATCACATGTGTACCCATCTATGTTGGAGCCCTATGCTATTTCTTGCTGGGACTTGTAGTTCTCCACCCTCTCCTGGGCAGATCAGGATCATGCATTGCACACCAGCCTGCTGGGATTTGTAGTTCTCCAGCCTCTCCCTCCTAAGACTCTGGTTCATGCAATTCTCTTAGGTAAGGGACTACAAGTCCCAGCATCGCATGACCACTTATCTACTTGGAGCCCTATGCTATAACCTGCTAGGAATTGTAGTTCTTCATCTTCTGCTAGGACTCTGGTTCATGCAATCTCCCATGTATGGGACTACAAGTCCCTGCAGTGCTAGGAAAACACCTGGACACCCATCCACCTTGGAGGCATATACAATAACATGCTGGGGAGATCCGGTTAATGCATTGCACAGCGCCAGCCTGCTGAGATTTGGCCCAAGAAGCATGTGTTAGTTATACAGGTCAGGAACATGATGCACACACCCCTATCCTTGCACAAGTAATACTGAATACATCGGAATCAGGACAGCCTGGAGCCGGAGGACTATTGTCCAGAAAACTGCACAGACAGTCATTGGGGATCAGAGTGGGATGTGGGGTCCATCTAGCAAGGACAAACTATCTTAGCATGGTGACAGAGGCTGCAGGATGTGAGCAGTGAACTATGCAATCAGAAGATAATGAAGGGGGGAAGGGGGATGTGTGATATAGGGAAGGTGTACAGACCTGCATTACACAGAGAGAGGTGAAGTAAAGTTGGAGATTAAAAATGCTGCTGTAAAGTCTCTCAGGACACAGTGATAATAGCCCCTTCTGTCCCCCTCCCCCCATTCAATCCTGGCATGTATTGTACCTGGAGATTTCTGTGTGCACTGCTTGCTTGATGCCGAGTCTGTGTCACAGGGAGATAAATGGCAGCTGCCTCTGCAAGGACCTATCACTCCCTGTCTGCCCTGAGCAGTTGTTCTTCTGCTGGGTTTCCCCCCTCACTTACTGAAGGAGACAGGCAGCCTGTGAGCCAATGAGTCTACAGGTCTGATTAAAGCCCCACCCTATGGACCCAATCAATTACAAGCACTGGAAGCCTAATGCTAGAGGTGGAGTGTTCGGGGCGCTAAGCTTTGCGCCCCGAACACACTCTAAACTACGCCAATAGAGCTTCTTAGTCCCAATCACGTGTTTACACACAAGTCATGCCTCCAATAGCACCCCATGTCCGGCGCCCTTAACATACCCACTTAAAGGGACACTTAAAAAAAAAACGGAGTTACTTACCGGTAACATCCTTTTCCACAAATCTTTCAGGACAGCCACCTTAGAGAGATCCCGGCTCCTCCCCTCTCAGGAAACACCGCCTTCAATCAGAGATTTAAGCCTCATTCTCCCGCCAGACCCTCAGTTCTTTGAGAGTACCTCCGGTCAACTGGGGAGACACAAGAACACGTCATTCACATATAAACATCTTACCTGACGGCCTCATACGATGAGCTCATAAAAATATCCAATAGTTGGGTGGGTACCAGTGATGTCCTGAAAGATTCGTGGAAAAGGATGTTACCGGTAAGTAACTCCGTTTTTCCCTCTTCATCTTTCAGGACAGCCACCTTAGAGAGGATAAGCGAGTACCTTACCTTAGGGTGGGACTACTGCTTGCAGTACTTTACGGCCAAAGGCCTGGTCTTTGGCTGTCAGCAAATCCAATCTGTAGTGTTTCACAAATGTGGTAAAGCTGGACCACATTGCTGCTCTACAGATCTGCTCCGGAGAAGCACCAGCCCACTCTGCTTGAGAGGTTGACATTGCCCTGGTAGAGTGTGCCCTAACACCCTCCGGGGCTTCTAATCCCCCTAATATGTAAGACTTACTAATAGCTGTCCTTAGCCATCTGGCTATCGTGCGTCTAGAGGCCTTAGAGCCCTGTCTAGACCCTGAAAATAAAACAAATAAAGAATCAGACTTTCTAAACTGTTTTGTAGCTTCTAAATACTGAAGGACGCACCTCCTGACGTCTAAGTTATGACATTTTTGTTCCTGTTCCCTCACAGGGTTTGAACAAAAGGTAGGCAAAACAATTTCTTGACCTCTATGAAAACTAGAAGATACTTTAGGCAAAAAGGCCGGATCTGTCTTAAAAACTACATGATCCGTAAAAACTTGAAAAAAGGGAGCCCTAATTGAGAGGGCTTCGAGTTCGCTCACTCGCCTTGTCGTAGTGATTGCCACTAGAAACACCGTCTTGAGGGTGATAAGCTCAATTGTGCACGAATCTAGTGGCTCAAAGGGTTCTTCTGTAAGAGCCTGTAGAACCAAGGAAAGGTCCCATACAGGAAAAGAAGGACTTCTGACTGGCCTCTGTCTAGCTAGTGCTTTAAAGAACCTTGCTATCCAAGGGTCCATGGCTAGTTGTTTCTCTAAGAACACGCTTAAGGCGGACACTTGCCCCTTAAGGGTGCTAAGGGCCAAGCCCTTATCAGCCCCGGACTGCAGGAACTCCAATACTGCTACTGAACTTTGGGTGTCAAAGGAGCTTTCCAAGCACCAACTATTGAAACGCTTCCAAACTTTCAAATAGATAACCTGCGTCTCTTTTTTCCTGCAGTTTAGGAGGGTTGCCACTAGGCGATCCGAGAATCCCTTGCCCCTCAGAAATTCCTCCTCAGAAGCCAGGCTGCAAGGTTCCACCTCTCTATGTGCGGACAACAGACTGGGCCCTGAGTGAGAAGGTTCTTCTGGGTTGGTAGAAACCAAGGTGGTTCTACCGCCAGACTCTTCAGGATGGAGAACCACGGCCTCCTTGGCCAATGTGGCGCAATTAGAATTAGGGTTGTATTCTCCTCCCGGAATTTCCTCAGCACTGCAGGAATCAGGACAGGAGGGGGGAAGGCATAGCACTTGGAGGATGCCCAGGTCTGAGCCAGGGCATCCACCCCTAGTGCCCCATCTCGTCTGTTCAGGGAAAAGAAGAGGTCTGCTTTGGCATTGTGCCCTGAGGCGAAGAGGTCCACACATGGCACCCCCCACTTTTGAGTGACCATGTTGAAGGCCTCCTGGCTCAAGACCCAGTTGCCTTCCCTTAGGGTTTTCCTGCTGAGAAAATCCGCCAACTGATTCTGTTCCCTCTTCAGATGTAATGCTGAGAGGGACAGAACATTGGACTCGGCCCACCTGAGGATGTCTTCTGTAAGACTCCACAGGGACCCACTCCTGGTACCTCCCTGCCTGTTGATGTAGGCCACCGTTGAGGAATTGTCTGATCGGATTCTCATGTGTTGGCCCTGAAGTTCCCCCTGAAAAGACCTGAGGGCCAGTGAGACCGCCCTCAGCTCCCTCCAGTTGGAGGACCACCTTGCGTCCTCCTTTTTCCAGGTCCCTTGTACTAACTGGGAATCCAGGTGTGCTCCCCAACCTGTGCCACTCGCATCGGTTGTAACTGTCCTGGATATTGGAAGGACCCAATCTAGACCCTGTGTCAGATTTGCCCCCTTTCGCCACCACCAGAGAGACCGCTTGATCTGACCTGGTACTGTGATCATGGAGTCTATAGACTGCTGGCTGTGGTCCCAGACCTTTAGGATAAACAGTTGTAGGGGGCGAAAGTGTAATCCCGCCCACTGAACTGCTGGGAGTATTGATGCCAGTAACCCTAAGGCTGACATAGCCCTTCTTACCGAGACTAGGCCGCTGCCTTGTAGAACTGACATTGCACTGTTTACCTTCATAACCTTCTCCTGTGGAAGGAAGACTCTCTGACTTACTGAGTCTAACCAGTATCCCAGAAAGATGACTTTCTGGGACGGAACCAGGTTGGATTTTTCCAGGTTCAGGAGCCAGCCCAGATTTTCGAGAATGTCTCTTGCTACCTGAAGGTCCCGAGACAGCTGTTCCGGAGAAGGGGCAAACAGAAGCAGGTCGTCCAAATATGCGATCACTGAGACTCCCTTGAGTCGCATGAACGCTAAGACTTCCGCCATCACTTTGGTGAAAATACGGGGGGAAGATGATAGGCCAAAGGGGAGAGCCTTGAATTGGAGATGGACTACCCTTTTTCTCATATTTACTGCCAGTCTGAGGAACTTCTGATGATCCTCTGCGATGGGAATGTGCAGGTACGCATCCTTTAGATCTATGGATGCCATATAACAGTTTGGAGGAAGCAGGGCTTTCACCGAATAAATTGAATCCATCCTGAATCTTTTGTAGATGACTGAAAGATTCAGGGGTTTCAAGTTCAGAATAAGTCTGAACTTTCCTGTCGGTTTGCGGACCACAAAAATGTGGGAGTAGAAGCCTCTGCCCGACTCTTGCGTTGGGACCTGGACTACCACCTCCTGTTCCTCTAACTCCTGAAGGGAGGTCAGAAGGGCAGATGATTTTTCTGCACATCTTGGGAGGTCTGTGATTAACAGTCTGAGTGGGGGAGGATTGGAAAATTCCAGTTTGTATCCTCTCCTGATGATCCCCAACACAAATTGGTTGGATGTGATCATCTCCCACTGTGGGAGGAAGACCCTCAACCTTTCTCCCACCTTGAACCCGTCACTGGGTCTTTTTGGGCTGTTCAGGAGGGCGAAAAATAGCCCCCCCACGTCCTTTTCCTTTTGGTCCCCAAACCCTCTTCTGTTTGGTTTTTGGGGCTTCCTTTTTCCCCTGAGGAGGAAACTTTCTTTTGGTCTGTTCCCCAAACCTCTTTTTAAGGGGAAAGGCCTTTTTCTTATCAGCCGTTCGATCCAAAACGGCCTCCAAGCCTGGTCCAAATAGCAGGTCCCCTGTGAGGGGAATCCCACAGAGTTTTACTTTGGACGCGCTATCTCCCTGCCAAGTCTTAAGCCACAAGGCCCTCCTTGCAGAATTGGTCAGGGCAGTAGACCTTGCTGACATGCGTATTGACTCCGCAGACGCGTCTGCAAGGTATGCAACTCCTTTGAGTAGCATGGGGAAAGAGGCAAGAATTGTCTCCTTCGCCGTACCTGCTTCAATGTGAGCTTTGATCTGTGTAAGCCAATACTCCATGTTGCGGGCCACCACTGAGGCCGCCATGGCAGGTTTGAGATTTCCTTGGGATGAATCCCATGACTTTTTTAGAAGGGAGTCCATCCTATCCATGGGGTCAGAAAGGACTCCCATGTCCTCAAAGGCCAGGTCCGTGTGCCTTGAGACCTGGGAAAAGGCAGCGTCTAATCTAGGAGATTTATTCCAGACTAGACACTCGTCTTCAGCAAAGGGAAATCTTCTCTTCAAAGTCTTTGAGAAGAAAGGTTTCCTTTCTGGATCCTGCCATTCTCTTTTAATGTCATCGACCAGGACCTCGTGGACCGGGAACACTCTCTTTTTCTGTTCCCCTAAGCCCCTGTACATCTGGTCGTGTAAGGATAGTGTCTTCCTTTCTTCCTGAATACCTAAGGTGGTATGGATAGCTCCTAAGAGCTCCTCCACCTCTTCAAGCGAAAGCTTATACCGTGAGGAGCTTGTGGACTCCCCGTCCAACTCCTCTAGTACTGATTCACTTTCAGAATCTGAAGCTGCATTGTCTGCTTCATCTTCAATTTCCTCTCTGGAATCCTGCGGTTGCTCACCACTACTAGGGAGCATTACCGTAAGGGTGGGGGCAACACTCTGCTGCGCTGGTGGAGGATTACTCTGGGGCTGAGGCAACTGGAAAGAGGAAGAAAGTGCCTGAAAGGACTGGTAGGTTCTGGAAAGCTCCTTTACTGATGCTGCCAGGTCCGCCCCCTGCTCTGCTGCCTGCTCCCTAACTAGTCCATCAATGCACTCCCTACAGAGTGCCTTGGCCCAGGAATCCCCCATGGTGGTTCTACATGAAGGACACTTCTTCCTAGACCCATGGGGTGATTTACTCGTGGCTTTCTGTAAGAGAGAGAGAGAGCAGTGTAAAACTAAAATCCACCAGCCTAAACAGAGGACCACCAGGGGTGCACCCCCCAGGACCAACCACCACCAGGGTCCCAGACACACCCCTTTACCCCCCCGACCACCAGGGAGGGATAAAACACCCGTGGAGCTAACGGGGACCAGTAAGGGAACACCACCCCAGGGTTCCTCTTACCTTTGAGTGGCTGGTGCTGCTGTCTCCCGGAGTTGTTCGTGGAGCCTCTGCTTCCGACATCTCCGCGAGGAACGTGGTCACAACAGGCCCTGAATCGCTGTCTCCACAGCTCTGACAAGAGGCCGCACCAGCCAGCGCCTGGTCCGCTTTCATATTCCGCGTCCGGAACCGGAAGACGCGGATCCTGTGGAAGGTGCACGCCCCCTCCAGGAACTGACGTCGCCCGTCATCCGGAACAGCCTTCAGGCTCCATGCTGACTGCCGTGAGGCAGGGGGGAACCTAGCGCGACTTCCACAGCGCCACCCTAGGCGAGATGAAGAGCGGACCTCCCCGGCTTCTTCCTTCACTAAGGGAAGCCGGGGGCGCGCAAAATTTGAAAACCGGCGTTGCTGGCGCTCCAGCCGACCGGATCAAAAAAGACGGTAAGAGAGAGAGAGTGGGACAGCCAAAGAGAACTGTCTCCCTCCCTCCCAGGAAATAGCTCCAGCCTCGCCAGCTGCTCAGCTTGGTTCCTTGGCGGTGTCTCCCCACCGGAGGAAACACCATAACTGAGGGTCTGGCGGGAGAATGAGGCTTAAATCTCTGATTGAAGGCGGTGTTTCCTGAGAGGGGAGGAGCTGGGATCTCTCTAAGGTGGCTGTCCTGAAAGATGAAGAGGGAAAAAATTTTTTTTATTTATTTTTTAAATTAAATTCTTTTTTTTAATAAGTAGCTTTGGGGGGGGTGCCCCTGCGCCCCCTATTGACGGGCCGCCACTGGTATTTACAGAACTACAGTGTAAGCAGGGTACAGACTAGTCATATACCCTGTAACCCACATTGTACATTATATACAGACTAGTCTGTACCCTGATACCGTGCTGTACAATATATACACTGTGTTGTACATTGTATACACTGGTCTGTATATAATGTACAATATGATTTACAGGGTATATGACCAGTCTGTACCCTGCTGACACCGTATTGTACATTATATACAGACCCGTGTATATAATGTACAGCACAGTGTATATAATGTACAGACCCGTGTATATAATGTACAGATCCGTGTATATAATGTACAGCACAGTGTATATAATGTACAGACCCGTGTATATAATGTACAGACCCGTGTATATAATGTACAGCACAGTGTATATAATGTACAGCACAGTGTATCTGAGCCTGGTGACAGATTGGAGCTGAGCCTGGCCATGTGTGGAGGTGGTGGGATCCCCAGAACTATTACCAGAGGAGGGATACCTGCGTTGTACTGGGGTGGGGGGGGAGTTAAGATATGTGCGGGGGGATTAAGACCCCCCAGGATATGTGCTGGGGGACACTTTGGCAGAAGAAAGGACCTATGCTAGAAGTGGAGGTTGGATTTAAAATCCATCCTCCCACAAGAGCATAAGCCCTCTCACCTCCCAAAGCACCCCCCAGCACATCTGACCCCCCCACCTCCTTACAAGCACAAGTTGAGAGGGGTGTGTGTACTGAGGGAGAGAATCTTTACAGAGGGAGGGGGTCTGTACTTAGTGGAGGGGGGTCTGGACTGAGGGAGGCGGGTCTGTACTGAGGGGGAGGGGGGGTGACACCATGTTTTCCCACACCGGGTGACACCAACCCTAGTGACGCCACTGCATTCAGGGGGCCTCCAGGGGGAGAGATGGGGCAATTGTGAAATGGGTGCTGAGCCTTGAGTTTGGCTTTAAACAAACCTGACAGTTCCTTATACCTCCTGTAGACTATTGAGGGATCTTTGCGTTTCCAGGTCTGCATTTCTGTAGTGGTTATTTCCTCTCCATTGCTGGATTCCAAGCTATTTTATATTATGGAGAATGTAACAGAATGAGCTAGAATAAGGTGACCAGATTTTTTTAATGAAATCCGGGGACATATTTTTTTTTTTACTAGTAATGGCGGCAATCAGCGACTCTCTGCCCGTCGCCGCCGCCGCCCGCCTCACAGCCTGTCAAGTCTTACTCTCCCGGCCCCCGGCTACTACTGGGTGGGGACTGGAGGAAGATCACTCTGCCAGGTAAGGCAAGGAGATAAGCAGGCAGGCGGCTGGCCGGGACTTGAGCCAAGGCAGAAGAACATGCGAGCGGAGCTGAATGGGCACCCGAAACTGAAGAAATATTCCCTCCGCTCCGACCAGCACATGATCATCAGAAAGGGGCACAGATAATGGAAAGAAATAGACCCCCCTAAGCTAGTAGGAGCGGCGGAGCGCGGGGGGGGGGGGTGTAATTATTAATTATCTTTTTTTAATTCTGCACTGACTGTCTTTGAAATTGCACCAGCACCTGTTCAAATCCAATTCGGGGACAAAACCGGGGACAGACTTGGTCCGGGGACAGTGTCCTCAATCCGGGGATTGAAGGTGGGTGTAAATACCCAAAACTCCCAGGTGGACAGAAACAAAAGCGACACTGTTCCTACATGGAACTATGTTATAGTGCCCCCTAGCAGGTGACACAGGCTCAAGGTATGGACTCTACATCCATGATAGCTGATCTTTACTAGAGTTCCAATCCTGATGATGGAGATGGGCCGCAAACCCTAGTAGTCAAGGTTTTCTTTAATGAAAGCTGGGTTGAGGTCACAGCCCTCAGGATTGCCGCACCAAGGGGGTAGCTGGAATAGTCTATGTCTACAGTGCGGAGACTGTACAGAAAATTTTTGTCAGGTTTGGGCAGAGGTCAATAGTAAGCGGCAGGAAAGAGAATAGTTAAATCCCGACAGCGGTTGTGGGCAGGCAGCATGCAAGAGAATAGTCAGGACAACGCAAGTCAGCAGCAAGCAAGGCAAACTTGAAGAATTTTGCCTTGCTTGCTGCTGACTTGGGTTGTCCTGACTATATATGCACAATGAATACCTGGCAATATGATATACCACCAGCTTAAAGAGGAAAGAAACCCTAAGGCCGGGTTCACACCTATGCGAATTGGTTGCGGCTTAAACCGCATCCAATTCGCATAACATTAAAAAATACATTCTTTTCAATGAGGCTGGTTCACATATGTGCGATGCATTCCGCGTGCGTCTTCTAGACATTGCGGTGCGGCTCAAGTGCGAATTCAGGTCCATTATCTTCTATGGGCACGCACCTGATTCGCAGATGTCTTCCGTTCTGAACATGACTTTTTTCAATGCTCACTACACTCCCCCCCTCTCCCAGGTCAACAAGTTTGCATGTTCCACCGCACACAAAACGCTGAACAGCTCTCTTATCTCCTCGCAGAGATAAGAGAGCTGGAATTCGCACAGCACAAGTGTGAACCCAGCCTCATGGGTTTTATTTCCTCTTTATTCCACTGCAAAGTAAAAGCATAACGGGCTAGTGAAAGCATATTGGGCTAGTATGCTTCGCATACTAGCCCATGATGTGCCACTTACCTGCAAACGAAGCCCGCGATGTCCTCGCTGGTGGCCGCGTCCACCTTCACCCTTCTTCCTTCCGGGCCCGTGGACTCTGGCTCTGTGACTGGCCGGAGTCGCATAATGTCACTCCCGCGCATGCATGCAGGAGCCGACGGTCACGGCACGGGCCCTATAGAAATGGCAGGATCGTGCCCTTTCTTTAGTGCGCATGCACCGATGATGTCGGTTCAAGCGTATATGGTAAATATCTCCTTAACTGTGCAGGTTTAGGAGATATTTCCAGTACCTACAGGTAAGCCTTATTATAGTGTGAGGGGGCTAGCTCGGCAGCGGGTATGTGTGACCCCCGGGATGGGCTCCCCACCCAAAAACAGGCCCAGCAGACGGAGGTTGTGGTTTTCAAAATCAAAAAAGGTGCGGTTTATTTTCTATTTACAGTGACAAAAACACAGCAAGGCAAAAAAAAACAAACACAAAATAAATCCTGGTCAACTTGACCTCTGACTAAACTTACAGGTTTCCTAACTAACGACTGGGATCAGCCTAGTGCTGTCCTAGTCCCTGGTTTTAAATGTCCAAGCAAAATATAGCCACACAGGCTTTCTCTCACCGCACAGGGGTTCACTCTCCCTAGACAGTCCACACAGGTCTGCTTCCAGGCATGAGCTAACATCTAATGAAGCTGGGATTTCTTATAGAGGCCTAAATGAGCTGACAAGGTTCAGCTGGTCTCATCAACTCCCTGTCTGCACGACGCCCAGCCCTCTCCCTAGAGGTATGAGTCATCAATGAGCCCACTAGTCTCAGCTGGGCTTATACAACTCTCCACCTAGCTGTATAAATCGGCGTAAAGCCTGAATCTGGGCGAAATATATCTACCCCCCTGGATGCAACCAGGTGACTTTACCTTCCTGCTGTCACATACCCCCCCCTCTTGTTTTAACCTCGGGGTTGGAACACCAGCAATCAGGCATTCATGTACTCGAGACAAAGCATCCACATTCCCCATTTGAACGCCAGGGCGATGCTTTACTGTGAAGTTGAATTCCTGGAGGGCCAGGAACCACCTATTCACTCTTCTATTTGTTTCCTTGTTTTGAGCCATCCACTTTAACGGAGCGTGATCCGTAACCATGTCAAAGTGCCTACCTAGCAGGTAGTACCGAAGGGAATCTAGAGCCCACTTCACCGCTAAACACTCCTTTTCAACGGTGGCGTAATTTACCTCATGGGACTTCAACTTCCTGCTGAGGTAAATGACTGGGTGCTCTTCCCCGTTCCAGACCTGGGACAATACTGCTCCTAACCCCACATCTGACGCATCACTTTGTACGACAAAGTCTTTAGAGAAGTCGGGTGAGTACAACACTGGCTGGCTACATAAGGCTTGTTTCAAGAATTGGAATGCTGCCTCAGCCTCGGGGGTCCATTTAATCATGACCGACCCTTTCCCCTTCGTCAGGTTGGTTAGGGGCACAGCCTTAGAAGCAAAGTGGGGAATGAATCGCCGATAATACCCAGCGATTCCCAGAAAGGCTCGTACCTGCTTCTTGCTGTTGGGACGTGGCCAACTCTGGATGGCCTCGACTTTGTTGAGTTGGGGTTTTATTACTCCCCTCCCAATGGTGTACCCAAGATATTTGGCCTCCTCCTGCCCAATGGTACACTTCTTGGGGTTAGCCGTAAACCCTGCTTCCCGAACAGAGTCCAGGACTGCTTGCACTTTTGGCAGATGTGAGGCCCAATCTGTGCTATGGACAATTACGTCATCCAGGTAAGCCGCAGCATACTTCCGATGGGGCCTCAGCATCTGGTCCATTTTCCGCTGGAATGTGGCCGGCGCATTCTGTAACCCGAACGGCATTCTTTTATATTGGAACGCCCCGTCTGGGGTTACAAATGCGGTTTTCTCTTTGGCTGACTTGGCCAGGGGGATTTGCCAATACCCTTTTGTGAGGTCAAGAGTCGTCATGTATCGGGCTGTTCCCAGCCGGTCGATCAACTCATCTATACGTGGCATGGGGTAGGTGTCAAATTTTGTAACTTTGTTCAACTGACGAAAATCGTTACAAAATCGCCAGCTCCCATCCGGTTTAGGCACCAACACAATGGGACTAGACCAATCACTTTGGGACTCCTCTATCACCCCTAAGTTCAGCATTTTCTGTACTTCCTCCCGTATTGCCTCCCGTCGGGCCTCTGGGATCCGATAGGGTTTTAACTTCACCCTTTCACCGGGCGGGGTAATAATGTCATGCTCTACCCCAGATGTTTGTCCCGGCAGCTCAGAGAATACCTCCTTGTTGCGAAGCACAAACTCCTTAACCTCCTGTTGTTGGGGTTGTGACAAGGTGGCTGCGATTCCAACCTCAGGAATCACGCAACCAGTTTGAGCTGGTGACCAAGTGTCTGCGACTAGGGACTCTCTATCCCTCCAGGCTTTCAACAGATTAACGTGATAGATCTGTTCGGGCTTTCGCCTTCCTGGTTGTCTGACCTTGTAATTCACTTCGCTCACTTTTTCCATTATCTCGTAGGGGCCTTGCCATTTGGCAAGGAATTTACTTTCAACCGTAGGGACAAGTACCAATATCCTATCCCCCGGGGAAAAGGTACGGGTCTTGGCTCCACGGTTGTACACTCTCTGCTGTGCCAACTGCGCTTGGGCCAAATGTTCCTTCACGATGGGCATTACCTGTGCAATTCGATCTTGCATCAGGGCGACATGCTCAATCACACTCCTGTGGGGAGAACTCTCACTTTCCCAAGTTTCCTTGGCAATATCCAACAGCCCTCTTGGGTGTCTCCCATACTACTGTACTGTACATACTACTACTCAAAGGGGGAGAATCCCGTAGAGGATTGGGGCACCTCCCTAATAGCAAACATCAAATAAGGAAGTAGACAGTCCCAATCCTTTCCATCCCTATCCACCACTTTCTTCAACATTTGTTTTAGGGTTTTGTTGAATCTTTCAACCAGCCCATCGG
The DNA here is from genome assembly GCA_029206835.1 of Rana muscosa. Taxonomy (NCBI): domain Eukaryota; kingdom Metazoa; phylum Chordata; class Amphibia; order Anura; family Ranidae; genus Rana; species Rana muscosa. The sequence continues at coordinate 47,813,644 of CM055120.1, forward strand.
TTTGGGGGTGATACACAGATGTACGTAATTGCGTCACTTTGAACAATTTACACAGCTCCTTCATAACCCGGGACATAAAGGGTGTACCTTGGTCCGTAAGCAGTTCTTTACAAATACCCACCCGGCTAAAAACAAGAGATAGCTCTTTGGCTATGGTTTTGGCCGAGGTATTTCTGAGAGGGATCGCTTCTGGATAACGGGTGGCATAGTCCATTATAACCAATATGTACTGGTGCCCCCTAGCGGACTTGATTATAGGACCTACCAAATCCATTGCGATTCTCTCAAACGGGACCTCAATGATGGGTAGAGGGACCAGCGGGCTACGGAAGTGTGGCATCGGGGCCGACCTCTGACACACAGGGCAGGAGGAACAATAATTTTCTATGTCCTTCATCACCCCAGGCCAATAGAATCTCTGTAATACCCTCTCTCGGGTTTTCTCTGTCCCCAGATGACCTCCAAGAATGTGCCCATGGGCCAACTCCAACACCAACTTCCTGTAAGGTTTGGGCACCACCAGCTGCTCAACGGTTTCTTCTGCCCTTTTTGCCACCCGATACAGTAGGTCCTTCTCTACGCTGAAGTATGGGTAAGTGCAGGTATTATCTGGGTTCACTAACTCGCCATCTATTTTCACTACGTTTTCCCGTGCCTTTATTAGGGCGGGGTCTTTCAACTGTTCTGTGGCAAAGTTTTCCCTGTGAACCTCAAGATCAGAAAACTCCACAGACGGTAGGTTTTCGTCTGAGGAGGTGGGCTCCTCTCCAGTTTCTTGAGTCTCCCCTGCCAATACTGACAAGGGAAATTCGGGAGAGTCCTCACCACTCTCAGAGGAGTTCTGGCTATCACATTCCTGGTACATAGGGGCACCAGTGGGGGGCTCAGGATCATCCCACAGTTCCCAGAACTTCGGAAAATCCCTTCCCACAATGGCGTCATGCGGTAACTGAGACACTAAGCCCACTGGATGAGAAAGGGTACCTTTGGGGGTCTCGAAACACACTGTAGTCACTGGATACTCTCGGGTGTCCCCATGCACACAAATAACGGCTACCTTGCTATTCCCAGAGACCTCTGTTTTAACTAACTCAGCCTTTATCAGGGTCACAAGGCTACCTGAATCCAGCAATACCACAACATTTCTACCATTAATACACATTTTGCATAAATGTTTCTCAGTTCCCCGAATGGCAGTGCATGCGACTGTCGCACACAGCGACTGACGTCTGCCCGTCAGAAAGTCACACTGCATGGGTTCCTCCAAAACCGGGCAATTTGCTGCAATATGTCCCGCTTGCCGGCAGCGGTAGCAAATGATCCTTCTTGCCGCCTCTTGAGCCGCTGATTTCCCAGGCTGTTCTCGCCAAACTTGGGGTAGAGCTCCCACCCTCTCACTCTCTCCACCCTTACCCCTTGGAATCATCTTATCCGCCCCTGGGGATGGTCTGGTCTTAGGGTGGAAAGTCCGAGTGTCTCTGGAAGAGGCCGTCAGGTTCTCTGTAGCCAAGTATTTCTCCACACGATCCACAAGACCATCGGCCGTCTCTGGGTCTCCATGGCTTACCCACTTTTGGATGGCAGTAGGAAGAGCTCTCAAAAACCGATCCATTACAACACGTTCCACAATCTTTGGTGCGGACAAAGTCTCTGGCTGTAGCCACTTTCTGCTCAGGTGAATGAGATCATACATTTGAGACCTGGGGGGTTTTCCAAGCTGGAAAGTCCAGTTATGCACACGCTGAGCCCGGACAGCCTGGGTGACACCCAGCCTTGCCAATATTTCAGCTTTTAGCATCACATAGTCTTTTGCTTGGTCAGGCTCTAGGTCATAGTAAGCTTTCTGCGATTCACCCGTTAACAGAGGAGCCACCAGTCCAGCCCACTGCTCCTCAGGCCACTTTTCTCTTTCAGCGGTCCTTTCAAATGTGGTCAAAAATACCTCTGGATCATCCTCTCCAGTCATTTTTGTCAATAAACGACTCACCCCAAAGGACGCGGTATTAGTGGGACGGCTTTCCTCACCGGTCTGCGGACGTTGCTGCATTACTGCTTCCATCTGTTGTTGTAGTCTCTGCTCTTGCTTCTGCAACAGGTCTATGAAGCGGGCCTCAGATTGCTGTTGGGCTTGTTGCTGAGCCTCCAGACTCTGTTGTAAAGTTGCAAGGCTCTGTTGATGAGCTTGCTGCTGGGCTGCAAGGCTCCTTTGCAAACCTGCATTTGTCTGCTGTTGATTGGCATTTGCTAGAGCCAGCTGTTTCAGTATCTCCTCCATGCTGGCTTAAAAAAAAACTGCCACTGGTTCTCCACCAACTGTGAGGGGGCTAGCTCGGCAGCGGGTATGTAGGCTTACCTGTAGGCTTACAATAGGCTTACCTGTAGGTAAAAGTGGTCTGTAAGGGTTTACAACCACTTTAAATACCTCTTTCGTTCAGAGGAAACACTCAGCGTAAATTTCAGAAAATTTGGGAAATCCTGTCAGGGATTCTACAAATACCATTGAAAGTCCTGGCTGGGATTCTCTGAGTACCAGTGGAAGTCCTGGCTGGGATTCTCCGAGTACCAGTGGAAGTCCTGGCTGGGATTTTCCGGGTACCATTGGAAGCCCTGGCAGGGATTCTGCAAGTACCACTGGAAGTCATGGCAGGGATTCCTTGAGTACCACTAAAAGTGCCGCCTGGGATTCTGCAAGTACCATTGAAAGCCCTGGCAGAGATTCTGGAAGTCCTGGCATGAATTCTGACAGTACTGTAACAACTATTTTGCAGCCCAACAGGGTCAACCTATAGCTACATTTCTCCTTTTGGTTAACTCACCCAGTTGCCAGTTAATGAAAGATGGTGCTGGGAAGACATGAACATCCAACAATGACTCATGAGACTAATTGGTGCTAACATTACCAACAGTACAAGGATTATTTTAAACCTTGCAGCAGCGTCCACCTTGCAGCAAATCCATGACCCCTTTTGCAGTTATAAAGAAGCACATTGCTCGCCATCCATTGTTGCAGGAGTGGATGATGTACAGTATGTAAATATGTTGCTGGAGATGCCGGGAGTTGAATGTTCTCCGCAGTGGCGAGACTTTTATTGTGCTCCCTCTAATGAAACAACATCTATTTGTAACATCTATTGTCTTGTGTCTCCGTGAATCATGTTTATGTGACACGCCGGGAACATTTTATTAGGTGAAACACGGCAAAATTGTCACATCTGTGCAGTTTTATCAAGGGACATCGCTGTCCATAATTTATGGCATAATACTGGGAGCCATAATGTTCAACCCGAGAAGGATATAAATATGTATGTGGCCATCACTTTTCCACATGCAAGGGAAATTTGTTCTCCTGAATATTTCTCTTTCTCTGGTTAAATCTAAGGTTGCTTCCTTTATAATTCATAGTCTTTGGTGGATAGCTTTTTTCAGGAAGCTACACAACAACATTTGCCTTCATTTTACATTTTGTATATTTATCCTTTCTTACCCCTATCCACTCCAGCATCCTGTCCAAAGTTTTATATTTGCATGTCCATGCTCCTGCAAGCTTCATGCTGTAAGGTCCACTAGGCTCCTCGTGGACAGGTGAGTATAAAACTATGGTGGGGTGCTGAGAGTGGAATTGGAAGAGGGATACAGCCCAAATATTCACCCTCTACCTGTTGTGTCTCCTGGACAGAAAGTAAAGAAAAATCTAACAGACAGAACACAGACAGCAATATAAAAAAAAAAAAAAGTCCTGATGCCGCGTACACACAACCGTTTTTCATGATGAGAAAAATGCAATCTTTTAATTTGGTCATTAAAAAACGATCGTGTGTGGGCTCCAAAGCATTTTTTGCGATGTGAAAAATGGCCATTAAAAATTTGAAACATGCTCTATTTTTTCTCGTTGTTTTTCTCGTCATGAAAAACGGCCGTGTGTAGGCTTTAACAACGTGAAAAAAACGTGCGTGCTCAGAAGCAAGTGATGAGACGGGAGCGCTCGTTCTGGTAAAACTAGCGTTCAGAATGGAGATAGCACATTCGTCACGCTGTAACGGACTGAAGAGCACGAGGCTGAAAAGCGCGAATCGCCTCTCACCAAACTTTAATAACACGAGGATCAGCAAAAGCAGCTCAAATGGTGGCGCCATCCGAATGGAACTTCCCCTTTATAGTGCCGTCGTACGTGTTGTACGTCACTGCGCTTTGCTCGAGCGTTTTTTTTCATGATAGTGTGTAGGCAAGGCAGGCTTGAGAAGAATCATGTCGAGAAAAACAAAGTTTTTTTCAATGACATTAAAAACGGTCGTGTGTACGCGGCATTACAGGGGGTTTTCACTGCTTTCACTATCAAAAACTTACAAAAAAGTTTTGGCTATAGATATACTTTATGAAGTCCCCTCTAGACTGACCCTACTTCCACACTAAATTAATAGATAATAGAAGGTGCATAAAGGTCTATTTGCTACTTTGGCATAGGAGATACAGTCTAAAAAAACTGTCTAAAAAAACTTCAACAATGTGTAGCGGGTGTCAAAGTTAGTGGAGTGTATCTGGGCAATAGATCGCCCAGATACATTGATTTTAGGGATTTATGGACACTTTAGAGTGTGGGAGGTATGAATGGTGTCATGTTCCCTGCGATCCCTGGGTGGCGCTGTCACCTGGGACCGGGGTTGAACTCCCATTCTAGAGCCGTGCCCTTTTTGTCCTCTCGCTGCAGTAGTACGACGAGGCGGGGAACCCGATGTGCCTGCTGGGAGAGGATATAAAAGGGGGCGGACATCTTGCACACGAGGTCCATTCCCCAGGCACCTTCGGCCTGGGGGCTGCTGCGGTTCGTCTGTGCCCAGGCGCCCTTGGCCTGGGCACGTGGAGTCGAGTTCCATCCCAGGCACCTTCAGCCTGGGGTTACCAGGAGGCCTGGGGCCCAGTACCTTCGACTGGGTCCCGCGAGGGCGAAGCATTCCTAAGGTGCCCCCGGTATTGGGTGCCTGAATCCTGGGCGTAAGGGACCAGAGACGTGACCTCCCCGAAAAGCCAGCGCAGCATTGGTGGAGGCCTCTGGTGACCGTCCGGATGGATGTCTTCCTCTGACAGGGGTCGTTTGTTCTAAAGGAGGTACTTCACGTTCTCATGGTCTGTGGTAGAGACCCATCTTTCTCAGACCAGTGGCAGGCCTCATCCAAGGACTGTGGCAGAGGCCTCAACGTTCACCCAGGTCAGTGGCAGGGACCAAATTCACAGTCGGTGGCAGTGACTGTGCGCCAAGCCTGTTTGCACTAAACGGAACAGGAGAGACTTTATTCATTAGTTGTGCCTGGACCTACTCTTCCCTACACCTTGTCTGTTCTTTTAAAAGTCAACCAGTCTCAAAGCAATAAAACAGTGCTGGACTTTTCATGGTGTGGAACTCGTGTTACTGGAAGCTAAGTGTCCCTGTCAGTGACAGTGGCAATCATTCTCCCCAGGAGAGGCTGAGGCTCCGGCCTAAAACGTAGACCCGAAGGTAAACGGTTTAGCTCATATCTCTGCATACTACATCAGAGAGCCGAGCTGGTGGTGTGCATCTTGCCCCCTTCTCCCAGATACCCCTAGACGAGTAAAACCAGCCGCAGAGAGAGGGGAGAAGGTGGGGGAAGACCGCTACAAATGTCTCTAGGGCATACCTCCTATGCCCTTGCCTTGTCTTCCACCACAGAGTGACAGCCGGGACCTGCTCTGTATGACATGGGCGGCTGCAGCCACTCCTATGTAAAGCAACACATGACAATTCTTATCAAAAAGGATGAACATCTTGAGGGTGCAGGCTGTACACAAATTAAGTTGGGATTCGAGACTGCAAGGCAAAGGTACATCTACTGTACCCCTCAGATTTTATTGTTTCAAAAAGTAGAAAGCCATGAGGACTCCACTCCAATCAAAAGTATAATTCCTCTACCCAAAAGAGATCAATGGATTTAAGAAGACCCTAATCTTTGCAGTGGTCTGAAATATTTACTGACAATTAAAGACGGAGGTCAACGAGTTTCGGAGACCTGCATTGTCTCCTTTAAAACTGATAGTCAACACTGATGTGAGAACATGTCTACAAAAGTCTTGTAGGGCTGTGGTGCAGAGGCGGCTCTCTAATTAGGCATGTTAGGCGGTCGCCTAAGGCCTCGCACTCACAGGGGCCTCGCGGCCGCCTGATTTGCCTGTGATCAATACTAATGTCGGCATATAAGTGGGGCCTCATATCTAAGTTTTGCCTAAGACCTCACAAAGCCTAGAGCCGCCTCTGCTGTGGTGAATTAGGGAGACAATACAGAATGACAGTTGGTAGCCTTAAAAAGAACCTGAACTGTGGGAGCTGTGATAAAAAAAAAACTGTAGACTCCCTCAGCTGACCTTTCCTCCTCACTGAATTAACAAGCCTTTTCAGCATCCTTTTGTGAAGGTATCCACATTGGTAGAGGCAGGGCTTTGCTTCCTCATATCAGAACCTAATGGCTGGTGGGAGAATAGTCAGGAAGCAGTAGAAGAGGTGCAGGAAGCACAGAATAAATCAGGCAAATCAGGGAGATCCTTAGACTACAGTTTTCTCTCCAGCAAGGAGAAGAGTGAGCATCACAGTAGTCACATGACCAAGTCTCACTTCAAGTCTCCTAAGACTAGCTGTAAGAGGTAGCAGTGCCTTCGATCTCAGACTGCAGCTAAAGTAAATATTTCTAAGTATTGCTTAGACACAATTTAAGATTTCAATTTTTCAAATTAATTCTACTTTCAAACTAAAAACCCCAAGGGGGAAAAATGACCCTTGCAGTGGGGCTCCTTCATCAATACATGGGTTAAATGCTCATTTTGTCTAAGGGCCCTTTCACACGGGTAATCCAATCAGGTTTGCCTGTCAGTTTTTTCAGGCAGACCTGATCAGAAGGCCCATACATTCATATGGACACAAGTCCATATACACCCGCCTACCTCCAGGTCTGATCAGGCCCACTACAAAAAACGGAGGAGGACCGAGTCACCTTATGTTTGAGTGGACCGGATCGGAGGCAGCCGTGTGTAAACGGACAGCGAAGTCAGTTTACTCCCGGCCATCCATAGAGCAGAGAGGGGTCTGTCCGTGTCCACTCTGCAGAAACTCAGAAACTGAGCAGACACAGACCTGTCATCTGCCCCGCTACGATCAGCAGGAAGCCAGCTCACAGATCCCATGCTGATTGGAACAGAAGGCATCCATGTGAAAGGGCCCTAAGGGGAACACACAAAAGCAACTATTCCTACTTTATCTGGCACTTTTCTACTCTATCCAATGTTCTGGGTTGTGGGCAGGCTCTCTGCGTCCATATTTACAATGGAGAACTGCTGAACTGCTGGGGGGGGGGGGGGGCTTGGATTATTTTTTCCTTGAAGTTCAGCTTTTAACAGCAGTGCCGGGACAAGGTCAGCTACAGCAGGGCCGGGACATAGGGTGGGCAGAGGGGGCAGCTGCCCTCTTCAAGCTCACACATAATGAAGGGGGGCATAATTTGCCATCTTTGCCCTGGGCACTGGATGATCTTGTCCCGACACTAATCTAGAGCCCAGGGCGAACATACTAAACTGCGCCCCCCCCCCCCCAAAGATGTATGAGCATTATGTGCCACTGAGCACTAATCTGCATGCTTACCGCCCAAGCATAAATCCCCCTTTTCCCAGTACAAATCCGCCCCCCTGCTGAAATCCCCCCTCTCAACACAAATCTTTTCCCCCTCATCCCCAAATCCCCCTAGCTCAAATGCCCCCCCCCCCCCCGAAAAAATCACTCCTCCTACCCCTAAAATTTCCCCTCCTAGTACACATCTTTCCCTCCACACTTCAAATGGCCCCTTTACAGTACAGATTCCCCCCAATCCCCCTCCTAGCACAAATCTTCCCCCCATCCCCCCTTCCAACACAAATCCCCCTAAACCACCACTCTTGGCACCCCCCCCCCCCCACAAATATACTCTCCTAGAACAATACTTACCCCCCTGCCACCCCCAAAGGGCTTTTTCACACTAGCAGGCGTAGGGCAATAAAAAACAGGTGGCTGAACGGTGGTTTTAAGCCCACCCAGCTGCCCACTGGAATTCTAACATTACAGCCTGACAGGGCCATACACATGCTACAGCCGTGATGTTCTGCTTCAGGTTCAGGCTGGGTTCACACTTTTGCAAATTGACAGGATATTGTGACCAGCTCTCTATGAAGCCGGGTCACACATCTCTGGGGCGCCCGCGGAGCGCACATTAGAAGAGTCCTGTGCGTCTTTGGCTCTGTTTCAGGTCTGAATTCAGCCAAAAATTCTGACCTGAAATTGTGAATGGGGATGCCCCGGACCCCCTGCTGTGCCCCGCGGCCACACATAGCGTGAACCCAGCCTCATGGCTGCAGCAATATCAACTCTGGCTGCAGAGCTTGACAGGTGGCACTGTCTATCAAACTCGCCCATGGGGAACAATAAGTCTGCACCATTAGGCCACTTTCACACTGAGGCGCTTAAAAAACTGCCAGTAAAATACTGAGCGCTTTTGAAGCGCTTTTCAGGCGCTTTTGAAGCGCTTTCAATTCATTTCAATGGAGATGGGCGCTTGTTCAGCGCACTGCCTCAGTGTGAAAGCATTCATTGATTTTAATGGAAATAAGTTTTTAGGTGCTTTTTTTAGCGTGAAAGCGCCTGAAAAGCGCCTCAGTGTGAAAGTGGTCTAAATGTTTGGCTCGCGGTTGAGGAGCAGTACCTCAAAGTAAAATTTCCAGTGGGCGATTAAAAAAATAAAAATGACACCAGGAGACGGAAGTAGTGCCACCTAAATGCCTGCTAGCAGCTGCCATATTGTTGCCGCGGATTGCTATTCAGCCCTAACAGCGCACTCCTTTACATGTCCGGCAAGCCTTTACTTCTCCCAATGAGTTATACTGCTATTTTATAGAAGTAGAATGCTCTACAATATACTGTACACAATAAAAAACGGCACTCGTTATTTCAGACAGTAACCGCCAGTCTCCTCACACTGGATCTCCATTCTTCTAACACGAAATGTAATGCTCGCTATTAGTCCAGATCCTGCCTGCCAAACACTGGTCCTCCTGCAATTTAGCAAATCACGGGAGCAGAAAATGCGGCAGCTGCTGGTCTCTCTATTAATGGTGATGGTCAGTCTGGAAAACACCACCTGTTCTCTGGCAGATTATTAGCTGCTAGAAAATGAGAATACAGAAAGTGAAGGTTTAATTTGAGAATTATCCAGTCATTGCAAAGAGATTTCTACCGCCACAATGTCTTTCCACATGGAATGGAAGTTATAGGTGAACTTCGGGTGAAGCTGAACAAAGTTGTACTGATCCGGCATGTGGGGCAAAGAACAGTATTCAGTTTGCCTGCATGCCGAAGCGTGCTTTCACACTGCTCTGTTGAAAAAAACTTGTTAAAAATGCATATGCATTTTTGATGCGTTTCCTGTGGCATGCACCTGTCACTCAAAAAAACACACCAAAAACAGAACTATGGGGGTTGATTTACTAAAGGCAAATAGACTGTGCAGTTGCCCGCTGCAGGTGCAGTTGCTCCAGAGCTTAGTAAATGAGGTAAGGCTTCACTTTGCAATGAATACCCAAATTACGTGCAAGCAAAATAAAAAAAAAAACAGCATTTTTGCTTGCACATGATTGGATGATGGAAGTCAGCAGAGCTTCTGCTTATTTGCCAAGCTCTGGAGCAATTGCACTTGCAGAGTGCACAGTCTATATTCCTTTAGTAAATCAACCCCTAGGTGTGTTTTTGATGCGTTTTCATTCATTTTAATGGAAGCTGCATTTTTTGTGCGGTATTGACAAGCGTACCAAAGATGCAGTATGCAGGACTTTTCAAAATGCACCGCACCCGCAGCTCAGTGGTCTGAAGTGTCCATAGGATTTAAAGAGAAATATTTGTTAAGTGAAAATGCAGCAAAAAGCGCATCACTGTGAAAGGGCCCTAAGGCCCCTTCACTCTTTGAAATGGGGTCATTTGTGATTAGCTGTGGGAGACCCAGACAGTCTAAGACAAGGGCTGATCATTCGCAGGAAAATCACTGCGTGAGTGATTCATCAGCCTCAAATAGCTGCAGGCGCTGTCAGCCTCCCGTTACTTTGAATGGAACTTCCCGCCTGCAGCTAATCGCAAAGAAGCCTTGCTTGGACTCCCACAGCTAATCGAATAAGGACCCATTCTCATGTGTGCATACGTAAAACATATGTAAAGACAACATTTTTTTTTTTTCTTCCAAAAATGGGGAAGACGCTGTCATTTTTCTCTCTCTACCATCTACCCCAATGGGTAAATAGTCTGCATCGGTTTTTATAGATATTTTTATTTTACATTTATTCTATACATAATACCTATAGTATTGTGGCTTTTAGCTTTTAATTGTAGTTTTAGGTTCTTTCTATACTAATATTTAATATTTTATATTCCATCATATTTTAGTGCTTTTTATATTATTTATTCATGTTTATAATACCATTACTACTTGATTGTTTTCCATAATTTTCAACCATTTTTTTATAGGTATTCATTATGGTCTACTATCAGGCATTTTATATATTATATCAGCACCATATTATAATTACCGGTACATTTTATATTTGTTCATATCTTATTTGTTGTATCTTGTAGCCCTAATTAAGGAAGTGTTTTCTGGCCCCCCGAAACGCATTGGTTCTTTGATACTGGTAAATTTTTATCTGGGTTTTTAAAGCAGAAGTAATGGCAAAACTTTTTTTATTTTTGATAGTGTAAGGGAGGGTTAAAACCCCTTTTTTTTTTGCCATCTGTGTTTCATTGGGAGATTTCCCTTTCACGTCCTGTTCTACAGCCAAAACAGGAAGTGAGAGGAAATCCCTCCAAAGTGAGGGAATTACTGGTCGTCACCAGAACTAGTGTCTCCATTGGGAGCTTTCTCCTCTATTCTTGTTCTGGGGATGACTCAAAATTTGGGATTAACAGTAAGGCCTCATGCCCACGGGCGTTTTTTCAGCCGCGTTTTTGAGCGTTTTTTACAGCTTAAAAACGCCTGTCCATGTTAGTCTATAGCTTCATGCCCACCTAGGCATTTTTGAGCTGTAAAGAGCATAGGCGTTTGTAAGCTGTAAAAAAAACCCAGGGCCAGTGCGTTCCTCAGCGTCAGAACTAGGCAGGAAAAAACGCGAGCGTCAAAAAACGCGCACTAACGCGCACTAACGCGCAAAAAACGCGCACTAACGCGCGGTCGCGTTTTTAGCTCCTCCGTTTTTTTTTGTTTTTGTTTTTTTTTTTTTTCAAAAAAAAAAAAAAAATATTTACAATAACATGGACAGGCGTTTTTAAGCTGCAAAAAACGCAGCTGTAAAAACGCCAGTGGGCATGAGGCCTACACATGACAAATAGAGAGGATGAATCCCACTATTGGGGACACAGACAGCAATACAAATTGGCAGGTGTTCTAATCCCTCTCCATTCTATCCAAAACTAAAAATAACGTTTGACTTTAGTTATACTTTACATTTCTGGTGTAGCACTTCAATGCCAGATTTATTCAGACAACCATTAAAAAAAAAAAATCACAAACTTACAACAACACAAATAGAAAACCTCCATATACACTATCCTATACCCACAGTTGATCCAATGGAAGGCAGAATCCCCCAATAAGGCCTTATGCACACTGGACATTTTTTTCTACAGTCAATAAACTCTCCAGCATGTTATCCTGAGTGTCCATGCACACATAGGCTGTTATCAACTGTTTTTGGCTGTGGCGTTTTTTGGCTGTAAAAAAACCCCAAAATGAGCGGGTTTCGGAGAGACGTTTTTCAGCTGTAAAAACGCTCCAACGTCAAAAAAGCCTAAAAACGCAGATAAACGCTGCTCGCCAGCGTCTTTTAACGTTTTTGATCCACTGAAAAAAATGTTAATACTAAAAAACGCTTTTGCAAAAACGTTGAAAAACTTTAAAAAAAACTCACTGCAAAGCTACTGGCGTTTTTATACCGTTATTATAAAGTCCAGTGTGGATGAGGCCTAAAGCATGATCCAATTTGCTTCAGTGGGGGAAAAAAAAATCCTTTTCTGATCCCCTAGGAGGCAATTTGATATTCCCTTGATTAATTACCCCTGGCATTATTACCACTCTAAAGCCTCATACACACGATCGGACTTCCATCAGACTTTTCCGTGGATTTTGATCCGAAGGGGCGTTGGCCGTGAACTTGGTATGCATACACACGGCAGAACCTTATCAGCCAACATTCACCAAATCACGTGGTTTTTCAGCTCTTTACCGCCACCCTTTGGGCAACTTCTGGTATTGTTGTCTGATGTTTAGCATTGGTTCTGAGCATGCGTGTTTGTACTTTGGACTTTAGTCCGATTGACTTGTGTTCACACGATCGGATGATCCTCCATCGGACATTTGTTGTCGGAAAGTTTGAGAGCATGCACAGCGAACATTTGTCCGTTGAAAAACCGAAAGCAATTTTCCGATGGAGCATACAGCGATAAAACACGTCCGTCGGACCGTTGTTGTCAAAAAGTCAGATCGTGTGTATGGGCCTTTAAATAGTATCCAGTTATATCTTGTGCATTTAGGAATGCATCCAGCTCTTCCTTTTTCAAACAGCTTTCCCGCTGACAGCTGAATGTAAAAACGAAAAAAATGCCGGCAAAAAAAAATTAAGAAAAAGTAATGGCGTGGGATCCCCTACTTTCTTTTTTTTTTACAATAAACTATTTTGTTTTGGCGACCCCACGCCGGTTTATTTTCCCTAATTTTTCATTGCTGACATTTTTTTTCTTTTACATCCATCCATCAGCGGGAACCCCACTGATGACTCATCAGTTGTTAAGGACGAGGCAGGTGCCTGCTCCTTAACAATCATGTCAATTACTGGTTGTTAGGGACGTGGGCGGCCGCCTGCTCCTTAACAACCAGCTATTTACAGCCTGTGTTAAGGATGCCAGCTAGCGCCGGTGGTAATCTACCACAGGCTTTCACTACTAAAATACTGCATGACTTCAAACAATAACGAATGCGGTATTTTAGTAGCATTGTTTTAGTGAATGGCAAAAAAACATTTTGAAAAATGTTGTGCGGTATCTTACCACATACTCGGATGTGGTATAATACCACTTTGTGAATGGAGCCCAATATCTAAGTGACACATTACTTAACATTGGTATCTTATTGGTTGGTAATCATACAAAATAAATCTTTAACTGTCACTTACCAACAATGCCCAGCGCAATATATCCCAGGATCACCACCACAAAGATAATGCAGCACAGGACATCTGTACAATGCCTACATACAAAGAACACAATAGATCAGAGACAGGTCCTCATCAAGTCATTTGCTACATTCATATCATTGTATGATAGATGTGGTTTTTGACGTTTTCACAGGGTTTACATTGGTTACCATTAATCCCTATGGAGGATAAGTGTTGATGGAAACCACACTAAAGATGGAGCAAATTATAAGACCCTGGTAATAGGCTACCTGGGGAAGCAACAGAGTCATAACAGGGTTAAGTAGCAAAAATTATAAACTTTATTAATGGCTTGGCATCAAAAATAATTTCAGCATAAAATCAACTGACTCCCAGCATCAGAGTCACTGAGATCAACCAGAGCACCAACAGTTAAAGTGCATTGAAGTCAGACAAACATAAAACACATAATCTACTATATGTCCAGACGCCAAATGTCAATACACACAAGGGTTGTCAAGCAATAATTATTGCTTTGAAGATACAAACATGGTACAAGACCAGTAGGGTATAGGGCGACACAGGGATGGCCCAAGACATTGTGCTGCCTGGATCCAAGAATGAAAAAAAAAAAAATCACGCCCACCAAAAGGCCCCTACATCCATTATTTTATATCATGATAATTAAAACTAAAATTCAATTTGTCAGGAAGTCAGATTTACATGCAACAGCACCTTGTCTACATGTAAAATTATATGATATACCATTATGTTACCGCTACCCCATCTTGGCGCTCTAGGGCTTCCATGGGTGCAGTGTGTATTAGCACAGTGGGCCCCCCGACCCCTCAGGGCCCGTGTGTAGTGAACACGTTGCACCAATAGATGATATGCCACTGGACTTGGGCAGTATAGGGGCAGGCTAGGGCATTATAGGGGCAGGCTAGGACAGTATAGGGCCAGGCTAGGACAGTATATAGACAGGCTAGGACAGTATATAGACAGGCTAGGGTAGTATATAGACAGGCTAGGGTAGTATATGGACAGGCTAAGGTAGTATATGGGCAGCCTAGGGTAGTATAGGGGCAGCCTAGGGTAGTATAGGGGCAGCCTAGGGTAGTAAATGAACAGGCTAGGGTAGTATAGGGGCAGGCTAGGGTAGTATAGGGGCAGGCTAGAGTAGTATATATACAGGCTAGGTTAGTATATGGGCAGGCTAGGGCAGTATAGGGGCAGGCTAGGGTAGTATATCGGCAGGCTAGGGCAGTATAGGGGCAGGCTAGGGCAGTATAGGGGCAGGCTAGGGCAGTATAGGGGCAGGCTAGGGCAGTATAGGGGCAGGCTAGGGTAGTATATATACACAGGCTAGGGTAGTATATGGACAGGCTAGGGTAGTATATAGGCAGGCTAGGACAGTATAGGGGCAGGCTAGGGTAGTATATAGGCAGGCTAGGGCAGTATAGGGGCAGGCTAGGGCAGTATAGGGGCAGGCTAGGGCAGTATAGGGGCAGGCTAGGGTAGTATATGGACAGGCTAGGGTAGTATAATGGCAAGCTAGAGCTGTATAGTGAGTTTTGAGCATGACAGGTTATGCAACATTTGGCCATCCAGCAGCTCAGCAGCCACAACTAGAAAAAATGGACACCCTTTGTGTCCTGTCTCACAGAACTAACTTACAGTATACAGTATATTACCTCTCTGTTGCTCTCTCCCAGTGCTCCCACAGTCTTCAGTGCCTAGCCTTGTGCATACACTAGAGCAGAAGAACATTGGCTGCTGGCGGAGCCGGTGGGGAAGGGATCTTTCATTGCTCTCTGGCTCCTGTAGGTACCCCGCCCCTGGCAGCCCACACACACACCTGAGCTATTAATGTGTGCTTTAACATCTGGTGTTAGACTGTGTGCGAGCATCTTCCTGACCGATCTTGGTGTCAATTTGCAGTCCCTCTCAAAGAGCCACCTGGGTTCAATGGACCCAGTGAGACCCATGGTAGGGCCTGAGGTGACATCCAAGGTGTGTAAAGCCCTTGGGGTCTAGATCTCAAGTCTGACCCTCTACTGTATGAGGTATCTTACAGAACATGGATTCACTATTGCAGGGTGGATCATTGCCCAGGGAGGGCTATTCTTTTCCTATAATATAGTCTATTGCAATACAGTCCAACTAATTAGCCAAAGGTTAGGACAGGTTTTCTTGGGTAAGCCAAAAGGGGCACCTTCACTCAATGGAACCTTCAGGTGGACAGTGGTAATGTCTGAAGTATTGAAGTGTCAGCAGGATAAACAAGCGGAAGTCTATATATAGAGGAGTAAAGCCCTGTACACACGATCGGTTTTACCAATGAAAACAGTCCGATGGACTTTTTTCATTGGACAAACCGATCGTGTGTGGGCCCCATCGGTCTTTTTTCCATCGGTGATTAAAAATAGAACATGTTTTAAATTTATCCGATGGAAAAAAAACAATAGCAAATTCCGATCGTCTGTGTGGAACTCCATCGGAGAAAAACCCCACGCATGCTCAGAATCAAGTCGACGCATGCTCGGAAGCATTGAACATTTTTCTTGGCTCATCGGAGTGTTTTATGTCACCGCGTTTGGGACGGTCGGAGTTTTGACTGATGGTGTGTAGGCAAGACTGATGGAAGTCAGCTTCATCGTAAATCCGATGGAAAAATCATTTGGATTTTATGCCATCGGAGATCCGATCGTGTGTACAGAGCTTCACAGTTAATCTGCAGGCAGGCTATAAGATGGAAGTAAAACAGTGGTGCAGGTTAAGCAGTCAAGCGCAGGTGTTGAAGAGCCATGAAAAGTATCTTTCCAAGCTGGTACAGTTAACTATGATCCATCATACAGTACAGTCCAAATAATTAACCAGACGCTAGGACTGATTGTCTTGATTAAACCAAAAAGTGGTCACTTTCGCTCTTATGCCCCATACACACGATCATTTTTAATGTCATTTTTAAAACTGACGTTTTTCTTGTCATTTTTTTTCTTGTTTCCTCTCAAGCCTGTCTTGCGTACACACCATCATTTTAAAAAATGTTCAAGAAAAGCGCAGTGACGTACACCACGTACGACGGCACTATAAAGGGGAAGTTCCGTTCGAATGGCGCCACCCTTCATGTTAGTAAAGTTTGTTGAGCGACGATTCGCTCTTTTCAGTCTCGTGCTTTTCAGTCCGTGACTGCATGACGAATGTGCTATCTCCATTACGAACGCTAGTTTTACCAGAACGAGCGCTCCTGTCTCATACTTGATTCTGAGCATGCGCATTTTTTTTCACGTCGTTAAAGCATACACACTATCGTTTTTCACGTCGTTAAAAAAAATAGGATTTTTATAACAGCTTACCTGTAAAATCCTTTTCTTGGAGTACACCACGGGACACAGAGCTAGTCATTACATAATGGGTTAAGGGTCACCAGCGGTGATTGGACACTGGCACAACCAATGGAAGACAGTTCCCCTCCATATAACCCCTCCCATCAGGGAAGTACCTCAGTTTTGTAGCAAAGCAGTAAGGTTCCCATAAGAAGGGGGGGACCTCTGTGTCCCGTGGTGTACTCCAAGAAAAGGATTTTACAGGTAAGCTGTTATAAAAATCCTATTTTCTTTATCGTACACCACGGGACACAGAGCTAGTCATTACATAATGGGACGTCCCAGAGCAATGCTCATATGAAGGGGGGGAGACACAGATCAAAACAGGCCGCTTGCGGACCAGAAGCCCTATACTGCTGCCTGCAGCACACTTCGCCCAAAGGCGGAATCCTCATGTCCTTTCACATCTATTTGATAGAATTTGGAAAATGTATGGACTGAAGACCAAGTTGCAGCTTTACAGATCTGAGCCATCGAAGCCTGGTGGTGCACTGCCCATGAAGCACCTATCGCCCTGGTAGAGTGCGCCTTAACAGGAAAAGGAGGAGTCCTGTTCTTTAAACCATAAGCTTGAATAATTACTTGTCTAATCCACCTGGAAATGGTGGATTTTGATACCGCTTGGCCCTTCTTGGGCCCATCTGGTAAAATAAACAAAACATCTGTTTTACGTATCTGAGCGGTTGCTTGCAGATACACCTTTACCGCTCTCACTGGATCTAGAGAGTGTAATAATTTTCCCCCGCCGTCCGCGGGTTTGGAAAAAAGGAAGGCAGAACAATGTCTTGATTCAAGTGAAAAGCCGACACCACCTTAGGTAGAAAAGCCGGATGGGGTCGTAGTACGATTTTGTCCTTGTGACAAATTAGATAAGGCTCTTTACAAGAAAGAGCTGCTAGCTCTGATACTCTCCTAGCAGAAGCTATAGCAATCAGAAAGGCCAACTTCCTACTTAATATAATTAAAGGAATATGGCGAATAGGTTCAAAAGGTTGCTTTTGCAACACTGACAATACCAACTTCAAATCCCATGGACACAAGGGAGTCCTAACTGGAGGATTTATCCTCAGTACCCCCTTAATGAATGTCCGAACTAGGGAGTGAGATGCCAATGGTCTCTGAAAGAAGACTGATAGAGCCGATATTTGCCCTTTGATGGTGCTAAGGGCTAAATTCATATCCACTCCTAACTGGCAAAAAGCAAGAATCCTACTTATTTCATACTTCTGAGGATTCCAACATCTGGATTCACACCAGGAAACGTATGCTCTCCAGACTCTCTGATAGATGAGGCTGGCTTTCTAGCATTAATGAGCGTAGAAAGAGCCGGACCAGAGACCCCTCTCTTTTTAAAAATGTGGGTCTCAGCAGCCAGGCCGTCAACTTTAGCCTTTGTAAGGAAGGGTGGAATACTGGACCCTGTGACAGCAGGTCATGTCGGAGTGGAAACTTCCAGGGCCTTCCTATCGCCGTTTTTACAATCTCGGCGTACCAAGGCCTCCTGGGCCAGTTTGGGGCCACTAGGATTACTGGTATTCCCTCCTCCTTGATCCTGCGAAGCAGTCTTTGTAGAAGAGGGATCGGAGGGAATGCCTAGATCAGTGAGAACTGATTCCATGGAGTTATTAGAGCGTCTGTATTATTAGAGCGTCTGTCCCGTAGGCTAGAGGATCTCTCGTTCTGGACACAAAGTTGTCCAATTTCTTGTTGAACCTGGCAGCTAGCAGGTCTACATCTGGGTTTCCCCATCTCAGACATATGGCCTGAAAGATCTCGGGGTGAAGAGACCACTCCCTGGTAGCAGCTGCTGACGACTCAGGTAGTCTGCTTGCCAATTTTCCATCCCTGGAATGAAGATTGCAGAAAGGCAAGGTACATGCTCTTCTGCCCATGCCAGGATCCGGTTCACCTCTCTTTGGGCTGCCCGACTGCGGGTGCCTCCTTGGTGATTGATGTAAGCTACTGCAGTAGCATTGTCGGATTGAACCCGAACTGGGTAGCCCTGTAACCTGTATGTCCAGGTTTTGAGGGCTAGATATACCGCCCGGATCTCTAGCACATTGATGGGCAGGATCCCCTGAGTCTTGGCCCAGGTTCCCTGGGTAGAAGCCTCCTCGAATACTGCACCCCAGTCCGATAGGCTGGCATCCCTAGATACCACCTTCCAGGCCACTGGGAGGAAGGACTTTCCCTTCCGTAAATTCCTGGCTTCTAGCCACCAATCGAAGCTGTGGCGTACTTGTGAGGACAGGCGCATGGGTATATCCAGAGCTTGGCTCTTCCTGTTCCAGGAAGCTAAAATATTGCCTTGAAGTAGTCTCGAATGAAACTGGGCGTAAGGGACCACCTCGAAGGAGGCTACCATCTTTCCCAATAGTCTCATGCAAAGGCGAATAGACGGCCTCTTGTTTGCTTTGACCTTGTGGATCAGGTCTTTCAGAGACTGTATCTTCGGTTCTGGCAGGTATACCCCGTTTTGGGCTGTATCTATGATCATGCCCAGGTGCCCTATCCTTCTTTGGGCCTGGAGAGAGGATTTTTGTAAATTTATAATCCATCCTAAATGCTCCAGGTATCCTACTGTAGTGTGTACAGCGTGACCCAATCCGTCCTTTGACTGATCTATTACTAGTAGATCGTCCAGATAGGCTGTTACCGCAATGCCCCGTGTTCTTAGGTCTGCTAACAGAGGAGCTAGCACCTTTGTGAATACTATGGGCGCGGTGGCTACACCAAACGGCAGAGCCACAAATTGAAAGTGGCGATCTTCTACCGCAAACCTTAGGAATCTTTGGTGAGCGGGGAGGATGGGTATGTGTAAATGTGCGTCCTTGATATCTATGGGCGCCATGAATTTTCCGCCCTTTAAAGTAGCGGCCACGGATCGGATCGTTTCCATTCGAAAATGGCGATCGTTCAGGAACCGATTTAGGGATTTTAGATCCAGGATGGGTCTGACATCTCCATTTGGCTTTGGAATCACAAAGAGGTTTTGAGTAAAAACCTGAACCTCGCTCTTTTTGGGGTACGTCTGTAACTACCCCTTGAGCCATTAAGTGATTCAAACCTTTGAAAAAGGATTCTCTTTTTTGTGGATCCTTGGAGAGTCTTGAACCTCGGAATTGAGAAGGTGGGATCTCTCGAAATTCCAGTTTGTACCCTGAGGATATTGTGGATACTACCCAATTGTCCTGGATTTCTGACCACCAAGTCGCTCAGAACTGACAAAGCCTTCCTCCCACTCGGCCGAGCGGGGGCGCCCCTTCACTGAGAGGCTTTGGGGGCTTGCTTATTAGCTCTTGCACCCCACGGCTTCTTGTTCTTCTGAGCTTGCCCCTTGGCTTTTGTGGGCGGCTAAAACAGGCCGCCGCCACTGGTTGGAGTCAGATTTCCCGGGAGCTGGGGAGAGAGAGCGTTTAAAACAAGATCTCTTGTTTTTCTTTCTCTCAGGTAAAAGTCGTTTTACCACTTGATATCTTCTGTATATATTTTTCTAAATCTTCCCCAAATAGGCGTTCGCCATGGAACGGGAACTTGCCAACAGCTTTTTGCATGGGGTCTCCGCTGACCAATGCTTAAGCCAAAGTACTCTGCGCATCTGTACCAGCTGGAGTGTAAGGCGTGATGCCTGTATGATAGAATCTCTCATGGCATCCACTGTGAAGCATAAGGCTTTAGGCAAATTTTCCCAATTTCTAGCCTGCTCTGAAGGCAGTTCCTTCAGCCCCTGCTTTACCTGTTGGCTGATGACCTGACACATACCGACTGCTGCTACTGCAGGTTGGGTAATTGAGCCGGCCAAAAGGAAGGAGGATTTCAACTTCCTCTCAGAAGGATCTTTTAAACCCTTGTACATTATCCACCGGACATGTCAGGTTTTTATTTACACAAGAAATAGCCGCAACTACCGCAGGCAGGCTCCATTTCTTTAAAAAATTTTCCCCCATAGGATAAAGAATGTTAAACCTTTTTGGAGGTGAGAAACGCTTATCTGGATGTTGCCAGTTTGCGTATATTAGATCCTCTAGTAACGGATGAACCGGGAAGGAGCATGCACCTTGCAGGGATCTTAATGACCCTAGGGAGGAGACAGGTAATTCCGTTACCTCCGCAGAGGTTAACTTAAATGCACTGCTATAGCATTGTACCTGTGACCTTAAAATCTGGCTCCTCATCCTCTGCTGATGTAGCCTCCTCCTCCTCATCCTCCTCCCTCAGGTACTTCTGAAGGGAGGTCCAATACTGGAAGAGACCTGCTTCGCTTATTGTCCTTTTTAGAGGACTTAGCGATTAAGGTAGCAATTTTTTCCTCCAGATTATTTAGGGCAGCTGATAAAGTGTCCTCAGTGACATATACAGGCCCAGGCTTCACTGGGGAAGCCGCCATACCTGACAGAGGTAATGGCTCATCCTGTACCGGTGCATTTGGCAACACAGGAGAGGAAGGTACCGAGTCAGCACAGCTAGAGCCCCCTGTCTCAGGCGGCGGTGCTTTCTTATCTCTTTTTGTCCGTATTACTTCCCCTGGAAGGCTTACTGTTTAGACAAAATACAAGGTACCTAAATGCATATACTACCGTGTTCAGTTTAGCAAATACATTAAGTATGCAACTTTTAACACATAACTATGCATAACATGGATGTCTTCTAGGAAGTACCCAATCCAACCACATGGAGTCTTACGTCCCTGTATAGCTGCTGTGTTTCTCTGCCAGGAACAAGAGAACTAACGAGCTTGCTTGCTGCTGCAGTGCTTCTCACACTGACAGTCTTTTAAATTTGGCGCCGTTTCTGTGCCTGCGCGCGCCACGTGCCCGCGCACGCCTTCGCCCCCCCCCCCCCCCACCGATAAAGCGCGCTCCCGCGCGCTGCGCGCGGCCCTTAGCGCTATGGCGGTGGCCATAGTGAGAGAGGACTCTCATCATCCCTTGTTCCCACTTACCTGCATCTGCAGGTGTCTGGTCGGCCACCGAAAGGAGGAGCGGGGTGCCCAAGCAAGCTCAGCAGCGGAGGTGACGAGCAGTGTACTTCGCCGAAGCCGACACTGAACAGAGTGAGGTGAGTATATTCAGCTCTTTACTCCCCCCAGTGGTGGAAAAAAAGAAGACATCCATTTTTTGAAAAAGGTCCCAACCTAGTTATGGACCTTCTAATCTCACCTTATCCACGCCGCAGGTTTTTCTGCTGAAAGATTTCAGACAGATACCAAACTTCACCCTTCACGGTGGGCTATGTGTGCCAACCTTCAGGGATATGGGTTCCTATTTAAAGGATACCTCTCCCCTGGGCCTTGTACAAGACTCTTACCAGGACTTTATAGCGAAATAGCGAAAGTGCTGGATCTTAGAGCCCAGTCCTCCGAAGAGAGACATTACAGGCGACGCCTCATGGATGAGGCCCGGATCCCATCCAGATTCAGCTCATTTGTAGGCGTCTTGGATGGATCCGAAAGCATAGCTCTTTTACCCCCAGAGGGTCTCTTTGGTAGAGCTTTCCTTTAGCACCTCCTAACGCGTCCAACACCTTTCGACACTGGCGAAAAAACTGAGGTACTCCCCTGATGGGAGGGGTTATATGGAGGGGAACTGTCTTCCATTGGTTGTGCCAGTGTCCAATCACCGCTGGTGACCCTTAACCCATTATGTAATGACTAGCTCTGTGTCCCGTGGTGTACGATAAAGAAAACGACATGAAAAACGACGTGAAAAAAGAGAGCATGTTCGAAATTTTTAATGCCCGTTTTTCACGTCGTTAAAAATGCTCTAGAGCATACACACGATCATTTTTAATGGCCATTTTTTTAATGGCATTTTTAACGGCATGAAAAATGATCGTGTGTATGGGGCATTAGTGTAGCCTTGTAGTTACTGAAGGTCCACTGTAAAACTGAATTCTAGGCAGATATAAACAGGCACAAAAAAATGCAGCGCTGTATTCGTTAATATATAAATAAATGTGTTTTTTAAATGTTAGCAGCGGAAGTATCTGAATTTGACCTGGTAACAGCCTCTTGCAGTCCCTGTACAGCAGGGCTAGAGAGAGGAAGCAGCACAAGGAGCCAATGTGCTGACAACAAGCATGCTAAAACGAGAAAGCAGATTCACAGAGAGAGGAATTCATCACTGTCCTGTTTCTCTATTCACTGTCCAGTCACAGGCTTGGGTGGGTAAAGGACGACCTGGGCTCTGAAGAAATGGGTTGAATGATGCTGGCCATCAGACTGAGGATATCTAGCGTCAGAAAAAAGAAAAGTACTACAGGGGAAATCTCAATTATTGTGTGTGATTCTGGGTGTGGTTGCCACCATCCTTATTAATTTTATCTGAAAAAACACAATTGCTCTTTATAGGACTTTGAAGGCAACTTCTAGCCAAAAAAAAAAGATATAACAACATTTATTTTCACGATTTAAAGGTTTGAACCACACATATTACATCACATGTTACATAGTATAAAATATTGTACAAAATTGGGTTACAACATCAAGAAGTGTGATCCAAAATGATATCCCCCACAGCTTGCAGTTATTGGATTACTGGTTGGTCCACTCAGCTTAGGGACTCCAACGCGTTTCAAAATATTTATAACAATTATCTTCTTCCACCAGGTTTTCTAGCTTCGGTGCTCTGTGGCGAGGTGGCGGCTGAGCCGGGTCGGTTCCAAGGCAGGAGCGCTGGATACCGCTGCCACCAATACACACTGCTGCCAGTCTTCTGACTGGGAGGACCCGCTCCAACAGGCGTTGCTTCTCCTTCCGGTCCGCTTCCTGATTGGCCAGGAGGAGAAGCAGGAAGACATTAGCGAATATTAATTCGCTAATGTCAGACAAGTGGGTGGGCTCGGGGCGCAGTGCTCTGTGCCCCAAGCCCACCCATTTTTAAGCCAATTAGAGCCTCAGGCTCTAATCATGTGCTTTAAAAAAAACAAAAAAACATTGAAATCCACGCATCCGGCGCCCTGCATGTAGATTAGGGGCTGGGCGCATGGATTAGGGGGGTGGCGCCGCTGCGCCCCGTATGGAGCGGCCGTCACTGTGTAATAGATGTGGTTCAAAACTTTTAAAGCGTGGGAAATCTCTGGATTGAATGTGAATATTGCAGCAAAATCATTTCTTTTTTATCATTTAATGGGCTCTTAATTTTTATCTTGTTATTTTTGGCTGGAGTTCTGCTGTGAACTTGCACTTGGTTGGCAGACCAGCATAGAATGCGTCAATCACAAGAGAATTGAGCAAATTTCGCTCCTAAATCATTTCCAGCTTGAGGTCCTGACAAGCAGCCGAAGTTTCCAGAACAGTTTTGTAGCGCTGTGACATTCAAGGCTATTTCACAGCAGGGAATTTTAATAAAACCAGAATTCCTCGCACCGTCCGGCTCCCTGACAACACGTCTCCACGCTCAAACGTTTGCTCACACTCTTCTACTTTTACTCCCAGCTCCTTCTTAATTACCCTCAGGCAAGAAACTGAGAGTGTCAGAAAAACCTGGCGTATTAAATATTGAAATGCTGCTTTGCAACGGCACCAGCAAAGGAAGGAGAGGAGGAGTGGGAACCGGAGTGGAGATTTTATTCTGTCTGCAACCTGCCATGGCGCTGATATCCGCCGCAACGTGGAAAAAGAAAAAGAGATTAGATTTTTATCACAAGGTGAAAGCACCGTCACCCATTCTAAAATAATTTGTGACATTTCAGTTACGCGGCTCTGCTTCCCTGGATTGGCTTCAATGAAAAAAAAAAAAAAAACAACGCGTTAAATTGGAACTGTGTTAAAAAAAAAAAAAAAGACAGAAAGAAAGAATTTCTCTCTAAAGCCCTGTACACACGATCGGATTTCCGATGGAATAAAATCCGATGGATTTTTCCATCGGATTTCCGATGAAGCTGACTTCCATCAGTCTTGCCTACACACCATCAGTCAAAAATCCGTCCGTCCCAAATGCCGTGACGTAAAACACTCCGATGAGCCGAGAAAAATGAAGTTCAATGCTTCCGAGCATGCGTCGACTTGATTCTGAGCATGCGTGGGTTTTTTCTCCGATGGAGTTCCACACAGACGATCGGAATTTGCTATCGTTTTTTTCCATCGGATAAATTTAAAACATGTTCTATTTTTAATCACCGATGGAAAAAAGACCGATGGGGCCCATACACGATCGGTTTGTCCGATGAGAAAAGTCCATCGGACTGTTTTCATCAGTAAAACCGATCGTGTGTACACGGCTTAACAGAAAGGCCTTAGTCACACTTGCTCAAAATACTGCTGCTTAACAAATGCACCTAAAGCGCTAACGCGCGTTGTTAGTTGAGTCTGATGCACATTTAACCACTTAAGGAGCGGACAGATTTACCCCCTTAATGACCAGGCCATTTTTTTTCCCCATACGGCACTGCGTCATTTTAACTGACAATTGCGCGGTCGTACAACGCTGTACCCAAACAAAATTATTATTTTTTTCCCCCCACAAATAGCGCTTTCTTTTGGTGGTATTTGATCACCATTGCGGCTTTTATTTTTTGCGCTATAAACAAAAAAAGAGCGACCATTTTGAAAAAAAAAAAAAACAATATTTTTTACTTTTTGCTATAATAAATATCCCAAAAAAAAAAAAAAATCTTCCTCATTTTAGGCCGATACGTATTCTTCTACATATTATTAGTTTGCGCAAAAGTTATAGTGTCTACCAAATAGAGGATAGATTTATGGCATTTTTATTATTATTATTTTTTTTTACTAGTAATGGTGGTGACCTGTGATTTTTAGCAGGACTGCGACATTGTGGCAGACAGATCGGACACTTTTGGCACTGTTTTGGGACCAGTGACATTTACACAGCTATCAGTGCTATAAAAATGCACTGATTATTATTATTATTATTATAGTACAGGATTTATATAGCGCCAACAGTTTGCGCAGCGCTTTACATCAGGGAAGACAGTACATTTACAATACAATTCAATACAGGAGGGATCAGAGGGCTCTGCTCGTTAGAGCTTACAATCTAGAGGAGACGGTCACATTGAACAAAGGGTAGTAGCTGTGGGGGATGATCAGATGGACAAAATGAAAATACAGTTGTTAGGTGTGGGTAGGATAGGCTTCTCTGAAGAGGAGGGTTTTCAGGGATCCTCTAAAAGCTATTAGAGAAGGAGATAGACGGACAGATTGGGGTAAGGAGCTCCATAGGCTTGGAGAGGCTCTGGAAAAGTCCTGGAGATGAGCATGGGAGCGGGTGATGAGAGAGCTAGAGAGCAGGAGGTCTTGAGAGGAACGAAGAGAACGATTAGGTTGGTATTTAGAGACTAGGTCAGTGATGTAGCTGGGGGCAGAGTTGTGGATGGCTTTGTAGGTAGTTGTTAGTATTTTGAATATAATTTGTTGGGTGAGCGGAAGCCAGTGGTGGCATTCTGTATAAATGTCACTGGCAGGGAAGGGGTTAACACCAAGGGGGATGAAAGGGTTAAATGTGTTCCCTAGGAGATGTTTCTAACTGTATGGGGGCTGGGCTGGCTGGAGGAGGAGAGAGATCGCTGTTCCTAATCACTAAGAACAGACGATCACTCTCAGCTCCCCTGTCAGAATGGGGATCCGCCATGTTTACACTGGTAGATCCCCGTTCGGCCTCTGTATGGAGCGATCGCGGGTGGCCTGCTATATCTATTACATGAAGCGATGTACAATGATGGCGATTTGCGTAATGGAGCCAACCTGCTGCAGTACAACTGCGGCGGCTGGTCTTTAAATGGTTAACACAACCACTTAAGGACCAGGCCTATTTTAAACACTTTGTTTGTTTTTGCTAGAAAATTATTTAGAACCCCCAAACATTATATTTTTGTTTTTAGCACAGGCCCTAGAGCAGGGGTCTCCAAACTTTCTAAAGAAAGGGCCAGTTTAATGTCCTTCAGACTTGATCTCTGGTATTAGGGGAGGAATAGTTGGTGTAAGTGGGAGGAATAGTGTCCCATTTTTTTTGTTGTCAGTGGAAGGAACTATGCCCCATCTTTGGTGTCGGTGGTGCCCCCCAAAACCCCTCCAAATCACATCAAAGAGTGGGTGTGGTCAGTCAAATTTTAGTCTTAAAGGGGTATTAAATACCAGGATTGCATTACATACAGAGTGCAGAGTTCAGGGGGGTTACACACAGATTGTAGAGCTGCCACTTGTAAACACAGAAACCGGACTCCTGTGTTTACAAGTGATTGTGGTGAGCAGGCCCCCCAAGGGTCTGAGCCAGAGGTGGTGGAACTGAGTTCCACCAAGTTCCCCCTCAGTGGCAGGAGTTATGCCTTAAGGGCCGAATAAAGGCAAGCAAAGGGCCGCATCTGGTCTTCTTCCTCCGTCCTACTCGTGGTGTCTTCTGGGGAATGTGGCGTGCTGCCTTCTGGGAACTGTGTGTATCCCAGAGAGCAGCCGGCCCATTCACAAAGCGCCGCGTGGCTCGCGCATGCGCAGTAGGAAACGGGCAGTGAAGCCGCACGGCTTCACTGCCTGTTTCCCTTACTGAGGATGGCAGCGCCGGGAGCTGCCAGGATCGAGGGATCGGCCTCGGGGGGGGGGGGGGCTGACATCGCGGGTGAGTAGGACAGGTAAGTGTCTTTATTAAAAGTCAGCAGCTACAGCGTTTGTAGCTGCGGACTTTAAAAAAATAAAATAAATCGCGGGTGGAGTTCCTCTTTAAGCTTTTTCTAAAAGGTCCCAGAATAATTGAAAGTTGGGTATCCTTCAAATATTTTATAACCTTCTTATTTTTTATTTCTAGTTTGATATTTGATCAAGCATTAGGGACTCAGACGGTGGAGACTTTACATCCTATATACAAAGAACTAAAGTAGTCTCATTAAGCCACGCAGACTCCTTTTCTCTGCAGGGCCCAGGTAGTAGCTCCATAAGTGTCAATAATGCATCTGGTTTGTCACTTTTAATCTTTTAATTACATCGCCTTGCTGTGCGTTCTTCTGCACGCCAAGCACTTTGTTGGAGCTGTAGGCAGCTTCCTGCTGAAAATCCTCAGAGCTGGTGTAAAAACCTAGCCGGGCTTTGTTCACAGAAAATTCGGTGACATTTCACAAATGACGGAAGTGCTTCCAACTCTGCACACTCATCTCTGCTCTCCCCGGTACAAATGGAAGGCTTTTCAGGCTGTGCCAGTGCTAAGCCTGCTAATCGCTCTTTTTTTACCCAGGTCCAGCTGCCCAGGGTTCTTAAAGTGAACCTGTGCTTTGTTCAGGCAAGGCAAAAGGCAATAGGTTCCATTACCCTAGGTTCACACCTATGCCTTTTGCAGTTTGCAGAAATGCACTACAGTCCATTTAACATGGTTTCCCATGGTACACGTTCACATGTATGCATTTTGCGGCTGGTGCATTTTTGGAAAGGGTCGGGAACTTTTTTCCACATTTTGCGTGTAATAGACTTCAATGGAATCGCACCAGAAACACAAGTGTTGTGTTTGTGATGCAATTTTAGATGTGTTTTGCGCTTTATGTTTATTTATTTTTTTGGTTTAAACACTGTATATAGCTGGTTGCTAAGGAGCGAGCCGGAAAGCTGCATCCTTAAAGCAGAGCTCCACCCTAAAGTGGAACTTCCGCTCATCGGAACCCTCCCCCCCTCCGGTGTCACATTTGTCACCTTTCAGGGGGGAGGGGGGTGCAGATACCTGTCTAAGACAGGTATTTGCACCCACTTCCAGGAGTCCTCTCTGCGGGTATTCTGCGGGTAGTACGTCACTTCCCGCAGAATACTCGTTGTGTTCTGGGAGACACTCGGCTCCCAGAACACAACGGGGACCAGTGAGAACGGCGCAGCGCGATTTGCGCATGCGCCGTAGGGAACCGGGCAGTGAAGTGAACTGTCCTTGGGCCTTTCCGGCTGTTTCCGAGGCTCTCCGGCGCCCCCCCCCCGCCTCTGGCCGCATGCGGTATTGCATACCATTGAAGTCAATGCGGAACAAATTATTTTCGTTTCCATTGACCTCAATGGGGAAACTCGCTTTGATATACGAGAGTACTTTGGATTACGAGCATTCTCCTGGAACGGATTATGCTCGTAATCCAAGGTTCCACTGTATCTGAAAAGTGTGGCATGCATTTGTATTCAGCCCCCTTTACTCTGATACCCCTAACTAAAATCTAGTGGAACCAATTGCCTTCAGAAGTCACCTAATTAGTAAATAGAGTCCACCTGTGTGTAATTTAATCTCAGTATAAATACAGCTGTTCTGTGAAGCCCTCAGAGGTTCGTTAGAGAACCTTAGTGAACAAACAGCATCATGAAGGCCAAGTAAAACACCAGACAGGTCAGGGATAAAGTTGTGGAGAAGTTTAAAGCAGGGTTAGGTTATAAAAAAATATCCCAAGCTTTGAACATCTCACAGAGCTCTGTTCAATCCATCATCCGAAAATGGAAAGAGTATGGCACAACTACAAACCTACCAAGTCATGGCCGTCCACCTAAACCGACAGGCTGGGCAAGGAGAGCATTAATCTGAGAAGCAGCCAAGAGGCCCATTGTAACTCTGGGGGTTACCACAGGACAACTATTAGTTGTGCACTCCTCAAATCTGGCCTTTATGGAAGAGTCATAAGAAGAAAGCCATTTTTGAAAGAAAGCCATAAGAAGTCCCGTTTGCAGTTTGTGAGAAGCCATGTGGGGGGACACAGCAAACATGTGGAAGAAGGTGCTCTGGTCAGATGAGACCAAGATTTAACTTTTTGGCCTAAATGCAAAATGCTTTGTGTGGCAGAAAACTAACACTGAACATCACCCTGAACACACCATCCCCACCGTGAAACATGGTGGTGGTAGCATGTTGTGGGGATGCTTTTCTTCAGCAGGGACAGGGAAGCTGGTAAGAGTTGATGGGAAGATGGATGGAGCCAAATACAGGGCAATCTTAGAAGAAAACCTGTTAGGGTCTGCAAAAGACATGACTGGGGCGGAGGTTCACCTTCCAGCAAGACATTGACCCTAAACATACAGCCAGAGCTACAATGGAATGGTTTAGATCAAAGCATATTCATGTGTTAGAATGGCCCAGTCAAAGTCCAGACCTAAATCCAATTGAGAATCTGTGGCAAGACTTGAAAATTGCTGTTCACAGACGCTCTCCATCCAATCTGACAGAGCTTGAGATATTTTGCAAAGAAGAAGAATGGGCAAAAATGTCACTCTCTCGATGTGCAAAGCTGGTAGAGACATCCCCAAAAAGACTTGTAGCTGTAATTGCAGAGAAAGGGGGTTCTACAAAGTATTGACTCCGGGGGGCTGAATATAAATGTACGTCACACTTTTCACATATTTGTAAAAAAAATTGAAAACCATTTATCATTTTCCTTCCATTTCACAAATATGTGCCACTTTTTATTGGTCTTTTGCATAAAATCCCTATAAAAGTTTTTGGCTGTAACATGACGAAATGTGGAAAATGATCAGATATTGACGGCGCACAGTTCAGGATAAAGCAGCGGTATAGTTTGAAAGGCACTAAGGCCTGATTCATATCTATGCATGCTGCTTTTGAGCGTTTCTGCACTGCTTTTTCTATTTGCTCCATTTTTCACTTTGGGGTTTTGCATTTTTTATGGGGTTTTTTTGGAATTTTTTTTTTTGTTGGGCAGATCTAAAAAACGCAGATTGCGATAAAAACGCACTACATGCTTTTCTGCAGCTTCTCCATGGAAGTCTATTGAACCAAAAAAGCAAAAAAAGCAGCGTTTTGCATTTAACCACTTCCCGCCCATAGGCCATCAATTGACGACATGGACTTTGAATGGGGATATCTAAATGATGCCTGCAGCTACAGGCATCATCCAGATATCATCTTTTGCAGCCAGCGATTCTGTGCACCGTTAGAACAATCATAGTGGCCCGCCGCCCTCTGGTACCTTCTCCCATCTCGCCCCTGCAATTGGCGAGCCGCCGGAGGTTTACCATAGAGATTTCTGGTGACCAGATGGTCCCCAGTCATCTCTATGACCCTCAGAGGCCCGGGCATGACATTATGACATCACGTCTGGGCCAGGAGAAGTAAAGAAAGCTGAGGACGATGGCTGGAAAGGCAGAGAGAGTTTATTTTTATCACAGCCTTTCCAGCCTGAAGGAGAGATGTGGGGGGTCTTATTGACCCCACATCTCTCCATAAAGAGGACCTGTCACGCTTTATCCCTATTACAAGGAATGTTTACATTCCTTGTAATAGGGATAAAAGTGATAAAAAAAAATGTTTATCTAGCCGATCCGTGAGTTTGGGAGATACTTCAGTTGGCTGACTTTTCTAACCATCCCCACTAGAGAGCAGCAGCGAGTCAACATCCGGAGTGAAGGAGCGCTCTACGGCGCACCCATTGTACTGTGCGGCTGGTTCTCCAGACTCCCGCCGGCTTTGTAGCGAGTACTGACGTCATCCACCCTGATGGTATGGAGTCCTTGGGTTCCCCCTTCCTGCTGATGCAACTTTGGTTCCGCGTCTCTCGTGTTGGAGGGCCCTTCACATGTTGGTACGCATGTCCCCTGCATGACTCCCTTCCAAAGGTACTGGCAACAGCCTTTCATTCTATACAGGCTATGTGATTTGTGATTCTTTGATTTACACTTTGAACTGTTATGCCGTTGGACTTTTTTCATCGGACAAACCGATCGTGTGTGGGCCCCATCGGTCATTTTTCCATCGGTATAAAAAAATAGAACATGTTTTAAATTTTACTGATGGAAAAAAAACGATAGCAAATTCCAAACGTCTGTGGGGAACTCCATCTGAGAAAAAACCCACGCATGTTCAGAAGCAAGTCGACGCATGCTCAGAAGCATTGAACTTCATTTTTCTCGGCTCTTCTGAGTGTTTTACGTGACAGCGTTTGGGACGGTCGGATTTTTGACTGATGGCGTGTAGGCAAGACTGATGGAAGTCAGCTTCCATCGGATTTTATTCCATCGGAAATCCGATCATGTGTACAGGGCATTAGCCCCCCGTGCTCAAGGGATCGTAAGTGTTATTGCAAGTGCTTTTTTTATTTTATACCTGGTGTCCAATTCAGGACTGGATTTTATCTACATTATGGTTGAATAAACAAACAAACTTTTTTACAACCGCCAAGAGACAGTCTGCATTATTTTGTGCCCCATGAGCGCTGGATATTAGTGTATAGATGTAAACATGGGTAATGAGTCAGCAAAATGGCTATCGCCCATAGCTCGACTCCTACTGTCATACAATACAGTGCTAGAGTTGTTTTTATGGGGTTTTTTTGGGTTGAAAATGTGTTTGTGTGCAAAATTTTAAAGTGTGACATGTTCGGAATTTATTGACTCGTTGTAACATCATCTTTCACATTATACAAAAAAACTGGGCTAACTTTACTGTTCTTTTTTTAATTCAAGAAAAAAGGTTTTGTTTGGGGTTTTTTTTAAACGCGTTTGAAAAAATCGCTGCTCAAATACCATCTGACATAAAAAGTTGCAAAGACTGCCATTTTATTCCCTAGGGTCTCTGATAAAAAACATATATAATGTTTGGGAGTTCCGAGTAATTTTCTAGAAAAAAACCGTATGATTTTTACATGTAGGAACGAAGTGCCAGAATTGGCCCGGATGGGAAGTGGTTAAAAAAGTCCCACACCTTTTCCAAAAACACAGAGGCACAAAAAATGCATTGGTGTGAATGTGTTGCATAGGAACCCATGTTAAAAAGAATGTCCTGCATTTCTGCAAAAAGCATGAAAAAACGCATTGGTGTGAATGGAGCCCTAGCGTGAATAAGGTATGGGTAAACCTTGGCCACTTTGGCCATTTTAACCAGTTGCCGCCCACCGATATACGTTGGCAGAATGGCACGGGCAGGCAAATGGGCGTACAGGTACGTCCGCTTTTATTTGGCACGCACGCTCGCCACGTTCTCCGTGACCGTGCCCCCGGGCACCGCAAACTCGATGTTCGGCAGCGGCCCGCGATCGTGACATGGAGAGGCAGAATGGGGAACTGTCTATCTAAACAAGGCATTTCCCTGTTCTGCCTAGTGACATGACAGGGATCTACTGCTCCCTGTCATCGGGAGCAGTTATCGCTGTCATGTCAGTGGTAGCCCAGCCCCCCCATAGTTAGAATCACTCCCTAGGACACACTTAACCCCTTGATCGACCCCTAGTGTTTAACCCCTTCCCTGCCAGTGTCATTTACACAGTAATCAGTGCATTTTTATAGCACTGATCGCTGTATAAATGACAATGGTCCCAAAATAGTGTCAAAAGTGTCCGATGTGTCCGCCATAATGTCGCAGTCATGATAAAACTCGCAGATAGCTGCCATAACTAGTAAAAAATATATATATATTTTATAAAAAATGCCATAAATCTATCCCCTATTTTGTAGACGCTATAAGTTTTGCGCAAACCAATCAATATACGCTCATTGTGATTTTTTTTTTACCAAAAATATGTAGAAGAATACGTATCGGCCTAAACTGAGGAAAAAAAACATTTTTATATATTTTTTGGGGATATTTATTATAGCAAAAAGTCAAAAATGTTTTTTTTTTTTTTTTCAAAATTGTCGCTGATTTTTTGTTTATAGCGCAAAAAATAAAAACCGCAGAGGTGATCAAATACCACCAAAAGAAAGCTCTATTTGTGGGGAAAAAAGGACGTAAATTTTGTTTGGGTGCAACGTCACACGACCGCGCAATTGTCAGTTAAAGCGACGCAATGCCATACCGCTAAAAGTGCTCTGGTCAGGAAGGGGGTAAATTCTTCCGGGGCTGAATTGGGTAAACTTTTGTTCCTTTTTTTTTTGGGCTGAACTTTTCATTTAGGCCTTTAGCATTTCTGTAAATATGCAGCTCCCATTGGAGTGCATTACCTGGATCATTCATCCTCTGATGCAAACGGAATACTTCTCATTTGGCTGCATGCGCAGCTCTAAAGGATATTGGCAGAGCAGACAGATCTGTAAAAACAGAAGATGAGGCTGCTCTGTATTCATTAAGCCACTGAACACGACGAATCACGTGAAAATGGCACAATCTCTGCGAGCGTTTGGAAAGGAGAGAGCTGAAACGATGTCATTGTAATTTCATTGAAAATGTGGGGGCATTCATGTTACAGTGAGAAAATGTTTGACTGGCTGCATTTCTGGAATATTTCCGGCTCCTCTTCATTTGTGGCATCTGTCGGCCGTGCACAATCCTACAAGTTTGGCAATGGAAATGAACCAGACAGCTTGGAGGCTGTTTATAAAAATGCATGGGCCACTGAGAGAGGTCAGATTGAGACATGTTAGTCACAGAGGCCCAAGCTGCTGCCAAACGCAAGATCTGTCCAGAGCACGGAATTAACGGATAGAAAATGTTTATCTGTTAATTGGGTTCAAGTCTCATCTCAGAGGTCTCCAAAATTAGTTTAGAAAAAAAATACTATTTTCTATACTGTCTTTCTGAATATTCGTGCCAATGGGCCATTGTGGTTGTCCTACCTGGAGGACTAAGGTGCAGCAATGGAGCTACAAATAAACCCACTGGATTGTGGAGTAGCTGCACTAGAATAGGCCCCAGTTTAAAGCTTGCCATACACTAGTAGAACTTTCGTATGAAAATTTAAATTTTCTGAATGTTTGTTACATTTTCTAATGCAGTGTTCCTTTTTTCCGCCAAGGCACCCTTAAAAAATTATGGACACCCTTTAAAAACTATGGACAGTTTCGAGGCACCCTTTAGAAATTATGGACAGTCTCGAGTTACCATTTAAAAATTATGGACAGTCTCGAGGCACCCTTTAGAAATTATGGACAGTCTCCAGGCACCCTTTAAAAATGATGGACAGTCTCCAGGCACCCTTTAAAAATTATAGACAGTCTCAAGGCACCCTTTAAAAAATTATGGACAGTCTCAAGGCACCCTTTAAAAAATTATGGACAGTCTCGAGGCACCCTTTAAAAAATTATGGACAGTCTCGAGGCACCCTTTAAAAATTATGGACAGTCTCGAGGCATCCAATTTTAAAATGTAAAAACTATTCTAATAGTTTTACATAATGCAGCAACATCCACAAGTCCAAGTAGGATACCCAATGTTAGAAATGTTCCAAAGCAAATAAACTTTTGCAAACTGGTACTGACTAGTAGGCCAATGTTTTTCTTCTCCCTCAGTTTTTCTCCATCACTCAACTAATGTGACCACAACGCTGATGGAGAGGGGCAGGGAGGGTCAAACAAGGATGCTATGCAGGTGACTGACATCCTCCATATCAACTGATGAAGCCTTTGGTCATTAGGACGCCGGCAGCTAGAAGCTTGTAATGGTGCACAATGAAAACCTGTGACTTAAGCCTCGTACACACGGCCGAGAATGTTGTAGCAAAAAAACGTTGTTTTTCTCGACGGGTTTCTTGTCAAGCTTGGCGAGATTCTTATCAAGCTTTCCTTGCATACACACTGTCAATACAAAATCTCGTCGTTGTAAAGCGCGGTCACGTACAACACGTACGACGGCAGTATAAAGGGGAAGTTCTATTCCAATGGCGCCACCCCTTGGGCTGCTTTGGCTGATCTTGTGTTACCGCGTGTTAGTAAAAGTTTGGGGAGAGACGATTCGCGCTTTTCAGTCTTCGTGCTTTCAGTTCGTTACAGCGTGACGAATGTGCTATCTCCATTATGAACGCTAGTTTTACCAGAAGGAACGCTCCCGTCTCATACTTGATTCTGACCATGCGCGGATTTTGAAGACTTGGAAAAGCATACACACGAACGGCTTTCTCGTCCAAATACAATCTGACGAGAATCACGACGAGAAAACTGAGACTCCAGATGAGAAAAAAGAAAGCAGGTCTTCTCTGGACGAGAAACCTGAAAGCCTCATACACACACACGGTTTTCTCGGCAAGAAAGCTCTCCCAACTGTTTTCTTGTCGTTTCTTGCCGTGAAAACTGGTCGTGTGTACGAGGCTTGAGTTTAACTAAACGCCAACCTTCATCCAACCGCCGGCTTGTATAAATTTTTGGGCAATTTTTGGGCTTTTTGCCAAGGCACCCCTGAAGAAACCTCAAGACACCTTGGTTGAAAAAGGCTTTTCTAATGGTTAGCAAAGTCAAGTAAGCATTTGCTTTCAACTAAGGGGATGAAAAAATTTGAAGGAACAGAGTTGTAGACAAAGCCAGTCCTGATGTGGAAGAAAGGCACCCAAGTATAGTAGCACAATTATTATTTGGTTTAATGAAGGTAACACAAAACACATGAAGAACAGTGGCAAGGCACTTGGGTACAGTTCCAAACACTATTGTAGCGGGTATTTAAATTTAGGGGGAGAATCTGGGTGGTAGTATGACCCAGATGTACTGATTGTTAGGGAATTCAGGACCTTTTTTTATTCGTGGAGGACTTCAGTGGTGTTCAGTTCCCTGCGGCCCCTGGGTGGCACTGTCGCCTTGGGCCGGGTTGAACCATCACTGCAGTGCTGTACCCTTTTTGTCCTGTCTCGGCAGCCGTGACAGCGGGGCGGGGAACCTGCTTGACCTGCGGAGACGAGGAGATAAAGGGGACAGTCGCCTGCAACGTGGGGTCAGTCGGAGGAGGAGAGAGCCGCACCCCAGGCACCTTTTTTTTTTTTTTTTTTGAAAAGCCCATGGTGTGTGAAACACACCCAAAAACTCCACCCGGTGCCAAAAAAAGTGCACACACATAAAGAGTGAAACACAAAAACGTGCAACGGGTGTAACACTTGTCCTCCACATGGAAGGACCTTACCCTGATCCCCCGGGGCGTTAGGCTCCTGACAGGGACAGAGGTACTTACATGGTCTGACTGGCCGAAACCAGACAGACCCCATTCTTCGGTGAGTCTGCCGAAACAGACCCATCCAAGTACTAGGTGGGGCTCCCCCGAAGGGAAACCCCCATGAGAGCAGGCGAACCAGGCCAGAAGACCATGTCCACCTACTCCCAAGTCGTTCAGGGCAGGCCCGAGGACCTACACCCTACTAAACACAGTGACAAACGTGCTACATCAAACAAAAAAATACAAAAAAGTGACACACACGGGGATAAATAAAAAGAAAGTGGGGAGAAGGAAGATGGGAGAGTGAAAGGGGCCATTGTGCAGTACAATGGCCGGCCCTCCGGCCAGGAATAAAAAATTCCTCTGGTCCTAGCCAAAAGGCTCGGCCCTAGAGGCAGGTGCTCAAAAAGTGTGTTATGGTGAAGTGACCGTGGTGCCAAAAACCCAAAAGTGCTGCGAGACAACACTTGTGCAGTTATGGCACCCCTGAACTGCCACTTGAGGGGCACATTCACCATAGGCTTTTCGGTTCTGATCCGACCCCCCGACCAGGTCAGTGCGGCCTTCCGCTCCCACTGGATTGAGAGCCCTTCTGGGTTTTCTCGGGGAGAGCCGCCGACAGTAAAAGCAGCCCCCCGGTACTAACCCTTCCAGACTCCCACAATCCGGCAGATTTGCAAGTCACAGCCCACCTTTAGCCTGGGTGCTGGCGTTCCAGAGTTCCAGGCCCAGGCGCCCTTGGCCTGGCCGGAGCGGGAGATGGAGTCCATCCCAGGCACCTTTAGCCTGGGGTGAGGTACTACGGAGGAGGCCTGGGGCCCAGTACCTTCGACTGGGTTCCGCAGGGGTGGAAGAGTCCGAGGGGCCCTAAGGTGTTGGGTGCCCGAATCTGAGACGAGGAGGCCAGGGAGCGTAACCCCTCCGAACAGTCCGGTGCAGCATTACTGGTGACGGCGGGGCCTCTGGTAACTCTCTTGGAAGGATGTCTTCCCTCTGACAGGGGCTGCACTTAGCGAAGGTAATTCTGTTCCTGTTCTACACGGTCGGTGGCAGTGGCTGTGTGTAATAACCATTAGTGACACTACAATGGTTAGTTCAAATTGAGGATTGTGCTTTGACCTACTTCCCATTTATGTTGAACTGTTCTTTGGGTCACAACCTGTCTGCTGTTAAAAGACGATTTATTGCTGTCAGAGAATAAATAAGAGTTGGACCTTTTCAGTGGTGTGGAACTCCAGTTACTGGGAACAAAGGGGGGTCATCTGCAGAACGGAGTTGGCTCTGGGTTATGCACACGACCCGAAGGTAAACAGGTGTTGGCTTTCACCTCTACACATTAGAGGACATAGGCCGTAGTGTACCGCATCCCTCCTCCCTGATCCCCCTAGACCAGACAACAAGCCGAGAAGAAGGGGTGAGAGGGGTTAGGCCGCTACACTATGGTAGTGACAAACAAGTAACTCAGGCAACACAGGTGCAATAGTAATAGTTCTTAATGGTGTTGGAGGCACAATGGGGTATCCCAGAGCTAAGATTGTCGCTCTATTAGGCTTACGTTACCAAAGCAGCATCTGAGTGGAGGGGTGGCTGTAGGCATAACAGCGGTGTAGCGGCACTTTGAAGGGCTGATTTCACGACTATCACAGTACCGGATTCTCAAGATATTGGAGCCAGCAGAGGTGTCCCTAGCCTGTCCCTCCTCATCAGGAACCTTTCCCTAGAGCTAAATAAGCTGGCCCTATCCAGCATGGATCCTGTCCCTACTGTATCCACTCTGCAACTGCAGGCAAACTGCAGCAGGGCACTGCTATTTATTTATTAGATGACCACAGAGGTCATCCAGTGTTGCAGTTTTGGTTTGGATTACTGCTCCCCTGGTGACCCCTAGGGAGGCTTGCAGAGGAACAATGTTACTCTAATCCTTCATTCTCTCTGTACAGCAGACAACAACACATCGCCACCTACAGAGGGGAGAGTAAACTGCACCTGCTTACAGAATGGGAAATGTTTCTGTCTGTTAAAATGGAAGTAAACCCTCCTATCGTTTTCAGCCAAGGAAGCTGCCATCTTGGCCTCTGTTTTATTTTCAACTGCAATGATGCTGCACGTGTGATCAGTTATGACACCAGCCATTAAATGGTTTGACAGTTTGGTTGAGAGTACAAAAAATGTGACAGTTACATTTCCAGCATCTGCCAGGAATGTAACTTTTTTGAAACCGTTCAATCGATGGGTTTACTTCCGCTTTAGGCTCGGTTCACACTGCCGCGACCTGAAATTCGCGCAACTTCGCCAGGCGACTTTGGTGTGACTTTGATGCAACCTCAGCGCAACTTCGCAGCAACTTCAGGCAATGCCTGTGTAATCTTCCTGTAATGTTGGATCCAAATCACATCAATTAACCACTTCAGCCCCGAGAGAATTTACCCCCTTCCTGACCAGAGCACTTTTTGCCATTCTGTACTGTGTCGCTTTAACTGACAATTGCGCGGTCGTGCGACGTTGCACCCGAACAAAATTTCCGTCCTTTTTTCCCACAAATAGAGCTTTCTTTTGGTGGTATTTGATCACCTCTGCACTTTTTATTTTTTGCGCTATAAACAAAAAAAGAGCGACAATTTTGAAAAAAAAAACAATGTTTTTTACTTTTTGCTATAATAAATATCCCCAAAATATATATATTAAAAAAAAACTAATTTCTTTCTCAGTTTAGGCCGATATGTATTCTTCTACATATTTTTGGTAAAAAAAAAAAATCGCAATAAGCGTTTATTGATTGGTTTGTGCAAAAGTTATAGCGTCTACAAAATAGGGGATAGATTTTTGGCATTTTTTATTTTTTATTAGTAATGGCTGCGATCTGCAATTTTTATTGTGACTGCGACATTGTGGCGGACACATCGGACACTTTTGACACTATTTTGGGACCATTGTCATTTATACAGCACTGATTACTGTGTAAATGACACTGGCAGGGAAGGGGTTAAACACTAGGGGGCGATCAAGGGCTTAAGTGTGTCCTAGGGAGTGATTCTAACTGTGTGGGGGCTGGGCTACCAGTGACATGACCACTGCTCCCGATGACAGGGAGCAGTAGATCCCTGTCATGTCACTAGGCAGAACAGGGAAATGCCTTGTTTTCCCCGTTATGCCTCTCAGTCTCACGATCGCGGCCTGCCAGTGAACATTGATTTTGCGGTACCTGCAGCGGCAAATTTAAAGGGACGTACCTGTACGCCCATTTGCCTGCCTGTGCCATTCTGCCAACGTATATGTGCGCGCGGCGGTCGGCAAGTGGTTAAGATCAGGATTCGACTTGGAGGCAACTTCCATTAAAGTCTATGGGCACAAGACGGATAGAAGCCTTGAAGTAGTACAGGAACCTTTTCTGAAGTTGGAGTGACTTTGTAATGCTAATTAAAGCGAAGGTCCGCCAAATTTTTATTTTTTTTAAAAGTCAGCAGCTACAAATACTGCTGCTGCTGACTTTTAAAATAAGGACACTTATCTGTCCAGGGCGCCCGCGATGTCGGCACCCGAAGCCGATCTATCGCTCGGCTCTCGTGTGCTACCTTCGTCATCTTTGGTAAGGGAATCAGGAAGTGAAGCCTTGCGGCTTCACTTCCTGGTTCCCTACTGCGCATTCACGACTCACGCTGCGCTATCCCACTGGTCCCTGCTGTCTTCTGGGACCTGTGTGTCTCCCAGAAGACAGCGAGGGGGACAGAGAAGGCACCGGAAGTGGGGTAGATACCCGCGGGTGGCTCGGGTATCTATGCCCGGAAGTGGGAGCAAATACCTGTATTACACAGGTATCTGCTCCCCCCTCCTCCCTGAAAGGTGCCAAATGTCACACCGGAGGGGGGGAGGATTCCGAAAAGCGGAAGTTCCATTTTTGGGTGGAACTCCGCTTTAAGACAACTCTCATTGACTAACATGGTATTTAACATGTCACGTGACTTGGGGGTCTCACAAGTCGGATCCTAAGTCAAGGCAGTGTGAACAGATTCGTGGTTTACCTTTGCAAAAACGTGGTTCTAAAAGCAGAAGTTTAAAGCGGAGGTTCACCCAAATTACAAGTCTATTTTGTCCGCTTCCTTGCACAACTAGCATAGACAAATGACCCATGATTTTTTAATCTGACATATAAATACCTTATTATTTAGGACTTCCTGGTTTCCCCTCCCGCGGGAGTAGGCGTCTCCCCGGCGCCGCAGTGCGTTATGGGTGCTTGCCGCAGTGTGTACTGGGAGCACATTCTTGCTTCTCAAGATACACCGCGAACGCCTCCATCGTAATCCCGCGAGATTTTCAACAAAGAAGCGATGCCTGACGCCGGTCACGTGACGGGGGCGTAGCTGAAATCGCCATTTTAGAGAAGGGCATTCACCAGGAAGTAATTGCTTGTGGGCTTCACCATGCCCACAAGCAAAATGGGAAATGCCTAGATCGGATTATATAAATTCATCTTTTCTAAGAAAACGGACGGGGGCTGTTTTAAATCGCCTAACACCCCCCACTCACCTCCCAGTACCACCCCTTTTAGAGAAAACAGAGCCAAGTGTTATTTTGTGCTGCCAAGTATCTTGTATGGAATTTGGTAACGATAACAAGAAAAACAGTAAAATAGATCCCCTGCAGCCAGCAACAATAGACCCTCCCCATCATCAATAGATTTCCCCCAGAAAAAATGGACCCCTGCAAAAAAAATTCACCCCAGCAACAACAGCCCTAGAGCAGCAACAACAGATCCCCCAGCAGCCAGTATCAAAGACCCCCTCCCTCAACAGCAGATCCCTTCAAGCAACAACTGACCCCCAGCAAACCAGACACTTAGACCCCTTTCACACTGGGGTCGCGGCCGCGTTCCCGGTAAACACATGTTTTAGCAGCGCTTTACCGCTGTTTAAGTGACACTTTTTGCGCGCTAGAGGGGCGCTTTTAACCCCATTCCAATGGGCAGGGCATTTTGGGAGAGCTAAATACAGGGCTCCCAACCCGCCCCAAAGATGCTGCTTGCAGGACATTTCGGAACACTTGAATAAATGGGAGGCGGTTTTCAGGCCCTTAGCAGAGGCTAAAGCGCCTGAAAACCACCCCAGTGTGAAAGGGGTATTACAGTACTTAAACAAAACATGCTGGGCTTTCTAATAAGAAAGCCCAGCACCACTCAGATATTTGCTTAAAGCCTATATATTTCAAGGTCAGACACTTTCTCTTAGGGTGAAGGGGTGTGCTCTTTCTCTGCTGCATATGTAAGCCGATATCACCTGCCTTTCAGATCTATTTTACAGCGCAGGTGTTCTCAGCACCGGAGAGCTGCTGCTCATATAGGAGTGCACCGCCTTATGATCTCACAAGATAAATATGAACTTTTCATATGTAATATTTCATGTTGACCTGATTAAAAAGTAATATTTTTATTTCTGAGTAGTACATTAAGAAAATGTATGAAAAAACACACTATGCCCCCCTGAAGCACACTACTCATTTAAGTATACAAAGATTACCTGGTTCCGATGGGTCCTTTAAACTTTGGATCAAACTTCCTTGGTTCACCTACAATAAAGACACAAAAATAATGTTAACTTAATAAACAAAATAACTAATATTACAACTCATAATTCAGGCTAGTCATATACTATCACAGGGGTATCCATACTTTCTAAGAAAAGGGGCAGTGTGCTGTCCCTCAGACTTTAGGGAAGGGGGGCACATTGTGGTCAGTGAGAGTAGAAAATGCCCCAGTATCAATGGGTGTAAACCATGGCTGTCCCCAGAACTTTTTTCAGGGGGGGGGGGGGCATAATTTTAAGGCCACACATGCTCTGCCCCTTTTCGACCATGTCATGAAGGGGAGGGGCTTAGTCATCATATAAAGTGCAGGCATGCAAAGGTTTGAGAAACATGATGCAAAAGCTTAATAGAAGGATCAAGCTGCCATTGTCTGATTAGCAATTTATAATCAGTTTTTAAACACTTCCCTGCCCCGACCCTAAGTCTGCCCCTAAACATGACCTTGTAAATGATCTCATGAAATTACACTGTTAAATGTTTTATGCAGAATTAAGTTTCAAAATAAATATTAACAACAACTTTAATAATATTAATATAAAGCATATCATTGGTCGTCATAAAGCATATCATTGGCCGTCAGCGCAGCCTATCTGTGGCCATCAGCGCAGCCTATCTGTGGCCATCAGCGCAGCCTATCAGTGCTCATCAGCGCAGCCTATCAGTGCTCATCAGCGCAGCCTATCAGTGCTCATCAGCGCAGCCTATCATTGCCCATCAGCGCAGCCTATCATTGCCCATCAGTGTCCACCAGTGCAGCCTACCATTGCGCATCAGTGTCCACCAGTGCAGCGTATCATTGCCCATCAGTGCAGCGTATCATTGCCCATCAGTGCAGCATATCATTGCCCATCAGTGCAGCGTATCATTGCCCATCAGTGCAGCGTATCATTGCCCATCAGTGCAGCGTATCATTGCCCATCAGAGCAGCGTATTATTTTCCATACGTCCAGCATATCATTGGCCATCAGTGCAGCAGATCAGTATCCATCAATGCAGCCTATCATTGCCCATACACGCAGCCCCATCAGTGGCCAGCAATGCATCAGGGAGGAATCAGGAGGATCTGCCGGTCGGATGACACAGAGGGGATCTCCCACTGAGACGCGGCT
Organism: Rana muscosa; assembly: GCA_029206835.1. Classification (NCBI taxonomy): domain Eukaryota; kingdom Metazoa; phylum Chordata; class Amphibia; order Anura; family Ranidae; genus Rana; species Rana muscosa. The sequence goes on from CM055120.1 coordinate 47,856,694, forward strand.
TGTATATGAATAGCCGACGCTGTCAAAGTCCTGCCTCCTAGACCGGCTACTTCAATAGATAGCACACTGGTCTAATGCCTGTCCAGGAGGCGCGACTTTGTTTGACAGCGGACGGTTATTCATATACAAGCTGCGTCTCAGTGGGAAATCCCCGCTCTGTGTCATCCGGCTGCTCGATCCTTTTGAAAGTTTCCTGGCTGATCGCTTCTGGCAGAAGCAGTGCAGCCTTTTGTACAGGACATCAGAGTGGCCCGGGGGCACAGAGCCCCCCCTCCGGGCCACTCTGATGGGCGCACTGCTTCTGCCAGAAGCGATCAGCCAGGAAACTGTCAGCTCAGTCCGCCCCTGCTCCACACTCACCCTCCGCTAATTTCCACTCCCCAAATGCAAGCAGGCAAGTGGAAATTTTGAGGGCTGCATGTGCGGACACCTTGCTCTGGGGGGGAGGGGCCCCCATGCAGACCCCATGGTGTAAACAATGCCTCAGGTTGGTGGTCAGTGGGAGTAGAAAATGCCCCAGTATCAATAGGAGTAAACCGAGCCTGAGGTTGGTGGTCAGTGGGAGTAAAAAAAAAATTCCATAGCACCTGTGGTCAGTAGGAGGAGGAATATTGCCCCATCATTGTTATTAGTATTAGTGATAATCCCCCATAATTGGTGTCATTGGAGGGAATAATGCAACACTGCTAATATCAGTGGGAGGAATGGTGTTCCATTGTTTATATCAGTGGGAGGAATATTGCCTCCATTCATGAAGCATTGTGGGAAGATAGCATAGCCATCTAGTGATTCGTCATGGTCTACATAGTTGAAGGTGTGGTGGGTTGCATATATTGCCTACATGCTTTGTGTTAGAACACGTCCCTTTTTCCCATCTCATAAAGTTGGAAGGTATGTGGCAGACTCATTACTGAAGTCACACCTGTGACCTTGTAGCAGAACATGGGGGAGGTTTGGGTGGTGGTAGCCTTACCCTTATCATAGGAACATTAATCTCAAGGTATGTTTGCACTGTTGAGGTTGAAATGGCGCGTTCGTTATCACAATGGTCAGCAGTGAAAAAACATTTTTACTAGTGACCTGAGTCTACAAACATACATCTTCCTGTAACACAGCTACACTATATTGTCAAAAGTATTGTGATGCCTGCCTTTACACGTACATGAACGTTAATGACATTTAATCACTCCTCTACTGTGTTTATGGAACGAGCCATGGTTGCCAGTGCCACCCTGGCTGGACTACAAACATATCTGCCTTTGTTCCAGGTTGTTTCCAGTTCAGCTCAAATGACAAAGCATTCCTGGCAAAATAAATAAGCATTTTCTGCACTGAATATGTTTTTGAAAACAAATGCAGCCACCACATCTAAGAACGGGTAAGCTGCAATTGTTAAAATTTTTGTTCTTGGGTTTAGTCATTCTTTAAAGCAGCATTTCTCAACCTTTTTACCCAAGAGGAACCTTTAAGATAATTTTCAGTGGATGCCTGGTAGGATTATTCTATCAAGGGTCATTGGAAAAACGCCCCTTACAATAGTGGTGGTAAGTGGGAAGAATGCTTCCCTTTCATGGGTGACAAGCATGGCACCCTTGCAGTCATGTCGCTGGTTCTACCAAGTGGTGTTAGATTTGGACCCATGCAGGCACCATTAGCCACAGCCCAAAGAACCCCTAGCCACTTCTGGTGGAACCCTGGTTGAGAATGGCTGTTTTAAAGTTTACTTCCACGTTTGCCACCAATTTGAGATTACCCCTACGTTATATTTTTATATTACATGTTCCCATCCACATTGCATAAAACATGTTCCCATTCACCAAGCTCCCGCAGTCTCATGGGATACTCTTGTCATGCATTCCAGGAGGCTTCAGGTCAGCAAACCAAAATGAACATGTGCCTTCACGTGATACTGGCTGTTTTTTTTGGTTCTTGCTGCCAGCCCCCTGAAGAGGTGCTGCATCACATACCCGTCATCAGGGTGTCGGTTGCAAGAACTATTAAAAGACAACTGGCTCCTGATGTCAGAGAGAGCAAGATGGTGGCATGGGACTGGAGGAGAGCAGCAGAGCAGCAGATTCCCACAGGACACTGATGCATTTGCTGAGCATGTGGGTATTCTTGTTGAGCATAATAGGGATGAGCCTCCCCCCCCCATTCTATTACCAATGGTATGAATATTAAGGGGAACCCCGAACCAAATTTTTTTTTTTTAATTGCGTGGGGGTCCCCCAAATTTCATACCAGGCCCTTCAAGTGTACCATTATTAAGCATTATTAAAATCACTGCTCCCGAAAAAACTTCCGTTTTTAAAACTTTTTTTTGCATTGATACATGTCCCCTGGGGCAGGACCCAGGTCCCCAAACACTTTTTATGACAATAACTTGCATATTAACCTTTAAAATAAGCATGTTCAAACTAATTTTTTGCCTGTTCGCATGTTCTGCTGCAAACCAAAACGGGGGGGGGGGGGGGGTGTTCGGCTCATCCCTAGAGCATAACCCAGCAAGCCTGATAAAAGGGAATTTGGTAAGGGGGGGGGGGCAGTAAAGTTCCTCTTTAAAAATTCTACCTAGCTTCCCCTTTCTATATATTGGTAGAGCAAAGCAAAGCCAAGATGACGATACCAGCACCCGAGAGCCAATCCAAGAATTAGCTTGGGTGAGGACACCGCTGGATGCCTGGACGGGTAAGTGCCCTAATAGTAAAAGTCAGCAGCTACAGTGTTTGTAGCTGCTGACTTTTAACTTTGTGGGGGGGGCGGAACTCCTCTTTAAGGAGGGGGCTAGGGAGTTGTAGCTGTTGACTTCTACTATTGGGGCACTTACTCGTCCCGGCATCCAGCGGTGTCCTCATCCGAGCCAATTCTTAAATCGGCTCTCGGGTGCTGGTATCTCCATCTTGGCTTTGCAGTGCTGACTTTTACTATTAGGGCACTTACCTGTCCAGGGATCCAGCGATGTCCTCACCCAAGCCGATTCTTGAATTGGCTCTTGGGTGCTGGTGCCTCCATCTTGGCTAAGGGAAACCGGCAGTGAAGCCTTGTGCTTTGTGAATGGGCTGGCTGCGGGGGGGAAGAAGGAGGGGACCTAACTTCCAGCTCAATTCGCTACGGTGAACTGAGCCAAAAGTGTAAGTTGGTACCTGTCAAAACCAAGTACCCGCTCCCCCCTCCCCCTCCAAAAGGTGCCAAATGTGTCAGCGGAGAAGGGTGGAGCTCCACTTTGATATGCACAGTGTCTTTCCTAACAAAGGGTTAAAGATCTTAAGGTTTAGGTGGTATATCATAAAATAATGCACTTTTTAAAAAAATGAGTCCTTACATCTGTCCTCTAATTGCACCTTGGAAGCTATTCTGAACAATAGAAGCTGCCTATAAAGTCCTAGGTATAAACCCACACCACACAACTAGAAAGGAAAAAAATATTTTTTAGAAAATTATTTTAGGTATGCTGTATGAATGGAAACGCATACCAAACAGTGCGTCAGTTTCTTAAATTTAGATTGCAAAAGTGGAAATACATTTCTTATTAGTACATTTAACGACATGACCAATGACTTTTGAGAGTATTTAAAAGAAAAACATTTGACTTTACAAAATGAAAACCACATACACTGTTAGAAGGTCGTTTAAGAAAAAAATTTCCATCAATGCGGTCAAAAAACGTTGATTCAATCCCACTAATGATTAGAAATTAAACAAATATTCTTAAATTTTAAATTTTCAACCAAAATTCCACTAGTCTATGACCAGCTTAAGGCAATTTTTTGCTCTTTGTAAATTCGAAATGCTTAACTCATTAACTTGGAGACTTTGTACCCTATTGTTGTAATAGAAAAACCTTATCTGCGCCACTCCAGCCCAGATCTCAGCAGCTGATGTCCAGGCTATTCATGGAATCCAGTATTTAAATCAGAAAACTTCCCAGTCAGCATGCTTAAGGGAAGGGGAAAATTATAGGCCTTTCACTATATTACTGTAACATTCTTTAAAGGGGTTGTAAAGCTTTCATTTTTTATTTTATTTTTAAATAACAAACATGTCCTACTTACCTCCACTGTGCAGCTTGTCTTGCACAGAGTGGCCCCGATCCTCATCTTCTGGGGTCCCTCTGCGGCTGTCTCGGCTCCTCCCTGCTTCTGGTAACCCCCCTGGTAAGAGCTCTCCCCCCTAGTCCATAGCCGCCAACTACAGGACTCAGCCCCGCCCCCCAGCCCTCACGTCATTGGAGTTGATTGACAGCAGCGCGAGCCACCAATGGTTGCGCTGCTATAAATCTATCCAATGAAGTGCCGAGAAGAGCCAAGAAGACCGAGCCAAGATCAAGCGCAGGACTTTCGAGGGCGCAGGTAAGTAAACCGGGGGGCTGGGCGGCCGGCAAACATCAGATGTTTTTTCACCTTAATGCATAGGATGCATTAAGGTGAAAAAACATGAACCTTTAAAGCCCAACTTCAGCCACAAGAAGACAACTACCCTTATAGTGGATATTTTATATCAGAAGCCCTCTACACATCAAAGGCCCCCTATCACTTCAGAGGTCCCCCCCATTGCGTCAGCGTCCCCCATCACATCAATGCCCCCCCTATACATTAGAAGCCACCCCATAAATGAAAGCCCCACATGACATCAGAGAGTCCCCACCACCACAAAGTCCCCTAATCACAGAGTCCTCTCATCACATCAGAGTCCACTCATTCCAAAAACAGTCCCACCATCACAGAGTCTCCCAATCACACAGTATCCCCTAACACAAAATCCCTTAATCACAGAATCCCCTCATCAAAAAGCCACCCATCACAGAGCCCCCCCCCCCCCATCAAAGAGCCCCTCAATTACACCAGTGGGCCGGAAGTAAAGCAGGTCTTGAGGAGGCAGACTTCCATCCTCCTGCTAAATGGTAACCATCCGCACCATGGCAAATCATGATACTCACCCAAGTCAAACTGTGTTGGATGCTCATAGCACCCTGTGGGAACTCAAACGGCACCCTAGGGGGCTACAGCAACCTGGTCCAGAACCAACGGATTAAACTTGGAAAAAGTAGTATTCCTGCGCTTAGGAGAGTATATATAGGCGCCTCAGAAGACGTTCAATACGAAACGTGCGTAAGGCGGAACCACGCACATCACGCTGTGTCCATCCGGGTACCTGAGACTGGTGTGCAGCTGAGGCGCACGCTGCGATCCTAGTCATACGGATACCGTGGAGCTGTATTTTCGAAATTACCACGCCTTGGAGGCAGCCTTTTATGTTTTGATTTTAACTTTATTTTAATAAACTATCCGAATTTTACTGCACTATGGGAGCCCAACAATTTCTTTACTGAGGGCACTGGACAATCGCTGTTTGTCAACCAAATCATCTCTGGATGTGAGGATTTTTTGGAGACCCGCTGTGGATACATACCCTATCCGGGAAGTAACAGATCGGGAAATCGGGACCCCACCTGGATCCAGCCATATATGCTGTCTACCACTGTAGGGGTGCGAGGAGCTGGTGAGTAGGGACCCTTGAGGGGGAGCACCTGTCAAAGTCACTGGAAGATTTTTTGTCATTTAATTAGTTTCACTGTGGACACTTTGAAATCACCATACACTGTGTGGACTATAAATTGATTTATTCTGACATTTTATAACCATTTGGTTCACAATATTTGAGGAATCAATTCCCCCTTTTTTGGTCACATGCATATCTATTGTGGTATATGACCCTTATGCAATTTAGTGAACTCACAGATACATCTAGTATTATTTATATTATTGAATATTTTTTTTGGCACTATTTTTGTTTAATACACTATTATCGTACCTTACATAGGGGCAATCCCAGCCTCTCATTGTGTTATCAGCCCTCTATTGGCTTTGGGAGGTGTGGGTATGTGATTGGAAGGTTTTGTCATTTATTATATTTTTTCACCCACTTATACTGTTATCTCCCCACCGCAGGGGACTTTGGTTCAATGATTGGAACCCAGTAACCTTTTGGGGTGACAAGCAACTAGTCCCGATATTTCCATTTCCTTTTTATTTTATTTTTGAATAAGATTAGCCTATCTTTATCTTCTGGGTCACACCTGAAGAGTGAGCAGCGCCACACCCCACAGCAATTTTTTCAATGGATTAAACTACTCATTAGAGTTTTCTCATGTGCATCACATGTAAGGTGGTCCCTGCAGAAAAATGCAAGGTCTGCTTATTAGGTCCAGACCCCTTTTTTAAATGACTGCCTAATAAAACTTGAAAATATGCCTGTTGGCAGGTATAGTTAGTTTGCCCGCCACTTGATGGCTCTGTTGCCTTTATGGAATGGTAAAGGACACGTTATAGGCAGGTGTTAGCTCCCCTTTTAGAGGAATCCCATCCAGTAGTGATGTAATGGGTGGAGTTAGTGCCTATATAAATACCAGCCGTGGGTTGAACCCAATGTAGTTTGGGTATTCAATCCTGTACCAATTTGGAGGCCACACCCTTGTGACATCATCTCCCCATCATGCCCCAGGTGATGACGTCACGAGGGGCGTGGCCTCTGAATTACACCGGGTGGCCCCGCCCCATGCCAATACAAGTCATTGCACATGGCGGACCCAGCATTCCACCGGAAGATCGCATACTCATTCACCTAGGGTGGGGGGCCGGTATCTGGGTGCCCCCTTGTTAAAGGGGGCTTCCAGATTCCGATAAGTCCCCGCCCGCAGCCCCCGACAACCAACAGCCTGGGTTGTTGGGAAGAGGCCCTTGTCCTCATCAACATGGGGACAAGTGCTTTCGGGTGGGGGGCGCAGGGCCCCCCCTGCCCCAAAGAACCCCCAATGTTGAGGGCATGTGGCTTGGTATGGTCCAGGTGGGGGGGGCGCTTGTTCGTTCCCCCCCTTTCCTGACCTGCCGGGCTGCATGCTCGGATAAGGGTCTGATATATCTTTTTTTGGGTGGGGGTTTCCCCTTAAGATCCATACCAGACCAAAGGGTCTGGTATCATCTTGGGGGGTGTAACGACACCCCAAGTATGAAGGGGGTTAACGCCGTTTAGGATATTCCCTCTCCTGAACACACATCCACTACCGACACCCCACAGTCAGGCGACCGCTTCCTATAGGAATTATCCTTCCAGATATACGAGACAAACACTCTGTATGAAGTTTCCAGCAGGTCTGACAATCTTTAATGAGAGCAGGCTCTTTTTATACACCAAAATACTGCATTAATCTAAATGAACAATGGTCCAACTCCACCCACAACATCACACAATGGTTACATAACGAGCTCCCAATACACATATTCTGACATCTCTTAGACAACAGGTGAGTTCATTAGCTAATCTCTTTACATCTTAAATGACTATGCATGACCTTTATATTCACCAGACTGTCTGTCTGCTTTACAATACACACAAGTACAGAGTTAATTATAACTATTCACAATGAAAGGGTCTTCAGAAGCCATCCTTGATTCATTTACATCACAACAGGCAGGTGGGTGATTGAAGTTGAACACATCAGCCCTTTCAATTAACCTGTTGAGTTCAAGATCAACAAACAGTAAATATTGTGGATTAATATTACTATCCCATTTTAGGTAGTCCAAGATATATTTCCTCAGTCACCCTATGCCCAAAGTGACCCCTGTCACAGGGGGGAACCTCACGCAATTTTGGCGGGGTTCCCCTTCAAGATTCTCAGCACACAAGTCGCACCGCAAGTCGGATCATCTTGATCCGACTTCTGGTGTGACTTCACTTCAAATCAATGGGCTCCCATAGGGAACCATTGATTTTAAATAGAGGCAGAGAAACGCCAGACGAGGCTTACTGCTGTGTATACAGAGTTAACCATCGTTAAACCGCGTTTAACACCTTTTACCGGCATCTGGCGTTTTTACAGCTCTAGCGCTGGAGCCTCAGAACGCGCTGGTCCTGGTTTTTTTTTTGAGCTTAAAAGCGCCCATGCCTGTTACAGCTCAAAAACGCCATGCTGTGTATGAGCCCATTGAATAGCATGGAGTGGCGTTTTTAAGCTGCAAAAAAAGCTCAAAAACGCCGCTGTTAAAACGTCTGTGTGCATGAGGCCTAAGAGTAGAGGTCGACCGATATGGGTTTTTCGCTGGCCGATGCCGATGCCGATATTTAGAAATTTGGGCGGCCGATGGCCGATTTTTGTGGCCGATTTTTGTGGCCGATTTTTGTGTGGCCGATTAAAAAAAAAAAAAAAAAAACCCTCACCCACTCCACTCCTTCCTGCTTACTCCCGTCACTCTAGCACACACTTGATGTCCTCAGTACAGATGGCACTGGCAGGTGGCACTGGTTTGGAACTGGCAGGTGGCACTGGTGTGGAACTGGCAGGTGGCACTGATTGGCACTAGCAGATGGCGCTGGTTTGGAACTGACAGTTGGCACTGGCAGGTGGCACTGGTTTGGAACTGGCAGGTGGCACTGGTGTAGAACTGGCAGGAGGCACTGATTAGCACTGGCAGGTGGCACTGATTGGCACTAGCAGATGGCGTTGGTTTGGAACTGGCAGGTGGCACTGGTGTGGAACTGGCAGGTGGCACTGATTGGCACTAGCAGATGGCGCTGGTTTGGAACTGACAGTTGGCACTGGCAGGTGGCACTGGTTTGGAACTGGCAGGTGGCACTGGCAGGTGGCACTGGTGTGGAACTGGCAGGAGGCACTGATTAGCACTGGCAGGTGGCACTGATTGGCACTAGCAGATGGCGCTGGTTTGGAACTGACAGATGGCACTATTGGCACTGGCAGGTGGCACTGATTGGCACTAGCAGGTGGCACTGGTTTGGAACTGACAGATGGCACTGGCAGGTGGCACTGGTTTGGAACTGACAGATGGCACTATTGGCACTGACTGGCACTGATTGGCACTAGCAGGTGGCACTTGTTTGGAACTGACAGATGGCACTAGTTTGGGACAGATGGCACTGATTGGCAGTGGCGCTGGCTGGCGCTGGCTGGCGGTGGCAGGTGGCGCTGGCTGGCGGTGGGTGGTGCTGGCTGGCGGTGGCGGCGGGTGGTGCTGGCTGGCGGTGGCGGGTGGCGGTGGCGTTGACTGGCGCTGGCTGGAGGTGGCGGGTGGCACTGGCTGGCGGTGGCGGGTGGCACTGGCTGGCGGTGGCGGGTGGTGCTGACGGTGGCTGGCGGTGGCGGGTGGCACTGGCTGGCGGTGGCACTGGCTGGCGGCACTGACAGATTGCACTGATTTTGCAGACCCAGCAGCTAAATTACATCAGCCAATGATTGGGCTGCTTTAGAAAGGGGGCGGGGCCACATACACATAGCGACCCGCCCAGATACCATCCCATTAGCTGGTGTAATATAGCTGCTGGGTCCCGCCCACCCCGGCCGGGTCCCGCCCACCCCGACATCGAGCTGACAGCTCCTCTCTCTCTCTCTCCTTTCTGCTCACACACTCAGCGGCTCTGGCTGCATCAAGCGCCGCGCTGAGTGTGTGAGCAGAGAGGAGAGAGAGACAGAGAGGAGCTGTCAGCTCGATGTCGGGGTGGGCGGGACCCGGGCCGGGGTGGGCGGGACCCAGCAGCTATATTACACCAGCTAATGGGATGGTATCTGGGCGGGTCGCTACGTGTATGTGGCCCCGCCCCCTTTCTAAAGCAGCCCAATCATTGGCTGGTGTAATTTAGCTGCCGGGTCCCGCCCACCCCGGCCGGGTCCCGCCCACCTCCGACATCAAGCTGACAGCTCCTCTCTGTCTCTCTCTCCTCTCTGCTCACACACTCAGCGCGGCGCTTGATGCAGCCAGAGCCGCTGAGTGTGGAGAAGGAAGAATGAGCGGAGGTCAGTCTGAAATATCGGCCTAATCTTGATAATAAATCGGCCGATGCCGATTTATCAAAAATGGCCAAATATCGGCCGATATATCGGCCAGCCGATATATCGGTCGACCTCTACCTAAGAGTATGGCAAACAAATATAAATTCTAACAAGCATTTGACCCATACTACTGAGAGCAATACCAGAGATAGCCAGGAATGACCACTGCCTACCTGGAAAAAATAAGTAGCCATCTCGGGTCCCTCTCAACTGCTATTCTCACTCACCGGGTCGAGCCACGGGGGGGTATGGGAGGGATGGAAAAAAAATAAATAAAGCAGCAGCGGACATCTTGTTACACCCAGCTCGAACTACATGAGCTGGGTGTAACAAGATGTCCGCTGCTGCTTTATTGAGGCCGAGTGCAGGGTGTACCAAGATGGGCGTCGCATTTTTCAAGCACTGACAGTGTAACACGGAGCGTCACTTCCTTTAATGTGACGGCTCTGGTCGACGATGGATCATGATGCGGCTGCAAGCTTACCCGCCTGAGGACTCTCCCCTCCACTCTGCTCTCCTCTCCGCCCCTCCCGCCCTCCGCTTGCCGACTCCGCCCGCCGACTCCGCCCGCTGACTTCTCCTCTCCACTCTGCTCTCCGCTCCGCACTCCGCTTGCCGACTCCGCCCGCTGACTTCTCCCATCCCAGGTATCGGCAAAGGCATCGGGAGCATTTGCGTGAGTACAAGTACTCCCGCAAATGCTCGGTATCGGTCCCGGTATACTAGTATCGGTATTGGGACAACCCTAATTTGTATAATAAAATCCTTGATATTTTAATTTCAATAGTAACGGTAAAGTCCTTCATTAGTGGTTAGGGTTTTTTGTGCAGACTTCTCCAGAGCCTCTCTCATCCTCTGGAACTCACTACCCCAATCTGTCCAGTTATCTCTTACCCTGTCCACTTTTAGGCGATCCCTCATAACTCATCTCTTCAGGGAAGCCTATCCTGCCTTCCGCTAACAACCGAACCTTCTACTATTCATCTCTTCATCTCTCAGGGCCAGTTCACACCATAGAAACGCAGTCCGGATGCGTTCCAGGTGCTTTTCTACATGTGCGTTTTTGATGCATTCCAGTGTGTTTTTGATGCGTTTTTGATACAGTCCAGTGCATTTTTTTCCCCTCTCTTTTCTTAACCTTAGCCACTTAAGGACCGGAAGATTTTCCCCTTAATGACCAGGCCATTGTTTGCGATACGGCACTGCGTCGCTTTAACTGACAATTGCACAGTCGATGCAACGCTTTACCCAAACAAAATTGATGTCCTTTTTTTCCCACAAATAGAGCTTTCTTTTGGTGGTATTTGATCACCTCTGCGGTTTTTATTTTTTGCGCTGTTAACAAAAAAATATCGACAATTTTGAAAGAAAAAACAATATTTTTTTGCTATAATAAATATCCCCAAAAAATAAATTAAAAAACACATTTCTTCATCAGTTTAGGCCGATATGTATTCTGCTACATATTTTTGGTAAAAAAAAATAAATTGCAACAAGCGGATTCTGATTGGTTTGTGCAAAAGTTATAGTGTCTACAAAATAGAGGATAGATTTATGGCATTTTTATTATTATTTTTATTTTTTTTACTGGTTGTGGCGGTGATCAGCAATTTTTACTGGGACTGTGACATTGCGGCAGACAGATCGGACACTTTTGACACTTTTTTGGGACCACTGACACTTATACAGCGATCAGTGCTATAAAAGTGCACTGATTACTGCAGTGTTTCTCAACTCCAGTCCTCAAGGCGCCCCAACAGGTCATGTTTTCAGGATTTCCCTCAGATGAAACAGCTGTGAGAATTACTAAAGCAGTTAAACTGATCAAATAACCTGTGCAAAACCATGGAGAGCCTGAAAACATGACCTGTTGGGGCGCCTTGAGGACTGGAGTTGAGAAACACTGGATTACTGTATAAATGTCACTGGCAGGAAAGGGGTTAACACAAGTGGTGATCCAGGGGTTAAATGTGTTCCCTGGGAGGTGTTTCTAACTGTGGGGGGAGGGGACTGACTGGAGGAGGAGAGAGATCGCTGTTCCTGATCACTAGGAACAGACGATCTCTCTCTACTTCCCTGTCAGAATGGGGATCTGTTTGTTTCCATTAACAGATCCCCATTCTGGCTCTCTGATGAGAGATCGTGTGTGTGGCCAGCCGTGCAGCGGGAGCGCCTGCGCGCCTTTTATACCTCCTAAAAAAGCCGTTGTACACTTACCTGCAGGAACGAGCTGACCTGCCGCCATAGAATGATGGTGGCTGGTCGCCAAGTGGTTAAATAAGGATATGTATGTTCCAGTGTGTTTTTGGTGCATTCAAGTGCATTTTTGATGCGTTTTACAGTGTTACAGTACAGTCCAGTGCAGGAAAAATGCAGCAGTAATTTTGTTTTTCATTCCAAGGTATTTAGAAAGAGGCATTGTGAGTTTTTTGAAGTTGTCATTCTTTCCCACAATTCTTTGCAAAATCAAGATTTTTTTTTTCTCTTTTTTTTTTTTTACAAAATTGTCATATTAGCAGGTTATTTCTCACACACAGCATGTGCATGCAGGGAGCATCTTCAGACGTTCTGGAGCACCCAGGCCAATTCTGACATTTCTCTCCTACATGTAAAAATCATCATTTATTTGCTATAAAATTACATAGAACCCCAAAACATTATATATGTTTTTTTAGCAAAGACCTTAGAGAATATAATGGTGGTTGTTGCAACTTTTTATCTCGCACGATATTTGCGCAGCAATTTTTTTAACGTGTTTTTTACGGAAAAAAAATGTTTTCTGCTTAAAAAAAAAAAAAAACAGTAAAGTTAGCCCAATGTTTTTGCATAATGTGAAAGATGAAGTTACGCCGAGTAAATAGAAACCTAACATGTCACCCTTAAAAATTGCACACGCTTGTGGAATGGCGCCAAACTTCGCTACTTAAAAATCCCCATAGGCGACACTTTAAATATTTTCACTGGTTACATGTTTTGAGTTACAGAGGAGGTCTAGGGCCAAAATGATTGCTCTCGCTCTAACGTTCGCAGAGATACCTCACATGTGTGGTTTGAAAACCGTTTTCATATGTGGGCGGGACTTACGTATGCGTTCGCTTCTGTATGCGAGCTCACGGGGACAGGGGCGCTTAAAAAAAAAAAAAATATTGTTCATTTCACTTTATTTATTTTAGTTTGACATGTTTTTCCGCCCCAAAATTTTTTTTGATCACTTTTATACCTATTACAAGGAACGTAAACATCCCTTGTAATAGGAATATGGCATGACAGGTCCTCTTTACAGTGAGATATGGGGTCAATAAGACCCCACATCTCACCTCTAGGCTGGGAAGCCTGAAAAAAAAACAAAAAAAAAAACAATCTTGGCTTTGATCGTAGCGGTGAGTCGGTAGAAGCACCGGAGGGCGGCGGGGGGGGGGGGACATCCCCTCTCGCCTCCCGTAAGAATGATCAAGCGGCGGAACAGCCACTATGATTGTTGTTATGGTGCAGGGAATCGCCGGCTGAAAAAGCTGATATCTGAATGATGCCTGTAGCTGCAGTCATCATTCAGATATCCCCGCACAAAGTCAAGGACGTCATATGACGGCCGGCGGGCGGGAAGTGGTTATTGCGGAGTATGGCAGGGCATTGCGGAGTATGGCAGGGCATTGCGGAGTATGGCAGGGCATTGCGGAGTATGGCAGGGCATTGCGGAGTATGGCAGGGTATTGCGGAGTATGGCAGGGTATTGCATGGGGTATTGCACAGGGGGTATTGCACAGGGTATTGCAGAGTATTGCGCAGGGTATTGCAGAGTATTGCACAGGGTGTATTGTGCAGGGTATTGCAGAGTATTGTGCAGGGTATTGCAGAGTATTGCGCAGGGTATTGCAGAGTATTGCGCAGGGTATTGCAGAGTATTGCGCAGGGTATTGCAGAGTATTTTGCAGAGTATTTTGCAGAGTATTGCGCAGGGTGATGCAGAGTATTGTGCAGGGTATTGCAGAGTATTGCAGAGTATTGTGCAGGGTATTGCGCAGGGTATTGCAGAGTATTGTGCAGGGTATTGCAGAGTATTTTGCAGAGTATTGCGCAGGGTATTGCAGGGTATTGCAGAGTATTGAGCAGGGTATTGCAGAGTATTTTGCAGGGTATTGCGCAGGGTATTGCAGAGTATTGCGCATGGTATTGCAGAGTATTGCGCAGGGTATGGCAGAGTATTGCGCAGGGTATTGCAGAGTATTGCACCAGGGTATTGCAGAGTATTGCACCAGGGTATTGCATGGTATTGCAGAGTATTGCGCAGGGTATTGCAGAGTATTGCAGAGTATTGCACCAGGGTATTGCAGAGTATTGCACCAGGGTATTGCAGAGTATTGCACCAGGGTATTGCAGAGTATTGCACCAGGGTATTGCAGGGTATTTTGCAGAGTATTGGCAGGGTATTTTGCAGAGTATTGGCAGGGTATTTTGCAGAGTATTGGCAGGGTATTGCACAGGGATGGCTGAGCAGGGATGGATGGATGGCTGGATCTGTGACTGCAATTGTCACAGATCCAGCCCACAGTGCTGCTGCTGCCATCCGCTCTCTTCCCCTCCCCTCTCACACTGTACCGATCGGTACAGAGAGGGGAGAGAGGAACCGGCGTCACCACATTTACCACGATTCGTGATCCGCCGGGTCACGGAGTTTCCCGTGTACGCGCCCCAGGGGGCGCGCGGGAGCGCGATTCTGGGAGGACGTTATATAACGTCCTCCCAGAGTTAAGCAACCACCTTGTCAACGTTATTTGTCGGCAGGTGTTTGTTAACTGGTTAATTTGTAAAGTGCTGTGCAAACTGTTGGTGCTATATAATAAAAAATAATCCCTAATGGGGACACAGACAGCCATAAAAACCTAACAGGTGTTCTTATCCCTCTCCACTCTATCCATAAAAAAAAACAAAAAACTTGCCTTTACTTGCACATTAAAGAGGAACTGCAGTCTGCTCACATAATTTGTAATAAAAACATCTTTGCCATTCTGAAGCTTCCCTCCAACCACTTTGCATATTATTTTATATATATATACTGTTAATCTGCACTTGCCAAATATGCTGCAGAAATCTCCCTCCACTGAGTCTGCCTGCAACCATTTTAACTGTGGGCAGCTGAAGCTGCTGCCTGTTTACTTCCTGGATTTACACAGAAGCCTCGTACACACGGCCGAGTTTCTCGTCGAAAAAAACACGTTGTTTTTTTCGACGAGATCCTTGGACAAGAAACTTGTCCCGGCCGAGTGTACAGACGCTCCATTCAAAGAACCCGCGGTTCTTTGAATGGAGCGTACGCGGTGACGTCATCGACTACGACGAGCATGCGCTCGTCACATTCGATGCCGTCGCCGCCATCTTGGTATACCCTACCTATGTCTAGGAAGCTACCGCGCATGCGTCGAATTCATTTCCAACATGCGCGGGCTTCCCGGAGGACAGGTAAGTGTACACACACTCACTTTTCTCGTCGAGAAACAGGCTGACGAGAATTTCGACGAGAAAATAGAGAGAAATATTTTCTCGTCGAGATTACTTGTCGGTTTTCTTGACGAGAAACCATACACACAAACAAATTTCTCGGCAAGACATCTCTGCCAGCAAGTTTCTTGCTGGTTCTTGCCGAGAAACTCGGTCGTGTGTACGAGGCCAGACACACAGAGGCGTATCTCCAGCCCTGCAGCTTTCATTGGCCCTCTTATGGCTCATCCCCCCTCCCTTCCTGGCAAACTCTCACGAGAGTGAGAGAGAGAGCTGTGCATGATGTCATAAGCCTAGGCTAATGACCAGACAAGAAACAGGAAGTGGGCTGTATAAGGTATTTACTGGCAGAAAAAAAATGTTTTACTATCCGAAGTTAAAACAACAAGGGCAGAAGATTTAATAGATGGAAAGATGAAAAAGGTCCGCTTTAATAACACCCCAACTGACTTTGTAACACATACTATATGCGTTGCAGCGCACCACAATGCATGATAGCGTATTTCCATGCATTGTGGTGTGCCGCAGTAAGAAAAAAAAAAAAGGGTACATCCACTTCTTTGGTGTAATTTCTATTGAATGGCTGCCCTAATGCAAAGCACAGTAATGTTTTGAAAAAATGTGCATCAATGTATGTGTGTTACTGCAGAGCACACATGAGAACATAGCTATGTATGACTAAACTAGGGTGACCAGATGTCCCCAGTTTCAGGGGACAGTCCCAGGATTGAGGACACTGTCCCCAGACCAAATCTGTCCCCGGTTTGGATTTCAACAGGAGCTGGGGCAATTTCAAAGACAGTCAGTGCAGAATAAAAAATAAATAAATCTGAGATACACCCCCCCCCCCCCGCTCTGCCGCTCCTACAAGCTTAGGGGGTGTATTTTTTCCATTATTCTGTGCCCCTTTCTGTTGATCATGTGCTGGTCGGAGCAGAGGGAATATTTCTTCAGTTTCGGGCACATGTTCTACTGCCTTGGCTCAAGCCCCGGTCAGCCGCCTGCCTGCTTATCCCCTTGCCTTCCCCGGCAGAGTGATCTTCCTCCGCTCCCCACCCAGTAGTAGCCGGGGGCCCGGAGAGTGAGACTTGAGAGGCTGTGAGGCGGGCGGCGGCAGAGAGTCGCTGATTGCTGCCATTACTAGTATAAAAAAAAAATACGTCCCCGGATTTCATTTTAAAAAGGTCTAAACCCCCTCTGTTCCTTGTAAATATCACTTTTCAGAGGCGATTGACAGACAGTGAGGAGGGGACGTGATGCCTCCTTCACTGTCTGTTTTAACCCCGTATTTACATAACAAGCACACCACAACCCCATCATGCATTGTACACGATTGCGGGCCATTTGCAGCCCTTCCCCATTTAATTGAGTAGATCGCGCTCGGCGGGCTTGCCACCCGCTATCGCAATATGTTGGATAGTTGTTGCCTGGGAACAGCCCAGTTCGCTGCCACTTCCATACCACGCAAATTCCAGCACTCCTCTACTACCCCAAAACATTCTATATATTTTTGTAGCATAGACCCTAGGGAATAAAATGGCGACCATTGCAACTTTTGTCACACGGTATTTGCGCAGCAATTTTTCAAACGCGATTTTTTTGGAAAAAAAAAAACTTTCATGAATAAAAAAAAAAAACAGTAAAGTTAGCTCAATTTTTTTTTGTATAATGTAAAAGATGATGTTACGCCAAGTAAATAGATACCTCACATGTCACGCTTTAAAATTGCGCACACTCGTGGAATGGCGCCAAACTTTGGTACTTAAAAATCTCCATAGGCGACGCTTTACATTTTTTTACACGTTTAAAGCTACAGAGAAGGTCTTGGGCTAGAATTATTGCTCTCGCTCTAATGTTCATAGTGATACCTCACATGTGTCATTTACATATGCGGGCGTGACCTACGTATGCGTTCGCTTCTGCATGCGAGCACGCGGGGATGGGGCGCTTTAGTTTATTTAATTTTTTTTATTGTTTGTTTTATTTAAAAAAAAAAACATTTTTTACACTTTCCCTTTAAAAAAATTTTTTTTGATCTTTGAATTTAGATTTTTGAACTTTTAGGCCTCATGCACACTGGACGTTAAAATAACGTTATTAAAGCGCCAGTAGCTTTGCAGTGAGTTTTTCAACTTTTTTCAACATTTTTGCAATAGCGTTTTTTAGAGTTTATTAGCATTTTTTCGTTTTTTTTTTGTAGAAAAACATTTTTTATTTATTTTTTCCAATGGATCAAAAATGTATTTTTGAGCATTTATCGATGTTTATCAGCGTTTATCAGCATTAGAGCGTTTTTACAGCGTTTACAGCTGAAAAACGGCTCTCAGAACCCACTAGTTTTTTTGTTTTTTTTTTACTGCTCAAAAACACCACTGCCCAAAACTGCCGATAACAGCCTATGTGTGCATGGACACATAGGATAACATGATGGAGAGTTTAATGGCTGTAGAAAAAAAAACGTCTACTGCCAAAAACAGCTGCTGTAAAAACGGCCAAAAACGGCCAGTGTGCATGAGGCCTTTTTCCTATTACAAGAAATGTAAAGATCCCTTTTAATAGGAATGGTGTGTAACAGGTCCTCTTTATGGAGAGATTTGTGGGGGTCACATTGTTTTTGTTCCGCCGGCCCCGACGCCTGGGCCTCCGAGAGTAATAGAGATTCCCGGGGACCATCTGTGCCTTGGATTTCTCTATGGTTATCTTCTGGCTCGCACGTGTGAGCTGGGAGGAGCCCCGGAGGGCAGCGGCGAGGGGTGAGGGGTGTCCCTTTGCCTGTAAGAAGGACCAAGCGGCTGAACAGCTATGATTGTTCTTATGGTGAAGGGAATCGGCAGCTGAAAAAAATTGCCACTGAAAACCCAGGACATCATGTAACATTCAGTGGTATGGAAGTGGTTAAAGGAGAAGTACAACCAAAGCTCACTCCTGTGACCCATTTTCAGCAGACAGCGGGCGTCACAGAACCGCTCCAGGCTCGGGAAAGATTGCGACCATATGGTTTGGGATTCATCCACATGCCTGGACCGGCACCGCCTCTCAGCGAGCCACTGAGAGCCTGAGCCGGATGCTCTCACCCCCTCCACAGCCCAGCGCTCCAGTGAGTGTGCGGGGGGGGGGGGGGCAGAGCGGAGAGCTGGTGACTGTCACTAGCTCTATGCTCAGGGAGCAGACAGCGGGCGTCACAGAACCGCTCCAGGCTCGGGAAAGATTGCGACCATATGGTTTGGGATTCATCCACATGCCTGGACCGGCACCGCCTCTCAGCGAGCCACTGAGAGCCTGAGCCGGATGCTCTCACCCCCTCCACAGCCCAGCGCTCCAGTGAGTGTGCGGGGGGGGGGCAGAGCGGAGAGCTGGTGACTGTCACTAGCTCTATGCTCAGGGAGCAGACAGCGGGCGTCACAGAACCGCTCAAGGCTCGAGAAAGATTGCGACCATATGGTTTGGGATTCATCCACATGCCTGGACCGGCACCGCCTCTCAGCGAGCCACTGAGAGCCTGAGCCGGATGCTCCCACCCCCTCCACAGCCCAGCGCTCCAGTGAGTGTGCAGGGGGGGGGGCAGAGCGGAGAGCTGGTGACTGATAGTCACTAGCTCTATGCTCAGGGAGCCCTGAGAACCGAGCGATCAGCAGAGTTTAAATTGCTTGGTTCTTAGTCTTAGAGCCGGGGTGGGACAGATGCTGCATCCACCTAGGTAAGTATGATTCTAAAAAAAAAAAAAACATTCCCATACTTCTCTTTTAATGGGCAAGGTTGGGGGGGCGGGTGCTAAAAACATGTCTCCACTGTGCGCTTTAACCCCCAACCATACATCTAAACTTAGCTTTAAAGTGGACTTCCAACCAAAAGTGGAACTCTCGCTTATATGCTTCCTCCCCCCACTCCAGTGCCACATTTGGCACATTTCAGGGGGGAGGGGGGAATGGGGGACCTCTTTTTGACAGGTCCACTTCCCCACTTCCAGGGAAGGGCCGCGGCCCGATCTCCCGGAAGTTCGGTCCCCCTCCTTCTTTCCCCGCCACCGGACCAATTAGAAAGCACATGCGCAGTAGGGAACCAGGAGTGAAACCGAAAGTCTTCTGCCTGGTTCCCTTACCAGGAATGGCGGCGGCAGCACCCAGGCGTCGATTCGAAGATCGGCTGGGGTGCCGACATCGTGGGCTCCCTGGACAGGTAATTGCTCTGCTACAGTATTTGTAGCTGCTGATTATAACACCCAGGCTGGACCTCCTCTTTGATCATACCAAATATTCCTTGTACTGAGAAAGGTTCCATGCCCAATACTAGCCCCTGTGGGATTGAACATTGTTGCTTTTTAGAGTGGATTTTGCTTTGCAGAATGGTAAAATGTTCAAACTTGCAAATATTTGTCATCAATCTTTTTCCCTAAAAATCTTTTTTTTTTTTTGCACATATAATTTGAAGCCCAACTGAAGCTTCAGATCCAGCGGTCCAACCTGCCCCCTGCACAATGCTCCAATCAACAGCGCTGTTCAGGGGGCATGAGTTGCTCCGGCGCCATCAGTGTTGAGCAGCGGTACTGCTACGGTTGCCACCTGTTCCGGATTCACTCGGACAGTTCGGGTTTGGAATCATGCGTTATGGTTTCAGACTGCCTGAAACCCGGACACATTATTTAGACCGGACTATGGCTTACCAGCAGGGTTGCTGGCTGCAGTTGTCTAAGCTGAGAGTGTCTGATACACTTTTTCACACTGCCCAAAGCGCACTAATAACCCCCCCAAACACACAAACAGACGGGAGAGAAGAGACCTGCTCGTCTTCCCCCTTACATCAGAGTCTTCTCCGTACATCAGAGTTCCCCCTTAAATCAGGGTTCCCAAAGATTCCCTTATGTTAGAGTCCCCAGAGTTTCCCCTTACATCAGAGTCTGCAGAGCCTTACAGTGAAAGGGAACTCTGCAAGTTCAGATGTAAAAGGGGAACTCTGTGGACTCTGATGTAAAGGGGGACTCTTGTTATTAAGTAACATTTCTAATCATATGAAGTTAACAGCTTGCTGACCACCACACGAACTTATACGTCGGCAGAATGGCACGGCTGTGCAAATGGGCGTATATACACGTGCCCTTTAAATTGCCGCCATGTGGTCGCGCGTGCGACCCTGCCGCGAGCTCTGTGACCGTACCCGCGGACTCGATGTCCGCCAGTGTCCCGTGATTGGGTCACAGAGCTGAAGAAGGGGGAGATGTTAGTGTAAACACAACCTCCCCGTTCTTCCTAGTGACATGTCACTGATCGTCTGTTCCCTGTCATCGACAGCGAACAGTGATGTGTCACGGCAAGCCACGCCCCCTAACAGTCACACTCCCTAGGTCACACTTAACCCCTTCAGCGCCCCTACAGGTTAACCCCTTCACTGCCAGTGTCATTTTTACAGTAATCAGTGTATTTTTATAGCACTGATCACTGTAAAATGACAATGGTCCCAAAATGGTGTCAAGAGTGTCCGATGTGTCCGCCATAATGTCGCAGTCACGATAAAAATCGCTGATCGCGAAAAAAAAAATATTAATTAAAATGCCATAAAACGATCCCCTATTTTGTAGACGCTATAACTTTTGCGCAAACCAATCAATAAACGCTTAAAACGCTTATTGCATTTTTTTTTTACCAAAAATATGTAGAAGAATACGTATCGGCCTAAACTGAGGGAAAAAAACGTTTTTTATAAATTTTTGTTTGCTCTATTTTTGTTTATAGCGCAAAAAATAAAAACTGCAGAGGTGATCAAATATCACCAAAATAAACCTCTATTTGTGGGAAAAAAAGGACATAAATTTTGTTTGGGAGCCACGTCGCACGACCACGCAATTGTCAGTTAAAGCGACGCAGTGCCGAATCGCAAAAAGTGGCCCGGTCTTTGACCAGCCAAATGGTCCGGGGCTGAAGTGGTTAATAGCAAAATATATGAATAGTGTATACTATTAAAAAAAAAATAAAAAATTACGCGCGCCGCTAAAATGTTCGGGTTTGACTTGAAGAAAAGGTGGCAACCCTAGGTACGGCTCTTTAACATGTGGCTAGCACAGGGTGTTTGTACCCTTGTCACAGCAAATAGGACGGTTACCAATAAAAAAGGAGCCTGCAATTATTACGATTAAAGCTGCCTGGCTGCACTACAGTAACAACATGATAGCATCAGCCGGGCTTTAAATTCAACGTCGCTTTTCTGAAAAACTTTGTATAGCAAGGCGGAGCAGTACATTTTGTAAATTGTATTCATTATCTTCTTTTTTCCCTAGAGGGCTCTTTAGGCCTAATTCTCAAAGCAATAACAATCGGGATTTGCCATAATGGCCCCTATTTTTAGCAATTAGGGCCAATGAGACCTTAAAATATCCATCAAATGGCTGAAACTCAGGATAGTTCTGGTAAATAACACAATAATCTCCTAGCTTAGTGAACGGAGCCTTTCATGTTTTGCAGTTGCAACAGAATACGGCAATAGGTAAGCAGGCTGAAAACACTTTAGTCCTTCCGAAACGGATAATTCCATGGAGGATGGAGAGTTTAAAGGGTTACTCTACTTTTGTGGGGGGGAAAAAGGCGATTTTATTTTTTTTTATCTAGCGTACACAATTGCAACACAAGCCATATTGTAGTTGAACGTTATTTAAAATGACCTTTCCTTTTCTGGCACAATAACTTTTGTTTCACACAAAGATGACACCACAACTGATCACCCACAAAACAAAGAACATGGCTTAAGGACATGAGCAAAATTATGTGAAACTAAACATTTTAACAATACGGCGGCGATCAGTGGCCCCCTGCTGGAGACGGACGGTAGCAATCGCCCCCCCCCCCCCCCCCCACTTGCGGCGATCAGCAGCCTTACCTTTATTAGGCCGATGCTGCTCCTCGCTCCAGCTTGCCAAGGGAAGAGCCCCGGGGGACGTTGCTTCTCCTCCCGGCAGAACAGCAAGTGGGTCCTGAGACCCGATTGGTCGGGAGTCCTAAGACTCCCTGGCCAATCAGGTCTCAGGACCCGCTTCCTGGATAGCTGGGAGGAGAAGCAGGAAGACATTAGCAAATAATAATTTTCTAGTGTCACACAACTGGGTGGGCTCAGGGTGTAGTGATCTGCGACCCGAGCCCAACCTTTTCTGAAGCCAATTAGAGCCTCAGGCTCTAATCATGTGCTTTAAAACCCCCATTGAAATCAATGCGTCCGGCGCCCTGCATGTAGATTAGGGGCCGGGCGCATGTATTAATGGAGCGGGCACCACTGGTTTAAAGAACATTTTGCTATGGAGGACCAGGCCTCACTCCATTCCTCAGGATCCATAGAGGTTCCCAGATCTCGATCCCAACTGAACTTGTAGGAGGGGGGTCAGTAGTTGTGTCTCAGGTAGGTCACCCAATGGCGGAGTTCAGCGTAACGGAAAAACTCCTGCAGGCTTGGGTGGAAAATATCAGCAATTATAGGTTGCCCAGGCTGGTCGGA
The DNA here is from genome assembly GCA_029206835.1 of Rana muscosa. NCBI lineage: Eukaryota > Metazoa > Chordata > Amphibia > Anura > Ranidae > Rana > Rana muscosa. Next base: position 47,879,504 of record CM055120.1, read on the forward strand.
TGCAGGGTGGGGAGTCTTTAGTATCACTTTTGGTGGGCACTAAGGACATTAAAACCACTGCTTGTGGTGCTTTGCACCCCCAGGTAGAAGAGCGATGCAGACATTTAAAATAATAAAGCTTATGTTTATTTCCCAATTCCCTCTAGTGTTCTCTAGAATGTGCCTCTTGTAACAAAGCTGTATGTATTTCCTATGCTCCTCAGCTCCATCTAGTGGCCATAATTCAGTATTTTACTTTGGCCCATAAAAAAACAACATTTGATCAGAAGAGAAAATGGCCTAAAGAACACTCAGTTTTGCCCAATTCTCACAGAACGAATGTTCATGCAGATTCGCTGGGGGAATTGTCATGCATTTCCTATTTTTTAAATAGATCACCAAGTCAATTTAAAGTGGTTCTAAAGGCAGAAGGTTTTTTTTTTACCTTAATGCATTCTATGCATTAAAGCGGAGTTCCAGCCTGGTTGAAAAAATAAATAAAAATACTGTAGCTGCTGACTTTTAATAAAGGGAATACTTACCTGTCTAAGGAGCCCGCAATGTCGGCACCTGAAGCCGACCCGTTTATTGGCTCCGGGTACGGGCGCCGGCATCCTTACTAAGGGAAACAGCCTTGCGGCTTTACAGTCCGTTTCCTACTGCGCATGCGCAAGTCGCGCGGCAATTTTTGAATGGCCCTGTTGTCTTCTGGGGGACACACACACACGTCTCATAAGGCAACGGGAGGAGGGTATGATAAAACTGCGGAAGTCGCCGCAGCAACATGGGACGGACATCCTGACGAAAACATGCCAAAAAGGTATGAAAGATACATTTTTTTAATCAAAAAACGAGGGGGGGGGGGTGTTCTTTTGTTTCAAAATGAGTTAAATTTTTGCCTGGAACTTTGCTTTAACGTAAAAAAAAAAAAACTTCAGTGTGCAGCCGCCCCCCTCATCCTTATCTGAGCCCCATCTCGATCCAGCGATGTTGCACGAGAGCCTCGGCTGTCCGGGACTCTCCCTCCTGATTGGCTGAGCCACAGCAGCAGGCACCATAAGCTCCCGCGTCTGACATTCAAAGTCAGTGAGCCAATGAGGAGAGAGGGCGGCCAAGCTGCGGCTCAATGTCTGAATGGTCACACAGAGCTGGCAAAGGACCCGAGCACAGGAGGATCAGAACCGCTCTGTGCAAAACGGCTTCACAGAGCAGGTAAGTATAACGTGTTAAAAAAAATAAAATAAAAATGTAAATATCACTTTAACCCCTTCCCGACCAGACGCCCGGGAAGGTTGGCTCCCCTGGGTGAACCAACGTAACTGTACGTCGGTTAGCCTTTTGACCACTAGGTCAAAAGATCTCCACGACGCCAAAGCCGATGCGGGTGCCCGGCAGTCTTGATAACCGCCGGGCACCTGCGATCGCTGCACACAGAGACAGAACAGAGATCTGTCAATGTAAACAGACAGATCTCCGTGCTGTCAGGGGTGAGGAGAGCGATCTGTTGTTCATACTAAGTATCGCCCAGATCGCCCAGTCAGTCCCCTCCCCCCACAGTTAGAATTGCTCCCTAGGGAACACAGTTAACCCCTTGATCGCCCCCTAATGTTAGCCCCTTCCCTGCCAGTGACATTTACACAGTAATCAGTGCATTTTTATAACACTGATCGCTGTATAAATGACAATGGTCCCAAAAATATGTCAAAAGTGTCCGATGTGTCCGCCGCAATGTCACAGTCCCAAAAAAAAAAAAAAATCGCAGATCACCGCCATTACTAGTAAAAAAAATAATAATAAAAATGCCATAAATCTTTCCCCTATTTTGTAGACGCTATAACTTGTGTAAACCAATCAATATACACTTATTGCGATTTTTATTACCAAAAATATGTAGAAGAATACATATCGGCCTAAACTGAGGAAAAAAATTAGCTTTTTTAAAAAAAGAATTGGGGATATTAATTATAGCAAAAAGTACAAAATATTGTGTTTTTTTTCAAAATTGTCGCCCTTTATCGTTTATAGCGCAAAAAACAAAAACCACAGAGGTGATCAAATACCACCAAAAGAAAGCTCTATTTGTGGGCAATTTTGTTTGGGTACAACATCGCACGACCGCGCAATTGTCAGTTTTTTTTATATTTTAAGTATAAACAGATACACATGATAAAAAGTCATATTCCTTTATCTACACTCTACACATTTATTCCCATTACCTACCAAACCCTCCCCCCGAGTGCCCCCCATCCCCCAAAAAATTGTCAGTTAGTCCCGGTTCACACTGCTGTGATGCCAGACATCGCATGTGATTCGCAGCGCACTGCTGTTCACATCACATGCGATGTCTGTGCGATGCAATTTCAGCCATACAGATAGTATGGCTGATATCGCACCGCATTCGGTCCAAACACGCACAGGACCCTTTTTTTTTGTTCGGACCAGAATCAGATCTCATGGGTGTTCACACCTATGCGATCCGATTCATGTCCGAACTGTCAGTTCGCAGTGCGATATGCAAGCTGAACTGGGGGTGTCGTTAACATTGTATGACACTCCCCAGCAGTTCGCATATGGCAGTGTGAACTGCCGTGCGAGTCGGGTGCGATGCAGGAACCCGCAGTGGATTTCGCAGGGTTCTCGCATCGCACCAGTGTGAACCGGGCCTTAAAGCGACGCAGTGCCGTATCGCAACAAATGGCCCGGTCATTGAGCAGCCAAATCTTCCGGGGCTGAAGTGGTTAAACATGCTTAGAACATGCATAGTTCTATATTCAGATAAAAAAAAAAAAAAAATTGCTAAAAAAAAAAAAAAAAAATAGACAGCCTTGGTGGACCACTTTCTCTTTTTGTGCCGTCGCTCTTCTGCGTTTCTCTGTTTCCTCAATCACAGGATGTATTCCCAGGATTCTGCTCCATATTTACAATGTGTTGGGAACTCTTCGGGAAGTGATCTATGGATAGTTTTCCCTCTCCCCAGCCATTCCCCCAGGAATATTAAGATATATAATAGTGAATGGATTACCGTGTTTCCCGTAATAGTTCTCCTCGGCCTGAATGGCCATATTCCCGATCGCCGTCTTCTCTCCTTCAAACTATTTTTAGTTGAAGTATTAGCCGGCGTTGGCAGTGCAGGAGCAGACAGACGTACAGAACACTCTTTAACTTGGGTTTAAAAATAAAGCTCCAGGAGAGGCGCCGTCTGCTCCAGGAAGAGCCGGGGACGGCACACAGCTTCTGTACACATGAAGAGTCCAGCCCACACACCGGCAGATCACACCTTATGCTCGCTGGGATTGATTTACTAAAGGCAGCATTTGTACCCGCAGGGAAGTGAGCCTGTGTGTTTGCTGCGAATAATCATGTGTTGGGGAACTTTTTCCGCATAGGACTGGGACAGCACAGGCAAACACTGATTGCTAAAGGACACAAGTCCCAGACAGCGAGAGACTTTTTTTGCAACTTGGTAAAGCTTGGCTAGATCCAAAAACTGGCTCGTGTGCTTGCTGCCAGAGTGGATGAAAATCAATGATTTCATTTTTTTTTTTTAATCTGATGTTTTTGATTTAAATCAGATTTATTTTATTTAAAAATCAAATTTTTTTGATTTTTATCAAATTTATTTTAATAAAATGCCTTTGGAGTAAAAATCTATCGAAAAGATAGTATTCAATTTAGGATATATTAAGCACTTGCCGACTGCCCGCCATTGATTGACAGCGGCAGAATGGCACCCCTGCCCGAATTGCCGTAGCTGTACGGCGGGCGCTTTAAAGGTAGGGTGACCAGACATCCCCGGATTGAGGACACTGTCCCCGGTTTTGTCCCCGGATTGGATGTGAACAAGGGCTGGGGCAATTTCATAAACAGAAAAAAATGTTAAAAAAAATCTGAATTACACACCACCGCTCCACCGCTCCTACTAGCTTAGGGGGGTGTATTTTTTTCCATTATCTGTGCCCCCTTCTGATGATCATGTGCTGGTCGGAGCGGAGGGAATATTTCTTCAGTTTCGGGTGCCCACCCAGCTCCGCTCACATGTTCTTCTGCCTTGGCTCAAGTCCCAGCCAGCCGCCTGCCTGCTTATCTCATTGCCTTCCCTGGCAGGGTGATCTTCCTCCGCTCCCCACCCAGTAGTAGCCGGGGCCGGAAGAGTAAGACTTGACAGGCTGTGCGGCGGCGGCGACGGGCAGAGAGTCACTGATTGCCGCCATTACTAGTAAAAAAAAAAAATATATGTCCCCGGGTTTCATTTTATAAATCTGGTCACCTTACTTTAAGGAGTATAGGGGGCCGCGTCCCTAAGGAGCCGATGCACGTGCCCGGCGGCCACAATGTCCGCCGGGCACCCGTGATCACTCCTGACAGAGCGAGAACGGGGATTTGTGTGATCCATTCTGTCAGGGGTGAGGAGACTGATCTGTTGTTCCTAGTTCAGTGGAAACTTGGATTACGAGCATAATCCGTTCCAAGAGAATTCTCGTAATCCAAAGCACTCGAATATCAAAGCAAGTTTTCCCATAGAAGTCAATGGAAACTAAAAGAATTTGTTCTGCATTAACTTCTATAGCATGCAATTCCGCATGTGGCCAGAGGTGGGGGGCGCCGGAGAGCAATACTCAGGACAGCTCGGCTGAACTCGGACACCCTCGGAAAGGCACGAGAACAGAGTATTTCCGAGTTTTTCCGAACGGCCCAGCTCGGCTCCGGCGCCCCTGCACCTCTGGCCAAATGCGGTGCTGCACACTGCTGTGGCTTGAATCCTGCTTGTTTTGCAAAACAACACTCGCAAACCAAGTCAGGATTTTAAAAAAAAAATGCTTGTCTTGCAAAACGCTTGTTAACCGCGTTACTCGCAAGCCAAGGTTTCACTCTATATAGGAACAACGATCGGTCTTCTCCCCAAGTCAGTCCCACCCCCCAGTTAGAACACACAGTGAGGGAACACATTTAATCCCTTGATCGCCCCCTAGTGTTAACCCCTTTCCCTGACAGTGACATTTATACAGTAATCAGTGCAATTTTATAGCACTGATCGCTGTATAAATGTCACTGATCCCAAAAATGTGTCAAAAGTGTCCAATCTGTCCACCGCAATGTCGCAGTCCCGAAAAAAATCGCAGATCGCCGCCATTACTAGTAAAAAAAAAAATAATAATAAAAGGCTATAAATCTATCCCCCATTTTGTAGACACCATAACTTTTGTGCAAACCAATCAATATATTGCGATTTTTTTTTTACCACAAATATGTAGAAGAAATTTGTTCGTTTTTTTTTTAATTTTGGGATATTTATTATAGCAAAAAGTAAACAATATTGTGTTTTTTTCAAAATTGTCACTCTTCTTTTGTTTATAGCGCAAAAAGTAAAAACCGCAGAGGTGATCAAATACCACCAAAAGAAAGCTCTATTTGTGGGGAAAAAAAGGACATCAATTTTGTTTGGGTACAATTGTCAGTAAAAGGGACATAGTGACGCATCACAAAAAATGGCCTGGTCAGGAAGTGGGTAAATCCTTCTGGGGCTGAAGTGGTTAATAATTTAGCTTATTCAGCATGAAATGGAGCTTAGTTATGTAGCATGAGACTGTATATTCTGCAATATTTACATTTTTGGTAAACTCATTCGATGAATCCAAGCTCTGCAAGCTGAGATAACATGCACTGCATTGATGCATTCATACAATTTCACAGTAACCATAAGATAAAACAAAGTTCAGGAATATTCCTTTATCCCATTGTCTTGCAAATCTATGTACACTACAAACTGTAGGAATGAATTGGTTCTGATATCGCTGTTTTACTAATATGACAGCTTATGTTTCTAAATAGGGAACCTTCATTTTGTTTGCAAATATTGAAGATTCTAACTACCAGCAAGAATAAAGTCCTTACATTTAACCACTTTAGCCCCAGAAGGTTTTACCCCCTTAATGACCAGGCCATTTTTTGTGATATGGCACTGCGTCGCTTTAACTGACAATTGCGCGGTCATGCGACGCTGTACCCAAACAAAATGTATGTCCTTTTTCCCCCCACAAATAGATATATATATCTATAAATATATATACATGATCCTGTACTTGGGTGCCGGGCACTCTGTGTCCTCTGGCACCTTCCAATCGCCTGTAAACTACACAGAACGGAGATCTAACTGCTAACTGCTAATGCGGAGGCACCATGCGATTTGGTGTGCGCATTAGCAGATGCATAGAGGTGCCATTACTAATGGCACCACCGTTCGTCTGCTAACAGGTAGCGAGTTTCTGTGCGTCAGGAAAGCGTGTCATTTTGGGGCTTTTTTCATCAGTGCTTTTTTAACACAGCCACTGCTTCCAATTAGCCATCTGTGTGGGTGCATGGCCCATGAACTGATACTGTCTGCGCACGGCCCACAAACGTATACAGCATGCACTTGTGGGCCATGCACCCGCACTGATGTCAAATTGGAAGCAACGGCTGCGTCCATGCAGCTGCTGCATCCCAATTGACATGAATGGAACTGCCTGCATGGGGATGTATGGAAAACGTGTGCATCCCTGTGTGGGTAAACATGGCCCTCACATGGGTGTACTCTGTATTATGCCTGCGTGAATGAGGCCTAAGTATACAGATGCCTTGTTCTGACTTCACTGGTTGCATGTTTGTTCCACGTCAGTGACTGACACAGTTCTGGAGTCAGCAATGGAGCTAGCATTTTCATTGGCAGCCCCTGTATTTCTCTTGTGCAGTTTTCATGTGTTTACAGTAAAACAGACGCCATTTTGTGTCTTTTTTTCCCTCAGGAAGCAGATTGGCCAGCCGAAGCTCGGCAGGGATGGCTGCGATGATAAATAAATCTGATTGTTCATATAATGTTATGAAGAAGGAAGTGTACAGGAATGAAAACACGGAGCCGTGCTCATTCACAGGACTTTCCTCAGGATTGTCTCTGAGGTGACACGGCGTGCTCTGACCCATTTTCCAGACAATAATAATAAGTATGTACAAGCAGATAAAACCATCTGGGTTTATTCCTTAATCCCAGCGGCTGCGGACTGATATCCCGCTGACAGGACGAGAGATGGTGTATCGCCTCAGATAAGACGTCTGATGCCGCTTGGTTTTCAAACATCCACAAAGACGAGCCCATGGCTCTTATTATAAGGAAGGTTGGATCCTTCTGTGAGAAATACATGGAGCTCAGTGAGATGGACGGGATTATATGTATGGGGCGCAACCGGTAATGAGTGTTTTACTTCCCTAAATGAAGGGAACGTGGAATCTGATTGGTTCCAATGGGTATCGCGATCTGCACTACCTTAAAACTTCATGGTTTATTTTCAGTCACATGGGTTTCTGTGCGTTTTTGCAGATTCAAGTGTGAAAATGACACATAAGAAACTATTATTCTCTGTGAGATTGATTTCAGTGGCGGCTGGTGTTCAAAATCTTTTGGGGGGGCGAAAACAAACAAAAACAATTCTAAAAAATACTGAAAAGAAAAAATCATCAATTGCAGCCTCATTGAGCCCATCAAACGCAGCCACTGTGCCCATCAAATGCAGCCACTGTGCCCCATCAAATGCAGCCACTGTGACCCCCCCCCCCCCACCCACTGCCTGCCCGGCACTTACCCCATCTTGGTGGGGGGTCAGGCAGCGGGTGATGGCGGCGAGCTGTGGATGGTGGGATGAGCAGCGGGTCAGGTGGCGACTCCTGTGTCCTCTATTTGTCTCTTCTTCCTTCCTGCTAGGAGTCCAATCGGAGCGCCTGTGCCTTCAGCCAATCAGGTGATGGCTAATAGACCCACGCCTCCTGATTGGCTGAGAGGCGGTTCAGTGTTAGAAAAGTGAATATTTGTTCGCATTTCTAACACACTTGGGTGGACTCCGAGCGCATTGCTCTGCGCTCCTAGTCCATCTTTTTTGAAGCCTATTAGATCCTATGGCGCTAATCAGGTGCTTAAAAAAAAACACCCCCTTGCCGCTGTAATTTAGGCGCCTGGCGTCCGAAAAGGGCCAGACGCCTGAATAGGGGGTGGCTACAGCGGCCATGGATAGATTCATTGCATTCTACACAGGGGGTGGCATGACAGGGGGGCGGCACCCGGGCGCCTCTAATGGACGCACCGCCACTGGTTGATTTACTAAAGGCATTCTGCAAGAGTAGTTGCTCCAGAGCTTAGTAAATGAGCAGACGCCCTGCTGACTTCCATCATCCAGTCATGTGCCAGCAAAAATTGCTTTTTATTTTTTTTCTTGCATGTGATTGGGTATTCTTTGCAAAGTGCAGCTTTTAAGGCCCTTTTCACACTGAGGCGTTTTTCAGGCGTTTTGGCGCTAAAAATAGCGCCTGAAAAAATGCTGCCCTGCAGTCTTCAATGTGGAAGGCCCATGCATCAAATATCTGTCCCAGATCCCAGATCTTTACCAGTCTAGAACAACTTCTGAGTTGTGGGGCCGGAAGCACGGAGTCATTCCTTATTTCATATTCTTTTCTTTCAATTTCTTTCTCCTTTTATTTTTTCCTTTTTATTTTTTTTTATTTTAGTTTTGTTAGTTAAATTATTGCAGTACAACAAAAATCCCAGGAATCGGTACATAACAATCCTGGGATTATTCCTGAATGAGATTGAAAATGGTGTGATGAAGAAAGAAATTCACCACTAAGGAAAAATGTTTCCCCTCCAATCACACGCGACGAAATACACATAGAATCAAAATGGAACTAACACAATATATAGTGTAGCGGGTATTTGAATTTAGGGGAAGCATCTGGGTGGTAGTGTAACCCAGATGCACTGATTGCTAGGGAATCTGAGACCCTTTTATGGTTCTTGGAGGACTCTGGTGGTGTGAGGTCTACAGGTGGCGTTGTTGCCCTGGGCCGGAGTTAAACTCACACCGCAAGACTGTGCCTTTTTGTCCTTTCCTGGCGCTGGTACAGCAGGGCGGGGAACCTGCTGTGACGCAAAAGGAGAGGAGATAAAAGGGGCGGACGCCCTGACCTTAGGGTTCAGAGTCGGAGGACGCGGCCGCACCCAGGCACCTTCAGCTTGGGTGCTGGCGTTCCAGAGTTCCGGGCCCAGGTGCCCTTGACCTGGCCGGAGCGAGAGATGGAGTCCATCTCAGCCACCTTTAGCCTGGGGTGAGGTACTATGGCAGATGCCTGGGGCTCAGTACCTTCGACTGAGTTCCGCGAGGGTGGAGGAATCTGAGGGGGCCCTAACTCCTTGGGTGCCCGTGTCTGAGTTTGTGAGGACTGGTGAGCGGAACTTCTCTGGAGAGTCCGGCGCAGCGTTTGCTGGTGACAGAGAGGCCTCCGGTATCTCCCTTGGACGGATATCCTTCCCCTGACAGGGGCTGTGCTAGCGAAGGTAATTCACGTTCTACCTCATATAGTCAGTGGCAGTGACTATTCGCCATTGGTGACACCACAGTGGTTAGCGATACTTTAAAGGATTGTGCCTCGACCTACTCCCATTAATACTGAACTGTTCAAAGGTCCCAACTTGACTGTGCTGTATGTTTATTCGCTGAGAAGAATAAAACTGTGTTGGACCTATTCAGTGTGTGGAACTCTGGTTACTAGGAGCAAAGGGGAGTGGATCCGAGGAAAGGATTTGACCCGAGGACACCTACACAAAGCCCGATCTTTCTGGCCATCACCTTTTCACTATGGAGGACATGGGCCGTGGTGTATCTCATCCCTCCCCCCAGTACTGACACCCCTAGACAGAGACGGACAAGCCGAGAATGAGAAGGGGTGAGAGGGGTGAGGTCGCTACAGCTTACAGTGATTATAATACAGTATAATAGTGTAGTATTATAATTGTTTATAAAATAATAAAAGACTCCTCTATGAAGAGATATGTAGCACACGGACCCTTTTTCCTGGCTTTGGCTCACTTGCAGGAAAAAAGGCACACCGTACTATATGCCCGTACCCTCCTGGATCAGGAGGTTACGCAGTGTTATGTATTTGGGTCCCACAGCTAGGTTCTTCCATCAGTTGGTTCTCATCTCCTAGGATATAGGGACAAGTCTGCCCCCCCCCCCAAGTAATTCCAATGTCCACACCACTTTAAACTCCAACGTTGAGTTTATTTTCTCAATGTTCAGCAAATAGGAAAGGGTGGATGAGAGACAGGACAGCAAGGTTTTGGGAGGTTAGTCCAGGCACAAATGGATATTACAATCGCTACTCTATCCCAGAGTAGGTTCAGCTCACCCGGATAGTCTTCAACAAAGTGGATCCTAGCAGCCGAAGTGATGCTTGGACGTTTGATCGAGTTCTTTTCCTAGATGCGATCGGGAGACTCTCTGCCACAGAATCTATCAGACCCCCAACCTCTTAGCTTTTGGTATGTAAGGACAGGTGCCAGCAGCAGCACATTACTAGGCCCTTGGTGGATAGATGAATCCCTCCAGAAAGTTACCGGGCCCCTTCCTTCACCGTGAACTCTCACCGGTCCGTCAGAAAGGTCCTCCCCCAGCCTCCTCTTCTTAGAAGCAGGCTCTCTCGCGAGGGACACCTTGGGATTTCTCTTCCTCGAAGTGGGCTCCAGCTAAAGGTGCTGGGCCCAATGTTGAAGATGCAGCCCCATGACTAAAGGTGCCTGGGACTGATGCACACGTAGCCCCATGGCCTGGAGGGCCATGCGCCACGCACTTGGACTCCGACTCCTCCCCTCCTCCGAAGAAATAAAATAGCACAACCTATAAATTGAGAATGGTCTGAGCCTAACTACTATCTCAGACCAGCCCCTAAATTTGGGTATATAGCACCCCTAAATGGGGTGGGCGCTACAGATAGTTAGTAGAAACTATACTATGATCAAAAATTCCATATAAAGAATTGCCCACAGTAAAGGTAATATCTTATTGAGCAATATATGAATATCAATCCCTATAACATATCTGTTTTGTACTGCACAAGTTCTACTTAAATGTTTTATACTTTCTCTTATGTACATTTTCTTTTGTGGAAAAACGTTCAAATAATAAAAATTATTGAAACAGGAAAACAAAAAACAAGCGAATATGATATATATGTCCCTATCAATTTACTAATGCCAGCATCATAAGGCTTAATAATAGTCAATGTTGATTGAGAGAGTGAAGTTCCACTTTAAGGATGAGGAACCTGAAGAATTTGGAAAATGTTTTAAAAAAAACACAAATAAATAAATAAATAAATATATATAGCATTGCATTTGGACCAAAATGGTGCAGGACCCTTTTTTTTTGGTCCGCACTGGAATTACTGCACCATTTCACAATGCACACTGAGGTCTGCGAACCAATCTGGGGGTGTCATTAACTTTGTATTGACACCCGCAACAGTTCGCAGAGGGAAGTGTGAAGATCCGGCGATTCAGGTGCGATGCGAGAATGCGCACTGGATTTGCAGGGTTTCCGGCATCGCACCAGTGTGAACTGAGCCAGAGTCAGTGAAAATATTGCAGACAGAGACAGCCAGACAACTATCATTTTCTAAAAGAGGCCAGCAGTGGCAGCCCCCTATTTCTTTTAGGGCTAGTTCACACATGGATCGCACTGGAACACGTGGGTTCAAACCTGCATGTTCCCATGTGATTTCCGCACCTTCCTGTGCGATGTGATTTTGCAGGGGATTCATTTGAATGGGCTGCAAATCGCACTGGAGTGCATAAAAAGTACTTAACCACTTCAGACTCGGAAGGATTTAACATCTTAATGACCAGGCCATTTTTTGCGATACGGCACTGCATCATTTTAACTAACAATAGCGCGGTCGTGCGACATTGTACCCAAACAAAATTTATGTCCTTTTTTTCCCACAAATAGACCTTTCTTTTGGTGGTATTTGATCATCTCTGCGGTTTATATTTTTTGCGCATAAACAAATAAAGAGCGACAATTTTGAAAACAAAAAACAATATTTTTAACTTTTTGCTATAATAAATATAAAAAACAAACAAACAAATGTCTTCATCAGTTTAGGACATGTATTCTTCTACATATTTTTGGTAAAAAAAAAATTAAAAAAAAATCGCAATAAGCGTAAATTGATTGGTTAGCACAAAATGTATAGCGTCTACAAAATATGGGATAGATTTACGGCATTTTTATTATCTTTTTTTTTTTTTTTTACTAGTAACGGCGGTGATCAGCGATTTTTAGTGGGAGACAGATCGGAAACTTTTGACACTTTTTTGGGACCAGTGACATTTATACAGCGATCAGAGCCAAAAATAGCCACTGATTACTGTATAAATGTCACTGGCAGGGAAGGGGTTAACAATAGGGGGCGATCAAGGAGTTAAATGTTCCCTAGGGAAGTGTTTCTAACTGTGTGTGGAGGGTGGGGGGTGGGGGGATTGGGATGACTGGGAGAAGAGAGAGATCGCTGTTCCTGATTACTAGTGTAGCGGGTATCAATATTTAGGGGGAGTGTTTGGGTGGTAATATGGCCCGGATGCACTAATTACGAGGGTTTTATGGTTGTTTTTGTTCGTGGAAGATATCAATGGTGTCCAGTTCCCTGCGGCCCCTGGGTGGCGCTGTCACCTTGGGCTGGGGTTGAATCACCATTGTAGGGCCGTGCCCTTTTTGTCCTCTTGCGGCAGCAGTACGGCGGGGCGGGGAACCCGCTGTGCTTGCTGGGAGAGGGTAAAAAAGGGGGCGGACATCTTGCGCACGAGGAGTCCGAGCACCAGGCACCTTCAGCCTGGGGCTGCTGTCCGTTCGTCCGTGTCCAGGCGCCTTTGGCCTGGGCACGTGGAGTCGTGTTCCATTCCAGGCACCTTAAGCCTGGGGTGAGGTACTTTGCAAGAAGGCCTGGGGCCCTGTACCTTCCACTGGGTCCCGCGAGGGATGGAGTATTCCTAGGGTGCCCCCGGAATTGGGTGCCCGAATCCAGGGTGTAAGGGACCAGAGATGTGACCCTCCCGAAGAGCTGGTACAGCATAATGCCAGTGACGGTGTGGGCCTCTGGAGACCGTTCGGATGGATGTCTTTCCCCGACAGGGGCCATTTATCCTAACGGAGGTATTCTATGTTCTTATGGTCAGTGGCAGGGATCCAACTGAACCAGGTCGGTGGCAGAGACCTCTCATCAAGGTCTGTGGCAGAGGCTTCTACTTTCACCAAGGTTTGTGGCAGAAACCAAATTCACAGTCGGTGGCAGCGACTGTGCGCCAAGCCTGTTTGCGCTATACGGAACAGGAGAGAACTCTAATTCTTTAATTGTGCCTGGACCTTCTCCTTCCCACACCTGTCTGTTCTTCAAGTTCAACCAGTCTACTCTTCTAGGACTATTTTTTGCTCTAACAGAATAAAAAAGTGTTGGACTTTATTTGGTGTGGAACTCAAGTTACTGGGAGCTAAGTGCCCCTGCCTGTAACAGTGGAAATCATCCTCCACAAGAGAAGCTGAAGCTCCGGACATAAAAACAGACCCCGAAGGTAAAAGGTTTAGCTCACACCTCTGCATAACACACATCGGAGGGCGCAAGCTGGTGGTGCGTCCCCCCCCCATTCTTCTCCCTGGTACCCCTAGACGAGTCAGCCAGCCGCAAAGAGAGAAAGAGGGAGAAGTGGGAAAAGGGGGTGCCGCTACACTAGGAACAGCAGATCTCTCTCTACTTCCCTGACAGAATGGGGATCTGTCTGTTTACATTGACAGATCCCCATTCTGGCTCTCTGAGGAGCGATCGCAGGTCGCCGGCGGACATCGCGGCCGCCGGCCACGTGCATCGGTACCGGCGGCGCACCCCCCCTGCTCTTAAAGCGGCCGACTTACACCTACGACGATTCGCGCAGCCGTGCCAACCTGCTGCAGTATAACGACAGAGGCTGGTCGGCAAGCAGTTTAAAAAGCGTGGCACAACAAATCGTTTGCACTGCGTTTGGGGTGTCATTAACAATACAATGGCACCTGCAGCAGATCGCAAGGGCAGTGCGTTCTAGCATGGTGCAGGAAACGTGCCTTTCCCGCACCGCGGTCTGGTGTGAACCGGCCCGTAGTCCAGTTTTCCTCTAACCTCATGCTGACAATCGCTCAGCCAAAATCAGCGTATTGTAATTAGGTCTCTGGATTCTCTCCGGTCGTAACTGTGTACCTGGAAGGAAATATATTTTGCTCATTAAAAATGATATACGAGTATTCTACAGGAAGCGGCAAGTCACCTACTCAGGGCGTAAAGTGTCATTAAACAGATTCAATTTTCGGATGAGTGGAAGTGAGAACGGAATCAGGTATTTTACCTCTGCCTCTCCGATGAAATCATTCGACTGCACTCTTTAAGAATAACATGTGCGTGATTATTCAAATATATGAAAATGTATTACTGATCCTTACTCCCCGGGGACGCCGGCAGTTTACTGTATTACCGGTGACCCAACACTACAGACTTCTCCCACTCAGCTGAATATCAATTCACCCCTCAAAACACCATTTATGTCTGCTGACGTGCCTGGGAATTTTTACAAGCACTGATTAACGCAAACCTGCCTTGTGTGAGATCAACGGCAAAGAAAGAAGAAGGATGAAGCACATCACTATCTGTTAACCACTTGCCTACCGGGCACTTTTACCCCCTTCCTGCCAAAGCCAAATTTCAGCTTTCAGCGCTGTCGCACGTTGAATGACAATTGCGCGGTCATGCAATGCTGTACCCAAATTACATTTTTGTCTTTGTTTTGAGACAAAATGGAAGGTGATAGTGCAGCGCTACATATAGACCAGTAAAACTGGACTGTAACTCAAATGTGACTATAAACATAAACACAACAGAGGGGGCAGGTTAGACATCCGACCCAATGTACAAAGTGTCCACAACACTAAACTAAGTGATAAGTGTCCAAAAAAGTGAATAAATGGCGTGGAGTGGATGGAGTAATTCTTGCACAGATCTTCACGTGAATGATGACATAAATGTGTGCATACCGGAAATGTTGGACCCGAATGTCATACGACAGCGGATCAATCAAGCTTAAGAGTATCCCCAACGGCTGTTCACAGGAACGTCACCGAATCGCTGATGGATGATGAAATATACCAGCTGGACAATCAGATGACCTCAATCCCGGATGGAACCAAACGGATCGAAAGTTTCTCAAAACTTCAAAACCCTCAGGGCTGGAGATCTCTTTCTGGATCCTGGTACTCGACCGGACAGTGGGGTACAATCGAGCTTGAATATACAAATACCCCGACAAGGGTATTGCAGGGAGACCGAATGGAGAAACTGAAAAAAACTTTTCCTCGCATCAATGCCCATGTAGACGTCCTGTTAGGAACGAAACGCGTCAGCTTTGCATTTTGCTTCCTATATTGCCTTTTAATGTATGAACTGTGATCACTTTTTATTTTGTATGTTGTTTTTTTTTATTAAAAACCCATTGTTTTGACCTACACCAGTGGAGCACCATATTTTTTCTTCTCTTTGCATGATTCGGCGAGGAAAAGTTTTTTTCAGTTTCTCCATTCGGTCTCCCTGCAATACCCTTGTCAGGGTATTTGTATATTCAAGCTCGATTGTACCCCACTGTCCGGTCGAGTACCAGGATCCAGAAAGAGATCCCCAGCCCTGAGTGTTTTGAAGTTTTGAGAAACTTTCGATCCGTTTGGTTCCATCCGGGATTGAGGTCATCTGATTGTCCAGCTGGTATATTTCATCATCCATCAGCGATTCAGTGACGTTCCTGTGAACAGCCGTTGGGGATACTCTTAAGCTTGATTGATCCGCTGTCGTATGACATTCGGGTCCAACATTTCCGGTAAGCACACATTTATGTCATCATTCACGTGAAGATCTGTGCAAGAATTACTCCATCCACTCCACGCCATTTATTCACTTTTTTGGACACTTATCACTTAGTTTAGTGTTGTGGACACTTTGTACATTGGGTCGGATGTCTAACCTGCCCCCTCTGTTGTGTTTATGTTTATAGTCACATTTGAGTTACAGTCCAGTTTTACTGGTCTATATGTAACGCTGCACTATTACCTTCCATTTTGTTTGAATTTTGTCACATTCCAGTACAGCTGCTTCACTTCCCTCTTTAGGGTGGTTAATATTTATGTGTGTTTGGGTAGCGCATTTATTTCTTTTTTACTTTTGTTTTGAGACAGATAGAGCTTTCTTTTGGTGGCATTTAATCACCACTTTTTATTTTTTGCTAAAAAAAACAAACAAAAAAAGATTTTGAAAAAAATGTTTCTTAGTTTCTGTTTTGTAAATAAGCAAGTTTCTCCTTCACTGATGTGCGCTGATGAGGCGGCACTGATGAGGCGGCACTGATGAGAAGGCACTCATATGCAGCACCGATGGGCAGTGATAGGCAGCAATGATGGGAACTGATATGCAACACTAAAACCCCCTTCACACTGGGGCGGCGGGTCCGTGGGCGGTAAAGCACCGATAGTTTTAGCGGTGCTTTACCATAATTTTAGCTGCGCTTTTCGAGCGATAGCGGGGCGTTTCTAACCCCCACTAGCAGCCAAAGAAGGGGTTAAAAGTGCCTGTGTTGCGGCGCTTCGGAAGCGCTGCCTATTCATCCTGTCCCGCAAGTGCACCTCCCCAGTGTGAAAGCACTCAGGCTTTCACACTGGGGAGGCATGAGAGGCGCTTTTCAGGCGCTTTACAGGCGCTATTTTTAGCGCTAAAACGCCTGAAAAGCACCTCAGTGTGAAAGGGGTCTCATGGGCACTGATAGGCGGCACTGGTGAGCACTAACTGGCGGCACTGAGGAGCGGCACTGATGAGCAGGCACTATTGGTACTGAAAGGCAACACTGACTGGCATCACTGATTGGCATCATTGCTGGCCACTGTTGGGGCTGCACTGATAATCAGGGCACTGATCATCTGTGCAGATCTCCCCTGTGAGGAAATGCCGCTGATCGGCTCTCCTCTCCTCAGAGACAGTTAGTGTGAGGAAAAGAATGCCGATAACTGGCATTTCCTTGGTTCCTGTGATTGGACACAGCTGATCACATGGGTAGAGAGCCTCGTCATCGGCTCTTTTCCTGGGATTGAGAACAGAGCGCACCACCGATCGCTGTGCCGCAAGCCCCCCATGGGTGCGTAAGCTCTGTGAGAGTGGGACGACATTAGATGACATTGTCCCAGAACGAGAGAGCCTTCGCCCGAACGTCGACAATATGGTGGGCGTGAGGTGAATAAAGCTAGGTTCATGCTTTGTGCGTGAGCAGGCACTTCTATGGTTTGCATAGGGCTGCCCTACGCACAAGAAATGCAGAAAAGAAGTCCCTGGCCCTTTTTCAAAGATGTGCTGTGCTGCACCAGCATAAGGCTGACAGCTGCAAAAAGATTAAAGCTCTGGACACTGGTCTGTGCAAGGCTACCAGTGGCATCAAGAGGCATTGGTGCCTGGGTATTTATAACAAAAAAAAAAGCCTTTATTGCATAGCTCCCAACTGTCCCTGATTTCGAGGGAATGTCCCTGATTTGGGGAAAAGTCCCTCTTTCCTCCTCATTTGTCCCTCATTTTGGTCCGATCTATATAGTTGTATATAAATAGCACTACTTATCTATCAAAAAGTGTTTCCCAGAGCTAAACATTTCATCCAATTTCTAAATTGCTGCATTTGTAAATTCCAAACGCCAATATAAAGGAATAGTAGTGGTAAAAAAAAAGCACTTGTGGGCTTTACCAATCCTTTTTTTCTTTGTACGATTCTCCTTTAAGTGGGGCGTGGCTGGGGGTGTGTCCTATACCTGCATACTTTTGCTAATAGGTGTTCCTCGTTCCCATCTCAGAAGGTTGGGAGGTATGTATTATTGTAGCCCCCCGATACTCAATCTGCGGCTCCAGGGCCACAGGCTCCCTTTGGCAATTACTGTACTGTGTGGCCCTCGGGGCTCTGCAGATAATGGCTTATTTTGGTGCTTTTGAAGCGAAAAGAAATATAAAAATATTCTTTCAATTTTCTTCTAGTAAGTAAGGTATAACTAAAGACAAAACCTTTTTTTTTTTAAGTTTTGGATAGAGTGGCCAGGGCCGTCTTTAATATTGATTGGACCTTGGGCAAACATTTTCTTGGGCCATTCAAAATCCACTTGTCAACTATTTTCAGGCAGTATAGGCTCAAGGGGCAGCTGCTTTGGGCCCCACAAAAATGACTGGGCCTGGGGCAGCTGCCCCTTTTGCCCTGCCTTAAAGACAGCCCTGAGAGTGGCGATGGATTAGATCAAGGGTCAGTTTTTATTGCTGTCTGTGCCCCAGTTAGGGAGATTCACCCTCTCTATTTGTCCTGTTTATTATTATCATTGAAAGTGAACGTAAAAGAAAATCTAAAATTTTGGGTTGTCCCCAGAAAAGTAATAGGGGGGAAATCTTCCAATGGGGACACTAGTTCTGGTGAGCTGGGGGTCCCCAAGGAATCCCTTTAATTTGCAGAGATTTCCTCACTTCCTGTTTGGCTATGGGACAGGAAGTGAAGGAAAATCTCCCCAATGGGGCACAGGAAAATAAAATCAGCAGGGTTATAACCCTCCCTTACTCTATCCAAAATTAAAAGAAAAGTTTTGTCTATATTTCCACTTCAATGATTTGGTTTACCTCCTCAAGCAAAACAATCAAATCTGCAAACAATTCAATAGGCATAGTTTACCTTCCGCTTGGTTTAGATTGTATTTGATCAAACTGATTTGATCAGCCAGTGCGGAAAATTATTGATCGCGTTGCATCGATCGGCAGTACTGAAATGCTTTGTTCATAAATTCAACTACATTTCGCTTGATCAGATTATGAGTTTGTATGGTGTACAAAGAGATCGTTAACTTACAATTATAGCTTCCAGCTATCGATCAAATCCACTTCCCCGTGTGTGTCATATCGACCGAATGTGTTGTCAACTATACAGTAGATTATTTCTACAGTATTGGGAGAGATCAATTGGAAAAGAAACTGATCATTTATCAAATTGCGGCACTTGCGTCTCTCTACGTCACGTAAGTTGACTGCCACTATTTTACTCCCTCTTCATTCTATCCGTACCTGAAAAAAACACAGTTTTAGCTTTAGGCCCCTTTCACACTTGTGTGACTTCAAAGTCGCACGATTTCAAGGAATGCCTGTGGAAGTGGCATCAAAATCGAACCAAAGTAGTGCAGGGACTACTTTGAAGTCGTACTAGTATGAATGGTTGTCATTCTAAATCATAGGGAACGACTTGTCATGCTACTTTGCAGTCCCAAATCGTGGAACAAGTCGTATAAGTGTGAAAGGGGCCTTAGGCTAGGTTCACACTGCTGCAAATTCAAAATCGTGCGATTTTACTGCGATCTCGCGGCCGTGATTTTGCCGCGATTTCAGCGAATGCCAGTGTAGCGGGTATGTACTTTCCCCGGTGTAAATTTGAACTTGGCATAGACATCAGTGATGTGTAATTCCCTGCAGCCCAGCAGGTGGCTCTGTCGCCCTGCGCTGGGGTTGAATCATTGCTGTGTGCCGTGCCTCCTTTTTGTCCTCCCTTGGCAGCGGTATGGTGGGGCGGGGAACTCGCCGTGCTTGCTGGGAGAGGGTATAAAGGGGCTGGCCATCTTTGTCACGGGGTCGAGTCCCAGGCACCTTCAGCCTGCGGGCGGTGGTTCGTGTCGGTCCTCTGGGCGGCCTAGGCCTAGAGGACAGCCGGAGGTCGTGTTCCATCGCAGGCACCTTTGGCCTGGGGAGAGGTACTCGGATGGAGGTCTGGAGCTCAGTGCCCAACACGGAGTTCCGCGAGGGAAGGAGATCCTAGGGAACCCCGGGAGTGGGTACCCGAATCCGGAAGGCGTAATGGGCCGGGGGAAGCTCCTCACTCGAAGACCTGGTGCAGCATATTGCCAGTGACGGGTGAGTCTCTCGTCGGAGACCGCCTGGAAGGAAATCCCCCCTCGTTCGGAGACTGCAACCCACTTTCAGGGAGGAAAGTGGAGAACACATTGTGTCTGGGCCTACTCGCATCCACACCTCCTTTTCTGTTCTGTTTCTACCAAGGGAGTTCAACTGATTGTGTTCATTCGAGAAGAATAAAGGAGTGTTGAACTTTAAGGCCCCATGCACACGAGACGCTGTTATTTGCTGTTGAACGCGCGTTCAGAGGCAGTTGGACGCTTTTTTCAACTGCTCCTGAACCCATTCAATGTTATCCTATGTGTCCATGCACACACTCTCGTTTTTTGGCGTTTACAAGCAGTTGCGTTTAACCTCGTTTTTCCAGAAGCAAAAAAATGGGTTCAGACGCAAAAGTTTTCCACGTTTCAGACGCTAAACGCTGCTAAACGCGGCTAAACGCGGCTAAACGCGGTACCGGCGTTTTGCCGCGTTTGCGTTTATAAGCGTTTTTAAAGGTGACCTATTTTTTAACATTAGAAATCTCAAAAATGATGGCAAATGATGAAAAACTATTAAAAAATATAAAAGAAAACTGTAATTGCTTGCATTGCATTGTGGACAATCCACAACTTGTGGCAGGTAACGTGGCAAGTGGACAATCAACAACTTGTGTCAGGTGATGTGGCCAGGTGACGTGGCCAGGTGATGTGGCAAGTGGACAATCCACAGCTTGTGGCAGGTGACGTGGCCAGGTGACGTGGCAGGTGACGTGGCCAGGTGACGTGGCAGGTAACGTGGCCAGGTGACGTGGCCAGGTGACGTGGCAAGTGGACAATCCACAACTTGTGGCAGGTGACGTGGCCAGGTGACGTGGCAGGTGATGTGGCAAGTGGACAATTCACAACTTGTGGCAGGTGACGTGGCACGTGATGTGGCCAGGTGACGTGGAAAGTGGACAATCCACAACTTGTGGCAGGTAATGTGGGCAGGTAACATGGCTAGGTGACGTGGCAGGTGACGTGGCAAGTGGACAATTCACAACTTGTGGCAGGTGACGTGGCCAGGTGACGTGGCACGTGATGTGGCAAGTGGACAATCCACAACTTGTGGCAGGTGACGTGGCCAGGTGACGTGGCAGGTGACGTGGCAAGTGGACAATCCACAACTTGTGGCAGGTGACGTGGCCAGCTGACGTGGCAGGTAACGTGGCCAGGTGACGTGGCCAGGTAACGTGGCAAGTGGACAATCCACAACTTGTGGCAGGTGACGTGGCACATGATGTGGCCAGGTGACGTGGCAAGTGGACAATCCACAACTTGTGGCAGGTGACGTGGCCAGGTGACGTGGCCAGGTGATGTGGCCAGGTGACGTGGCAGGTGACGTGGCAGGTGGACAATCCACAACTTAGGCAGATGATGTGGCAAGTGATACGCTAAATACAACTACACTGCTGCTCTCTCAGCTGCTGCTACTCACTCTGGTCTCACAAACTGGCTGAAATGGTTAAAATTTACTGTTTTTTGAGCTTAGGGAGGGTCTATGATGAAACGCTTATAAACGCAAACGCGGTTAAACGCCGCTAAACGCAGCCGCAAACGCGGCAAAACGCGCGTTTATAAACGCCGGTTTCAGCGTTTAAAAACGTGTGTTCAGCAGAGTTTGCACCTGCGTCTCGTGTGCATGGGGCCTAATGGTGTGGGGCTCATTTCCTGACAGACATTGTTCAAGGTGACTCTCGGTGGAGGCTCCAGGTGCACAGCACTGACCCGAAGGTAAAAAGAACTTTGCTTACACCACATTGACACCTGTGGTGAAGGCCAGGCGTGGTATCCCCGCTCCCTTCCCCTCTGTAGGTACCCCTAGACAAGAGACAGACGAGCTGAAGAAAAAGAGGGGAGTGAGGAGGGTGTTACACCAGTCTATAGAGCTGAATTCGCATCGCACTCGGATCAAACTCGCACAGGACCCTTTTTTCCCGCAGCTTATATTCGCAACGCATTGATGTGAATGGCACTAATGTTAAACTTTGTAATTTAAATGACTTGCGAATTTGAGAAATTTGTGAAACCTAAGCCCTGGTTCACACTGGTGCATTTTGACATGCAATTTGGCATGTCAAATCGCATGTCAAAACGGCGGTATTTGCCGCAAATTGCCGGCAATGGCACCGTCCTAATCGGTGCGACGCCGCATCTGCGGCGCTGCACCGATTTCAAAAAGTAGTTTCTGTACTACTTTTTGTGATTTTGGCGATTTACATTGACATCTGTGTAGAAACCTGCACAGATGTCTCTGTGATCGCGGCCAAAATCGTGACTGACCAGCGGGAGTGAAATCGTGCGAGTTCAGCTGAACTCGTACGGCTTCACTCTCGCAGCCCAGTGTGAACCTGGGCTAAAGCACACTTGTGAATTTTATCATATGTGTGAAAAACAGAAGAACCAGACCGGTAGTAAAAGAACAAGATTTTTTTATGAAAGGCAGCTAGCTCACAGGCCTGCCAAAATAAAACTGAAAAAGAGATAGGACAGGGACAGGGAGCCTTTGATATGACCTAGCTGCCACTGTGACCTAAAGCGACCATTTCAGTCACCTCGCTCTCAAGACAATCTTGCTTTTTGGAACAATTTCTGAGCACACAGCCATTCTAGAGACAACCTAAACATCGTTATACATACAATGCCGAAGTACTTTTTGTTTTGTTTTTCGTACAGCCGCCACGCTGGACAATTAGCTGTTGCTCAACAAGGAATGAGTATTTTAGAAAGATCCGGCAAGGAGTAATCCAGATCTTGTAAGTAAGATCTCTAGCTGGCTTTAAACCGATTTTAGGATTAGAGGATAAAGAGCTTGGCACATGAGTCAGGCCTGCAACCTCCGCAATGGACCTCAGTTGCCTGAAGGAACTTTATCGTTACAGTGGGGGGGAAAATTATTTGATCCCCTGCAGATTTTGTAAGTTTGCCCACTTACAAGGAAATGAAGGGTCTAAAATTTTTAGCATAGGTGTATTTTAAATGATAAAGACAGAATATCTACCAAAACTACAGAAAAAACACATACAAATGTTATAAATTAGGTTGCAGTTCAGTGAGTAAAATAAGTATTTGATCCTCAAGCAAAACATGACTTAGTACTTGGTGGAGAAACCCTTGTTGGCAAGCACAGAGGTCAGACATTTCTTGTAGTTGATGACCAGGTTTTCACCCATCTCATGCCGCGTACACACGACCGTTTTTAATGTCATTGAAAAAAACAGTTTTTCTCGACGTGATTCTCCTCAAGCCTGCCTTGCCTACACACTACCGTGGAACAAAAATGCTTGAGTAAAGCGCGGTGACGTACAACACGTACGATGGCACTATAAAGGGGAAGTTCCATTTGGATGGCGCCACCCTTTGGGCTGCTTTAGTTTTTGTGTTAGTAAAGTTTGTTGAGAGACGATTTGCGCTTTTCAGTCCGTTACGAACGCTAGTTTTACCAGAACGAGCGCTCCCGTCTCATCACTTGCTTCTGAGCATGTGCATTTTTTTCACGTCGTTAAAGCCTACACACGGCCGTTTTTCATGACGAGAAAAACGACGACGTGAAAAACGACGAATAAAATTAGAGCATGTTCCAAATTATTAATGGCCATTTTTCACGTCGTGAAAAATGCTCTGGAGCCCACACACGATCATTTTTAATGTCCAAATAAAAAAATTACATTTTTCTCGTCATAAAAAACGGTCGTGTGTACGCGGCATCAGGAGGGATTTTGGTCCACTCTTCTTTTTAGATCTTCTCTAAACCCTTAAGGTTTCTTTGCTATCTCTTGGCAACTCAAAGTTGCAGCTCCCTCAATACATGCTCTAAAGGTCTGGAGACTGGCTAGGCCACTTCCATGACCTTAATGTGCTTCTTCTTGAGCCACTCCTTTGTTATCTTGGTATGTTTTGGGTCATTGTCATGTTGGAGGACACGTTCATGACCCATCTTCAGTATTCTGGCTGAGGGAAGAAGGTTCTCATCCAAGATTTTACAATACATTGCCCCATCCATTGGCCCATCAATGCAGTAAAGTCAGCCTTTAGCAGAGAAACAGCCCCAAAGCATAAGGTTTCCTGTAGGAATGGTGTTCTTGCAAAAACACAGCTTAGGTGCGTTTTTTAAGCTGTTTTTCTATGCACATGCAAAAATCTAAATGGGCCCCAAGGCTACTAGCAGACTAGGTATTAAATCTGTGTGCATCCCAGCATTTTAGTGTGCCTGGGAGGTACAGGTGCAGCATCCAGTACCACTGCCTGGTAAAGTCTATGATGGGTTGAAATACACTGCGGCTAGACAGGGCTGAATGCTGTGCCACGTGGTACTTGCGTTTAGTGGCATATGCATTCAGGGATATATGCCTAAAATGCAGGTGTTCTGCATTCAGTGCTCCCGGCGCAAATACCACTTGGTACAGCATTGCACCGGGAGCACTAAACTGCTGGGGTTGCATACACAGGAAACCCCTGGTGCCCAACCTGCAGCCCTTTGGTAGAGGATGTGCCGCCCCCGCACCTCAGCAGTCTGTAGTGGAAACATTAATTAGGGTAATAGCATTCATCTCTACTAACCTCATGTAACATGTTCCCACTTTCATACTGCCTTCTGCAGCATATCCCCAACCAACAATGTATCCTGTCCACACTCTATGACCCTCATTTCCTCTATTAGGTCAGCACTTTCTGACAGCCTTTTAAGCATTACATATATTGGACAATAAATAAACAAACCCTTCTGCGCTATGGAAAAAACGTATTTCAATAACCCAATTAGTGACAATAAAGTGTATCAAAAAAGTGGCAATCAAGTGCATCCATCAGCTGCTATATATAGAAAATCCTTAACATTGATATAAATTTAAAAATACAGCACTGAATAAACAAGTGCCCACACATCTCAAAAAAGTGCAATTTTTTTTTTTTTTTACGCAAACCAAATATGAAACACAATACACATAGGACTAAACTGATGTAGTCCAATGTATTACCGATAAAGATGTTGAAGTACGAAACGCGTAGGAAACAGAGCCTAACGCTGGGAGCTTCTCTGGCTGGGTCTGTATTGGATTTTAGTTGTGAGAGCTGCCGAGGTCTGAGTGGCTAGTGTCCAGCGGCTCACTTGTATTCTCTTGCCGATTCTGTATGTCTGTTGGATTATTTGTGTTATACTACAAGCCTGTTGTTTCTATTATTTTATGCAAGTACATTTCATAATTTGTAAATAAAATTTAATCGACTGTTATCACACAATGAGAGTTTTTTTTAATCTCTATATGTCCACCTGAGGGATTGAGGAACTGGAGAAGAAAGAGCAATATTTAAAGGGAAAGCCTCAGGGAACCTTGTCTGGGAATACACAAGCTGTGTTTGCCTAATATGTCAAAGGACAGACACACACTATTGGGAAGGGTTTACTCGAGTGCAGTGAAGGGCACACATTTGGGGAATCTCTGGAAAATTAAAGTTTCACGTGGTGGTGAAAATATTCTGACCATTCACCATTGAATCACTACATCAATTTAGTCCTGTGTGTATTGTGGTTGATATTTGGTTTGTGCAACATTTTTTTTGCACTTTTTAGAGATGTGTGGGCACTTGTTGTTTATTCAGCGCTCTATTTTTTAATTTGTATTAATATACTGAACACATTATTTGTGGCCCTTTGGTGATGTCAGGGGCCACATTATTTCCCATAAATAAAACTGGCAAGAGCTGGTAAAATCCTGAGCAGGTGGCTGCCCTACTTTGTTCCCTGGATTGTGTGCCACTGTCTTTTTTTTAAAAAACTACAGAGGTAAGTATTTGGAACCAGGGAACACTTTGTATGCAATTTCTCAGGCTGAGCTTCTACGTTTTTTTAAAAACATGAATGTGGTTGTAAACCCTTACTTATACCCAGTGAAGTGACTGGCCTCCAATGATACACAGAGATGAAACAGATCCTCCTACATAAGTTGTACCTGATTATCTACAGCCATCTTTCCTCTGCATCCATTCAAAGTGTAGAATTTACACAGGATCTTTTAGCTCTGAAAAGCAGGGGGCGGAGAGCCCTAGTTACATCAGTGAGGAGAGCTCTGAGAGCTGATTGGAGGGAAGGGACACACCCCCCTTTACACAACAAACAGGAACAGAGCTGAGGCTATCAGCTGGAGCTCCCTTCCCCGGTCACCTTTTTTCTCTTGGTGTCAGGAAAACTTGTCAGAAGTGGCTCATGCTGATAGCAGAGGAATGAAGCAGCAGACAGAAATGACACTATGGCCTCGTACACACGGCCGAGATTCTCGTTGAAAAAAACATGTCGTTTTTTTCGACGAGATTCTTGGACAAGAAACTTGTCCCGGGCGAGTGTACACACGCTCGTTTCAAAGAACCCGCGGTTCTTTGAATGGAGCGTACGCTGTGACGTCATCGACTACGACGAGCATGCGCTCGTCACATTCGATGCCGTCGCCGCCATCTTGGTATACCCTACGTATGCCTAGGAAGCTACCGCGCATGCGTCAAATTCATTTCGAACATGCGCGGGCTTCCGGGAGGACAGGTAAGTGTACACACACTCACTTTTCTCGTCGAAAAACATGCCGAGGAGAATCTCGACGAGAAAATAGAGAGCAGGTTCTCTATTTTCTCGTCGAGGTTTCTTGTCGGTTTTCTCGACGAGAAACCCGATAGCCGCGTACACACGACCGATTTACTCGGCAAGACCTCTCTGCCAGCAAGTTTCTTGCTGGTTCTTGCCGAGAAAATCGGTCGTGTGTACGAGGCCTTAGTGCTCTTAATTGAGACAAGTACACACTGTAATGGGATATGCTTCGTTCATATTTAATGTCTGAGGTTTAAACCCCTTTAAGAACACCAACATCTATAGGGATGCTCAATGAAATGCAAGGATGCAAATTAAAGCCACTCAGCAGGAAGGCCGTGTCCCCAATGGAAATGTACAAGGATTCTAGGCTGGAAGATGTATATGATTGAGTGCGTGTCCCACTTTTCTCAGCGTTCTATTTTAGAATTTCCTTCTGTATAGCGATGAGGTACAGGTATGAATTTTTAATAAAGATGTTGCAGCGAGGCAATGTCTTCATTCCACATTCCTCCAATTTCTAATAATTCCCTAACTGCATTGTTACAATTTGTGTTGTAGCTGATTATCTTCTGTTTAGAAGACAATGCACCTGCTCTGGGTGCAGCAGGTTGTGGTGCCATTTATGATGCATGTCAATCCAACACATTGCACTTTAGAGTCCAACACACAATGCATCACAAAGTACCAAAACACATATAGCGTGCGGCGTTGTGGTGCACTGTGCTGTAAAAGGGTCATGTGATTTTTTTTTCATTGCGTTGGCAGCCCTTTCATAATGCCTGGGCTACCCTAATGCAAGACGTGCCATAATGCATGTTCATAACCACTTGAAGACCAAACTTTTTCTGGCACTTTGTTTACAAGTTTAATTATTAGTATTTTTTCCTAGAAAATTACTTATAAAACACCCAAACATTATAACGGAAAATTTATTACCAAATACTTACCGTAATTTTCCTTTCCTGATAGACTCCATGGCAGACTACGTGTGGGTTAACCCCGCCTCCTCTCCACAGCTATAGGACCCCTTACCCATAAATTTGAGCTCACCTCCACAGACAGGTGTTCCGTAACTAGCCGACTCAAATTTCAACTCTCATATTTTTAATTCATGGGTGGGAACTCCGTCTGCCATGGAGTCTATCAGGAAAGGAAAATTACGGTAAGTATTTGGTAATAAATTTTCCGTTTTCCTGACAGACTCCATGGCAGACTACGTGTGGGAAATAACTAGCCAATCCACACGGGAGGGTATGCTTGCTCAAAAAAAATATTTTAATCTTTCCCGTCAACTGACAGGATTTTTCGACCAAAATTAACAGAGGAAAGGGAAGCAGGCTCAATACAATAATGAGACATAAATGTATGAATAGAAGACCACGAGGCTGCCCTGCATATCACTTCAGGAGCCACGTGTCGAGCTGCTGCCCATGAGGCTGCCATGCCTCTGGTGGAATGAGCCGTCACGCCTCTGGAGGAGCTAAGCCCTTTGCCCTGTAAGCCTGTTGAATAGATTGGACGATCCAGGCTGCTATTGTTCTGGAGGAAGCCCTCTTTCCTTTGTTGCTACCAGTGTGTAACAAGAACAGGTAGTTCGAGCTTCTTAAAGATGAAGTGACTCGCAAATATTCTTTCAGAGTCTCACCTACATCCAAGGGATGAACATCTGCTGATTCTGGAGAATTGAAAGTAGGAAGGACTATTTCCTGATTCTCGTGAAAAACTGACTTGACTTTTGGTTTAGACCCAAGCATGGGAATAAGGACCACTCGGTCCGGGAAGAAAGTCAAAAAGGGTTCTTGACAACCCAGGAAGCTTATTTCTGAAACCCTTTTGGCTGAAGTAATGGCCACTAGTAAGGCCAGTTTGATTGATAAGTCCTTAATAGAAAGATCCTTGTTGTTGAGTGCTGAAAGAGCATCAAGGACGAGCAGAAGATCCCATTCGGGGAATCTAGGTTTCCTCTGAGGCCTGATTCTCGAAGCCCCCTGAAAGGATTGTTGAACCAGGGGATGAGTTGCCCATGATGTTCCTGAAAATGCCGATAAGGCTGAAACTTGTCAATCAGTTCCCTCAGAGTACAAAGGAAGATCCAAGCCTGATTGTAGAAAACTTAAAACGTCTTGAACTCCAGGATTTCTGAAAGATTTTCCAGCAGAAGTCATGAAGCTGACAAACCTGGTCCAGATTCTGTTGTAGGTTTTGTTCATGTTAGGCTTTCTGGAGCTCATAAGGGTAGAGATTACCCCTAAAGCACACCCAAGAGACTCTAGCGGGTCCCTGAAGCTCATCAGATTCAGGAGAGGAAACCATGGCCTGTTCGGCCAATATGGTGCTATTGTTATCACTTCGCCTTTCTCCAACTGGAGCCGCTGCAGGAATTTTTGCATGATCGGAGGTGGAGGGAAGGCATATGCCTTGTTGAATTTCCATTGGCTTGTTAATGCATCTACTCCGAAGGCTTGACTGCACCGACCTCGAGTGTAGTATCTGTCTACCTTGTGATTGCAGGGGGATGCAAACAGATCCACTTCTGGATCGATTCCCAACGATAGGATCCACTTGAATGTCTGTGTATGCAGTGACCATTCGTTGTTGTCTAGGTTGCTGCGTGACAGAAAGTCCGCTTGAATGTTCTGTTCCCCTGGAATGAAGACTGCTGTTAAGTTTGTAGATTCCTCTGAGCCCAGGTCATGATAGGTTCGACCTCTTGGAGAAGGGTGGGGCTCCGAGTGCCCCCTTGTCTCTTCACATATGCCACGGCGGTGGTATTGTCCATTTTGAGTAGGACCGACTTCCCTTTCAGAAGGTGGGAGAAGGCTTGAAGGGCGCACCATGCCGCACGCAATTCCAGAACGTTTGACCCTGGAATGTGGAGATGGGCATCCCATTTGCCCTGAGCCAGTTCTGCCCCACAATGTGCTCCCCAGGCCGCATTGCTGGCATCGGATGAAACAGTCATCCATTGGATGGGAGCAAGGGAGTGGCATGTTAACAAGTTTTTGTGTTGAAGCCACCAGAGAAGACTGTTCCTCATTGACTGAGTAGTCCTGATCAGCTGATTGCGATCGTCTGTCTTCCATTGCTGAAGGAATCCTGATTGAAAAGGCCGAAGCCTCCACATTGCCCATTTGACCATGGGGAACGTGGCCACCATCGTGCCGATTATCTTCAGGCACTGTGACGCCCTTAGGTTAGAGTAGTCTAGGGCTAAAGATATTCTTACCCGAATGACCGGGATTTTTTCTTCCGGAAGAGAGATGGTATTCTCTACTGTGTCGAATTGAGCTCCTAGGTAGGTTAGGCGTTGGGTCGGTTCTGGCTGACTTTTCTGTCGGTTTAAGAGCCATCCGAACTCTATCAATGTAGAGATCACTTGATCTTTGTGGATCAGCAGCTGCTGCTTGTCTTGGGACAGTAGTAGCAGATCGTTCAGGTAATGATACAGACGCACACCCTGTATTCTGATAAGAGACACAATTACCAACAGTACCTTGGAAAAGACCCTTGGAGAGGTCGTTAGTCCGAATGGAAGACAAATAAATTGTAAGTGCTCTCGTTCGACCTGAAATCGAAGGTATTTGTGGAATTCTTCTGCCACGGGAACATGAAAATACGCGTCCTTAACATCTATTGAGATCAACCAGTCGCCTGGTTGAACGACTTTTTGGATGGATGAGAGTGATTCCATCTTGAATTTCTCGTGCTTTATGTACCTGTTCAGGAAAGTGAGATCTATAACTGGACGCCAAGAGCCGTTCTTCTTTTGTACTAGGAAGAGGGGGAAGTATACCCCCTGGAATTCCTCGTCCTTTGGGACGGGCACCACTGCTCCTTGATCTTTCAGGGCATTCACATATGAAAGAAGAACTTGTTGTTTTTCTTCTGATTGAGGCAGTGAAGATTGCATTGGTCTGCATGGAGGGACTTTGGTGAAGGACCATGCGTGACCTGTTGAGACCGTTTTGATGGTCCAATAATCTGAGATCAAGGTCCCCCAGACGTGCCGGCAGAGACGTAGGCGAGCCCCTACCCGACCGCTTGGGCAGGCCCAATCTCAAAAGGACTTGGTTGGCTCGCGCCCACCGGGCGTCTGTTTCTTGCCAGATTTTTGGGAAAGATATCTGCCTATTCCAGTTCCAGCTTCTCCTAAAATCCCGTCCGGGCCTATAGGAGCATGCCTCTCTTGAACGCTCTGTACTGCGTCTCTGCTGAGGTTTTCTTTGGTTAAACAGACGTTTGTCCTGAGGGAGGAATCCCGACTTTCCGCCTGTAGCCTTTGAAATGGCATTATACAGTTTGTTTCCAAACAAGGAAGTTCCTTCAGAAGGAATTTTGCACCATGCCTGCTTTGAGGCAGGATCAACAAGCCAGGGGCGCAACCATAGTGCTCGTTTGGCTGTGACCGAAGATAGCAAGGATCTAGCCATCAAGCGGATGAGATCAATTGAAGCTTCTTCCAAAAAGGCGATAGCCAGTTTAAGTTCTTGCACTGCTGAACTTTGTGCCAATTCCTCCGAGACACCTTTCAGAACGGAGTCAACATTTTCCACCCAGGCCTCCATTGCTTTGGAGGTGACTGCAAGGGCTAGGGCTGGTTTGCAAGCCATACCGTTCAAGTTATATATTCTCTTAATGTCTTGGTCAATCTTTCAATCCAGACCATCTTTAAAAGATACAGTGTCATCTAGCAGGAGGGTGACATGCTTCGCTAGGCGCATTACTGCTGCATCCACGAGGGGAGCATTTTCCAAACCTTCTTATCCCCCTTGCTCCATTCTTCCTTAAACACTCCTTTCAGCTCGGTGTGAAATTGGAACATTCTTTCCCCAGTTTCTTAAACAGTTCCTTTGTTTCTCTGGGGGGGGGGGGGGGGGCAGTGGTATCTTCCAACTTTAAGGTTTCCATCACTGCCTTGATCAGTGGAGAGACTAAAGCGTAGTCGAATCCCACTACAGAATCATCTCCCTCCATCTCGTCTTGCGAGGAATCATGGGAGGAATCACAGAATCATCTCCCTCCATCTCGTCTTGCGAGGAATCATGGGAGGAATCACAGAATCATCTCCCTCCATCTCGTCTTGCGAGGAATAATGGGAGGATCATGGGGCTGGAATTGGCCGGAATCCTCCTGGGCCTCGTCAGCCAAGGAGCCAGACAAGGTGGTGGACTGGCTCCTCGTGTGGGGGGACATCTATTTCCATCATAGACTGCTGTACCACACGTTTAATAAGAGACTCAAGATTTTGATTTTTCGGTCTCTTTCTCACCGACCGCTCGGGCATAGCATGGGTCACACAGCGATTTGCCCTCTGGGATTCTAGTTTTACATCCCCAACAGGCTCTGTGATCAGAGCGATCATCGCGGTGGTGGTAGCGGTGACTTGAGGAGGAATGGGAACATCTCCTATATTTAGAGGGGGAATGTGAGCGTCCCCTATGATAGTGGGTCCCAGACGGAGTGTCACGTCTGGACCTGGAGGATGATTGGTGATGGTGATGATGATGGTGATGATGATGGTGCAGCCTGGCAAGGTCCCTATCCTGTGACCGATGAACTGATGTAGCCGGGCTGTAAGAGATAATACAGACAAAGGGAGGGGGAGGAAGGTGGGCAGGTTGTAACCGTTAGCAACCACCAGAAAAAAAATGACACCAAAGACACCAACCCCCTACCCACTCCGCACAGACCTTGTGCGGGAGGGCTGGCCACACGGCGGTGCAGATGAGTCCATGACGAGGAAGACACACAATGATGCGTAACTCCACTACCTAGACTAAGGATAAGCAAATCAATGCAAGAACAGCGCAGAAAAAAAAAAAGTTTTTTTTTTTTTTTTAAAACTGTCCCTTTAAGAGACACTAAGCATTACATGCATTACATTGCCAAGAAGTGCTTACCCCGTCCTGGTAGTATTGAGACTCCGGGAGGCTGCTGCTATATGCCCACAGGTTATCCCACCTGTATAGGGCTCCTCAGCGGTTTAAATCACCCGCCGGAATGACGTCATGGCCGGTCCCGCTGTGCGCATGCATCGGAGGGACCGAACCTACTGCGCCTGCGCGGCCCCTGACCCCTCCGCCATACTGCGCATGCGCAAAAACCAAGCCTCGGTTTCACCGTGGCTCTGCGCATGCACAGACGATCAACAGGCTGGGATCAGGAAGGGAATGGCATCCTGGAACGCAAAAGCATTCCACACATATACTAAGCTTAGCGGCGCTGTATGACAGAGAAAAAACAGCAGAGAAAAACATACAAACAAACAAACAAACAAAAACTATCTGCCATGGAAATAGAAAAAGTCTTCAGACCTTGCCAGCTGAGATCCACCGTCCGTCATGGTACGCTGGGGCCACATCCCTTCCACCATAGGGGTATCCATCAGCCCAAAACCACTCACCCGCTCATAGCTGGGCCCTGGGTGCACCGCACAACTCGTACCTGATCCGACAGACATCCTGGACTGCACCTGAATTGCATAATGAAGGGTCCATGTGAGGAGGACAAAAAAGGAACACCTGTCTGTGGAGGTGAGCTCAAATTTATGGGTAAGGGGTCCTATAGCTGTGGAGAGGAGGCGGGGTTAACCCACACGTAGTCTGCCATGGAGTCTGTCAGGAAATATATATTTTTTAGCAGAGACACCAAGGAATAAAACAGCGATCGTTGTAATTTTTTATGTCCCATTTTTTTATGTCACATGGTATTTGCGCAGCGTTTTAGTTTTTTTAACGCAATTTTTTGGGAAAAACTTTAATGAAATATAAAAAAAACAAAAAAACAACACAATATACTGTATACCCCACTTTTTTTGTAAAATATGAACGAAGATGTTATGCCGAGTAAATAGATACCCAACATGTGACGCATCAAAATTGCACACACTCATGGAATGGGGTACTTAAAAATCTTAAAGCTGAAAAATCTCCATAGGCGACGTTTTTAATTTTTTTTTCCAGGTTGCCTGTTTAGAGGTACAGGGAAGGTCTAGCGCTAGAATTATTGCTCTTCCTCTAACATTCGCGGTGATACCTCACATGCGTGGTGCAAACACGTTTTGCTACCGCTGTACCCCACATTGCTTTTATTACTTTTACCATTTTTATCACGTGACATTTTTTTATTTGTCTTCATGCTTGTTAAGACAAAATTTATTCAATAAACCTTGATCGGTTATATTGACCTGCACTATCTGGAGTTTTCCTTTTCTCCCACCCTTGTGTCCATTTTTGGAACGATTTGGAACCTGTACGATCGGAGGGACCACCATCGTGTGAGCTGACCATTCATCATCCTGCTGGAATCGGTCGTAGGCACCCAGGTTATCCAGTTCCATCTTCTGGTCACGGCGACCATTAAGCTCGATTGACCCACTGTCATATGACAGGTGGGTCCACCGTTTCCAGTAAGAGTACCCGACTGTATCTACTGTGCCCTTCTTTTGTGTTTCCACCATCAACATTTGGGTCCTATGGTCCTTCCATGCTGTGACGGTGGTATCCATGAATAGACATCCTCTTCAACATATTTTGGACTATCTTTATGTATAATCTTGCATTCACTCTATATTCACTCATAGGGGTATGTTCCTCAGTTCCCATGGAGGATAGCTCATATCAGAGATCACCCATTGGAATGGACTGTTCATGAACTCTATGTATTGATTTATATATTCACTGTGGTTATCAGTTTATCACATATTTGAGCTACGGTCTGTAGCCATCTCTTTATATTTCAATATTGAGTTGGCCCACCCTTTGCAGCTATAACAGCTTCAACTCTTCTGGGAAGGCTGTCCACAAGGTTTAGGAGTGTGTCTATAGGAATGTTTGACCATTCTTCCAGAAGCACATTTGTGAGGTCAGGCACTGATGTTGGACGAGAAGGCCTGGCTTACAGTCTCCACTCTAATTCATCCAAGGGTGTCCTTATGGGTGGAGGACAGGACCAGTCAAGTTCCTCAACCCCAAACTCCTTCATCCATGTCTTTATGGACCTTGCTTTGTGCACTGTGCACAAATCATTTGGTGGAGGGGGGATTATGGTGTGGGGCTGTTTCTTAGGGGTTAGGCTTGACCCCTTAGTTCCAGTGAAGGGAACTCTTAAGGTGTCAGCATACCAAGACATTTTGGACAATTTTATGCTCCCAACTTTGTGTGAACAGTTTGGGGATGGCCCCTTCCTGTTACAACATGACTGTGCACCAGTGGTCTGGTCAGGACTTGCTGATCAGCTTAGCCCATTTTGGCCTAAATGTATGAAGAATTTTTATTGGATATGTTCTATAGCAGAAAGTAAAAAAATATTGTTTTGTTTCTTAAAATTCATTTTTTATTTTATTTATTTATTAGTTATGTAATAAAAAAAACAGTAGTGATCAAATATCACCAAAAGAAAGCTCTATGTGTGTGGAAAAAAATGATATAAATTTAATTTGGGTACAGTGTTGAATGATCGCGCAATTACCAGTTAAAGTAGCACAGTTCTGAATAGCAAAACATGCCGTGGTCATGGAGCGGGTAAAATCTTCCAGAGGCCAAGTAGTTAAAGCGGAGGTCCGCCAAATTTTATTTTTTTTAAAGTCAGCAGCTACAAATACTTCAGCAGCTGACTTTTAAAGTAAGGGCATTTACCTGTCCAGCGCGCCCACGATGTCGGCACCCGAGGCCGACTCGTCCCTCGGATGCTGCCGCCGCCATCGCCGACTTGCGCTGCGCAATGGCACTGGTCCCTGCTGTCTTCTGGGACCCGCGTGTTTCCCAGATAACAGCGGGGGGGGGGGGGCCGGATGTGGCGTAGACTCCTGCAGATAATGCGGGGATCTATGCCCAGAAGTGGGTGCAAATACCTGTCTTAGACAGGTATCTGCTCCCCCCTCCCCCCTGAAAGGTGCCAAATGTGACACCGGAGGGGGGGAGGAATCCGGACAGCTGAAGTTCATTTTTGTGTGGACCTCTGCTTTAAGCACAATGCAACATGCATGATAGAAGGCATGGAGGCAGGGGCGGCTCTAGGCTTTGTGAGGCCTTAAGCAAAACTTAAACACGGGGGCCCCACTCATGCCCATAATGGGTAAAAAAATTCAAGCAAATAAAAATGGCTGCAGAAAGTTGCACGGATCTAGCACACAGTGATTGAGCAGAGGCAAATTAGGCAGCCGCGAGGCCCCTGTGAGTGCGAGGCCTTAGGCGACCACCTAATTTGCCTAATTAAAGAGCCGCCTCTGCATGGAGGAGCTCAGCTATGAGGAAAGATTAGAGGAACTGAATTTATTTTCTCTTGAGAAGAGGAGAATAAGGGGGGATATGATCAACATGTACAAATACATAAGGGGTCCATATAGTGAACTTTCAGGTCATCACAGAGGACAAGGGGGTACTCTTTAAGTCTGAAGGAAAAGAGATTTAAAGTGGTTTTAAAGGCTACATGAAGATAAAAAAACCTTCTGTGTGCTGCCCCCCCCACAGCCCCCCTTAATACTTACCTGAGCCTCCTCTCGATCCAGTGA
The DNA here is from genome assembly GCA_029206835.1 of Rana muscosa. Lineage (NCBI taxonomy): Eukaryota > Metazoa > Chordata > Amphibia > Anura > Ranidae > Rana > Rana muscosa. The sequence continues at coordinate 47,915,415 of CM055120.1, forward strand.
TCTGCAAGAGAGGCTCGGCTGTCCCAGGACTCCCTCACCTCATTGGCTGAGACAGCAGCAGGCGCTATTGGCTCCCACTGCTGTCAATCACAGCCAGTGAGCCAATGAGGATAGAGCAAGGGCGGGGCTGAGCCAGGGCTCTATGTGTCTTATGAACACAGAGCCGGGCTCAGGAACGAGCACGCACCATTACCCCCATAGCAAGCGCCTTGATATTGGGGGGCACTATTCAAGGGGGAGGATCCAGGAGCGCCGACAAGGGACCCGAGAAGAGGAGGACCGAGGTTGCTCTGTGCAAAATCACTGCACAGGGCAGGCAAGTATAACATGTTTGTTATTTTTTTTTTTATCTGAACCTTTAGACCTAATGCACACTGGACGTTATATTAATGTTCTAAAAACGCCAGTAGCTTTGCAGTGAGTTTTTCAACGTTTTTGCAATGGTGCTTTTTTGCGTTTTTCAGCATTAGCGTGTTTTTTTTCCTTTTTTCAATGGTTTAAAAATGTTAAACGCTGGTGAGCCATGTTTTTAACCTCCCTGGCGGTTTGATTCTGTCTGGAATTATGTACCAAAAGCGGTACAATTATTTTGCATGGAAATTTGGTGTTATGTATTGTAGGCCTGCGATTCTTAGTAATTACTTACTTAAATCTGACCAAACAAGAGTCTAGTAGACATCCCGGGTATGATAAAGTTTGAAACACAAAATCATAAATTATAATATATTAAATAACTATAAATAATTATGTAGCGGGGTCTCCTTTAAGGCCCCGGGACTACGTTACCCAGAACCCCATCCGGCCTCGGGAAAGTTTCCACCGCAGAGACTCATGGGAGGGGGTTATTTAAGGAGGAGGCGAGGCGGAGCTCGGCCTCTTTGGACACCGCGCTGCAAACAACCAGTCTTCCTGTGCGGATCTGCTGCGGTGTAAGGCCCGAAGCCTGGGGCCTTGCGTGACTTCCGAAGAGCCTTCCACCCCACTGCGGAGCCTGGGTGGCATCTGACTTGTCGAGTGAGGACATCAGTTGGATCGGGGACCCGATCGTTTAGACGCTGTGTGCGGATACACAGCAGGTGGAAGTCCCGGACTGGGATCGCGTCCGGAGTGGTGAGCGGGCACCTGCCCAGACCAATAGACTGTGTCGTGTTCAGGCCTATAGAACTGCATAGGCTCACAGTTCGTTTATCTGCTGTTCCACGGGGGGACCGGTAGCAGGACAGAGTTGAAGTGTCCCTCCCCCCATTATAGTTGTTCCAAGTTACTGCCTGTTGTGGATTACAAACTAAAATTTCATCAAGTGCACCACCGAAAGCTGGCATGCGAAGAAATCCTTATAGGAAGTGACTGAGATTTACTCCATATCAGGCCTGACTCGGGTGGGGAGATAATATATTGTTTAGTGCGCCATAGGGCGCGCACACCATAATAGCTACGCGTGGTGGTGTACCGCGCAGCGCCATTATAGTGTGCTGAATTGATTGCTGCAGGGCTCTGCAAGCCAGTTGCATGTGTGATGTTATGCCTATGCTATTTACTGCAAGAGTAAAACCGTTATAATCAATCTCTCGCCTTAGTGTGTTGTCTTACTGCTTAGAGATTAATTCATGCAATACAATTGAATGTGGTATAAGTATAACCCTAGACTAACTGTGCCAGAGTGGGTCGAGTAAGATTGCCGGGGGTTGGCGGTACTGCACACAGGGCCCGAAAACAAACCAGCGGCTCTCTTAACTGGGGGTAGCGCTACAATTATAACAAATAGTAATGTAATTATAATAAAAATTATTCAATAATGTAATCAAATCAAAAACACTGAAATTTGCTCAGTTGCAGAATTGTCGCTGTCATTAGATTTAGTGTTTTGATGATGAATTTCCCCACAAATCGCTTTCGCTCAATTCTGCGAGTGATTCTAATTTATTATCGCTGTTTTCTAGCTGGTCTAAAACCACTTTTGACATAAAGGGACACTTTTTGGTTGCTATGGACAATCTCCAGTTTACAGGCAGAAAGAACAGTTTTTATAATATAAAACTACATGCAGGACACTGGACAGACCACTAGGGACAAAGGGGATGTGTTATTATTTGATACAGTACTGTAATCTGTAAGATTACTGTATGTATACTGTGTGTTTCACTTTTTTAATTTGGCGCCAAACTCCGCCCCCGTGCGATGCAACATCACAGGGAACGGAGCTCGGCACTGACTGGCACTAGCCAGACTCGGGATTACCGCTAAGGAGGTTAAGCGTTCATCAGCGTTTTTAGGCGTTTGACTTTGGATCGTTTTTACAGCTGAAAAACTCCTCTCAGAACCCACTAGTTTTGGGAGTTTTTTCCAGCCAAAAACAGCCTATGGGTGTATGGACACTCAGGATAACATGCTGGAGAGTTTATTGACTGTAGAAATAAACGTCTGAAGCCAAAAACAGCAGCTGCAAAATTTCCAAAAACGTCCAGTGTGCATGAGGCGCTAATGTCACTTTAGGCTCCATGCACACTAGCGGTTTTTTAAGCTCCTAGAAGCTGTTATTGGCATTTTGTCTGCGCCTGGAAGCTAAATAGTGTTATCCTATGTGTCTATGAACACTACTTTAGGCTATTAGCATTTGAGCTTCAGCATCTAGGAGCAGAAAAAAAATAATTGTTTTTGTAGAGTTAAATGGAGCGTTTTTCCAGCACCTAAATGCTACTAATAGTGTTTTGAGCTTTTACTGCAAAGACTGCTAAAAAAATGCTAACGCTCTTAAGTGCTGCTAAACCGCTACTACAAAAAAGCTATTACCAGAATTTTTTTATCCAGCGTTTATTTTAGCTTAAATAAACTCTAGTGCAGGGGTCTCAAACTGGTGGCCCTCCAGCTGTTGCGAAACTACAAGTCCCATCATGCCTTTGCCTGTGGGAGTCATGCTTGTAACTATCAGCTTTGTAATGCCTCATAGGACTTGTAGTTTTGCAACAGCTGGAGGGCCACCAGTTTGAGACCCCTGCTCTAGTGTGTATGGAGCCTTAACCTCCAAATAAGGAAAGGCTTCTTTACAGTTAAGCCCTGTACACACGATCGGATTTCCTATGGTTTTTAAACCGATGGATTTTTCCATCGGAACACCGATATAGCTGACTTCTATCAGTCTTGCCTACACACACACCATCAGTCAAAAAACTGACCGTTCCAAACGCTGTGACGTAAAACACTCAGATGAGCCGAGAAAAATGAAGTTCAATGCTTCTGAGCATGCGTCGACTTGATTCTGAGCATGCGTGGGTTTTTTCTCTGATGGAGTGCCCCACAGATGATAGTAATTTTCTATCAGTTTTTTCCCCATCGTATAAATTTAAAACATGTTCTATTTTTAAACACTGATGGAAAAAAGACCGATGGGGCCCACACACGATCGGTTTGTCCGATGAGAAAAGTCCATCGGACTGTTTTCATCGGTAAAACCGATCGTGTGTACACGGCTTAAGGGCTGTGAAAATGTGGAATAGAATCCCTCAAGAACTAGTTCTTTCCAGCTCAGTAGATTGAATTAAAAAAGCTGGATTCCTTCCTAAATGCACAAAAAATATCTGGATACTAATATTTTATAGGTAAAGTCAATCCAGGGAATATCCAATTGCCTCTGGGGGATCATGAATTATGTCCCCCCCCCCCCCCGCTGGAGCAAATTGGATCATGCTTTATTGGGTGTTTTTTTGCCTTCCTCTGGATCAACTGTGCGAATAGGATTGTGTATATGGGGGGTTTTGATTTGTGTGTAAACGTGCCCTTTATTTATCGCCACAGTCTAACTACAGAATAGATTTTGCTGTGACATTTTAATGCTTTCTAAGGCCCCTTTCACACTTGTGCGACTTGTCCTGCAAAGTCGTATGACAAGTCGTTCCCCCTGATTTCCAAACATAACCATTCATATCTGTGCGACTTCAAATCGTGCCGACTTCAGGAGTAGTCCCTGTACTACTTTGGTCCGACTTTCATGCTAGTTGCGGTCCATTGACCTCAAGTTTACACAGGCATTGCTTGAAATCGTGGAAAAATCGTGGCCGCGAAATCACGCGATTTTCAAGTCGCAGCAGTGTGAAAGGGGCCCGAAGAAGTCAAAAAGTCAAAGCTGATAGTTTCCTAAAAAAGATAACTTCTCTGATTACAGTCTCATTAAACAAAAAAAAAACAACAAAAGATGCCACTGTAAGTCTGAATACACAAGGTGCAGCACGACGCATCTATAACCAGGCAGACGGGTCTGCAGATGTTGTCACATTAGATCATTGCTCTATATTAGCAGTATGATCTCATTGGCTTTAACAAAAAACATGGAATAAGCAATCTCAGAATACACCAGTTTGGCACTCTGGGCAAATTGCTATTTCATTTTGGCTGAAAGGCTGAACTGGAGAGATGCTGCAATGATAATCTAATGAAACAACACTAATAAATTCAATAGCACATAATGCAGCGTAGATCTTTTATGAGTCAATGAGGTCATACAATGAATGGAACATAAATGTGACCAATAGACATCCCTAAAAGACCATGTTGAGAGAAGCAGCTAAAATGCTAACAATCAAAGCAACACAAATGGGTCAACATTATTTGCTTGCATGATCGGTAGGTAGGTTTATTAACCACTTCCTTACTGGGCACTTAAACCCCCTTCGTACCCAGACCAATTTTCAGCTTTCAGCGCTGACGCACTTTGAATGACAATTGCGCGGTCATAAAACGCTGTACCCAAATGATATTTTTATATATTTTTTCCCACAAATAGAGCTTTCTTTTGGTGGTACTTGATCACCTCTGCGGTTTTTATTTTTTGCGCTATAAACAAAAAAAGACAGAAAATTTTGAAAAAAAACAATATTTTTTTACTTTTTGTTATAATAATATCCCAATATTTTTTTTTTTTTTTTATATTTTTTTTCTCAGTTTAGGCCGATACGTATTCTTCTATTTATTTTTGGTAAAAAAAAATGCAATAAGCGTATAGTGATTGGTTTGCACAAAAGTTATAGCGCCTACAAAAGAGGGGATAGAATTATGACATTTTTATTATATTTTTTTTTTTTACTAGTAATGGCGGCGATCTGCGGACACATCGAACACTTTTGACACTATTTTGGGACCATTCACATTTATACAGCGATCAGTGCTATAAAAATGCATTGATTACTGTATAAATGTGACTGGCAGGAAAGGGGTTAACACTAGGGGGCGATCAAAGGGTTAAATATGTTCCCTATTTGTGATTCTTACTGTGTGGGGGAGGGGACTGACTGGGGGAGGTGACCGATCTGTGTCCCTATGTACAAGGGACACAGCATCGGTCTCCTCTCTCCCTGACAGGATGTGGATCTCTGTGTTTACACACAGAGATCCACGTCCTGCCTCTGTAAAAGCCGATCGCATGTACCTGTCAGACATCGCGGCCGCCAGGCACACGCATCGGCATCACGTGATGCGGAGCGCACAGCTGTTCCCCGCCGCGCGCCCTCGGCGGGATGTAAACAGAGAAGGACGTCCTGGGGACGTCCACTCGGCACTTGAAAACCGCGCTGCAGCCATCTTTCGGCCATCGCGGATCTCAAGTGGTTAAAGGGGTTGTAAAGGTACAAGTTTTTTCACCTTAATGCATTCTATGCATTAAGGTGAAAAAACATCTGAGGATTAGCGCCCCCCCCCCCGAGCCCCCGTTTACTCACCTGACCCCTCGAAAGTCCCGCACTGTGAACGCGCTGGCTTCTCGGCTCATTCATTGGTTGATTGAAAGCAGCGCAGCCATTGGCTCGGGCTGCTGTCAATCACTTTCAATGACGCGCCGCGCCGGGGGGCGGGGCCGAGTGATACAGTGAGCGGCTGTATCACGGGAGCGCGCCCGCAAGAACTCACCATCATGCGAGCTCGCTCGCATGAAGGTAGTGAATTCTTGCAGGGAGGAGCAGAAACAGCCGCCGAGGGACACAAAAAGACCAGGTTCGGGGCCACTCTGTGCAAAACTAGCTGCACAGTGGAGGTAAGTATAACATCTTTGTTATTTAAAAAAAAAAAAAAAAAAAAATTTGCCTTTAGTGTTGCTTTAAATGAGCAAGACGTGCTTGCATACAGGCAACAAAGACGGCCTTGAAGCGGTAGTAAACTTGAACCAACAGGCAGTGGTGGATTTTGTTTTGGGCTGCCCTAGGCTGAACTAAAATCGGGCTTCCTCCCATCTAAATTTGTCCCACCCCTTCCTATCCATTGACACCCCCTGCTATCCGATCCTGTCCGTCAAAAATAGACTGATGGGGGATCTATTCCCCGCACAAGGCAAATGGCTTGTTTGCCTCTTGGTAGATACACCGCCAATAGCCAATGATGTCACTGGCGCATAAGCACTGAGAACACACAAGGGAACGCAGAGTGCCATGCTGTGATGGGAGAGACATCAACGCCGCCTGGCCATTCAAACAGCCGGAGCACCAAACCTGAAAGAAAGACCAGGTGAAGATCAAAGCATGCGAAAGTCTGCCATAATGTGCTGTAATTATGGCAATAACCTGTGGGGGGCCCTGATATATTCATACATACACATACTGGGGCCAATTTAGACAGGAGCAAATGAACCTACCAGCATGTCTTTGGAGTGTCGGAGGAAACCCACGCAAGCACAGGGAGAACATACAAACACTGTAGTGCCGTGGTTGGGATTCAAACCCACAACCCTAGTGCTGCTAGGTGAAAGTGCTAACCACTTAGCAACTGTGCTGCCCTGGTAACTGTCACAACCAAACTGTCAAAACCACCAAAAGGCTGGTGTCATTGCTGATCACATGTGCAGCGCCATGACGGTTGCATATCAAACAAAGGCTAAAGCTTCATTGGCTGAAAAAGATAGGAGGGTTTAGTTCCACTTTAAAGAGGAACTTCAGTCTGACTAATGCCCTTGCTCTGAGTTTTCCCAAGCCTGAGCAGGCAACACAGATTCAGGATCGCCATGATAGCGCCATCTTTGTGCATTAATGTGGAAAACCTTGAAGGTCTCTGCTGGGTCTAAAAGGCTGGGCAGGGACCTCCGGCACATATGCACACACGTGGAATTTAACACAGGGTCATTCTCGGCTAGGCTGCAGATAAAAAAAAAATCAAAGCACTTAAAAAACAAATGCATCCAAATGTGGGAGAGGGTGGAGGCTGGTGCCAGGTGCAAAAAAAATAGATTTTCGGGGTGAAGGTCTTCTTTATACATTGCCGACCGCAATACGTATATTATATATTTCCGGGGTGGTGGGAGTGGATGCCCCTCACCCCACTGCTTGCCAGTGTTTCTCGGGCTTATCGTTTCCACCAGTTTACCAGAGAAACGGTTCAACGGTGCGGCCGGCTGCTCCTATAGGTGATCAAAGAGTAGATACTCTGATCGCCCCTATAGTCTTGGAGGACCGGAGCGACCTAATGACATTACTTCCGGTCCAGGTTGGAAGTAATTTTTATTTTTTTACATTTTAAAGCAAAAGATCAAAAAAAAGTTTTTTAGATTTTTTGCTTTTAAAAGGTAAAGAAGAAATTTGGGGTCTTTTTGACCCCAGATCTCTCCATAAATTGGACCTGTCATCCTTATTTCTATTACAAGGGATGTTTACATTCCTTGTAATAGGAATAAAAGTGATTTCATTTTTTTTTTAAAGGGACAGTGTAAAAAAAAAAAAAGTTAAATAATAATTATAAAAAAAATGTTTTTAAAAGTGCCTCTATCCCTTCGAGCTCACGCACAGAGGGTATGTAAGTCGCACACACACATGTAACCGGAATTCGCACCACACATTTGAGGTATCACCACGAACATTGCAGCAAGAGCAATAATTCTAGTTCTAGACCTCCTCTGCAACGCTAAACAGGTAATCTGTAAAGACGTTTAAATCGTCGCCTATGGAGATTTTTAGCTACTGTAGATTATTTTCATTCCACGAGCATGGGCAATTTTAAAGTGTGACACGTTAGGTATCTATTTACTCCGTGTAACATCATCTTTCACATTATGCAAAAAAAAAAAAAAATCGGGGTAAATATTGTGTTTTTTTTTTATTGTTTTAATTCATTAACCACTTCCATACTGGGCACTTATACACCTTCCTGCCCAGACCAATTTTCAGCTTTCTGCGCTGTTGCACTTTGAATGACAATTGCGCGGTCATGCTACACTGTACCCAAACAAATTTTTATCATTTTGTTCCCACAAATAGAGCTTTCTTTTGGTGGTATTTGATCACCTCTGCGATTTTTATTTTCTGCTAAAAATTTTTTAAAAAGACCGAAAATTTTGAAAACAAAACGTTTTTTTTTTGTTTCAGTTACAAAACTTTGTAAATAAGTAAGTTTTCTCCTGCACTGACGGGCACTGATAAGGCGGCACTGATGGGCACCGATGAGGTGGCACTGATGGGCACCGATGAGGTGGCACTGATGGGCACCGATAGGCGACACGGAGGGGCATCGATAGGCGACACGGAGGGGCACCGATAGGCAGCACCGATAGGCACAGATAGGTGGCACGGATGGGCACAGATAGGCGGCACGGATGGGCACAGATAGGCGGCATGGATAGGCGACACGGATGGGCACTGATAGGCAGCATGGATGGGCACTGATAGGTGCCATAGATGGGCATGGATGGGCACTGATAGGTGGCATGGATGGGCACTGATAGGTGGCACTGTACTGTGGCACTGTACTGTATTGTGTTGTACTAATGGATGCCAATCAGTGCCAAACAATAATGCCTGCCAATCAGTGGTGCCAATTGTGGGCACTGATTGGCATCCATTGTGGGCACTGATTGGCATCCATTAGTATATTCTAATTGGCATCCCTGGTGGTCTAGGGTGGCATACCTTAAGGTGGGCATCCCTGGCGGTCTGGTGGCATCCCTGGTGGTCCAGTGTGGGCATCCTCAGGGGGGCTGCGCTGATAATCGATCAGCACAAACCCCCCCTGTCAGAGGAGCAGCCGATCGGCTCTCCTCTACTCGCGTCTGACGCGAGTGAGGAAAAGCCGATGACCGGCTTTTCCTGTTTACATCGTGATCAGATGTGATTGGACATGGCTGATCACGTGGTAAAGAGTCTCCGTCGGAGACTCTTTACCTAGATCGGTGTTGCGGGGTGTCAGACTGACATCCCGCAACAACGATCGCCGCGATGCGCGCCCCCGGGGGCGCGCAGCGGCTCAAAATCCTGAGGACATCATATGACGTCCAGTCAGGATTTTTAAACCACTTTGCCGACGTCAATCCGCTATAGGGCGGGCGGCAAGTGGTTAAAGTGTATTTTTTTTTTAATTGTATCGCGCAAATATTGCGTGACATAAACAATTGCAACAATCACCATTTTATTCCCTAGGGTCTCTGCTAAAAAAAAAAAATGTATAATGTTTGGGGGTTATAAGTAATTTTCTAGCCAAAACAAAATGTTGTAAACAAAATGTGCCAGAAAAAGCCTGGTCGGCAAGCGGTTAATAAAGGAAGAACATTATTTCTGCATCTTGCTGGGCGGCATTCTTGTTGTTGGTACCATTTATTACTTCGGTGAAGATGAGCCGAGCCAGCACCTGAGATGTGACTGGAGAGCATAGCCTGATCTTGCCTGGAGCGCCATGTGGAATATTTGACATCACAACGGTAACGCCATTCCTCTGCTCTTTCTTGACATCAGCATGTTCCCTGTAACTATAACATCTGCCCTTCTTCCAGTCTAAATGTCGCCATGCCAAGGATTGCATGAGACACAGAGCCAAACAGAATCAGGTACTAACATACTTGCATTTAAAATGCATTGAATTATTTTGTATAAATACATAACTGAATCCGTTAATGTTTCTATCTGCCTGTAGTTCATTTTAAAGAGAACAAAGTTATTGTACTTGTTTAATTGATATCGCAAGCAGCAAAGTGCAGTGATCCATAGCAATCAATCAGCATTCACCGAAGCACTTTGTACCTTGCTCTGTTTTCCTGAATAAGCCTAAAAGAGGATGATAATTCAGAAGATAGAAGATCTCAGTTGCTGCCAAAATGGCTTTATTGGTTCCATCAAAGTTCCTCTATAAAAAAAGAGTAGAAATAAGAATTCCTGGTCCCAATGACCTGAGACCGAGAGTTCCTTCATCTGCTATTTTATGGAGCAACTTTGATGGAACCAATAAAGTCACTTTAGAAGTCATTGATCTACCATCTTCTATGTTATACAGTAAATGTCAAGTATATTTTATAACAAAGACAATTATATTTCATATACTGATACCTCCTCAAGAGGAAAAGGGACTCGGAGCTGTGTTTAGTTATAAATAAAGTACCGTATATAAGCCGAGTTTTTCAGCACATTTGTGTGCTGAAAATGCCCCCCTCGGCTTATACTAGAGTCACCTTTTTGCGCCTGATCTCCTAGACTTTGGGGACCCGGTACTGGCCAATCTTGGCACACATGTAGCCCCACTCTTCCTCTACAAGTGTGCAAACTTTTTTGTCCAGGGGACCTACGGCCGGGGAGCACCGATTTTTCAAAGTAGGGCACCCCTTCCTTAGACTCCCATGTTAAATGGTAATTTCTCCGGTGGAACCCGGTACTGGCCAGTCGTAGGACCACTGGACCCGAAACTTGGCACACATGTAGCCCTATTTCTCCTCTACAAGTGTGCAAAGTTTTTTGTCTGGGGGACCTACGGCCGGGGAGCACAGATTTTTCAAAGCCGGGCACCCCTTCCATAGACTCCCATGTTAAACGTCAGTCTAGTCATGGACACAGTGAGGCATGGACACAGTAAGGCATGGGCACAGTGAGGCATGCAGATGGACACCCTAGGCTTATACTCGAGTCAATACGTTTTCCCAGTTTTTTGTGGTAAAATTAGGTGCATCGGCTTATATTCGGGTCGGCTTATACTCGAGTATATATGGTAAATGGTTTATCTATAAGATTCAAGATAATATAATTATATTATAATTAATATTTTCATAGCCTGTAATGACATGCTCTAACCATAATAAGGGTATTCATACAAGACAGAGGCTTTATTAATTTAGTGCAAAGAGTGACAGCATGTGGTCACCCATAGGAAACCAGGTTTATACATCTACCCTTATCTTTGCAGTGCAGCAAAACTCCACTCCGATACCGTGAAATAGTCCCCAAACGTCTGCCAGGAACCAACACTTCACCTGAGAGGCTCCTTTGTCTGATTAAATCCTTGTACTGAGCCATCTGATAAGAGATGAACTACTGCTGTGATAACCCATTAAAAAATGGGCTTTGTAAGCACAGCTGAGAGTAATACAATGCTTTACAAATAAAAAGGAAAGTAGAGCTCCACCTGCTGGCTGAAAAGAAGATTACATATTATCCACTTGCCGACTGCCCACAGTACATTTACGTCATGACTGACATTAAAGCAGAGGTCCACCCTGAAAAATTTTTTACCCTAAAATTCATAAAAAATTCATAAAAAAAAAAAAAATTGAAAAAAAAAAATTATACTCACCTGAAATGCCCGTCCCCTAATCTGCCTCTAATGTGCCTCTTCCTTATCCTCGGATTGAGAACTTCCGTTTCCTCTTCTTCTGAATGGGGCGCGCTGCCTTCTGGGAACTGTGTGTATCCCAGGAGGCAAGCCGCCCATTCACAAAGCGCCGTGCAAGTGGCGCATGCGCAGTAGGAAACGGGCAGTGAAGCCGTAAGGCATCACTGCCTGTTTCCCTTAGTCAGGATGGAGGAGCCGGGACCTGCCAGCAGCGATCGATTGCCGTCGGGGACCGACATTGCAGGCGAGTAGGACAGGTAAGTGTCCTTAGTAGCTGCTGACTTTAAAAAAAAATTCAAATCTGGGCGGACCTCCGCTTTAAGTATCGTTGTTATGGCAGCAACTAGCTGCCATAACCCCGGTATCATTTTATTCTGTGGGCGATTCATCGTCAGTTAAAAGTGGTCTCAGCGCGGGATCACTTTTAGAGGTGGCGGGAGAGGTTTTGGGGGAGAGGTGGCCCCCCCCCACCACTTCCCGGTCATTCCCGAGCTTACCGGAGACGTCGGTAAGCCTGGAACCGATCCAATACAGCCGATGACTAGGCAGGAAGTCGAGTGAGGGCAAGATAGCCCCCACTCAGCTCTATGCCCTTGGAGGACCTGAGCGACCTCTGACGTCACTTCCGGTTTTCGAGCTTAACCACTTAAAGACCGCCCACCGCATATATACTGTGGTGATCGTGGTACAGAGAGGCAGAATGGGGATCTGCCTATGTAAACAAGGCAGATCCCCATTCTGATGGGGACAACATGGAGATCTGCTTTTCCTAGTGATTTGGAACAGCGGTCTCTGTGTTAACCCTTTGATCGCCCCTGTGGTTAACCCCTTCCAAGCCAGTGTCATTTATACAGTAATCAGTGCATTTTTTTTTAGCACTGATCACTGTATTGGTGTCACTTGTCCCCAAAAAGTGTCACTTAGTATAAGATTTGTCTGCCGCAATGTCGCAGTCTTGCTAAAAATAGATTGCCGCCATTACCAGTAAAAACAATAAAAAAAAGTCCAAAAATCTATCCCCTATTTTGTAGATGCAAACCAATCAATATACGCTTATTGGGATTTTTTTACCAAAAATATGTAAGAAGAATACATATCGGCCTAAACTGATGAATGAAATGAATCCATTTAGTTTTTTTATATTTTTCTTTTGGATATTTATTATAGCAGAAAGTAAAAAATATTGTTTTTTTTTTTTTTTTTAATTGTCGCTCAATTTTTTGTTTATAGCGCAAAAAATAAAAAAGCGCAGAGGTGATCAAATACCACCAAAAGAAAGCTCTATTATTTTTGGGAAAAAAAGGTCATCAATTTTATTTGGGTAAGTCACACAACCGTGCAATTGTCAGTTAAAATAAGGCAGTGTTGTATCACAAAAAATGGCCTGGTCATTAAGGGGGTAAATCCTTTCGGGCCTGAAGTGGTTAAAAAGATGATTTTATTAATTTTTTTAAAGTTGAAGCGTCTTTTTTTGCTTTTATAGGTAAATGAGAGATCTTGGGATCTTTTTGACCCCAGATCTCTCAGTAAGGCCCCTTTCACACTGGGGCGGGCAGGTGATGTGGCGGTATAGCGGCGTGATTTTTCGCGCCGCTATACCATCGTATTTACTGCGATATTCGGCTGCTAGCGGTGCGGTTTTAACCCCCCGCTAGCGCCCGAAAAAGGGCAACAGCCTCGGTTTGCAGATGGTATTACCGCTGTGTCCCATTGATTTCAATGGGAAGGAGCGGTATACACACCGCTCCTTTCACCGCTCCAAAGATGTGGCTTGCAGGAGATTTTTTTTCCTCCTGCCAGCGCATCGCCTCGGGCTTTCACATTGAGAATACTGGGGCAGGAGTATTTCAGGCGTTATTTATGCGCTATTTTTAGCGCTAAAATACGCCTCAGTGTGAAAGGGGTCTTAACCACTTAACGACCGCTCACTGTACATATACGTCGGCACAATGGCACCGACAGGCACAATCACGTACAGTGTACGTGATTGCCTTTGTACAGTTGGGGGGTCCAATCGGACCCCCCTTCTGTACAGTGAGCGGTCGGAATTCGTCTGGGAGCGATCCGAGATGGGGGGGCGAAGGTTCTATTCCGGCCACCCCCCCGCGATCGCTCCCGGCGAATGAGAATGCCCCCTCTGCCTGTGTAATGTAAACACAGGCAGAGGAAGCAGGAGGAAGTGATGTCATCTCTCATGCGGCGCTCACATATAGCGAGCGCCGTACAAGAGAAGACATCAAGGTTAGTGCACAAACACTACACTAACACCAGCACACATAGGCACATAAATCGCCCCCCCAGGCCCCCCCCAGATCACCCCCCAGCCCCCAGTCACAGTGTCACTGATTGCAGTGACCATTTATTTACTGATCACTGCAATCAGTGACATTTGTGACTGTAAAAGTGTCACTTCAGTTTAGTTTTAGGTCCAGTGTAGCCCCCTAACCCCCCCTAATAAAGGTTTAACCCCTTGATCACCCCCCCAGATAACCCTTTCACCCCCTAGCACCGTCGTCGCTAAGCGATCATTTTTCTGATCGCTGTCTTAGCGTCGGTGATGCAGATCGGTAGCCAGTAATTTTTTTTAGGTTCGCCGCAGGTTTTTATAGCGTCGGGTACCCCCATAAATTATCTAATAAAGGTTTAACCCCCTTGATCGCCCCCCAGGTAACCCTTTCACCCCCTATCACCACTGTCGCTAAGCGATCATTTTTCTGATCGCTGTCTTAGCGTCGGTGATTCAGATCGGTAGCCAGTATGTTTTTTTTAGGTTCGCCGCAGGTTTTTATAGCGTCAGGTACCCCCATAAATTATCTAATAAAGGTTTAACCCCATTGATCGCCCCCCAGGTAACCCTTTCACCCCCTATCACCACTGTCGCTAAGCGATCATTTTTCTGATCGCTGTCTTAGCGTCGGTGATGCAGATCGGTAGCCAGCAATTTTTTTTAGGTTCGCCGCAGGTTTTTATAGCGTCAGGTACCCCCATAAATTATCTAATAAAGGTTTAGCCCCCTTGATCGCCCCCCAGGTAACCCTTTCACCCCCTATCACCACTGTCACTAAGCGATCATTTTTCTGATCGCTGTCTTAGCGTCGGTGATGCAGAACGGTAGCCAGTAATTTTTTTTAGGTTCGCCGCAGGTTTTTATAGCGTCAGGTACCCCCATATATTATCTAATAAAGGTTTTAACCCCCTAATTGCCCCTAGTTAACCCTTTCACCAGTGATCATCATATAAGTGTTACGGGTGACGCTGGTTAGTTAGTTTGCTTTTTATAGTGTCAGGGCACCCGCCGTATATAACCCAATAAAGGTTTAACCCCCTGATCGCCCGGCGGGTGATATCAATTAGGTTTTAGCGTCAGAGAGGGTCTGCGTCACACCCCAGGCAGCGTCAGGTTATTGCCAGTAATGCTAACACCCACGCGTGAAGCATACACCCTCCTTAGTGGTATAGTATCTGAACAGATCAATATCTGATCTGATCAGATCTATACTAGCGTCCCCAGCAGTTTAGGGTTCCCAAAAACGCAGTGTTAGCGGGATCAGCCCAGATACCTGCTAGCACCTGCGTTTTGCCCCTCCGTCCAGCCCAGGCCACCCAAGTGCAGTATCGATCGATCACTGTCACTTACAAAACACAACACACATAACTGCAGCGTTCGCAGAGACAGGCCTGATCCCTGCGACTCCAGTGCTGTAGGAGGTGATTTCACCACCACAGTTAAAAAAAAAAGCAAATATGCCAAAGCATTGGGGCAGCAGGGGCGGAGGAGTGATTTTGCTCCTAATGCCGCGTACATACGGTCAAAATTCCAACGGAGGCTTGCCCGTGGAAAAGTCCGACCATGTGTGTGCGGCATACCTTTTTTGCGGGAGGATGTCCCCATGCTTCGGCATATATAAATGGTGCATGTGTGCCCATCATTAGAAGTGGGTGGATGAAGGGCGGTATTCTAATGGTGGGCATACCCACCCGATCAATCTCTTTTTTCATTCAGCCACCTGGCTGCATGAAAAAAAAAGATTACAATACATGTCCAACAAGGACCAGCAACGTACTGGTATGTTGCTGGACTTTGAATGGTTATACCAGATTGATGCCTGCGGGTTTAGGTATCATCTTGGTATCATTCTTTTCAGCCAGCGGCCGGCTTTCATGTAAAAGCAATCCTAGTGGCTAATTAGCCTCTGGACTGCTTTTACAAGCAGTGGGAGGGAATGTCCCCCCCCCCCCCCGGATATAAAAAGCGCCATTGGGAAATTGGGAAAGCATTTTATCACACCGATCTTGGTGTGGTCAGATGCTTTGAGGGCAGAGGAAAGATCTAGGGTCTAGACCCCAGTTTTTTAAAAAAAAGAGTACCTGTCACTACCTATTGCTATCATAGGGGATATTTACATTCCCTGAGATAACAATAAAAATGATTTAAAAATAAATAAATATGGAAGGAACAATTTAAAAATAAAATAAAAAAGCAAAATTAATAATAAAAAAAAAAAAGCACCCCTGTCCTGCCCTGCTCTTGCCCAATGGCGAACGCAAGCGTCGGTCTGGCGTCATATGTAAACAGCAATTGCACCATGCATGTGAGGTATCACCGCGAAGGTCAGATCGAGAGTAGTAATTTTAGCAGTAGACCTCTTCTGTAAATCTAACGGGGTAACCTGTAAAGGCTTTTAAATGCTTTTAAAAATTTATGTAGTTTGTCGCCAATGCGCGTTTGTGCGAAATTTTAAAGCATGTCGTGTTTGGTATCTATGTACTTGGCCTAAGATCATCTTTTTTATTTCATCAAACATTTGGGCAATATAGTGTGTTTTAGTGCATTAAAATTAAAAAAACTGTATTTTTTCCCCAAAAAATGCGTTTGAAAAATCGCTGCGCAAATACTGTGTAGAAAAAAAAATGCAACACCCACCATTTTATTCTGTAGGGCCTTTGCTTTAAAAATATATATAATGTTTGGGGGTTCAACATAATTTTCTTGCAAAAAAAAAAAATGTTTTCATGTAAACAAAAAGTGTCAAAAAGGGCTTTGTCTTCAAGTGGTTAGAAGAGTGGATGTAAGCTTCCTAATGTTGTGTATAAAATGCCAGAACAGTTCAAAACCCCCCCAAATGACCCCATTTTGGAAAGCAGACACCCCAAGCTATATACTGAGAGGCATGTCGAGTCCATGGAATATTTTATATGTTGACACAAGTTGCGGAAAAAAGACAATTTTTTTATTTATTTTTTGCACAAAGTTGTCACTAAATGATATATTGCTCAAACATGCCATGGGCATATGTGGAATTACACCCCAAAATACATTCTGTTGCTTCTCCTGAGTACGGGGATACCACATGTGTGAGACTTTTTGGGAGCCTAGCCGCGTACGGGACCCCAAAAACCAATCACCGCCTTCAGGCTTTCTAAGGGTGTAAATTTTTGATTTCACTTCTCACTGCCTATCACAGTTTCGGAGGCCATGGAATGCCCAGATGGCACAAAACCCCCCCCCCCCAAATGACCCCATTTTGGAAAGTAGACACCCCAAGCTATTTGCTGAGAGGTATTGTGAGTATTTTGCAGATCTCGCTTTTTGTCACAAAGTTTTGAAAATTAAAAAAAAAAAAAAAAAAACCATTTACTTTCTTCATTTTCAAAAACAAATGAGAGCTGTAAAATACTCACCATTCCTCTCAGCAAACAGCTTGGGGTGTCTACTTTCCAAAATGGGGTCATTTGGGGGGGTTTTGTGCTATTTTGGCATTTTATGGCCTTCGAAACTGTGATAGGTAGTGAGGAGTGAAATCAAAAATTTGCGCCCTTAGAAATCCTGAAGGCGGTGCTTGGTTTTCGGGGTCCCGTACGCGGCTAGGCTCCTAAAAAGTTCCACACATGTGGTATCCCCGTACTCAGGAGAAGCAGCAGGATGTATTTTGGGGTGCAATTCCACATATAACCATGGCATGTGTGAGCAATATATCATTTAGTGACAACTTTTTGTAATTTTTTATTTTTTTTTGTCATTATTCAATCACTTGGGACAAAAAAAAAATATTCAATGGGCTCAACATGCCTCTCAGCAATTTCCTTGGGGTGTCTACTTTCCAAAATGGGGTCATTTGGGGGGGTTTTGTACTGCCCTGCCATTTTAGCACCTCAAGAAATGAGATAGGCAGTCATAAATTTAAAGCTGTGTAAATTCCAGAAAATGTACCCTAGTTTGTAAACGCTATAACTTTTGCGCAAACCAATAAATATACGCTTATTGACATTTTTTTTACTAAAGACATGTGGCTGAATACATTTTGGCCTAAATGTATGACTAAAATTGAGTTTATTCGATTTTTCTTATAACAAAAAGTAGAAAATATAATTTTTTTTCAAAATGTTCGGTCTTTTTCCGTTTATATCGCAAAAAATAAAAAATCGCAGAGGCAATCAAATACCATTAAAAGAAAGTTCTATTTGTGGGAAGAAAAGGACGCGAATTTCGTTTGGGTACAACATTGCATGTCCGCACAATTTACAGTTAAAGCAGCGCAGTGCAAAATTCTGAAATCACCTCTGGTCCTCTAGCTACCAAATGGTCCGGGGCTTAAGTGGTTAAGAGGACTAAATTAATGTTGTAAAGCGCTGCGCAAACTGTAGGCGCTATATAAATCCTGTATAATAATAATAATGTCATGCTTATTTGTATTACAAGGGATGTTTACATTCCTTGTAATAGGAATAAAAAAATAAAAGGGACAATGTAAAAATAAAAAACAAAAAAGGTAAACTAAATAACAAAAAAGAAAAAGTAAAGTGCCCCATCCCTTCATGCTCGCCCGCAGAAGCGAACGCATATGCAAGTCGCGCCCACATATGTAAACAGTATTCAAACCACATGTGGGGGATCGCCTGCGATCGTTAGAGCGAGAGCAATAATTCTAGCACTAGACCTCCTCTAACTCTAAACATGTAACCTGTAAACATTTTTAAAGCGTCGCCTATGGAGATTTTTAAGTACCATTCCACGAGCGTGCGCAATTTTAAAGCATGACATGTTAGGTATCTATTTACTCGGCGTAACCTCATCTTTCACATTGGATATGTCTTATAGCAGAAAGAAAAACTATTTT
This sequence comes from Rana muscosa, assembly GCA_029206835.1. Taxonomy (NCBI): domain Eukaryota; kingdom Metazoa; phylum Chordata; class Amphibia; order Anura; family Ranidae; genus Rana; species Rana muscosa. The sequence continues at coordinate 47,934,086 of CM055120.1, forward strand.
TTTTTTTTTCAAAATTGTCAACCTTTTTCTGTATATAGCGAAAAAAGTAAAAAAATGCAGAGGTGATCAAATACCACCAAAAGAAAGCTATTTGTTGTGAAAAAAAAGGACATAAAGCTTATTTGGGTACAGCGTTGCATGCCCGCGCAATTGTCAGTTAAAGTAACGCCATATCGCAAACAAATGCTGAGAGTGAATGTGTAGCGCTAAATGTGAAAACAGTAAAATATGTATACATCACTGGGTGAATGGCCTGGTCATGAAGGGGGGGTAAAACCTTCCGGAGCTCAAGTGGTTAATGTGATAGGTTGCCACTTTCCTTCCTTCCTCCAGTTTTTGCACAGCAACCTCCAATGTGACTTTATTTTCCACGGATGCAAAATAGATACAGGAGAGTGACCAGTAAGATTGATTCAGTGGCTGTTTACGTCTATGTGGATGCATTACACAGTTTATGAAGCGTGACAAATGCGCATTTTGTTCCAAGCAAGAGGAAAACAATTCTTTTTATTTCCAAACAGTAATCACTTGTACATCAGCGGCTCCAATTCATCGCTAGAGATTCTGAAGCTAACTGAGGGAGCGGATGGCTTTAAAGGGGTTTTACGTTAATGGAATAGATGGAAGAGTTGGCACTATAGTTTGTAATATTGAAGTTTTGTAATATATATATAAAAAGTCAAGAGGATTGCTGAACATAAAATGTATTGAACCGAATGTTCATACATAGCGAAAACTTTCCATGATTACCGTTTCGGGCTTACAAGCTCACGCCCTTCATAAGAACCAGAACACATCTAAGCCCTCGTTCACACAAATCGCGGGTTCGAAATTGTGTGAGTTCAACTGAACTTGAAAGATTTCAAGCCCGCATTTCAGTGCGAGTTCAAGGGCGATCTGTGTGGGTTCATGCACAGATGTCTATGGAAATCGCCATCGAAGTCACCAAAAGTAGTGCAGGAACTACTTTTGCAGATCGGCGCCCCGTCACACCAATTGGGACAGTGGCACAAGGCTGCGATTTGACATGTTATATCGCTCCGTTGTGAATGGGGGCTAAGTCACTAAGCACACACATATCAATTTAAACGTTTTAAAAAAACACATTTGAAGTCAATTATGTCATTAGTCATCAAATAAATTCAAGTCCTTCTTTTGTTTCTTTTCAATAGTATAGAAATGGTTAACAGCAGGGCCGGTGCTACCACTAGGCAAACTAGGCAGCCGCCTAGGGCACACTGCTGCCTAGGGTGCTCGGCCATTGGGTTTCCTACACTCTTACCCTCTGCAGCAAGCAAAAGTCTCAGCATCAGCAGGCAGCCGCTGCTCCGTTCGCACATAGTGTCAGAGGCGCAGCAGCGGCGGATGACTGTCTGTGTCCCAACCCCCGAATGAATGGAAGCAAGCCAACATATTCATTGATGGGCACTGGTAGGCTGCATTTGATGGGTTCTTCATTAAAAAGGTGGCGTATACATGGGCAGGGCAAAGGGGGTTGAGCCAGGGGTGGAGCCAATGGGGGGCGCGGCAAAATTAGGTTTTGTCTAGGGTGTCAAAAATCCTTGCACCAGCCCTGGTTAACAGAACAATTGCCCTCCCGACCTTTCATCAGAAGCTTCCAATTATCAGCCTGTCAGAGAAATATATACAGATATATATCACAAGGGGTTGTAAAGGTTTTTTTTTTTGTTTTTTTTTAAATAACTAACAGCTCATACTTACCTGCTCTGTGCAAGGGTTTTGCACAGAGCAGCCCCGATCCTCCTCTTCTGGGATCCCTCAGCAGTGCTCCTGGCTCCTCCTCTTCATCAAGTGCCCCCCTCGAAGAGCCGCTTTCCAATGGGGCACTCGTGTGGGTGCGTTCCTGAGTCCTGCTGCTGATTGACAGCCAATGGCTCCCGTTGCTGCCAAAAGCCAATCAGGAGTGCGAGTCCCAAGAGAGGCAAGGCTCTCGTGGACATCGCTGGATCGAGAGGGGGCTCAGGTAAATATTAGGGGGGACTAGGGGTGCTGCTGCACACAAAGGGTTTTTTAACCTCATGCATAGAATGCATGAAAGTAAAAAAAACGTGTTCCTTTGCAACCACTTTAATGATCAAGAATCAATTGAGGAATTTATCTAAGAGGTTTGATACTATATGGAAACCATGGCTTGACCACATGGATACGGGACTGAGATAAGAGGTGGGAAGGGGAAGGAAGGGAATACTTTTTTTTTTTTTTGTATGTTAAGAATATGTATGAGTTAATTTCAATGTTATTACTTTTTTATTTATTTTATTTATTTCTCTTAGATTTTTTGTGTGTATGTTTTTGTGATATAAAAAAAAAATGGAAAATAAAATCTGATAAAAAAAATAAAGAAAAAATAAAAAGAATCAACAGGAGAGGTGGAAAAAAGCACAGATCTACAGAAAAGATGAAGCAGAATCAGAATGAGTCTACAGGTTCTCAGGTACAGCTTCCTCTCCAGCAAGGAGAACAATGAGCAGCACAGTAGTGTCATCACCAAATTTCACTCCAAATCTGGTGAGGCAAAAATCTAAGAGTAATAAATAAAAAAATAAAAAAATGTAATAACATTGAAATTAACTCATACATATTCTTAACATAAAAATAAAATAAAAATATTCCCACCTCCTACAGTATCTCAGTCCCGTATCCATGTGGTCAAGCCACGGTTTCCAGATAACATCAAACCTCTTAGATAAATTCCTCAATTGATTCTTGATCATTAAAGTGGTTGCAAAGGAACAAGTTTTTTTTTACCTTCATGCATTCTTCATGCATTTCTGCCTTAATTCAGAAAAGGGTTCTCCTTTTTAAAATGAAGGAACCCTTGAAATAACTTTCCGGGCTCTGCTGATAATGACTGTATCTACAGCTCACTGTACAGTAATTTGATGGTCATCAGGAAGAATGCTCCTTAAGCCCTGTACACACGATCGGGAATCCCGTCTATTTGAAAACTGTTGGTTTTTCCCTACGGGATTCCTGCCAAGCTTGCCTTGAAAAGCCATGTATACACACGGGCACACAAAAGACTCGTCATTCTTTTGAATGGCAAGAACGCGGTGACGTCAAAGACTACGACGAGCCGGGTAAATTACGTTCTATGCTACCGCACATGCGTCAAATTGTTATCGAGCATGCGCGGTTTATTTCCCCTTCAGGTAAGCTTACAGACGACCGGTTTTCTCGGCAGGAAACACTCTGCTGGGAATCCCGATGAGAGCAGGTTCTCCATTTTTTTCCGGCAGTTTTCCTGTCGGGAAAACTGCTAGGGAGCATACACACAGCCGGGATTCCCGGCCAAAAACTCTCCTGGCAGTTTTCCTGCCGGGAAAACCGGTCGCGTGTACAGGGCTTTACACTTGTGGTCATTGGGAAGAATTCCCCCTTACAGCTAGTAAGGGGGGAGATAGCTAGAAAGACCATTGGTATCAGTGGGAACTTATCTGAGAGAGAGAAGCCCTGTACACACGATCGGATTTCCTATGGTTTTTTAACCAATGGATTTTTCAATCGGAAAACCGATGAAGCTGACTTCCATCAGTCTTGCCTACACACCATCAGTCAAAAAACCGACCGTTCCAAATGCGGTGACGTAAAACACTCCGATGAGCCGAGAAAAATGAAGGTAAATGCTTCTGAGCATGCGTTGACTTGATTCTGAGCATGCATGGATTTTTTATCCGATGGAGTTCCCCACAGACGATAGTAATTTGCTATCGGTTTTTTAACCATCGGATAAATTTAAAACATGTTCTATGTTTAAACACCGATGGAAAAAAGACCGATGGGGCCCATACACGATCAGTTTGTCCGATGAAAAAAGTCCATCGGACTGTTTTCATCTGTAAAACCTATCGTGTGTACAGGGCTAGATAGAAGCTGATCATTGTTCAAGGAACCCCTAGCAACCTCTGAAGGAACCATGGTGTTTCATGGAACCCTGTTTGAGAAAGGCTGCCTTAGATGATCTCACACTGCAGATATACAGCTATGATGCTGAGGATCAGGACAGCATGAGCAAAGGAAGGGCGCTACTATTTTCAGGAAGACTTCTATACATAAATACATTTTTCAGGATTCTACTAGTGTAATTAGCATTTCTAGATGTTCCCAATAACATAATAAGTCTTCATTTACTGAGTGCAGGTCCACTTTAATAGAGAAGAAAAGTGCCCTATTGTTTGCTTACATAGTCATTTAAAGGGCAGATGCTAACAAGAAAAAACAATATAAATCATTGTTATGGCTAATTAACAAAATGTATTAAAGATTTTATACCTAATAGTAAGAAGAAGTGAGAGAGAGGAATTTTGACCAGAAGTGGAACTGTCCCTCTGCAATAAGGAATGGTCTAGACCCCTGCTGCAATGCAACCCACTGTGCCATCATGCTGCCCATTCAACCATGCATTATGATAAAACATGCTAACAAATTCCTGTACCCTCGACTATATTTCTTCATCATTCTCGGTTTTCTAGCCACCATCTCAGCAGGTCACCGTGGCAAATATTCCGTCACCTTCCATACCTCCTAAATCTGTCGCCGTACATCTACGCCATGTGACTTTAATTTGAACAATATTGTACCAACATGTATTTGAAATGACTTTTGTGATGTGTGTTTTCCTGGTGAAGCGAAGTCTTGTCTGATGGAAAGAGCAGCGATATGATCACCGCAGACAAACGCTGCTGTAAATTGAGGCAGAGATCGTACGCGGAATACCAAGTATCATTGCTTCCCGACAAACCACTCTGCCCTCTCCAGTGATTACCACTGTTTATTCATCTTACTCCGTTCTTTTTTTTTTTTAAGAACTCATAATGGATATGGAAGTTTTTGTTTAAATGTGGACCTAAACTCCTGTCAGGGCCCCAATCCCTACTGTCCTGAAAGTAATTTGCCTTTAAAGTGTTACTAAACCCAGGACCCTGGTTCACTATATCTGGTCTCCCACAGTACACAGAACATGGAAATGCAATTATTTTCGTAAATATAAACTGCTAAATACCTTCTCATCAGCAGTATATAACAGTTTTGTGACTTCTATTAGTGTCCAGCCAAGCACTGGTTAAAGCTTGTAGGAGGAGATTTCATTCTCCTCTGACTGTCCTATTAGGATGCATAACCCCTGACCCCCAGTCTGGACAGTGGTGATTGGCCCTGTGCTGATCACATGCACTCTAAAAAAAAAACTCTCTAGCAATACACACCAAACTGAGTTCCCCCAAGGCACTGTACTATCAGCAGATGGATTGGTGGACAGTAAACAAAAGGTGAGGATCAGAGAAGACAGGATCAAACAGCCTGTTCCAACATAAAGTTCATAGAGACATGGATGAGTGAGTTTGGGGTGGAGGAACGTGATGTGTCCTGACCTCAACCCGATAGAACACTTTTGGGATGAATTAGAGCAGAGACTGTGAGCCAGGCCTTCTCATTCAACATCAGTGCCTGACCTCACAAATGCGCTTCTGGAAGAATGGTCAAACATTCCCATAGACACTCCTAAACCTTCTGGACAGCCTTCCCAGAAGAGTTAAAGACGTCATAGCTGCAAAGGGTGGGCCAACTCAATATTGAACCCTACGGACTAAGACTGGGATGCCATCATGTGCGTGTAAACGCAGGTGCCCCAATACTTTTGAAAATATAGTGTAGTTTGTGGTAAAAAACACAATTCCATCTAGTCCAACCAGTAAAATAAATTAAATAAATAGAATAAATAAATAGAAAACCTCCATTTGCAGAATCATATTCCGACAGTTGATCCAATAGAAGGCAAAAAAAAAAAAAAACCCTATAAAGCATGGTCCATTTTACTCCAGTGGGGGGAAAATAAACTCCTTCCTGATCCCCCATAAGGCAATCAGATGTTCCCTAGAATCAGATGAACAGTCGCTGGTGTTGGTAGGTCTCAAGAAAAAAAGCTAGCAGTGTCGTCTGAGGACAAAGGTTTTATGGAAAGGAAAGTGGTCATACCTAGAGATTACAATTTTGATAAGGGTCTGGCGAGGAAAAACTAAGGATAGGTTTGCTTTAATGTTAACTACACTTCCCTGCTTTATGTTGTCAATAGGCTGCTTTTTAGAATCATAATGGTACCTGCTGATAGATTTCGTCCAGATTTATGTGATCGCTTAAAACCACTGAATAGTATAAAGGTTTCCTTCTCCACAACTAAAAGCAAATTCATTGTGAAAATTTATCCCTGAAGGCTTTTATCGCAAATCAATACCCACTTAGGTATCAAGTCTCTTCTTCCCCCGTACAATACATCTCATTCTGCTGCAATCTTTCAGCTCTTCTACAAGAGCCGCCACCGAGCTTCACCAACTCGACCCTCACACAGACCATTAAACCAATCGACTATCCCAGGGCAGCAATTCATTTATGTTCTAATTCATCAAGCAACGTTTATAAACGTAATGGAGAACTCCAGTTTTGAAAACCCTTCCCTTTATGCCCCCAACACCTAAAAAAAGGGTACGTACCTTTTTCCAAGGATCTTCTTACTGGTCCAGTGGTCATTCACTCTTCCCTTTGCCAGTGGTGGTAGGCGATTCTTACTATGCATGTAAACCAGTTTTTCTCAACCTTTTTTCAGCCAAGGCACCGTTTAAAATGATAAACAATCTCATGGCACCCTTTAAAATTATAGACAGTCTCGAGGCACCCCATTCTCAAATGTAATAAAACTATTTTAATAGCGTTACACAATGAAGCAACATCCACCCAACATTAGAGGTCATTTATTCTTCCAAAAGCAAATACGCTTTTGCACACTGGTACGGACTATTCCAATGTTTCTATTCTCCCTCAAGCTCTCGCATTCAGTCAGCTAATGTCACCCCAGTGCTGACAGAGAGGGGCACAGGAGGGTCAAACAAGGATGTTGGAGAGGCAACAGACATCCTCCTTATTAACTGATGACTAGGGGCAGCCCGTCCATTAAGGGTGCACGGGTGCCACTCCCTCTATGGCTATGCATAAATCTATCCATAGCCGCCGTGGCCACCCCCTATTCATGCATCCGGCCCCTTTCAGGATGCCGGGTGCATGAATTATAGCGGTGGGGGTGTATTTGAAGCACCTGATTAGAGCCATAGGCTCTAATAGGCTTCAAAATAGGCTGGACTCGTAGCCCAGAGCATTGCGCTAGGAGCCCACCCAGGTTTGTTAGAAAAGCAAATGAATATTCGCTTTTCTAACACTGAATTGCCTCTCAGCCAATCAGGAAGCACGGGTCTGATACCCATTTCTCGAGTGGCTGAAAGGTCAGTTGATCCTATTGGAAGCCTAGGATGAGGAGGAAGGGGATGCACGGTGGAAGATGCCGCGATCCACACAACAGGAGGAGGAAGAAAGCCGCCAGACACGCTGCCCGCCCGCTTCCTAGATGGGGTAAGTGCTAATGACGTCATTGGTTGATAGGATGCCAGTATCTAGAAAGTCGTATTGGTGCATGATGAAAACCTTCTGATCTGTGTATTCATCATTTCAACACCACGTCCACACTAGAGGCATTGTCAGGAAAAGTATTCAGTGAGATCTTAATTATCTCCACCCCAGAGGGGTAATCTGCTTGTAATGTGTGTGACTCAATGAGTCAGTGAGAGCTTATCCATCTTTGTTGTGACGTCATGGTGTTGTTGGGAGTAAATGACAGCAAGAAAGGTAGTGAGGTGGAGTAGAGACCACCTACTTCCCTGAAAGAAGGAAGCCCTTGCAAAGTAGCATGGTTGTCACGTGACCACCAAAAGTAAATAATAAAAAGGTATGTCAAAGCAGTATTTATCAAAAAACAAGGATTGCTGTATAGGGCCAAATCAGACAGGGCTGCATACTATGTGTATTAGTGGTAGATTTGTCCTAAAGTTTAAAGTCCAACTCCAGACACAAGTAAAAAAATTGCCTTGCATTTAAATTTAAATGAAGGGGTACAGGGAAAAGGAGTAACACTTTTCTTACTCCTCATTCATGTAGGCTTCCTCCATTCATGAGACAGCTCTTGCAAAGACCTCTCTCTAAGGTGCTCCTGGCTGTGGCTGCCTTCTCCACACGCAGGGTTAAAAAGGGCCAAGGGAACAGTCAGAGTCTGGAGTGGAGGAGAAAAGAGGACAATGCCAGAGCCTGCCGGAGCAAGGTGTAAGCTAAGTAACAAAGCCTCTTCAACCTCCCCAACTATGTAACTATACGTAAAGGTGTAGGGGGAGCTGAATAAAGACACCAGTCCATCCAGTTCAACCTTGCAGTGGGGGGGTCTCCCACTACAAGGGTATTATTTCTCCATCCCAGAGTTGGGCTTTAAACTAGAAGCATCCCCAGCAACAGTGAGTTAGTTTATCTTAGACTTTGCAGCTTAAGAGATGCAGATGGAGACCAGTTTCTGGTCACATCACTAAAGCCTAGCACACACGAGCTGAATGTCTAGCGGCAGGGCCGGGACAAGGGGTGGGCTGGAGGGGAAGCTGCCCTGGGCACTGTGGTATCATGTAAGGTGTGGCACCGTGAGGAGATTGAGGAGGGAGAGGATTTGTGTTGGGAGGTGGAATTTAAGGGGTAGCAGGGGGAGTTGTATTGGGAGAGGGGTGGGAGAAGAGGATTTGTGCTAGGAGAAGGGATTTGGGGAGTTATGCTAGAAGAGGTAAAAGGGTAGAGGGAGGAAGGGGAATTTATGTTAGGAGGAGATTTTTTTTTTAGCGGGGTGGGGGGTGGGATTTGTGCTAGTAGGGATGATTAGGGAGTGTTTGTGCTGGGAAGTTGGAGAGAAATTTGAGGGGGTGGAGGATTTATGCTAGGAGGGGTGATTTTTTTGGGGGGGTGACATTTGGGAGATGGAGGGCAGCAAAAATTTGTGCTGGGAGGAAGTGTGTGGGCACTGATGAGGAGGCAATAATGAGGCTGCAGTGATGAGGGGGCACTGATGAGGTGGCACTGATGAGGTTGTTCTGATAATCAGGACATTTGTACTGGGAGGAGGGGGAATTTATGGGGGTTAATCAATCAGATTAGTGCCCAATTTTTTGGGGGGGGTTGGGGGATTTTTGCTGACACATAATGCTCATACATCTTGGGGGGGTGCAGTTTGGCATGTTCGCCCTGGCTGTAAGTGACCTTGTCCCGGCACTGTCGGGCGGCATTGGCCGTTTCAATAGAAACTGGTTGACTTTCACCTTGTGTGTACTGCAGCCGAACGGCCAGCTTCTGTCAAAGGGGTATGACCAAAAGGTCTGCCCATCGACTCCCGATCAGCGCTCTCAGCCAATGGCTGAGAGCGCTGACCGGAGTGTTCTGGCGGGGGGCTGTCCCCCTGTCAGAACACAATAGCACAGCAGGGAAAATTGCTAGATAGTTAGAACAGCGGTTTCTTCTGATCTGTCAGTTTTTTTGTTCAACGAAAAAAAGAGCTAGTAGTGTGGAAGTGACTGTTCGTGATGATAACGAAGGCAGTTCTTCCCGTTTCCCCAGACAGTTTTATAGGACATGTTAAAGCAAACCTCATTTCATTCAGAACAGTAAACTGTATAAATCTGCAATAAAGTTTGCTGAAAAATCCCTGAGCTGTCTGATTTGCAGGCCTGATCTGACCTCAGATAGTAGATAGAAGATCGTGCTGTAAAGACGTAGAAGCTTGTCTCAGAGAAGCGTGCAATTACAGTCTATGGAGATACGAGGAACAAAGACTTCGGTGAGGATGGTGATCAGGGACCTTATCGGGGAACAAACTTCTTCTAAAAACAAATCTCGGCAAATGGATTGTCAGAGACGTTCGCTATACGTGATGGAGTCCAGCCTTGAATCATACCAGAGACTGATATGGAAATAGGAAGCCTGCCATGGAAACTGCTGCAGAAAGATTGAAAAGAAAGGAAGACAATAGAGGCAACAAGAATCGTGAAGGTCAATGGCCACTATAGAGATTAGTTTCAACCGAATGATCAGCGTGACGGTATATTAGCTAAGAAGGGAGAAGATACAAATGAAAAGATAACTGCGTGATACAGAGCTAAACTCTAAACCTCATTCAGAATGTTTGACATCACGTCTCACTGTATACAGTTTTCCTAAATAAATCATTTTTTTGTGAATCTGTTGCAGTCTTGAAGTCTTTACCTGGATATCCTACAGGTAACAGCACTTCCTGGTACAGGCTGACAACGCTAAGCCACTGCTCCAAAATCAGCAGCAGCGTTGTCAGCCTCTCAACAGCCAAATTAACGACTTCAATACTGGGCACTTTCACCCCCTTTCCTGTCCAGGTCCATTTCCAGTTCTCAGTGCTGTCACACTTTGAATGACAATTGCACGGTCATTCAACACTGTTCCTATTGTAGCAGGTATGTACTTTCCCGGGTGTAAATTTTAACTTGACAGAGACATTAGTGATGTGTAATTCCCTGCAGCCCAGCAGGTGGCGCTGTCGCTCTGGGTTGGGGTTGAATCATTGCTGTGTGTCGCGCTTCCTTTTTGTCCTCCCTCGGCAGCGGTATGGTGGGGCGGGGAACCCGCCGTGCTTGCTGGGAGAGGGTATAAAGGGGCCGGCCATCTTTGTCATGGGGTCGAGTCCCAGGCACCTTCAGCCTGTGGACGGTGGTTCGTGTCGGTTCTCTAGGCGGGCCTAGGCCTAGAGGACAGCCGGAGGTCGTGTTCCATCCGAGGCACCTTGGGCCTGGGGTGAGGTACTCAGATGGAGGTCTGGAGCTCAGTGCCCAACACAGAGTTCCGTGAGGGAAGGAGATCCTAGGGAACCCCGGGAGTGGGTACCCGAATCCGGAAGGCGTAATGGACCGGGGGGAGCTCCTCACTCGAAGACCTGGTGCAGCATATTGCCAGTGACGGGTGAGTCTCTCATCGGAGACCGCCTGGAAGGAAATTCCCCCTCGCTCGGAGACCGCAGCCCACTTTCAGGGAGGAAAGTGGAGAACACATTGTGTCTGGGCCTATTCGCATCCACACCTCTTTTTCTGTTCTGTTTCTACCAAGGGAGTTCAACTGATTGTGTTCATTCGAGAAGAATAAAGGAGTGTTGGACTTTAATGGTGTGGGGCTCATTTCCTGATAGACATTGTTCAAGGTGACTCTCGGTGGAGGCTCCAGGTGCACAGCACTGACCCGAAGGTAAAAGAACTTTTCTTGTACCACACTGACACCTGTGGTGAAGGCCAGGCGTAGTGTCCCCGCTCCCTTCCCCTCTGAAAGATACCCCTAGACAAGAGAGAGACGAGCTGAAGACAAAGAGGGGAGTGAGGAGGGTGCTACACTATATAAATTTTTTAGCATTTTTTTGAGGCAGATAGAGATTTCTTTTGGTGGTATTTAATCACCACTTGTTTTTTTTTTGCTACACAACAAAAAAAAATCAACATTTTTGAAAAAAATAAAAATAAATGTTTTTCTTAGTTTCAGTTATAACATTATGCAAATAAGTAATTTTTCTTCTTTACTGATGTATACAGATTCGGCTGCACTGATGGGCACTGATAGGCTGCACTGGTGGGCCCTCAAGAGGCTACACTAATGGGTACTGATGAGGCTAAACTGAGTGTCAGCACTGATGAGGTGGCACTGATAGGCAGCAGTGATGGGCATGGATAAGCTGCACTAATGGGCACTGATCGGGCTGCCCTGATTAGCAGGGCACTGATGATCAGTGCCCTGCTTATCAGTGTAAACAATGTACTGTACCGGTTACCGTCTCACCTTTCCTCACACAGACACAGCGTATGAGGAAAGGACTGCCGATAACTGGCAAGTCTGTTTACATGTGATCAGCTGTGATTGGACACAGCTGATCACATTGTAAAGGGCTGTGATTAGCCTTTTACCTTAATCTGTATTTACTGTGTCCAAAGGACACAGCGGTCACAGATCACACACGTTGCACGCCCCAGGGGACACGTGGGAGGCAGGGTTTTGAGAGGACATCCGTGGATGCTCTTGGAGAACTGGAGGACAGTGCTGTAGCCATATTTGAGCTTTAGCGCGGTCGGGAAGTGGTTAATGTAAACATAGAGTGAGTGAGTATTTCATGCACCACAACCCTGAATTCTGAACCAAAGAAATATTGAAAGCAAAATATGGGACTTTAATAGAACTTGTACATCTATGGTTTAAATAGACATTACATGGAGTAAAAGAGTTTCTTACATTTTATTACATACTAACAGTTACAGTGGAACTTTGAAAACGGCAAAATCTCAATGCGTTTTGCGCCTTCAGGAGATATGCTGTAAGCTGGTATACCAATATAGGGGCTCCATTTACAACCAACATGGAGGAAGGACAGAAATGAGGGAGGTCCGTAGATGATAAAGTACCCCCACTTCATGGTTAACCCCCGAATAGAGGGCACAAACATGGAGGGGTGCTCAGTAGCCAGGACTAAAAGTCCCTACCCTAACAGTGGGCATAATAAGGGGCCTGTGGCACCAGAACGCCATTCACTGCACATAGGTCGTGATGGATAAACTGTCCATGCATGACACCAATGTCCCATAATCCCCCAACACCAACAAAGTGACTATTGGTTTTAGTCCTGGCTACTGCATGCCCCTTCATGTTTGTGTCCTCTATTGGGGTTGATCGCAGAGTGGGGTATTTTATCATATACAAATCCCCCTCTTTTCTGTCCTTCATCCCTGTTGGATGTAGGTGGCACTACCTATATTGGTATACCAGCTTACAGCAAATCTCCTGAGGAAGTAAAAGTAGCGAAACACGTCAAGATTTTACAGCTCTTAAAGTCCCACTAAAAACAGCTGATATCTTTATATTCAAATTGTATGATTTTGGGTTATTGTATACTAATGGGCATTCTGGACTAAAGGCTGGGAGTGTCTGATATATTTTAATCACGGGTAATGTTTGTTCCAATAGAAATTGTTTTTACGTACAATAAAATGTAAGAAACTCTTTTAGGCTAAGTAATGACTACACTATATTGCCAAAAGTGAAATGAATGAATGACTTGTATAGCGCTACAATTGCGAACTGAATCGCCTCAAGGTGCTTTGTGCAGCCAGTGTCTTGCTGGCTGGTGTGGTCATTTACCCCATAGGATCTCGACACGCTTGGGACACACATTCGTACACATATATATATACTGGGCCAATTTGGACAAGATCCAATTAACCTACCAGCATGTCTTTGGAGTGTGGGAGGAAACTGGAGTACCCGGAGGAAACCCACGCAGACACAGGGAGAACATGCAAACTCCAGGCAGATGGTATCCTGGTCGGGATTTGAATCAGCGCAACCCTTTTGCTGCTAGGTGAAAAGTGCTAACCACTACACCACTGTGTTGCCCAAAAGTATTGGGACACCTGCTTTTACACGCACATGAACTTTAATGGCATCTCAGTCTTAGTTCGTAAGGTTCAATATTGAGTTGGCCCACCCTTTGCAGCTATAACAGCTTCAACTCTTCTGGGAAGGCTGTCCACAAGGTTTAGGAGTGTGTCTATGGAAATGTTTGACCATTCTTCCAGAAGCGCATTTGTGAGGTCAGGCACTGATGTTGAACAAGAAGGCCTGGCTTGCAGTCTCCGCTCTAATTCATCCCAAAGGTGTTCTATCGGGTTAAGGTCAGGACTCTGTGCAAACCAGTCAAGTTCCTCCACCCCAAACTCGCTCATCCATGTCTTTATGGACCTTGCTTTGTGCAGTGGTGTGCAGTCATGTTGAAACAGGAAGGGGCCCCAAACTGTTCCTACAAAGTTGGGAGCATGAAATTGTCCAAAATCTGACGCCTTAAGTGTTCCCTCCACTGGAACTAAGGGGCCAAGCCCAACCCCTGAAAAACAACTCCACGCCATAATCCCCTCTCCAACAAATAGTTTGGACCATGATTCTTGTATTTTTGGAGTCAGTTTATTTGTCTGTCCTTTTTTTCCGATTTTGGAGTTGTGTTTTTTTTTTCTTTTTTCGTTCATTTAAAATTGGATTTTCAAATTTTCTCATTTACTACCCTATTTACATAAAAATATGAATATAGGAGTTTATTAGTTGATGAATTTGTGTTTATGTGTGCCAGGTCATCAGAGTAAAAACTCCATCCCCAAAATTTCCATCTAATTACCGCAGTGGCAGCTAACGAGGTAATTTGAGAAAAATCTCCTGGCTTAATACACCTTTAAAACGACACAGTTAAGATGATGAAAAATGTTCCAAGCCTAAAGATCACGGAAGCCAAGATGCGGAAAATACTCCGGCGGCCAACAAAGTAATGTAAAAACTTAAATGTCAAGTCCTGGGAAAACAAATCCATTCTTTTACATGGAAAAAGTATTTTCTTTTATAGTTCGTCTAATGGTGTGGCCGCAGTGTGAATAAATTGATTTAAGCGAATAATAATAATAATGTTTCTCTTCGATACGCCGGCGTGAGTGTTCGCAGGTTTTTATACGCAAATGGCATATTTCAATAGATTTTATGCAGGGATGGTTTGTCCTTTCTAAAATTTGTATTGTCCTGTGCTCTAAAGCAGGGAACTGCCGAACAATTAAAGAGTACAATTTTATTTAAAGGGAAACACCGCTTTTGTTGAAAACCTTTCATTGCTAATTACATGTGCTGCAGTTATGTTAGTATTCAAGTTAAAATTAGTTACAAACTAAGTAAACTAGCTCAATCAGACCTTGCTTAGTTGTTAGACCTTACCCCCTTACCACCACACACCTTGGAAAAAAATGCCATCTTAAAGTACCGTATATGTGAACCCTCACCTTGTAAAACAACCCATTCAGTTTGAAATAGAAATGAAAGGCAAAACATTTGTGTCTGGATACAATAAAGAACTTTCTAAATACCTTTTTTTCTTTTCTTTTTTATAATTTCTGTTCTCAGCTGCATAAGGGGCTGAGGGAGGTAGGGGTTGAGAAACAGCAGGACACTGATCTACCAGGTGAATGGCTGTGCGGGGGGGGGGTGTGTGTGTCAGCACAAGTCTGATCATTGGAGGACAGACAGGCTGTTCTCCAAGAACAGCCAGAAAACTCACTAGAAAAACACACGCAGCGCACATTTACAGGCTTTCATATTGAGGTCTATGGAGCCAAAAATGTCTGACTACGCTCGAAAAAGCTCATGTACTTTTTGAAGAGTAGGGCATAGAGCGAATGAGCATACAAACGTGACTGAGAAATATCATATTTCATTGATTATGGTTCAATAACACATGAGTATGCAACTATGCATCCACAGTCTGGTTAAGGGGCCATATATAAGGATCTATAAGGATGGTTTTACCTTAGATGACTTCATACAATAGGAATGTCATTACAAACTGACCAACTGACCAAGCCCCTTCAGGAATGTGTGCTATCTTCCTTAAAAGGTAATACTACTTTTTCAAGGGTTACAGTTGGTCATTACTACCCATTAGTCCTGTATATACCACAGACAAAATTGGAATAAAGTAGTCTCTCACCGGGGCTCCTAGATGCACTGGTTTGATCATCATCTGCCAAGCCATAAAACGGGTGGCACTCCTTGGCAAAAGGCATCTATAGCTAATATCTTGTTACATTTTCCAATCTTATTACATTTGTTATCTTTATCTGTCATTACTTAATTAAATGTTATATACAGTTCAATTTTACCTGCAAATGTTTGCGTGAGCTCACTTTGCATATCTTAAAAAACAAACTATCATGTGACTGTATAAAAAAAAAAATGGAATGTGATTCTGCATAGTTAGACATAGTTGTAGGGAAATGAACAGAAAAATGCTCAAGTGTGAATGGAGGCTATAAGAAGCTTGTGTACTTTCTTTATCGTACATCACGGGACACAGAGCTGCCATATTAATTACTATGTGGGTTACACGCCACCTATAGGTGAATGGACACTGGCACACCCAAACACAGGAAGTCCCCCTCTATATAACCCCTCCCATACAGGAAGTACCTCAGTTTTTTCACCAGTGTCTCAAGGTGTTGGTCACGGTTGATGAAGTGCTATGCTAAGAAGAAGCCCCGTTGCAGAAATCCTTAAGCAGGATTAAGGGGCTATGCAGTCGGATCCATTCAAGATGCCCAAAAGTAATGGCTAAAATGGATGGTACCCGAGCCTCGAGGAAGAGAAAGCGAGGTCACTTGCCTATAATAATCCTCTGTTAAGGGCTGGACCCTTGGATCCAGCTCCTTGGTTACATGACTAAACCAAAGTTTGTCTTGGCAGGGTGCTGTACGGGTCCAAGGGTGTGGACCCCAGTATGCAAGGGGGACCTGGTCCTTGAAGGTCCGTCATGACATGGCCTGTCGTGATGGGTGAAGATTGGATCTGGCTGTGTTTTCCAGCAGTATCCTGCGGCTGGAATTGTAAGTCAAAGAAGATCCTAAGGAACACATACGGTTCACTTTTGGACTTCTGAGTAAACGATGCCTTGCCTGTTTTTTACCACTAGAAGGTGTAATTGTAACATACCTGATAATTAACATTACCATGCTTCCCCTGCAGTGTGCTCAGTGTCTGCCAGTGCTCCTGTGGAACAGCGTTGCCCTCTTACTCCACTCCTTTTATGTCTATCCGGGATGGAGGCACTTCCCCCAGGTGCTTCACTCAAAGTCCCAAACCTTTCCACAATTTCATGGCTGCCGAAAGGGCTGGGGGATCGCCGCCTCTGAAACACGGCGGCCAGCATTCCCCTGGGGATACAGCCCTCTCCCCCCGAGCATCCCGTCTGCAAGATCGTTCGTTTGTTCGCCCCCGGGAATAGCTCAGTTTAAATAAGCTATCTTAGGACGCGGGGGGCGTGGCTTGGCACGGCCGGCATGCACGTGGAAACGAACTTTCACATAATACACAGCGCAGGCGCAAGGCTTACTGCCTATAAGTTTTTACTCTGGAAAGAGTCTGGTGGCTGACGGAGGGACACAGAGCATACTGTAAGCACTGTATGGGTGTTGAATACAGGCATTTTTAAGGGCACGTCTACTCAGCATCAGGCTAAGCAGTGATAGCGGCATATTTCCATTGCTGGACTATAGCTCGACAGTAGATGCACATTGTAAGTACCTCTGCCTTTTTTGTGCTTAGGGCTATGTCTTCCTGAAGGAAAGCTGGGAAAAATAAATACAGAAGGGAGGAGCGCAAGGGCGCCGCGGTCAGGGTCTGAGGATCCTAGTCACGCTTCCACAGTTCTATCCTCCCCTGAAAGACCAGAAGGAACTGGCCAGTCTGAGTCATTCAGGCTCTCAGGCATAGTAGCCACTTCCAATATTTCAGCCTCTGCATACGTCACCAAGGACGATTTGGCTTCAGCATTAGCTAGTTTGGAAGGAAAAATAGCCGATATGTTAGAGTCTTCCTCCCAGTCTAGGAAAAAACACGATAGGTCCCCTTCTCCTCCGCCTGACCTTCCAGTATTGGAACAGGATTGGGCAGATGATGTTGAGATACCATTGGGTGACCGGGAAGAAGGTTAGGCGGATGACTCCTCCTCTGAGGATTCAGTCTCAGAAGAGCCCTTCTCAGCCTCGCAATCTCAGAAGTTGCTAGTGCAATCCCTTACGGAGTTGGCCGTTCTAGATACAAATTGCCCCCAGCGCAGGTAGCTGAGACCCCCTTTTCCTCTTTGGGTTCTTGAAGGCCTCCACAAGGTCCACATGCATTTCCTGCACACCCATTGCTGGAGCGGCTGATATATGCTGACTGGGATCACCCAGATAGATATTTTCTTCCTCCTAGAAGATTTTCTCTTCTTTATCCTATGGAGGAAAAGTTCACTAAGAAGGGGAGTTTGCCAGCAGTAGATGCTGCTATCTCTTCTGTGAATAAGAGTCTACTTGTCCAGTGGACAATGTGCAGGTTTTTAAGGATCCAGCTGATAAGAAGCTGGAATCTTTGCTCAAAGCCTCGTTTGCTGTAGCGGGTGCAGCAGCATAGCCTGCAGTAGCAGCGATAGGCATTTGTCAATCCCTAAAAGACCAGCTTAAGCAGGTTATTAAAGGTGTTCCTGCTCAAGGGGAAGCGGCCCCTGAGTTAGCTGAGCTACCTAGAGCCTTATGTTTTGCGGTTGACGCTCTTAAAGATTCCATCCATCAGGTGTCACGCTTTGTTCTCTTATCAGTGCATATGCGTAGAATTCTCTGGTTGAAGCATTGGTCAGCTGAATTGCCATGCAAAAAGCTATTGGCAAGTTTTCCCTTCATGGGGAACGGTTGTTAGGGGATGATTTGGATAAATATATCTTAAAAATTTCGGGTGGTAAGAGTGCCCTTTTACCAGTTAAAAGGAGTAGACATCCTTCATTTAAATGTTCTTCTACCCGGGTACCAGCCGCGACAGCCTCCAGGCAGTCGCGACGGCCTCCGCCGTCAGGTTCGAGGTAAGGCTCAAGGCCAAGCACAAAGGCTAAGGCCAGAAGAAGCCCTGGGGGCAGAAGCCTGCAAACCAAGGCCTCCTTATGAAGGGGCGCCCCCGCTCGCTCGAGTGGGGGGGAAGGGTTCTGTGGTTTTCAGGGGCTTGGCAGAAAGAGTTCCAAGACGGATGGGTCATCTCCACCGTATCTCTAGGGTACAAACTAGAGTTTCGAGAGTTTCCACCTTTTCGTATTCTAAGGTCGAACGTTCCCAAAGACCCAGTGAAAAGAAGGTCTTTGTTCCAGGCACTATAATAAAACGAAGGATTCGCTCTGGGACTTTAAATGAAATGGGTAACGTTTCCGCCAGTAAACATAACAGTAGTAAATACAGTATATGGTTTATTCAAGTATAATTGTTTACATGCATAGATAACACCAACAGTTGCCAATTAAAAAAGATACATAAACAAGGAATATTGGTACATAAATGTAGTAACAGTCAGAGTACACGGGCATCATACTACCCGACTAGTTTCGCGAGATCCAGCTCGCTCTTCAGGGGTGAATGTGTGTAACAATGTACCTAGGATGAAAAAATATATATATGTTTGGCAATATGGCACATTATTGGTTATAAAGGCACAGGGTGGGAGGGGGTGTGTGGATCCCCATACTCACCACTGAGCTTGACCCTGGCTACAGGTGTGCAGCCCCAAGACGGCGGCAGCAGGTGCCTCACCAGGGAGCCGAGGGGGCGGAGTCAGAAGGGACCCCACCAGGGGCCAAACGGAGAGCAGGCGTAGGTGTAGTGATGTATCCATGGATACCTCGTTAGTCCATAAAAAGTATAGGCTGTGAACATAAGTATGTTTGTCAGGCATCTAAAGTAGTCAAGTAGAGTCAATAAGTATTGGCATAAGAATATGTATGCATGAATGAAAGGCCTGGGCCAAAGATGGTAGGGACATGGAGATAATTAGAAACATAGGATGGCAGAGGGATACTAACAAATGACAAGATAGGAAAGAGAGGAAAGAGAGGTGAACTGCAATTCTGTGAATGTGTGTGTAGTGATGTATCCCTAGAAACCTTGTTAGTTCATAAAGAGTATAAGCCTGGCACTGGACCGATTGACGTCTCAGGGGTAATCATAAAGATTTCCTCAGAAGAGCAGGGCATGGGGGTTTATTCAAATCTCTTCACGGTGCCAAAACCGAATGGAGATATCAGACCCATTCTAGATCTCAAAAATCTAAATCAGTTCCTAACCGTCCGCTCTTTTCGCATGGACTCAATCCGGTCAGTCGTATCCACCCTGCGGGGAGGAGAATTTCTGGCATCAATAGACATCAAAGATGCATATCTGCATGTGACAATTTTTCCCGCTCACCAGAAGTTTCTGCGTTTTGCGGTAGAACAGCGCCACTTTCAGTTCGTGGCCTTGCCCTTCAGGTTAGCCACCGCGCCCCGGGTGTTTACATAAGTTCTGGCCCCGATACTAGCAATACTAAGGGGCCAGGGTATAGCAGTAATGGCATACCTAGACGACCTGCTGCTGATAGATCAGTCGGTTGCACGGCTAGACCAGAGTGTGTCCAACACGGTCAAGTACTTGGATCACCTGGGTTGGATTCTTAACCTAGAGAAGTCAGCCTTACGGCCAGTAAGAAGGTTGGAGTACTTGGGTCTGATTATAGATACAGCTCAAGAAAAAGTATTTTGCCTCGGACAAAAGTCAGGGCTATAAGAGATCTGGTCCATGTGGTCAAGGCAAAGAAGGATCCTTCCATTCGCCTTTGCATGAGGTTGTTAGGGAAGATGGTGGCTTCATTCAAAGCGGTTCCCTATGCCCAGTTTCATTCAAGACTGTTGCAAAACAGTATTTGGTCTGCTTGGAACAAGAAAATACAAGCCTTGGATTACCCAATGTATCTGGCCCCAAGGGTGCACCAGAGTCTTAGTTGGTGGTTGATAGACAGAAATTTGCAGAAGGGGAAATCCTTCATGCCAGTAACCTGGAAGGTTGTAACAATGGATGCCAGCCTCTTAGGCTGGGGAGCGGTTCTGGAGGAGAGTGGTCAGAGTCCGAGGAAGGCCTTGCCCATCAACATTCTAGAGATTCGGGCAGCGCGTCTGGCTCTAATGGCCTGGACTTTCAGATTACAAGATTGTCTCGCCAGGACACAATCCGACAATGCCACAGCAGTGGCTTACATCAACCACCAAGGGGGTACCAGAAGTCACGCAGCCCAGAGGGAAGTGAACCATATTCAGGCCTGGGCAGAGAAGCATGTACCTTGCCTATCGGCAGTCTTCATTCCAGGAGTGGAGAATTGGCAGATGGATTTCTTGAGCCGCCAACAATTGTTCCCGGGAGAATGGTCTCTCCATCCCGACATTTTTTCAGCCATTTGCCAAAAATGGGGCACCCCGGACGTAGATCTATTGGCATCCAGGTTCAACAAAAAGTTGGACAATTTTGTGTCAAGGACAAGGGATCCACTCGCATGCGGGATAGATGTGTTAGTAACCCTTTGGGATCAGTTTTCACTGATTTATGCATTCCCCCCAGTTCAGCTGCTACCGCGGCTTCTACACAGGATCAAAGAGGAAGGGAAGCCGGTATTACTAGTAGCCCCAGCATGGCCCAGAAGATCCTGGTATGCAGAGATCGTAAGGTTGGCAGTAGGAAAACCGTGGACTCTTCCGTCCCGTCTAGACTTGCTTTCGCAAGGACCAGTGTTCCATCCTGCCTTACAGTCGCTAAATTTAACGGTTTGGCTATTGAAGCCCACATATTAAAGAGTCAGGGGCTTTCAGGCTCAGTAGTAACTATCCGGATTAATGCAAGGAAGCCGGCTTCCAGGACCCTTTATTATAGGGTCTGGAGGTCCCATGTTTCCTGCTGTGAAACAGAAGGATGGCATCCTCGGAAGTATGTCATAGGAAGAATTCTTGCCTTCCTACAGTTGGGGGTAGAAATTAAGCTAGCCTTAAGTACAATCAAGGGTCAGATCTCGGCCTTGTCAGTGTTTTTTCAAAGGCCGCTTGCTTCGCATTCTGTGATCTGGGCCTTTATGCAAGGAGTAACTCGTATAACGCCACCAGTTAGGTCACCCTTGTGCCCATGGTATTAGAATCTAGTTTTATTGGCCTTACGAAGACAGCCGAGCCGATGTGCCATATTCCTTTGAATAATTTGACAAGGAAGTTGTTTTTTTTGATGGCAGTAACCTCGGCAAGAAGAGTATCAGAATTGACAGCTTTCTGATGTAAAGAGCCATACCTAATTATTCATAAGGACAAGGTGGTGTTGCGTCCTCGCCCAACCTTCTACCTAAAGTAGTGTCCAGTTTTCATTTGAACCAGGATGTCTCCCTGCCTTCCTTTTTTCCAGATCCTTGTTTTCCAGAGGAAAAATTGTTACATTCTCTTGATGTATTGAGAGCTGTCAGGCTCTATCTGAAGGTGACAGCTCAGATGCTTTGTTTGTGCTGCCAGAAGGGCCCAGGAAATGGCAGGCAGCATCGAAATCGACTATTTCAAAGTGGATTTGTCAAGTTATAATCCAGGCTTATGGTTTGAAAAGAAGGGTTCTGCCTTTTCAATTTAGAGCGCACTCTACTAGAGCAGTGAGTGCTTCATGGGCGGTGTATCACCAAGCCTCTATGACTCAGATTTGCAAGGCCGCAACTTGGTCTTCAGTCCATGCATTTACTAAATTTTATCCATTGGATGTAAGACGGCAAGATGATGCCGCTTTTGGGCGCAGTGTACTGCAGGCAGCAGTATAGATCCTCACGTCTGATGGCGGCCTGCTTTTTTTTTTTTTGTTTCTCCCTCCACTCAGAGGCATTGCTTTGGGACATCCCACATAGTAATCACTATGGCTGCTCTGTGTCCCGTGATGTACGATAAAGAAAATAGGATTTTTATAACAGCTTACCTGTAAAATCCTTTTTTTGCAGTACATCACGGGACACAGAGGCCCCTCCCTTCTTATTGGGATATATCTATATATTGCTTTGCTACAAAAACTGAGGTACTTCCTGTATGGGAGGGGTTATATAGAGGGGGACTTCCTGTCTTTGGGTGTGCCAATGTCTATTCACCTATAGGTGGCGTATAACCCACATAGTAATTACTATGGCTGCTCTGTGTCCCGTGATGTACTCCAAGAAAAGGATTTTACTGGTAAGCCGTTATAAAAATGCAATTTTTGTTCGAGCTTCATGCGACACTATGATCAGGTGTGAACAGGCACTGAACTGAAAACCATGAGATTTTGGAGCTTCAAGTTACAAAATGCTTAGATGTAAGTGGGGCCTAATAGATATATGTCTATGTTCAATCCCATCCCTACTATCATGACTGTGTTGCGATCTTTAGTGAACTTCTAAACTTGGAACCAATCTAAGTAATGGGCGTGGAGCTGCAAAGTCAAGCTTGACCTGTCTCAATCAAGCCAGAGTGGCGACGTTCTCATTGCTGAGTCTAGAGAGATCTTCAGGGGGGTTGACTGAACTTTGACCCCCCGCCCCCCCCCCCCATATAAAATACATATGGTTTGGATTAAACTGATCCTAATAGCATCACCAGGTCTCAGTTTACAATCTAGATATGAAAATCTGCTGCATTGGAGGAACAGCCGAGTGTAACCCTTCACTATCATCATGTTGAAACTGATAATTAAGCTAGACAATTGAGCTATTGTTACTCCACAAGAGTTCAGATTGGTAAATAAAGCTTCTTTGTGGCTGCACACACAGCTGCTATGTCTTCATAAGAAATGTCATTACATTCTTGTAATCTGACATCTCTTCTGTGGATAAATATCAAGTTGTAGAAGCACAAGGGAGGTTGACCTCAACGCCGTCCTTGTAACCCAGTCTGGGTGGTTATGGTTAGATCAGGCTACCTGTAGCCACTCTGGCTGAGAGATCTTGGGGGAACCGAGGAAGATAGCAATTTGACACAATGGAAAAACTTGCCCTCAGATAAGCCAACCTCAGACATGTCTGTGCATACCTCAGTCTACACCCATCTCTAGGCATAAACATAAGGCCCGGTGAATGAGGTATTCATGTTCCTGCCTGTAGTTATCCTGAGAGGCATCTTTAGTGGAAGAACGGTCAGTCTCAACTGTGATCCTCTTCTGAAGCCCTGTACACATGGGCGGGAATTACGTCGGAAAAAAGAAAACTTTGGTTTTCTCGACGGGATTCCTGGCAAGCTTGTCTTGCCAAGCCCTGTGTACTGACAGCCATTCAAAAGAACCGCCGTTCTTTTGAAATGGCAAGAACGCGGTGACATCATCGACTAACACGAGCCGGTGCTCGTCACATTCGATGCCGTCGCCGCCATCTTGCTACACGCCACATTAACCTTGTATGCTACCGCGCATGCGTGGAAGTCTTTGAGCATGCGTGGGTTTACCTTGGACAGGTAAGCATACAGACGACCGGTTTTCTCGGCAGGAAAAAACTCTGCCGAGAATCCCGACGAGAAAAATAGAGGAGCAGGTTCTCTATTTTTCTCGTTGAGATTCCCGGCAGTTTTCCCGGCGAGAAACCATACACACGAACGGTTTTCTCTGCAAAAAGCTCTCCCAGCAGTTTTCTTGTCGAGAAAACCAGTCGTGTGTGTAGCGGGTACTTACTTTCCCGGGTGCATTTTTTGAATCTAGCTGTGACATCAGTGCTATGTTCCCTGCGGTCCACTAGGTGGCGTTGTGACCGCGGCCAGAGGGACGAATATCACTGTATGTCGAGCCTCCTTTTTCTCCTCTCTCGGTAGCGGTATGGTGGGGCGGGGAACCCGCTGTGCTTGCTGGGAGAGGGGATAAAGGGGTCGGTCATCTTGGTCACGGGGTCTTCGTCCCAAGCACCTTCAGCTTGCGGGCGTGGGTTTATGCTAGTCCCCTAGGAGGCCTCCGCCTAGGGGACCAACGGAGATCGTGTTCCACCTCAGGCACCTTTAGCCCTGGGGTGAGGTACTTGCAAGAAGGTCCGGAGCTCAGTGCCCAACACTGAGTTCCGCGAGGGAAGGGTCCTAAGGCACTTCGGGGATGGAGGCCTGAATCTGAGTAAGACGCAATGGACCGGGAAGAGCTCCTCACTCGAAGACCCGGTGCAGCAGACTGCCGGTGACGGGTGAGTCTCTTGTCGGAGACCGTCCAGAAGGATCCCCTTTCTCTCGTGCGGAGACCATATCCCACTCTCCAGGAGGAGAGTGGAGGAGCGAATTTGTGTCTGGGCCTATTCACACTCACACCTCCTTTTCTGTTCTATCTATCAAGGGAGTCCCTGTATGGTGTGTTCTAATAAAGGAGTGTTGGACTTTAATGGTGTGAGGCTCAATTCCTGGCGGACGAAGTTCACGGTGACTCTTGGAGGGAGGATCCGGGTGCACGACACAGACCCGAAGGTAAAACAAGACATTGCTGATACCACAGGTATTCCCTCGTGGTGGAGGCTAGGCGTAGCCCACCCGCTCTCTCTCTCTCCACCCTACCAGATACCCCTAGACAAGAGACAGTGTGAGCCGCACGGAGAGAGGAGAGGGGCAGGCGCTACATGTGTATGAGGCTTTAAAGTTGAAATTTAGGCATTTCATTGCAGGGCAGGCCCTCAGGACCTGGAAGCTAGTTGAGATATACTACAGAGATTTCCAGCTTCCATGGGTATCCCACAGGTAGTATGGCATATACACAGGGGCGTACAGGGCCCTATGCTCCTGGGGGCTAGGGTTGCCACTTTTTCTTCAAACTTAAACACTTTAGCGGCGCACAGTAATTTT
The DNA here is from genome assembly GCA_029206835.1 of Rana muscosa. Lineage (NCBI taxonomy): Eukaryota > Metazoa > Chordata > Amphibia > Anura > Ranidae > Rana > Rana muscosa. The sequence continues at coordinate 47,959,203 of CM055120.1, forward strand.
TTTTTTAGTATACACTATACGATTGTAAGGCTGGTTTCACACTGAGGCGGTGGCGGTATAGCGCCGCTATTTTTAGCGGCGCTATACCGTCGGGATCGTTGAGCTATTCGGCCGCTAGCGGTGCGGTTTTAACCCCCGCTAGCGGCCAATAAAGGGTTAATACCACCTGCAAACCGCGGCTACAGCCGCGGTTTGCGGGCGGTATTACCGCGGTATCCCATGCATTTCAATGGGAAGGAGCGGTGGAGGAGCGGTAAACACACCGCTCCTCTCACCGCTCCAAAGATGCGGCTAGCAGGACTTTTTTTACCGTCCTGCTAGCGCACCGCTCCAGTGTGAAAGCCCTCGGGGCTTTCACATTGGAGAGAAAGGAGCCGCTGTTTAGGCTCGGTTTGCAGGCGCTATTTTTAGCAAAATAGCGCCTGCAAGCCGCCCCAGTGTGAAAGGGGCCTAACAGACCTGGGACACCTTTGGGAACTCCAAAGAGAATAGTAATGTGACGCACATAGTGCCCCCTCACCATGTCAAGTTCTGTCCTGAGCCACATTCCTGTTTGAACATTGTGTCCGGGTTTCAGGTGGACTGGAACCTGGACAGATGATTCAAAACCCGGACTGTCCCGTTGAATCCTGGACAGGAGGCAACCCTACAGAGAGCACGTGTGGCCCCCATGTACACCTGGATAGGAGGACCCCCGGGGCGGCAGCATGTAGAGGAACCAATCTCTCCATGTAGCTACTCCTCCTCTCCTTCCCGCAGACATTTAAGACCCATACACACTATTAGATTTTCTGCAGATTTTTGTCTTCAGATTTACAAAACCATGTAGTGCAAGGGTCTGCTTGATTGCATACAAAGAAGATCTGTAAAGAAGAGTGGACCAAAATCTCTCCTGAGATCTTACCTCTGTGCTTGCCAACAAGGGTTTCTCCACCAAGTACTAAATTATGTTTTGCTTGGGGGTCAAATACTTATTTTACTCACTGAACTGCAACTCAATTTATAACATTTCTATCATGTGTTTTTTCTGGATATTTGGTTAATGTTCTGTCTCTATCATTTAAAATACACCTATAATAAAAATTATAGAACCTTCATTTCTTTGTACGTGGGCAAACTTACAAAATCTGCGGGGGATCGAAAAATTATTTTCCCCACTGTATGTACTAGCAGATTTAACCACTTCAATACCAGACACTTTCCCTCCTTCCTGCCCAGGCCAATTTTCAGCTTTCAGCGCTGTCGCTGTTTAAATTACAATTGCGCAGTCATGCTACACTGTACCCAAACAAAATTTTATCATTTTGTTTCCACAAATAGAGTTTTCTTTTGGTGGTATTTGATCCCCTTTGGGGTTTTTATTTTTTGCTAGACAAATAAAAAAAGACCGAAAATTTAGAAAAAAAATAAAGTTTTTCATGGTTTCTGTTATAAAATTTTGTAAATAAGCAAGTTTTCTCCGGCACTGATAAAGTGGCACTGATAAAGGGGCACAGATAAGGCGGCACAGATGGGCACAGATAAGGTGGCACCGATGGGCACTGATAAGGCGGCACAGATGGGCACATATAAGGCGGCACAGATGGGCACTGATAAGGCTGCACAGATGGGCACTGATAAGCTGCACAGATGGGCACTGATAAGCTGCACAGATGGGCACTGATAAGGCTGCACAGATGGGCACTCATAGGCTGCACAGATGGGCACTCATAGGCTGCACAGATAGGCACTCATAGGCGGCACAGATGGGCACTGATGGGAACTTATGGGTGGCACAGGCAGGCACTGATGGGCACTGATAGATGGCACTGATGGATACTAATGAGTGGCGCTGATTTACACTGATAGGTGGCACTGATGGGCATCGCTTCTATTGAGGCACTGGCAGGTATTGCTGATGGGCACTGATTTGCATTATGTGTGGGCACACATTGCCACCAGAGATGCCATACCTGGTGGTCATCAGTGGTGGCCATCCCTGGTGGTATCCCTGGTGGCATCCCAGGTGGTCCTGGGCGGCATCCACAGGGGGGCTGCGCTGATAAACAATCAGCGCACACCCCCTGTCAGAGGAGCTGCTGATCAGCTCTCCTTTATTTGTGTCTGTCAGACGCGAGTGAGGAAAAGCCGATTAATGGATCTTCCTGTTTACATCGTGATCAGCCATGATTGGACACAGCTGGTCAGGTGGTAAAGAGTCTCTGTCAGAGACTCTTTACCTAGATCGGAGTTGCGGTGTCGCGATGCACGCCTCCGGGGAGTGCGCGGTGGCTTGTTATCCTCATCACGTCGTATGACGTACGGTCAGGATAACACAACTACTTTGCCAACATCATTTTGCTATATGGCGGGCGGCAAGTGGTTAAATAAACCAACAAATTCAAGCCAAACTCCAGCTAATACTTTATAATCCGTTACAGCAAACAGTTTTTCGTTCTTTTGGGATAAAGGTTTTACAAGAATAAATAAAAATCTCATTATGCCAGTGTTAAGTGGTTTGTCTCATCCACGTAACTAATACATTCTGCTGGAGAGCTTGTGCTTTTGAAAAACAACAGACTTGCTTTCCATCGCCAGATGGAAATAGAAGAAAGAAAGACTAAAAAAGAAAACAAATGCAGCCAGCACACCTAGGAAATGGTAAGCTGCAATATAATAAATGTTTGTTGTTGGGTTTAATACCGTTTTTAGCTGATCTCTTTTATGGGTATATTTAAACAAATGTAAAAGACTATAAGAATGTACATTAGTATGGCTGTCAGGGGAAAAGTCGAGTAAAAAAAGTCAATATCTGTAAAGAGAATTGTTGGTATAAATAGATTGCACAATTGCTGACCACACCATCATGCTTTGAGACAGCTAGTTCCGTTCTGAGAAGGCAGAAGGTAGAATTATGAACCAATTTCACATTTCCTCACCGATTACAAAGACCTGTAACTAACACTTCGCAACCTGACCACAAAGACTTGTCACATTCAGAGACTTTTTATTATATTAGGGAGAACTTCTCATGATTCGCCTTATTGAATAATATGAACATTTACAATAAAAATAGGTATCAAAATATAACCGCTCCTAATATCTTGTACCACCACTGCGCCAATGCAAAAAAAATGTGAATGAAAAATATTAAACTAAAGCTGCCACTTAAAATGATAAATATGAAAACAGAATTTAAACCTAAAGACACACAAGTGAAAAATAGGAAAAAATGTAGCGCTAATAAAAGAAAATCACTAAACTAATATAATAGCATTCACTAGTGACACTGTGATAATAGGATTTTTATAACAGCTTACCTGTAAAATCCTTTTCTTGGAGTACATCACGGGACACAGAGCGACATAGTCATTACTAATGGGTTATATAGATACCGTCAGGTGCTGGCACTGGCAACTTCCAAAACCGGAAGTACCCTCCCCTATATAAGCCCCTCCCATCCGGGAGCACCTCAGTTTTGTAGCAAAGCAATAAGTGTCCCCAAAGAGGGGCGGGAGCTCTGTGTCCCGTGATGTACTCCAAGAAAAGGATTTTACAGGTAAGCTGTTATAAAAATCCTATTTTCTTTCTCGTACATCACGGGACACAGAGCGACATAGTCATTACTAATGGGATGTCCTAAAGCAATGCCAAATGAGGGGGGGGATACACCATATATAAGCTGAGCGCTATCAGACATGAGGATCTTTTGCGGCCTGCAACACACTGCGCCCAAAGGCGACATCCTCCTGACTTCTAACGTCCACCTGGTAGGACCTAGTAAACGTGTGTACCGAAGACCATGTTGCGGCCTTACAGATTTGAGCCAGGGAGGCCTGGTGATGCACTGCCCATGAAGTTCCAACTGCTCTCGTGGAGTGCGCTCTAACTTTGAACGGAGGCGGTCTCCTTCTCAAGCCATAAGCTTGCATAATGACCTGTCGAATCCACTTGGCTAAAGTAGACTTTGACGCTGCCTGACCCTTTCTGGGGCCTTCCGGCAGAATAAACAAAGTATCCGTTCTGCGAATCTGAGCAGTGGCTTTTAGATAAGCTTTAACTGCTCTTACTACATCCAAAGAATGCAATAACTTTTCCTCTACCGAAGTAGGTTTGGGGAAAAAAGAAGGAAGAACCACATCTTGGTTCAAATGAAACCTCGATACCACCTTAGGAAGAAAGGCTGGATGAGGACGTAACACTACTCTGTCCTTATGGATAACCAGATATGGCTCCTTACAGGACATAGCTGCTAATTCCGATACTCTTTTAGCCGAACAAATGGCTACTAGAAAAATCAATTTCCTGGTGAGAAGCACCAAGGAAATATGCTGTAATGGTTCAAATGGTTGTTTCTGTAGAACCGACAGAACCAAGTTTAGATCCCATGAACATATGGGAATATTAACCGGAGGCCTAATACGCATCACTCCTTGTATAAAGGCTTTGACTAGTGAATGCGAAGCCAAGGGCCTTTGAAAAAATATTGACAAGGCCGAAATCTGACCCTTGATAGTACTCAAGGCAAGCTTCCTATCTACAGCCCACTGTAGGAAGTCCAGAATCCTACCTATTACGTACTTATGTGGATGCCATTTCTTGGCCTCACACCACGCGATGTACGCCTTCCAGATTTTATAGTAGATCTGCCTGGATACCGGCTTCCTGGCATTGATCATGGTAGATACCACAGCATTAGAGAGCCCTCTCTTTTTTAGAATGTGGGCTTCAATAGCCAGGCCGTCAAACCTAGGGCTGGTAAGGAAGGGTGGTATATCGGTCCTTGCGAAAGCCGGACGACGTGGGAGAGTCCAAGGACTCCCCACTGAAATTTTACAATCTCCGCGTACCACGCTCTTCGGGGCCACGCTGGAGCCACCGGAATCACTGGTTTCTTTTCTACCCTGATTCTGCGGAGTAATCGAGGTAACCATTGTGGCGGTGTGAATGCATATATCAGCTTGAACTGATCCCCAGGGAACACTAGGGCATCCGAGCCGCAAGCTAGGGGATCCCTTGTCCGAGAGACAAACCTATCCCCCTTTGCGTTGAATCTGGATGCTAGAAGATCTACATCCGATGTTCCCCACCGCTGACATATTGTCCAGAAAACCTCGGGGTGAAGGGACCCTTCCTCTGGGCCTAATTGCTGGCGACTTAGAAAGTCCGCCTTCCAATTCTCCACTCCTGGAATGAATACCGCAGATATGGCTGCATATTTTTCCTGTCCATTTCAGGATGTAATTTACTTCCCTCTGGGCTGCACGACTCCTGGTGCCCCCCTGATGATTGATATATGCCACTGCTGTGGCATTGTCTGATTGAATTCTGACAGGGGACCCTTGGAGTTTGGATGTCCATGCTACTAGGGCATACCGGGCTGCTCGTATCTCTAAGAGATTGATGGGCAGGGCCTTTTCTGCATCCGACCATCTGCCCTGGAGAGACTATTGCTCCAGTACTGCTCCCCAGCCTATAAGGCTGGCATCTGTAGTGACCACCTTCCAAGAAATCGGACTGAAGGATTTCCTTTTTTCCAGATTCTGGGGAACCCACCACCAACGGAGGCTCTTGCGAACGGAAGGGGACAAGGATATTGTAAGTCTAGGGCCTGAACTTTTTTGTTCCAGGCTGACAGTATGGCCCCTTGCAAATTCCTTGAATGGAATTGACCGTAGGGTACTGCTTCGAATGATGCCACCATTTTTCCCAGCAGCCTCATATACAGGCGTATGGACGGCTGTCTTTTTTGTACCCACTAAGTGGATCAAATCTTTCAAAGACAACACCTTTCCTCGAGGCAAGAATATTTTTCTCTGGCCTGAATCCAACCTTAGCCCCAAGTATTCCAGACTTTTGACTGGTTTTTAGGGCTGACTTGTCTCGGTTGATAATCCAACCGTGAGATTCCAGATACTTGATCGTCTTGTGAACGACCACGTCTAGTTTTTTCACTGAGTGGTCTATCAGCAACAAGTCATCCAGATATGCCATTATCATTACACCTTGTGTTCTTAGATTGGCCAATAAAGGGCCAGAATTTTTGTGAACACTCTTGGTGCTGTGGCCAAACCGAAGGGTAAGGCTCTGAACTGAAAATGGCGCCCTTCTACTGCAAAGCGTAGAAATTTTTGGTAGACTGGAAAGATGGGAATGTGCAAATAAGCATCTTTGATGTCGATCGTGGCTAACCAATCCTCCCCTTGTAGGGCAGTGGCCACCGATCGGATCGACTCCATCGGAAAGTCCTGATATACAGGAATTTGTATAGCCCTTTTAGAATTAATATGGGCCTCCCGTCCGCGTTTGCTTCGGGACTGTAAAGAGGTTTGAGTAAAACCCGAACCCTCATTCTTCCAGGGGAACCTCCATAATTACTCCTTGGAGCAATAGTTGTTCTAGTGCCAACAGGAGGGACTCTCTCTTCCTCCCCCCACCCGACTGAGTGGGGGCTTCAATGAATTTAACTTTGGGGGAGGTTTTGTACCTCCCCTGACCCAGGGTTTCTCATTACCCTGCTACTGTCCCTGTTTTTTACCCCCGGGATTTGACCGAGGAGGCCGTCGGAACTGTTACACAGCCGATGCCCCAGGGACTGGAGAAGCAGGCCTCTTAAAGAGGGACCTCTAACTCTGCTTTTAACCGGCAAGAGCGTATTTTTACCGCTGGAAATTTTCTGGATATATTTGTCCAGGTTTTCCCTGAATAAGCGTTCACCATGAAATGGGACGCTAACCAGCCATTCTTTACAGGGAGCTTCAGCAGACCAGTTTCTGAGCCATAGGAGCCTACGCATATGTACTATAGACAGCGTAAGGCGGGAGGCCTGATGGACTGAATCCTCTATGGCGTCAACCGCAAAGCCTAAGGCTCTAGGTAGATCAGCTAGGGCAAAGCCTGCTGATCTGTCAAGTCCCTCAAGACCTGTTTCAACTGATCCTTCACTGCTTAGCAGACCCCAATAGCTGCTACTGCTGGTTGTATCACCAAGCAGATTTTCATAAGGACTCCAATCTTTTATCTATTGGGTTCTTGAACATTTGGACATTATCCACTGGACATGTCAGTGATTTATACATACAAGAGATGGCTGCGTCCACTGTAGGGACCTTCCATTTTTTTTTTTTTTTTTTTTGATGAACTTATCCTCCATGGGATAGACCACCGGAAATCTCTTGGGGGAATAAATATTTTCTCAGGACGTTCCCAATCCTGGTAAATGAGCCCTTTCAGTAAAGGGTGAAGTGGAAAAGAACAAACAGTCTGGGGGCTTCTAGCGACCCCAACGAGGATACAGTAGTGGTTGATGGTTCCGCAAGGTGCATTTTTAAATGCTGATCGGACCATGTTAGTCAGAGACTGAACCCATAATCTTTCAGCTTGAGATGCTGAGAAAAGGTTCCCCCACTGTTGATTCCTCTATAACAGAATCAACCTTATCCTGATCCCCTTCAGGCAGGTCGATCCCTGTATGGGACTGTTGCTCTGCTAACAGGCACTCTGAAGGAGGAGACGGAGATCGGGCGTGCTTTCCCTGACAGGGAGGCAGCGATAAATTTTGACAATCTCTCTCTAATCCTCCCAGAGCTGAGGAAAAAACCTCCTCTGTTACATACACAGGAGCAGGTGACTGAGGACAGCCACAGTACCAAGTACCCCTGCGGGGTCTCTACGGTCACTTACCTCTGAACTTCAGGGGAGACTGGTGCAGCAGGAGTATGCCCAAGATCCTCAGAGCCCGATGAGACCCCCTTCGCTTCCTGGAAGATTCAGTTCCGGAGCTACTGGACGGCATATTCCTAAGCCTAAAGCTGAGGTATTCCAGCCGTAATACACCACTTTTACTGAGAATAGTCTAGCACAATTGCTGCTATATCACAGTTGGTGTCTACTAATGTGCCTTTCTAGGGGATGCCTGTATCAACCGCTTGCTGTATGCCTTTAAATGTTGCCAGCTCTGTCTCTGTACTTCATAGCCAGCTTACTGCAATAATGTGGCTTTTTAAAAACCTGCTGGGACGCCCGCACATGCGCAGAAGCGCTGCGGCGCGCACAGAGCGTCATCCCCCAGGCCCCGCCCCTTTTTCCGGCCACCTCTATATATAGAGGCGCGTGCACGCGCACGCGCGCGGCCACGTGCGCCTCGGCGCTAATTTTCAAACATGGAAACCAGGAACAGGAGCCAGGGCCCCCTTTGCCGCAGGCCGGGGGATAGACGAACACTGCAACATGGCAGAGGAAACAGTTTCCTGTAGGAGAACTCACCAGCTGCCTGGACTTTGCTCTCTGAGAAGAAACTAGTCCATATGACAAGAAAAACATTCCACAGCGGCCTCTAGTGGACAAACACAGGTACCGCAGTTTAATATACTAAACATATATAAAAAAACATTCTTTTTTTTTTTCTTGACCACCATTAAAAATTATTACATTTTTTTAGTAGTTACAGGCATGCACAGATATTAGCGGGAATACCGTTAGGTAACAGACAGAAAGACAAATTAGGCTTGGGGTCCCCCAATAGAACCAAGTTCCTGGGGGCCCCCACTTACCTGTTCCCCGCCGCAGGACTTTGTTTGGTCCACAAAAGCCCAAACTTCACCTATCACGGCAGGCATTGTAATCAAACCTTCAGGGACCGGGTTCCCAAGGATTCCACTCCCCTGGACCTGTATAGCACCCTGCACAGAAAACATCTTGGTCGTGGGTATGACCAGAGCTCTGGATCCCAGGGTCCAGCTCTCCTAAGAGAAGCATTACAGGCAGAACCTTGCTCTTCTCTGCAAGGCCCGGGTACCGACCGTTTAGCTATGAAGCTTTTTTGGTCGGATCCGGAATAGCTTACTGAGGCCCAAAAGAACCTGTACGCAAGCTCAGTGAAAAACACATGTTTCTTCTTGGCCAACACCTTAGACACTGGCAAAAAACTGAGGTGCTCCCGGATGGGAGGGGCTTATATAGGGGAGGGTACTTCCGGTTTTGGAAGTTGCCAGTGCCAGCACCTGACGGTATCTATATAACCCATTAGTAATGACTATGTCGCTCTGTGTCCCGTGATGTACGAGAAAGAAAATCAAATTGTACCCCACGTGACATGTGATAAAATTCAAAAACAATAGTCCATAAAGTGAAGTAATGTTCCAAAGAAGAGAGAAATATTCCAAAAAGAGAGATGTAGTCTTCGTAATAGAGAATAGCTTCCACCACACCGTGCACGTATCAACTCCCCTTTGAAAATGCACTCACCAGCTGTATATGCCTCTCACTCTCGTGTTCGGCTCAAAGGCTTGCTAGTTAACCACTAGAGCAGGGATATGCAATTAGCGGGCCTCCAGCTGTTGCCAAACTACAAGTCCCATCATGCCTCTGCCTCTGGTTGTCATGCATGATGCTGTCAGAGTCTCGCTATGCCTCATGGGACTTGTAGTTTGGCAACAGCTGGAGGTCCGCTAATTGCATATCCCTGCACTAGAGGGTGAACGACCATCAATTGAAAGCTTGTGTGTCAACACAGGATATTCCATACATGTAAAAATGAAAAGGTGCTCCAATAGTGTAAAATAGTAACGACCAAATTTATTAAATTACACAACCACACTTCAAATATTGCACTCACATGATATGAAAATAAAAATAGCCTTAAATCAATCACAGCAAGCAGAAAAAAGTGTAAGATGGCACTGCAGTGATTTGCAAAAGGTGCGTGGCTGCATTATCATTGACACTATCGTGACACGCTGAGGCTAAGAACGCTACACGGCTGCTGTGACCCGGAGCTCAGGAGGGGGTGAGAGACCTACACCGAGCGTATACCTTGGGTCCGCCGTGAACGCAAATCACTGCAGTGCCATCTTACACTTTTTTCTGCTTGCTGTGATTGATTTAAGGCTGGTTTTATTTTCATATCATGTGAGTGCAATATTTGAAGTGTGGTTGTGTATTTTAATAAATTTGGTCGTTACTATTTTACACTATTGGAGCACCTTTTCATTTTTACATGTATGGAATATCCTGTGTTGATACACAAGCTTTCAATTGATGGTCGTTCACCCTCTAGTGGTTAACTAGCAAGCCTTTGAGCCGAACACGAGAGTGGGAGGCATATACAGCTGGTGAGTGCATTTTCAAAGGGGAGCTGATACATGCACGGTGTGGTGGAAGTTATTCTCTATTAAGAAGACTACATCTCTCTTTTTGGAATATTTCTTTCTTCTTTGGAACATTATTTCACTTTATGGACTATTGTTTTTGAATTTTATCACATGTCATGTGGGGTACAATTTGATTATCACAGTGTCACTAGTGAATGCTATTATATGAGTTTAGTGATTTTCTTTTATTAGCGCTACATTTTTTCCTATTTTTCACTTGTGTGTCTTTAGGTTTAAATTCTGTTTTCAATATGAATATTTAGCCTCTCATTTACTAAGCTCTGTAGCAACTGCACTTGCAAAGTACACAGTCTATTTGCCTTTAGTAAATCATTGTAAATAAGCTTTTGTGATGCCTGTAATAGAGGAGGGCAGAGTGCTTTTAGCTAAATTGATTTGCAATCAGCACGGGGGGACCGGCGGGCGCGATCGCGTGCACAAGCGCCAGCACAGGGATTTGTGTGTGTAAACACAAATCCCTGTGCTGTCAGGGAAGAGGAAACCTATCGTTTGTTCCTACTAAGTAGGAAAAACGATATGTCTCCTCTCCTAGTCACTCCCATCCCCACACAGTTAGAACACACTGAGGGAACACACAGTTAACCCCTTGATCGCCCCCCTAGTGTTATCCCCTTCCCTGCCAGTGACATTTACACAGTGCTTTTTTATAGCACTGATCGCTGTATAATTGTCAATGGTCCCAAAAAAGTGTCAAGTGTCCGATCTGTCCGTCGCAATAGCGCAAAAAATCGCAGATCACCACAATTACTAGTAAAAAAAAAAAAAAAAAAACAATATATATATATATATAAAAATGGCATAAATCTTTCCCATGGTTTGTAGACGCTATAATTTTTGCGCAAACCAATCAATATACACTTATTGCAATTTTTTTTACCAAAAATATGTAGAAGAATATATATTGGTCTAAACTGATGAAGAAATTGTATTTTATTTTTTTAAATTGAGGGATATTTATTATAGCAAAAAGTAAAGAGAAATATATATATATATATTTTTTAATTGTCGCTATTTTTTTGTTTATAGCGCAAAAAATAAACCGCAGAGACGATCAAATATTAGCAAAAGAAAGCTCTGTTTGTGGGAAAAAAAGGACGCAAATTTTGTTTGGGCACAAAGTCGCATGACCGCGCAATTGTCAGGTAAAGCGACGCAGTGCCAAATTGTAAAAAGTGCACTGGTCAGGAAGGGGGTAAAATCTTCCTGGGGCTGAAGTGGTTAAAATAAAAAAAGGTCTTCTAATTTTTGTAAATTTTATTTAGAGGGGCTTTAAGTGTATTTTATTTCATTTAATTTTACTGCTTCCGGACCGCCCCACGCATACATACTGCGACAGGATGGCCCTTCAGCGCAAACCCACGTACCTGCACGTGATTTATTTTCTTCGGGGTCGGGGGCACGCAGGAGGCCCGGCGGACCCTATGTCTGCCAGGCCCCGCCAAACGTTCCAGAATCAGACAGAACCGCGGCCTGCCTATGTAAACAAGGCAGATTGCCGTTCTGTCAGAGTGTAAGATAGAGATCTTGTGTTTCCGCTAAGCAGGAACACGGATCTCTGTCTTCCCCCGGTCAAAGCACCTCCCCCACACAGTTAGCAAGTGCTCCCAGGGAACACAGTTAAGCCTTTGATCGCCCCTGATGTTAACCCCTTTCATGCCAGTGTCATTAGTACAGTGACAGTGTATTTTTTTTAGCACTGATCACTGTATTAGTGCCACTGGTTCCCAAAAAAGTGTCAGTTAGTGTCTGATTTGTCCACCGCAATGTCGCAGTCCTGCTAAAAAAAAAAAAAAAAAAAAAAAAAAGCTGATCGCCGCCATTACTAGTAAAAAATAAATACAAAATATATCCCATAGTTTGTAGACAGTATAACTTTTGCCCAAACCAATCAATATACGCTTAGTTTTTGTGTTTTTTTTTTTACCAAAATTTGGCCTAAACTGAAGAAATTCGATTTTTTAAATTTTTTTATTGGATGCGTTTTATGGCACAAAGAAAATATTGTTTTTTTTGTTTTGTTTTTTCAAAATTGTCTGTCTTTTTTTGATTATAGCACATAAAATATAATCTGCAAAGGTTATACCACCAAAAGAAAGCTCTATTTGTGGGAAAAAAAGGACATGAATTGTATTTGTGTACAGAATCGCACATCCACGTAATTTCCGTTAAAGTAACGCAGTGCCGTATCGCTAAAAAATTGCCTGGTCATGAACGGGGGTAAAACCTTTCGGAGTTTAAGTGGTTAGAGTGTTACTAAACCCACAACAGTAAAATTAGGCTGTATATGCAGTAAAGCATGCTTGTTATACTCACTGTGGAACCAAAGGGGTTAATCCTCTGCATTGTGTAAAAAGGTCGTTTGATCCTGTCTTCTCTGACCCTCCCCTTTTTCTATTGTTCCTAATCCATCTCCTGAACATACAGAGACTTTGGAGCACATGCTCAGTTTGGTGTGTATTGTTAGAGTTTTTCTTTGGAGGGTGCATGTCATCAGCACAGGGCCAATCAGCACTGTCCAGACAGAGGGTCAGGGGTGCTGCAGTCTCATAGGACAGTCTTTAACCAGACACTGATAGAAGTTACAAGACTGCTATATACTGCTGATGAGAAAAGGTATTTAGCAGTTTATAATTACTAAAATAATTGCATTTCCATGTTCTGTGTACTGTGGGAGGCCAGGTATAGTGACTGCAGGCTCCTGGGTTTAGTAACACTTACATTTTCTATGTATTTGTGTTTTTGGTACATGTGTCTGTTTTTGAGCACAGACACTTCACTTTTTTTTTTATTTGACTTATTTTTGCTATCTGTCTTTTCTTGCTGTGAAAATAAAAATGTAAAATAAAGGGGCTAACGAGGGGCTGCATTTTATCACATGTACAGGTCCAAGATAGCTGAAAAGAGCCCATTAAATCCATTGCACCTAATGGAACCATCTGTGTATTGCTTTTTACTGCATTCTATTTGTTGGCAGTATTTATTGTACATCTGTAATTTTTTCCCGAATTACTTGAATAAAGAGTTATTTGACTAAATTGCACCATTAAAAGCAACAAAATAACCTTACTTTCAACTTCCCCACTGACTCCAATGCATTTCCCTACAATTATGAAATGTCCCCGAAATCGGATTTATGCCAAAATCTCAAGGAAACAATAAACTATCAGATTTGCATTTTCCTAGTTTGCATAATTAAAGGAGAAGTACTGTCAAAGCTCATTTGAGGTCACAGAGCCGGTCCAGGCTTGGGCAAGATTGCGACAATGAAGTCGAGATCCGCCCACATGCCTGGACCGGCACCCGGCTCAGCCTCTCAGCAAGCCACTGAGAGGGTGAGCCGGCTGCTCCCGCCCCCCTCCACAACCACAGTGAGCGAGGAGGGGGACAGAGCAGAGAGCCTGTCAGTCACCAGCTCTCTGCCCAGGGAGCCCTGAGATCCGAGAGATCAGCGGTGTTTGATCGCTTGGTTCTCAGTCTTGGAGCTGGAAGGGGACAGATGCAGCACTTAGATACGTATGAATCTGAAAAAAAAATTCCCATGCATCTCTTTTAACCCCGCTTCCAGACCGCCCAACGCACATTTACTGCAGCAGGGCCGCCCGGCTGCGCAAAATCACGTACTGCCAGCAACCCGCTCCCTCTGTGATTGGACACAGCTGGAGCCAATCAGCAGGTCCGGTTGCCCAGATGGCCGCCGGGACCCGCCGATCTTTCGCTGGAGAGGCAGGACGGCGGTCTGTCTATGTAAACAAGGCAGACCGCCATTCTATCAGAGAGGAAGAAAGAGATCTTGTGTTCCTGCTAATCAGGAACACAGATCTCTCTCTTCCTCCAGTTAAGCCATCCCCCACACAGATAGAAAGCACTCCCTAGGAACACACTTAACCCTTTGATCGCCCCTGATGTTAACCCCTTTCAAGCCAATATCATAAGTACAGTAACAGTGCATTTTTTTTATTTTAGCCCTGATCACTGTATTAGTGTCACTGGTTGCCAAAAAGTGTCACTTGGTGTCCAATTTGTCTGCCACAATGTCGCAGTCCGGCTAAAAATTGATGATCACCGCCATTACTAGTAAAAATTTAAATTAAAATGCCATAAAAATATCCCATAGTTTGTAGACGCGATAACTTTTGCGCAAACCAATCAATATATGCTTATTGGGATATTTTTTTACCAAAAACATGTAGCTGAATACATATTGGCCTAAATTGATGAATGCATTTGATTTTTTACATTTTATTGGGTGTGTTTTATAGCAAAAAGTAAAAAATTGTTTTTTTTTGTTTGTTTTTTCAAAATTTGTGGGGTTTTTTGTTTATAGCGCAAAAAATAAAAACTGCAGAGGTGATTGAATACCACCAAAAGAACACTCTGTGGGGAAAAAAAGGACATCCATTTTTTGGGGGGTACAGCGTCGCATGTACGCGCAATTGGAGGTAAAACCTTCCGGGGCTGAAGTGGTTAAAGAAGATGAACACATTCATTATATCATTATGACATCAGCATTGTAATAGCCAGCTTACTTGACCTACAGAAGAGGAGGATCAGGGCTGCTCTGAGTAATACCATTGCATAGGGCAGGTGAGTATAACATGTTTATTATTTTAAAAAGATAAACTTTGATCCTTTACAAATCACTTTTAAGTGATAGTAAACTCTTCTTTTTTTTTTTACCTACAGGTAAGCTTATAATAAGGATCATCTGTAGGTAAAATATCTCCTATGTACACTGTTTAGGATATATTATAGCGAGCAGCAGCCGATGACATCACCAGCACATGCACGCTAAATTCAGAGCTGTGTGTAGCAGCCAAGACTCCCACACGCATGCACGGGAGTAAAGTCATCGCGACTCGGCCAATCAGACGCCCGGAGCAGTCCCCGAACCCGGAAGGAAGACTGGGTAAAGATGGAAGCCTCTGCAGCTGTGACAGCGCGTCATAGGAGGGCTTCGTTTTAAGGTATTTCTTTCATAATGTGCTAGTATGCGCTGCATACTAGCACATTATGCCTTTACCTTGCAGGGGGAACATTTTTTATAGTTTACTACCACTTTAATATGCATAAAATGATCAGTTAAACCCACAAGTGCCTTTTCTCACCACTACTTTCTCACCACTACTTTCCCTTAAAGAGGAGCTCCAGGCACGTTCAGAAAAATAGTCAGCAGCTACAAATAGGGATCCTGCAATGCCCTCACCCGAGCCAATTCTTCAATCGGCTTCAGGTGCAGGCGCCGTCATCTCTAGTAAGGGAAACAGGAAGTGAAGCCTTGTGGCTTCACAGCCTGTTTCCTACTGCACATGTGTGAGTTGCACTGTGCCTTGTGAATGGTCCTGTAGTCTTCTGGGACTTGTAATGTGTCCCAGAAGACTGCGGGAGAAGGAGGGGGAGGGGCAAAATTCCGTCTCAGTTCGCCGCTGCGATCTTGTCTGTGGGAGCAGGTACCTGTCAAAACCAGGTACACGTTCCCCCCTCCCCCTAAAAGTGCCAAATGTGGCAGTGAGGGGGGGGGGGGTGGATACAAACAAGTGGAGCTTCCCCTTTTTGGGTGGAGCTTCCCTTTAATTCTGGCTTTTTAAATTAACAAATGCATTCATTTAGGAGGTTAATCTGTGTTTTTACTGCCCCCGACCAACCACCTAAAACCTAATATGGTGGCCATGGGGGGGGGGGCTTTGCCAGTCAACAGGCATAGTAATAAACTCAACCCTTTTAAACCGGCTGAACTAAGACTGGTTGATTGTTACATTACAACCAGAGGAAAATTGAGAAAGAGGGAATTAAGGGTGAAGAGTAGGGAGGAAAATAAAATAAAAAGAGGGAGAGAGCACAAAGATGGAATGAGAAATGTTCTCAAACAGTAAAATAATGGGTGTAGCACAAACCCTGGGACCTTGTTGAGCACAGGTAGAATTTTAGCTTGGCTACCTTGAAGGGCAGCAGCTCTTCAGGCTGGGAATTTCTCTTTCTGGGCAAGAACTCCCTGCTCCTGGCCCCAGACTATGTGCACTGCTGCTATCTACTGGGCACCTTTCCCCAGGGATTGGCTGAGACAACATAAAATATTCAGGTTGCCGATTTGCCTTTCCAGCCCACTAAATCCTCCTGAAGGCAGGGGGAAACAATCAAACCTGCAACCAGTGGAACCAAGAACAGCCCAAAGCAATCACAAGCTGCTCCACTGGTTACAGTGAAGCCAAAAAGAACTACATTTACTAAGCTTTACTAGCAACCTATCTAGGAGGGTACTGCAGGGGCAAAAGAGGGTAAGAACCAGAGAAGAATGCGGAGAGACAGGAAGAGGACCTACGAGGAGAAAAAAAAAAAAGGATAAGGGAAAGGATGGAGAGAGATCCAGCAAAGAGAATAAGAGAGAATTCTACAGAAGGAGAAACATTTGAAATCAAACCCAGAAATATGCCCTCATTCCATCCAATAACAGACGATCCATCTTACCTCCACTCTTGCTTCTCTTGCATTTGATCTCTATATAACCTGTGCTGATTATTCACGGAGATAGGAAAGCCAATTCTCCCATATTCATGTATTGCTCTGCAGCGTTTTCCCCATTCTATTAAAACTCAATTACTGACTTTTTACACCGGGCTTGGGATTAAACTACTTAATGCTAATGTAATTGTGCAAGTTATTGATCAGCGAACGCTCAAAGTTCTCCAGAGGAGAGATCTGATCTCATCATGACCTTCCACGCAAGGTCCCACCATCGCTCAGTGCTAGGTGAAAGGAAGGCTGTGCAGAGGAGGGGACCCATTCTGGGGTGATCTGAGCCTGGAAATGATCAAATCTATGTAGATGTGGGTAGAATATGCTAATTGTTTTCTCACGTTAACTCATTCTGTGCTATTGTGGTGTGCAAGTGACCAAGGGACCAGTGGCGGGCACTCATTAGGGTTGCAGGGGCACCGCCCCACTAGGCCATGCGCCCAGCCCCTAACCTTCATGCAGGGCGCTGGACTCATGGATTCCAATTCGTTTTTTTTTTTAGCACATGATTAGAGACGGAGGCTCCAATTGGTTTAAAAAAAGGGTGAGCTTGGGGCGCAGAGCACTGCGCCCTGAGCCCACCCTGTTGTGTGACATTAGCAAATTATTATTCGCTAATGTCTGTTTCTCCTGAGACCCCATTGGTCCAGAGGAGAAGCGACGGCCGGGACACGGAGAGGGGAAGCTGCCGCCGCAGCCATGACTTGCTGCATGGGGTAAGTGCAGGGCTGACGGGTGGCCTGGAGGGCGAGTGAGCAAGCCGGCGACCTGCAGGGGGGGGGGGGTTAGTGTGGCAGGGGGATGTCTGTGGTCACTGGTCAGGTCTTTCGGCAGCCATCCTGCTAGGGACTACATGTGGTTATCAGGGTTGTAAATAGAGACCATGCTTCTCCTGCCATATGGGATTGACAACAATGAAAAGACTATAGAACCCCTGTCACTCTTGTATCTTTGTAAAACACCCCAGAGTTGTACCTTTGGAGCTTTAATGATCTGTATGTAGCGCCCTCACCTCTCCCCCTGCCTGCCTTTTAGTTTCGGCTCCTCGCAGGGAGGGGAGAGGCACACCAAAAGCCCGTACCCTCCTGAGTAAGGAGGTTGAGCGGTGTTAATTTTCGGGCCTGCCTGCGGCTGGAGTTGAATCCTCCCGGGGAAGATTCTCACCTCTACACATGGGTAGATGGAAGTCCTTATG
Source organism: Rana muscosa (assembly GCA_029206835.1). NCBI lineage: Eukaryota > Metazoa > Chordata > Amphibia > Anura > Ranidae > Rana > Rana muscosa. Next base: position 47,977,059 of record CM055120.1, read on the forward strand.
GTTCCCCAGTAATGTAACTGTCCACACCAACTGAAAGTCCAACTTCTATATTTATTTCACACGGATAACAAATAGCCTCTTTAACAGCAGACAGGTTGGAACAAGACACAGGACAGTTTAGGTGGGAGGAGGTCCAGGCACAAACTTGAATCAGACTCTTTGACTCTTTAGGTTTCACAAACAGCTTTGGCGCACGATCTCTGCCACAGACCGTGAGGTTGGTCTCTGCCACTGACTAGGTGAATAGGTCACGGCCCTATGAGGCCACTGTCACTGACCTTGAACGTGAACTTCCTTCTTAAGTAGTATTTGGCCCATGTAAAGGAGAAGACATCCCTCCGGAGAGTTACCAGAGGTCACCACCGTCACCACGACTCTGCGCTGGGTCTTCGGTACAGGTAACCCCCCTGGCCTCCTCATCCTAGATCCGGGTCCCCTCGCAAGGCGGCACCCTGGGAGTCCCCGATCCCCGGCGGAACCCAACCGAAGGTGCTGGGCTCCGGGCCTCCAAAATAGTACCTCACCCCAGACCGAAGGTGTCTGGGATGGAAGAGGAACCAGGCCTCCGGACCTAGGGCACCCGGAGACGACCCACACGCGCACCCAGGCTGAAGGTGCCTGGGCGCGGACGAACCACGACCCCTATGGAAGATGGCCGCCCCTTTTTTATACCCTCTCCTGACAGGCACAGCAGGTTCCCTGCCCCGCCGTACTGCTGCCGAGAGGGGACAAGAAAAGGCACAACCTAGTATTGTGCATCAACCCAGACCTATGGCGACAGCGCCACCTGTAGGCCCCAGGGAACTATGCATCAATACTATCTCCCATGGCACAGAAATGGTTCATTAACCCTAACAATAGTGTGTTTGAGCCTAACTACCACTCAGACACTTCCCCTAAATTTAACACCCCACTACATGTATACATAGCATGTTATGATATTAAAATGCATTGTTTACAGTGGCGGCTGGTGCTCAATTTTTTGGAGGGCGCAAACAAACTGAAAAACATCAATTGCAGCCACTGTGCCCATCAATTGCTAACACTGTGTCCATCAATTGCTGCCAGTGTGCCCCATCAGATGCTGCCAGTGTGCCCATCAATTGTCGCTACTGTGCCCCATCAAATGCTGCCAGTGTGCCGATCAATTGACACTACTGTGCCCCATCAGATGCTGCCAGTGTGCCCATCAGTTTACGCTACTGTGCCCCATCAGATGCTGCCAGTGTGCCCATCAATTGCCGCTACTGTGCCCCATCAGATGCTGCCCGGCACTTACCTGTCACGCAGCGGGTCAGCGGCGGTCTCCTGCACGTCCTCCATGCCTTCTTCCGTCCTCTCTCAGGCGTCCAATCACAGCGCCTGACGTTTCAGCCAATCAGGTGACCGGTAACAGACCCGGCAACCTGATTGGCGGTTCTGTGTTAGCAAAGCGAATTGCCCAGCATGAAGTGATCAGCGAATGCCCAGCATGACGCCCGCTGATCACAGTTTTGGGCGCCTATAAGAGCCTATGGCTCTAATCAGGTGCTTCCAAAAAACACCCCTGCCGCTGTAATTCAGGTGACCTTCGCCCGAAAATGGGCCATGTCACAAACCTCAAGTCATCTCACCCCTGGTTTCTTAAACATGACAATGAGGTCACTGTACTCCAATGGCCTCCACAGTCACCAGATCTCATCCAATAGAGCACCATTGGGATGTGGTGAAATGGGAGATTCGCATCATGGATGGGCAGCCGACAAATCTGCAGCAACTGTGTGATGTTATCATGTCACTATGGAGCAAAATCTCTGAGGAATCTTTCCAACACCTTGTTGAATCTTTGCAAAAAAGAATTAAGGTGGTTCTGAAGGCAAAGGGGGTCCAACCCGGTACTAGCAAGCCAAGGTGTACCTAATAAAGTGGTTGGTGAGTGAATATATATTCTATCTGCAGAGAATCATACAGTTCAAACGTTTCATTCTTGGATTTCTGAAACACGTGACTCTTCACTAGTGATGAGCCGAACACCCCAGGGTTCGGTTCGCACCAGAACCCGCGAATGGACCGAAAGTTCGTACGAACATTAGAACCCTATTAAATACAATGGATGCGAACGTTCGAATTCTAAAGTGCTAATTATAACGACTATTATGCATGTTATTGTCCTAAAAAGGGTTTGGGAACCCGGGTTCTGCACCAGGGGACATGTATCAATGCAAAAAGAAGTTTTAAAAACGGTCGTTTTTCGGGAGCAGTCATTTTAATGATGCATAAAGTGAAAAAAAAAAAGTCAAATATTCCTTTAAATATCGTACCTGGGGGGTGTCTAAAGTATGCCTGTGAAGTGCCACGTGTTTCCCGTGTTTAGAACTGTCCCTGCACAAAATGACACTTCTAAAGGAAAAAAAAGCCATTTAAAACTGCTTGCGGCTTTAATGTAATGTCTGGTCCCGGTAATATGGATGAAAATCTTTAAGAAAAATGGCATAGCTACCCCATGACCCCCCCCCCCCCCTACCCCAGCCCATTACCAGCCCCTTTGGGTCTTGTATGGATATTAAGGGGAACCCCGCACATAAAATAAAAAAGGCCCTATATACTCTGAACAGCCGTATACAGGCGGTGCATACAAGACAGGGACTGTAGGTTTGTTCTTATGTAGAATCTGTTTGTAATTTTGAACAGGTACATTGTTGAAGTGTAGCTCCAGCCCAAAAATCTATTTTTAAACTTTTTGGAAAACATAGGGAACGGTTATCACCCCTGTAACATTTGTTTTGCTGTCTGTGCCCCTGTTCAGAACATTTCACCTCACTTTCCGTCCCAATGACAACTGTTTTTGAAATGTGGTGTTTTTCTTGAAACAAGGATTGCTGATAAAGCATCAGTACAGAGGAGACACCTTTCTCCCATATTAATTCTTACAGGAGAGAATTTTCCTTCCTAGTGGTAGATTTCCTCTCACTTCCTGTTGTCTTCTTGCGTTTGCAAGTAGGAGTCGTTTGTAAGTTGGATGTTTGAAAGTAGGGACCTGCCGTATATACTCTGCAGAAATAGGCCCCTTAGTTGTTGGTGTTGGCACAACACTGTAAGCACTCACAGTTACTCTTGGTTGGTGCTGGAACGCCCTGCTGTCAACTATTATATCAGGAATTTTAATTACATATAATTGTTGAACAGTGGTAGTAAAAATTGGGCCTTTGATGGTGGTGCTGGTGCCACAACACTGTAAGCCCTGACAGTTACTCGTGGTGGGTGCAGCAATGGGCCCTGCTGTGAATTATTAGATCAAGAATTGTAATTGCATGCCCCTGTTGAACAGGGGCTGAAAAATTGGGCCTTTCGTGGTGGTGGTGGTGGTGGTGGTGTTGCCACAACACTGTAAGCCCTCAGAGTTACTCTTGGTGGGTGCAGGAATGGGCCCTGCTGTGAATTATTAGATCAAGAATTGTAATTACATGCCCCTTTTGAACAGGGGCTGAAAAATTGGGCCTTTCGTGGTGGTGGTGGTGGTGGTGGTGTTGCCACAACACTGTAAGCCCTCAGAGTTACTCTTGGTGGGTGCAGGAATGGGCCCTGCTGTGAATTATTAGATCAAGAATTGTAATTGCATGCCCCTGTTGAACAGGGGCTGAAAAATTGGGCCTTAGGCACTGGTGGCACAACACTACAACCCCTCACAGATACTGTACTTGGAGCACAGCAATGAGCCCTGTTGCAAAGTATTGCTTCAAAAATTGTAATGACACGCCCCTGTTAAACAGGGGCTGAAAAATTGGGCCTTAGGCACTGGTGGCACAACACTACAACCCCTCACAGATACTGTACTTGGAGCACAGCAATGAGCCCTGTTGCAAAGTATTGCTTCAAAAATTGTAATGACACGCCCCTGTTAAACAGGGGCTGAAAAATTGGGCCTTAGGCACTGGTGCCACAACACTCCAACCCCTCACAGATACTGTACTTGGAGCACAGCAATGAGCCCTATGGCAAATTATTGCTAAAAAAATTGTAATTACACGCCCCTGTAAAACAGGGGCTGAAAAATTGGGCCTTAGCCACTGGTGGCGGCACCCATAAACAAAAATGATCTTCCAAGCTATCATCATCAATCGTATCATTGAGGACTCGGAGGAGGAGGATAGCCAGTCAACATAACAGCACAGGCACTCAGCATCAGCATCAGTCTTGAAGGGATGTGACATGTTAAAATCAATTAGTCTGTTATATCAGCATCAGGTGTGTGGTAGCTGGTGGTGATCCAAGACTGGTTCATCTTGATGAAAGTCAGTCGATCAACCGAGTCGGTGGACAGGCGCACCCTGTGATCCGTGACAAATCCTCCAGCAGCACTGAATGTGCGTTCCGAAAGAACGCTGGATGCAGGACAGGCCAGTAGCTCAATTGCATACTGTGCAAGCTCTGGCCAGTGATCCATCCTCAAGACCCAGTAAGCCAGAGGATTTTCGGTGGGGAAGGTGTCCAAGTCTGACCTTGCCCCTAGATATTCCTGCACCATGTTTATCAGACGCTGGCGATGGTTGCTGGAACCGATCATTCTTTGGGGCTGCGGACTAAAGAATTGTCTGAACGCATCGGTCAGACGGCCACCTTCCCCACCGCTCCTTCTTTGACTGGCCGAAGCCTCAGCAACTCGTTGTCCAGGACCAGGAGTTTGTAACCTCCCAGTCTCTGGGAACGCGTTGCACAGACCTTTCTGCAAGGCCTCCCGGAGTTGTCTCATCCTCTGCTCCCTCTGCGAAGGTAACATAAGGTCTGCAACCTTACCCTTGTACCGTGGATCAAGGAGAGTGGCTAGCCAGTAATGGTCCCTCTCCTTGATCCGAAGAATACGAGGATCCTTCCGCAGACTTTGCAGGATCAGGGAGGCCATGCAGCGTAGGTTTGCTGAGGCATTCGCTCCGGAGTCCTCTGGGTCACTAAGGACGACATGATCCGCAGCCACCTCCTCCCAGCCACGTACAAGTCCACTGGTTTCTTGGGACTGTAAATCATCCCTAAAAGACTGCTGCTGATGATGCTGAGTGCCAGCCTCCACCTCCATGCTGACACAATCCTCCTCCTCCTCCTCCTCCTCTTCCTCTTCCTGTGCGATGGGTGGGACAGAAGGAACACTGTCTGGGTAAAGGGGGCCTTGAGAGGCAAGGAAGTCCTCCTCTTCCTGCCTCTGTTCTGCCTCAAGTGCCCTGTCCATTATTCCACGCAGCGTGTGCTCCAACAGGTGGACAAGAGGTACAGTGTCACTGATGCATGCACTGTCACTGCTCACCATCCTCGTGGCCTCCTCAAATGGTGCCAGGACAGTGCATGCATCCCTGATCATGCCCCACTGGCGTGGAGAAAAAAAACCAAGCTCCCCTGACCCTGTCCTGGTGCCGTAGTCGCACAGGTACTCATTGATGGCCCTCTGCTGCGTGTGCAGCCGCTGCAGCATGGCCAACGTTGAGTTCCACCTGGTGGGCATGTCACATATAAGGCGGTTCTTGGGCAGGTTCAACTCCTTTTGCAGCTCAGCCAGGCGAGCACTGGCATTATAAGATCTGCGGAAATGCACACAGACTTTCCTGGCCTGCCTCAGGACATCCTGTAAGCCCGGGTACCTGCCCAAGAACCGCTGCACCACCAGGTTAAGGACGTGAGCCAAACAGGGCACATGGGTCAGTTGTCCCTGTCGGAGGGCGGAGAGGAGGTTGGTGCCATTGTCGCAAACCACCATTCCTGGCTTAAGCTGGCGTGGCGTCAACCACCTCTCGGCCTGGCCCTGCAGAGCAGACAGGACCTCTGCCCCAGTGTGGCTTCTGTCCCCCAAACACACCAGCGCAAGCACGGCATGGCATCTTTTTGCCTGCGTACTTGCGTAGCCCCGTGAACGGCTACGGAGCACCGCTGGTTCATAGGACAAACCACAGGAAGAGGCCATGGAGGAAGAAGAAGAGGAGGGGGTGGAGGAGAGAGGTGTGTCACAACCAGTAGTAGCATTTTGGAGGCGTGGCGGTGGAACAACCTCCAACACTACTGCACCTTGTCCTGCATCCTTCCCAGCTGCCAAAAGAGTGACCCAATGGGCCGTGAAAGAAAGGTAACGTCCCTGTCCATGCCTGCTGGACCATGAGTCAGCGGTAATATGCACCTTACCGCTGACCGCCCTGTCCAGCGAGGCCAAGACATTGCCTTCCACATGCCGGTAGAGAGCCGGAATAGCCTTCCGTGAGAAAAAGTGGCGTTTGGGAACCTGCCACTGAGGAACCGCACATTGCACAAACTCACGGAAGGGGGCCGAGTCTACCAACTGAAAAGGCAGCAGTTGAAGCGCTAGCAATTTAGCCAAGCTAGCATTCAACCGCTGGGCATGTGGATGGCTGGGAGTGAACTTCTTTCGACGGTCCAGCAGCTGGGGCAGGGAAATTTGCCTGCTAGAATCGGACGTCGGTGTACTGCTAGCAGAGTGGCCGCAAGTACTTGGCTGTGACACACCTAATTCTACACCTTCATTCCTCTCAGTGCATGTTTCAGAGAGGACTGAAGTTATAGTGGGGTTGGAGATCCCAGCTGATGCGGTGCAAGGAGAGGTCCGCTTTGTTCTTTGGTGTGGGTCTTTGAGGTAGGCTTGCCAACGAGCTGCATGGCAGGTCAACATATGTCTGGTCAGGCATGTGGTACCCAAGCGGCTGATGTTTTGGCCACGCGATATACGCTTGAGACATATGTTGCAAACAGCAGCTGTGCGATCTGATGCACTAGCCTCAAAAAAGGCCCACACCAAGGAACTTTTTGAATGACGGGCAGAGGCTGCGCCCTGCACAGGCGGAGCTCTGCGGTTTGATTCCGTCGGTGTACTGCCCTTACGCTGGCCACCAAAGGGCATCCTGCCTCGTTGGAGATGTGCCTCCTCCTCATCCTCCTCCTCCTCCTCTCTCCTATTAGGCACCCACGTGGAGTCAGTGACCTCATCATCCCCTCCCTCCTCATCACTGGAGCCAATCTGGCAGTATGCTGCAGCTGCTGGAACATGACTGCCAGATTGGTGTCCTTCTTGAGCATCCCCTCTGTCTGCTCTCACGCTACTGCCTTCCTGTAGCTGGGTTTCATCATCAGACCCTTCGAAACGCTGGGCATCCTCCTGGAGCATGTACCCAACACTGTGCTCAAACAGTTCGGGGGACTCCTCAGGAGGAGGACATGGTGGGTCTAGGGAAGGAGTGACTGATGATGAGTCTGACATTGATACCAGGGAAGAGGACGCTTTGGCAGCTGCTTTGCCAGTACCCTGAGCCTGGGTGAGAGAGGATGAGGAGGAGGAGGAGGGCTTGGTCATCCACTCTACCAAGTCTTCGGCATGATGTGGCTCAACATGTCCAGCTGCCGAAAAGAAGGACAAGCGTGTCCCATGGCCATGTGCTGATGACAATGCACCGCGTCCACGACCAGCACTGTTGCCCCCAGACACAGAGCCTGCTTGCCCTCTTTTATTGCCTCCTGACTGTCTGCCTCTCCTTGTTTGCCTTCCAGACATTCTAATAGATGGCCTGCAGGGAGATGGGAAAAAAGCAATAAGGGCTACCTTCAGGTGTCCTTCTCTGTCCCTTTACTTAAGGATTTCTAAATATGGTTGAGGATTATTGCTTTTGCACAGAATAGCACAACGACAATTTCCCTGACTGTCCAAAAAACAAGGATTTCAAAGATGGTTGATGAGGAATGCTTTAGCACACTATAGCACAAGGAGAATTCCCCTCACTTTCCTTCTTTGTCCCTAGAAACAAGGACTGGCACAGTGAAAGAAACTGACACTCTCCCTACCTAGAGTTTTCTGTCCCTAGAAAAAATGTTTTTTTAAAGCACACTATAGCACAAGGAGAATTCCCCTCACTTTCCTTCTTTGTCCCTAGAAACAAGGACTCGCACAGTGAAAGAAACTGACACTCTCCCTACCTAGAGTTTTCTGTCCCTAGAAAAAATGTTTTTTTAAAGCACACTATAGCACAAGGAGAATTCCCCTCACTTTCCTTCTTTGTCCCTAGAAACAAGGACTGGCACAGTGAAAGAAACTGACACTCTCCCTACCTAGAGTTTTCTGTCCCTAGAAAAAATGTTTTTTTAAAGCACACTATAGCACAAGGAGAATTCCCCTCACTTTCCTTCTTTGTCCCTAGAAAGAAGGACTGGCACAGTGAAAGAAACTGACACTCTCCCTACCTAGAGTTTTCTGTCCCTAGAAAAAATGTTTTTTTAAAGCACACTATAGCACAAGGAGAATTCCCCTCACTTTCCTTCTTTGTCCCTAGAAACAAGGACTGGCACAGTGAAAGAAACTGACACTCTCCCTACCTAGAGTTTTCTGTCCCTAGAAAAAATGTTTTTTTAAAGCACACTATAGCACAAGAAGAATTCCCCTCACTTTCCTTCTTTGTCCCTAGAAACAAGGACTGGCACAGTGAAAGAAACTGACACTCTCCCTACCTAGAGTTTTCTGTCCCTAGAAAAAATGTTTTTTTAAAGCACACTATAGCACAAGGAGAATTCCCCTCACTTTCCTTCTTTGTCCCTAGAAACAAGGACTGGCACAGTGAAAGAAACTGACACTCTCCCTACCTAGAGTTTTCTGTCCCTAGAAAAAATGTTTTTTAAAAGCACACTATAGCACAAGGAGAATTCCCCTCACTTTCCTTCTTTGTCCCTAGAAACAAGGACTCGCACAGTGAAAGAAACTGACACTCTCCCTACCTAGAGTTTTCTGTCCCTAGAAAAAATGTTTTTTTAAAGCACACTATAGCACAAGGAGAATTCCCCTCACTTTCCTTCTTTGTCCCTAGAAACAAGGACTGGCACAGTGAAAGAAACTGACACTCTCCCTACCTAGAGTTTTCTGTCCCTAGAAAAAATGTTTTTTTAAAGCACACTATAGCACAAGGAGAATTCCCCTCACTTTCCTTCTTTGTCCCTAGAAACAAGGACTGGCACAGTGAAAGAAACTGACACTCTCCCTACCTAGAGTTTTCTGTCCCTAGAAAAAATGTTTTTTTAAAGCACACTATAGCACAAGGAGAATTCCCCTCACTTTCCTTCTTTGTCCCTAGAAACAAGGACTGGCACAGTGAAAGAAACTGACACTCTCCCTACCTAGAGTTTTCTGTCCCTAGAAAAAATGTTTTTTTAAAGCACACTATAGCACAAGGAGAATTCCCCTCACTTTCCTTCTTTGTCCCTAGAAACAAGGACTCGCACAGTGAAAGAAACTGACACTCTCCCTACCTAGAGTTTTCTGTCCCTAGAAAAAATGTTTTTTTAAAGCACACTATAGCACAAGGAGAATTCCCCTCACTTTCCTTCTTTGTCCCTAGAAACAAGGACTGGCACAGTGAAAGAAACTGACACTCTCCCTACCTAGAGTTTTCTGTCCCTAGAAAAAATGTTTTTTTAAAGCACACTATAGCACAAGGAGAATTCCCCTCACTTTCCTTCTTTGTCCCTAGAAACAAGGACTGGCACAGTGAAAAAAACTGACACTCTCCCTACCTAGAGTTTTCTGTCCCTAGAAAAAATGTTTTTTTAAAGCACACTATAGCACAAGGAGAATTCCCCTCACTTTCCTTCTTTGTCCCTAGAAACAAGGACTGGCACAGTGAAAGAAACTGACACTCTCCCTACCTAGAGTTTTCTGTCCCTAGAAAAAATGTTTTTTTAAAGCACACTATAGCACAAGGAGAATTCCCCTCACTTTCCTTCTTTGTCCCTAGAAACAAGGACTGGCACAGTGAAAGAAACTGACACTCTCCCTACCTAGAGTTTTCTGTCCCTAGAAAAAATGTTTTTTTAAAGCACACTATAGCACAAGGAGAATTCCCCTCACTTTCCTTCTTTGTCCCTAGAAACAAGGACTCGCACAGTGAAAGAAACTGACACTCTCCCTACCTAGAGTTTTCTGTCCCTAGAAAAAATGTTTTTTTAAAGCACACTATAGCACAAGGAGAATTCCCCTCACTTTCCTTCTTTGTCCCTAGAAACAAGGACTCGCACAGTGAAAGAAACTGACACTCTCCCTACCTAGAGTTTTCTGTCCCTAGAAAAAATGTTTTTTTAAAGCACACTATAGCACAAGGAGAATTCCCCTCACTTTCCTTCTTTGTCCCTAGAAACAAGGACTCGCACAGTAAAACACACTGACACTCTCCCTACCTATCCTTCTCTTTCCCTAAACTAAAGGAATCCAGGTTAAGCAAGAAAGAAATAAATGTCCCTGTCCCTGCCTATGCTTGTCTTTCCCTGCTCCGGAACACACTACACTAGGCCGCCGTGCTGGCGGCCTTTTATAGTGTGGGGCGTGTACTAAACACCCTCAGCAATAATTGGCCACAGGCATCCTGCCTGTGGCCAATCATTGCTCTCCTCGCTGCCGGCGCTGTGATTGGCCAAGCATGCGGGGTCACAGTGCATGCTTGGCCAATCACAGCGCCTGGATGACACTGCGATGGCGTAGTGCATTGTGGGCCGTTCGCGTCACTCGAATTTGGCGCGAACGGCCCAAATCGTTCGATCTTCGTCGAACGATCGAACAGCCGATGTTCGAGTCGAACGTATGTTCGACTCGAACACGAAGCTCATCCCTATTCTTCACAGATCAGAAAGATCTACATGCAATTACTCCGACCAATCCAAAATTAGCCAACCACTGATTTTTCAGATTCATGATCATTAGTGATTTTCCTTTCAGCCTTCAGATGTTAATCAACCACATATGTAACTCCCCATTAATCAGCACTAAATAGTCCTGCAAACTGCAGCACATCACCCTCGGCAACATAGGTTTTAGGCTGGGGACAAATAATGGCTAAATAATGGCTAAATAAGCAGGGTTTAGCAGGTGAAGTTAAATTATTATAGCCATAATAAAATAAGGAGATTTCAGACATTTTTCTATTTTAACAAGAATAGTAATAAAAGCTGCCAAAATGTGCAACAGACTGTTAGAAGCCACCCACTCATTAAAGAGACTGCTCGTGTCACGGCTTGTGTTGTCACTCATCCAGATCCAGCAGGCTCTTCTGGGACTACGTCTTCCTGTGCAGTTTCTCCTTACAGTCTTCGATGTTTCACAGGCCATCTAAAGCTTTACCTAACACTACAGACTTGGAACATCCTAGGTGTACCTGTGAACAACTTTCCTAAATGCTGTTTGGATACACGCGGGTGGTAAGCAATTTTTTGTGGGCAATGGCTGGTGTTGGCGCTTCAATAGTCACGGCACCACGGTTGATATGGTGTCAGGGGGATTGAAGCACGTTATTTCTATTATTATATTGTAATATATAATGAAGTGGTTCAACTCACCATAATGCAGAATCAGTGGGAGCCCTGGGCGTATCACTTGCCACATCTCCTGCCACCAGATGCAGCTTGGCACTTGCCACCGGCGCCTGTCACCAGGTGCAGCTTGTCACTTGCCACTGTCGTCTGTCACCAGGTGCAGCTTGTTACCTGCCACCGTCACTTGCCACCAGATGTGGATTGTCACTTGCCACTGTCGGCTGGCACCAGATGTGGATTGTCACTTGCCACCGTCGCCTGCCAACAGATGTGGATTGTCACTTGCCACCGTCGCCTGGCACCAGATGTAGATTGTCACTTGCCACGTCACCTGACACCATTTGCAGATTGTCACGTCACCTGCCACCAGATGTGGATTGTCACTTGCCCCTGTCGCCTGGCACCAGGTGTGGATTGTCACTTGCCACCGCCACCTGCCACCTGATGTGGATTGTCACTTGCCACCTCACCTGCCACCAGATGTGGATGATCGCCTGCCACTATTTGCAGATTGTCACTTGCCATGCCAGCTAGTGTAAGGTGACCAGATTTTTAAAATGAAATCCGGGGACATATTTTTTTTTTACTAGTAATGGCGGCAATCAGCGACTCTCTGCACGTCGCCGCCCGCCTCACAGCCTGTCAAGTCTTACTCTCCGGGCCCCGGCTACTACTGGGTGGGGAGCGGAGGAACTCCGCCAGGGAAGTCAAGAAGATAAGCAGGCAGGCGGCTGGCCGGCACTTGAGCCAAGGCAGAAGTACATGCGAGCGGAGCTGAATGGGCACCCGAAACTGAAGAAATATTCCCTCCGCTCCAACCAGCACATGATCATCAGAAAGGGGCACAGATAATGGAAAAAAATACACCCCCTAAGCAGCGGAGCGGGGAGGTATAATTCAGAAATCATTTTTTTTTATTCTGCACTGACTGTCTTTGAAATTGCCCCAGCCCCTGTTCAAATCCAATTCGGGGACAAAACCGGGGACAGACTTGGTCCGGGGACAGTCTCCTCAATCCGGGGACTGTCCCCTGAAACCGGGGATGTCTGGTCACCCTAAGCTAGTGCCACCAAATGTGCATTGTCGCTCCATTGGTGGCAGGCTGGCAGCACTGGGCCATTTAGTTCTGAGTGAGGGCAGGAGTGCGGTGATGCAGGGCAGGCAGTGAGAGATGATGTCATCTCTGCTCGTCCGCCCGCTCACTTCTGTCATCCGCCTGCCCGGCTCTCTCAAGCAGCCCGCCTGCCCACCGCACCCCTGCGGCAAGAGAATCGGGGCTATGTGCCCCAGATTCGGGCTATGGCCTCAATAGCCACACCGTAGCGACGCCACTGCTGTCAGCCCTGTCCTCAACTCTGCATCTGCCTGATAATTTGGTTGTGCCTTCAAAATCAGGCATCTCCAGAGGGGGAGAACTTCATTGCCCCAAGTCAATACCCCTGAGAAGTGCCCTGGGGTTTCTCGAACTTTCCTTGGTTCTTGCATCCATTGGCAAGCCCACAATATCCACAGGAGACACAGAAGGTCCACCTCCAAGCCTAGTACTGGACAGTATAAAAAAAATTACACTTTAACGCCACAGATCTCGTGATATAAATGTAGCGGGTATGTACTTTTCAGAATGTTTAATTCGGGTGAAGACATCAGTGATGTCTAGTTCCATGCGGCCCAGCAGGTGGCGCTGTCACTTTGGGCCGGGGTTGAACCGTCACTGCAGTGCCGTACCCTTTGTGACCTCTCGCAGCAGTTGTACGGCGGGGCACCCGCTGTGCTGGCTGGGGGAGGGTATAAAGGGGGCGGACATCTTTGCCACGAGGTCTGAGCCCCAGGCACCTTCAGCCTGAGGGCTGCTGTCCACGGTCGGTGTCCAGGCGGCCTAGGCCTGGACACGAGGAGTTCGGGAGTCACCCCAGACACCCTCAGTCTGGGGTGAGGTACATCATTCAGGCCTGGGGCCCATCTTCTTCCACTGGGTCCCGCCCGGGAGGAATCGTCCTAAGGTGCCCACAGTATCGGGTACCTGAATTCAGGCGTAACGGACCGTTCAGGTGACCTTCCCGTAGATCTGGTGCAGCATATTGCCAGTGCCGGGACAGGGCCTCCGGAGACCGTCGGGATGGATGTCCTTTCCAAACAGGGGCTGTATTCACACGGAAGGTGGTCCATGTTCTAAGGTCAGTGGCAGAGACATTTACATTCAGGCCTGTGGCAGGGGCTGTAACAGTTCACTCAGTAGGTGGCAGCTACCAACTTCGCGGTCGGTGGCAGAGACCGTGCGCCAAGCCTATTCGCACGCAAAAGGAATAGGAGAGTTCATTTGTGCCTGGGCCTACTCGTATCCACACCCCTGTCTGTCTGTTACAAGAGTTCAACTGATTATGTTCATCCTGGCAAATGGAGAAATAAAAGAGTGTTGGACTTTTATTGGTGTGGGGCTCTATTACTGGTAGGCACATTTCCACGGAACAAGCAGAGGCTCCGTATGCAGAGAACAGACCCGGAGGTAATTCAAGTGACTTTGCTCAACCCTCATACACATACGAGGTGAGGGCTTGGCATAGTGTTCCTGCACTCTCCTCTCCTAGGTACCCCTAGACAACAGCCGTATAACTGATAAAGCTGGAGAGAGAGTGAGGCCGCTACATAAATATACAGTATGTAAAAAAAAATTCCGGTAAAGTCCATTCATTTGAGAATCAAATGCTAAAAGCAACAAAAATCTTTTGAATGACATTCGAATGGTCTGAGAATTTTTGTACGAATTTTCCTAATGCCGCGTACACACGACCGTTTTTAATGACAAGAAAAATGCCATTTTTTTAAATGGTCATTAAAAATGATAGTGTGTGGGCTTCAGAGCATTTTTCACAACGTGAAAAATGGCCATGAAAAAATTGGAACATGCTCTAATTTTTCTCGTCGTTTTTCACGTCATGAAAAACGTCCGTGTGTAGGCTTTAACGACGTGAAAAAAAAATGCGCATGCTCAGAATCAAGTATGAGACAAGAGCGCTCGTTCTGGTAAAACTAGCGTTTGTAATGGAGATAGCACATTCGTCACGCTGTAACGGACTGAAAAGCACGAGGCTGAAAAGCGCGAATCGTCTCTCAAACTTTATTAACATGAAGGGTGGCGCCATCCGAATGGAACTTCCCCTTTATAGTGCCGTCGTACGTGTTGTACGTCACCGCGCTTTACTCAAGCATTTTTTTCCACGATAGTGTGTAGGCATGGCAGGCTTGAGAAGAATCACGTCGAGAAAAATGCAGTTTTTTTCAATGACATTAAAAACGGTCGTGTGTACGCGCCTAAGACTTTTTCAAAGAACTTTCGTTCAAAATTCTATCCATTTATGGCCAGCTTAACGTTCAAAATGAGCGCTTATCATTAAGCTTTTGCAAACCCATAAATTACCCATTGCTGGGACCAGGTCCTTTAGCACCCAAGGTGAAAAGGCAAAAAATGCGCCCCCCAGTCCATTTTTTATTTCAGTTCCCAGCATACATATTTCCCTAATCCCTACAGATGTCCTACCTTTCCACTAGTACCCATTATATAGCTTTTGTATACATGCATACATTACCCATGTTTTGCATATTCTTGTATTTGCAGTTTGATCTGGGGTTAGGCAGAGACTAGGCTTCCTGAGCAAAGGAAGCAGAAGACAAAAGAGAGGAGGCAAGCAAAGCATACATCTTGTGTCAACTTCCATGTTTAAAGGACAAGCTTCTAAAAATCCAGAGATCCAGATAATATAAGATGTTTCTATAGCAAGGGGACAGGGAGTGTGCTACTGACTATGGGTTGAATGGTGAACTAGCTCATCGACCCAAGTTGCAGGTTCTGTCCGCTTTGCGCCCTCCCCTACCGCTGAAGTGCCTAAGGAAGTCACCTCTTTTTCCTATCCCTCGACCCAGCCCTGACACTACCATATGCAATTACATGGTATACGGCATTACTAAAATAATCCTCATCTACGGCTGGGTTCACACCATTGCGAATTGGATGTGGGTTCTCCGCATCCAATTCACAATAGCAGAAGATTTTGACCGGCTCTCTATGGAGCAGGGACGGGTTCACATATCTCTGCTGTGGCTCGGGTGCGAATTTGCACAGGAGCTCTGTGCGTCTTTTGGTACATTTCAGGTTCGAATTTAGCCCAAAATTTGGGCTGAAATCGGACCTAAAAACGGTGAACCAGGACGCACCGGACCCCTGCTGGGAGCCGCATGCGGGGATGGTGTAAACCCATCCTAAGCCACATAGCACAGTTTTTATACCTCCAGATTGGAAGTTGCCCTCAATGACCATTATGACACAAAGGCCTTCCTTATGCTCCGTTTTTTTGATAGTCACAATGGTGGACTACGCTTGTGCAATGTTTGTCATCATGGCAGCTAGTAATGTCATACAAGAGCACATGTGATAAGGTGACAACACAGGAGCACAACTTGGGGACAGTTGTCACCCCATAACATGAAGGGCCTGAGCCCTGAACCATGCCTGGGCAATGTGTGTCAGCAAAGCAGTTTGTAGTCTCAACAAAGAAGAACATGTGACAGGGTGAGAACGCAGGAGCACAACTTAGGGACAGTTGTCACCCCATAACAGGAAGGGTCTGGACCATGCCTGGGCAATGTATGTCAGCAAAGCAGCTTCAAGTCTCAACAAAGAGTACAGGTGATAGGTTGGCAACACAGGAGCAGAAGTGGTCACCCCATAACAGGAAGGACCTGAACAAGAACCTTCATGGCATGGCCAGGAGGTATTATTTTATCAAAAGCTACAAATTTAAATATACGAAAACTTTTGAAATTATGTTAACATGCAAAAGCTTAAAGCGGAGTTCCACCCAAATTTAAAACTACCGGTATGTCTTATCGCATTTAGTTAATGTCATAGATATTCCATTCGCACCCCAATAATTTTTTTGCTTTGTAAATACCTTATTATTATTTTTTACAAGAAGGATATACCTTATTATTTATCTTTTATTTCTTACATCCGGTCTATTTCTCCCACGGGAGTAGACGTGTTTCCTGTCTTCCCCTTGCACCGCACTGTCTCATGGGAGCTAAGCGTCATGCTTCCCAAGATTCAGTGCGGTATGGCACCCAGCGAAATCTCACGTGATTTTCACATGTTGTTGCCGTTTCCATCACAACGGGGGCGGGAACTTTCGACGACGACGTCCGTTGTGATGGCAACCCTCAGTGTTGGCGGCGCGCGTGGGATCGAGCGGTGAATGCTGGGAAGAAAGCATTCACCGCATACAGGAAGTAGGTGCTTGTGGGCTTCAATTGCCCACAAGCAAAATGGAAAGGTCCCTCTGGAATTTTTATAAACAATCTATACGATAACGGAATGCGGAGATTTTGGAAAGTCAAAACAGTGAGTAATCATTTATAATGGGGAAAATAATTCAATGGGCAAAAAAAAACAAAAAACGAATCTCCTTGGGACCTCCGCTTTAAAGAAGATTTTCTTATCTTGAGTTGTGTTACAGAGCTCCCAGGAGCCCCGAAATCCTGAATGATTAGTTATGCAAATACTAACTTATCTCAGACATTGTCTTGCACCATCAGCTTAGAGATTCCAGTATTTGTCAATGAGATCCCTTATCACATTGGGTGACAATTTAGCTTTAACTCAATGATACTCAATGATGATACAATGAAGCCTTGCATTCATAATATAATTCGCATTACTCAAATCATTGGCAGCATAAGTGTAAAGCTATCAAGACAACAATGAACGAAGATGGAAAATTACTGCTAGACTCTGAAAAAAAGATAAGAATACATAGGGACTAGAAATGACGTGTACTTTGTCAATTGAGGCGAGATCAGGTGACCATCTCATATCTATGGCACCATAAAGCAGGCCATAGACGATTCGAACCTCAGCCGGTTCAGCAGGAACTGGCTGAGATTCAAACCATGTGTGGGCAGGCTGAATGTAACCAAGTTGATCGATCTAACTTGGGTACAACCAGCCAGCCGGAATTCACATGCGATTATTGTTAGTGGCTGTTATACTGGCAATAATCACTGTGTTCTCCGGCTGGAAAGACACCATGTTTGAAATGCTTGAAAGGCTCTTTTTCATGGAATTTTTGGGCAATTTTTTTTTTTCCATCAGCTGTCGTCAGGTCTTTTCTGAACCTTTCCCAATTGCTCTCTCTGCCTTGGGGATGGCATACAGAATATCATAGCACACATGCGTAGGCAATTTGTACATACGTACTAGGGCCAATATACCTACCTCCATGTCTTTGGGGTGTGGGAGGAAACCAGAGTACCAAAATAATACCCACAAAAACACAGGGAGAACGTGCTAACTATATGCAGTGTCCTGGCCTAGGTTAAAACCAAGGGTCAGCTCTCTGGACGCCATGTCTGATACACTTGAAAGCTTTTTTTTTCATAGAATTTTCTTGCCATTTTTTTTACATGGTCTGTCGCCAGGTCTTTGCCTAACCCCCCACCCAGTTGCCATGTACTACAGCCAATTTCCCTTACCAGCATGTCTTTGAAATAAACAAAGAAAAAACTGCGCCACTTTTAACCAAAGTCTATTAGGAATTCGGTGCTTATTTCCAAATCATGGAGTCCCATCAGAGGGTCGGGAGCGCAGACATCCCACCAGGTGTATGATTTGGATACTGTGGATACGGACCATCCGAACGAGACGTATTGGCTAAGGAAGGGACGTTTGCATCACCAAAGGCTGCAGCTGGGTCAAAGGTCCAATGCCCTAAATCGCTTGCCTTCTGGTAAGCTGCTCCCCCTTTCTTTGGTGGTGGATTCTTCACGGCTTGCTTTGAGTAATCACGGTGGTGTGAAGTTTGTGGTTACCTTTAATGACCTATGGACTAATTTAGATGATTGGTTAAATACCATTGGACTATTTTGGTGTGATGTCTGATAGTTCTCCATATACATTTAAATAAGCACCGAATTCCTAATAGACTTTGGTTAAAAGTGGCACAGTTTTTTCTTTGTTTATTGTTTGAGGTGTTGTCACACTATTTCTGCTGCCTAATGTTCAAAAGTTTTTTAACTGTTTGCTAGCGCAGTTTTTATTTTTTATGTCTTTGAAATAACCCATATGAACACAAGAAGATGCAAACTCCATGCATTAAGTGTTCTGGTTGAGTTTAGAAACAAGTGTCAACTCTCTGGATATTATGTCCGATAAGCTTGAAAGCCTTTTTTCATAGAATTTTCTTGCTATTTTTATTTATTTTTTTATGAGGGAGATCTTTTTTTCAGCCCTCCCCAATTGCTCAGGCTTGGGACCAGCATGCAGAATTCGATAACACCTGTCCATAGACAATCAGTACACACATACTGGGGCCAATTGCCCTACCTGCATGTCTTTGGAGTTTGGGAGGAAATCAGAGTACCCAAAGGAAACATGGGCCAAACATGCAAACTCTATGCAGATAGTGTCCTGGCCGAGATTCAAACCAATGGCCAGCTCTCTGGGCGCCATGTCCGAGACACTTGAAAGCCTTCTTTCATATAATTTTCTTGGCAAATTTTATACATGGGCTGTCGCCAGGCAATTCCCTAACCCCACTACCCATTTGCCACATATTACAGTCAATTTACCTACCGGCATGTCTTCGGAGTAACCCCACAGGAACACATGAAGATGCAAACTCCATGCATTTAATTATATAAAAGGCTTTATTTATTTTTAATAACAAACATGTCATACCTACCTGCTCTGTGCAGTAGTTTTTCACACAGCAGCCCCGATCCTCTTCTCAGGTCCCTCGCCAGCGCTCCTGGCCTCTCTCTCCTGCTGAGTGCTCCCAGTCAAGCAGCTTGCAATGGAGGCACCCAAGCAGGCTCATTCCTGAGCCACAGCTCTGCATGTCCATTCACACAGAGAGCTGCGGCTTGCCCCCCCTCTCTCTCCTTATTGGCTCACTTGCTGTGATTGATAGCAGCAGGAGCCTCTGAGCCAATGAGGAGGGAGAGTCCCCGGAGAGCCGAGGCTCTTGTGCACATCGCTGGATCGAGATGGGGCTCAGTTAAGTATTAGGGGGGTTGCTGCACAGAGGAGGTTTTTTTTTTTTTCTAATCTGGATGTGTGAAGATAAAAAACCTTGATCCTTTAGAACCAGTTTAAGAGCTTTAACTGAGCTTAGACACAAGGGCTAACTCTCACAGTGACCAAGTGGTTAGCACTCCTGCCTGGCAGTACCAGGGTTGTCCGTTTGAATCCCAACCATGGCACCACCTGCCTGGAGTTTGCATGTTCTCCCTGTGCCTGCATGGGTTTCCTCCCACACCCCAAGGGCATGCTGGTAGGTTAATTGGCTCCTGTCTACATTGTCCCTAGAATGTATGAATGTGAGTTAGGGACCTTAGAATGTAAGCTTCTTGAGGGCAGGGACTGTATATTACATATGTAAAGCATGCATAAATTGATGGTGTTATATGAGTTCTTGTAAATGAATAATAATAATAATAATAATAATAATAATAATATGTCTGATAAGCTCGAAAGCCTTTTTTCCATAGAATATATTTTTTTGGGCAATTTATTTTTACAAGGGAGGTAGTCGGGTCTTTCTTCAACCCTTCCCAATTGCTCAGGCTTGGGGCTTACATACAGAATGTGATAACTCACATCCATAGCCAATCTGAAGACACATACTGTGGCAAATTAACCTACCTGCAAGTCTTTGGAGTTTGGGAGGACACTCATGTAAACACAGGGAGACCAAGCAAACTCCATGCAGATAATGTACTGTCCAAGATTCGAATCAAGGACCCCGTGCTAACCACTAAGCCGCTGTGCTGCCCACTTCTAACTTCAGCTGGATATGGATCTACCAAACATTTTGACATGACTCTTAATGAAAGGGTCCTTTTTGTTTTAAAAAAAATCACTGTATACTTCGTGTGAAGTACCTAAGGTTTGTGATGGGTTTCCTTTTAGTCCTCCAGCATCGGTTTTGGGTGGACGGCACCCTTTCAGACTATGTTTTGGCATTGCACATTTTTTTTCTCAGATTGCTCTGTTGGTGTCGGTGGATTCTGTTCTGCATTATAACAGCATGCTAATGTATGGAAAAGCAGGTTATAAATAAATGGCATCTTCTCATGTGACCTCAGCATCCCCTGCCTGCACCTGCTCCTGGGGTCCTCCCAGAACTCCCTGAATACACCAGGCCTGTAGCAGGTCCTGCAGAGAGGAGGCTGCACAGCAGACACAACTAATGGCTTTGTTGTGGTGCTGGCAACTTTCACATCTCAGTCCATCAACAATGAGAGGGACGGCTCAGGCGGCACAATGCATTGTCCTTATGAAACGAGCTGTGCATGAAGGGGGGGGGGGGGGGGTTTAGGAAAGCCTTCGGCAAGTCCTGCACCCCGGACAGCTTGGCCCGGGGGACATCAGTGGACAAAACTGAGGCTGTGGGCACAGGCCAAGCTGTCAGCATCCCCTTATAGGCTTTGTACAATGACCACCTCCAAGACCCCCCCACCACCACATGAACCAGCCTTGCCATTCAATGAATGGAAGAGCAAGTCCAACATTGCAGGGTGAAGTCTTGTCTTGTAGCAATGACCCCAGAAACCAGCAGAGCCCACCATGAAAAGGACTAGAAAGCAAGCAGCATCCTACAGTCACAAAAAGAAAAAAAAAAAAGCACTTACCGAATGGAGAGGTGGGGGCAGCCCCCCGCCGGCCCATCTTCCCCCCGGCTGGAGGAGACGGTCGCCCAGGTTTTAGTCAGGGGGCTCTTTGTTGCTGCTGTGATGGCATGTGAGGGTCCCTGGCTGTGTGACAGTTACTGTGTTTGTACTGAGCAAAGGATGGAGCTGCTGGGCTGGAAGAGGGAGGACTGGCTGTGATTGGGAGGAGGAGACACCGTGTGTGTGTGTGTGTGTGTGTGTGCAGAGAGAGCGCCGGTGTCACCAGTGTGTGTCTATAGCATAGCACTGTATATATGTGTGTTTGTGTGTATATATATATATAAATAACACTGTGTGTGTGTATATATATATATATAAATAACACTGTGTGTGTGTGTGTGTGTGTGTGTATATATATATAAATAACACTGTGTGTGTGTGTGTGTGTGTGTATATATATATATATATATATATATATATATATATAAATAACACTGTGTGTGTGTGTGTGCACAGCACTGTATATATGTGTGTGTGTATTTGTAGCACTATATGTGTGTATAAAAAAGTGAAACTGCGTGTGCATATAGAACTGTACAGTATATGTGTGGGGGTGTGTGTGTGTGTGTATAGGGAGAAGAGTGAGATGTGTGTACAGCACATTTACAGCTAATGTACACAGGACGTTGTTCAACCTCTCCTGAACGATTTAACTTGACAGCTAGAAACCGGCGTCTAAAAACGTCCGTTTAGCCGCGTTTACATGCCGCGTTTGCAAAAAATATATATATAATTCAGTTTTTTGGGTTCAAATGAAAAAACATCTGTAAAGTCTGCGCGTTACTGCGTTTAGCCGTGTTTAGAAGCGTTTGGCGCTTGAAATGCCTCTAAACACAGCTTCTGAACTCATTTTTTTTGTTGGGTTCCAGAAAAAGTCTCTAAACTCAACTGCCTAGAAACTACTAGAAACAACCCTGTGTACATGTACTGATAACATAACAGAGGAGAGTTCAGGGGCAGTTGAAAAAAAATGCCCAACTGCTCCTAAACGTCTGTTTACCAGCAGTGTACATGGCGTCTTGCCCACAAGAGTATAAAAAATGCCACATTTTACTGAAAATAGATGCATTATGGTCTTGAAACAATACGCACAACTGAGTAAAGATCAGTAACACAGCGATGAGCACAGAGGCGTAAAACGAAAACTTTACAATTGAGTGATGTCATTTACGCACATACACGTGTTTACGTGCCTACGTGGATGTTTATGGCCGTATACACGCGTGTATTGCAACACTTGAAAAAAAGTCGATTTTTTTTGTGTGTAGAAGCATTTTTTACTGATCTGGATATAGATGCATTGTTGGCTATAGGACCGTATACACACATCTGCGTAAAGATCAGTAATAGAGCAATAAGTTTTGAGTTGTAAAACAAAAACGGAAAACTTTAAAGTGGTAGTAAAGTTTTTCTGGTACTTTTACCTACAGGTAAGCGTATAACCACTTAAAGAGGAAGTAAACCCTGATGGGTTTTACTTTCGCTTTTTCCCCCCTGCAAAGTAAGAGCATAATGGGCTAGTATGCATCGCATACTAGCCCATTATGTGCCACTTACCTGCAAACGAAGCCCGCAATGTCCCCGCTGGTGGCCGCATTCCATCTTCACCCCTCTTCCTTCCGGGGCCGTGACTGGCCGGAGTCGCATGCCGCATGCGCACGGAAGCCGCCGGTCACGGCACAGGCCCTTTAAAAACGGCACGATCATGCCCTTTCTTCAGTGCGCATGCACCGATGACGTCAGCGCAAGCGTATATGGTGAATATCTCCTATCAGGTTTAGGAGATATTTCCTGTACCTACAGGCAAGCCTTATTATAGGCTTACCTGTAGGGAAAAGTGGTGTAACTAGGTTTACAACCACTTTAAGGACCAAGGCTATTTCTGACACTGTTAAAAATCTGTATTTTTTGCTAGAAAATTACTTAGAACCCCCATTATATACAATTTTTTAGCAAAGACCCTAGAGAATACCATGGCGGTCGTTGCAATATTTTATGTGACAGCGGTATTTGGAAAAAAAACTTTTTTTTTATTAAAAAATAAGAAGACAGTAAAGTTAGCCCAATTTGTTTGCATATTGTAAAAGATGATGTTACACCGAGTAAATAGATACCTAACATGTTACGCTTTAAAATTGCGCATGCTCGTGGAATCGTGACAAACTACGATACTTAAAAATCTCCTTAGGAGACATATAAAATGTTTTAACGGTTTCCAGTTTAGAGTTACAGAGGAGGTCTTTTGCTAGAAGTATTGCTCTCCCTCTAACGATCACGGTGATACCTCACATGTGTGATTTGAGCGATGTTTACATATGCGGGCGTGACTTACTGATGAGTTTTCTTTGGTGCGCGGGGATGGGGGTGCTTTAAAAATGTTACGCTTGTATATGATTAACGCGCCATCACTCACATTTTACTCAGAGGGTGTTTTTGTCAACAAGACTCAAGCCTCGTACACGCGGCCGAGATTTTCGTCAGGAAAAAAACATAGTTTTTCCTGACGAGAATCTTGACAAGAATCTTGTCCCGTCCGAGTGTACGCACGTACGATTAAAAAAAAACGCCGTTCTTTTGAATGGCACGAACGCGGTGCCGTCATCGACTACGACGAGCGTGCGCTCGTCACATTCGATGCCATCGCCGCCATCTTTCTACACCCTACCTATGCCTAGGAAGCTACCGCGCATGCGTCAAAGTCATTTCGAGCATGCGCGGGTTTCCACGGCGACAGGTAAGTGTACACACACTCAGGTTTCTCGTCAAGAAACAGGCCGACGAGATTCTCGACGAGAAAAAAGACTGCAGGTCGTCTTTTTTCTCGTCTGGGAATCTGGGCAGTCTTGACGAGAAAACTGAAACCCGCGTACACACAGCCGGTTTTCTCGGCAAGAAAACTCTCCCGGCAGTTTTCTTGTCGTTTTCTGCCGAGAAAACCGGTCGTGTGTACGCGGCCTCAGAGTACAAGCATTAGTAAATCTTTATGTTCGCGTGCAACTGACATTATACTGTACATGTATTTAGGTGTGCGAGGAGATATACACTCACCAGGCATTTTATTAGGTACACTTTGCTAGTACCGGGTTTGACCCTCTTTTGCCTTCAGAACCGCCTTCATTCTTCGTGGCATAGATTCCACAAGGTGTTGGAAACATTTCTCAGAGATTTTGGTCCATAGTGACATGATAGCATCACGCAGTTGCTGCAGATTTTTCGGCTACACATCCATGATGTGAATCTCCCATTCCACCACATCCCAAAGGTGCTCTATTGGATGAGATCTGGTGACTGTTGAGGCCATTGGAGTGCAGTGACTTCATTGTCATGTTCAAGAAACCAGCGGTGAGATGATTTGAGCTTTGTGACATGGGATGGACATGGTCAGCAACAATACTCAGGTAGGCCGTGGCGTTTAATCAATGCTCAATTGGTACTAAGTGGCCCAAAGTGTGCCAAGAAAATATCCCCCACACCATTACACCCCCACCAGCCTGAACCGGTGATACAAGGCAGGATGGATCCATGCTTTCATGTTGTTTACGCCAAATTCTGACCCTACGGCCGGGTTCACACTGGTTCGACAAACGCTCCGACATTGGGAGCTCATGTCGCATGACGTGTGAAAATCAATGTTTCCCTATGAGAGCCGTCTTAACCGGTCCGACTTTGAAAATGCTCCCTGTACTACTTTGGTCCGAATTTAATCCTACTTCAGCCCATTGAATATCACTGAAGTCGGATCAAAGTTGGATCACCGTCCTAAATGGTCCAACTTTGGCATGCAACTTGTGCTCTGATGATCTTGAAGGGGAACTCCACGCCAAATATTAAAAAAAAAAGGGCATGGGTTCCCCTCCAAGAGTATACCAGGCCCTTCGGTCTGGTATGGATTTTAAAGGGAACCACCACACCGAAAAACCAACATGGGGGTTCCCCCCAAAATCCATACCAGACCCTTTTTCGAGCACACAGCCCGGCAAGTCAGGAAAGAGGGTGGGGACGAGTGAGCGCCCCCCCCACTCCTGAACCATACCAGGCCGCATGCCCTCAACATAGGGGGGAGGGCTTTGGGGGCAGGGGGGCCCTGCGCCCCCCCCCCACCTCAAAGCACTTTGCCCCCATGTTGATGAGAACAAGGGCCTCTTCCCGATAAACATGGCCATTGGTTGTCGGGGTCTGCGGGTGGGGGCTTATCAGAATCAGGAAGCCCCCTTTAACTTGGGGGGCCCCAGATCCCGACCCCCCCTATCCTATGTGAATGAGTATGGGGTACATTCCCCTACCCATTCACCTAAAAAAAAAGTGTCAAAAATAAAACACATTACACATGTTTTTAAAGTAATTTATTAAGGCAGCTCCGGCGTCTCTTCTGATCTCTTCTCCCCTCTCCGGGTCTTCTCCGATTTCCGCTGATGTCTTCTAGCCCTCTCCGGTCCTTCTTGCTCTGTCTGCTGTCTTCTGCCTCTGCTGGGTCTTCTCCGCTATCTTCTCGCTCTTTTGCTGGCTCTTCTCCGCTGTCTTCTCTTTATGTTCCTCTTCCGATGTTGACTCAACGCTCTCTCCCACTCTAATGCTGGTGCGCCACTACTTATTTTGGCATGAGGCAGGGTCACCAGAGGCCTGCTCCTTATGACGTCACCACCCATCATGCCCCGGTAGGTGATGTCATAATGGGCGTGGCCTCCAGATGACGTCACACGGTGACCCTGCTATATGCCAATATAAGTAGTGGCACACCGCGAACCGGCATTAGAGCGGGAGAGAGCGTTGAGTCAATATCGGAAGAAGAACGGAGGAAGAAGTCTTAGTAAAAGAGCAAGAAGATTGCAGAGAAGACCCAGCAGAGGCAGAAGACAACGGACAGAGGGAGAAGAATCAGAGAGGGCTAGAAGACATCAGCAGAGAAGACCCGGAGAGGGGAGAAGAAGTCAGAAGAAGGCAGAAGACATCCGTGGAGGAGGCAGAAGAGCCGGAGAGGGGAGAAGAGATCGGAAGGGACGCCGGAGCTTTCCTAATAAATTACTTTAAAAACATGTGTAATGTGTTTTATTTTTGACACTATTTTGTAGGTGAATGGTCAGGGGTACATTGTACCCCATACTCATTCACATAGGGTGGGGGGCTGGGATTTGGGGGCCCCCTTGTAAAAGGGGACTTCCAGATTCCAATAAGCCCCCGCCCGCAGACCCCGACAACCAAAGGCCAGGGTTGTCGGGAAGAGGTCCTTGTCCTCATCAACATATGGACAGGGTGCTTTGGGGTGGGGCGAAGGCTCTTTACCACGTGATCAGCTGTGTCCAATCACTCCACTATCATCTCCACTCGAGTTGACAAAAGTAAATAGAGGAGAGCCGATCGGCTGCTCTCCTGACATTATCAGTGCAGCCCCCCCGAGGATTCCCACCCAGGACCACCAGGGATGACCACCAGGTAAGCCCGCCCCACCAGGGATGGTAATCATTGCCCATTAGGGATGGCACTCTGTACCTATCAGTGATGCCTGCCAGCACCTCTGATCAGTTCTGCCCATCAGTGCCGCCTATTTGTTTCCCCCCCGTCAGTGCTGCCTATGCGTGCCCCCGTCAGTGCCGCCTATGCGTGCTCCCCCCGTCAGTGCCGCCTATGCGTGCCCCCCCGTCAGTGCCGCCTATGCGTGCCCCCCCGTCAGTGCCGCCTATGCGTGCCCCCCCTGTCAGTGCTGCCTATGCGTGCCCCCCTGTCAGTGCCGCCTATGCGTGCCCCCCCGTCAGTGCCGCCTATGTGTGCCCCCCGTCAGTGCCACCTATGCGCGCCCCCCCGTCAGTGCTGCCTATGCGCCCCCCCGTCAGTGCCGCCTATGCGTGCCCCCCCTGTTAGTGCCGCCTATGCGTGCTCCCCCGTCAGTGCCACCTATGCGCGCCCCCCCGTCAGTGCCGCCTATGCATGCCCCCCCGTCAGTGCCGCCTATGCGTGCCCCCCGTCAGTGCCGCAGTGCTTATCAGTGCTGCATATAAGTGCCACCTCATCAGTGCTAATCAGTCCTGCCTCATTAGTGCCCATCTGTGCAGCCTCATCAGTGTCCATCAGTGAAGGAGAAAACTTATTTACAAAGTTTTGTAACAGAAACAAAGAAAAATTTTTTTTATTTGTAGCGCAAAAAATAAAAACCGCAGAGAAGATCAAATACAACCAAAAGAAAGCTCTATTTGTGGGGAAAAAAATTAAACATTTTGTTTGGGTACAGCATCGCATGGCCGCGGAATTGTCACTCAAAATGTGATAGCCATGAAAGCTGAAAATTGGTCTGGGCAGGAAGGTGTATAAGTGCCCTGTATTGAATTTGAAGTGGTTAAAAATAACATACTTTACTGCTCAGTGGTTTTGCACAGAGCAGCCCGGATCCTCCTTTTCTGGGGTGCCCCTCCCTCCTGCCAAGTGCCCCCGCAGCAAGCAGCTTGCTATAAGGGCCCCCGAGCCGAGCTCTGTATCCATTCAGACACAGAGCCGTGGCTCGGCCCCGCCCCCTCTCTCCTCATTGGCTCACTGACATAGTTTGTTGAAAGTGTATGTAAACCCTCACCTTGTAAAATAGCCAATTCTGTTTAACCGCTTCCAGGCCAGCCGCCACAGTTATACTGCAGCAGGCTGGCTGCCCTGCGCGAGCCGTCGTAGCTGTACGTCGGCTCTTTAAGGCGCCTCCGACGGCGTGAAG
Source organism: Rana muscosa (assembly GCA_029206835.1). Lineage (NCBI taxonomy): Eukaryota > Metazoa > Chordata > Amphibia > Anura > Ranidae > Rana > Rana muscosa. The sequence goes on from CM055120.1 coordinate 48,004,780, forward strand.
CGTGTCCCTGGCGCCGATGCAAGTGCCCGGCCGTCGCGATGACCACCGAGCACCCGCGATTGCTCGTTGTAAACACACAAATCCCGGTTCTCTCTGGGGCAAGGAGACTGTCCTAGTCGGTCCCATCCCCCTACAGTTGGTGTGTTCTAACACATTTAACCCCTTGATTGCCCCCTAGTGTTAACCTTCCCTTCCCTGCCAGTGAAATTTTTACAGTAATCAGTGCATTTTTATAGCACTGATCGCTGTATAAATGCCAATGCCAATGATCCCAAAAATGTGTCAAAAGTGTCCGATGTGTCCGCCATAATGTCACAGTCCCAATAAAAATCCCAGATCGCCGCCATTACTAGTAAAAAAAAAAAATAATAATAAAAATGCCATAAATCTATCCCCTATTTTGTAGACGATATAACTTTTGCGCAAAACAATATACGCTTATTGCGATTTTTTACCAAAAATGTGTAGAAGAATACGCATCGGACTAAACTGAGGAAAAAAATTGTTTTTAAAAAAATGGGATATTTGTTATAGCAAAAAGTAAAGGATAATGGGGGTTATTTACTAAAGGCAAATCCACTTTGCACTATAAGTGCAAAGTGCACTTAAAATTGCACTAAAAGTGCATTTGGAAGTGCAGTCGCTGTAGATCCGAGGGGGACATGCAAGGAAAACAAAAACAGCATTTTAGCTTGCACATGATTGGATAATAAAATCAGCAGAGCTTCCCCTCATTTCAGATCTACCCCTCAGATTTACAGCGACTGCACTTCCAAGTGCACTTTGCACTTGTAGTGCAAAGTGGATTTGCCTTTTGTAAATAACCCCCATTGTGTTTGTTTTCAATATTGTCGCTCTTTTGTTTATAGCGCAAAAAATAAAACCGCAGAGGTGATCCAATACCACCAATTGAAAGCTCCATTTGTGGGGAAAAAGGGACATCAATTTTGTTTGGGTACAGCGTTGCACGACCGCGCAATTGTCAGTTAAAGCAACGCAGTACCGTATCGCAAAAAATGGCCTGGTCATTAAGGGGGCAATGACCGGTCCTGAAGTGGTTAAGGACTAAATCAACTAACCTAAACATGCAGGTAACTGGATTGTACCACTTTACAGACATTAAATTACAAGTTGTAGTTACCGTGGATTACCACTAGATGTCAGCATAAATATATTTATACATTATAAAATGAAATCCGAATGCAAAAATGATGGAAATACAAGTATAACAAGCCCTAAAAAAACACTCAAGCCACACTATGGATCTCCTGTATTCCAGGCTCAGAATGTGCACAGGGCCATAACTGTTGGCCAAATGTGCACCCAGCCCCTCCCCTAGCGCTAAACCATACCACTGTTATTCCAAAGCTCAATAAAAAAAAACTTGTAAAAATAAGACCGCAATATCCATCATATTAACTGTTCATGATGATCACCACATGATTATACGTATACATACAATATGGGAGCATTAATATTTTCCAATAAAAACGCATTTATGTGCCAGTGGGAGCCTTGCTGCCAGCAGGAGAACGGCCATCTACTTTGTGTTTACCCTGAAACAGCCGCCGCCTGCTTCTGCGCAAATTTACAGAGCTAATACTTTAGTCTTCTAATTCTGGATTATAAATAACAAAAACTGTGATTGCAGACTTTGCTGAACATAAAACAATTATTTTCTACACTGTTAGAGGACGATAGAAATCATTAACCGCTGCACTGCTGGAGTAAATAACGTTATTGAACTATCTGATGGATCAATGGGAGATATGAGGTTTTATGAATTGGATGTTTGCCGGTTCATAAAGACCTTTTTATTGGAAGATAAAATCTGTATTAAATAAAACCATACAAGTACCTCTGTGTATTAGAGACACTAAACTGGTGACTGGTGGGTGGGCTTTGTGTCAGGAGTGGGTGGGCTTTGTGTCAGGAGTGGGTGGGCTTAGTGCTGACTTGGGCAGAAGTCAGGCTTCATTATACAGACCAGATTGGAATCCAGCAGCTTTCCAGGGAAACAGGGATTACTTTGAAGATGATGACGGGTCTTTGCACTTTACCAGAATAGCCAGTTTCTAGAATCTGAAGCAGTGGTCCTCAAACTGCAGACTGCAGGTCAGATGTGGTCCTTTGGTTGACTTACCTGGCCCTTTCACCAACACCAATGATGAAGCGCTATTAATTCAGCTAACACTATTGATTGAATGCATTATGCCTCCAACTGTCACCATTGATGAGGTACTATTTCTCTCACTGACACCAATGATGGGGCACTGACACAAGCGATGGGTCACCATTACCCCCACTGACACAAACAATGGGTCACCATTACCCCCACTGACACAAACAATGGGGCACTATTACCCCCACTGACACAAACAATGGGGCACTATTACCCCCACTGACACAAACAATGGGTCACCATTACCCCCACTGACACCAACGATGGGGCACTATTTCCCCCACTGACACCAATGATGGGGCACTATTTCCCCCACTGACACCAATGATGGGGCACTATTACCCCCACTGACACCAATGATGGGGCACTATTTCCCCCACTGACACCAATGATGGGGCACTATTACCCCCACTGACACCAATGATGGGGCACTATTTCCCCCACTGACACCAACGATGGGGCACTATTACCCCCACTGACACCAATGATGGGACACTATTACCCCCACTGACACCAATGATGGGACACTATTACCCCCACTGACACCAATGATGGGGCACTATTACCCCCACTGACACCAATGATATGGCACTATTACCCCCACTGATACAAACAATGGAGCACTATTCCTCCCACTGATACCAACGATTGGGCACTATACCTCCAACTGATACCAACGATGGGGCACTATTTCTCCCACTGATACCAATGATGGGGCACTATTCCTCTCACTGATACCAATGTAGGGTCACTATTACCCCCACTGACACCAATGATGGGGCACTATTCCTCTCCCTGATACCAATGATAGGGCACTATTACCCCCTCTGACACCAACAATAGGGCACTACTCCAACAAAGATCAATGATGAATCACTATTCCCTACATTGTCATCATTGAAGAGGTACTCATCCTCCCACTGACACAAATGATGGGGCACTATTCCTCCAAGTGAAACTAATAGGGCACTATTCCTCCCACAAAACACCAATGATGGGGTGATGTTTCTCCCACTAATAACAACAATGGGGCATTGTTCCTTCCACAGATACCAGGGATTTTTTTTTTCCTGCCATTGATTACAGGCAGTAGGTCATGTTTTTCTCTCAGTGACCACCAATCATGGGACATTTTTTACTCCTACTCTCCACCATCCAGATTGTTCACTCCCATTGACCACTGATGAAGGGGCGTTTTCTATTTCCAATGGCCACAGCCATCATCAGATACATGCCTTGAATATATTTTGTGAAACAATTAAATTGGTGGGTTTAGTTCCACTTTACCAGGCCAAAAAGGAACCAAATAAGAGAAGCAATTGTTAGGCTGTCCATAGTTGCCTTGTTTATTTATTTATTTTGATCAGCCGCAGGACTGATTGAAAAAAACAAATGGATTCCCCCATCCACACATGCAAGGTGGATGGAGGAATCCTCCCCGCTGGGCAATTGTATTCTAATGCTGCGTACACACGTCCATTTTTCTCGTCTGGAAAAATGACATTTTTTCTCTTTGACGAGAAAAAAGACCGTGTGTGGGCTTTTGGTCATTTTTCCCCGACGAGAAAACTGGCATTAATCACGACGAGAAAAATTAGAACATGCTCTAATTTTTCTCGTCGTGATTCACTGCATTTTTTTCCGCTGCAGTTTTCCCATAGGGAAACACTGCCGGGGAGCCTACACACTGACGTTTTTCTCGACCAAGAGAAAAAATGACGGGAAGAACGGCCGTGTGTAGGGGAACAAGCCGTTCCTCGTTTTTCCCGTCGATTTTCTCGACGGTGTTTTCTCCGTCGAGAAAATCGATCGTGTGTACGCGGCATGACAGTGGGGACTCCTCCTCTGTCACAACACACTGATCAGCAACTGCAGCCAGCTAATCAAGGAAAATTATCCAACGGTCACGTTTGATAGAAGTTGATCGTTAGTTTGGCTTCAGACAAGCGGGAAAGGCTGTACTGTAGATGGATTGAAATTTGGCTGGTCCCTGCTGAACTAGCCAAATTTCAATTATTCTATGAGCAGCTTTAGGTTTTACATACTCTGAGTGTATGGCTGGTACCTCTTTGGTTCTGTGACCCAAAAAGACAAAATTTAGGTTGTGCTCAAGTAGAGAGGTAAAGTCCAACTAGACCACTGAGTGCAGGCAGGAACAGGGAGCTCATTCTAGCTCCAAGCTGCAGCAATGTCAAAGGAAGAGGTCCATAAGCCGCACATCATGAAGCAGACCCATGTGCATGAAGTGAGATAAATGGCAGCTTCAGCCACGCTTCCAACGCATTTCGTTTCACCCCTTCCCCATGATTAAGCTCCAAGGGGTGGAGCAAATTGAGTCGTGGCCTACTTGGAGTTTGGGCTGAGGCTGCCATTCATCTCACTTCATGTATATGTGTCTGCTTAACCACCTCCCACCTGTGCTATAACCGAAAGACGGCTACAGCACTGGCCTTAATTGCTGGGAGGGTGTCCATGTGCATCCTCCCGAGATCGGAGCGCACGTGGCGCACTCTGTGCTCAGCGAGTCAGTGAGACTCGGCTGATCGGAGTAAAGGGCCAATCCTGGCCCCTTACAACATGATCAGCTGATTGGTCCCTGAAACTGAGAACAGGGACAGACAGCATTGCTGTGCGATCCGTGGCCGGTTTAGGTGTGAACCGGGCCTAAGAATATAACAAAAATAATTGGGTAATTGATTGCGTTTATGTGCCCCTAAAATAAATTTTTAATGCGTTTCTTACTGATCTTTGCATTCATATTGTGTAACATAAAAAACTGGAACTACCACTATTTTATTCTCTAGGGCAGGTGTCGTCAACCCCCGGGCCATGGCCCACTACCGGGCTGTGGCTTTTCTGCAGCCGGGCCGTGGGTGCGGGCGGGCGGCATGAGAGAAGCCAGCAGCCGGGTGAGAGAGCCCGGCGGCCGGCATATGAGTGTCAGATGGAAGAGATAAGCGAGCGGGCGGGCAAGCAGAGATGACATCATCTCTCTCTGCCCCCTGCATCGCTGCTCTTCCGCCCTGTCAGTCCCAATGTCGTGTCGGAGGTGCAGCGGGGAGCAGAGAGATGACATCATCTCTCACCGCTCTCCTGCCTTTACTCTGCACCCCTCTGTGCTAAATAGACCAGTTTTGCCACCAATGCAGTGGCAGGCAGCATGGCAAGTGACATTCCGCATCTTGTGGCAGACAGCGTGGCAGGTGACATGGCAAGTGACATTCCGCATCTGGTGGCAGACAGCGTGGCAGGTGATGTGGCAAGTGACATTCCGCATCTGGTGGCAGGCGACATGGCAAGTGACACACTTAGGGCTCCAACTAATTCTGCATTATGGCGAGTTGAACTATCTAATTTATTACTACAATGTAATAATAGAAATAATGCGATGACAAATTGCCCACGAAAAATCGCTTACCCCTGCGTGCCAACTCCACCCCCCACCCAACCGGGCCTTGGCACAATTTTCTTCCACGCAGCCGATCCCCGGTGCCAAAAAGGTTGGGGACCACTGCTCTAGCGTATCTGCTTTCAGAAAATATATAATGTTTGGGGGTTATGTAATCTTCATGCTTAAAATGTTTTTTTTTTATAAGTGTGCAAAAAACACAGAACTGGCTCTGAAAGGGTTAAAGGAGAAGTCCAGCCTGAGCCTTTTAGGCTGGGCTTCTTTTCTGGGTCACAGGAGAGCAATTCGTTTTGCACTCCTGTGACCCGTTTTCAGCAGAGAGCGAGCTGAAGTCCACTCTCTGCTGACGTCACTGCCATCGGTCAAGGCACCGCGTCATCCCGACTTCAGAAGTCTGGATCCACCAGATGCCTAGACTGATGGCAGTCTCAGCGAGCCGCCCCTCCAAAGCTCAGCGCTCCAATGAGTGTAGAGGAGAGACGCTGACTGACAGTCAGCAGCTCTCCTCTCAGGGATCTGTGAGAACCGAGCCATCAGCGATGTTCTGTGGCTCGGTTCTCAGTGAAGAGACGCCGGGGGACAGCTGCAGCATCGGTCTGATGCTACATCCACATAGGTTAGTATGAATCAAAAAGAAAACATACTTCTCTTTTAAAGGATAAGTTCACCTTCGGGAATAATGTTACATGTTCCACCTGTAAGATTTGTTAGGAAGGCCCCTTTCACACGGGCTTTCCGATCAGATCCAACTGACAGTTTTTCAGATGGACCTGATCGGACCCTTCATTCAACCCTACGGAGCAGCGGATGTCAGTGGTGACATGTCCGCTGACACCCACTCGGATCAGATGAAAATGGACAGGCGAGTTGGACTCATGGACCCATAGAGGAGAGCGGGACTCTGACAGGTCCGTCTCAGCACAGTGAGCGGAGACGGACCTGTCATCCGCCTGCTCAGCGGATCGATCCCCCGCTGAGCCAAACGGACAAGCCCGTGTGAAAGGAGCCTAAAAAAAAAATGGCTCCTAACTTTTTTAGCTGGCTTCTAGATTCAAAGCAAATTTGTTAAGCCCTGGTCATAGAAATCAAGGAGGTGATTTTTTATTTTATTTTTTCCCATTTATTTATTTTTAATTACGTTCACCTATAAACATATATAAAGAGATGGAAATGTCTACCGCTGCAGATAACACTAAGGTGACCAGATTTTTAAAATGAAATCCGGGGACATTTTTTTTTTTTTACTAGTAATGGCGGCAATCAGCGACTCTCTGCCCATCGCCACCGCCGCCGCTCGCCTCACAGCCTGTCAAGTCTCACTCTCCGGGGCCCGGCTACTACTGGGTGGGGAGTGGAGGAAGATCACTCCGCCAGGGAAGGCAAGGAGATAAGCAGGCAGGTGGCCGGGACTTGAGCCAAGGCAGAAGAACATGCGAGCGGAGCTGAATGGGCATGTGCCCGAAACTGAAAAAATATTTCCTCCGCTCCGACCAGCACATGATCATCAGGAAGGGGCACAGATAATGGAAAAAATACACCCCCCTAAGCTAGTAGGAGCAGCGGGGGGGTGTAATTCAGATTTTGTTTTTATTTTTATTCTGCACTGACTGTCTTTGAAATTGCCCCAGCCCCTGTTTAAATCCAATACGGGGACAAAACCGGGGACAGACTTGGTCCGGGGACAGTGTCCTCAATCCGGGGACTGTCCCCGGAAACCGGGGATGTCTGGTCAACCTAGATCAGTGTTTCTCAACTCCAGTCATCAAGGCGCACCAACACGTCATGTTTTCAGGATTTTCCTCAGATGAAACGGCTGTGGTAATTACTAAGGCAGTGAAACTGATCAATTCACATGTGCAAAATAATGGAAAGCCTGAAAACATGACCTGTTGGGGCGCCTTGAGGACTGGAGTTGAGAAACACTGCCCTAGATAACACTCCTTTCTAATTGTGAGAGTTAAGACAAACCGTGAGAAACGCAGAGCGGAAAAAAAAGGGGGGGGTGAAGAGGGGGATAAAGAAAAGGAGGGATGGGGGAAGGGGAGAAAAGAAAATGAGAGATGGGGGAAGGGGGTAAAAAGAAAGGAAGGGGGAAGAAGAAAGGAAAGGGGTCAGCAATTGAACCACTTGTGTCAACCTCCGAAGTGGCAGCACTTTGATTTTAATGTCTTGCAATTGCGGACAAGAGGTTAAATGATTTAGGAGGAACGGATTTAAATTTTCTCTATAATTCAAATTGCAAAAGGTAGAGTGCAGACGTGTCCTATTATGTGACCAGCAGAGAAAGCGGCCTTTCTAGCATATTGGCACGGAAATTGTGGCCGAGCTGTAATCAGCAACCTGCAGTGGATGGGGCCGGGCTCGCCATTGCCACCAGCTGTGCGAGAAAACTGTGCAAAGGGCATTATTACACGACAGCCAATCATAAAACTCAAGGTAGACCATAAAGTTTCAGAGATGGATTAGAGAGAGATTTTTTTTTTTTTAAATGTTGGTAGTAAAAAGTAACATTCCTGTCTCTGCCACCTATAGACACCGACTGGCTCTGGTAAATCAGTCCCTGGGTTTGAGTAAGAATACAGAGATATGGGAATTTTTACTCAACACCATAGCTATGCTGAGACAGTTCCACATCCTGTCCCTCTGTCATGTAGAATGTCCGGGGCCATGTTCCAGGATCACAGCATTAACCTTATTTTAGTTACTGCACATGTGCAGTAACGCAAAAAGCATTTAAAAGAGAAGTTTGGGAAATGAAAAAAAAGACTCACCTATGTGGATGCTGCATAGGTCCGATGCTGTGTCTGTCCCCCACCAAGACCAAGCGTTTAAACTGAGTGGTCTAGGGCCGGGCATACATGGTTAGAATAGTAGAAAAGAGAAGAGCCGGCAACTCCATGTCCATATTCAAATGTAGATACTTTATTGGCACATGTTAACCGCTTCAGCCCCGGACCATTTTGGTGGTCAAAGACCACGCAACTTTTTGCGATTCGGCACTGCGTCGCTTTAACTGACAATTGCGCGGTCGGGCGACGTGGCTCCCAAACAAAATTGACGTCCTTTTTTCCCCCACAAATAGAGCTTTCTTTTGGTGGTGTTTGATCACCTCTGCTGTTTTTATTTTTGCGCTGTAAACCAAAAAAGCGACAATTTTGAAAAAAAAAATCAATATTTTTTACTTTTTGCTATAATAAATATCCCCAAAAAATATATAAAAAAAAATTCTCCACAGTTTAGGCCGATATGTATTCTTCTACATATTTTTGGTAAAAAAAATAAAATAAAAATAAAAATCGCAATAAGCGTTTGATTGGTTTGCGCAAAAGTTATAGCTTCTACAAAATAGGGGACTGTTTCATGGCACTTTTATTAATTCATTTTTTTACTAGTTATGTTGGCGATCAGCGATTTTTATCCTGACTGCGACATTATGGCGGACACAGACACCATTGTCATTTTTACAGCGATCGGTGCTATAAAAATGCACTGATAACTGTAAAAATGACACTGGCAGTGAAGGGGTTAACCACTAGGTGGCGCTGCAGGGGTTAAGTCATTACTAGGGAGTGATTCTTACTGTTAGGGGGCATGGCTACACGTGACATGTCACTGATGACCGTTCCCGATCACGGGGAACGGTCATCAGTGACAGTGTCACTAGGTAGAATAGGGGAATGCCTTGTTTACAAAGGCATTCCCCTGTTCTGCCCTTGCCGACCGCAATCGCAGGCCGCCCGGGAACATCGAGTTCCCGGGACCCGAGGGCGCACTCACGAGGCACATGGCGCGCGCCCGCTGGGCGGCAAATTTAAAGGGACGTACAGGTACGCCCATTTGCCTGCCCGTGCCATTCTGTCGACGTACATCGTCGTGCGGCGGTCGGCAAGTGGTTAAAAAGCACACAAGGGCAGATGCATTTCGGCACACCGCCTTGATCATAGCTCCCAACTGTCCCTGATTTTAATTGAATGTCCCTCATTCAGAACAAAGTCCCCCTGTCCCTCTTTCCTCATTTGTCCCTTATTTTGGTCTGATCTATATAGTTGTATATAAAATGCACTTTTTAGCTATCAAAAAAGTGTTCCCCAGTGCTAAACCTTTCATCCAATTTCTAAATTGCTGCATTTGCAAATTCCAAAACCCAGTATAAAGGAATAGTAGTGGTAAAAAAGCATTTGTGGGCTTAACCAATATTTTTTTTTTTTTGTATAATTCTCTTTTAGAAGGGGAGTGGTAGGGGGTGTGTCCTATGCCTACATATTTTTCTAATAGGTGTCCCTCATTCCCATCTCAGAAAGTTGGGAGATATGATGGCCTTGATCACTGCAGTGATCAAGGCCGCGTGGCGAAACGCATCTGCCCTTGTACTTTTTAACATGTGCCAATAAAGTGTCTACCTTTAAAAAGGGACATGGAGTTGCCGACTCTTCTCTTTTCTACTATTGCTTGAAGTGTTGTCCAGAGGACACAGCAGCCAGAGCACCCTACTGTGGACTCTATCTTTATACCCAGGAGGCTTCCTTGGTGAGAGCGCTGCAATCTTTTGTCTACATACATGGTTACAATCTTGGCCGGATCAGCAGGAACCAGCCGAGATTCCAATCATTAATGGGCAGGCTAAATGTACCAAGATGATTGATCGATCAACTTCGGTACAAACACGCTGCCGGATTCTCTTGTGATTATCGGTAGCGGCTGATTTAGCTGCTAGCGATAATCACTGTCTTCTCCCTGCCGGACAGCTTCCTCCGCACCCCCACCTCCCCACTGGGAGAAGACAATTGCTGATCCCCTGTCAACACTATCTGTGTTGATGGGGGAATCGTGCAAAGTTCTTTCACGCAACTCAGTTCTGGGTCTTCACTGAGCAGAGAGCCGGTGATGGTCAGTCGCCGACTCTCTGCTCTGCCCCTTCAGTGCTCACTGGAGCGCTGGGCTGGAGAGGATGCAGGACCGGCTGGCTCAGCTTCTCAGCGGTGCAGAGAGGCTGACCAGCTGTGTCTGTCCAGTTATCTGGGTGGATCCCAAAATAAAAGTCAGGATCTCAGTGCCTAGCCTGGCTGAGTGATGTCAGCCGACAACAGACTGCTGTCGGCTGAATATGGATCACAGGAGTGCAGAACGAACTGTACCCCTGTGATCCCCAGGAGAAGTACAGCCAAAAGAGCTTTGGCCCTACTTATCCTTTAATTGCTGTGACAGTGCTGGGAGTGGGCAGTCCCTGCATTTTAGAGGCAGGAGCAGTTTGGAACCAACCCACAAAGTGGGTGTAGTTGATGGCCCTCACTTATTTAGAGGTGAAGTCCAGGCAGGGCCAACCCGTAAAGTGAGTGGGAAGAAAGTGGGCAGATGAATTTCAGACCATGGGTGGGGCTAACATAACCAGATTTTTAAAATGAAATCCGGGGACATATTTTTTATTTATTTTTTTACTAGTAATGGCGGCAATCAGCGACTCTCTACCCGTCGCCGCCCGCCTCACAGCCTGTCAAGTCTTACTCTCCGGGCACCGGCTACTACTGGGTGGGGTGCGGAGGAAGATCACTCTGCCAGGGAAGGCAAGGAGATAAACAGGCAGGCGGCTGGCCGGGACTTGAGCCAAGGCAGAAGAACATGCGAGCGGAGCTGAATGGGCACCCGAAACTGAAGAAATATTACCTCCACTCCGACCAGCACATGATCATCAGAAAAGGGCACTGATAATGGAAAAAAAATACACCCCCCTAAGCTAGTAGGAGTGGCGGAGCAGGGGTGTGCAATTCAGATTTTTTTTTTAATTCTGCACTGACTGTCTTTGAAATTGCCCAGGCCCCTGTTCAAATCCAATCCAGGGACAAAACCGGGGACAGACTTGGTCCGGGGACAGTGTCCTCAATCCGGGGACTGTCCCCTGAAACCGGAGATGTCTGGTCACCCTAGGTTAACAGCCAGGACCAACCCGCAAGGTGGGTGTGGTGCGTGGCCCCTGCATATTTAGAAGTAAAGTCTAGGCAGGGCCAAACCATAAAACGTTTCTGGGATTTAGGACCCTAATGATGGAAAGCATGTCCAACGCTCAGAACAACAATTATGAAAAAAGGTGCGCAGACAAAAAAAAATAAATCCAATTTTTTTCAATCGTTGCCTGGCCATTGTTTTACCACATTAACCTGGGCTCATAGTACAGTACCAGAGAGACTGGTGTCATAAGTTTGGTGCCGCTTTCTGCAGTAGTGATGAGCCGAACACCCCCGGGTTCGGTTCGCACCAGAACCCGCAAACGGACCGAAAGTTTGCACGAACTTTAGAACCCTATTAAATACAATGGATGCGAACGTTCGAAATCTAAAGTGCTAATTATAACGACTATTATGCATGTTATTGTCCTAAAAAGGGTTTGGGAACCCGGGTTCTGCACCAGGGGACATGTATCAATGCAAAAAGAAGTTTTAAAAACGGCCGTTTTTCTGGAGCAGTCATTTTAATGATGCATAAAGTGAAAAAAAAAAAGTCAAATATTCCTTTAAATATCGTACCTGGGGGGTGTCTAAAGTATGCCTGTGAAGTGCCACGTGTTTCCCGTGTTTAGAACTGTCCCTGCACAAAATTACATTTCTAAAGGAAAAAAAGCCATTTAAAACTGCTTGCGGCTTTAATGTAATGTCTGGTCCCGGTAATATGGATAAAAATCTTTAAGAAAAATGGCATAGCTACCCCATCACACACCCCCTCCCCCCCCCACCCCTTTGGGTCTTGTATGGATATTAAGGGGAACCCCGCACACAAAATAAAAAAGGCCCTATATACTCTGAACAGCAGTATACAACAGGCGGTGCATACAAGACAGGGACTGTAGGTTTGTTCTTATGTAGAATCTGTTTGTAATTTTGAACAGGTACATTGTTTAAGTGTAGCTCCAGCCAAAAAATCTATTTTTAAGCTTTTTGGAAAACATAGGAAAGGGTTATCACCCCTGTAACATTTGTTTTGCTGTCTGTGCAGTGTGCACCTGTTCAGAACAGTTCACCTCACTTTCCATCCTAATGACAATTTTTTTTTGAAAATTTGGGTTTTTTATTGAAACAAGAATTGGTGATAAAGCATCAGTGGAGAGGAGACACTTTTTTTCACATATTAACTCTTACAGGAGAGAATTTGCCTTCCTAGGGGTAGATTTCCTCTCACTTCCTGTTGTATCCTTCCGTTTGCAAGGAGGAGTCGTTTGTAAGTTGGATGTTTGAAAGTAGGGGCCTGCCGTATATACTCAGCTGAAATTTGCCCCTTACATGTTGGTGTTGCCACAACACTGTGAGCCCTCACAGTTACTCTTGGTGGGCGCATGAATGGGCCCTGCTGTGAATTATTAGATCAAGAATTGTAATTTCATGCCCCTGTTAAACAGGGGCTGAAAAATTGGGCCTTTGGTGGTGGTGGTGGTAGTGTTGACACAACACTGTAAGGCCTCACAGTTAGTCTTGGTGGGCGCAGGAATGGGCCCTGCTGTGAATTATTAGATCAAGAATTGTAATTACATGCCCCTGTTAAACAGGGGCAGAAAAATTGGGCCTTAGGCACTGGTGCCACAACACTGCAACCCCTCACAGATACTGTACTTGGAGCACAGCAATGAGCCCTGTTGCAAAGTATTGCATCAAAAATTGTAATTACACGCCCCTGTTAAACAGGGGCTGAAAAATTGGGCCTTAGCCACTGGTGCTGGTGCCACGACACTGCAACCACTCCCAGATACTCTAGTTGGAGTGCAGGAATGAGCCCTGCTGCAAAGCATTGCATAAAAAATTGTAATAACACGCCCCTTTTAAACAGGGGCTGAAAAATTGGGCCTTAGCCACTGGTGGCGGCACCCAGAAACAAAAATGTTCTTCCAAGCTATCATCATCAATCGGATCATTGAGGAGGAGGAGGATAGTCAGTCAACATAACAGGACAGTCTCTCAGCATCAGCATCAGTCTTGAAGGGATGTGACATTTGAAAATAAATTAGTCTGTTATATCAGCTTCAGGTGTTTGGTAGCTGGTGGTGATCCAAGACTGGTTCATCTTTATGAAGGTCAGTCGATCAACAGAGTCGGTGGACAGGCGCACCCTGTGATCCGTGACAAATCCTCCAGCAGCACTGAATGTGCATTCTGAAAGAACGCTGGATGCAGGACAGGCCAGTAGCTCAATTGCATACTGTGCAAGCTCTGGCCAGTGATCCATCCTCAAGACCCAGTAAGCCAGAGGATTTTCGGTGGGGAAGGTGTCCAAGTCTGACCTTGCCCCTAGGTATTCCTGCACCATGTAAATCAGACGCTGGCGATGGTTGCTGGAACCGATCATACCTTGGGGCTGTGGACTAAAGAATTGTCTGAACGCATCGGTCAGATGGCCACCTTCCCCACCGCTCCTTCTTTGACTGACCGAAGCCTCAGCAACTCGTTGTCCAGGACCAGGAGTTTGTAACCTCCCAGTCTCTGGGAACACGTTGCACAGACCTTTCTGCAAGGCCTCCCGGAGTTGTCTCATCCTCTGCTCCCTCTGCGACGGTAAGATAAGGTCCGCAACCTTACCCTTGTACCGTGGATCAAGGAGAGTGGCCAGCCAGTAATGGTCCCTCTCCTTGATCCGAAGAATACGAGGATCCTTCCGCAGACTTTGCAGGATCAGGGAGGCCATGCAGCGTAGGTTAGCTGAGGCATTCGGTCCGGAGTCCTCTGGGTCACTAAGGACGACATGATCCGCAGCCACCTCCTCCCAGCCACGTACAAGTCCACTGGTTTCTTGGGACTGTAAATCATCCCTAAAAGACTGCTGCTGATGATGCTGAGTGCCAGGCTCCACCTCCATGCTGACACAATCCTCATCCTCCTCCTCCTCCTCCTCCTCCTCCTCTTCTTCCTGTGCGATGGGTGGGACAGAAGGAACACTGTCTGGGTAAAGGGGGCCTTGAGAGGCAAGGAAGTCCTCCTCTTCCTGCCTTGGTTCTGCCTCAAGTGCCCTGTCCATTATTCCACGCAGCGTATGTTCCAACAGGTGGACAAGAGGTACAGTGTCACTGATGCATGCACTGTCACTGCTCACCATCCTCGTGGCCTCCTAAAATGGTGCCAGGACAGTGCATGCATCCCTGATCATGCCCCACTGGCGTGGTGAAAAAAACCCGAGCTCCCCTGACCCTGTCCCGATGCCGTAGTCACACAGGTACTCATTGATGGCCCTCTGCTGCGTGTGCAGCCGCTGCAGCATGGCCAACGTTGAGTTCCACCTGGTGGGCATGTCACATATAAGGCGGTTCTTGGGCAGGTTCAACTCCTTTTGCAGCTCAGCCAGGCGAGCACTGGCATTATAAGATCTGCGGAAATGCACACAGACTTTCCTGGCCTGCCCCAGGACATCCTGTAAGCCCGGGTACCTGCCCAAGAACCGCTGCACCACCAGGTTAAGGACGTGAGCCACACAGGGCACATGGGTCAGTTGTCCCTGTCAGAGAGCGGAGAGGAATTTGGTGCCATTGTCGCAAACTACCATTCCTGGCTTAAGCTGGCGTGGCGTCAACCACCTCTCGGCCTGCCCCTGCAGAGCAGACAGAACCTCTGCCCCAGTGTGGCTCCTGTCCCCCAAACACACCAGCGCAAGCACGGCATGGCATCTTTTTGCCTGCGTACTTGCGTAGCCCCTTGAACGCCTACGAAGCACCGCTGGTTCTGAGGACAAAGCACAGGAAGAGGCCACGGAGGAAGAAGAAGAGGAGGGGGTGGAGGACAGAGGTGTGTCACAACCAGTAGTAGCATTTTGGAGGCGTGGCGGTGGAACAACCTCCAACACTACTGCACCTTGTCCTGCATCCTTCCCAGCTGCCAAAAGAGTGACCCAATGGGCCGTGAAAGAAAGGTAACGTCCCTGTCAATGCCTGCTGGACCGTGAGTCAGCGGTAATTTGCACCTTACCGCTGACCGCCCTGTCCAGCGAGGCCAAGACATTGCCTTCCACATGCCGGTAGAGAGCCGGAATCGCCTTCCGTGAGAAAAAGTGGCGTTTGGGACCCTGCCACTGAGGAACCGCACATTGCACAAACTCACGGAAGGGGGCCGAGTCTACCAACTGAAAAGGCAGCAGTTGAAGCGCTAGCAATTTAGCCAAGCTAGCATTCAACCGCTGGGCATGTGGATGGCTGGGAGTGAACTTCTTTCGACGGTCCAGCAGCTGGGGCAGGGAAATTTGCCTGCTAGAATCGGACGTCGGTGTACTGCTAGCAGAGTGCCCGCAAGTACTTGGCTGTGACACACCTAATTCTACACCTTCATTCCTCTCAGTGCATGTTTCAGAGAGGACTGAAGGTATAGTGGGGTTGGAGATCCCAGCTGATGCGGTGCAAGAAGAGGTCAGCTTTGTTCTTTGGTGTGGGTCTTTAAGGTAGGCTTGCCAACGAGCTACATGGCAGGTCAACATATGTCTGGTCAAGCATGTGGTGCCCAAGTGGGTGATGTTTTGGCCACGCGATATACGCTTGAGACATATGTTGCAAACAGCAGCTGTGCGATCTGATGCACTCGACTCAAAAAAGGCCCACACCAAAGAACTTTTTCAATAACGGGCAGAGGCAGCACCCTGCACAGGCGGAGCTCTGCGGTGTGATTCCGTCGGTGTGCTGCCCTTACGCTGGCCCCCCGAGGGCATCCTGCCTCGTTGGAGATGTGCCTCCTCCTCATCCTCCTCCTCCTCCTGCTCCTCTCTCCTATTAGGCACCCACGTGGAGTCAGTGACCTCATCATCCCCTCCCTCCTCATCACTGGAGCCAATCTGGCAGTATGCTGCAGCTGCTGGAACATGACTGCCAGATTGGTGTCCTTCTTGAGCATCCCCTCCCTCTGCTCTCACGCTACTGCCTTCCTCTAGCTGGGTATCATCATCAGACCCTTGGAAACGCTGGGCATCCTCCAGGAGCATGTACCCAACACTGTGCTCAAACAGTTCGGGGGACTCCTCAGGAGGACATGGTTGGTCTAGGGAAGGAGTGACTGATGATGACATTGATACCAGGGAAGAGGATGCTTTGGCAGCTGCTTTGCCAGTACCCTGAGCCTGGGTGAGAGAGGATGAGGAGGATGAGCAGGGCTTGGTCATCCACTCTACCAAGTCTTCGGCATGATGCGGCTCAACACGTCCAGCTGCCGAAAAGAAGGACAAGCGTGTCCCATGGCCACGTGCTGATGGCGATGCACCGCGTCTACGACCAGCACTGTTGTCTCTAGACACAGAGCCTGCTTTCCCTCTTTTATTGGCTCCTGACTGTCTGCCTCTCCTTGTTTGCCTTCCAGACATTCTAATGGCCTGCAGGGAAATGGGAAAAGCAGCAATACAGGCTAAGTTCAGGTGTAATATGGTCAGGAGGCACACTCCGCCCGCTGTAAGTGCCGCAAAATCCTGTTGGTGTAACACACCAGGAAAAAGCAGCAATACAGGCTAAGTTAAGGTGTAATATGGTCAGGAGGCACACTCCGCCCGCTGTAAGTGCCGCAAAATCCTGTTGGTGTAACACACCAGGAAAAAGCAGCAATACAGGCTAAGTTAAGGTGTAATATGGTCAGGAGGCACACTCCGCCCGCTGTAAGTGCCGCAAAAACCTGTTGGTGTAACACACCAGGAAAAAGCAGCAATACAGGCTAAGTTAGGTGTAATATGGTCAGGAGGCACACTCCGCCCGCTGTAAGTGCCACAAAATCCTGTTGGTGTAACACACCAGGAAAAAGCAGCAATACAGGCTAAGTTAAGGTGTAATATGGTCAGGAGGCACACTCCGCCCGCTGTAAGTGCCCCAAAATCCTGTTTGTGTAACACACCAGGAAAAAGCAGCAATACAGGCTAAGTTAAGGTGTAATATGGTCAGAAGGCACACTCCGCCCGCTGTAAGTGCCGCAAAATCCTGTTAGTGTAACACACCAGGAAAAAGCAGCAATACGGGCTAACTTCAGGTGTATAATGTGCAGGAGGCTTAGCAACAATGACACTGACACTGTCCCCTGCCTATCCTTCTCTCTCCCTGCACACAAGGTTTATCAAAGTATATGACACTGACACTCTCCCTGCCTATCCTTCTCTCTCCCTGCACACAAGGTTTAGCAAAGAATATGACACTGTCCCCTGCCTATCCTTCTCTCTCCCTGCACACAAGGTTTATCAAAGTATATGACACTGACACTCTCCCTGCCTATCCTTCTCTCTCCCTACACACAAGGTTTAGCAAAGAATATGACACTGACACTCTCCCTGCCTATCCTTCTCTGTCCCTACACACAAGGTTTAGCAAAGAATAGATTTGACAAGATTTGGCAAGATTTTGGCCCAAATCGTTCGTTGTTCGCCGAACGCGCGAACAGCCGATGTTCGAGTCGAACCTATGTTCGACTCGAACACCGAGCTCATCCCTATTTGGCAGTAATAAAGACCACCCAGAACTCAAAAGGAAAAGTATGGAGGTTATAAAATAAAAAAATACATGCTCGCCTCTTTGCTGCAGCATTGGTGTGATGCTGCAGCTCAGAGGCGGCTATAGGCTTAGTGAGGCCTTAGACAAAACTTAGACATGAGGCCCCACTCACGCCCATAATGGGAAAAATAATTCAAGCAAGAAAAATGGCTGCAGAGAATGCACGGATCTAGCACAGAGGTGATCAGCACCACTTCCAGGGCACCCTCCTCACCCATCAGGCATATTCAGCCAATGCAAGAGGGGGGGTGAGAAAGAGAGGGGTGATAGAGAGATCCGATGGCGCCAACATTAGTATTGATCACAGGCAAATTAGGAGACCGCGAGGCCCCTGTGAGTGCGAGGCCTTAGGCGACCGCCTAATTTGCCTAATTAGAGAGCCGCCTCTGCTGCAGCTGTCCCACTTTGGCTCTAAGGCAGGGGTCTCAAACTGGCGGCCCTCCAGCTGTTGTAGAACTACAAGTCCCAAGAGGCATTGCAAGGCTGACAGTTACAACCACAGGCAGAGGCATGATGGGACTTGTAGTTCCGCAACAGCTGGAGGGCCGCCAGTTTGAGACCCCTGTTCTAAGGCCTCGTACACACGACCGGTTTTCTCGGCAATAAATTGCTTTAAAAAGCTGTGTGTGTTTTTTATTGCCATTTTTTTCCACCAGGTGAATGGGTAGGGGTACGATGTACCCCATACTCATTCACATAGGGTGGGGGGCTGGGATCTGGGGGCCCCCTTATTAAAAGGGGGCTCCCGGATTCCGATAAGCCCCCCGCCCGCAGACCCTGACAACCAACGGCCAGGGTTGTCGGGAAGAGGCCCTGTCCTCATCAACATGGGGGCAGGGTGCTTTGGGGTGGGGGGGCGCAGGTCGCCCCCCCTGCCCCAAAGCACCAAACCCCCATGTTGAGGGCATGCGGCCTGGTACGGTTGAGGAGGGAGGGGGGAGCGCTCTCTCGTCCCCCCCCTCTTCCCCTGCGGCCTGCCAGGTTGCGTGCTCGGATAAAGGGTCTGGTTTGGATTTTGGGGGAACCTCCACGCCGTTTTTTCGGCGTAGGGGTTCCCCTTAAAATCCATACCAGACCCAAGGGCCTGGTATGCTCCTGGAGGGGAACCCATTCCATTTTTTTATTTAAAATTTGGCCTGGAGTTCCCCCTCAAGAGCAGCAGAGCACAAGTCGCATGTCAAAGTCGGATCATGCAAGACTGCGGTCCGACTTTGATCCGACTTCAATGATAGTTAATGGGCTGAAGTCGGATCAAAGTCGGACCAAAGTAGTACAGGGAGCATTTTCAAAGTCGGACCGACATGTGTCGGACCAGTTAAGACGGCTCCCATAGGGAAACATTGATTTTCACACGTCATGCCACATGAGCTCCCAATGTCGGAGCGTTTGTCGCCCCAGTGTGAACCCGGCCAAAAAGATCTTTTCATTATGGGGTGTGATAATTAACTCTGTAATTGTGGGTATTGTAAATTAGCAGACAGACAGGCTGGGGAACAAAGGTTATGCATAGTCATTTAAGATGTAAAGGGATTAGCTAATGAACACACCTGTTGTCTGTTAAGAGATGTCAGATGTGTATTGGGAGCTCATTATGTAACCATTGTGTGATGTTGTGGGTGGAGTTGTTAATTTGGACTACAGTATTCTTTTTGTGTACATAAGGGCCTGCTTTTCTCAATAAAAGTGTCAGACAAGTTGGAAACTTCAACACAGAGCGTTGTCTCGTATTTCTGGAAGAATTATTCCTATGGGAAGCGGTCGCTTGACTGGAGTGTCTGGTAGCTGCTGTGTGTTCAGGAATGGAATATATTTAAACGACGTTGGCACCCGTCGTTACAGCGGCGACGGCATCGAATGCGACGAGCGCATGCTCGTCATAGTCGACGACGTCACCGCGTTCGTTTCATTCAAAAGAACGGCTATTCTTTTGAATGGAGTGTGTACACTCGGCCGGGACAAGATTCTTGTCAAGGATCCCGTCAGGAAAAACTACAGGTTTTTTCCTGACGAGATTCTCGGCCGTGTGTACTAGGCTTCAGACTGAGAACTGAGCGATCACATGACTGCTGATCGCTCAGTTCTGAGTCTGCTCGAAGCAGAGAGCAGTGACTGTCAGTCACCACTCTCCGCTCTGCACTTCCAGCACTCACTGAAGCACCTGCCTGGGGAAGGGGGAGGGTATGGCTGACTCCGGCTCTCAGCCGTGCATTGAAAGGCCGAGACAATATTGCCACATCAGCTGACAGTGAGCAATAGCCCGCTATAAGCCAATTCTGGGTCACAGGAGAACAAAAGTAAGTGCACTCCTGTGAAACAAGAGAGGTATGACCAAAAAAGAATCTGTTGCTGAAATGAGTTATGAGATGGGTTGTTGAGTTATTAAGTTCTATTTGCACATATTGAACAAGATTCGGGTGTGCAGGTTACAGCTTTGCAGTGCCAGAAATAGTCTACAGATGGCGATATAGAGCAAATCCAACCACTCAAGATCTCATACCTCCTGTAGCCATCTGTGATTTGCAACCCAAGCACACCACTACTTATAGATCATTACAGTAGGGTCAATGCCAGGGTAAGGGGTGTGCAAGAAGAGCTACTGCCCTGGGCAGTGTGGTATCATGTGACCACTGGGGGGGTGCCGCAAGGAGATTGGGGGTGGGGATTTGTGTTGGGAGGGGGAATTTAGGGGGACAGCAGGGGGCAAAAATTGTTTTAGGTGGGGAAATTTGAGAGAGGGGGTGCTAGGAGTGGTGATTTGGCGAGGATTTGTGTTGGGAGGGGGGATGGGGAGGAGGATTTGTGTTAGAGGAGGTCATGGTGGAGGGGGAGGACTTGTACTAGGAGGGGAATCTTGTTTTTAGGGGGGTGGGTGTTGTGCTGGTAGGGATGATTGGGGGGGGGGAGAGGATTTGTGCTTGGAGTGTAAATTTGAGCGTTAAAGGATTTGTGCTAGGAGGGGGATATTTTCGGGGGGGTGCTGGGGGTTTCTGGGGAGAGAGAGGATTTAAACTGGGATGGGGGAGGGAATTCATACTTATGGGGTAAGCAGTTTGTCATGTATACACTGCACTCTAAATGACCTTGTCCCGGTTACTGCCTTATGGTAGAGTATAGTTACTTTTAGGCCTCGTACACACGGCCGAGATTCTCGTCGAAAAAAACATGTCGTTTTTTTCGACGAGATTCTTGGACAAGAAACTTGTCCCGGCCGAGTGTACAGACGCTCCTTTCAAAGAACCCGCGGTTCTTTGAATCGAGCGTACGCGGTGACGTCATCGACTACGACAAGCATGCGCTCGTCACATTCGATGCCGTCGCCGCCATCTTGGTATACCCTACGTATGCCTAGGAAGCTACTGCGCATGCGTCAAATTCATTTCGAACATGTGCGGGCTTCCCGGCGAAAAGGTAAGTGTACACACACTCACTTTTCTCGTCGAGAAACATGCCGACGAGAATCTCGACGAGAAAATAGAGAGCAGGATCTCTATTTTCTCGTCGAGATTCTTGTCGCTTTTCTTGACGAGAAACCATACACACGAACGAATTTCTCGGCAAAAAATCTCTGCCAGCAAGTTTTTTGCTGGTTTTTGCCGAGAAACTCGTTCGTGTGTACGAGGCTTTAGACATGTGCATGACAAAAAAATGTGTTTACTTTTGTTTCATTTTGATTCGTTAATCTTATTATTTCATTTAGCTCAATTTGGTTATTTGTTCAATTCGTTTTCGGAATTCATATTTGAAATTTTCTTTGAATTTACCGATTTTTTTTCGATTCGAAATGATTAAATCAATACATTTTCGAATCGATCGAAACAAATGTTATATTGTTTTCCATTCGAATTGCAGCAAAGTGAACAAACAAAAGAAAAATCTTCATCAAATGATTACAATGACTCTTTAAATCCGATTTGGCTTAACAAAAACAGCATTATTTGGAAATGGTACTCCAATAACACGCACAGTCTTTGATTTCAGCAATATGTGTAGTGAGAATTCGACTGGAGTTTGATGTAAAATTTGATTCGAATTTCAGTCCGAATTTCCGAAATTCTGACAAATTTCGTTCCGTTATTCGGAGCATTCGGTAAAATTTGTTTATATTGTAATTTGGGTATTCGGATATATCCGAATCTCTGAATAATGAAAAATTAGTCCGAATATTAATTCAGAATTAAACGAAGCGCACACGTCTAGTTACTTTAGTGTCAGTTCCCTATGGCAGATAGCAGAGGCAGCTGGTGAGCATTCCAGTAGACATTTTGGGCAACATTCTCGCTGGTTGCTGTAAGAAGAGGTGGACAGGACATGCGGAGGGACAATACATTGTTTGATGGTGTGACACAATGAACTAAACAAAGTTTCACCGTCTACTCTGTTTTTCTACATAGAGACATTGCAAACTGTAAGGCTTTGATGAAGTCGTTGTTACTGTTGCTTTGCAGTTGTGTTGCAATATATTTCGGAAGACTGTATGAGAAAAAAAATTAAAGACGGTATATATAGTGCCAAAGAAAAAAGACAGGTAAAGAAATGTCATTAAATTTATCTATAATTTATAAAAGTATATTTTTTTGGAAAGCTTTTTTTTTAAGTGGCTGTAAACCTCAGACATGAAATATGAAAAAAAAACATCTCTCTATAGTAAGTACTTGTGCAATTGGAAGTGCAGTCGCTGTAGATCTGAGGGGGACATGCAAGGAAAATAAAAAAACAAATTTTTTGCTTGCACATGATTGGATGATAAAATCAGCAGAGCTTCCCCCCACTTCAGATCTTCCCTTCAGATCTAAAGGGGTTGCACTTCCAAGTGCACTTGCAGTGCAAAGTGGATTTGCCTTTAGTAAATCAACCCCTAAGTGTAATTTCTTCATTTCTCTGCTATCAGCATGAATTACATCTTACAAGTTTTCCGGACACCAAGAGAAAAAAGGTGACACAGGGGAGGGACCTCCAGCTGATTGACAGTCTCAGCTCTGTTACGGTGTGCTGTGTGGGTGTGTCTCTTCCCTCCAATCAGCTCTCAGAGCTCTCCTCACTGAGCTCTGCAGAATGTAAATACAGCTCTCTGCCCCCTGTTTTTGAACAGCTCAGGCAAGCTTTGTAAATTCTGGACTTTGAATGGGGGTAGAGAAGAGAAAACTGCAGATAAACAGGTACAACTTATGTAGGAGGATTTGTTTTATCTCTGTATCAACTAAGACCACTCTTTTCACTGGGTTTATGGAAGGGTTTTGGGTAGAGTGGGGTAGGGTTAGAACCTATTAAGATCCACCCATCTATTTGTACTGGTGACTATTGTCACAGAGAGAATGTAAGGGAAAATTCTAAAATTTTAGGCCTGTCCTGAGAACAAGAGGTAAGGAGATATCTGTTCTGGGGGGAACCCCCCCACACACACATGCGCGCCACCCCCTCCTGTCCATCACCGCCCCCCCATATCAATGCATCCAGCCCCTTTCAGGACACCGGCGCATGGATTCCAATGGGGGGGGTGTTTGAAGCACACGATTAGAGCCAGAGGCTCTAATAGGCTTCAAAATAGGGGGGCACGGGGCACAGAGAGTGCGCTCTGATCTCACCCAGGTGTGTTACAACAGCAAATGAACATTCGCTGTTGTAACACTGATCCTCCTCCCGGCCAATCAGGAAGCGGGTTTTGACACCAGTCACCCGATTGGCTGGAAGGCCAGGCGATACTATTGGACGCCTAGGAGGAGGAGGAGGAGGGGAGGAGCTGGAAGCCACCATGGAGGAGAGGACACAGCCGCTGCACCACACTGCCTGCTACCCGCCACGATGAGGTGAGTACCAGACCAACCGGCAAACAGCAGGGGGGGTGGTTGTTTGCCGTCCCCCCAAAATAACCACCAGCCACCACTGGTTCAAGATGGTCAGAGTACAGGAATGGTGGGTCGGTTGGACTGAAAGCACTGGGGCGCTATGTTGATGTCGGACCGACAATAACTATTAAGATATGTTGGATAGCTCTCTTCAGCTTCTACTCTTTTTTTTATTCCATTATACATATACACACATACACACACACACACACACAAATATATACACATAAACACACACACACACACAAATATATACACACACACACACACACACACAAATATATACACATAAACACACACACACACACAAATATATACACACACACACACACACAAATATATACACATAAACACACACACACAAACAAATATATACACACACACACACACACACACAAATATATACACATAAACACACACACACACACAAATATATACACACACACACACACACACACACAAATATATACACATAAACACACACACACACACACATATATATATATATAAACATACACAGTATCTCACAAAAGTGAGTACACCCCTCACATTTTTGTAAATATTTTCTTCTATCTTTTCATATAACACACTGAAGAAATGACACTTTGCTACAATGTAAAGTAGTGAGTGTACAGCTTGTATAACAGTGTAAATTTGCTGTCCCCTCAAAATAACGCAACACAGCTATTAATGTCTAAACTGCTGGCAACAAAAGTGAGTACACCTCAAAGTAAAAATGTTCAAATTGGGCCCAAAGTGTCAATATTTTCAGTGGCTGCTATTATTTTCCAGCACTGCCTTAACCCTCTTGGGCATGGAGTTCACCAGAGCTTCACAGGTTGCCACTGGAGTCCTCTTCCCCTCCTCCATGATGACATCACAGAGCTGGTGGATGTTAGAGACCTTGCGCTCCTCCACCTTCCGTTTGAGGATGCTCCACAGATGCTCAATAGGGTTTAGGTCTGGAGATATGCTTGGCCAGTCCATCACCTTTACCCTCAGCTTCTTTAGCAAGGCAGTGGTCATCTTGGAGATGTGTTTGGGGTCGTTATGTTGAAATACTGCCCTGTGGCCCAGTCTCTGAAGGGAGGGGATCATGCTCTGCTTCACTATGTCACAGTACATGTTGGCATTCATGGTTCCCTCAATGAACTGTAGATCCCCAGTGCCGACAGCACTCATGTAGCCCCAGACCATGACACTCCCACCACCATGCTTGACTGTAGGCAAGACACACTTGTCTTTGTATTCCTCACCTGGTTGCTGCCACACACACTTGACACCATCTGAACCAAATACGTTTATCTTGGTCTCATCAGACCACAGGACATGGTTCCAGTAATCCATTTATATGTCTGCTTGTCTTCAGCAAACGGTTTGGGGGCTTTCATGTGCATCATCTTTAGACGAGGCTTCCTTCTGGTATGACAGCCATGCAGACCAATTTAAAGCAGTGTGCGGCGTATGGTCTGAGCACTGACAGGATCCCCCCACCCCTTCAACCTCTGTAGCAATGCACTCATATGTCTATTTCCCAAAGACAACCTCTGGAAATGACGCTGAGCACGTGCACTCATCCTCTTTAGTTGACCAGGCCTGTTCTGAGTGGCACCTGTCCTGTTAAACCGCTGTATAGTCTTGGCCACCATGCTGCAGCTCAGTTTCAGGGTCTTGGCAATCTTCTTATAGCCTAGGCCATCTTTATGTAGAACAACAATTCTTTTTTTCAGATCCTCAGAGAGTTCTTTGCCATGAGGTGCCATGTTGAACTTCCAGTGACCAGTATGAGAGAGTGAGAGAGATAGCACCAAATTTAACACACCTGCTCCCCATTTACACCTGAGACCTTATAACACTGACAAGTCACATGACACCGGGGAGGAAAAATAGCTAATTGGGCTCAATGTGGACATTTTCACTTAGGGGTGTACTCACTTTTGTTGCCAGGGGTTTAGACATTAATGGGCGTGTGTTGAGTTATTTTGAGGGAGACAGCAAATTTACACTGTTATATATTTCTTCTTTCTTCACATGAAAAGATATAATAAAATGTTGACAAAAATGTGAGGGGTGTACTCACTTTTGTGAGAATATATATATATATATATATATATATACACATACATACACACACACACACACACACACACACACACACACACACACACACACACACACACACACACACACACACACACATACACACATACACATTTGAGCAGTGGTTTTCAAACAGAATGTACAGAAAAACAATATAATTCCTGCAATCATTCTCTTTCCACCCACCACTGTCTCTGAATAAAGAGATGGCTTTGAGTGCTCATATTCCCACCCATCATAATACAGTATATAAAATGTTATGCATTACAAAGATACATGGCTACACAATGAAGATATAATGTAACTACACAACGCAAGTAATCAACTAATGAAGAAAAATTTCACAGTGGTAATGTCCATGTCCTTTTTTCTGCTGAGTTATTAGGGAATTAAAGCTAGCCATACACTGTGGGGTTTAGGGAGATGCCCCCCATCCATGCTACAAAGTGTGGCTGGGGAGAATCTCCTCTGTTGGCCATTGTATTCGGGCAGCTTCACATCAGCGGCTGTCCAAATACTGTACCTGAACAGTAACTGCATTTGATTGGCTGCAGTACTGTTAATTTAAAGAATTTAAAGAGGATTTGCAGTCTGCTCACATAATTTGTAATAAAAACATATTTGCCATTCTGAAGCTTCCCTCCAACCACTTTGCATATTTTATATATACGGTTATTCTGTACTTGCCATATATGCTGCAGAAATCTCCCTCCACTGAGTGTGGCTGCATCCATTTTAACTGTGGGCAGCGGAACCTGCTGCCTGTTCACTTCCTGGATTTACACAGACACACCTCCAGCTCTTCAGCCCTGCAGCTGAAATTGGCCCTCTTATGACTCACCACACTCCCTTCCTGGCAAACTCTCACAAGAGTGAAAGAGAGAGCTGTGCATGATGTCATAAGCCTAGGTTATTGTACAGACAAGAAACAGGAAGTGGGCTGTATAAAATCCCCTAAACATGCATAGAATAATGATTTCCACTGTTGCCCCTCTGTGTTTGATCCCTTCCTGGTTGAGCATGAACACAGCAACTGACTCTGCCCTACGCATTACGTCACATGACTTCCTGGGGGCACCCCTGAGGAAATCATGTCACATAACGTAACGCGTAAGTTTGAAGACTTAAATCAAGCAAAACGCTAAATGTTCCAGCATTTTTTTTTTAACAGGTTTTATGTCTGCGCTGTAGTTTTCCATGCAGTCTTTTTAAAAAATATTCTGATCAATATTTCAATCGCACACATTCCTGGAAAAATGGCTCCTATAAGATGGTGGGTGCTGCAACCATTACCAGATGGGTCCTGGAAACATCAACAATCGACCATATTCGCCAGCACACCAAGGATCGTTCAATTACGTCCAAAAGGTTTTATTATTAAAAAATTACCATCACAAAAGTGCAATGTTTCGGAGTCGCGTAGGACCTTTTTGTCAGGCAAGTGCTCATCACTTGCCTGACGAAGGGGTCCTACGCGGCTCCGAAACGTTGCACTTTTGTGATGGTAATTTTTTAATAATAAAATCTTTTGGACGTAATTGAACGATCCTTGGTGTGCTGGCGAATATGGTCGATTATTTAAAAAATATGTTTGTTTTTTTTTTAAATCATAATTACCTAGATGGATGCTGCATCTGTCCCCTGCCAGTTCTAACACTGAAAACCAAGCGATCCAACACCACCGATCGCTCAGTTCTCAGTGCTCCATGAGCAGAGTTCTAGTGACTGTCGAGCAGCAACTCTCTGCTCTGCCCCCCCTCGCTCACTGGAGTGCTGGGCTGTGGAGGGGGTGGGAGCGGCCGGCTCAGGATCTCAGCGGCTCACTGAAAGGCTGGGCGAGGTGCGGGTCCAGGCTCCTGAGTGGGATCTTTCCCCAGCCTGGACCAGCTCTGATGTCAGCCCGCTGTCTGCTTAAAAACAGGTCACAGGAGTGCAAATTGAGCTTTGGCTGTACAGCACATGCCACAATGTAGATTGAGCTGCGCTTGTGCATCTCATTATACATTCCTCCGAAGACTTTCAATAGCCAGATTTTAGTTCCGCTTTAAGGGGACCATCTGGCACTGGATTAGTGGTTCCTACAGGTGGAAAGGGCTTGGGAAGGACAAAGGTGAGCATAACTGACTTTACAAGGTAAGGAAAGATTATCAGCTGGCAGGATGGGTTAGAGGTACAGTAAGTGGGATGAAGGAATGGGGGGGGGGGGGGGGAATAGATTTTGGGCTTTAACGCTTGCAGTGTCCCCACTGCAAGGGTAATTGTTGTAATTGGGCTTAAATCACTTAAGGACCGGAAGTATTTACCCCTTAATGACCAGGTCATTTTTTGCAATATGGCACTGCGTCGCTTTAACTATTGCGCGGTCGTGCGATGCTGTACCCAAACAAAATTTATGTCCTTTTTTTCCCACAAATAGAGCTTTCTTTTGGTCATATTTGATCAGCTCTGTAGTTTTTAATTTTTTCTTTTTTTAAGCAAAAAAAGCGACAATTTTGAAAAAAAAAAAAATTTTTATTTTGCTAAAATAAATATCCCCAAAAAAATTAATAAAAAAAATTATAAAATAAATGTCTTCCTCAGTTAAGGCCAATATATATTCTTCTACATATTTTTGGTAATATATTGATTGGTTTGCACAAAAGTTGCGTCTACAAAATAGGGAATAGATATATACAGTTGCAATAAAAAGTATGTGAACCCCTTGGAATG
The DNA here is from genome assembly GCA_029206835.1 of Rana muscosa. Lineage (NCBI taxonomy): Eukaryota > Metazoa > Chordata > Amphibia > Anura > Ranidae > Rana > Rana muscosa. The sequence continues at coordinate 48,033,495 of CM055120.1, forward strand.
ATATGGATTTCTGCACAAATTGGTCATAAAATGTGATCTGATCTTCATCTAAGTCACAACAATAGACAATCACAGTCTGCTTAAACTAATAACACACAAATAATTAAATGTTACCATGTTTTTATTGAACACACCATGTAAACATTCACAGTTCAGGTGGAAAAAGTATGTGATTGCCTAGACTAATGAGATCTCCAAGAGCTAATTGGAGTGAGGTGTCAGCCAACTGGAGTCCAATCAATGAGATGAGATTGGGGGTGTTGGTTACAGCTGCCCTGCCCTCTAAAAAACATACACCAGTTCAGGCAATGCTTCTTGTGAAAAGCAAACCCTGATGTGAATGATGCCTCGCACAAAAGAGCTCTCAGAAGACCTATGATTAAGAATTGTTGACTTGCATAAAGCCGCAAAGGGTTATAAAAGTATCTCCAAAAGCCTTGCTGTTCATCATTCCACGGTAAGACAAATTGTCTATAAATGGAGAAAGTTTAGCACTGCTGCTACTCTCCCTAGGAGTGGGCGTCCTGTAAAGATGACTGGAAGAGCACAGCGCAGACTGCTCAATGAGGTGAAGAAGAATCCTAGAGTGTCAGCTAAAGACTTACAAAAGTCTCTGGCATATGCTAACATCCCTGTTAGCGAATCTACGATACATAAAACACTAAACAAGAATGGATTTCATAGGAGGATACCACAGAGGAAGCCACTGCTGTCCAAAAAAAAAACATTGCTGCACGTTTACAGTTTGCACAAGAGCACCTGGATGTTCCACAGCAGTACTGGCAAAATATTCTGTGGACAGATGAAACCAAAGTTGAGTTGTTTGGAAGAAACACACGACTATGTGTGGAGAAAAAGAGGCACAGCACACCAACATCAAAACCTCATCCCAACTGTGAAGTATGGTGGTGGGGCATCATAATTTGGGGCTGCTTTGCTGCGTCAGGGCCTGGACGGATTGCTATCATCAAAGGAAAAATGAATTCCCAAGTTTATCAAGACATTTTGCAGGAGAACTTAAGGCCATCTGTCCACCAGCTGAAGCTCAACAGAAGATGGGTGTTACAACAGGACAACGACCCAAAGTATAGAAGTAAATTAACAACAGAATGGCTTAAACAGAAGAAAATACGCCTTCTGGAATGGCCCAGTCAGAGTCCTGACCTCAACCTGATTGAGATGATGTGGCATGACCTCAAGAAAGCGATTCACACCAAACATCCCAAGAATATTGCTGAACTGAAACAGTTCTGTAAAGAGGAATGGTCAAGAATTACTCCTGACCGTTGTGCACGTCTGATCTGCAACTACAGGAAACGTTTGGTTGAAGTTATTGCTGCCAAAGGAGGTTCAACCAGTTATTAAATCCAAGGGTTCACATACTTTTTCAACCTGCACTGTGAATGTTTACATGGTGTGTTCAAAAAAAACATGGTAACATTTAATTCTTTGTGTGTTATTAGTTTAAGCAGAAGACTGTGATTGTCTATTGTTGTGACTTAGATGAAGATCAGATCACATTTTATGACCAATTTGTGCAGAAATCCATATCATTCCAAAAGGGTTCACATACTTTTTATTGCAACTGTAGATATTTTTTAATAGTAATGCCAGTGGTCTGCGGTTTTTAGTGGGACTGCGACATTACGGTTGACAGATCGGACATCTGACATTTGACACTTTTTTGGGAACCAATGACATTACAGTAATCCGTGCTAAAAATATGCACTGTTATTTTACTAATGACACTGATAGGGAAGGGGTTAACATTAGGGGCGATTATGGGGTTAAATGTGTTCCCTGGGTGTGTTTACTAACTGTATGGGGAAGGGCTCACTGGGACAACACACTGATCCATCTTCCTGCATAGCAGAAAAACAGGATCTGTGTGATCTCCCCTGTCAGAACAGAGATTTGCCTTGTTCTGTCACTGCAGGGAACGATCGCTGGTGGCCGGCGGACATTAAGTCCGCCCCACCCACTGATTGGCTCCCACGCTGGCCAGTGGGTGTGCGCCCATAAAATAGAGTTCCTGAGCCGACGTACAATGACGGCGAATTGCAGGAATGAGGCCGCAGTATAATGACGGTGGCTGGTCTTTAAGTGGTTAATCTCACCAACATGCTGCTATTCCTTCACTGTCCAATCAGCATACTGCAGACAGGTTGATGACCAAACTGTATTGCTAAGCTGCAGTGCAGAATCATGAGGTCAACAGCCTGGCTGTGCTGCCCAGATGGGGTACCTGGATAACAAGATTGGCTAGACACAACTACAGGTAAAATATTTTATATAAGGGCAGGGAAAAGAGAAGCGCCAAGCCACTCCTAGTGCAGCATCGTTTTATTACAAAGTTGCAAAATTGAAAACAAAGTCAAATGCACTCACATAGTGCTGGACGGGTGAAGGCACATCAGGTGCAGCGATAGAAGGAATCGCCGTGGAATCCTAGGATGTCAGCCACGAGCGCTGGGTGTCAGCAGAAGCCTCGGGAGGACGCCGGCAGGGTCTCTTGGCACGTAGGTGTTCCGGACCTGTCAACCTGGGTCCCGCTTACCAACGCGTTTCAGAGGCAAGGCCACGCCTCTTTCATCAGCTGCTGCTCTCATTAAGATTGATTCACATTCATCTGTTAGATTGACTTGTTTTGAAATAATTAACAATACTTACGGGCTTTTATACACTACTCTGCTGTTCTAATGCCGCGTACACGCGGCCGGAGTTTGCCACGGGCAAAACTCCATCGGAATTTCCGATGGAAAAATAGAGAACCTGCTCTCTAAGTCCGTCGGAAATTCTGACGGGAAAAGTCTGATACACTGACTTTTTCCATCGGAAATTCCGACCGTGTGTACGCGGCATTAGGTTTTAGCGCCGAGTTTCACACTAGCTTTGTGTGTATCTTTTGAAAATATTTTATATATCTGATCCAGTTGTGTATTCAGCCGCTTTCCTGAAATTGTTTTAATAGTGCCAAGAATTTTAATATACACAATATAGCCATGCCAGGGCCCACGTGTTCTAAGAGCCCTAAGAAAAACTGGCACATAATGTACCTTGGAATTCCAGATACTGAGCAGCACAACAAGCTATCAATCATACACAGGAACATCGTGTAGTTTCCTTGAAAACCCATTGAAATGATTGAGTCAGAGCTGGTAGCGTCCCCCGTACACAAATTCCTTGCGCAGTGTGCTATGCTGTGCAGCTAGGGGGCGCCCTTCCTACCACTCTTTTTATCTGACATGAAATATGATTTCAATTAAAATGTGTAGAATTACCATCTGTTTGCTCTCTATCAGTCTGCTCTCCCTAGGTCTGGGAACACGACGTCTCCGATACGGCGAGATCTCCGAGAACCTGAAACGCACCGTATTATCTGTGCTGGAAACATTTAGTCATCACTCTGAAAATTGCAACAATTATACAGCGTTACATTACGTTCTAATCGTTATGATCCTCCCGGCTACGAATGGCGGTCGCTGGTGGCGCTTAGCGAGGAATCATCACGCTTTAATGCATATAACTGAACCGTGAGATGATTACAAGACATTAAAGTGTGAAAATTCAAAATGAACACAGATACAATCCCTTTGGATATAAAAATGGGAATCAATAAAAAAAAAAAAAAAATCCCTTTAGGAACAGAAATTTAAAGTTATTTTGTGCAGGTGGAAAAGTTGCATCTGTCTGAAAACTTCAGGGGAAAAAAAACAAAACAATAAAAAGTTAGAAAAATCCCAAAAATGACTTTTGCTGCAAAACTTTAATCCTGAGCTGCCCCTCCCCACTGCCGCAATTCATTTCCGCCAATGGAGGCTGCCGGTCTTATCACTTTAAGGCCTCATGCCCACGGACGTTTTTACAGCCGCGTTTGAGCATTTTTTACAGCTTAAAAACGCCTGTCCATGTTAGTCTATAGCTTCATGCCCACCTAGACGTTTTTGAGCTGCAAATAGCATAGAAGTTTTTAAGCTGTAAAAAAAAAACAGGACCAGTGCGTTCCTAAGCGTTAGGCATAAAAAAAACCGAAGCGTCAAAAAAATGCGCAAAAACCCAGCGATCGTGTTTTTTAGCTCCGATTTTTTTTTTTTTTTTTTAATAAAATAAAAATTATACAATAACATGGACAGGCGTTTTTAAGCTGTAAAAAACGCAGCTGTAAAAACGTCCATGGGCATGAGGCCTAAAGATTGATTGACAGTCGGAGGAGATGACATCAAGCAGTTGGAGCTCAAAATATCACTGCAACTACTACCCAAATAAATGATCGATATACCATGTATATGTAGCGCACCAACCCCAGACTTTACCTGCTTTTCTTCTGCTTGGCTCCTCCGCAGGAAAAGAATGAGGCACACCGCACCACAAGCCCATACCCTCCTGGATGGGGAGGTTGAGCGGTGTTACTTTCTCAGGCCTGCTTGCAGCCAGTGTTTAAAAAACCACTGACCTTGTGTGCGTAGCGTCACTGCCACTGACATAAAGAACACGCACTTCCTTCCTTTAGTAACTTTGGCCCCTTTTTAGGACAAGACCATCCCTCCGGAGAGTTACCAGAGGCCCCCTCTGTCACCACGACTCTGCGCTAGGTCTTCAGAAAGGGTCACCTCCCTGGCCTCCTCGTCCTGGATATGGGTCCCCTCGCAAGGCAGATCCCTGGGAGTCTCGGTCCCTGGCGGATCCCAGCCAAAAGCCGCTAGGCTCCGGGCCGTTCTCCAAAGTACCTCACCCCAGACTGAAGGTGTCTGGGATGGAACAGCAGCTCCGTCTCCGGGCCTAGGGCACCCAGAGACAACCCGACCAGGCCTCCGAGAGGCGACACACGCACCCAGGCTTAAGGTGCCTGAGCGCAGAACCGACCCTTTTGGAAGATGGCCGCCCCCTTTTATATCCTCTCCCGACAGGCACAGCAGGTTCCCCGCCCTTCCGTACTGCTGTCGAGAGGGGACAAAAAGAGACACAACCCTGTACTGCGGTTCAACCCGGGCCCATGGCAACAGCGCCACCTATAGGCCCCAGGGAACTACACACCAGTACCATCTCCCAGGGATAGAAATGGTCCATGAAACCTAACAATTATTGCATCTAAGCCTAGTTACCACTCAGATGCTTCCCCCTAATTGTAACCACCCGCTACTAGGGATGAGCTCGGTGTTCGAGTCGAACATAGGTTCGACTCGAACATCGGCTGTTCGCGCGTTCGGCGAACAACGAACGATTTGGGCCGTTCGCGCCAAATTCGAGTGACGCGAACGGCCCACAATACACTGCGCCATCGCAGTGTAATCCCGGCGCTGTGATTGGCCAAGCATGCACTGTGACCCTGCATGCTTGGCCAATCACAGCGCCGGCAGCGAGGAGAGCAATGATTGGCCACAGGCAGGATGCCTGTGGCATATTATAGCTGAGGGGGTTTAGTACACGCCCCACACTATAAAAGGCCGCCAGCGCGGCGGCCTTGTGTAGTGTGTTCCGGAGCAGGGAAAGTGAAGGATAGGCAGGGACAGTGTCAAATCTATTCTTTGCTAAACCTTGTGTGTAGGGACAGAGAAGGATAGGCAGGGAGAGTGTCAGTGCCATATTCTTTGCTAAACCTTGTGTGTAGGGAGAGAGAAGGATAGGCAGGGAGAGTGTCAGTGTCATATACTTTGATAAACCTTGTGTACAGGGAGAGAGAAGGATAGGCAGGGGACAGTGTCAGTGTCATATTCTTTGCTAAACCTTGTGTGCAGGGAGAGAGAAGGATAGGCAGGGAGAGTGTCAGTGTCATATACTTTGATAAACCTTGTGTACAGGGAGAGAGAAGGATAGGCAGGGGACAGTGTCAGTGTCATATTGTTTGCTAAACCTTGTGTGCAGGGAGAGAGAAGGATAGGCAGGGAGAGTGTCAGTGTCATATACTTTGATAAACCTTGTGTGCAGGGAGAGAGAAGGATAGGCAGGGGACAGTGTCAGTGTCATTGTTGCTAAGCCTCCTGCACATTATACACCTGAAGTTAGCCCGTATTGCTGCTTTTTCCTGGTGTGTTACACAAACAGGACTTTGCGGCACTTACAGCGGGCGGAGTGTGCCTCCTGACCATATTACACCTTAACTTTGCCTGTATTGCTGCTTTTTCCTGGTGTGTTACACAAACAGGATTTTGCGGCACTTACAGCGGGCGGAGTGTGCCTCCTGACCATATTACACCTTAACTTTGCCTGTATTGCTGCTTTTTCCTGGTGTGTTACACAAACAGGATTTTGCGGCACTTACAGCGGGCGGAGTGTGCCTTTTGACCATATTACACCTTAACTTATCCTGTATTGCTGCTTTTTCCTGGTGTGTTACACAAACAGGATTTTGCGGCACTTACAGCGGGCGGAGTGTGCCTCCTGACCATATTACACCTTAACTTAGCCTGTATTGCTGCTTTTTCCTGGTGTGTTACACAAACAGGATTTTGCGGCACTTACAGCGGGCGGAGTGTGCCTCCTGACCATATTACACCTTAACTTAGCCTGTATTGCTGCTTTTTCCTGGTGTGTTACACAAATAGGATTTTGCGGCACTTACAGCGGGCGGAGTGTGCCTCCTGACCATATTACACCTTAACTTAGCCTGTATTGCTGCTTTTCCCATTTCCCTGCAGGCCATTAGAATGTCTGGAAGGCAAACAAGGAGAGGCAGACAGTCAGGAGCCAAAAAAAGAGGGCAAGCAGGCTCTGTGTCTAGAGACAACAGTGCTGGTCGTGGACGCGGTGCATCGCCATCAGCACGTGGCCATGGGACACGCTTGTCCTTCTTTTCGGCAGCTGGACGTGTTGAGCCGCATCATGCCGAAGACTTGGTAGAGTGGATGACCAAGCCCTCCTCATCCTCCTCATCCTCTCTCACCCAGGCTCAGGGTCCTGGCAAAGCAGCTGCCAAAGCGTCCTCTTCCCTGGTATCAATGTCATCATCAGTCACTCCTTCCCTAGACCAACCATGTCCTCCTGAGGAGTCCCCCGAACTGTTTGAGCACAGTGTTGGGTACATGCTCCAGGAGGATGCCCAGCGTTTCGCAGGGTCTTATGATGATACCCAGCTAGAGGAAGGCAGTAGCGTGAGAGCAGAGAGAGGGGATGCTCAAGAAGGACACCAATCTGGCAGTCATGTTCCAGCAGCTGCAGCATACTGCCAGATTGGCTCCAGTGATGAGGAGGGAGGGGATGATGAGGTCACTGACTCCACGTGGGTGCCTAATAGGAGAGAGGAGGAGGAGGAGGAGGAGGATGAGGAGGAGGCACATCTCCAACGAGGCAGGATGCCCTCGGGGGGCCAGGGTAAGGGCAGCACACCGACGGAATCACACCGCAGAGCTTTGCCTGTGCAAGGCGCTGCCTCTGCCCGTTATTCAAAAAGTTCTTTGGTGTGGGCCTTTTTTGAGTCGAGTGCATCAGATCGCACAGCTGCTGTTTGCAACATATGTCTCAAGCGTATATCGCGTGGCCAAAACATCACCTGCTTGGGCACCACATGCTTGACCAGACATATGTTGACCTGCCATGCAGCTCGTTGGCAAGCCTACCTTAAAGACCCACACCAAAGAACAAAGCTGACCTCTTCTTGCACCGCATCAGCTGGGATCTCCAACCCCACTATACCTTCAGTCCTCTCTGAAACCTGCTCTAAAAGGAATGAAGGTGTAGAATTAGGTGTGTCACAGCCAAGTACTTGCGGGCACTCTGCTAGCAGTACACCAACGTCCGATTCTAGCAGGCAAATTTCCCTGCCCCAGCTGCTGGACCGTCGAAAGAAGTTCACTCCCAGCCATCCACATGCCCAGCGGTTAAATGCTAGCTTGGCTAAATTGCTAGCGCTTCAACTGCTGCCTTTTCAGTTGGTAGACTCGGCCCCCTTCCGTGAGTTTGTGCAATGTGAGGTTCCTCAGTGGCAGGTTCCCAAACGCCACTTTTTCTCACGGAAGGCGATTCCGGCTCTCTACCGGCATGTGGAAGGCAATGTCTTGGCCTCGCTGGACAGGGCGGTCAGCGGTAAGGTGCAAATTACCGCTGACTCATGGTCCAGCAGGCATGGACAGGGACGTTACCTTTCTTTCACGGCCCATTGGGTCACTCTTTTGGCAGCTGGGAAGGATGCAGGACAAGGTGCAGTAGTGTTGGAGGTTGTTCCACCGCCACGCCTCCAAAATGCTACTACTGGCTGTGACACACCTCTGTCCTCCACCCCCTCCTCTTCTTCTTCCTCCGTGGCCTCTTCCTGTGCTTTGTCCTCGGAACCAGCGGTGCTCCGTAGGCGTTCGATGCCATGCCGTGCTTGCGCTGGTGTGTTTGGGGGACAGGAGCCACACTGGGGCAGAGGTTCTGTCTGCTCTGCAGGGGCAGGCCGAGAGGTGGTTGACGCCACGCCAGCTTAAGCCAGGAATGGTAGTTTGCGACAATGGCACCAACCTCCTCTCCGCTCTCCGACAGGGACAACTGACCCATGTGCCCTGTGTGGCTCACGTCCTTAACCTGGTGGTGCAGCGGTTCTTGGGCAGGTACCCGGGCTTACAGGATGTCCTGAGGCAGGCCAGGAAAGTCTGTGTGCATTTCCGCAGATCTTATAATGCCAGTGCTCGCCTGGCTGAGCTGCAAAAGGAGTTGAACCTGCCCAAGAACCGCCTTATATGTGACATGCCCACCAGGTGGAACTCAACGTTGGCCATGCTGCAGCGGCTGCACACGCAGCAGAGGGCCATCAATGAGTACCTGTGCGACTACGGCACCAGGACAGGGTCAGGGGAGCTCGGGTTTTTTTCACCACGCCAGTGGGGCATGATCAGGGATGCATGCACTGTCCTGGCACCATTTGAGGAGGCCACGAGGATAGTGAGCAGTGACAGTGCATGCATCAGTGACACTGTACCTCTTGTCCACCTGTTGGAACATACGCTGCGTGGAATAATGGACAGGGCACTTGAGGCAGAACAGAGGCAGGAAGAGGAGGACTTCCTTGCCTCTCAAGGCCCCCTTTACCCAGACAGTGTTCCTTCTGTCCCATCCATCGCACAGGAAGAAGAGGAGGAGGAGGAGGAGGATTGTGTCAGCATGGAGGTGGAGCCTGGCACTCAGCATCATCAGCAGCAGTCTTTTAGGGATGATTTACAGTCCCAAGAAACCAGTGGACTTGTACGTGGCTGGGAGGAGGTGGCTGCGGATCATGTCGTCCTTAGTGACCCAGAGGACTCCGGACTGAATGCCTCAGCTAACCTACGCTGCATGGCCTCCCTGATCCTGCAAAGTCTGCGGAAGGATCCTCGTATTCTTCGGATCAAGGAGAGGGACCATTACTGGCTGGCCACTCTCCTTGATCCACGGTACAAGGGTAAGGTTGCGGACCTTATCTTACCGTCGCAGAGGGAGCAGAGGATGAGACAACTCCGGGAGGCCTTGCAGAAAGGTCTGTGCAACGCGTTTCCAGAGACTGGGAGGTTACAAACTCCTGGTCTTGGACAACGAGTTGCTGAGGCTTCGGTCAGTCAAAGAAGGAGCGGTGGGGAAGGTGGCCGTCTGACCGAAGCGTTCAGAAAATTCTTTAGTCCGCAGCCCCAAGGTATGATCGGTTCCAGCAACCATCGCCAGCGTCTGATATACATGGTGCAGGAATACCTAGGGGCAAGGTCAGACTTGGACACCTTCCCCACCGAAAATCCTCTGGCTTACTGGGTCTTGAGGATGGATCACTGGCCAGAGCTTGCACAGTATGCAATTGAGCTACTGGCCTGTCCTGCATCCAGCGTTCTTTCAGAACGCACATTCAGTGCTGCTGGAGGATTTGTCACGGATCACAGGGTGCGCCTGTCCACCGACCCTGTTGATCGACTGACCTTCATAAAGATGAGCCAGTCTTGGATCACCACCAGCTACCAAACACCTGAAGCTGATATAACAGACTAATTTATTTTCAAATGTCACATCCCTTCAAGACTGATGCTGATGCTGAGAGTTTGTCCTGTTATGTTGACTGACTATCCTCCTCCTCCTCCTCAATGATCCGATTGACGATGATAGCTTGGAAAAACATTTTTGTTTCTGGGTGCCGCCACTAGTGGCTAAGGCCCAATTTTTCAGCCCCTGTTTAACAGGGGTGTGTTATTACAATTTTTTATGCAATGCTTTGCAGCAGGGCTCATTCCTGCACTCCAACTAGAGTATCTGGGAGTGGTTGCAGTGTTGTGGCACCAGCACCAGTGGCTAAGGCCCAATTTTTCAGCCCCTGTTTAACAGGGGCGTGTAATTACAATTTTTGATGCAATACTTTGCAACAGGGCTCATTGCTGTGCTCCAAGTACAGTATCTGTGAGGGGTTGCAGTGTTGTGGCACCAGTGCCTAAGGCTCAATTTTTCTGCCCCTGTTTAACAGGGGCATGTAATTACAATTCTTGATCTAATAATTCACAGCAGGGCCCATTCCTGCGCCCACCAAGACTAACTGTGAGGCCTTACAGTGTTGTGTCAACACCACCACCACCACCACCACCACCAAAGGCCAAATTTTTCAGCCCCTGTTCAACAGGGGCATGCAATTACAATTCTTGATCTAATAATTCACAGCAGGGCCCATTCATGCGCCCACCAAGAGTAACTGTGAGGGCTCACAGTGTTGTGGCAACACCAACATGTAAGGGGCAAATTTCAGCTGAGTATATACGGCAGGCCCCTACTTTCAAACATCCAACTTACAAACGACTCCTCCTTGCAAACGGAAGGATACAACAGGAAGTGAGAGGAAATCTACCCCTAGGAAGGCAAATTCTCTCCTGTAAGAGTTAATATGGGAAAAAAAGTGTCTCCTCTCCACTGATTCTTTATCACCAATTCTTGTTTCAATAAAAACCCCAAATTTTCAAAAAACATTTGTCATTAGAACGGAAAGTGAGGTGAACTGTTCTGAACAGGTGCACACTGCACAGACAGCAAAACAAATGTTACAGGGGTGATAACCCTTCCCTATGTTTTCCAAAAAGCTTAAAAATATATTTTTTGGCTGGAGCTACACTTAAACAATGTACCTGTTCAAAATTACAAACAGATTCTACATAAGAACAAACCTACAGTCCCTGTCTTGTATGCCCCGCCTGTATACGGCTGTTCAGAGTATATAGGGCCTTTTTTATTTTGTGTGCGGGGTTCCCCTTAATATCCATACAAGACCCAAAGGGGCTGGTAATGGGCTGGGGTGGGGGGGGGGGGGGTGATGGGGTAGCTATGCCATTTTTCTTAAAGATTTTCATCCATATTACCGGGACCAGACATTACATTAAAGCCGCAAGCAGTTTTAAATGGCTTTTTTTCCTTTAGAAATGTAATTTTGTGCAGGGACAGTTCTAAACACGGGAAACACGTGGCACTTCACAGGCATACTTTAGACACCCCCCAGGTACGATATTTAAAGGAATATTTGACTTTTTTTTTTTCACTTTATGCATCATTAAAATGACTGCTCCCGAAAAACGGCCGTTTTTAAAACTTATTTTTGCATTGATACATGTCCCCTGGTGCAGAACCCGGGTTCCCAAACCCTTTTTAGGACAATAACATGCATAATAGTCGTTATAATTAGCACTTTAGATTTCGAACGTTCGCATCCATTGTATTTAATAGGGTTCTAATGTTCGTGCGAACTTTCGGTCCGTTCGCGGGTTCTGGTGCGAACCGAACCCGGGGGTGTTCGGCTCATCACTACCCGCTACACATCCCCCTCACTTTTGAACACTGGTCCCCAGTGTCTGGAACCAATTTATGCCTCCTCAATCCTGAGTCAACATAAACCCGATCCAGAGACAACTTAAAAAAAAAAAAAAAAGAAGAGTGAGAGAGCGAGAAATGTATATATCTACAGTATACTGTATGTATATGTAGCGCGCACACCTCACTCCTACCTGCATTAACTTTGGCTCCTCACAGGAAGAAAGAGACACACCGCACTAACAGCCTGTACCCTCCCGTATGAGCAGGTTGAGCGGTGTTGTTGTTGGGTTATCCACGGTCAGAACATGAAAACCTCCAGAGCCTGATTCTCACCTCTATGTTGAGATAGAGACAAGTCCTTGACTTCCCAGTAAAGTGAATGTCCACACAAGCTGAAACTCCAACTCACTTTTCTCTTAGCAATAACACAGTCTCTGATAGGAAAAGGTTGGAGCAAGAAACAGAACAGTACAAGGTGTGGAGGAGGTCCAGGCACAAACGTTACAAATGTTTGCTCAGATTCTCAAGCAAATTCAACTAGGCGCACAGTCTCTGCCACAGACCTGGTGAAACTGATCCCCCTTCTTTAGCTATGGTCCCTTTTTAGGAGAAGACATCCCTCCGGAGAGTTACCGAGCCCCTACCGTCACCAAGACACTGCACTGGGTCTTCGTAAAGTTATTTTCCCGGCCTCCTCATCCTAGATACGGGTCCCCTCGCAAAGCGGCACCCGAGAGTCCTAGGTGGACCCCAGGCCTCCGTTGCGGCTCCTGGGCTTACATACCCAGGGCAGACAGGAACAGCATGGTAGTACCTCACCCTGGGCTAAAGGTGCCCAGGATGGGACAGGAACACCCGCCCCTGGACCTAAGGTGCCCAGGGCGGACAGGAACACACACTCCCTGGGAGTAGGACTCCCGACGACTGAACCCCAAACAGGCAGCGTCTGCTCCTTTTATATCCTCTCCCAGCATGCCCAGCAGGTAGAACACACCCACCGTATGGCTGCTGAGAGGGGACACACAAGGTACAGCACTGTATCAGCGGTTCAACCCTAGCCTACTATGGCAGCGCCACCGGTAGGCCACTGGGAACTGTACACTGATACTCTCCCTGTGGATAAAATGGTTGCAAAAACCCTGGACAAATTAAGGTGTTTGAGTAAACTACCACTAAAACACTTCCCTTAAATTTAGCACCCCGAGATAGAGATACATACACACAGTGGGTATGAAAAGTATTCAGACCCCCTTACATTTTTCACTCTTTGTTATATTGCAGCCATTTGCTAAAATCATTTAAGTTCATTTTTTTACCTCATTAATGTACACACAGCACCCCATATTGACAGAAAAACACAGAATTGTTGACATTATATATATATATATATATATGTGTGTTTATATAAAATGAACGTTTTATATTGCAGCTTACCTTACGTAAAGTGCATTTGCTTTTCTTTAAAAGAAAGTCTTAGAAGAAAAGCCTGCTCCCTGCCAGAGAGGCTCCTTGCTCTCTGCTGGGAAACAGTGGTCTCTCTGCAGAGGTCAGGCACGCCCCCTACTGAAAGCAGAGTGACAGAGAGATGAATTCATTGCTGCCTGTGCTGCTTCTCATTCACTGTCCAGTCACATGCTAAGAGCAGGTCCTTGACAGCCCCTAGGCCGGGGCTCTTAGGAAGTGAGTTGAATGTTCCTGGGTGATATTATCCTGGAGGACTGAGGACATCTAATGGCAGAAAAGAAGAACTGCAGAGGCAGCTCCAGATTAAGGGCTCATGCAAACTGCAGCTCAAAAACAGCTGCTTTTTTTACAGGCGTTTGAGCTTTTATTTTTACCTATAAAAGCTTGAAGAAGCTTGTTTTTTTTAGTGCTCTCTTGAGCATAAGCGTTTTTTTTTCCACAAACCCTCCTAATTAATATTCAAGGGCCATTGAAATGAATAGGATTTGTCTTGTTGGGCGTTTTTAGAGCTGAGGCTTATAGCAGAAAAACGCCCAAAAAACGCCTATGTGTGAACAGAGCCTAACTTCTCTCAAGAATGTGAGTTTGGTGGGGTTTTTTTTTGCCTGTAGGAGCATATGCCTGAAAAAGCCATAGTGTGCATGGACACATTGGCTAATATGGAGGGAAGTTTCCAAGCAGAAAAAATAAGAGCTTAAATCAGCTCAAAAGCCTGTGGGAGCCGCTTATTTGAGCTGCAGTGTGCATGAGTTCTAAGGCTCCAGTAACACTGTGGTCATGTGACTTCGGACACTAAAGTCACATGACAAGTCACATCCCATGTTTTGACAACCGTTCAAATATGTGCGACTTACAGTCGTAGTGACTTAAAAAGATTCCTGTACAACTTTGGTCTGACTTTCATGCGACTTGAGTGCCATAGACTGCAATGTAAACCCTCAAAAGTTGCATGAAAGTCACACCTGAATGTTATAAATGCGGCAGTTGTCAAAGCCAAAGTCGCACCCATCCAAAGTTGTGTCAAAATTGCACGGCTTTGAAGTCCTATAAGTGTGAATGGAGCCTAAAGGTGAGTATTGGAGCAAAAGCTCATTTCTATTCTATCTTTTGGACTATTTATTTTTATTTGATCAGTGTTGTGTTGAAGCCCAACTCCAGTAAGATTAAAAATGATCCCTTGCAGTAGGGTGAATTGCACGCTTAGGTCTAGGGGGACATAGAAAAAAAAAATCTACTTACCTGATCCTTCACTCCTGGGCAGCTAGACCAGTCGCCACAGCCTCTTCTGTCCATGATCCAGCGGTCTAAGGTTCTGACATCATCAAGACAAATTCAGGGTCCAAAACCCTACACTTGGGATGACGATGTCAAGGGACAGTCCACCATTGGAGCATGGGGGGCGCCATCTGCTGGGAAAACAGAGGATCAGGTACAGTGCAAAAACAACCTAAATTTAAAGGGGTTGTAAAGGTAAAAGTTTTCACCTTAATGCATTCTATGCATTAAGGTGAAAACATCTGAGGATTAGCCGCCCCGAGCCCCCATTTACTTACCTGACCCCTCGAAAGTCCCGCGCCGTGAACGAGCAGGCTTCTCGGCTCATTCTTTGGTTGACTGAAAGCAGCGCAGCCATTGGCTTGCGCTGCTGTCAATCACATCCAAGGATGCAGCGCGCCGGGGGGGTGGGGCCGAGTGATACAGTGAGCGGCTATAGCCACCGGCTGTATCACAGGAGCGCGCCCGCAATAACTCACCACCATGCGAGCTCACTTGCATATAGGTGGTGAGTTATTGCGGGGAGGAGCCGAGACAGCTGCCGAGGGACCCCAGAAGACGTGGATCGGGCCACTCTGTGCAAAACGAGCCGCACAGTGGAGGCAAGTATAACTTTTTTTTTTTGTAAAACAAACATAAGTGTTTACAACCCCTTTAACAACTAGCAATGAACTCTTGCAGTGCGGTAGCAGCTCCCACTGCAAGGGATAATATTTAAAGTGTAACTTCCGTGATTTTTTCATCTTTCCATCTATTAAATCTTCTGTCCTTGTTGTTGTTTTAACTTTGGATAGTAAAACATTTTTTTTTCTGCCAGTAAATACCTTATACAGCCCACTTCCTGTTTCTTGTCTGGTAAAAAGCCTAGGCTTATGACATCATGCACAGCTCTCTCTCATGAGAGTTTGCCAGGAAGGGAGGGGGATGACTCATAAGAGGGCCAATGAGAGCTGCAGAGATAGAGGTGTGCCTCTGTGTGTCTGTGTAAATCCAGGAAGTGAACAGGCAGCAGCTTCACTGCCCACATTTAAAATGGATGCAGCCAGACTCAGTGGATGGAGATTTCTGCAGCATGTTTGGCAAGTACAGAATCACAGGATATATAAAATATGCAAAGTGGTTGGAGGGAAGCTTCAGAATGGCAAAGATGTTTTATTACAAATTGTGTGAGCAGACTGCAGTTCCTTTTTTGGTTTCCCAGAGTTGGGCTTTAAGTAGACTGAACATGGAGTGGCCGGAACGTGCTCTTTGTCACAATCACACTGTTTATTTCAGTGAATACAGGAAATAAATGGGGTTCACAAGAGGAACCTCTAAGTCAGGGGTCTCCAAACTTTTCAAACAAAGAGCCAGTTTATTGTCCTTCAGACTTTAGGAGGGCCGGATTGTAGCCAGCGGGGGCAGGAAATGTCCCAGGCACGGCATCCATGATAATAACTATGGGCTCAGGGTTGGTGGTCAGTAGTAGGAGGAGTAGTGCCCCTATTAGTAGGAGGAATATTATCCCATGATTTGTATCAGTGGAAGAAATAGTGCCCCATTGTTGGTGTCAGTGGGAGGAATGGTGCCCCATCATTGCTGCCAATGGCAGGACCTATGCCTCACTGTTAGTGCCGGTGAAAGTAATAGTGCCCCAAGGGCCGGATAAAGGCGAGCAAAGGGCCACATCTGGCCCTCGGGCCACCGTTTGGAGACCCCCTGCTCTTAGTCAATCGGAGCCTGGGCTGGTCCCCAGATTTTGCAAGGCCAAGCACCTCTGGTTTACTGCACAGTGATAAAAAATAAAGTGGAACTGGCGTCCTTTTTATCGCATACAGCTGCTTAGCCATCTTTATTGCCGCAATAGACACTTAGCATATTAACATCCTCTTTTTAGTATGGCTGCTTTGCTGCAAAAAACAGGAACATTCCCAGGACGATATTTTTTATTAAATTTGTATAAAATATTTAATGCTTGCCAGGGAAATAAAATTGTGCAAATAACGTTTCTGCCTGGACCTTTTCCCCCATGGTCTGTGTGCTCGGCTTTGTTGTGTTTGAATTTTTCTGTGTGATGTCAGAAGATCACAGAATAAAACATTCACTGTAACCTTCCCGGCCCCTTCCTTTCAATGACACCCTGACACCAAATGGGACACATGGCATGCAGATTAAAAGGTACCCAGAACTACCTGATGATACTTCTCAGGTCAGCAATCCAGAATTTTGGACATAAAAAACAGTCACCCATCAGCCGTTTAAAACCAAAATAATCGCAGGCTTGACTGCAATACTAACCTCCTTTCACAGTGCTGCCCCGTGCAGTAGTTCCTTTCCACCACTAGAGGTCCTCAGTCTACTGGTTGAATGATGATGCCCAGCATCATTCAACCCCAAAGATTGAGACCATTCTCTAAGGGCAGGTTGTCATTGACCCACCCCCTGTGGGGAGCATCAATACAGTGCCCTGTCCTTGCACACAATGATGCCACCAAGTATTTGTACCTGGACTTTAACCACTTGCCAACCGCCTCCAGTAGATATACATCGGCAGAATGGCACATCAACGTACCTGTACGTCCCCTTTAACTGCCTGATGTGGGGGTCGCGCACGCCGCCGCCGGTGCGCTCACGACCCTGCTGCCTTCCCCGTGAGTCGGGCCGCGGGTCCTGCTGACTCGATCGCCACGGGGATCCCCGCAATCGTCTCACGGAGGCATAGAGCAGGGAGATGCTTGTGTAAACAAGCATCTCGCTGTCTGCCTAGTGACAATGATACTTGATCTCGGCTCTGTGTACTCGGAGCGGAGATCAGTGTCATGTCACACAGAGCCCAACCCCCCCTCAGTTAGAAACACTCATCAGGGCACACTTAACTCCTTTAGCGCCACCTAGTGGTTAAACCCTTCACTGCCAGTGTCATTTTCACAGTGACCAGTGCATTTTTATAGCACTGATCGCTGTGGTCCCAAAAAATTGTCAAAAGTGTCGGATGTGTCCGCCATAATGTCGCAGTCACGAACAAAAATCACTGTTCGCCGCCATTACTAGTAAAAAAAAAAAATATTATAAAAATGCCATAAAACTATCCCCTATTTTGTAAAAGCTATGACTTTTGCGCAAACCAAACGTTGATTTTTTTTACCAAAAATATGTAGAAGAATATGTATCGGCCTAAACTGAGGAAAAAAAAATAAATTATTTTTGGGGATATTATAGCAAAAAGTAAAAAAAATATTGAATTTTTTTCAAAATTATGGCTCTATTTTTGTTTATAGCGCAAAAAATAAAAAACCGCAGAGGTGATCAAATACCACCAAAAGAAAGCTCTATTTGTGGGGAAAAAGGGACGTCATCTTTGTTTGGGAGCCACATTGCACGACCGCGCAATTGTCAATTTAAGCGACGCAGTGCCGTATCGCAAAAAGGGGCCTGGTCTTTAACCAGCCAAAATGGTCCGGGGCTTAAGTGGTTAAAACTTCTGAAACACAGACATTGGTTCATTTTAAAGTGTACGTATGAATTACAGGCAAACAGCTAAATGCATAAATTGAATACATACAACATAGCTGTTTTACCTGCCAAAGGATTTGCATTTTTGTCCATTTGGTCCAAGTCTGATCATTGGAGGAGAGCAGACTGAGTTTCCAGCACAGCTAGAGAACAGACCACGCTGTGCTCTCATGCCTAGTGTGGTCAGGTTTTAATAGGAAAGCAGAGGAACTGGCAGGAACACCATGGATTTCACACAAAGGAAGCAATACAAAGAGAACAGGACAGAGACATGTACAGCAGGCACATGAAATTCTTGGGTGACATACAGTGCCTTAAAAAAGTATTCATACCCTTTGAAATTTTCCACATTGTCATGTTACAACCAAAAATGCAAATGTATTTTATTGGGATTTTTTTGTGATAGACCAACACAAAGTGGCACATAATTGTGAAGTGGAAGGAAAATGATTAATGGTTTTCTGAATAAATATCTGAAAAGTGTGGCTTGCATTTGTATTCAGCCCCCCTTTACTCTGATACCCCCAACTAAAATCTAGTGGAACCAATTGCCTTAAGAAGTCACCTAGTTAGTAAATAGAGTCCACCTGTGTGTAATTTAATCTCAGTATAAATACAGCTGTTTGAAGCCCTCAGAGGTTTGTTAGAGAACCTTAGTGAACAAACAGCATCATGAAGGCCAAGGAACACACAAGACAGGTCAGGGATAAAGTTGTGGAGAAGTTAAAAGCAGGGTTAGGTTATAAAAAAATATCCCAAGCTTTGAACATCTCAGAGCTCTGTTCAATCCATCATCCGAAAATGGAAAGAGTATGGCACAACTGCAAACCTACCAAGACATGGCCGTCCACCTAAACTGACAGGCTGGGCGAGGAGAGCATTCATCAGAGAAGAAGCCAAGAGGCCCATGGTAACTCTGGAGGAGCTGCAGAGATCCACAGCTCAGGGGGGAGAATCTGTCCACAGGACAACTATTAATCGTGCTCTCCACAAATCTGCCCTTTATGGAAGAGTGACAAGAAGAAAGCTATTGGTGAAAGAAAGCCATAAGAAGTCCCATTTGCAGTTTGAAGCCATGTGGTGGACACAGCAAACATGTGGAAGAAGGTGCTCTGGTCAGATGAGACCAAAATCTAACTTTTTGGCCTAAATACAAAATGCTATGTGTGGCGGAAAACTAACACTGCATATCACCCTGAACACACCATCCCCACCGTGAAACATGGTGGTGGCAGCATCATGTTGTGGGGATGCTTTTCTTTAGCAGGGACAGGGAAGCTGGTCAGAGTTGATGGGGAGATGGATGGAGACAAATACAGGGCAATCTTAGAAGAAAACCTGTTAGAATTTGCAAAAGACGAGACTGGGGCGGAGGTTCACCTTCCAGCAGGACAACGACCCTAAACATACAGCCAGAACTACAATGGAATGGTTTAGATCAAAGCATATTCATGTGTTAGAATGGTCCAGTCAAAGTACAGACTTAAATCCAATTGAGAATCTGTGCCAAGACTTGAAAATTGCTGTTCACAGACGCTCTCCATCCAATCTGACAGAGCTTGAGATATTTTGCAAAGAAGAATGGGCAAAAATGTCCCTCTCTAGATGTGGAAAGCTGGTAGAGACATCCCCAAAAAGACTTGCAGCTGTAATTGCAGTGAAAGGGGGTTCTACAAAGTATTGACTCCGGGGGGCTGAATACAAATGTACCCCCCCCACACTTGTAAAAAAAATGGAAAACCATTTATCATTTTCCTTCCACTTCACAATTATGTGCCACTTTGTGTTGATTTATCACAAAAAATCCTAATAAAATAAATTTAAGTTTTTTGGTTGTAACATGAAAAAAAAATTGAAAAATTTCAAGGGGTATGAATACTTTTTCAAGGCACTGTTTTCTTTAAGTTGCAAAATGATATTTTATGTCAGTACACTGTATTGAACAGTCTTTCATACAATGTATTGGTACCTATGCAGTGAGCCAGTGCTGTACAGTATATAGATATATTGGGCGTCATCCCAATCACCACTAAAGCGTCTATTACTGGAAATAATAACAGGCTGCTTATAGGAGAGCGGAGACTAATGTCAGTGAGGCCGGTGTGATCATCAGACGCCAGACTTCTGCAGAATGATATCTGCGGCCCGGCTACAAGCTAAATGACAATTTCTTGCATGGATGGCTTGTACCTTTCCCCGCTGATGGAAAAACAACCATTTAGGAAAACATCATTTTTTCCCTCCACACATTACAACTTTGTCATTCTCTTCTGCCATACTCACACAGGTAGCAGTAAAAGTCTACAAATTACAAAGCAATATGTGTACTGTAATTCTAAGTATGTTTATCATGTCAGGATGTGCGAGACACTGTCTGCATGGAGTTTGTTTGCTCTTCCCATGTTTGCAGAAAGATTCTTGCGGGTCTTCTAGTTTTCTTATGCAGCCCAAAAGTATATGCGTTGGGTTTTTCAATTTCCACCCAAATAGGTCGTCATGTGCACATGCATTTTTATGATTGTGGTGGGGAAAATGGATTACAACTCCTCTGGGGTGGGGCTAATGTGACCGGGGCTTTGTCCTCTGGAAAACTGTCGTGGGGGGGGGGGGGGGAAGATGTGGATCCTTCATGCCATAAACTCACAGCAAGGTTAACAGGATGACCCACCTGTCCTTCAGCTCCAAGCGAGAAGTGTCCAATTTGGGCTTCCATTCCATTGATCTTGTGTTTGGAGATTTTATTGGCTTAAGGCAGTAGTCTCCAAACTGTGGCCCATGGATCGGATATATAACCCTTTGCATGCCTTTATCTGGTCCTTGGGGCACTATTCCTCCCACTGACACAAATGAAGGGGCACTATTCCTTCCAGTAATACTAATGATGAAGGACTATTCCTTTCACCATCGAAGGAGCACTATTCCTCCTCACTGACAGCAATAATGGGACACTATTCCTCCCACTTATACCAATAAAGGGGCCCTATTCTTCCCACTAATACCAACAATGGGGCCCTATTCTTCCCACTAATACCAACAATGGGGCCCTATTCTTCCCACTAATACCAACAATGAGGCCCTATTCTTGCCACTAATAGCAACAATGAGGCCCTATTCCTCGTACTGATACCAATGAAGGGGCACTATTCCTTTCACTAACAAAAAAGATTCCACTTTTCCTCCCACTGATGCCAACAATGAGGCACTGTTCCTTTTACTGATTCCAATGATGGGGCACTATTCCTCTCACCAATACCAATGATGGGCCACTGTTCCTCCCACTGATAGCATTGATGGGGCACTATTCCCCTCAATGACTCCAATGGTGGGGCACTATTCTACTCACTGACACCAATGATGGGACACTAATACTCCTGCTGAAACCAATGATGGGGCACTAATACTCCCACTGACACAAATGAAGGGGCACTATTCCTTCCAGTAATACCAATGATGAAGGACTATTCCTTCCACCATCGAAGGAGCACTATTCCTCCTCACTGACAGCAATGATGGGACACTATTCCTCCCACTTATACCAATAAAGGGGCCCTATTCTTCCCACTAATACCAACAATGGGGCCCTATTCTTCCCACTAATACCAACAATGGGGCCCTATTCTTCCCACTAATACCAACAATGGGGCCCTATTCTTCCCACTAATACCAACAATGAGGCCCTATTCTTCCCACTAATAGCAACAATGAGGCCCTATTCCTTGTACTGATACCAACAATGTGGCCCTATTCCTCTCACTGATACCAATGAAGGGGCACTATTCCTTCCACTGACACAAAAGATTCCACTTTTCCTCCCACTGATGCCAACAATGGGGCACTGTTCCTTTCACTGATTCCAATGATGGGGCACTATTCCTCTCACCAATACAAAATGAGGGACCACTGATAGCATTGATGGGGCACTATTCCCCTCAATGACTCCAATGGTGGGGCACTATTCTACTCACTGACACCAATGATGGGACACGAATACTCCTGCTGAAACCAATGATGGGGCACTAATACTCCCACTGATTCCAACCAGTGTTATCTTCGTTGACTAAAACATTTTAGTCGACTAATTGAATACTATTTTTGTCAACTAAAATGAAAACAATTGAGATGACTAAAAAACGACTAAAACTAAAATGCCATTTTAGTCAAAAGGACTAAAACTAAATTGAAATTTGACTTCAAAATTATCACTGGTCTGTAGTGCATGTTCATACCTCAATACCATAAACAACACTTTAGATTTTTCACTCCAGTAATTGTAGAGACATGTTAACTAATGCATTACAATTTAATTACACCCATTAGATTTCAGACAACTAAAATGAGTTTTAGTCGACTAAAATATACTGGAGATTTAGTCGGCTAAATACGCCTAAAACTAAAACAATTGCAGAAGACTAAAATGGGACTACAACTAAAATGCCGTTGACGACGTTTAGTCCTAAAACAAAGTTTTTCTCGACGTGATTCTTCTCAAGCCTGTCTTGCATACACACTATCGTTAAAAAAAATGCTTGAGTGACGTACAACGCGTACAACGGCACTATAAAGGGGAAGTTCTATTCGGATGGCGCCACCCTTTGTGCTGCTTTTGCTGATTTCGTGTTACCGCATGTTAGTAAAAGTTTGGTGAGACCATTCAGGCTTTTCAGTCTCTGGGCTTTTCAGTCCGTTACAGCGTGACGAATGTGCCATCTCCATTATGAACGCTAGTTTTACCAGAACGAGCGCTCCCGTCTCATAACTTGCTTCTGAGCATGCGTCATTAAAGTGTACACACGGCCGTTTTTCACGACGAGAAAAAGACGATGTGAAAAACGACGAGAAAAAATAGAGCATGTTCTAAATTTTTAATGGCCATTTTTCTCGTTGTGAAAAATGCTCTGGAGCCCCACACACGATCGTTTTTAATGACTAATTTAAAAAAAAAAAAAAATTCTCGTCATGAAAAAGGGTCGTGTGTACGCGGCATAATGCTGCGTACACACGATCGGAATTTCCATCTGTAAAACCTTGGATGGTATTTCTGATGGAATTCCTCTCAAGCTTGCCTTGCATACACACGGTCACACACAAGTTCTCTGAACTTTTAACCGTCAAGAACGTGGTGACGTAAAACACTACGACGAGCCGAGAAAATGAAGTTCAATGCTTGCGAGCATGCGTCAAATTGTTTCCGAGCATGCGTAGGAATTTTGCGCATCGGAATTGCTACAGAATTTCCGATGGGAACTTTTTCAGTCGGAAAAAATTGAGAACCAGCTCTCAATCTTTTGCTGGCAGAAATTCCAACAGCAAAAGTCCGATGGAGCATACACACGGTCGGAATTTCTGACCAAAAGCTCACATCGGACTTTTGCTGTCGTAATTTCCGATCGCGTGTACGCGGCATAAGACCAAAACTAAATCGACATTTGCTGCCAAAATTAACACTGATTACAACGATGGAGCACTATTACTCCCACTGATACCAACAATGGTGCGCTCTTCCTCCTCCTACTGACTAGAGTGACCACATTTCCAAACTGCCATTCAGGGACACACCCCCTCTCTAACCTTCCCCAAAAAAAGATGAGGGGGCGCGGGGGGAAACGGAGTCTCGGGGTTGAGGAATTTGGCGGCGGGTTATTTGTCAGGTGAATGTGCCACTTGCCACCAGATGCAGTGCTGCTGTCACTCCCTCTGCATGAGCCATGTGCGTAGAAGGAAAGGAGTGGCGTCACTATCTGGAGAGTGAAGATCACACCAGTCCCTGCTGCTAACCGCTGGGTGCCGGAGGAGGAGGTGCCAAGGTGGGTGGGGACAGCAGTGCTGCACTAGGTGCAGGCCTCGCTCCCGGTCTCACTGTCTGAAAGTAGATTGTCACTGTTTGCAAGATGCCAGGCAGCGCTGGCCCTAGCAACCAGTTCCGGAAATGTAGTATAGCGCACCCACCCCTCTCTTTACCTGCCTTGTTCGGCTTCTCGCAGGAATAGAGGGGCACACCGCGCCACAAGCCCGTACCCTCCTGTGTGAAGAGGTTGAGCGGTGTTAGTGATAGGTCCTTCACAGTCAGACAGCCAGAGAATGTTTCTCACCTCTATATTAACCACTTCCATACTGGGCACTTATACACCTTCCTGCCCAGACCAATTTTCAGCTTTCTGCGCTGTTGAATGACACTTTGAGTGACAATTGCGCGGTCATGCTACACTGTACCCAAACTAAATTTGTATCATTTTGTTCCCACAAAGAGAGCTTTCTTTTGGTGGTATTTGATCACCTCTGCGATTTTTTTATTTTCTGCTAAAAAAATAAATATAAAAGACCGAAAAAAAAAAAAAGTTTTTTGTTTGTTACAAAACTTTGTAAATAAGTACGTTTTCTCCTTCACGGATGGGCACAGATAGGCGACACGGATGGGTGGCACTGTAATGTGTTGTACTAATGGATGCCAATCAGTGCCAAATAATAATGCCTGCCAATCAGTGGTGCCCATTGTGGGCACTGATTGGCATCCATTGTGGGCACTGATTGGCATCTATTAGGCATTTCTAATTGGCATCCCTGGTGGTCTAGGATGGCATACCGTATGGTGGGCATCCCTGGTGGTCTGGTGGCATCCCTGGTGGTCCAGTGTGGGCATCCTCGGGGGGGGGCTGCGCTGATAATCGATCAGCACAAACCCCCCCTGTCAGAGGAGCAGCCGATCGGCTCTCCTCTACTGGCGTCTGACAGACGCGAGTGAGGAAAAGCCGATCACCGGCTTTTCCTGTTTACATCGTGATCAGCCGTGATTGGACACGGCTGATCACGTGGTAAAGAGTCACCGTCGGAGACTCTTTACCTAAATCGGTGTTGCAGGGTGTCAGACTGACATCCCGCAACAACGATCGCCGCGATGCGCGCCCCGGGGGCACGCAGCGGCTTAATATCCTGAAGACGTCATATGACGTCCAGTCAGGATATTGAAACCACTTTGCCGCCGTCATTTTGCAATAGGGCGGGCGGTAAGTGGTTAAATAAAGACAAGTCCTTGTATCCCCACAGTAACTTGAATGTCCACACCAACTGCAACTCCAACGTAGAGAGTTTATTTTCTTGTAAAACACAGTCTGACAGAAAAGGTTGAAGGGAGGACAGGACAGCTTAAGATGTGGATGAGGTCCAGGCACAAACGTAACCCAATTCACTGCTCCGATTCTCAAGCAGACTCAGCCCATTCGGATAGTCTCCCTAGCTTGGGACTAGCAGCCGATATGGTACTCAAACTTTACCCAAAGTCTCTGCCACAGACCCGCTGAACTTGGCCTCTGCCACAGACCCGCTGAACTTGGCCTCTATTAAGGAGAAGACATCCCTCCAGAGAGTTACCGGGACCATTCCTTCAACGTGACTTCTGCACCAGTCCCTCGGAACGGTTCCTCCCCCGGCCTCCCCACCTAGGATACGGGTCCCCTTGCAAGGCGGCACCCTGAGACTCCTCGATCCTTGGTGGGCTCCAGCCAAAGATGCTGGACCCAGGCCTCTGTTGCAGCCCCAGGACTAAATGTGCCTGGGACTGATCCACCGACCTCCATCCTGGGCCAAAGGTGCCCAGGACGGACAGGAACGCACACCTCCCTGGGGTAGGACCCCCGACAACGAACCCTGAACAGGCAGCGTCTGCCCCTTTTATATCCTCTCCCAGCATGCACAGCAGGCCTAGCACACCCACCGTACGTCTGCCGAGAGGGGACACACAAGGTACAGCACTGGATTAGCGGTTCGACCCTGACCTACTATGGCAGCGCCACCTGCAGGCCACAGGGAACTATACACCAATGCTCTCCCTGCAGACAAAAATGGTTGCAAGAACTCTAACAATTAAGGTGTTTGGGTATAACTACCACCCAACACTTCCCCTAAATTTAACACCCCGCTACAGTAGTTATTAGTTAGTAGGGGATGGCTGTGTCCTCCATTTCATTCCGGGACATTGTATTGTCCCAGAATGAAGGTGCCCGGGACCCAGGACAGACATGTCAATTGCGGGACAGTCCCGGGCAGACTGGGACACGTGGGCACCCTACTACTGACCACAGATGCTATGTAACTTTTTTACTCCCACTGACCACCCAGACTGAGACATTGCTTACTGCCACTGGACTGGAGCATTTTCGAATCTTACTGGCCACAGTCCGACCCAGGTGAGGGCTGGGCCAGGGGGAAGGGTGGCAATTGCCTCCCAGGCCGCCCTAACTTATGTTCAAAATGGCCAGCAACCGCTGCTCGCTACCATTTTCTTTTTTATTCTTGTCTAGGAAGTCGGGCCGGGGGCATGGCCATGGCGGCCGACCACTAGCTGTTGCATTCCGTGAGTTGTAGTCCGCACTCAAGCTTCTGGTGGGTGGAAAACACAGCAGCGAAGAGGAAACTACATCTCCCTGGGACCGGATTCTTGGAAGCAGGCAGAGGCAGTGCGTGCCAGGGAGTCGGGACGCAGGGCTGCAAGGCTGGGCGCTGGCTGCAACTTGACCCCAGGATCAGGAGCGTTACCCCCCCAGGAAACTGTGGCATGCAAGGACCTGCTGAGATTGCTGAGGTGAGAGACCCTGACACCCCTAGCTGACCCCCCATCTCCCCCCCCATACACCCCTTGTAACCTGCCCCAGTGATCAGGCTGCATTGATGGGCACTGGTGAGGCTGCATTGAAAAACCAGGTGGGCCATGGATGGTGAGCTGATTTGGCGGTTCAATGGGCCACTTGACTGGACTTGCCTCCCAGGCCTAAGGCCGCCAGCCCTTCCCTGGTCCGGCCCCCCTAAGGTCTGAAAGACAGCAAACTGGCCCTTTGTTTAGAAAGTTTGGAGACCCCTGGTCTAGGGGATAGAGGGTTGGAGGTACAGAATAAACAAAAACCACCGCATATTGTACGTTCTCTCCACTCAGTGCCATCTTCTCAGTGAACTCTCAATATCTTTATGGCTCTGCTACAAGTTAGGAAGGCCAGACAGATGGCTTCCTTTGGTATCTTCAGCCCCTCTCAAACTTGTACCCCTCTCACAAACTAGTAGTGGACCTTTAGGCCAAGACTGGCAGTTTGTCTATAGAGCTGAGAAATGAGGTCCCTTTGTAATGTCTATCCAGCAGCTTCTTCTAGGCTCTAACAGTCTTTAGAAGGAAGATTCCTCTGAAGATGTTCCCTCTGAGTGACCACCTTTCCGCTTCTTGAGCTACAGCTTCCTCCTCATAGCAAAGCCCAGGAGACACCGACCTCTCCTCATAAGGACTCCTTCCCCAGGTCTGGGAGGCAAGGACGGGTCCTTTCTATATACACATCCTCTACCGACAAAGCCTGGGAGGGAAGGGCCCTTCAAGAACGCCTTCCTAAATAACTGACCTCTTCCCGAGCATCATCGATGACATAAACCTCTAATGCCGCGTACACACGATCGGTTTTCCCGTCTGAAAAAGTCAGATGAGAGATTGTGGTCGGGAATAGACATGTGCAATTCGTTTAGTTTCAACTTTGTTTTTCCCGAATTTAGAGAAATTCGTTAATTCCGAAATTTCCGAATTTTTCAATTTACAAATTTTCTAATTTTTGAAAATTCGAGACTGCAAAATTCGAAAATCTAAAATTCGAAAATCTAAAATTCGAAAATGGGAAATTTGGAAAGTTGAATTTCCGAATTTCGTTTTGCTTTTTTTGGAAATTCGAAAATTCGGAATTCCGAAAAAAGCAAAAAACGAAAATGAATTTTTCGAATTTCCCAAATTTCCGAAAAAAGCAAAAAAACAAACTAATTTTTCGGCAGTGCACTTGTCTAGGACTCAGGAATCCCAACTGTGTGTATGCTCCATCTGACTTTTTCCAATGGTAAAACAGCTGGCAAAAGATAGAGAGCAAGTTCTCTATTTTCCCGGCGGGAAAAATTCCGATCGAAATTTCCTATTGTGTGTACAAGTTCAGACGCGCTAAATTCCGACGCATGCTCGGAAGCATAGAACTTAATTTTCTTGGCTCGTCGTAGTCTTTTACGTCACCGCGTTCTTAGCAGTCAAAAGTTCACCGGACTTGTGTGACCGTGTGTATGCAAGGCAGTCTTGAGCGGAATTCCGTCGGAAAAAACATCAATTTTTTTTCCGACGGGAATTCCACTCGTGTGTACAGGGCATAAGGCTGCATTCACATGTGATTGCGGGCGGAATCACTGCAACACCATTACATGTTAATGGCACCCCAATCCCGCCGCGATTTTGCTGTGATTGTCGTGCGGTAAATTGCGCTGCACTAGTAACGTGCTACATTTGGCACTCAAAAAGGAACACAAGCTTCTTTTGGGTGACAGCTTCGCACATTGTGATTTGCCCATTAAGAAGTAATGGCATTGCAAAAGCGTCCCGTGTCTTGTAGTGATTTGAAATCGATCAGATGTGAATGCAGCCTAAACCTCTCAGTAATTGGACTTTTGGTCCCCTTTGTGATAAAAATAAAGTTAAAAAGGAGTTCCAGCCTGTAAAAGAAATAAAGTCAGCAGCTACAAATACAGTAGCTGCTGACTTTTAATATATGGACACTTACCTGTCCAGGGATCCCGCGATGTTGGCACCCCAAACCGATCAGTTCCTTGGCTCGGTTTCCTACTGTGCATGTGCGAGTCACGCTGCGCTCTCTGAATGCTCCCACTGTCTTCTGGGGACCTGTGTGTTGCAGCAATCTTACCTGGAAGTGGGAGAGGGTATACTGAGAGGGTATACTGAGAGGGTGAACTGAGAGGGTATACTGAGAGGGTATACTGAGAGGGTATACTGTCATATTACACTCCTGATGAGTGGCTGTAACACCATGAAATGCGTTGAGTGCTATTATATGTCAAGATACAGCTGGTTTCCATATGCATTTATGTCTGTGTATCAATTTATTGTTTATGTCATGTCAATCCATTTATGTAATTTATGCTATGAGCAGTATGAAATAAGTGTAACTCATGTGACTACCAATTCATGTTTATTTAAGAGTTTTGATATGTACTTTCGATTTTAATAAACAATGCATTTATCATATTTACATATATGTTTTTTTGCTCTATTTGATATGGCGGGCCTCATTCAAAGTCCCATTTTTCTCTTTTCCTGCAACTCATATCAAGGATGGAGGCCTGCCATTCGGCTTTGCCAGGTCACGCTCCCCTTCAGTTGTTTAACCAATTCTTAGATGTGATGGATGCATTTGATTTCTTTTTTAGTCTCTTTCTTCCATTTTCATCTAGTGATTCAGCCAGTAAGGCTGTTTTTCAATAGAACAAGCTCTCTTGCAGTTAGATGGTTGAGACAAACCATTTACCGTTGCCAGGGGTGCTTACAATGATCAGCTTTGTTTTAACCACTTCCCATCCCACCCACAAGTCATATGATGTCTGCAGAGGGGATCTCCCATCATATGACGTCCTCCTCTTCCCGCCGGAATAGGGGGGGGCGCGCGCCCGCTTTGTCACCAATGAGCCGATGCGCGCGCCCAGCGGCCGTGATGTCTGCCGGGCACCCACGATCTCTCATGACAGAGCAGGAACGTGATTCTGTGTGTTTGTAAAACACACAGATCCACGTCCTGTAAGGGGAGAGGAAACAGATCGTGTGTTGCTAGTATATAGGAACACAGATCAGTCTCCTACCTCAGTCAGTCCCCTCCCCCCACAGTTAGAACACACAGTCAGGGAACACAGTTAACCCCTTGATCGCCCCCTAGTGTTAACCTCTTTCCTGCAAGTGACATTTATACAGTAATCAGTGGCTATTTATAGCTCTGATCGCTGTACAAATGTCAATGGTTTAAAAAAAGTGTCAAAAGTGTCCAATCTGTGTCGCAGTCATGATTTAAATCGCAGATCCCCGCCATTACAAAAAAAAAAAGCTATAAATCTATCCCCTATAACTTTTGCGCAAACCAATCAATATACGCTTATTGCGGGTTTTTTTAGCAAACATATGTAGAAGAATACATATCGGCCTAAACCAAGGAAAAATTGTTTTTAAAAAATAAAAAATTGGGATATTTATTATAGCAAAAATTCAAAAATAGTGTTTTTTCTAAATTGTTTGCCTTTTTTTTTGTTTATAGCGCAAAAAATAACCATTAGAGGTGATCAAATGCCACCAAAAAAAAGCTCTTTGGGTACAGTGTTGCATGACCGCGCAATTGTCATTCAAAATGTTACAGCGCTGAAAATTGGCCTGGGCAGGAAGGGGGTGAAAGTGCCCGGTATTGAAGTGGTTAAGTACCTTATATACTCGAGTATAAGCCGACCCGAATATAAGCCGAGGCACCTAATTTTACCACAAAAACTGTGAAAACATATTGACTCGAGTATAAGCCTAGGGTGTCCATCTGCATGCCTCACTTTGCCCATGTCCATGCCTCACTGTGCCCATGCCTCGACTGACGTTTAACATGGGAGTCTATGGAAGGGATTGCCCGGCTTTGAAAAATCTGTGCTACCCGGCCGTAGATCTCCCAGACAAAAAACTTTCAACACTTAGAGGAGAAATGGGGCTACACGTGTACCAAGTTTCGGGTCCAGTAGACCTACGGCCGGTACCGGGTCCCCAAATTCCGGGAGATCAGGCGCAAAAAAGGTGACCCGAGTATAAGCCGAGGGGGGCATTTTCAGCACAAAAAAAAGTGCTAAAAAACTCGGGTTATACTCGAGTATATACGGTAAATCATTTATTCCGAAAGGAATTGAGTCTAAATTGATCAGGAGGGAAGTTATGGCTGTTCTATCTGATCCTCAGGACCAAGCTCCGGGGGGGGGGGGGGGGGAAGGAAACGCGTTGGTGCACGGCCTGGTCGGAGTCCAGGCTGGGGTTGCCACTCCACTTCATTGCAGTAGTACACCATAGATGTGCGACTTCTCGGGGCTACCCTTCCTTTCTTGAACTATGGCAGTTCTATCGTTTGTAGATTCAATTCGCATATATGGATTAAAAAAATCGAAGCATGTATGGCCACCGATAGTCTACAACCCATTCGATCAATATGTCACACACAGGGAGTTTTTTTTTTTTTTTTTTTTTTTTTCGATCCATTAAGCTACGGTTGTAATTTGCAATTATGATTGATTGCTTTTGTGTTTCCACCATGAAATCGCATAATCTGATCGATCAAAATACGATTGTATTCATGAACAAAGCATCTCATTGCTGCCAACTGATGCAAAAAACGGTAAACAATATACCGCCCCGTTTAGAATACGATCAAAATTTTGTCTAAATCGATTGGAATGGAAGTTATGGCTATTTAAATCTTTGCTGATTTGTTAGTTTTGATCGGATCGCACATCGATCGGATAAAAAGTCGAAGCCTGTGTGGCCATGATTAGATCTATGAGGTTTTTTTTTTTTTGCTGCTGCTTTTTTTTTTTCCTAACACCGACTTGTATTTCAGAAAAATAGATATTTCACCAAACTAGCAACAATCGACCCACTCCTTGAATGGAAATTAATACGACGGTTGCTGCTTTATATAGTTAAAGCAACTTTGGTTACCACGGCAACTGTCAAATCTACCAGCCATACATGGATGCTTTGTGCGTGGAAAGTTTTTTTTATTTTTTTGGAGGACTTTGTTCGATTTGTAAACAAATAATCACATTTATATCTGCAGAGCGTGTTTACATCCAAGGTAAACAAACAACTGCCACTTACCTCCCCAAAACCTGTTGCCCAACCTTCCGTATAGTCATTTTACCAGAGAGTGTTTTGAAATCGAGGCAGAATCGGGGAAATTCTGTGAACTGCCTGTGAGTTGTATGCGATGCGGGAACCGACACTGGATTTGCACGGATTCTCGCATCGCAGAAGTGTGAACCGAGCCAATCTGTATGGCTGAATTTGCATCGCACAGACATCGCATGTGATATGCGGTGCGAATCGCATGCGAGGTCTGACATCGCAGCAGTGTGAACCCAGCCTTAGGCTGCATTCACACCTGGATATTTTGAATCACAGGCAGAACCACAGGGATATGGCGGACGGGATTTTCACGAGGACCCAGCCTTTTACAAAAGGGGTCGAGACCCAAGAGAGGGACCAGAGGGGGGCAGAGAGTTCAAAAGAGGAAGAAAAAGAAGGCGCACTTAAGGGACATTCCACTGTTGCCACTGATATTACATGAAAGCGCTTGTTTGACCACTGGAATGTAAGTGTATCTACCTACATTAAAATCCATTCCTCAAACCGTATCATGCTATGTGCCCTTCTGTTTTTTCCCTCTCCATTGCCATTGGTTTTCTAATTTGGGCATACCACCATTGGGCCACCATCTTCTGAGTTTTCATCCATCCCTTAAATGTGGGTTGCCGTGAGTGACGTCCCTTGGAGAAACACCAGCTGAGGATCCTTCAGGGATACATATCCAAAGCTTAATCAGACCCTCTAGACGTACGTCTATAAGGGTCCATTCATTTCGGTAAGCCTCCTTTATATCGGTGGTGGTTATTTGCACATTCACTAAAGATTTGTTGGAGCTATTGTCATGAATAACTCTATTCGGAGTATGTTGAGCATCATTCAACCATCACAAAACTATATTTGACATTTATACCAGAGACTTTGTGATTGGATTCCTATTATGTTGGACTATTGACATAGAACTCTTAATTTGAACAGGAATGTGGTGCGATTACTGTCTGAATTGCCACACTGCTCCTGTGTGAACCCAGGATGAAGTCATTATGACTAGCCTAGGTGCAGCTAATCAAGCTACATTTAGAGTGCAGGGGAAGGATTGGGGGGTCAAATAGACCCCCGATGTCTCCAGAAAGAAAAAAATTAGAACGTGTTAAAGTAAACATTAAAAAAAAAAAAAAATGTTGTGGGAATGTAAACCGAGCTGTACAACCCCTGTAAATCGACAACTTTGGAAGGATCGACAGGTAACAAAATGTTATAGCAATAGCAGGTACTGTAGCGCGGTATAACAAAATGTTACAGTTTCCATTAAAGTGGAACTAAACCCATCAATTTAATTGTTTCTCAAAACTGTAACATTCAAAGCATGCTATGAATAATAACTGTCACAGTTGCTTGTGCTCCGAACTGTACTGTCAAGCCAAATGGCTTGTGTCATTTCTGATCACGTGTGCACCTGTTTGATCTGCATTTGCCATGGTGATGGTCGTGTGATTGTTTCATTAGTGCGGTTTTCGTACGAAAAAAAAAAAAATCATAAGAGCGAGACTACGCATGCTCAGAAACGAAAGACTACATACAAAACTATTCAAGGCATTACGTCACTTCTGACGTTGTGTTCTGTCGTATGAAAATTTTCGAATTGTGAGTAACCTCTTCACTTTCGACATGAAAAAAGCATGCCACAAAAAAAAAAAAAAAAATGGACGTTCGGTCTTCGGAAAATCTAAGCGTGTGTACGAGGCTCTTCTCTGCAGGGTTCAATATTGAGTTGGCCCCCCCTTTGCAGCTATAACAGCTTCAAATCTTCTGAGTCCTGACCTCAACCTGATAGAACACCTTTGGGATGAATTGGAGAGGAGACTGCGAGCCAGGTCTTCTCATCCAACATCAGTGCCTGACCTCACAAATGCAATTCTGTAAGAATAATCAAACATTCCCATAAACACTCCTAAACCTTTTGGACGGCCTTCCCAGAAGAGTTGAAGCTGTTATAACTACAAAGGGTGGGCCAACTCAATATTGAACCCTACGGATTAAAGCCTCGTACACACGGTCGGACTTCCATCTGACATTTTTCCCTGGATTTTTGTCCGAACGGAGTTGGCCGGTCACACCCATAGCATACACATCACAGGACATTTCTGCAAACTTTCCCAAAACTTTTTCCAACATCACGTGTTTTTTCTGCTCTTTACCGCCACCCTTTGGTCAACTTCTGCTATTGTTGGTTGATTTTAACATTATTTGTTTTGTCCAGCGGACAAAAGTCCGATGGTTTTCTGTACACACGGTCGGACTTTGCTCCATCTGACTTTTGTTGGCCAAAAATTTGTCCTTTTGCAGACTGAACTTTTGTCCGATGAAAACCAAAAAAAGTTTGTCCGGTGGAGCGTACACGGTCGGATTTTTTGGCAAACTTGCTCAAAATGAAGTTGGTTGGCAAAAAGTCAGACCGTGTGTACGGGGCTTAAGACTGGGGAAAAAGTTCATATGCGTGTAGTCAGGCGTCCTAATACTTTTGACAATTTAGGGTGTATGTGTAAAATAATAAATAAAAATAAATATATATATATATATATATATATATATATATATATATATATATATATTTATATATATATATATATATATATAAAATCTCCCAACTTTTTAATCTGGGAATGAGGGACACCTATTAGCAAGAGTATGTAGGCATAGGACACACCCACTGCCACGCCCCCTTAAAGAGAATTAAACAAGATGATCAATTGAACTCACACGTGTTTTTTTTTACCACTACTATTCCTTTATATTGGCTTTTTGAATTTACAAATGCAGCAATTTAGAAATCAGATGGAAGGTTTAGCACTGGGAAACACTTTTTGATAGATAAAAAGTGCATTTTATATACAAGTATATAGATCAGACCAAAATGAGGGGGAAGAGGGACAGAGGGAATCCAGAACCTTCATCTGCTCTCTAATGCACAGGTGTCAAACACAAGGCCCGCGGGCCAAATCTGGCCCTCCAGGCCATTTCATGTGACCCTGCAGCTGCAGGAGAGCTCCAGCCCTCCTCTGGTCCTCCTCCAGACCCTTACTTTCTGCTTTCAAGCAATGCATCCAGCTTCTTCCCAGCAGCAGCATAAGGAAAGGGGGGGGGTGCACTGTGATGTAAGGGAGAGTGGGGGACTCAACTTCTGATGGTGGGGTGGCTCTTGACATCTAATGTAAGGGGAGGGGGGATGCACTGGACATCTAATCTTACAGATACAACCGGCCCTTTTGAGGGCAATCATAATGCTGATGCGGCCCACAATTAAACTGAGTTTGACACCCGACTCTAGTGCTATAAATGTCCAAACAGGAAGTGGAATGAAATCACAGACAGAGGTTTTATTCTAAAATTTACACTTCTGTGTGTTTATTTATTTCTTCTGACCACATCACTTTATACATCTAAAAGAAAGGAGAAAAAAAAAAAAAAAAACTTTACAAAGCCCAGAATTGTAAAACTCCTTCAACCCCCAGTGACCACAGAGCAGGACTTACAGTGCACATGGCACTACTCCTCATAGCCTCTAGGTGGCAGCAAAGGAAGACGTCTCTGCGCTGCCAGAAACCAAGATGGCCGCTGAGGACAATGATGATATTTCTAAGTGACGGAGAAGAGGCTTATGGAATGCATAGAATCCAGACACGTGACCCGGAGTGCAGGTCAGCTGACCTTGACGTTCGTGAACGTCCTTTGTTGCCGAGTGGAGTGTGGAGGTTGCAGTCATGTCTTCTCTCAGGGTGACCAGGGTAAGCTGGGGAATGGAGGGGGGAGAACAACACATTTCTGACCATGTTTGTTTCTTCAGAGACTCCTTTACAGCTGAGTGTATATCAGGTGATTTGCCAGTAGTGTGTCGTGTGTGTAGACACGTTTTATATGTGTCAGGCTGCGTTCTGTTCATACGTTCCTGGAACGCGCGTTGCACTTGCGTTGCTGTTATTGGTGCCCCAAACCCGGCCAGAAAATGCACATTTTTGCACATGACAAACGCACCAAAATGCGTGCCAAGCTCTGCGACTGAAAAAGGTGTTGGAGCGTCTGTGGTGCGTTTGTCGCACATTGGGCGGGCTGCACTAGGCCATAAGGTTCAGCGCCGTTCACACTTCTGCCTCGTACACATGAGAAAATCGGCTGCAAAGTATAGCGATTTGGGAGCGATCGTCCGATAATTGGATCGTTAGTACGCAGCTTTTCCAGAGCCAATCGCGACACTTCATCCCAAATTATCCGAAGGGACAAACACAATTTTTCTTGTACGATACCAGG
This sequence comes from Rana muscosa, assembly GCA_029206835.1. Classification (NCBI taxonomy): domain Eukaryota; kingdom Metazoa; phylum Chordata; class Amphibia; order Anura; family Ranidae; genus Rana; species Rana muscosa. The sequence goes on from CM055120.1 coordinate 48,069,415, forward strand.
ATGTCATTTTTTTTTTTTTGTTTTGTTTAACCCCCTTGGCGCCGGCTGTACGCAGCGCCGGGTCCTTAGAATTTGCGTGAATTGTACACTTGCGGTGAGCGTGCACCCAGCACGGTTACCGTCGCCTAACCGAAAGCTATGTATATGTAGCGGGGTCTCTAAATCTAGGTGGGTTACACCTGGGTGATAGTATGATCCAGGTGTGTAAATTATGAGAGTAATTGGACCATTTGTATTCGTGGAGGATTGGGCGGTGTAATAATCTCCCTGGCCTGTGGGTGGCGGGGTACCCGCAGGCTCGGGGTAGATTTACTGCCATAGTGCTGTCCTTTTTGTCCCTTCTCGGAGATGGTACGGCGAGGGCGGGGAACCTGCAGTGACGTCAATGGAGGAGATAAAAGGGGGAGACGCCCTTGCCACGAGGTCTTCTTCATCACGCGCCCAGGCACCTTAGACCTGGGTGCGGGCGGTCCAGAGTTTTCGGCCCAGGCGCCCTAGGCCTGGCCGGAGCGGAGTTGGCGTCCATCCCAGGCACCTTCAGCCTGGGGTGAGGTACTAAATCAGAGGCCTGGGGACCGGTAACTTCGACTGGGTCCCCCGAGGGTGGAGAAGTCCGAGGGTCCCTGAAGTGGATGGGACCCAAGTCTGAGGTGAGGAGGCTGGAGAGGTCACCCGTCCGGAGAGTCCGGAGCAGCATCAACCCGGTGACGGATGGGCCTCTGGTAACTCCCTTGGAGGGACATCTTCCCCTGACAGGGGCCACAACGCAGCGAAGGTACTCCTATCTACGTTCTCTTGAGTTGCTGGTAGAGACTCACAAGTTCTAAGTTCTCTCTTAGCCGATGGCTATAGTAACCGCTGGTGAAACCACAGTGGTTTCGCATACAATCAGGACAGTGCCTCGACCTGCTCACCCCACCGTATTGAGCTTTTATTGGCTCTCAACCAGTTTGCTGCTAAAGCACTGTTTATTGTAAGTGTGACAATAAAGCAAGAGTTGGACCCTCTATCGGTGTGTGGTACTTTGTTTAATGGGAGCAAAGGGAAGTGTCAGCACAGCAGACTTGGTCCTTAACTGAAACACACAGGCCCGAGGAAAATAACTGGTACTGGCCTTCACCTCACCCACTGCCATGGGGAGGACATGGGCTGTAGCGCATCTCACCCTCACATACAACATACCCCTAGACATATCAGAGGGGGTGAGGCCGCTACATGTATAAATGAAGGAAGGGGAAGCACTCGCGATGCCACATCCGTTGACTAACTTGAAAAAGTGTAAAAAGATAGCTCAAAAATCGAGATACCTGGGGTTCCGACTTTGAAGGCAAAAACACATGGGATAAACAAAAAAAATATTTATTTATAAAAGACAGTAACTACAGTAGTTGAAAAAATTAAAACCCTGTATACGGGATGGTATGTACAGCATCCTGCTGTCTCCGGGGACATCTGCACAGAATATTATTCGTGGCCACTACGGCTTGGCCAGTATTCTGCTTATAATTTTGGCTGGATCCAAGGGATTTACCTGTTTCCCATATATGCTTGGCTGCATTACCTCGTCAGCCTCAATTTCACCTACTGATGTCCCCATGCAGCTTTTCTCTGTATATAGACTGCTAGGGCAGGGCTTGACAAATTTGCTTGGAATCTAGGAGCCAGCTAAAAAAGTTAGGAGCCAGGAACGCACCCTGTCCCGCCGAGCTCGCGCGCGCAGAAGCGAACGCATACGTGAGTAGCGCCCGCATATGAAAGCGGTGTTCAAACCAACACGTGAGGTATCGCCGCGATCAATAGAGCGAGAGCAATAATTCTAGCCCTAGACCTTCTCTGTAACTCAAAACATGCAACCTGTAGAATTTTTTAAACGTTGCCTATGGAGATTTTAAAGGGTAAAAGTTAGTCGCCATTCCACGAGAGGACGCAATTTTGAAGCGTGACATGTTGGGTATCAATTTACTCAGCGTAACATTATCTTTCACAATATAAAAAAAAATTGGGTTAACTTTACTGTTGTCTTACACCCCTTTTTTTTTTTTTTTAAATAAAAAAAATATTTTTTTCCAAAAAAGTGCGCTTGTAAGACCGCTGCGCAAATACGGTGTGACAGAAAGTATTGCAATGACCACCACTTTATTCTCTAGGGTGTTAGAATAAAAAATGTATATAATGTTTGGGGGTTCTAATTAAAGGGAAGGAGATGGCAGGGAAAACCGACAGGGAAACTCCATTAGCACTGCTGGTTGTCATACCAACTGCCACCACAAGATGGCGCTAGTTCACAGAAGGAAGCATAGGCCTGCAGAAGGCCGCAAAGCCGCGGCCTCAATTGCCGGCGCGGCCCGACGCGATCTCGCGGAGGGGGGGGCACGGAGACACAGGATACCCCAGCTGTTCTGCCCCAGGCGCCAGGTCGCTAATTCTAGTCGCAATGGCGACCTGGCGCCCGGAGTTTGTCGAGCCCTGTGCTAGGATATATTTCAGCTGGTATGCTGAATCTTTTGAGGTCCCCGCCTCTAGCTGCCTTTTGCTCTAAGAAGCACCTGCAATTTCATCCTGGTTTTCTGCGAGATATGAATTGTTCCCACGCTCACTACAACGTTTCTGGGCCTGCTTATAAAATAATATATATAAAAAACTTTTTTTTTCGATCAAGGGATAATATATATTATACCCCCCTGCTCCCAAGATAGTAAGGCGTGTTCTCTTGCTATCTCTGTTCGTCCTGAAGAAGCCTTGTGGCGAAACGCGTAGGCACACACAGGGACCACATCTGTACATACCATCCCGTATACAGTGTTTAAATTTTTTCAACTACTGTAGTTACTGTCTTTTTGTCTCTTATAAATATATTTTTTGTTTCATCCTAACCGAAAGCTCCCTATTGCTCATTGCGATCGGGTGTTTTCAGACCACGTGACAGCCAATCACTGCGGTCACGTGATCTTGTAGTTCATGGGCAAGGGAAGGCACAAGTTTTCAAATCTTTCTTGCAGGACCCTTTCACACTTTCGCGACTTTGAAGGGTAGTGCCGTGATTTTGTGGCAGCGACTTTGCTGAGATTTCAGGGAATGTTTAGGTAAACTTGGGGTCTATGGACCTCAACTTGCAATTAAAATCAGACCAAAGTAGTACAGGGGCTACCTTTTAAGTCGGTGAGACTTGAAGTCGCACAGATATGAATGGTTATCATTGGAAATTATGGGGATCAACTTGTCATGCGACTTTAAAGTCCAAAGTCACAAGAAAAGTCGCACAAGTGTGAAAGGGGCCTAAAGCTGAACTCCAGATTTCCTTTTAGTCTTGCAGTTGTACCGGCGCCTCTCCTGGTCTGAAATGGCTTGCTCCGATTTCACTGCACACTGTGAGCTTCTCACAATATGCATTAAATGTTACAGCCAGTCACAGTCTGGCTGGAGGACATCCAGCATCTAGCTTCCTGGCCCGTCCCCTTCATTCATTGAATTTTAAAGAGGAAGTAAACCCACTTTTCCCAACAAAAAAACCCCCCACCACCTGCAAGACAAAGGCATAATGAGCTAGTATGTATAGCATACTAGCTCATTATGTAATGCTCGCCTCGGATTGAAGCCCCCGCAGCCGTCCTCGTACACCGCTCGGGTGGCCAACATCTCTCCTGGGGGTTACTTCCGGGTATCGCGGCTCCGGCGCTGCGATTGGCCGGTGCCGCTATGACGTCACTCCCACGCATGCGCGTGGGAGCCGCCAGTCACGGCACTACCTCCTTTAGGAACGGCACGATCGCCGTTGCTAAAGTTCGCCTGCGCCGTTGACATCGGTGCCCGTCATTTTTATAAATATCTCCTAAACCGTGGAGGTTTGGGAGATGTCTCGAGCACCTACAGGTAAGTCTTAATCTAGGCTTACCTCTAGGTAAAAGTGGTTGTAAAGGGTTAACCACTTTAAAGGTGATTGTAAAGTCTCTTTTTTTTTTTTTCTATTAATATAATAAACATGTTATTGTTACCTCCTTCTGTGTACGGATCCTCCTCTTCACAGATGCCTGGCTGTAGGTCCTGGCCCCTCCCTCCTGCTGAGTGTCACCACAGCAAGCAACTTGCTATGGGGGAACATGAGCCACAGCTCTGTGGGTCCATTTAGACATGGCCCCACCCCCTCCTGAATGGCTAACTGAGTTTGATTGACAGCAGTGGGAGCCAATGGCATCGCTGCTGTGTCTCGGCAATCAGGAGGGAGAGCCTTGGGTGGCCGAGGCATTCGTGGACATCGCTGGATAGAGAGGGGGCTCGGGTAAGTATTAGGGGTGCTGAGTGGGGCTGCTACACACAGAAGGATTTTTATCTTGCATTAAAATAAAAAGCCTTCTGCCTTTACAACTCCTTTTTTAAATTAGTTCTTTTAATTACGGAGGCTCATCATCACATGTGGGGGTTACTTAGGGGGCGGTCTTCATGTAAATATAGTCTGACTAGGAACGCCTACTCCGACATGACATCTAATCATCAAAGCATTTTCATATTTGTAGAACTCCTCCCCCAGAGATTCTTGATATAGCGGTCACCTGATGCTTTCATCAGTGCTGGGACCTTGAGAATAGTACTGAGGCCGGTTGCTGCGATGTTTTCAGGAAGCTATGTACAGCACCGTGCAGGCCCCTCCCACCAGCCATGATCTGTTTGCATTGCATAGAAAAACACAGAAACTCAGTGATGATGTCACTGGGTCTTAAACTAGGGTTTAAAACATTTGAATAGCATGTTGATGGGGCGAGGGAGGAACTGGGGAGGATGAAATATAAACGTTTCCTGTACCCATTTACTGGTGGCTTTATTTATATTATCACACGGAAGGAGGACGATGGTCACATGACCAAAGATGGAGACCCCGGCAGAGCAGACCTCTATTACAGATGGTGAAGCAGCACTGTTTATATAGTGGAGGTGATTGTACAGAGATGGTGGAGATGGCTCCTCCGTACATGTACACACACAAGGAATGTTTTCCATACAAGTTACTAGAGTAAAGGTCATCAAGGCAATGTCCAAGTCACCGATTACAGATCAAGTGACACCTCATATCTCTGCCAGGAACACATTCCAGTCCAGGCAATATTCTCTCACTTCAGGACGGGGTGAATTTGATTTAAATCATGAATCAAATCGCTAGTAAAAAGGCTTGATTTAAATCAACTCAATTTTAAATCTTAATTTTTAAAGAGCAACTGTCATCTCTGTCCCGCAGTGGCTCCTCCTCTGACCCGCTGTTGACTCACCTACTGTCCTATTCCTGTCCCGCCGAATCGCCTGTGGCTTTTAACCCTTTATTTGGCCGCTAGCGGGGCTTAAAAGCACCTGAAAAGCTCCGCTAAAACTAGTGGGGCTTTACCGCCGACGCCTGGGCGCTGCCAGTTCTGGCAGGGCTCTTAGAATCGACGTGTTGCGCTGTCAAAATTAATTACATAAGACCCCTTTCACACTGGAGGCATTTTTCAGGCGCTTTAGCGCTAAAAATAGCGCCTGAAAAGCATCTGCAATCCAAGCGTGAAAGCCCGAGTGCTTTCACACTGGGGCGCTGCGCTGGCAGGACATCAAAAAAAGTCCTGCAAGCAGCTTCTTTGAGGCGCTTTCGGTGCGGTGTATACAATAAATTCAACAGGGGGGGGTGCGGCGCAGAGCAGCAGGAGTGAGTGCAATTACTGTAACCAATCCCCCTGTGGCCCTGCCTTTGTTTACAATGCTTTCATTTGTGAATGAACAGGGAGCCTCTTTACAAAGTGAGCTGATGCTGCAGAGACAGGAACGAGGAATCTGTGCCCTCAATCTTTCTCAAGTTTGAGGCTGGGTTCACACATATGCAGCTGCGGTTTTGCAGTCCGAAGTCCAGTGCGTTGTGTTCACGAGTTCAGGTGTGATTTTTTTATTTTTTTCCAACGGAGGCTCTTTACCACGTGAGGCTCTTTACCACGTGTCCAATAACGGCTGATCACGATGTACAGAGGAAGAGCCGTTGATCGGCTTTTCCTCACTCGCATCTGACAGACGCGAGTAAAGGGTAGCCGATCGGCGGCTCTCCTGACAGGGGCGGTCTGCGCTGATTGTTTATCAGAATAAATAATAATAAATAAGTAAGGGCTCATTCTCACAGGTATTCTGGTTGCATGAGTGAGTGGTTTGTTCATGTAGCTGGAGCCGCCTGTTGGCCAGTGTGAACCCAGGCTAATTCAGATGGCACCCTGGAAAATAAATGTGCTTTGACTTGTCATGCAGCTTTATGTGTTGCAAGTTACACAAGTAGTGCAGTGTAAAACAAGGTTAAAGGAAGACTCCAGTGTGTGTGTATGTGTGTGTGTATATATATATACACACACACACACACACACACACACACACACACACACACACTAATATAAAGGAAACAATTTCTTCATTTACCTGCAGCTGCTAAAGGCTGGCTTCTCCTCCTCTCCCTCCCTCGGGCATTCAGCGGCTGCAGGAAAACAGAGAGATTGGTTCTTCTATATTCAACCGCTCCTATTATCCAGGCTTACCATGGGCCCACTGCACAATTGTGACCCTTGTAGGTATGCCTCTAATGTAGGTGATAGAGGAAGGATTGATGATGCCCAGCTGCCCTGTTTTGGCCTGCAGCATTTAGCTGTATGAACCAAAACTAGTAATCATGACCGTATTTATGATCCTGCTTTTGGACCATATCTTACTCTATATACGCATGTAAACATTAATGCTAAGGTTCATGTGTGCACAGTGTAATGGAACCCCGTGTGCCGCTCAAGCTGCCATGTAAACAATAGTGTGTAATCAGTGGATGCCACCATTGTTAAACACTGTTTACATGTCGGCCCTGAATGAGTCATTCACGCAGTGGTGGAGTATATACAGAATGCAGGGCCGGTGCTACCACTAGACAAACTAGATGGTCGCCTAGGGCGCAATGCTGCCTAGGGCGCCCAGCCACTGGTGTTACTACTCTTATCTCTGCAGCAAGCAACTAAGTTTCAGCATCAACAAGCAGCCACTGCTCCGTTCGCACATAGTGTCAGAGGTGCAGCAGGGGACTGTGTCTGTGTCACGACTCCCGAATGGATGGAAGCAAGCAAACATTCATTGATGGGCGCTGGTAGGCTGCATTGATGGGCGCTGGTAGGCTGCATTGATGGGCGCTTCATTAAAAAGGTGGGGTATACATGGGCGGAGCAAAGGGGTGGAGCCAATGGGGCGGCAAAATTAGGTTTTGCCTAGGGTGTCAAAAATCCTTGCGCCAGCCCTGACAGAATGTATGCCTCTCGGATCATAGAGACATGCTGTATATACGGGGTGTATATCTGTTTGTGTTTAGATGCAGTATGGACCATTTTTTACATAGAATCTTGCTGGAAGGAAGATTCTGAGTACCAACAATGTGTGCATGAGGCCCAACACTCCAAGTGTTCAATGCCAAAGAGGATTTGCAAAGTCTGCAATGCTGGAACAGCAGGGAGGTGGGAGCTGTAAACTATCCACACCCCCCAATATAATCTGTCTTCTGTTGCAGGGAGCTGATACTGTTGCACAAAAACTTTCTGTATTGTAGGACAAGGCCTGTTAAAACATAAGTAGTAATTCACCAGCTGACCTCATTAGCACACGCCCAGTGTTTTGTCAGAATTGGGGACCTGTCAGATTAGGTAATGGAAGTGACGTTCCGCCAGCTAAATACTTTGCATGCGCAGGTTTGCTAATCTGACAGAACACCTGCAGTCATAAGCACAAAAAAGAGAATATGGGAATCCTACCTATTTTATAACTGCAGTACTCACCGATATGTCAGGGGGGGGGGGGGGGGGTGTAATCAAAAATATAGCTACAAAATAGAAAAAACACAACAAAGAAACAGACAGGTACACACCCTAAAGAGTGAACTGCATATTTTACTGACCACTAATATATGTATCAAAAGGTAAAAAGACATAAATTCTAAAAAGCAACAATCCCCTATCTAATAAAACCTGAACATTCCCCATATATATCCAGTGATGGCATAGACTACTAACTAGCTGGAATAGCTCTCCCTGAAGGAGAGACAAGTAGTAGCATACACACCCAACCTCCCCCAAATGCACCTGCAGCAATGACCGAATCTCTATCTAAATAGAACACTGTGTTCCGATCCAGGGCAGTGTATCCCTAAAATAGGGTATTATATTACACTCTCCCTGGATGGAACCCGTACGCTGGAAGAAATATATACGTGTAATGGGTGATAATAAATCCACTGTAGTAACACACACTAGGAGAGGGAAATTATTATCATAAAAGAAGCCAGTCACAGCTCCAATGTATAGCAAAAATTGATAATGAAATATCCGTTGAGGCCACAGATGATTGCCTTCAGTAATAAATGTAAACTCAGTGAGTTATCCGCAAACTTGAAGATGGTATAAACATATAGAGCATATCATGCACTATCAAAAAATAGTCTTTTCATTCGAGGGTATATCTAGCGCCAAAAATCAACTGAATAACTGCAGTAAAACCAGATGGTTTATTATGACCAGATAGATTGTTATCCCAAAGACTGTGGGTAATTATCTTCTATAATAGTCATATGCATTTGTTAGGCTCATAATTTGCTGGTAATGGAACTGCTAGATGTCATGTATCCATGTGTATCCACATAACTGGATGTGATCCTAGTAGATGAATAATTGTAAGGCCCCTTTCACACGGAGGTCCGCCTGTCAGTTTTTTAGGCGGACCTGAAACGGATCCTCCATGTACCCCTATGGAGGCACGGATGTCAGCGGAGACATGTCCGCTGACATCCGCTCCGCTCCGCCAAAGTATGAGGGAGGAAAACCCTATTTTTCCTTCCATCGGCGGATCGGATGACAACGGACTCTACGGTCCGTCATCCAATTCCCCATAGGGGAGAGCGGCGCTCTGACAGGGCGGTCCCTGCACAGTGTGGGGGGACCGCCCAGTCATCCGTCGGCTCATCGGGTATCAACGGAGCGATTCCCCGCTGAGCAAGCGGAGGTTCACGGGGCGGATCATGACTGATCCGCCCCGTGTGAAAGGACCCTAACAAAGTTCCAGGCAGTTATTCACACAATTAAGTGTGTGGTACTCACTGTTTTGTGGGCTAGGCGTCTCTCACACGAATGGTTGTCCTTAGATCGGTACATATATATATATCCATAATATAGGAGTCAGATGACTTAAAAGCAAACAAGTGAGCTTGATATGTTGGTAGGGCTGCGGATAAAAAGTCTTACCGTGTTGAATATGAACTCCAATCCAGGGTTGTTACAGAGTGGATCTGTGTGGAATCATCATTTTGATATCAATCAGCTTAGAACTCATGTGAAATCCTCCTGACGACGGTAATAGCAGCTACAAGAAAAATCTCCTTCAAGCCATAATGAGGGCGACTCGGTATAGGGTGCAAAAAGGGGGTGCTGCTCAAAAGAGATTACATGTTTCATTCCCTAAAGTCTCGTACACACGGTCGGACTTCCATCAGACTTTTCTGTGGATTTTTGTCCGAACGGAGTTGGCCGGGAACACCCATAGCATACACACCACAGGACTTTTCTGCAAACTTTCCCAAAACGTTTTCCAACATCACGTGGTTTTTCTGCTCTTTTCTGCTCTTTACCGCCACCCTTTGGTCAACTTCTGCTATTGTTGGTAGATTTTAACATAATTTGTTTTGTCCATCAGACAAAAGTCCGATGGTTTTCTGTACACAGGGTCGGACTTTGCTCCATAAGTTTGTCCGTTTGCAGACCAAACTTTTGTCCGATGAAAAACAAAAAAGTTTGTCCGCTGGAGCGTACACACGGTAGGATTTTTTGTCAAACTTGCTCAAAATGAAGTTTGTTGGCAAAAAGTCCAACCGTGTGTACGGGGCTTAAGACTAGGAACTTCTTCAGAACTGGGGAATAGTTCACAAACACTGGCTTATTTATGGGGCCGTCACCCACCCTTAATTATTCAAATAAGATACAGGTGCTATTAACTATTAACCATTACATTTACTAGTCAATCAACTGTGATTTTCATTTGGGGGAGGGTGGGTGTGTATGCTGCTACTTCTGTCTCTCCTTCAGGCCGGGTTCACACTGGGGCGACAAACGCTCCGACGTTGGGAGCTCATGTCGCATGACGTGTGAAAATCAATGTTTCCCTATGGGAGCCGTCTTAACTGGTCCGACACATGTCGGTCCGACTTTGAAGATGCTCCCTGTACTACTTTGGTCCGACTTTGATCCGACTTCAGTCCATTGACTATCATTGAAGTCGGACCGCAGTCTTGCATGATCCGACTTTGGCATGTGACTTGTGCTCTGCTGCTTTTGAGGGGGAACTCCAGGCCAAATTTTAAATAAAAAAAACGGCATTGGTTCCCCCTCCAAGAGCATACCAGGCCCTTGGGTCTGGTATGGATTTTAAGGGGAACCCCTACGCCGAAAAAACGGCGTGGGGGTCCCCCCAAAACCCAAACCAGACCCTTATCCGAGCACGCAACCTGGCAGGCTGCAGGGGAAGGGGGGGGGACGAGAGCGGCCCCCCTCCCTCCTGAACCGTACCAGGCCGCATGCCCTCAACATGGGGGGGTTTGGTGCTTTGGGGCAGGGGGGCGACCTGCGCCCCCCCCCCACCCCAAAGCACCCTGCCCCCATGTTGATGAGGCCAGGGCCTCTACCCGACAACCCTGGCCGTTGGTTGTCGGGGTCTGCGGACGGGAGGCTTATCGGAATTCGGGAGCCCCCTTTAATAAGGGGGCCCCCAGATCCCGGTCCCCCACCCTATGTGAATGAGTATGGGGTACATCGTACCCCTACCCATTCACCTGGTGGAAAAAAATGTCAATAAAAACTCACACACAGCTTTTTAAAGTAATTTAATTACAGCTCCGGGGGTCTTCTTCTGACTTCGGGGGTCTCGGCGCTCTCCGGTTCTTTCTTCCTTCTGCCGGGCCTCCGCTATCTTCTTCCAGCTCTTTTGCTAGCAGGGCCCGGTCTTCTCCGTCGCCGCCTTCCCTCTTCTCTTTGATGTTGACACGTCGCTTTATCCCGCTGTAATGTTGGCTGTGCGGTGCGCTCCGATTTTATATAGGCCTCTCATGACGTCACAGTCACATGCTCCGGGTGGCCACATGCTCCCATGACGCAACAGTCACATGCTCCTGGGCCACCCGGAGCATGTGACTGTGACGTCATGAGAGGCCTATATAAAATCGGAGCACACCGCACAGCCAGCATTACAGCGGGAGGAAGCGACGTGTCAACATCGAAGAGGAGAAGAGGGAAGAAGGCGACGGAGAAGACCGGGCCCCGCTAGCAAAAGAGCTGGAAGAAAGAACCGGAGAGCGCGGAGACCCCCCAAAGTCAGAAGAAGACCCCCGGAGCTGTGCAATAAATTACTTTAAAAAGGTGTGTGTGTGTGTGTGTGTGTGTGTGTGTGTTTTTTTTATTGACATTTGTTTTCCACCAGGTGAATAGGTAGGGGTACGATGTACCCCATACTCATTCACATAGGGTGGGGGGCCGGTATCTGGGGGCCCCCTTATTAAAGGGGGGCACCCGAATTCCGATAAGCCCCCCCGTCCGCAGACCCGACAACCAACGGCCAGGGTTGTCGGGAAGAGGCCCTGTCCTCATCAACATGGGGGCAGGGTGCTTTGGGGTGGGGGGGCCGCAGGTCGCCCCCCTGCCCCAAAGCACCAAATCCCCCCATGTTGAGGGCATGCGGCCCCGTTCATTGAAAGTCGGACATATGTCGGCTTCATGTCGCAGGGCAAAGTCGGATACAAAGTAGGACGGCTGTCGTGTCGCACAAGTGTGAACCCGGCCTCAGGGAGAGCTATTCCAGCTAGTTAGTTGTTTATGCCATCACTGGATATATATGGGGAATGTTCAGGTTTTATTAGATAGGGGATTGTTGATTTTTAGAATTTTTTTTATTTTTACCTTTTGATACATTATATTAGTGGCCAATAAAATATGCGGTTCACACTGGGGCGGCACGACTTTGGGGGCGACTCGGCAAGGCGATTTCAAGACAACTTGAGAGGCAATTTGCAAAATGACTTCTGTATTGAAGTCAATGCAAATCGCCCCCAAAGTAGTACAGGAACCTTTTTCTAAGTCGGAGCGACTTGAGTCGCTCCTATTAGAACGGCTCCATTGAACAGAGCGGGATGCGACTTGTCAGGCGGCTGAGTCGCCTGACGAGTCGCCCCTGTGTGAACCGGGTCTGAGGGTGTGTACCTGTCTGTTTCTTTGTTATTTTTTTCTATTTTGTACCTGCAGTCATAAGACACCAGCCGACATCTTACTACACCCAGCTACGTCTTGAATTTCAGTAATTTTACCAATAAAGTGAACGTATATAAAAAAACATGGTATATTCACTTCTGTCATGCTGTTTTCATGTTGCGTTTTAAAGGTTTAGGGCTGACCAGTGCGGGGTGTACCAAGATGGCCTCCGCCACCTTCCTACACTCAAAATTTAACATTAAAAACGGCATCACTGATGTCAATATACTATATGTATTTATATCCACTCAGTTTATTGCTAAAATGACTGTGAGATTCAAGACGTAGCTGGGTGTAGTAAGATGTCCGATGCTGCCTTCTGACTGCGACTGCTCTGTCAGACTAGCAAACCTGCTACGCATGCGCAGTAAGTGTTCAGCTGACAGAACGTCACTAATCTGACGGGTCGCCGATTCTGACGAAACGCCGGCACCTGCCCTTCACCTCCAGATTGCTCCCACCTACCTCTGTACTGACATGCATGCTGTAGTATTGATAACAGAAGTGTGTTCCTTGAAGGTCTGTAAGGCTCGGTTCACACTTGTGCAATGCGGAACCAGCGCGGGTTCCCGCATCGCAAGTCACTCGGAGGCAGTTCACAATGCCCTCTGCGAACCACTGTGGGTGTCAATGTAAAGGTAATGACCCCTCTAGTTCGGTTTGCAGATCATAGTGTGAACTGTGAAATGGTACAGGATTTCAGTACGGACCAAAGACAATAGAGTACTGCCCATGATACTTTTTTTATTTGCACCAACATACCCCAAGCTTTTGGGGTATGTCCCCTTCTTCAAGGTCCCAGCAGTACTGCTGGGACCTTGAAGGGGACAAACCCCGAAAGTGTGTCCTTAAAAATTGTATGTTGTGCAAATAAAAAAAGCATCACGGACGGTACTTAATTGTCTCTGTCGCAAGTGCACTAATACGACTACAATCACTTCAAGCAGTGCGGACTAAAAAAGGGTCCTGCACCGTTTTGGTCCGAATGCGATGCAAATTCAGCCATACAACTGTATGGCTGAATTCGCATAGCACAGACATCGTATGTGGTGTGCACAGCAATGCGGTGCCAATCGCATGCGATGTCTAACGTCGCACCAATGTGAACCCAGCCTAACGGCCCGTACACACGATCCGAAAATCGAACGACAGATCATCCGTTTTTGTTTGCATGCTAGTCGCATATCGAAAATGAAGAGGTTACGAAAAATACAACAGAATAAAAAATGGGAAGTGATGTAATAGAGTTGTATTGTATTTTTGGATGACAATTGTACTGATTAAATGAAAATCGTACAAGAAAATTTTTCTTGCTTGTCCGATCAGATTAACTGTCATGATCGGCTCTCAAAAAGCTCTGTACTAGCGATCCGATTATCGCACGATCACTCAGAAAGCAGTTGTTTTCTTCTGATTTTCAGATCGTGTGTACGGGCCTTGAAGCTCACCATACACTTAAGGCCCCTTTCACACATGCGGACTGTATGTCTGCTTTTTCATCCATCCGTTTACAGATGAAAAAGGGACATACATTGGTCCCTATGAGATCGCGGATGAACATCCGCCGACGCCCGATCTCATCCGGGTCCGCAATCCTCCGATTCTGCAGACGGAGGAAAATCCTATTTTTCTATCCGTCTGCAGAGCGGATCGGATGAACGCGGACAGATGGTCCGTGTTCATCCGATTCCCCCCCCCCCCCCCATAGGGGAGAGCGGAGATCTGACAGGGCGAATGACTGTGCGGTCCCCGCACACTGTGCAGGGACCGCCCTGTCATCTTCTGGCTCAGCGGGGATCAACCAAGCGATCCCCGCTGAGCAAGCGGAGGTTCACGGTGCGGATCTTCACGGATCCGTCCCGTGCGAAAGAGGCCTTTATAATCTGATTGTACATGGTGTGTGCCAACAAGATCAGCTGGTGAATTACTTCCTGTGTCTTAACAGTTTTCATGTCCTAAATCTACATACCAGGAAGTCATGAACATTTCTATGGAACAAGCTAGAGGCCGACGTAAGGCCTTGTCTTAAAATACATAGAAAGCTTTTTCTTTTCTGAAGAAGTACAGTAATGGTTCATAGGGAAGCTGGAATTTTGAAAAAGGGTGAACTTCGCCTTTTAAGTTAACCTGCTGCAAACCAAAGTCATTTAAAGGATAAGTTCACTTAAAATAAAAAAAAAATAAAAAAAAATAATAAATGCAAATTTTTTTTGCAGGTAAAAAAAATTTGAATTTCTCAAGACGTCTTCCAGGACGGCACAATGAGAGATGACTAGTCCACCTGACAGGAAACACAATCAAAGAGGTTAAAAACCCCACCCCTCCCTGTGCTCCTCAGTTTTTGATTGTGTTTCCCCACAGCGAAACCGTTTGTTATTTTCTAAAGACCTAAAGGCCTGGTGCTGGAGGTCTCCCCCTGGGACCTAGGTCGAACGCTTAGGAAGCCTCTGGACCTAGCAGGACGGGCTCATCCTTCCTGGGGGGTCCCCCTTTTGTTGTAACATACTCAGGGGGGAAGGAATAGCCTTGAAGAACCCCCCTGAGTTTTCTGAAGCCCTAAGGTACAGGGTACCTGGAAGCTTCAGGGGCCAAATGTTTCCTCTTTTTTCCTCCCTACCTGGTGGGTGTCCACTTCGGAGGGGGGGCTGGCAGGTCTCCCACAGATGCGGTGGTGAACCCAGCGGTGAAGCGCTGTTCTGGCTATTGGCGCCGCTCAGGCATGTGCGGTGCCATTTTCCCATGGCCTGGAGGACTCATTGATTTCCTCCTCTAGCGCCCGGAATGACGTCGCTGTGCCACTTCCGGTTTCCGGTCTACGGCAAGATGGCGACGGCCGGCGTCTTTTCAGCCAGCTTCCACTATAAAGATGCCAGGAAAAGAGGCGCCCATTCCTCCTGTTTGCTCTTAGCGACACGGTTCGAGCCCGGACGGCGCATGGAGCATGAGGAAAGGCCCGGTACGGCCAAGGCTACAGAGGAGGCCACAGGAGGTGAGTCCTACCCAGCCAGCAGGGGTTATGATGGGGGAGGTACCCCGACTCTTCCCCCTTTTTGCTCTGCACAGGGGTGTTTGGTACTAAAAAAAATTCCCTGTGTATATTTGTTTTTTTCTGCAGGAGGGGACGTCACTGCCCAGGGGTCTACCAGCCGTCCCTCTAAAGCCCCTGCTCGCATCAAAAGATGTGGCTACTGCAACGATAGGTTGCCTCCAGACTATTCCAGACCTTTCTGCTTTAAATGCATTCAGAAATTGGCTGGAAAAGAAACATCTCAGGTCATGAAAGACTTCCTGTCTGTCCAGACCCAGATGCTAACTACGCTTAAGGAGGTTCAATCCTCACTCAGGTCTAGGGAACCAGAACCTCAGACAAGTGGGGGGGGGCTCTTCCTCTCAGGAGAGTTCTTTGACTCCCAGGGTGGTTAAAAAACGCCCGCAGCCTCTAAAATCCCTACCTTCACAGGGTTCGGAGCTGGAGGAGGATTCAGATATCTCCGATCGAGAAGTATCTGATGAGGGTCTGGTGGATAGTCAGGCAGAGGACGAGGAAGAGGGCTCCAGGCCAGGAAGGCACATCTTCTCAGCCGATGATATGGAGGGCCTCCTTGGGGCAATTTATGCTTCTGAGGAGATCCAGGAGCCTGCGGAACAGGTTTCCGCACAGGATAGAATGTATCAGGGTTTGTTGAAGTCTCAACCCAGAACCTTCCCCGTCCACCAGGCACTGAAGGACATTATCCTTCAAGAATGGAAGGATCCTGAAAGGAAGCTTTTAAGACCAAAAACGTGGAAACGTAGGTGCCCTTTCAAGGAGGAAGATGAAGATAGGTTCTTCAAAACACCCAGATTGGATGCTTCCTTAGCCCAGGTATCCAAACAGTCTGACCTCTCCTTTGAGGATACTGGTAACCTCAAAGATCAGATGGACCGGCGTGCTGAAACCACCTTGCGGAGGGCCTGGGAAGCCAATGCGGCAGCCATGAGCCCGGCGCTGGCTTCAGCATGCGTAGCCAGGTATGCAGATGCATGGATCTCAAAATTAACGGACCATGTTTCAGGCACTTCCAAATCCAAGGAAGTCTTGGAGTCGTTGCAGCTAATAGGTAGCGCGGTGGCGTACCTAGCGGACGCAGCGGTAGAAACCGTAAGAACCACCGCAAAGACTGGAGCCCTCTTAAACTCTGCTAGAAGAGCTGTATGGGTCAAAACCTGGGATGGTGATAGTGCATCCAAGACCCGTTTTATGTGGTCTCCCATTTGAGGGCTCCCTTCTTTTCGGTACAGGACTTGACCAAGCCCTGTCCAGGTCCACCGAAAAGGGTAAGAAGTTTCCTACCAAACCTAAAAAGGAAAAAAGGAGATTTTTTCGAGGCCCCCAGGGTAAGAACCAGTCTTCAGACAAAAGACCTGTCAATACTAGGAGGTGGAGTGCTGGCAAGGACAAACAGAAGGGAGGTATCCTTTTCTCCAGCCAAAAGCCTAATGACAAGAACTCTAAGTGACGTAAGGGTAGGGGGAAGGCTTTCCCAGTTTCTCCCCAGATGGGAAAGCATATCTCAGAGCCCCCATGTCCTCCAAATCTTAAGAGGGCTACAAGCTAGAGTTCCTTCACTCCCCTCCCCTGAAGTTTCTGGTAACACATCTACCCAGGGACCCCTTAAAAGCTGCAGGTCTGGTACAGAATGTCTCAGAACTGGAAAGGCAGGGAGTAGTTATCCCGGTACCTACAGAACAACAAGGTTTGGGCGTCTATTCCCACGTTTTCGTTGTTCCAAAGCCGTCAGGGAAGCATCGGCTTATAATAAACTTGAGACCCTTGCACGCTTATCTGCGTCGCAAGAGGTTTCGGATGGAGAGCGTGTACACTCTCAGGAAGCTTCTTCTGAGGGGGGTGTTCATGGTGACCATAGACCTAAAGGCCGCCTATCTACACGTCCCGATATTCCCAGCACATCAGGCCTTTCTCAGGTTTGCAATCACTTCCGCCCAGGGAGTGCAGCATTGGCAGTTTGCTGCGCTTCCCTTCGGACTGTCATCCAGTCCAAGAGTCTTTACAAAGATCATGGCGGAGGTGATTGCTTACCTGCACCTGCAGGGTATAGCAGTAGTCCCCTACCTCGACGATCTGCTTCTCTACAATCAGAGTCGAGATCTCCTTCTTGCAGACCTGGCCAGGGTCGTGAGCACCTTGGAAAGCCTGGGGTGGATCATCAACAAAGAAAAATCCTCGATGGTCCCAGAACAGAAGAAAGTTTACTTGGGATTCCTAGTGGATTCCTTAGAAAGAAAACTTGTTTTACCCCAGGACAAGGTCCAGGGTCTTATGACAACGGTCAGGTCTATGTTGGAGGCAGAGGAATCCTCCTTCAGAAGCATCATGCGGGTGCTGGGTCTAATGACCTCTTGCATCCCAGCGGTGCCGTGGGCTCAGCTCCACTCCAGACCTCTCCAAGAATTCCTTCTATCCTCTTGGGACGGATCAAGGGAATCTCTAGACTACAGGGTCCCCATCCCAGTTGTGGCAAAGGAATCTCTGAGATGGTGGCTCCTTCCTCAGAATTTACTGGTGGGTCGTCTGTGGAGTCAGTCCAACCCTCTCAGGATAACCACAGACGCAAGCGCCTGGGGTTGGGGGGCTCACTTAGACGAGCTCAGAGCTCAGGGTTCCTGGAACCGAGGTCAGAGGGGCGCCTCCTCAAACCTCCGGGAATTGTTGGCGGTCAGGGAGGCTCTAAAGGCCTTCGAGGAGAGAGTCAGGGGTCGAGAGGTCCAGATTCTATCCGACAATGCCACCACAGTGGCATTCCTGAACCATCAGGGAGGCACCAGGTTGCGTACCCTTCTGGCTTTGTCTCTGGAGATCCTGAGCTAGGCAGAGCTCCGGATTCCCTCTATCACAGCGGTTCACATAAAAGGGGTTCACAACGTAGAGGCGGACTTTTTAAGTCGCCACCCAATTCTCCAGGGAGAATGGGAGTTGAACACAGAGGTGTTCGATCTGGTGTGCCAACGGTTCGGCAATCCGGAGATAGACCTCTTCGCCCGCAGGGGAAACAAAAAGCTAAAGAGGTTCTTTTCCTTGACCCGGGAATGGGGCTCAGAGGGAGTGGATGCGCTGGCCCAGGTGTGGAGTTTTCATCTGGCCTATGCCTTTCCCCCTCTGAGTCTGATTCCGAGGATCCTGCAGAAGCTGGACCTCTCAGAATGCTGTCTCATTTTGGTCACCCCCTGGTGGCCCAAGAGAGCCTGGTTTCCCACTCTGGAGAACTGGTCTGTAGCTCCCCCTCTCCATCTACCAGTTCGGTCAGACCTTCTTCTTCAGGGTCCGGTCTTCCACCCAGAGCCCAGCTTCTTCAAACTGACGGCCTGGTGCTTGAAAGGCAGAACCTGCGGGAGAAGGGCTGTTCAGAGAGAGTGATCACCACTCTCCTCTCTAGTAGAAAGGAGGTCACCAGGCGGATTTATGCTAAGGTGTGGGGGGTCTTCTCTCGCTGGTGTTCAGAGAGAGAGGTTTCCCAACAGGAAACTTCGGTCATTCTGGAATTTCTCCAGGATGGAGTTGAGCTGGGGCTGGCTACCAAGACACTAAGAGTTCAGGTAGCAACCTTATCTTACTTCCTGGACAGAAGATTGTCCCAGGACCCGTTGATTAAAAGATTCTTGTCAGCTAGGGACAGAATGTCTCCAGTACAGATCTCTAGGGTTCCACCCTGGGATCTCTCCTTGGTTCTAGAACAGTTAACTAAGGCTCCGTTCGAGCCTTTAGACAGTATTTCTATTAAACTTCTCACAGTTAAGTTTACCTTTCTGCTGGCGATAACGACAGCCAAAAGAGTAGGTGATATGCAGGCTCTGTCAATTAAAGAGCCGTTTTTTCGTTTATTTGAGGACAGGGTTGTTCTCAGGCAGGACCCCCTGTACCTTCCCAAGGTAGTATCAAAATTTCATAGAACACAGGAAATAATACTCCCTTCTTTTTGTTCCAATCCCCAGAATGAAAGGGAGGCTTCCTTTCATTGTTTGGATGTCAGACGATGTCTGCTTTCTTATTTGGATAGGGTTAGCATTTTCAGAAAATCCAGCCACTTATTTATTAATTTTTCTGGTCAGAAAAAGGGCCAACAGGCTTCTAGAGTAACCATAGCTAGGTGGATAAAACAAGCAATCTCCCTAGCTTATGACCAGGCTGCTAAGACAGCCCCGAAGGTTAAGGCACATTCCACTCGGTCTCTGGCGACCTCCTGGGCAGAAAGGGCCGGAGCTTCGGTCGAACAAATCTGCCAAGCTGCGACATGGTCAAGCCAGAACACTTTTTTGAAGCATTATAGAGTGGAGTTGCTGTCGCCTCAGGACCTCTCATTTGGTAGGAAGGTCCTGCAAGCGGTCGTCCCACCCTAAGGTAGGCCTGCAAATTACTTGCTTCTCTCTCATTGTGCCGTCCTGGAAGACGTCTTGAGAAAAGTACCAGTTACTTACCGGTAATGGTCTTTCTGGTAAGTCTTCCAGGACGGCAGGCCTACTTCCCACCGCTCTGGTTAAGTATATTAATATATATATAGAGTTGTTGTGGTATGTTTTTTTCACTCTCGTGCACTAGTGTGGAGTACTTTTTCACAAACTGAGGAGCACAGGGAGGGGTGGGGTTTTTAACCTCTTTGATTGTGTTTCCTGTCAGGTGGACTAGTCATCTCTCATTGTGCCGTCCTGGAAGACTTACCAGAAAGACCATTACCGGTAAGTAACTGGTACTTTTACCTTTTTTTTTTTTTTTTTTTTTTTTTTTTGTTTTAGCAGCCTGGAAAGCATTGCACCAGTGATCAGCAGATCGTGGGTGCCATGCAGTTCTCCTGCAGATTGTCAGTGTGAGTCCATCCTGTACATCGTACAGACAGGCAGTTTCACACTGACAGGAAGACTGAGGCTGGATTCACACTGCGAATTGGATGTGGATTTTCCCCGCATCCAATTCACAAAACAGGAGAATGTGACTGGCTCTCTATGGCACCGGTTCACATATCTCCGGGGCGGCTGTGTTTTCAGGGCTGAATTCAGGCAAAGATTCTGCCCTGATTCTTTCCTGAAACGGAGAACGGGGATGCACAGCTTTCCTGTGCGATCCTCAGGCTGTTTTTAGGTGTGACCCGATTCTCGATGAACTACCACAGCACTCAACACGCTGCGGTTGTTCATTGAGAATTACAAGCCAACAGCTGCAAAAGATGTCAGGACTTGTAGTTCATTAATACAAAGAGCTCTGTGAATAAATGACGTGGCCGGGCGTGGCATATCAGAATATTGAGGAGAGTTGTTGGAAAGTTAGATTGTTTTTTGTGTCTAATTATCTGACTTTTCTGCAGGTGCTACAACACATTACTAAACAAGGCTGGAGAGCCCAATCCACGGCCCCCCACACTGCCGCCTCTGCCTCCCCCTCCTCCCATCCTGGCTTCAGCTTCGGTAAGTTTCCACTATCTGCAGATTGGCTTTATAATTGGCATATGAGGAATTCTTCAGAGCCTGGGTAGAATTTGGCAGTGGGTCTAAATGGGCGGCACAGACAATCCCATGTTATGGGGAAACCGAGTCTGACTTGTTTACAAGTAATTGTGCTTGGTGAAAGAAGTTTCATAAGGTACTTCTATGTGTTTAGTAATCACAGATCAGCTTATATTGGCAAAAACACATATGCAATACTTCTCTCTTAGGTCTAGGTTACATATAGGGTTTGGGGAGCTGTAAAAACATGTGACCGAGACACATTTTTATTGCTCCCCCAAGGTGCAAAGGCAGCAGTATGGGGATATACACATCCTATGACTGATGTTTTGCACCACAGCGCTGCAAAAGTTATCCCTTCTGTTCTGTTCATCACGGCACCCATTGAGCGTGACCTGTTCAAGTGCAAATTACATGCTGCATAGCAGTGAGCTTCAAGTCATTCTAAAGGCAGCAGGTTTTTTATCCAAATGCATTCTTTGCATTAAGATAAATAGCCTTCTGCGTGCATCAGCCCCCCTAATACTTACCTGAGCCTCATCTCTGTCCAGCGATGTCCACGAGTGTCTCGCCTGTCCGAGATTCTCCCTATTGATTGGCTGAGACGCAGCAGTGGTGCCACTGGCTCCCACTGCTGTCAAAGTCAGTTGGCCAAATAAGGATAGAGAGGGGGGGGGGGGCAAGACCAGGCCACGGCTCCGTGACTGGATGGACACAGGGAGCTGTGACTCGGGTCAGGTGCCCCCATAGCAAGCTGCTTTCTCTGTGGGCACTCAATGGGAGAGAAGGGGCCAGGAGAACCAAAGAGGGACCTGAGAAGAGGAGGATCTGGGCTGCTCTGTGCAAATCAATTACACAGAGGAGATGAGTATAACATGTTTATTATTGTTATAGAAAAAAAACGAGACTTTACAATCACTTTAATGCCTCCTCACTGCTTGTTGTACACCTTCTGAAAGGCGATCCAATGCGGATTGCTCTTCAGAGGACTAACACAACTGTAAAGAAACCCCTGCCAATGCACATTATCTCATGTTTTGTCTCCAGAAAAATACCGATTTGATCTTGCCGTAGTGAGCTGACTAAGCTGCCTGTGAATCACTGAAACCCCAGGTAGTGTAGTCATCTCTGCCGAGTTTTCCCTTGATGGACTACAGAACACCTTCCCCTCTCCATAAACCTCCCTTGTTTACATTCATCTTTGTGCCTCCGTTCACATTGAAGCGACCTGTAATGCGATTTGACTGGTCAAGCCTATTACCGGCAATCCCTCTTTTCAAATCGGTGAGACGCTGAATTTTCGGTGCTGCAGCAATTTGAAAAAGGGAGTTCCTGGACTACTTTTGGCGATTTCGGGTGCGACTTGCATAGACATCTGTGCATGAAGCCAGGCAACTAGCATTTTCAGAAGGAAGTTAGCAGTGACATCCTCCATGTTGACATTTTTTTTGTTTCCATGTGTAACTGCACATTGCATATTCTTTTTTTCCTTTGCTGAAGAATCTCCGATGTGTTTTGTGTCTACACAGAGCTCAGCGAGCAGCAGAAAGAGTTTCAGGCTACAGCCCGAAAATTTGCCAGGGAAGAGGTCGTTCCAGCAGCCGCTGATTATGACAAAACCGGAGAGGTGAGCTGCGTTTGCAATCCTTTGTAATCACTACAAAGAAAATAATCTTATTAAAGCAATTCTCTCTTTTTTTTTTTATCTCCATAGTATCCGGTTCCCCTCATCAAGAGGGCCTGGGAACTTGGTCTGATGAACGGACATATTCCAGAAAGCTGCGGTAAGATCACTCACTCACACTGTCTCATGCTTTGATGGGGGGGACGGGACCGGGACGTTTTAAGCTCCGCCCCCATGGCCACTTCTTTAATTCAGTTACCTGTAAATGACTTGAACTACAAGTACCATCAGCCTCTGCGGCTGATGGCTTGTAATTCTGAATGGCCTTTAAAGTCGCTGATGAGCGGCCTCATAGTTCATTCACAAGCCCTGCAGCATGTAAACAGTCAGCCTCTATGCAGGGCTAAATACCGCACAGCTTGTTTGCAGGAGTCTGGCATTGCACCTCCTCTGGTACACTGATCATGGGTGTAAGGCTTTCCAGGCTCCTTAGGGAAAAAAATAATACATGCACTTTATTTTCCCTACAAAAATATGTGCATTTATTATTTTTTCACAAATGGTGAACTTATCATTTAGACTGGGTTGACACTATTGCGATGCGGGAACCAGTGCGATTCCAGTGCCGGTTAGCGCATCGCATCTCCCCCGCAGGCAGTTCACACTGCCCTCTGCAAACCGCTGCGGGTGTCAATGCAATGTTAATGGCACCATCAGATCAGTTCACAGATCGCATGCGATCCGATTCCAGCGCAAGGGGAAAAAAAGTTATTTTTTTGTGCGAATCTTATGCAAGTTCAGCCATACAACTGTGAGGCTGAATTCGCATTGCACAGACTTCACATGTGATCTGCACCAGAAATGCGGTGCGAATCACATGCAAAGTCTATGTTCGCCTATGTGTGAACCCAGGCTGATAGTGGGGGAAAAAAAAGCCCAACACAAACTATTCTTAAAAACATCCCCCTACCCCCCCACAGCCCCCCCCCCCCCCGACTATCCTGCATTTCATCTGTAAAAAAAGATCTGCGTTCTTACATTTTTTTTTTTTTTTTTTTTGTGTTCAGTTCTAGCAACGTGATTGATTCTTCAACTCCAGCTCCCCTGTGTTAGCAGCTGCTGTAGGGGAGAAGAGAGAGTACCCACAATGGTTGGACCATGAAATCCTATGGGCTCCCAGAATTTACAGTCATTGTTGAGCGCTCCCTAAGGCTGGATTCACACCTATGCACTTTTGGTGCTTTTTGCAGATTTGCACTACAGAACGTGTTCCATAGGAAACCATGTTAAATGGACTGCAGTGCAAATCTGCAAAATGCAAAAAGCACTAAAACTGCATAGGTGTGAATCCAGCCTTACACAGGGAAGATGGAGCTGCAGGATCATGTGACCTGACCAGATTAAAGAAAAATAAGTACACAGATATTTTTAAAACAGGGTAGGTTGGATAGGTAGGAGGAGGGCGGAGGGAACATTTTTTTTAAACAACGTTTATTGAGCATGGTAGATAGTATTGACATACGGGTAAACAGTGCAACAGGCACTACATCATCGGATCAATACAATTGACATACATTATAGCATAACAAATTGCTGTTTAGGGGGGGTACAGAATACTGCTGGGTGGGTGGCATGGCGCTACATGGTCGACCTAGGGGAAAGGAGAGAGGGAGGCCCATGAGGAGCCCTCGGGAAGGTCAGAAAGGAAGGTATCTAGCTATCCGCGTTACAGGTGGAGGCATCCCCCAGCCATCTGTCCCAAACCTTGTAATATTTATCCGGGCAGCCCCTGTGAATATAAAGTATCTTTTTATAGGGAAGGGTGTGATTGACAGCTCTGATCCATTGCTGCAACGTGGGAGGGGGACCCCTCAACCACGTCTTGGCTATCTGAAGCCTGGCGAGGAATAATGTTTCTTGCAAAAATATGTTCAAATATTTTTCGGCCTCAGAGTGATAGAAGTCCCAATACACATTGGCGAGGGCAGAGGGTGACTGGGAAGCCCATGCGATCGTGGAGGAACCGGATCACCTGGGACCAGAACCCCTGTATGCGGGGACATGACCAAAGGAGGTGGTAAAAAGAAGGGTTGGGGTGGTCGCATCTGGGGCAGTCAGGGCTATGTCCTGCTCCTGTATTTAGAAATACGGTGGGGCGTCAGGTATGATCGATGTAGGATGTATAGATGGGTGAGGCGGTCAGAGAGCTTGGGGGAGACCATTCTACAATTGGCAAGAGCCTCCCCCCAGTCGTCCTTTGACACAGTACCCAGGTCAGGTTCCCAGCGAGATTTAACTGTTGGGCGGTGCTGGTGGCTGAGGGTAGTATAAGATAGGCATAGAACTGTGATGTCAATTTTTTAGGGTCCTTCCCAAGGACGATGTCCACTAATAGTGGGATTTTGAGGGCCGGGATGGCGTCAGCAAACTGTGTGTTGAGCGCGTGTCGGAGCTGGAGGTAGCGGAAGAACATGTGATTGGGTAGGGCGAAATGATCCTTGAGATCTTGGAAGGACCTGACCGCCCCGCGAGCAACCACCTGCGTCAGGTAGATGACACCCCTGTTTACCCACATTCTGTGATCGGGGATGGTGGCCAATTCGGGCATGTGTGGGTTATCCCAGAGGGGCGTGTAGGCTTGGGGGGGATGGCGCATCGCCATACTGCATGGCGAGTTGCCAGATCTTGCAATGGTGGAATAACACACGCCTCCTGTCATCCGCTCGTAACGGGCGGCGAGGACCACAGAACAGGATCTGGAAGGGGTGGGAGAGTGGGCCAGGAATCATGGAGCAGACAAGGGTGGAGTATATGTCTGTCGGATTGGTTAACATAATAAAAGTGGGACAACTGGGATGCTAAATAATAAAGGAAGAGGTCAGGGAGTGAAGTGCCACCCAGACTAGTCGGGCACTTCAGAACCCGCCACGACAGTTTGTCGCGAGGAGCCCCAGACGAACGAGTAAAGGATAGATTCCATGGCTTTAAATATGCGCAGGGGGATGCACAGCGGGGCCTGCCAAAAAATGTAGTGAAGCTTGGGGAGGAGAATCATTTTGACAAGGTTGATTCGGCCCATGACCCCCTAAGGGGAGACGGGACCAAACTTGCGTTTTGGATTTCAAGGCGTCAAAGAGGGGCTCAATGTTTAGGGGAACGTAATCTAGGAGAGATCTGGAAATGTGGACACCCAGGTATTTGAAGGTGCTCACCCTGAGAAGGGGGAGTGCGGCCTGATCGGCACTGGGGGCGCCCAGGTCCAATGGAAGAATGTGGGACTTGGTCCAATTTATCTGCAGCCCGGAGAATGCCCCAAAGGCTGTTATGAGTTGCAGGGCCGCCTGAAGTGAGGGGCCCGCGTCTGCGAGGTAGAGGAGCATATCATCTGCATAAAGGCTGACCACCTCAGTCAAGCGACCACACCGCAGTCCCCTGATGCCCGGGTGATTTCTGAGAGCTATGGCCAGGGGCTCCACAGCCAATGCTTATAGGAGGGATGAGATGGGGCAGCCCTGTCGTGTGCCACGGGAGAGAGGGAAAGAGGGGGAGATCCTACCATTGACTTGGATGCGAGCCCTAGGGTTCTGGTAGAGGAGCTGGAGCCACTTTATAAATCTTGGGCCAAAGCCAAACCTGAGGAGGCATTCCCACAGATATCTCCACTCCACGGAGTCAAAAGCCTTGGCGGCGTCCAGGCTGACCACCACCCTGGATCCCATGTCTGAGTGCTCGGATTGGAGGTTCACGTGGAGCCGTCTAAGGTTAAAGGCTGTGTTTTTGTCTGGCATGAATCCAGTCTGGTCGGGGTGCACAAGGTTGAGGATCACCTTATTTAGTCGCATGGCAAGGATTTTGGCTAATATTTTTTACGTCCAGCTGGAGTAGGGAGATGGGCCGGTACGATTCTGGAAGCAGCGGGTCTTTGCCAGGTTTGGGGATGAGGACAATGAGTGCCTCGCCCATGGATGGCGGTAGTGTGTTTGTGTCAAAGATATGCGCGTATAGTTTGCAGAGTTTAGGGATAAGGGTCTCGCCAAATTGTTTGTAGAACTCTAGAGGGAGTCCATCTGAGCCAGGAGCCTTGGACGTGGGGAGCTGTGCCAGGGCCGCAGCTATACAATCCACAGTGATGGGTGCCTCAAGCTGGGCAATCTGAGGGGGGGGGGGGTAAGTGTGGGGAAGGCAACATCCTGCAGAAAGGCTGAGAGTTCATCCTGGGAGCGGTGGGCGGTGGAGGAGTAGAGCTCTGAGTAAAAGGACCTGAACTCCTCCGCCACCAGGTCAGGGTCCGTAAGCATGACCCCAGACGCCGCCCGCAAGGCCACCACAACCGGGGGCTTGTGGGCCAAGTAGGCTAAGAGCTTTCCAGCTCGTTCGCCATGTTCATACGTTCGTTGCTTGCTGAAGAAAATGCCCTGTCGTGCCTTCTCAACATGCAGTTGGTCTGTGAGTCTAGTCTGTAGGCGTAGGAGGGATGCGTTGGCGTCTGTCGGGTCAGCCTGAAAGGTCTGTTCAAGGGCGTGTAGGCGTTCCTCTGCTTGGCAGAGCAGTCGTTTGGAGGTGGCCTTGTGTCTATTAATGCGCACGGATAGGATCATGCGAGTGTGGATTTTGAAGGCCTCCCACACGGACCCGACCGAAGCCAAGCCATCGTTCGGAGGGAACATTTTTAAGAATAGGTAATGTTGGGCTTTTCCTTCACGTTCCTTTTAAATTATGTAAAATACATTCAGAGTGCCTCAAGACAATAAGGTGGGGGTTCAAAATGTCTGCACTCCAAATAAAGTTCTGCTTAAAGCGGAACTCTTCTGGGACACATTCCAGAAGCCTGCGAGGTCATTCACAAAGCGCAGCGCGACTCCTGCATGTGCAGTGGGCAGCTGGCTGTGAAGCCAGCACTGTCCTTTTAAAAAAAAAAAAAATGTATCACTATTCTTGTTGTCACATGGAATGTAAACATCCCTTGTGAAAGTAATAGGCAGTGACAGGTACTCTTTATGGAGGGATCGGGGGTCTATAAGACCCCAAACCCCTCCTCTGCACTTGAAAGTATTCAAAACTCCAAGATTGGCGGTTTTGAATACTTTCTATTTTTTTTTTTTAAACTGGCGCCTTTTAGGGTGTCAGTAATCCGGAAGTGATGTCATGACATTGCTTCCGGGTTACTAGATCCGAGACCCGAACAAAGCTAATTCCGGCTTTGTTCGGGTCTCCGGCCAGTTGGCGGACGTGGCGGCTGGTCGCTCGGGCCTCCTCAGTGAGAGGGGAGACCCGAGCGGAGTGGCGGCGGGGGGGGGGGGGGGGTGTTTCAGACACATTACCTCACGCTGCTTGTAATAGCTGAGCCGCTGCTTAGCCACATTGGTTATTACAAGAAAGCCGACTGTCCGCTCTAAAGAACGGTACCAGGGGGGGTTTGGCAGCTGCAGGCTTCATCCCGGTACAACCCCTTGAAGCAATAGATACGTTTGTAACCGATACCGATTTGAAAAAATAAAATTGATATTGGCCGCACCAATAATCGGCCGACCCCTATTAAGAACTGCAAGCCGACAGCCGCAAAGGCTGTTGGCACTTGTACTTTATTCATTCACAGATCTCTGTGACTGAATGATGCAGTCATATGGGCAGAGCCCCACACGGCTGCATTCTTTTAAATTTGTGACAGCGGGTGCGGGAAGAAGATCCCCGGCTGCTGTCAAAATGGGGGGGATCAGGGAGAGGCCGAAGGAGTGGGAACATGTGGGGGGAGCATGTAACATGTTCCCAAAGATGAACTGATCTTTTTAATGTTTTACATGTAGATTATATTGTTTGTCCTAAATATTATTTATGGACTTTTTTTCTTCTCCCACATCCCAAAAAATAAATAAAAAATCTCCACAAATGTGCTGTCCTGTATAGAGTGGGCTGGCACTTCTGGTAATTCTTATTGGTCCATCACTGTGACAAGCTCTTGCACCGGCCAATAGGAATGTGTTGAAGACGGGAAACGTACATGTAGTGTATAAAAGTGAGCCAACTCCTGACAGAGAACAGATGAAAGTATGAAAAAGATACACATTTGTTCTATGTCCTCATGCATAATAACCTTTTACTGATTAGCATTACATGTTGTGGTAAGTTTTTATTCATATGGATTTGCATTGTGTCCTGTGATTCCTCTGTTCATGTATGTGTGGTCTTCCTACAGGTGGCCTGAACCTAGGCATCTTTGACACCTGTCTGATTACTGAGGAAATTGCCTATGGATGTACTGGTATTCAGACTGCCATAGAGGCCAACTCCCTGGGGGTGAGTATGTGAAGAGTTAAAACTGAACTCCCAGCCTTTTTATCACTATTGTACATGCTCCTCTCCTGCACTGAAATGGCTTACTCTAATTTTACTGCACACTTTGACTGTCTCAGTGTGCATTAGAAGCTGCAGCAAGTCAGGTAGAGAGACCCCTCATTTCCTAGCTGGACATCCAGCATCATCTAGCTCATCCCTCACCAGCTTTACAGTCCCTGGCCCATTCCAAGAACTTGTAGAATGCTTGTTTTGGGGGGGTTGTTTGTATTTCTCTGTTAATGTGTACATTGCAGGATCAGTGTGGGGAGATTTTGTAGCCAGGCACTAGTAACAAGAGGGGGGCATCAGTGAACATGAGATTCTCCACTCATCACCCCTAGAGGGCGACATCTGAGCAGTCCTACATTTCTGTTACTACATCTTGTGGACTACATATTAAAACTGGACTTGTCCATAAATGTAACGAAGAACAAATCTTGGTGCCCAAATAGAATCATTTCATGGCTACATGAGAGCATCAAAGGCAGATTTTTGTCTGCCATGGGTAACAAGTATTCTTCCTATTGGCACCTTTTTATGCAATAGGCCCAATATTATTCTAAATGTAAATGTTCTTTTGGTCATAGCAACTACTCGGCTAATGCAGCCGAGACAAAAAAAGGCAGAATATGGTTCGTACACTCAGTCCCGGTTCACACTGGTGCGATGCGGGAAAATCCCCGATTCCAGTGCGGATTGCCACATCACACCTGAATCGCACACTGGTTCATGCTGACATCTGTGAGCCACTGGGGGTGTCAATGTAAAGTGAATGACACCCCCCCCCCCCCCCCCAAATCGGATTGCAGTGCAAACTGTTAAATGGTACACCCAGGCGATCCGATTCCAATGCGGACCAAAAAAAGGGTCCTGCACAGTTTTGGAGAGAATGCGATTTCAGCCATATATTTTGTATGGCTGAATTCACATTGCACAGACATCGCATGTGATCTGCACAGCAATGCGGTGCGAATCACATGCAATGTTTGTCACCACACAAGTGTGAACCCAGCCTTAGGGATGCTTTTCACACAGAAGACTTGGTATGATTACAAGGTTTGTTAGCGCTCTGAAGACCTGAGAGAACATTGGGGGTTATTTACTAAAGGCAAATCCACTTTGCACTTGTAGTTTGCACTTAAAGTGCAAAGTACACTTGAAATTGCACTGAAAGTGCAGTCGCTGTAGATCTGAGGGGGACATGCAAGGAAAATAAAAAACAGCATTTTAGCTTGCACATGATTGGATGATAAAATCAGCAGAGCTTCCCCTCATTTCAGATCTACCCCTCAGATTTACAGCGACTGCACTTCCAAGTGTAGTTTGCACTTGTAGTGCAAAGTGGATTTGCCTTTCGTAAATAACCCCCATAGTATTCAAAGATGGTGACAGATGTGTTAATTTTTACAGCAAATGCCAGTGATCATAGCCGGCAATGAGGCACAGCAGAAGAAGTACCTGGGAAGAATGACAGAAGAACCTTTGATGTGTGTAAGTAGAGAGTTTGGAGTTATTTTTATGCTGTTTGCATTGTTCTCTGCTGGCTTTTGAGTCCGGAGCGCTATTCTTTTGAATGGAAAGAAAGAAAAAGCCGGGAGGAGAGCCTGATCTTCTTTAAATGAAAGATCCCTCAAGGGTTTTTTTTTAGCAACAAAGTTTGTGTTTGAAAAGAGAAGCAATAAATTGATATTTATTTGTTTGTGTCATGGTATCAAAAAAGTATTTCCATAAATACACAGGAGCCTGGTCTTCTAGCCCTTCAAAGCCACATGGCTGGCCTCGGAGTTTGCTGCAATGTTAAGCGCACAGAAAATTCATGTGATGCAGGCTGCACACCTCAGCCTTCATTTTATGAATGGGATATTACATTGCAGTATATAGCAAAAAGTGAGATTATAGATCTTTTTGTAAAGACGCATTATTTTTTTTTACATGTGGGGGAGATGTACTAAATCTGAGGCGCTCAGAATCTGGTGCCACTGTGCATAGTAACCAATCCGCTTTTAACTTCAGCTTGTTTGTTTAAGCTTTGACATTATTACCTGGAAGCTGATTGGTTTCTATGAAGAGCTGCACTAAATTTTGCACCCTCCAGTTTAATTAAGCCTTGGTTCACACCTGTGTGGCTTGGAAAACGCGCTACTTCAGCATGATTTCAAAGCCGTACATCAGTGCGATCTGCACTGCTGATTTCATTGCGACTTTAACATAGGTCTATGCAAGTCGCAATGAAATTGGTAAAAAGTAGTGCAGGAACCTTTCTCATAACCACTGCGACACGAGACGTGGAGATATGAACGGTTCCATTGCCGGCAATGGGGTGCGACTTGTCAAATGCGATTTGGATTTTTGTCCTATCACACCGGTGTGAATGGGTGCTAAATCTCCCCCATAGTGTCAGATAAAACGTGGCATACAGTAGTAGCACACTTTGGGGGAGATTTACTAAATATGGTGCAGCTGTACATCTTATTCAGCTTCTTACTTCAGCTTGGTCAATTTAACCTTTGGCAATAAAACCTGGAAGCTGATCTGTGTGCATCAGTTTTAGTAAATCTCCCGCTCTGTGTATAATATGTATTCTTGTTTTATCAGTTTTGTTCATTACAGATGCAATTTTTTATTTATTTTTTTATTAATTTTTTTGTATGTTTTAAAAAAAAAAAGACCAATAAAAATACAAATATGCATCAAGGACAAATACAGAGAAAATCGTGATAGCCAACAGAAGTACAGTAAAACCTTGGTTTGAGAGTAACTTGGTTTGCAAGCATTTTGCAAGACAAGCTAAATTTTTAAATAAAATTTGACTTGATATACAAGTAGCGTCATGTCACACCTGAGTATAAAAGAGAAGAGAGACGCCTCTAAGTGTAGCAATATGGTTACATTTAATGAAGGTACAACATTTAGCAACATATTGCTACACTTAGTGGCGCCTCTTTTCTCTTTTTATACTCTGTAGCTCCTGCTGGATTTTGCTTCTAATCCCCTTGTGGAGGCTTCCATTTGTGGATGGACATTTTATGGTTATACAACCTGGTCACATTGCTATAATCTTTTTATATGGACTATAAACTGAAGGGCTTATGAATAAATGGTTGTGGAACGAATCATTTGAGTTTCCATTATTTCTTATGGGGAAATTCGCTTTGATATACAAGTGCTTTGGATTACCAGCATGTTTCTGGAACGAATTATGCTCGCAATCCAAGGTTTTACTGTATATCGTAAAAAGACAAACTTCTTACATGGCTGAAGGGTTTGAGTGAATCAAGATCCTTTTGGCATATCACAGCATAATCCTCCAGCATAACAAACAGAAACATGTCAGATAATAAACAAAATATGGAGAAAGCAGATGAGGGAGAAAGGGGACACCGTGAATCTCAGAATGTAAAAATCAGAAGATCAGCATTGCAAAATCAAATAAACATAAGAAATAGCAATCTAAGGCTCTGGAAGAACAGCTTCAGGGCAATAAACAGAATCGTCCCAAATTTTATTAAACCTTGGTATTGAATCCTCAATTACCGAAGTCAGGTGTTCCATCCTGCGTATATTGGCTACAGTAAACAGGAGTTGGGAGCCAGTGGGAGGAGAATGAGACTACCAACAACATGGATTTACTCTTTTTGCCGCTAGTAAAATTTACAGATACATTTTTATGTGTAGTTCAATGACAATCGGTCTTCACAACAGTCTTCTAGACATGCTCTTCAATTTTGTGTATTGTATCTGGAATGAACCCAACGTGGCCCTTTTGCTTACCGAGAGTTTGTATTTTGCTAAACTATAACTAGTCAATATGGTACATTATCCTACAGGCCTACTGTGTAACTGAACCTGGAGCTGGTTCAGATGTGGCCGGCTTGAAGACCAGAGCAGAGAAGAAGGGCGATGAGTACATCATCAATGGACAGAAGATGTGGATCACCAATGGGGGCAAAGCTAACTGGTATGGTGTTGAGTTCTTTATGTATTGTTTGTTTTATTTCTTCCGTGCTCATTTGGCCCTTAGCCCTCATTTACACAGGGTAAAGTAAAGCATAAGCCTGTGGAGGACCATGTTTACCCACATGGGGATTGCACAGGTGTTCCCATTGATGTCAGCAGGCACAGGTGCTGCTCCCAATCTGACGTCTGCACTGGGGTCATGCACCCAAGCAGATAAGTGTGTATTTGGGGCCATGCACCCGCATAGATGTCAGATAAGGAGCAGCATCTCTCAGTTCAGCTGCTGTGTCCCAATTGACATCATTGGGACTGGCTGCACAGGGATGCATGGATCACCTGTGAGTCCCCGGGTGGGTTAAACAAAGCCAACCATTTGCATGCGCTTTAGTATGACCCACATAAACGACAAAGTTGACAGAAAATTGGTATTTTAGCGATGGGTAGGAGTTTGACTCTTAAAGTGGTTTTATAAAGCTCCTAAGGCTAGACTTGTCTCTCGCCATAGTCTGTCTCCCTCTGTTGCAGTAGGTCAGGATTACACTTGTCTGTATTCTCTCTTCCTATAAAGTATTTTTATTTTTATATTGGATAAGTAAGGGAGGGTAATTTTTTATTTTTTTTCCCCCATCTGCCTCCCATTGGGGAGATTTCCCTTCACTTCCTGTGCCATAATCAAAATGGGATGTGAGAGGAAATCCCTGCAAATTAAGGGAATCCCTTGGGGGGCCTTCAGGTCACCAGAACTAGTGTCCCCAATGGAAGATTCCCCCTCCTATTACTTTTCTGGGGACAACCCAAAATTTGGGATTTTTCACTTTCACTGATAATGGTAAACTGGAAAAATAGAGAGGGTGAATCTTCTTACAGGGTCATAGACAGCAATAAAAATGACAGGTGTTCTAATCCCTTTCCACTCTGTCCAAAACAATAAAAAAAGTTTTGCTTTTAGTTCTACTTTAAAGTAGGAGTAAACATAGCCTAGTAAAGCCTATAAATAAGGCATTACCTATAGGTACTGTAAATATCTCCTAAACATGCACCGTTTAGGAGATATTTACTATACATGCAGCCAGTGACCTCACCGGCACATGCGCTCTGAAGGTACGGCCACCCGAGCCGCTTCTTCAGAGTCATGTTCTATAAATGGTGGCTCCCGCGTGCATGTGCAGGAGTGATGTCATCGCGGCTCCGGCCAGTCACAGAGCCGGAGTCTGCAAACCCGCATGGAAGACTGGTGAAGATGGAAGCCCTCTCAGCGGTGACTGCTCGCTGCTGGAAGGGCTTTGTTCTAAGGTAAGTTTCACATAATGTGCTAGTATGGGATGCATATTAGCACATTATGGCTTTACCTTGCAGATTTAAAAAAAAAATGTCGGCAGTTTACTACCGCTTTAAGGCCTAACCCACTTTTGCTTTCTAATTTGGAGAATTCTGTCTTGCGTTGTGAAATTAGCCGAAAAGGGCATGCTTCACTAGTGAGCTCCCACCCCCAGTACAGAGGGCTTTCCTCTATATTCCTCCCCAGCGCACACATACGTTTTTCCTAATCGTTCAGGGTACAGGATCTTGGGCTCAGCCATGGGTTATACCAAGCTACGTTCAGGTGACTGCACATTGGCAAAAGCTGCCGGAACATTCCCTCTAACCTTTCCCAGTCCCAGCTAGCCTCATCATTTTGCTAGTGGATAGATAATGGACATCTTGTTTGTTATCACTCACTCACTCTCACACAAGTTCCTGCACAATCACCAATCCTACCCAAATAAAATTTCCTTTTGCTGACGCTTACACTGTCATTTGTTTCCACACCACCAATAGACTGTTATCTAAGTGCAGCTTCCTTTTTGTATGTTATTAATCAACCAATAAACTATTCATATATCCCATGCAATACACAAAACACATTTTAAACCTATAAAAAATATATACACCCATCAGCGCTATGAACAAAAAAGTAATGATAAAATAATAACTTAATAAATGACCCCCCCCCCCCCAAAAAAAAAAGTGACACAGATGCTGTGTGTGTGGGGGGTTTTTGTTTGGTCTTTTTTGTTTTTTTACATTTCGGTCTTTTTTAGTTTGTTTAGCAAAAAATAAAACCCCAGAGGTGATCAAATACCACCAAAAGAAAGCTCTATTTGTAGGAAGAAAATTTATAAAAATTTAGTTTGGGTACAGTGTTGCGTGACCGCGCAATTGTCATTCAAAGTGCGACAACGCTGAAAGCTGAAAATTGTCCTGGGCAGAAAGTGCCCGGTATTGAAGTGGTTAATCTTGGTTTCATCCGTCCAAAGAATGCTTTTCCAGAACTGGTGTGGCTTTTTTAGATGTTTTTTGGCAAAGTCTAATCTGGCTTTTCTATTCTTCAGGCTTATGAATGGTTTGCACCTTGTGGTGAATGAACCCTCTGTATTTGCTCTCGTGAAGTCTTCTCTTGATTATAGACTTTGACAATGATACTTCCACATCCTGGAGAGTGTCCTTCACTTGTCTGGATGTTGTGAATGGGGTTTTCTTTACCATAGAGAGGATCCTGTGATCATCCACCACTGTTTTCCGAGGACGTCCAGGCCTTTTTATGTTGCTGTGCTCACCAGTACGTTCTTCTTTCCTCAGAATGTACCAAACTGTTGATTTGGCCACTCCTAATGTTGCTGCTATCTTTTTTTTAATTTTTTTGAATTTTTTTTTGAAGCCTTACAATGGCCTGTTTCACTTGCATTGATGGCTCCTTTGAACGCATGATGTAGGTTCACAGCAATAGATTCCAAATGCAAACACCACACTCGAGCCCCGTACACACGGTCGGACTTTTGGCCAACAAACTTCATTTTGAGCAAGTTGGACCAACAATCCGACCGTGTGTACGCTCCATCGGACAAACTTTTTTTTTTCTTGTTTTCATCGGACAAAAGTTGGGTCTGCAAACGGACAAACTTTTGCCCAACAAAAGTCCGATGGAGCAAAGTCCGACCGTGTGTACAGAAAACCATCGGACTTTTGTCCGATGGACAAAACAACTAATGTTAAAATCAACCAACAATAGCAGAAGTTGACCAAAGGGTGGCGGTAAAGAGCAGAAAAACCACGTGATGTTGGAAAAAGTTTTGGGAAAGTTTGCAGAAAAGTCCGAGCGTGTGTATGCTGTGGGTGTTCCCGACCAACTCCGTTCGGACAAAAAAACACAGAAAAGTCAGATGGAAGTCCGACCGTGTGTATGGGGCTTTAGAATCAACTCCAGACCTTTTTTTACCTGCTTAATTGATGACGAAATTAAGGAGTAACCCACACCTGGCCATGAAACGGCTTTTGATTCAATTGTTCAATTACTTTTGGTCCCTTTAAAAAAGGGAGGATGGCTATTCTTAGGAGCTGTAATTCCTAAACCCTTCCTCTGATTTGGATGTACAAACCCTCAAATTAAACTTGAAAGTGTTCCATAGCCGTTATATAACTATAGCTTAAAGGTGTTGTAAAAAATGGAAGCTGATTGATTTCTCTGCAGAGCTGCACCAGATTTTGCACTCTCCAGCTTTAGTAAATCACTTTGCAGTATTGTGAACCTAGCCTGGCCCTTAATGGCTCAAAAAGTAAAAAACATATTGCTTCCTGCGAAAAAGAACTTGTCCTTTGTTAAAAGTATAATAAAATTACCTCATATAAAATCCATGACATAAAAAACATCTTTTTATAAAATATAAAACTCATTTATATGCTTAAAGCGGAGGTCCACCCTGAAAAAATCTTTACATTAAAAATCCTAAAAAAAAAAAAATTCATAGAAAAAAATAAAAAAAAATTATACTCACCCTAAATGCCTGTTGCTATGCGGAAGTCCCCTAATCTGCCTCTAATGTTACTCTTCTCGTCTGCGGTGGGTCTCCTTCCTCTTCTTGTGAATGCCTTCTGGGAACTGTATGTATCCCAGGAGGCAAGCCGTCCATTCACAAAGCGTCGTGCAAGTGGCGCATGCGCAGTAGGAAACGGGCAGTGAAGCCTTACGGCTTCACTGCCTGTTTCCCTTACTCAGGATGGAGGAGCCGGGACCTGCCAGCAGCGATCGATTGCCGTGGCGGGACCGACATCGTGGGCGAGTAGGACAGGTAAGTGTCCTTATTAAAAGTCAGCAGCTACAGTGTTAGTAGCTGCTGACTTTTTTTTTTTTTTTTTTTTTTGTGGCTGCACCTCCACTTTTAAGAGGAGCAAATGTTGAATTCGAGCGCCATCTAGTGTACAAATTGTAAATTGTAACCCTATATAACAATTTAAAACGGCCAGCTTTGCTTCAACTTGCCAGTAATCTCTGAAAATTCCTTCCTTATATGCTTTTCATCTCGGTAGTTTTTTGACAGGTTTTATTGGTTATTAGTGACACTTTAAGGTTCCTTGGTTGGTGGTACAGCATTCATAAATGTCCCATCTTTGGGTGCGTTCTCCTGGTGTCTATGCAAAAACCTATGCAAAAAATTAGGGTTGTAACGATGCACCACTCTGTCAGGATGGACTTTCAGGATGGAGAGCAGGGGAAGGAGCCGGTAAATATGTAATTTATTGGCTCCTTCCTTTTCTGAATGAACAGATTCAGTCATCACTGTCTATTCATGACTGAGCATCGTAGACGGTGTCTACGATGCTTCAGTTTATGAATGGAGAGGAGCCTCTGGTCTCTTCTCCATTAATCTTTAGTGCAGCTGAGGCTGCAGAGAAAGGAACTAGTGAATTTGTGTCCTCGGCCCCTTTCCCTGCCTCAAAGGGGTCTGTTTAGACCCCTGATATCTCACCAAAGCCCCCCCCCCCCCCCAAACAGGGCTGATTAAAAAAATAAATAGAAAAAAAGAGAATTGTAATAAATATTAAAAAGAGGGAGTACGACTACCTCTAAAGCATATGTAATTACAAACTA
This sequence comes from Rana muscosa, assembly GCA_029206835.1. Taxonomy (NCBI): domain Eukaryota; kingdom Metazoa; phylum Chordata; class Amphibia; order Anura; family Ranidae; genus Rana; species Rana muscosa. The sequence goes on from CM055120.1 coordinate 48,107,036, forward strand.
TACATAGAAGCTAAACCTTGATAACAATTCAATCAAACTTTACACACACACACCTCCAAAAGTAATTGTAAAGGAAAAAATGTTATTAAAAAAAAATAACAAGAATATTATACTTGCCTGCTCTGCAGTGGTTTTGCACAAAGCAGCCCTGATTCTCCTTTTCTCAGGTCCCTCGCTGGAGCTTTGGGCCCCTCCCATCCAGTGCCCCCAGAGCAAGCGGCTTGCATTGTGGGCACCCAAGCAGGCTCGGCTCTCTCTCCTCATTGGCTCACTGGCCAATGGCTCCTGCTGCTGTCTAAGCCAATGAGAAGGGAGAGTCCCCGGAGAGCCGAGGCTAGATCGCAATGAGGCTCCGGTAAGTTTTTAGGGGGCTGCAAACAGAAGGTGTGTAAGCTGCTTGCTGTGGGTGCACTCGTGCGTGCTCGCTCCCGAGCCGGCTCTCAGCGTCCATAAGATACAGAGAGCGCGGCTTAGCCCCGCCCCCCACTCCTATCTCACTGGCTGTGATTGACGGCAGCAGAAACCAATGGCTCCTGCTGCTGCATCTCAGCCAATCAGGAGGGAGAGATTCAGCAGAGACTCGGGTCTCTTGCACATCTCTGGATCGAGATTGGGCTTGGGTAAGTATAAGGGGGAGCTGCACACTGAGGCTTGGTTCACACCATTGCGAATTGGATGCGGTTTTCCCTGCATCCCATTCGCAATAGCAGGAGATTTTGTCCGACTCTCTATGGAGCCGGTTCACCTATCTCCGCTGCGGCTCTGGTGCAAGTTCTATGTGTCTCTTTGGTTTGTTTCAGGTCCTAATTCAGCACAGGACCCCTGCTGGGAGCTGCATCGGTATTAGGTGTGAACCCAGCCTGAAGGTTTTCTTTTACCTTCATGCATACAGTGCATGAAGGTAAAAAACCTTCAGCCTTTACAACCACTTTTACTTTACCCCCACATAGCCACTTCATTGGAAAGATGAGGACACATTTACAGCCACACAGGCAGTGCCTACCCTCCAATCAGAACAGAAAGAGACTAAATATTGACAGGTCAGACTCCAGGTAGTTTATTAGCAAGTTAGCTGAGCTCCTTTGGTTAGCTGATCAGAGGCAGCAGACCGATCAACTGAAGAAGCTTACATGGCAGACTGACAAGGCAATGCTGTTATTGGGGAATGAATAAAGGCAATTTGACATCCAGTAAGATTTTGTCTGTTTTGAAGGTTTTTTTTCTAATGTGTTTATGAAAGCTTATATTTAAGGTCAATGTCCAGGTTCCTTACTGCCCTACCTCTGTGAGCCCTGGGTGTTCAAAATCAACCTCCTTGGGGTGCACTGGGCTTACAGGAGAATGCTACAGGGAACAGGGCACGCCATTATGTAATGCTGCTCTGTGCAACATTCAAAAATGCCCACCTCTGCTGCAGGAAGAAGAGGACTCGGGGAGTTCATATGCTAAACTACTTGGAAGACTGCTGCAAGAAAAGTGCATTTTAAACATAATTGGACTTTAAAGTAAGGGAAGAAATTCCAATAAAAGAATGATGCACAGATTAATTTTTACAGGCCTCCCTAGCACGGGTTACTGCGGAAAAAGTAGCGATTTAAGCAGCTTCCAGATTTTGAGCTTGCTTCTGTTTCCAGCTACATAGCAATCTGTTTTGTTCTGTTCCGCAGGTATTTTCTTTTGGCACGGACTAATCCTGACCCCAAATCCTCAACGGGAAGAGCTTTTACTGGATTTATTGTAGATGCTGACACTCCTGGAGTACAGCCTGGAAGAAAGGTAGATCTATGCGTATTATTACTAGAGGTCCAAATCCAACATAAAAGACTTCCTATAAATTATTTTAATGATTGGGTTTACATATTTGTTATAGGGGAACTGCACCTTACCTATAAAATATGACATTTTATATCCCCAACACTTGTCCCTGGAAAAAAAAAAAACTAGTGCGTGGAGGCATGCAGGCAAAGTTCTCCTTACACTGCTTTTCTCTGGCACGGCCATCTGGAATCGAGATCTGATGCATGCATAAACACACTCTGGGGGTCTTTGCCAGGTCCATGGGACCTGACAGAGCCTCGTGGCAAATCTGTGCAGGTATGCCGACCTCTGTCAGCAAGCTAGCAGAGACCCTGTGATGTTTTTGCACATGTGCGAGATCCTGTGAACTGCCTTCTAGGATGCGTGATGTAGACCTCCCAAGAGACATTTTGTGGGAGCTCCAGGAATCCAGCCAATTTGTATAATTGCTAGATTACTCGGGGTCAAGTACTGAGCGCCAGCAGCATAACAATCGATATACTTCCGATGCTTCTGGTCTCGGCTACTGTGCCTGCCCCTCGCCTCCTTTTTGTTTAATCTCAGAGCACTTTTTATCATGTAAACTCCTTCAGAAAATCCAAAGGCTTCTGTGAATGAACAGAAGAGGGGAAGGGTGGCCAGAGCTGCTGATGTATGAGAGAGCAGCGTTTCTTCTGTCAGAGCCCCAGCAGTGCAGTAATAGTTGTACTCTGGGAGCTCCATAAAACTGTGCCATGTAAATTTAAAGTGGTTGTAAAGGCTGAAGCTCTGTGTGTCTTGTGGACACATAGAGCGGGGCTTGGGAGCGAGCATGCACCAGTGCCACCATAGCAAGCGGCTTGCTATCGGGGGTACTGGTCGAGGGGGAAGAGCCAGGGGCGGCGACGGGGGACCTGAGAAGAGAGGATCAGGATTGCTCTGTACAAAACCACTGCACAGAGCAGGTAAGTATAACGTGTGTGTGTGTGTGTGTGTGTGTGTGTGTGTGTGTGTTTTTCTTTCTCGTACATCACGGGACACAGAGCGACATAGTCATTACTAATGGGTTATATAGATACCGTCAGGTGCTGGCACTGGCAACTTCCAAAACCGGAAGTACCCTCCCCTATATAAGCCCCTCCCATCCGGGAGCACCTCAGTTTTTTGCCAGTGTCTAAGGTGTTGGCCAAGAAGAAACATGTGTTTTTCACTGAGCTTGCGTACAGGTTCTTTTGGGCCTCAGTAAGCTATTCCGGATCCGACCAAAAAAGCTTCATAGCTAAACGGTCGGTACCCGGGCCTTGCAGAGAAGAGCAAGGTTTTGCCTGTAATGCTTCTCTTAGGAGAGCTGGACCCTGGGATCCAGAGCTCTGGTCATACCCACGACCAAGATGTTTTCTGTGCAGGGTGCTATACAGGTCCAGGGGAGTGGAATCCTTGGGAACCCGGTCCCTGAAGGTTTGATTACAATGCCTGCCGTGATAGGTGAAGTTTGGGCTTTTGTGGACCAAACAAAGTCCTGCGGCGGGGAACAGGTAAGTGGGGGCCCCCAGGAACTTGGTTCTATTGGGGGACCCCCAAGCCTAATTTGTCTTTCTGTCTGTTACCTAATGGTATTCCCGCAAAATTCTGTGCATGCCTGTAACTACTAAAAAAATGTAATAATTTTTAATGGTGGTCAAGAAAAAAAAAAAAAAAATTTTTTATATATATATTTAATATATTAGACTGCGGTACCTGTGTTTGTCCACTAGAGGCCACTGTGGAATGTTTTCTTGTCATGTGGACTAGTTTCTTCTCAGCAGAGCAAGTCCAGGCAGATGGTGAGTTCTCTCATGGGAAACTGCTTCCTCTGCCATGTTGCAATGCTCGTCCATCCCCCGGCCTGCGGCAAAGAGGGGCCCTGGCTCTTGTCCCTAGTTTCCATTTTTTCGAAATTAGCGCCAAAGGCGCACGTGGCCGCGCGCGTGCGCATGCACGCGCCTCTATATATAGAGGTGAGCCGGAAAAGGGGGCGGAGCCTGGGGGATGACGCTCTGTGCGCGCCGCAGCGCTTCTGCGCATGTGCGGGCGTCCCAGCATGATAAAAATCACAATATTGTGTGGTGAGCTGGCTATGAAGTGCAGAGACAGAGCTGGCAACATTTAAAAAAGGGCATACAGCAAGCGGTTGATACAGGCATCCCCTAGAAAGGCACATTAGTAGACACCAACTGTTTCTTATAGCAGCATTTATGCTAGACTATTGTCAGTAACTGGTGTATTTCGGCTGGAATACCTCAGCTTTGTGGCTTAGGAATATGCCGTCTAAAAACTCCGGGACTAGAAATTCCAGGAGGAATAGGGGGTCTCCATCGGGCTCTGAGGATCTTGGGCATGCTTTGGCTGCACCAGTCTCCCCTGAAGAATCAGAGGTTAGTGACCGTAGAGCACCCTCAGGAGTACCTGGTACTGTGGCTGTCCTCAGTTCACCTGCTCCTGTGTATGTAACAGAGGAGGTTTTTTCCTCAGCTCTGGGAGGGCTGGAAGAGAGATTGTCAGCATTGATCGCGGCTTCCCTGTCACAGGAGAAAAGCGCCCGATCTCCGTCTCCTCCCTCAGAGTGCCTGTTAACAGAGCAACAGTCCCATACAGGGATCGACCTACCTGAAGGGGATCAGGATGAGGTCGATTCGGTTGTAGAGGAATCAACAGTGGAAGAGCCATTCTCAGCATCACATGCTGAAAGATTATGGGTTCAGTCCCTGACTAATATGGTCCGATCAGCATTTAAAATGCCACTTGCGGAGCCATCATCCACTTCTGTCTCCTCGTTGGGGTCGCTAAAAGCTCCCCAGACTGTTTGTTCCTTTCCGATCCATCCTTTACTGGAAGGGCTCATTTACCAGGATTGGGAGCATCCTGACAAAATATTTACTCCCCCTAAGAGATTTCCGGTGGTCTATCCCATGGAGGATAAGTTCATCAGAAAATGGAAGGTCCCTATAGTGGACGCAGCCATCTCTTGTGTGAATAAATCACTGACATGTCCGGTGGATAATGTCCAAATGTTCAAGGACCCAATAGATAAAAAATTGGAGTCCTTATTAAAATCTGCTTTTTCTACAGCAGGATTGGTAACACAACCAGCAGTGGCAGCTATTGGGGTCTGCCAAGCAGTGAAGGATCAGTTGAAACAGGTCTTAAGGGACTTGCCAGATCAGCAGGCTCTTGCCCTAGCTGATCTACCTAGAGCCTTATGCTTTGCGGTGGACGCCATAAAGGATTCAATCCATCAGGCCTCCCGCCTTACGCTGTCTGTAGTACATATGCGCAGGCTTCTATGGCTCAAAAACTGGTCTGCTGAAGCTCCCTGTAAAAAATTGCTGGTCAGCTTCCCATTTCATGGTGAGCGCTTATTTGGGGAAGACCTGGACAAGTATATCCAGAGAAATTCCAGCGGTAAAAGTACACTTTTGCCGGTTAAAAATAGAGTTAGAGGTCCCTCTTTTAAGAGGCCGGCTTCTCCAGTCCCTAGGGCATCGGCTGTGAAACAGTTCCGACGGCCTCCTCGGTCAAATCCCGGAGGTAAAAATCAGGGACAGTTGCAGGGTAACAAGAAGCCCTGGAGCAGGAGAGGTACAAAACCTCCCCCAAAGTCAAATGCATGAAGGGTTGCCCCCACTCAATCGGGTGGGGGGAAGACTTCAGTTGTTCACAGAGACCTGGCGGGACACGATCCGAGACAGATGGGTGCTCTCCGCAGTAAATCTGGGATACAAATTGGAGTTAAAAAACTCCCCTCCTTCCCGCTTTATAAGGTCAAACGTGCCAAGGGATCCCCAGAAGAGAGGATCCCTCCTGTTGGCACTGGAACAATTATTGCTCCAAGCAGTAATTATAGAGGTTCCCCTGGAAGAATGGGGGTGCGGGTTTTACTCAAACCTCTTTACAGTTCCGAAGCCAAACGGGGACGTGAGGCCCATATTAAATCTAAAAGGGCTAAACAAATTCCTACATATCAGGACTTTCCGGATGGAGTCGATCCGATCGGTAGCCACTGCCCTACAAGGGGAGGAATGGTTAGCCTCGATCGACATCAAAGATGCTTATTTGCACATTCCCATCTTTCCAGCCCACCAAAAATTTCTACGCTTTGCGGTAGAAGGGCGCCATTTTCAGTTCAGAGCCTTACCCTTCGGTCTGGCCAGAGCACCAAGAGTGTTCACAAAAATTCTGGCCCCATTATTGGCCAATCTAAGAACACGAGGTGTAACGATAATGGCATATCTAGACGACTTGTTGCTGATAGACCACTCAGTGGAAAAACTAGAAGTGGTTGTTCACGAGACAATCAAGTATCTGGAATATCACGGTTGGATTATCAACCGAGACAAGTCAGCCCTAAAACCAGTCAAAAGTCTGGAATACTTGGGGCTAAGGCTGGATTCAGACCAGAGAAAAATTTTCTTGCCTCAAGAAAAGGGGTTGTCTTTGAGAGATTTGATCCACTTAGTGGGTTCAAAAAGACAGCCATCCATACGCCTGTGCATGAGGCTGCTGGGAAAAATGGTGGCATCATTCGAAGCAGTACCCTACGGTCAATTCCATTCAAGGAAGTTGCAAAGGGCCATACTGTCAGCCTGGAACAAAAAAGTTCAGGCTCTGGACTTACCAATGTCCTTGTCCCCTTCCGTTCGCAAGAGCCTCCGCTGGTGGTTGGTTCCCCAGAATCTGGAAAAAGGGAAATCCTTCAGTCCGATTTCCTGGAAGGTGGTCACTACAGATGCCAGCCTTATAGGCTGGGGAGCAGTACTGGAGCAATGGTCTCTCCAGGGCAGATGGTCGGATGCGGAAAAGGCCCTGCCCATCAATCTCTTAGAGATACGAGCAGCCCGGTATGCCCTAGTAGCATGGACATCCAAACTCCAAGGGTCCCCTGTCAGAATTCAATCAGACAATGCCACAGCAGTGGCATATATCAATCGTCAGGGGGGCACCAGGAGTCGTGCAGCCCAAAGGGAAGTAAATTACATCCTGAGATGGGCAGAAAGATATGTCCCAGCCATATCTGCGGTATTCATTCCAGGGGTGGAGAATTGGAAGGCGGACTTTCTAAGTCGCCAACAATTATGCCCAGAGGAATGGTCCCTTCATCCCGAGGTTTTCCGGACAATATGTCAGCGGTGGGGAACACCGGATGTAGATCTGCTAGCATCCAGATTCAACACAAAAGTGGACAGGTTTGTCTCTTGGACAAGGGATCCCCTAGCTTGCAGGGCTCGGATGCCCTAGTGTTCCCTTGGGATCAGTTCAAGCTGATATATGCATTTCCACCGCCACAATTGTTACCTCGATTACTCCGCAGAATCAGGGTAGAAAAGAAACCAGTGATTCTGGTGGCTCCAGCGTGGCCCCGAAGAGCATGGTACGCGGAGATTGTAAAAATGTCTGTGGGGAGTCCTTGGACCCTCCCACATCGTCCGGACCTGCTTTCGCAAGGACCGATATACCACCCTTCCTTACCAGCCCTAGGTTTGACGGCCTGGCTATTGAAGCCCACATTCTAAAAAAGAGAGGGCTCTCTAATGCTGTGGTATCTACCATGATCAATGCCAGGAAGCCGGTATCCAGGCAGATCTACTATAGAATCTGGAAGGCGTACATCGCCTGGTGTGAGGCCAAGAAATGGCATCCACGTAAATACGTAATAGGTAGGATTCTGGACTTCCTACAATGGGCTGTAGATAGGAAGCTTGCCTTGAGTACTATCAAGGGTCAGATTTCGGCCTTGTCAATATTTTTTCAAAGGCCCTTGGCTTCGCATTCACTAGTCAAAGCCTTTATACAAGGAGTGATGCGTATTAGTCCTCCGGTTAATATTCCCATATGTCCATGGGATCTAAACTTGGTTCTGTCGGTTTTACAGAAACAACCATTTGAACCATTACAGCATATTTCCTTGGTGCTTCTCACCAGGAAATTGATTTTTCTAGTAGCCATTTGTTCGGCTAAAAGAGTGTCGGAATTAGCAGCTATGTCCTGTAAAGAGCCATATCTGGTTATCCATAAGGACAGAGTAGTATTACGTCCTCAGCCAGCCTTTCTTCCTAAGGTGGTATCGAGGTTTCATTTGAACCAAGATGTGGTTCTTCCTTCTTTTTTCCCCAAACCTACTTCGGTAGAGGAAAAGTTATTGCATTCTTTGGATGTAGTAAGAGCAGTTAAAGCTTATCTAAAAGCCACTGCTCAGATTCGCAGAACGGATACTTTGGTTATTCTGCCGGAAGGCCCCAGAAGGGGTCAGGCAGCGTCAAAATCTACTTTAGCCAAGTGGATTCGACAGGTCATAATACAAGCCTATGGCTTGAGAAGGAGACCGCCTCCGTTCAAAGTTAGAGCGCACTCCACGAGAGCAGTTGGAACTTCATGGGCAGTGCATCACCAGGCCTCCCTGGCTCAAATCTGTAAGGCCGCAACATGGTCTTCAGTACACACGTTTACTAGGTTCTACCAGGTGGACGTTAGAAGTCAGGAGGATGTCGCCTTTGGGCGCAGTGTGTTGCAGGCCGCAAAAGATCCTCATGTCTGATAGCGCTCAGCTTATATATGGTGTATCCCCCCCCTCATTTGGCATTGCTTTAGGACATCCCATTAGTAATGACTATGTCGCTCTGTGTCCCGTGATGTACGAGAAAGAAAATAGGATTTTTATAACAGCTTACCTGTAAAATCCTTTTCTTGGAGTACATCACGGGACACAGAGCTCCCGCCCCTCTTTGGGGACACTTATTGCTTTGCTACAAAACTGAGGTGCTCCCGGATGGGAGGGGCTTATATAGGGGAGGGTACTTCCGGTTTTGGAAGTTGCCAGTGCCAGCACCTGACGGTATCTATATAACCCATTAGTAATGACTATGTCGCTCTGTGTCCCGTGATGTACTCCAAGAAAAGGATTTTACAGGTAAGCTGTTATAAAAATCCTATTTTTTGTTTTTGTTTTTTCTGACCAAAAATGCAGCAAGCAGGATTTTTAACACCACGATGGAAGCGCAACGGACCAATGTGAAGATATACATAGAATTTTTAAAGGGATACATTTTAATTCAGCTTTTCTTGCTAAACCGCTGGCAACAAAAGTGAGTACATCCCTAAGTGAAAATGTCCAAATTGGGCCCAAAGTGTCAATATTTTGTGTGGCCGCAATTATTTTCTAGCACTTCACAGGTTGCCACTGGAGCCCTCTTCCTCCTCCATGACGACATCACGGAGCTGGTGGATGTTAGAGACCTTGCGCTCCTCCACCTTCCATTTGAGGATGCCCCACAGATGCTCAATAGGGTTTAGGTCTGGAGACATGCTTGGCCAGTCCATCACCTTTATCCTCAGCTTCTTTAGCAAGGCAGTGGTCATCTTGGAGGTGTGTTTGGGGTCGTTATCATGTTTGAATACTGCCCTGCAGCCCAGTCTCCGGAGGGAGGGGATCATGCTCTGCTTCAGTATGTCACAGTACAATTTATTTTATTTTTTTAAATAAAGCCATAGAAAGTTGGTTATACATGTGTTTCTTACTTTCTTATTTCAATAAATCTAAATAAATAATTGTAATTTCTTTGCAGGAGATGAACATGGGCCAGCGATGCTCAGACACCAGGGGCATTGTGTTTGAAGACGTCAGAGTTCCCGCTGAGAATGTCCTGATTGGGGAAGGGGCCGGGTTTAAGATCGCAATGGGGGCCTTTGATAAGACCAGACCACCAGTAAGATCTCTGTTCTATAGAAAGTCCTCTACGGTTGGAGAATAACTTTTGCATGACTGCTCATTTCCTTGTTACAGGTGGCTGCTGGTGCTGTTGGTCTCGCCCAGAGAGCTCTGGATGAAGCCACTAAATACGCGATGGAGAGGAAGACATTTGGAAAAGTCCTTGCTGAGGTATGTGAATGCCGCACAATAATATAAGTGTGTACAGATTGTAAATACAAAGTTTGCTTATCTTGTAGGCCCCCACCCACATGCAAAAAACACACCTAAATAACAGAGGAAAAAAGTAAAGCAGCCCATATCTTCTTTCTTCTTCTCCGAAACAAATGATCCGATTCCCTTTTCCAGAGACTCGATGTGGACGCTGGAATTACTCCCACTGTGCTATTGTATTCTTTCCTGACGGGTAGCCCTTTCTGCCGCCAGAATACAAAGATCAGTGTTGCTGGCTAAAGCTGGTGGCACAAATTTTGGGGAAAAACTCAACAAGCTGGTTGTACACAAGTCAACTAATCGACTTTTGTACAACCGGGTAGGCCATACATAGATCAAAATGTATCCGGTCCCTGCTGAACCGGCTGAATTTTGATCCATGTATGGCCAGTCCATGTTACAACAGCAGCTTACAGTTGTTTCTTGTATCAGTGACATCACCTGGCCTTCTCACAGGGTCCTGGCAAAGCTCAGAATCCAAATTTCATAAAAAAATAATCTCTCAGCATTGTGCAGGATTCTGTTTTAAGGCCTCCTCACCCCCTTCTATGCCACAGTTGGCATGTAATTTTTTTTGGGGCGGGGAGGTTTGACAGGTACCCAGCTCCCACCTTCTCTCGGGCCGCCTAGGCGACTCGAGTGGAAGTTCTCCTCTCCCCCACCCTTCCTGAAATCTTCTGGGACACGTCACAGAAGATTGCCCGACCATTTAGAAGGCACAGCGCGACTCGCGCGTGCGCACCCGGCTGTGAAGCCGCAAGCTGTCGCATACTTGTGGCAGCTTCAGGTGCCCATGCGATGTCGGCGCTGGATAGAACCGAGGGTTCGGGCAGCCGCATCGCTGGATCCTAGGACAGGTGAGTGTGTGTTAAGTCAGCAGCTACACTTTTTTTTTATTTTTTAAATCAAACAAGACCCGCTGCTCCAGGTGAGACCAGGAAGCCTAATGATCCAGTGGGTGCCTGCCCCGGCTCGCCTCCGCATACAATGACATAGAAGAAATGTCCGCACACCAATGTAGGTCAAAATCCTTTATTAGGACATCCCAATGCTACAAGAACAAGAGTGCTGGGTAGACGCGTTTCACACACTTGCCCATTAATGACTAAGCGCACATGAAGTGTGTGAAACGCGTCTACCCAGCAGTCTTGTTCTTGTAGCATTGGGATGTCCTAATAAAGGATTTTGACCTACATTGGTGTGCGGACATTTCTACACTTTTTTTTTTTTTTTTTTTTAGCTGCTGACTTTTAATAAACACAAAAACGAGTGGAACGCCACTTTAACCTTTTCCCATATAACAGCTTTTATACATTGGGAAGGGGGGTGTTGTCTACAAAATAGGCAGACCTTGCATTTTTGCAGGTCCTTTTTAAATAATATAAGGTTGGATAGTTAGGTATAAGGTTGAGGATTAGGGAGTTGCGGTTAAAGTAAACTGGTTATGTTTAAAACATTCTAGGTATGGCTAAATCATACATATATAAAACAATATATATTCTTCAAATCTGTCTTAGCATCAAGCTGTCTCATTCATGCTTGCCGAGATGGCCATGAAGGTGGAACTGGCTCGCCTGGCATACCAGAGAGCAGCCTGGGAAGTGGATGCAGGCAGAAGGAACACCTACTACGCCTCCATCGCCAAGGCTTTTGCCGGGGACATCGCCAATCAGGTGGCTTCAGACGCTGTGCAGATTTTCGGTGGAAATGGCTTTAACAGTGACTACCCTGTGGAGAAGCTAATGAGGGATGCCAAAATATACCAGGTGAGGAAAGCACGAGTAGAAAGATCTCACCAAAGCTGGTATGCACAGCACTGGGTTATTGAAACTGTTTTTTTTTTTTTTTTTTATGTGATTGCTTCTATAATGTATACATAAGCAAGCAATTTTTTATTCCTTGTTTAAACCTGGTATGATGTAAAACCACCCAGGTTAACAATAGGCCGCACAAGAAACCTGAATATACTATTCTTTCTTCTTATCTCCTATCCTAAACCTCCAAACTGGGAGCTCCGTGTAGGCCAATACCATCTTCAGCTACAAGTTGGACTTGTCAAAAAGAGCCTGCGCTGTCTGTTCTAAGTATTTCATTAAAATGCAGGGCTAGTACTCTGGCCAACACCTTGGTGGATACCCGAGGTGCAGAGCTGGGCCATGAACTGGTAGTGCAGGGGCCCTACAGCAATCTCTGATGTGCTAAAAGGTTGGAGAAATGTAAGTAAGCATCTTTAATGTGTACCGTAGTCAAAAAGTCTACCCGCTTCATCCCATAAGCAAGGGATTAACAGTAGCGGTGGTCTCCTAATGGATTTAGACCAGTCCGACATGGTTTGGACAAAGTAAGGTTACCTCCAGAATCAGATGAAGGGTAGGGCCAACTAGCAAGAACAGAGCCCTAGAAAGGGCTTCCAATAGCTTAAAGATTGGTATGTCCCTTACCAGAATAGTAAGCCCCTAGTGGAGGTCCACCCTAAAATAAAAATAGCCAAAAAGGCTAAAAAAAAACAAACATTTTTATACTTGCCAGAAATTGCTGTTACTAGGCAGATCGTCCTAATCTGCCTCTTCCGCGGTGAGGTTCTGTGTGCTCCTCCTCGCGTTGCCTCCTGGGAATAGCAACTTCGCGCATGCGCAGTAGGAAACGGGCAGTGAAGCCGTAAGGCTTTACTGCCTTTTTCCCTTAGTGAGGATGGCGGCGCTGGGACCCGGTCCGAGGGTCGGATCTGCCTCGGGCGGCCGACATCGCAGGCAACCTGGATAGGTAAGTGTGCTTATTAAAAGTCAGCAGCTACAGTGTGTATGTATGTGTGTGTGTATATGTGTGTATATATATATATATATATATATATATATATATATATATATATATATATATATATATATATAATATATAATTTTTTTTTTTTTTTTTTTTTTTTTTTTATATCAAAACAACGTTTATTGAGCATAGATATAGTAATGACAAACGGGTGATCTACAATTACAAAGCATTACACTTGATGCACAGCATAACATGACAAAATTACTGTGAAAGTATGTGCAACATAATACTAGATGGACAGCGTGGCAACGTGGGTGGTCAGTGCAACAGGCACTGCAATTACAAAGCATTGCATTCGATGTACTACATGGCATGACCAAGTGACTGCGTAATTATGTGCAACATAATACGAGATGGACAGCATGGGGCCTAAGGGTCAACTGCAGGGAGGGGGAAAGAGGAGGCTCTTATCGGGCCCAGGGGGTGGCTGGGTGGTGGTGCGTCTACCCGTCTATATCACAAGTGGAGGGGCGTCTCCCAACCATCTATCCCAGATCTTGTGGTATTTATCAGGGCAACCTCTATGCACATACAGCAGTTTTTTGTAAGGTAGGGTAATGTTGACCGCTCTGATCCATTGTTGCAAGGTAGGAGGGGGGCCCCTCAACCAGGTCTTGGCTATTTGAAGCCTAGCGAGGAATAGTGTTTTCTTGCAGCAGTGTGTTTAGATATTTTTCGGCCTCGGTGAGTGAAAGGAGTCCCAACAAGCACTGGCGGGGGCAGAGGGTAACTGGGGAGCCCATGCGGTCATGGAGGGACCGGACCACCTGGGCCCAGAATCCCTGAACGCAGGGGCATGCCCAGAGAAGATGATAGAAGGATGCATTGGGGTGACCACAGCCGGGGCAGTCCGGGCTGTGACCAGGTCTATATTTAGAGATGCGGCGGGGTGTCAGGTAGGAGCGGTGGAGGATGTATAGGTGTGTGAGGCGGTCGGAGAGTTTAGGGGAGACTAGCTTACAGTTGGCGAGGGCCTCGTCCCAGTCCTCATTTAAAATAACACCCAAGTCTGGCTCCCAACGGGATTTCAGCTGTTGAGCGGTGTTGGTGGCCGAGGGCAACAGGAGATAAGCGTATAGCTGTGATATCAACTTCTTAGAGTCACTACCTACTATGTCCACCAGCAGCGGGACCTTGAGGGCTGGGATGGAGCCAGCGAACTGTGTGGTGAGCGCATGTTGAAGGTAACGATAAAACATATGGTTAGGGAGGGCAAAGTCTTGTTTAAGAGTGTCGAAGGACTTGACGGCCTTGTGAGCAATGACTTGGGATAAGTATATGATGCCCTTAGTGATCCAAATTCCGTGGTCAGGGATAGTAGCCAGTTCGGGCAGGTGTGAGTTGTCCCATAGGGGTGTATATGCCTGGGGGGAAGGCGCCTCGCCATATTGCGTGGCGAGTTGCCAGATCCTGCAATGATCGAAAAGCATACGTTTTCCAGTATCCATCCGAAGTGGTCAGCTAGGTCCGCAAAATAGTATCTGGAAGGGGTGGGAAAGCGGGCCGGGGGTCTGTGAACATACCAAGGCAGGGCAGCGTTCTCTATCGGAGCGGTTAAAGTAAAAGAAATGGGACAGTTGGGCTGCTACGTAGTAGAGGGAGAGGTCGGGGACCGCCGTGCCTCCCAGGTCAGTTGGACACTTCAGAACCCTCCACAGCAGTTTATGCCTGGTGGGCCCCCAAATGAACGAGTTAAGTATGGACTCCATGGCTTTGAATACACAAGGGGGAATGTACAGTGGGGCCTGCCAAAGGACATAAAGCATCTTGGGGAGGAGTATCATTTTGACTAGATTGATACGACCCATTACTCCGAGGGGGAGGCGGGACCATGTTTGCGTTTTAGCTTTAAGGACATCGAATAGGGGGTCGACGTTAAGGGGGATGAAGTCGGGTAGTGATCTAGAGACGCAGACGCCCAGGTATTTGATAGAGCTCGTCCTGACTAGGGGGAGTGCGGCTTGGTCGGCGTCTGGGGCGCCCAGGTCCAATGGGAGGATGTGGGATTTGGTCCAATTTATCTGTAACCCCAAGAATTTCCCGAACGCGTTTATAAGCTGCAGGGCCGTCCGTAGCGAGGAGCATGTCATCAGCGTAGAGGCTGACCACCTCATTCAGTCGACCACTACCAAGTCCCTTGACTCCCGGATGCCCTCTAAGGGCTATGGCCAGAGGCTCCACCGCCAGGGCGTACAAAAGAGGTGAAATAGGGCAGCCCTGCCGTGTACCGTGGGAAGGGGGAGGAGATTCTGCTGTTGACCTGTATGCGGGCTATGGGGGCCTGGTAGAGGAGCTGGAGTCGCCTCACAAATTTCGGGCCAAAGCCGAACCCGCGGAGGCACTCCCAAAGGTAGCGCCACTCCACGGAATCGAATGCCTTAGCTGCATCTAGGCTAATCACCACCCTGGAACCCATGTCTGAGTGCTGAGATTGGAGGTTTATGTGAAGCCTCCTCAGATTGAAGGCCGTGTTCTTGCCTGGCATGAAGCGAGTCTGGTCAGGGTGCACCAGACTAAGGATTACTTTGTTGAGACGCATGGCGAGGATTTTCACGTCGAGCTGAAGGAGGGAGATGGATCAGTAGGATTCAGGGAGGAGAGTGTCCTTGCCCGGTCTGGGGATAAGGACAATATGAGCCTTGCCCATGGAGGGCGGGAGCGTACCGGTGTCAAAAATGTGCTCATACAGCTTAGAGTTTGGGAATAAGGGTCTCATCAAAATGTCTATAGAACTCGAGGGGGAGCCCGTCCGAGCCCGGCGCCTTGGACGTAGGGAGTCTTGCTATTGCCTCCTCTATACATTTTGCGGTGATGGGTGCCTCCAGCTGTACCATCTGATCTGGGGTGAGTGTGGGGAAGGGGATGGTGTCTAGGAATTCCAAGAGTTCATCTTGGAAGTGAGAGGCGGAGGAGGTGTATAGGGTGGAGTAGTAGGACCGAAACTCCTCTGCCACTAGATCAGGGTCCGCAAGCCGGGCCCCGGATGCTGACTGAAGGGTCACCACCACCGGGGGCCTATGGCCCATTTGTGCCAGGTAAGCCAAGAGCTTGCCGGCGCGTTCACCGTGTTCGTATATGCGTTGTTTGCTGTAGAATATGCCCTGTTTTGCCTTCTCAGTGTGAAGTTGGTCAGTGAGTCTGGTCTGTAAGCGTAGGAGGGAAGCGTTAGCCTCGGTCGGGTCAGCCTGCAATGTGTGTGTGTGTGTGTGTGTGTGTGTGTGTGTGTGTGTGTGTGTAGG
The DNA here is from genome assembly GCA_029206835.1 of Rana muscosa. NCBI lineage: Eukaryota > Metazoa > Chordata > Amphibia > Anura > Ranidae > Rana > Rana muscosa. The sequence goes on from CM055120.1 coordinate 48,122,828, forward strand.
CGGTCTTCTGCCTGGCCAAGCAGTTGTTTGGAGGTGGCCTTGTGTCTATTGATGCGTGTGCAGAGGATCATGCGGGCGTGGAGTTTAAAGGCTTCCCACATGGCTCCAGCCGAGGCTGTGCCCTCGTTTGTGCGGAAGTAGTGCTCCCACTCGAGACGGATGTTGTCCACATCAGTGAGGGTGAGTAACCAGAAGGGGTTCAGTCTCCAGGGCAGGGGGGGCCGGGGGTCGCAGGGTGATCCAGTACAGGGAGTGGTCAGAAAGGACCCTTGCCTCAAAACCTACATCAATAAGGAGAGGGAGGAGGGAAGGGGCGAGGAAAATATAGTCTATGCAGGATAGGGCGTAACGGGAGGGGGTGAAGCAAGAGTAGCAGGACAATTTCGGATGTCTAAACCTCCACGTGTCCGTGAGAGAAAATTCTGCGAGGAATCTGCCAAATCTGGTGGTGCTGGGTGCAGAGGTGGAGGGAGCATTGGGGCTCAGTCTGTCAAGGCTTGGGGTTATGACCATATTGAAGTCACCGGCCCAGATGGCCGGCACCGAGGGGTGTAAGGCCATGAAGTCCACTCCCTGCTGCAGCTGGCTGAACTGAAGTGGTGGAGGGATGTAGAAGGCTAGGAGGAGAACCTCCATGCCTCCCATTGTGGCGTGCAGGAACAGTGATCTGCCCTGGGGGTCCGATCGCAAGGAGTGGAGTTGGAACTGCACCGTCTTGGCCACCAGGATCGCCACGCCGCGGGAGTTGGAGGTGTGAGGAGCCTGGTACAGCCAGCCCACCCAAGGTTTTTTGAGGCTCATCTGTCTCTGGCCAGTCAGGTGGGTCTCAACAAGCACCGACACGTCTGCACGCAGGGACTTGAGGCGGGAGAGGACTGCTTGGCTCTATGTCCGCTCACCAAGGCCTGACCTTTAATTTTTTTATTTTTTTTTACCGCCGGACCTCTGCTTTAAGGCAGGCACTGATCTACAGCAAGAAAAGACAACTTCTGCACACAATCTTCACTAAATGGATATAAAACTAATAAGTACTTAGGGGAGCAAACAGCTTGTCTCGGGATGTTTCCAATCCCTATAGAGAAATAGTTGAAAATGTGGGTGCAAAGGCAATATCTTTGTGGCCTTAGGAGTTTTAAAGGACCCAAGGCTGGAATCGGCACTGGTAGAAGTAACAGACTGATCTTCTAGTTTCATAGTGGTGTGCACTGCATCAGTTTGGAAGTTATAGAACTTGACTGTAATTCCTTGGGGCAAGCCCATTCTTCAGACAGGAGTAAGTTAGAATTGGAGTCTCTGGGGCCCATGGCTTGGAAGCTGCTAGGGCAAGGAACAAATCTGATATGGACTTTGTGGGGGATAGTGCAGGAGCACATTTGAGGCCTCTGATCAGTTGTCAAATGACTGGTTGATTTGGGTCATATAATTGCAGTAAAACCTCAGCAAAGGGGGGAGAGGGCCCAACCACACCCAACAGAGACAAGGAGAACTCCAGGGGTGGAACCGACTCCAAGATCAGAGGATAACATGATTCCAGCCTACAGATATTTGCATTGCCAGAAAGCGAAGCCCCAGAAACGTTTGTAGAATGTGAGCTTGGGAGTGCATAATACAGCAACCCCCAAATAACTGAGGTAGCTCTCGTATGGCCTGACCAACTTACTAAATGAGCATTCAGTGACCGCACAAGCACTGAGGCAATGCCAGCAGCTCTGGACCTGGAAAGCAGCTAACTTTCACAAGAACGAGGACTGGAAATAACCCCCCCCCCCCTTCCCCACATGAAACCTGGAGCCCAAAGGTCACTTCTAGGCTGTCCAGACATGTGCATCCCAGTGAGGTCTGGACAAAGTACTTCAGAAGCCAAGCTGAGTATGATGACACAGGACTGCAACTGAAGAGGCCTCTCCTGCACATTGATGACCTGGGTACCGGCTATCACAGCTCAACTCCTCTCTTCATTGAAAATAGGAAAAACTCAGCTGCCCTCCATTTCACTACTTCTGGCTTGCTCACAATGATAAGGGAAGGGGACTTCCCCATCCTTGTGAGCAAGCTAGAAATGGTGAAACATGTCAAGGAAGGCTGGTTTTGGGTTGGAGACATCACTGTATGCCAGTGGTTCTCAACCTGGGGGTCGGGACCCCCCTCGGGGGTCGAATGACGATTTTCCCGGGGTCACCGAATCCTGGGCTGTTCCTGAAGCCCGCGCTGCTCTCCTAGCCTTCCGCCAGCACTGCGACTCTTCCCACCCCCCCCACCCAGGAGTAATAGAAGGAATAAAAATAGAGAATACATGGAAAGGGAGAGGAAGAGGGGGAGGAAAAGGGAGAGAAAGAATAAGAGAGAGCAAGAAAGACGGCTAGAGAGAGGGATGGGGCGGGAAAAAAACAAGAAATTAGGATAGAGAGAGATAAAAGTTGAACAAAGAGAAGTAGTACATCCTAAAATGTACCATAAGGGTTTTAATACTGTACGAGTGGAAGGGCCTCAGGGAGCGCTAAATGTCTGTGGGTTAGGGGCAAAAGTCCGATGGTTTTCTGTACGCACGGTCGGACTTTGCACCATCGGACTTTTGTTTGCAGACCCAACATTTGTCCGATGAAAACAAAAAAAAAAGCAAAAAAAGTTTGTCCGATGAAGCGTACACACGGTCGGATTGTTGGTCCAACTTGCTCAAAATGAAGTTTGTTGGCCAAAAGTCTGACCGTGTGTACGGGGATTAAAGCAACTCACAAGATGACTGTCCTCCGCTATCCGCGCGTCTGAGCTGCATTACTCCCGCTGGGATGGAAGGTGAAAACGCTGTATGTGCGTTCCTGAAAGAGTGTCCCCTGCAGAAAGAAAAAATAAAAATAAAAAATCTGATTTTTTTTTTTTTTTTTTTTTTGTTTTTTTTTTTTAAATCGGATTTGTTTTTATTTTTATCAAATTTATTTTAATAAAATTATTTTGTAGTAAAAATTTATCTAAAGCTAGTTTTCTATTTAGGATACATTAATTTAGTTTATTCAGCATCAAAGGAAGCTTGGTTATGTAGCATTAAACTGTATATTCTGCAAGATTTACATTTTTGGTAAACTTTATTCCATGAATCCAAGCTCTGCAAACTGAGATAACATGCACTGCATTGATGAATTCACACAATTTTACAGTAACCATGAGATAAAGCATAAAACAAAGTTCAGGAATATTCTTTTATCCCGTTTTGCAAAACTACAGTATGATATCGCTGTTTTACTAACCTGACCGCTTATTACTCTAAATGGGAAAGTGAAAAAAAAAAAAAAACAATACTAGATTGATTTAAAGTGCTAACGTGTAATTCAAACAATATCAGCAAACACCAACATATGCAGTATAAATTTTATATAGTCCAACACCAAGTTGTAATATACATTATGTGTCCAACAAAGGTGAATAATCTATTTTCAAATGATAAAATGCATCTAGGTCTTCCAATTCTTGATGAGCAGTAAGAAAAGTGACTGTAGATCTTCCACCACCATCACCTGCCACACATCCTACTCACCAGACTTCCGTGACCCCCATTACAGGTAGTCATGAGCACTTATGGATAATGCCAACAGAAGTTCTCACGGCCCCAGCAACGGTCCAAACGAACATCCGACCTCCAGGACACCCCCACCGAGTGAATACAAACGCTTATAGATGTTGCCAATAGGGAAGTTTTCACATCCCCAGAAAACGATTAAAAAAAAGTGTCCAGTGGTTAATGGAAAAAGATAAAAAAGAGGGCTTCCATGGTGAAGTATATCACGGTTTATTCCCAAAATAAGTTTAAAAAACTGGGTAAAAACAAATCATTGCAGCTTAAGCATCCATGAGTTTGGAAACGCCCTTTTGCGTTCCAGCTGCGCTCCAAACGGCAGAAGTGAGGTATCACGATCAAGCTACCCTACCAGTTTTGTCAGCACACACTGACGTCATCAGGGGTCATGACTACCTGTAATGGGGGTCACGGAAGTCTGGTGAGTAGGATGTGTGGCAGGTGATGGTGGTGGAAGATCTACATTCACTTTTCTTACTGCTCATCAAGAATTGGAAGACCTAGATGCATTTTATCATTTGAATATAGATTATTCACCTTTGTTGGACACATATAATTTACACTGCATAGGTTGGTGTTTCTGATATTTTTTTTTAATTAATTACATGTTGGCACTTTAAAAAGTAACCAGGGAGCGCGGTTTAAATCTAGTATTGATTTATTTTTTCATTTACCTTTTCTCTACAACGAGCTGCTCCCATCAATATTTTCCATTATTATCCACATTGTTCACTATTATTATTTATTTTTTCAATTTGTGCGCTGGTTTGGGGCACAAAACCCCTCATACACATTACTGTAAATAGGATACCTTCATTTTGTTTGCAAATATTAAAGATTCTAACTACCAGAAAGAATAAGTCCTTAAATTTAAAGAGCACCTGTCATTTCAGATCCATCATGGCAGCGCCTGTTAGCTGCATCCACTCACCTGCTGCCGCCACGTCCCTCACCTTGTTGTGTCACTGCTGCATCACCAGCCATTCCATTAAAGTGAATGGGACTGTCATTGAATCAACAGCAGGTCAGAGGAGGAGCCACTGCAGGACAGATGACAGTTGCTTTTTTAAAAATTATGATTTAAATCAGTCCTTTTTACTAGTGATTTAAAGCAACTTGATTTACATCAAATCCACCCTGCCGGTGATGCAGCTTGGGCCTGGCTATGCTACTTGAGCTATACCCAAGCCGCATATCCGGTGACGTCATGTCCGTGTCCCATCCTGTGCCGAAAGACTCCAGCTTTCTGCAGGGGACACTCTTTCAGAGACTCCAGGTACGGCATTCCCTCCTTCCATCCCAGCGGGAGTAATCAGCTCGGATACCCAGATAGATGAGATTCTTTTTGTACAGTCATTCTGTGAGTTTCTTAAATGTAAGTGCAATAAAAATCCTGTTTTTTTTATCTACTGCTGCACTTAAAAAGCAGGCCATACAAGGTCGAATTTCGAACAAATTTTCTTTTGAAAAGTTTTTTTTTTTTGTGATCCGATGATGCCATCATTGATTTTCGAAATTCGGCCGGGAATATCCTTTTCTCTCCGGGAATTTTCTTTTCCTGCACGTGCGCATTTTTTTTTTCTATTACATTTCTCGCACGATTCTCCCATCATTGATTAGAAAATCGTTTGTTTTTCCAAAAATTTCCAACGTGTCCGATTCCTCAAATTTGATTGCCGCACGAAAATCGGCTGTTGCTGCAGCCCACTAAAGCCCCGTACACACGATTCGAATATCGTACAAAAATGTCGTCCGAGGAAGAATCGTATGATAATCGGATCGTTAGTACAGGAGCTTCGAGAGCCGATCATGACAGTTCATCCGATATTATTTTATCGGACATGCACAAAAATTTTCCTCGTACGATACCAGATCGTACGATTTTTGTTTAGTCAGTACAGTTGTTCGAAAATACAATACAAATACATTACAACACATGACATCACTTCCCATTTTTATTTTTCTGTCGTACGAGAATTTTCGTGACTTTAATAACCTATTTAATTTTACTTGCGACAATGTCGTACGATATTCTAATCGTGTGTACGGGGCATTACGGTGCGAAATTTGTACGAAAATTCTTTTGATACGATTTTCGAAATAATTTTTTTTTGAAATTCGAACCGTGTATGGCCGGCTTAAGATGGTGCTTGTCTGTTTCCTGTTTTTCATAAAAGTACATGCAATGTATTTCAAGGCAGTTCTGTGCCCCTTCACTAAGCCTGTTTCCTACTCCTGACAATCCTAGTTTCTGGATATATTGCTGAAAGATTTACATGTTTGGGAGTGTTCTGATGTCTGAAACATTCTGATCTGACGAGCGTTTGATAAATATAAATGTGTATATATATAAAAAAAAATAAAAAATTGTGTGTGTGTGTGTGTGTATATATAGTAAAATATATTTATAAAATTTTTTTTACATCCATGTGGGTTCTGTGTCTGTGAAGGGAAAATGTAATTGTAAGTTTTTCCTGCGAAGGGTACAGATGCAAAGTATAATCTAGCAGCACACAGTTCTGTCGGCAGTATGTAGATTCAATACAAGTCTCATAGATGTAATGCAACCAAGATTCTACATAAAACTCACAGCTTACTGGATATTTCCCTGGTAAGCATGTACCAAGTAGTCCTTGCCAAAACCATGTTTGTTTTTTAATTAGCACAAGCTCTGCACATCCCAATCTTGTATGTCTGAGTCCCCGGTCGTATATCTGTAGGCCCATCACAGCAATGTTGTAAGGAATGTTTGTGTTTTTCAGATCTATGAAGGCACAGCCCAGATCCAGAGACTCATCATCTCTCGTGAACTTTTTAGCAAATACAATAAGTGAAGATCTATCTGGCCGCTTACCTCTGATGACCACCACAGTGACGATTGATAACCTAGCATCAGCCTTAATTACACGTTTGATCTCCGCTGTCGAGGGAACTGTTGGCTATTCTGAATTTGCACTCAGGATTGTATAGTTTTATTATTACTTGCAGAGAAAGGCTTTTTGTAATGTTTTATAATCACTGTTTAATATCAGTTTATGAATTTTAAATACTTTGAACTGTTCAAAACCCATGTTTTATATTTTTGCTGTTGATGCTTCTTGACTAAATATTAATCCATCCAAAAAATAAATAAACCGTTCAGATGGGCGATATAGCAGTTAAAATGTCACTGGTTATGTAATCGTAAAGTGTATCTAAACCAAAGAACATAAAGGTAATATGTTGCTGCTTACCAGTTCTCACATGTGTCTGAAATTAATTTCTATTTTCAGGATTCCCCCCCCCCCCCCCATCCCTTTTTATTTTAACCTGGTGATCCTGCCACTAATGTATTTCCTGGCCTAGGGTGAAACACTTACTATACTCTAATGGAAGAGTAGTGTCGTCATCCTAGGACAAGTAGTGTTGGGACTATAGAACACCTCCTCCACTGTCCTTATTTCCATACCATAAGGGGAAGGTGTTCTGTTCTTCAGAGGTAAACTGGGCAGGACTATCAACACTGCTTGAGATTTGCAAGGGGCGTTACAAGCTTACTGGATTTAAAAAATAGGATTTTTTACTCACCGTAAAATCCTTTTCTCTGAGTCCATGGACCGACACAGCTTCTCTATTGACAAAGTGGGTATTATCCGTTAATTAGGAGTGACTAGGCAGAAAAACTTGTAAAAAGTGTTGCATCACACCTTCTACAGTACCGCCCAGGGGGCGGACCCTCTGGGTATACCCTCTCAGTCTGCACATCGCAGATCAGTTCGTCAAAAAGCAGTACAAACTTAAAAGGAGGGGTGGGTGCTGTGTCGGTCCATGGACTCAGAGAAAAGGATTTTACGGTGAGTAAAAAATCCTATTTACTCTTTCGTCCATGGACCGACACAGCTTCTCTATTGACAAAGTGGGACGTCCCAAAGCAGTGTCAGAGAAAAAACGAGGGGTGGTAACAGCATAAAAACAAACTTCACCCCAAAACACAAAACAGCACTCCTCCAACGGAGGAGTTGCAACTCTAAACAGCCGCCTGCAAAACCTTGCGGCCGAAAGAGGCATCCGAAGATGCACCTACATCAACTTTGTAGAATTTTGTGAAAGTGTGAGCGGACGACCAAGTCGCCGCTTTACATAGTTGGGAAACAGACGCTTGATGTCGGAAAGCCCAAGAGGCACCTATTGCCCTGGTCGAATGCGCCGTGACAGGAAAGGGGGGCGCCTGACCCTTTAAGGCGTAAGCCTGGATTACTATCTGTCGGATCCACCTAGAGATGGTGGCCGATGAGACTGCTTGGCCCTTCTTGGGACCAGCCACCGAAACAAACAGTGAGTCTGACTTCCGGAACAGGGAAGTAGCAGATATGTATACTCTCAAAGCTCGGACAACGTCCAAGGAATGCAACGCCGACTCCTTAGGATTCGACGGCTGAGGACACAAGGATGGAAGTACAATGTCTTCGTTGAGATGAAAAGCCGAAACGACCTTCGGAAGAAAGGAAGGCTGCGGCCGCAGCACCACCTTATCCTTGTGGAAAATCAAATAGGGAGCCTTGCAGGACAAGGCTGCCAGCTCAGAGACTCGTCTAACGGACGTAACAGCCACCAAAAAGACCACCTTCTGAGAAAGTGTCAACAGGGGAATATCTCTAATATTCTCAAACGGTGCCTTCTGAAGCACCGAGAGGACCAGGTTCAAGTCCCACGGAGGTAACGGGGGGCGGACCGGAGGGGCCACATGTCGAACCCCCTGCACAAATGTACTCACGAGAGAGTGAGTCGCCAGGGGTCGCTGAAAAAAAGACAGCCAGGGCAGATATCTGTCCCTTAATCGTACTTAGGGCAAGCCTTTGGTCTACCCCATGCTGTAAAAACAGCAGGATTCTGGAAACCAAATAGGTACGCGGATGCCATTTCATTTCCTCACACATGGAGATGTAGGCCCTCCAAGTGCGGTGATAGACCTTCCTAGAGGACGGTTTCCGAGCACTTCTCATAGTAGAAATTACTGAGTCTGACAGGCCCCGGTCTCTCAGTACCTGGTTCTCAACAGCCATGCCGTTAAAGCCAATGACTGTAAAGCAGGATGGAATATGGGACCTTGCAACAGCAGGTCCTTCCGTAGTGGTAGGCGCCAGGGGACGTCTGCTACCAGACGTACTAGATCGGCGTACCAAGGACGCTGAGGCCAATCTGGAGCGATTAGGATCATTGGAATTCCCTCTGCCTCCACTCTGCGGAGCAGAAGAGGAAGAAGCCTTAAGGGAGGGAAGGCATAGATTAGCCGATACTGGCCCCACGATGCTACCAACGCGTCCGTTGCGTCTGCCCATGGGTCTCTTGACCGGGCCACAAACCTCAATACCTTCCGATTGAGTCGGGAAGCCAGAAGATCTACGTCTGGTGTGCCCCATCTTTGGCAGAGGAGTTGGAACACCTCCGGGTGTAAGGACCATTCTCCCTGGTCCAGCATCTGGCGGCTCAGGTAGTCCGCCTGCCAGTTTTCCACACCCGGAATGTACACGGCCGACAGTGCCGGTACGCTCCTCTCTGCCCACTTCAGGATGCGAGCGATCTCCGATGCTGCAGCTGAGCTTCTTGTTCCTCCTTGATGATTGACATATGCCACTGCTGTGGCGTTGTCTGACTGGATCCTGACTGGACGCCCTTGCAGTCTCTGAGACCATTTGAAGAGGCACAGCTTGATCGCCCGGATCTCCAGGACATTGATCGGCAGGAGGGCTTCCTCTGGGGTCCAGCGACCTTGCGCCGACTGGACACCCCAGACTCCCCCCCAACCTGTAAGGCTGGCGTCCGTCGTGATCACTATCCAGTAAACCGGAAGAAATGACTTCCCGGCCATTAGAGCCGGTGCTGTCAGCCACCATACCAGGGATCTCCTGACTAGGTGGCTCACTCGGACTTGATAATCCAGAGATGAAGGGCATCTGTTCCATCTGGACAGAACTTCCCTCTGTAACACTCGAGTGTGGTATTGAGCATATGGGACCGCCTCGAAGGAGGCTACCATGAGGCCCAACACTCGCATGCAAAAACGGAGTGACGACCAATTCCTGGAAGTCAGCTGCCGTACTGCAGCCCGGAGGGTCTGCAACTTCTCCACAGGGAGGAATACCTTTGCCTCTGAGGAATCCAGAATCAACCCCAGGTACACTAGGCGTTGAGTGGGCACCAATACTGACTTTTGCGTGTTTAGTATCCAACCACAGTCTCGAAGAGTCTGACAGGTAATGGACACGCTTACCTCTAATTCTGAGCTTGAAGGGCCCTTCAGCAGAAGGTCGTCCAAGTAACCTGTGATAGCGATACCCCGCTGTCTTAGAAGTGCCAGAATCGGAGCGAGCACCTTGGTGAACGTCCTGGGTGCTGAGGCAAGGCCAAACGGGAGGGCCACAAACTGGTAGTGGTTCTTCCCGATAGCAAATCGCAGAAACCTCTGGTGTCTGGAGTATATGGGGACATGCAGGTATGCGTCCTTGATGTCCAAGGAGGCCAGAAAGTCCCCCGGATGGAGAGCCGTGACTACGGATCGAACCGACTCCATCCGAAATCTTTGTACCTTCACAAAGCAATTGAGGGCTCTGAGATCCAAGATTGGACGAACCCCCTCCTTCTTTGGCACAATGAACAGATTTGAGTAAAAACCCTGACCCCGTTCCTGTTCTGGAACTGGAATAACTACCCCGCGTTCCAGTAGACCCTGGACCGCCCCATACAGGGCCTCCCGACGGGTCGGTAGTAGCTGGAGATTGGAGGTGATGAATCTGTCTGGTGGACAAGAGAGAAATTCTATCTTGTAGCCTGAGGAGATTACTTCGCAAACCCACCTGTCGGAGACTAGAGCAGTCCACTGAGTCGCGAATTTGCGAAGACGTCCCCCCACCCGAGAGCTGGGTGGGGGCGGACCTTCATGTGGACGCAGATTTGTCCACAGGCTTGTTGGGTCTGCGGGACCAAGGACGCTTTTGTCCTTGGGCAGGCGCTTTATCGGCCTGGGGTCTTTTCCCTGTCGCCTTAAGAGGGCGAAAAAAACGCTTACGTGCAGTAAAGGAGGGCCCTTGCCCTTGGCGTGGTCCCCTACCCTTGCTAGTTTGGGGAAGCAAAGTGCTTTTACCTCCTGTAGCATCCTTGATGATGTCATCCAGAGAAGCCCCAAAAAGTCTGTCGCCCTTAAAAGGCAGATCCAATAGGGCTTTCTTGGAAGTCTGGTCCGCAGACCAGCCCTTTAGCCAGATCAGGCGGCGTATTGCTACTGCATAAACCGAAGCTCTTGACAGCAGGGGAATAGTATCCATGTCTGACTCGCAGACAAACTTAAGGCCCTGGACCAACTGGTCGGCCAAAGTTATCTCATTAGGAGGAGCATCTCGCTCCTTTAACCCCTGGAGTAGCAATTTTGCCCATTCAGTAAGTGTCTGAGACACTAGGGCCCCCGCCAATGCCGGGCGTACTGCTGAGCCTACCACTGAGTATAGGTAGCGAGCGAGTGCTTCAGCCTTCTTATCCACAGGGTCCTTGAAAACAGGAGCCCCTTCTACTGGAATAGTGGTGGCTCTATTAAGTCTGGACACCGAAGGGTCCACTATAGGGGGAGAGGTCCATATCTTCAGAAAACTCTCCTCAAAGGGGTACCGTACTGCAAACCTCTTTGGGGCTGTAAAGACCCTCAGTGGGTTCTCCCATTCCTTGTATAAGAGTTTGTCAAAATAAGACACACAAGGGAACACCTTAGCAGTGCGGGCAGGTTTACGAAACCCAAAGGGGACTGGAGTATCTGCTACTTCTTCAGTCCTTTCCAACTTTAGCGTATCCCGCACTGCAGTAATAAGGTCAGATACCAAAGCCGTCTCGCGTACTGACCTGGACTTGGAGTCCTCCTCACTGTCCGATCGGTCACGGTCTGCAGTCTCTGATGCATCAGAATCTGGGCCATGAGCCGTAGCTGGACCTGGTTCTGCATCAGAAATATCCCCAGAAGATTGCAGGGGACGGGGGCGTTTATTACCCCCTGTATTCCCGTGTGCTGCTTCCACCCTGGCAGCAAACGCCTCTAGGATTGCCGACATAGCGTCCATAGACACCTCAGGGACACCAGCTGCTAAATCTGGTGTTTCAGGGGAGAAGACATCTGGCTCAGATGCCATGCTGACCACACGCTGACACTCACAGGGCTCCAGGCAAGATATCAATAGGCCACCCTCCTGCGCTGCAGAGATGCTGGGTTACCCAGAGGACTCACCACCCTGGATAGGTACTGCTATGCTGCGCCTATGATGCTGTCCCCTTGCTGCTGTGTCAGTCTGCTTCTTTTATCAGCACTTCCTGTGTGAATTTTCGTGCCAGTGTAATGCACCCTAGAGGCCGGAGGCTCTCGCAAAATGGTTGCCAAAACCGTCTGTATGGAAGATAATGTGGGCTCTAAGAAAATGGCCGCCGACAGAAGATAGAGGTCAGGCAGCCATAGCCCACAAAAAAGATGGCCGCCGAACGGCAATATCTGCATACAGGGTGGACAAACATGGCCGCCGATCACCTGATAGGGGCCAGTGGGTGTGGCCGAACTACAGGAAGATGGCCGCCAGGCAGTTACAAGAGGCCAAACTTGGCATGGACCACCTCAAAATGGCCGCCGACAGCATGGAGACACAGAAACACAGGTAAGCAAAAATGACATTTCTTTTAAATGTTAGTTACAGCCAGCCCCGCTCCAGTGGGACCCCCTAGGTGACCCCCAGCACCCAGCAACCTTTAGCTAGAAGCCCAGGGAGGAGGGAAAGGGGCCACAACCACTTACTTGATCTCTCCAGGAATGTCCAGCTAAATCACCCAGCCGAGGCAGGGGAGTTTTACTTACCTATCCTGCATGTATTCTGCTGGAAGACATTCCAAACAGATCATCGTCCGCGCACGGAAGGTGACTGTTGGCCAGGCATGCTGTGATTGGACCCAGAAGGGACGATCATATGTATGCCCTGGAGCATGACGCTCACCGGACAGGCTGCTGCGACTCGGCCGTAAGGTCAGCCGAAGCTGAGCGGTCCGATGCAAGCCTTGGAGCGTAAGCTCACCGGCCAGGCTGCTGCGACTCGGCCGTAAGGTCAGCCGAAGCTGAGCGGTCCGATGCAGGCCCTGGAGCGTAGGCTCACCGGCCACCCGTGGAGCGACGGGCATGTCGTGGAAAACCCAGCGCGTAGCTAGGGTCGGCACACGCTCGATGGCCTAAACTGGGGAGACTACAAGGATCGAGGATCCAGCCTGTCACCCAGTCGGCAGTTGATCGAAGATCGCAGGAAACAACAAATGTAGCAAAAAAATAAAAAATATATATATCTTTTTTCCCCGGACCAATGAGCCCGAAGGGAGCCATGTCCTACTCCTTGCTAGACAGAAAAAAACTGATCTGCGATGTGCAGACTGAGAGGGTATACCCAGAGGGTCCGCCCCCTGGGCGGTACTGTAGAAGGTGTGATGCAACACTTTTTACAAGTTTTTCTGCCTAGTCACTCCTAATTAACGGATAATACCCACTTTGTCAATAGAGAAGCTGTGTCGGTCCATGGACGAAAGAGTAAACTGTTTTCTGTTAATTTTTTTTAATTATTATTTAACATGCAAAAGGTAGCAAATAAATTAAACTTATTATTCAGGTTTTATGTAAACTTTTAAGGAAACCTGTGGTGAGATAATATGGAGGCTGCTGTTGCTGACCTCCTTAAAGTGGTGTTCCGGGCAAAATAAGAAAATGAAAAGCCAGCAGTTACACATACTGCAGCTGCTGGTTTTTAATAAATAGACACTTACCTGTCCTGGAGTCCAGCGATGTCGGCACCGCAGATGATGTTTCCATCAGCTGTCGGGTGCTCCGCCGCCATTGCGGGTAAGGGAACCCAGCAGTGTAGCCTTTCGGCTTCACACCGGGAACCCTACTGCGCATGCGTGAGGCCCCGCTCCTCTCCTATTGGCCCGGGGGAGGAGGAGGGAGCCCTGCAGTGACGTCACGGGCCACGGCCCGGAAGTGGGAAAGGATATCCTGTCCCCCCGAAAGGTGCCAATTGTGGCACCGGAGGGGGGGAGGAATCCGATGAGCGGAAGTTCCACTTTAGGGTGGAACTCCTGTTTAAAGCGGACCTTCAACCCCAAAAATTCATTTTCTATCTCATTTCAGGTCCCTCCTCCCACATGTGTGCTAAAGGGCTCTGCCTGTCATTCAATACCCGGCAACACAACGCATATAAGAAGGTACAGGACTTTTTTGTGTTCGGACATAATTTTTATACCTTCATAAACGCGCTGTGCTTGCCCATATGCAGACATGCTGCAGGAATCTGCCAGGTCCCAAAGTTTGGCAGATCGCTTTATTGCATCTACACATGTGCTAAACCAACAACGGTGGAGGCACCAACAAGGGGGGTGAGAGTCAACAGTAAGGGGACTGAATTTCCTCTTAATTAGGATGCTAAATGCCATGCATTGGCATTCTCAATCCCTGACCTTGAAGAAGGATGCAGCAAACTGCCTAACTGAAGTCTAATGACATCAGACCTGCATGACAGCCAGGCAACTATCATTTGCAGAAGACAACCACAATGGTGGCATAGGTTTCCCATTAGGAGTTTGCTCTGTAGAAAGTTTGTGCTACCTTTTCTATCCCTGCATAGCTGTAGTGAGGAAGACGGCTGCACTCTGTTGCCAATATTATGGTGTTCTGGGCCCTCCAGGACTGACAGTGTTACCAACTGCAGATTCCTTTTTTTTTTTTTCAGAAAGTGTTGACTTCTATGAAAAACTTAGACTATAGAAAATCTATACAGTGCATGGAAAGGTGTGAAAAAAAAAAAAGTTACGATTATAGTCCTTAAAGAGGAACTTCAGTTTGCTCACATAATTCATAATAAAAACATCTTTGCCATTCTGAAGCTCCCCTCCAACCACTTTGCATATTATATATATATATATTATATTATTGTGATTCTGTACTTGCCAAATATGCTGCAGAAATCTCCCTCCACTGAGTCTGGCTGCATCCGTTTTAACTGTGGGCAGCTGCCTGTTCACTTCCTGGATTTACACAGAAGCATACCTGCAGCTCTCCTTGGCCCTCTTATTCCTCCTCCCTTCCTGGGAAAACTCTCACGAGAAAGAGAGAGCTGTGCATGATGTGGGCTGTATAAGGGATTTACTGGCAGAAAAAAAATGTTTTACTATCCAAAGTTAAAACAATAACAAGATAAAAAAAATTACTGAAGTTCCACTTTAAAGGGGTTGTAAACCCTTGTGTTTTTTCACCTTAATGCATCCTATGCATTAGGTGAAAAAACTTCTGACAGTGACCGGCCCCCCCAGCCCCTCCTGTTTTACTTACCTGAGCTTGTTCGTTCCCTCTGCGGAGACACGCTATACCTCTCTGCCCGGGGTTCTCGGCTCTTAGCCATTGGCTAATCCAATGATTGGGGGGGCTGGGCCAAGTCCTACATTTGGCGTCTATGTATGCAAATGCTGGACTCGGGAGCGTGCCCGCAAGGTAACCCCCCCCCCCCCCCCCCGGGAGAGCGCTTCTCCTAGGGGGTTATACGATGCAGGGAGGAGCTACCATCGCCCCGGGGGACCCCAGAAGAGGATGTTCGGGGCCACTCTGTGCAAGACTAACTGCACAGTGGAGGTAAATATGACATGTTTGTTATTTAAAAAAAAACAAGCCTTTAAAATCACTTTAAGTATCCTCAATATAATCCACACAAAAACGCTGAAGTATCTCCACGTGTGTAATAATCCAGTGTATTGCCCTCCACAGTCAACAAAGATGCTAAACATCACAACGTGCATCAAGTTTATAAGGAGCATGGTTGCCCATACACTATACCAGGCAGGGATATGCAATTAGCGAACCTCCAACTGTTGCAGAACTACAAGTCCCATGAGGCATAGCAAAACTGACACCCAGAGGCATGATGGGACTTGTAGTTTTTGCAATAGCTGGAGGTCGGCCAATTGCATATCCCTGCACTATACAGTCAAAATCGGTCTCGAATGCAAATTAGTGCATACAATTCATCCACAAATTTCACATGTAAATAAATTCATAACACCAATGAAAATGTGCTCCCTTAAGGTGAAGATCTAATTGGACTACTCAGGTAACCAAACACCAGCCTCTCACTGGAAGCAGCCGACCATTAGAAATAAAATGGTCAAACACACTCTATATTAATTCCATCCCCGCTTCACTCAGAAGTGCTGCTCCTAGTGAGCCAGTCCAAGCATGCATCTATCAAACACCAGATCTCTGACCATTAGAAAATAAAATGGTCAAACAGCGCACTCTAAAGATTTTATCCCCATTGGCAGCCAAGTGTAGATATCTTTTCCCAATAACTGATGCTCACAATAAGCCTAAATAAAAAGTGAAGGTGGCAAACCATAGTGTAGTACTTTGCATTCCACTTCTTTATCATAAACTGCACACTCACATTACAATCTTTAAAAACACAAAATGCAATCCAACCAGGCAGACATCGGAACTCCAGTCCAATCACTGATACCGTGCTAGCCAGTCCTCCTGACCATGTCATCTGTGATGAAATGCGTTGGGTGTGGCTGATGACGTGACATCATCACGCACAGTATCCGTGATTGGACTAGAATTCTGATGTCTGCCTTGTTGGACATCTGAGGTGACGTCATCAGGAATTCCGAAAAAAGCCACTGGCCAATGGGGTAACGCGTTTCAAAGTATCCACTGTTGGCACTTTGAAACGCGTCACCCCATTGGCCAGAGACTTTCCTAACTTCCTGCTGACGTCACTTCCGAACCGGCAGCTCCTGCGTTCCGCTGTGATCCATCGGCGCTTCCTCATCTACAAGCCCACCAGCTACAGGATTACCATTCATCCTTCAGACGTGGCAGATGACATCCGGACCACAATCTACTATAATTCTCCTTTAAGGGGGTGTGGCAGGGGGTGTGTCCTATGCCTACATACTTTTTACTAATAAGTGTCCCTCGTTCCCATCTCAGAACATTGGGAGGTATGAAAAGATACCCAGCATGTAAAGCTCTAAAATTTCACACCGCCATGAAACTGCAACAAACATTAGTAAGTACCCTCTACTCTCCATAGGCAATGCTTATACAGCCCATACAGGTTATCAGTTTAGTTATCCATGAATGTCGGCCTAGAAATACTTCTCTCACCCTGATGTAGGTGGTGATATGTAATAAACGTAGCAAAATTTATGCTTTCTTATGTAGGTGCCCCGATGTATGTGTTTACATTTGTATGGGGGGGATGGGAGGCTCAACTTTTTTTGGGGGGCTTGTAAGAGTTTGGGTACAACTACATATTTTTTTTACTTTTTATTGTGCTGTGACAGGCTCTCTTGGAGATATCAGGGGTCCATTGAATCAAATGGTGTGCAGATCACTCTCCATTGAGTGTACGGTCATTTTAAAGGCTCACTCACACTTTTGTTGGTCTCTGAAGAGCAATCTGCGTTCATATCACTCTTCAGAGAGCAGTTGGCAGGCGGTGAAGTATTGTATCACCTGCTTTACTCATACCTCCCAACTTTTTGAGACGGGAATGAGGGACACCAATTAGCAAAAGGATGTAGACATAGGACACACCCCCTGTCACGCCCCCTTAAAGGAAAATTGTACAAATAAAAAAAAAAAAGATTCATTAGATCCACAAGTGTTTTTTCTTAACACTAATATTCCTTTATATTGACTTCTGAAATTTATAAATGCAGCAATTTAGAAACTGGAGGATCAAAATGAGGGACAAATGAGGAGGAATGAGGGACAGAGGGACATTGTTCCAAATCAGGGACAGTCCCTCGCAATCAGGGACAGTTGGGAGCTATGATTTAACCCCTTGAACCCCACATTAGTATGCTACAACCTCGTGCATTACACAGAATTGCAGTGCAGGCTGACTCCCCATTCACTTTAATGGGACTTGTTCTGCAGGCGTTACACCCAGCCAAAGACATGACTGACAAACCTTCACAGCATCGTCCTTCACTATCAATAACTTCATTTCACAAAATGTTTTATAAAATCTGATTTCTGTCCATGGAGCTCAGCACAACCTCAACCCTACACTCATCCCAGCCAGAGAACAGCTGACAGGCAATCACTAAGGACAGCTAAGAGCAGTTTGAGAATCAGGCACTGCCATGGGCGCCTAAGAGGTATCTCTCCAATCAGCGAGCAGCGCCGGGTCCTGACCAACAGCCAGATTCCCCGGGGCTCCGCCCAGCAGAGAGATGGTGAGTGCTAATAGAGCGGAGAGAACGGGGGTCACGTGACTACGGGAAGCGATCACCGGACTGTGCCCCTCCCCTCCCGCCACATGTACTGTGTGACCGGATACCGAGATCTCCCTTCACCCTTCCTTCTACCTCCCCTCCCCCTACTGTCATCACTACACCTCCCCATTGCCCCCCTGTCATCCCTAAACCCCCCCTCCACCCCATGTAATCCCTACACCCTGATACCACCTGTCATCCCTACATCCCTTCTTGTGGCCCCCTATCGTAATCCCTACACCCATCCCCTCCCCTTGTGCCCTGTCATCCCTACACTTCTCCTTACCCTTGTCATTCCTAAGCCTCCAAATCCCTCCAATGCCAATTAAGCACCCCCCCCCCCTCAATGTCATCCCTACACCCCCGTTCCCCCTTGTCACCCACCCCCCTATCTCCTCTCACCCCCACACCTCCTTCACACCCATTGCCCCCTGTCCTCCCATCCTATCCCCCCTCCGATTGTTCGGGCACTCGGCCCCCTTCTTCAACACAGCACTGTCCTGAATACTGTGTGCCCAGTGTCCAACATGCTGGGAATATCCCACACAATCCGGGACATTCAGCAGCTTGATTCTCTCTCCTCGCCCAGTGATCAGACCTTGTCACCTCCCTCCTGTCACCCTCCCTCCCCCCTCCTCCTGTCACACCCCCTCCCCCCAACTCCACCTGTCACACCCCCCTCCCCCCTCCTCCTGTCACCCCCCCTCCTGTCACACACCCCCCCCCCTCCTGTCACACCCCTCCCCCCAACTCCTCCTGTCACCCCCCCTCCACCCTTCACACCCACTCCCCCCTCCTCCTGTCACCCCCCCTCCTGTCACACCCCCTCCCCCCAACTCCTCCTGTCACCCCCCCTCCTGTCACACCCCCTCCCCCAACTCCTTCTGTCACCCCCCTCCACCTGTCACACCCCCTCCCCCCAACTCCTCCTGTCACACCCCCTCCCCCCAACTCCTCCTGTCACCCCCCTCCACCCGTCACACCCACTCCCCCCCCTCCTGTCACACCCCCTCCCCCCAACTCCTCCTGTCACCCCCCCTCCACCCGTCACACCCACTCCCCCCTCCTGTCACACCCCCTCCCCCCAACTCCTCCTGTCACCCCCCCCTCCACCTGTCACACCCACTCCCCTCCACCTGTCACACCCACTCCCCCCCTCCTCGTCACACCCACTCCCCCTCCTCCTCGTGTCACACCCACTCCCCCCCCCCTCCTCGTGTCACACCCACTCCCCTCCCTCCTCGTGTCACACCCACTCCCCCCCCCCTCCTCTTGTCACACCCACTCCCCCCCTCCTCGTGTCACACCCACTCCCCCCCCTCCTCGTGTCACACCCACTCCCCCCCCTCCTCGTGTCACACCCACTCCCCCCCCCCTCCTCGTGTCACACCCACTCCCCCCCCCTCCTCGTGTCACACCCACTCCCCCCCCCTCCTCGTGTCACACCCCCCCTCCTCGTGTCACACCCACTCCCCCCCCTCCTCGTGTCACACCCACTCTCCCCCCTCCTCGTGTCACACCCACTCTCCCCCCTCCTCGTGTCACACCCACTCTCCCCCCTCCTCGTGTCACACCCACTCTCCCCCCTCCTCGTGTCACACCCACTCTCCCCCCTCCTCGTGTCACACCCCCTCCACCCTTCACACCCACTCCCCCCCTCTTCCTGTCACATCCACTCACCCCTCCACCCGTCACACCCATTCCCCCCTCCTCCTGTCACACCCATTTCCTCCTGTCACACCCACTCTCTCCCC
The DNA here is from genome assembly GCA_029206835.1 of Rana muscosa. Lineage (NCBI taxonomy): Eukaryota > Metazoa > Chordata > Amphibia > Anura > Ranidae > Rana > Rana muscosa. The sequence continues at coordinate 48,142,466 of CM055120.1, forward strand.
CCCTCCTCCTGTCACACCCACTCTCCCCCCCCCTCCTCCTGTCACACCCACTCTCCCCCCCCCCTCCTCCTGTCACACCCACTCTCCCCCCCTCCTCCTGTCACACCCACTCTCCCCCTCCTCCTGTCACACCCACTCTCCCCCCCCTCCTCCTGTCACACCCACTCTCCCCCCCTCCTCTTGTCACACCCACTCTCCACCCCTCCTCTTGTCACACCCACTCTCCCCCCCTCCTGCTGTCACCCTCCCTCCTGTCACACCCACTCCCCCTCCTCCTTTCCCCCCTTCTCCTGTCACACCCACTTCCCTCCCTCCTGTCACACCCACTCCTCGTGTCACACCCACTCCCCCCCTCCTCGTGTCACACCCACTCCCCCCCTCCTCGTGTCACACCCACTTCCCCCCCCCTCCTCGTGTCACACCCACTTCCCCCCCCTCCTCGTGTCACACCCACTCTCCCCCTCCTCCTGTCACACCCACTCTCACCCCGCCTCCTGTCACACCCACTCCCCCCCCTCCTCGTGTCACACCCACTCCCCCCCTCCTCTTGTCACACCCACTCTCCACCCCTCCTCTTGTCACACTCACTCCCCCCCTCCTGCTGTCACCCTCCCTCCTGTCACACCCACTCCCCCTCCTCCTTTCCCCCCTCCTCGTGTCACACCCACTTCCCTCCCTCCTGTCACACCCACTCCTCGTGTCACACCCACTCCCCCCCTCCTCGTGTCACACCCACTCCCCCCCTCCTCGTGTCACACCCACTTCCCCCCCCTCCTCGTGTCACACCCACTTCCCCCCCCTCCTCGTGTCACACCCACTTCCCCCCCTCCTCGTGTCACACCCACTTCCCCCCCCTCCTCGTGTCACACCCACTTCCCCCCCCTCCTCGTGTCACACCCACTTCCCCCCCTCCTCGTGTCACACCCACTCTCCCCCCCTCCTCCTGTCACACCCACTCTCACCCCGCCTCCTGTCACACTCACTCCCCCCTCCTGCTGTCACCCTCCCTCCTGCTGTCACCCTCCCTCCTGTCACACCCACTCCCCCTCCTCCTGTCACACCCACTCCCCCCTCCTCCTTACCCCCTTCTCCTGTCACACCCACTTCCCTCCCTCCTGTCACACCCACTCCTCCTGTCACACCCACTCCCCCCCTCCTCGTGTCACACCCACTTCCTCCCCCTCCTCGTGTCACACCCACTTCCTCCCCCTCCTCGTGTCACACCCACTTCCTCCCCCTCCTCGTGTCACACCCACTTCCTCCCCCTCCTCGTGTCACACCCACTTCCTCCCCCTCCTCGTGTCACACCCACTTCCTCCCCCTCCTCGTGTCACACCCACTTCCCCCCTCCTCGTGTCACACCCACTTCCCCCCCCCCTCCTGTCACCCCCCCTCAACTCCTCCTGTCACACCCCCTCCACCCTTCACACCCACTCCCCCCCTCTTCCTGTCACATCCACTCACCCCTCCACCCGTCACACCCATTCCCCCCTCCTCCTGTCACACCCATTTCCTCCTGTCACACCCACTCTCCCCCCCCTCCTCCTGTCACACCCACTCTCCCCCCCTCCTCCTGTCACACCCACTCTCCCCCCCCTCCTCCTGTCACACCCACTCTCCCCCCCCCTCCTCCTGTCACACCCACTCTCCCCCCCCCCTCCTCCTGTCACACCCACTCTCCCCCCCCCCTCCTCCTGTCACACCCACTCTCCCCCCCTCCTCCTGTCACACCCACTCTCCCCCTCCTCCTGTCACACCCACTCTCCCCCCCCCCTCCTCCTGTCACACCCACTCTCCCCCCCTCCTCCTGTCACACCCACTCTCCCCCCTCCTCCTGTCACACCCACTCTCACCCCTCCTCCTGTCACACCCACTCTCACCCCTCCTCCTGTCACACCCACTCTCACCCCGCCTCCTGTCACACCCACTCTCACCCCGCCTCCTGTCACACCCACTCTCCTCCCCCGCCTCCTGTCACACCCACTCTCCTCCCCCTCCTCCTGTCACACCCACTCCCCCCTCCTCCTGTCACACCCACTCTCCCCCTCCTCCTGTCACACCCACTCTCCCCCCCCCTCCTCCTGTCACACCCACTCTCCCCCCCCCTCCTCCTGTCACACCCACTCTCCCCCCCCCTCCTCCTGTCACACCCACTCTCCCCCCCCCTCCTCCTGTCACACCCACTCTCACCCCTCCTCCTGTCACACCCACTCTCACCCCTCCTCCTGTCACACCCACTCTCACCCCGCCTCCTGTCACACCCACTCTCACCCCGCCTCCTGTCACACCCACTCTCCTCCCCCTCCTCCTGTCACACCCACTCTCCTCCCCCTCCTCCTGTCACACCCACTCTCCTCCCCCTCCTCCTGTCACACCCACTCTCCCCCCTCCTCCTGTCACACCCACTCTCCCCTCCCTCCTCCTGTCACACCCACTCTCCCCTCCCTCCTCCTGTCACACCCACTCTCCCCTCCCTCCTCCTGTCACACCCACTCTCCCCCCTCCTCCTGTCACACCCACTCCCCCCCTCCTCCTGTCACACCCACTCTCCCCCCCTCCTCCTGTCACACCCACTCTCCCCCCCTCCTCCTGTCACACCCACTCCCCCCCCTCCTCCTGTCACACCCACTCCCCCCCCTCCTCCTGTCACACCCACTCTCCCCCCCTCCTCCTGTCACACCCACTCTCCCCCCCTCCTCCTGTCACACCCACTCTCCCCCCCTCCTCCTGTCACACCCACTCTCCCCCCCTCCTCCTGTCACACCCACTCTCCCCCCCTCCTCCTGTCACACCCACTCTCCCCCCCTCCTCCTGTCACACCCACTCTCCCCCCCTCCTCCTGTCACACCCACTCTCCCCCCCTCCTCCTGTCACACCCACTCTCCCCCCCTCCTCCTGTCACACCCACTCTCCCCCCCTCCTCCTGTCACCCTCCCTCCTGTCACACCCACTCCCCCCCTCCTCCTGTCACACCCACTCCCCCCTCCTCCTTTCCCCCCTTCTCCTGTCACACCCACTTCCCTCTCCTCCTTTCCCCCCTTCTCCTGTCACACCCACTTCCCTCCCTCCTGTCACACCCACTCTCCCCCCCTCCTCCTGTCACACCCACTCTCCCCCCTCCTCCTGTCACACCCACTCTCCCCCCTCCTCCTGTCACACCCACTCTCCCCCCCCTCCTCCTGTCACACCCACTCTCCCCCCCCTCCTCCTGTCACACCCACTCTCCCCCCCTCCTCCTGTCACACCCACTCTCCCCCCCTCCTCCTGTCACACCCACTCTCCCCCCCTCCTCCTGTCACACCCACTCTCCCCCCCTCCTCCTGTCACACCCACTCTCCCCCCCTCCTCCTGTCACACCCACTCTCCCCCCCCTCCTCCTGTCACACCCACTCTCCCCCCTCCTCCTGTCACACCCACTCTCCCCCCCTCCTCCTGTCACACCCACTCTCCCCCCCCTCCTCCTGTCACACCCACTCTCCCCCCCCTCCTCCTGTCACACCCACTCTCACCCCGCCTCCTGTCACACTCACTCCCCCCCCTCCTGCTGTCACCCTCCCTCCTGTCACACCCACTCCCCCCTCCTCCTGTCACACCCACTCCCCCCTCCTCCTTTCCCCCCTTCTCCTGTCACACCCACTTCCCTCCCTCCTGTCACACCCACTCCTTGTGTCACACCCACTCCCCCCCTCCTTGTGTCACACCCACTCCCCCCTCCTTGTGTCACACCCACTCCCCCCTCCTTGTGTCACACCCACTTCCTCCCCCTCCTCGTGTCACACCCTCTTCCTCCCCCTCCTCGTGTCACACCCACTTCCCCCCCTCCTCGTGTCACACCCACTTCCCCCCCTCCTCGTGTCACACCCACTTCCCCCCCCCTCGTGTCACACCCACTCCCCCCCCCCCTCGTGTCACACCCACTTCCCCCCCTCCTCGTGTCACACCCACTCCCCCCCTCCTCGTGTCACACCCACTCCCCCCCCTCCTCGTGTCACACCCACTCCCCCCCCTCCTCGTGTCACACCCACTCCCCCCCTCCTCGTGTCACACCCACTCCCCCCCTCCTCGTGTCACACCCACTCCCCCCCTCCTCGTGTCACACCCCCTCCCCCCCCTCCTCGTGTCACACCCCCTCCCCCCCTCCTCGTGTCACACCCCCTCCCCCCCCCTCCTCGTGTCACACCCCCTCCCTCCTCGTGTCACACCCCCCTCCCTCCTCGTGTCACACCCCCCTCCCTCCTCGTGTCACACCCCCTCCCCCTCCCTCCTCGTGTCACACCCCCTCCCCCTCCCTCCTCGTGTCACACCCCCTCCCCCTCCTCCTTGTGTCACACCCACTCCCCCTCCTCCTTGTGTCACACCCACTCCCCCTCCTCCTTGTGTCACACCCACTCCCCCTCCTCCTTGTGTCACACCCACTCCCCCTCCTCCTTGTGTCACACCCACTCCCCCTCCTCCTCCTGTCACACCCACTCTCCCCCCCCTCCTCCTGTCACACCCACTCTCCCCCCCCCTCCTCCTGTCACACCCACTCTCCCCCCCTCCTCCTGTCACACCCACTCTCCCCCCCTCCTCCTGTCACACCCACTCTCCCCCCCTCCTCCTGTCACACCCACTCTCCCCCCCTCCTCTTGTCACACCCACTCTCCCCCCCTCCTCTTGTCACACCCACTCTCCCCCCCTCCTCTTGTCACACCCACTCTCCACCCCTCCTCTTGTCACACCCACTCTCCACCCCTCCTCTTGTCACACTCACTCCCCCCCTCCTGCTGTCACCCCTCCCTCCTTCATGTCACACCCACTCCCCCTCCTCCTTTCCCCCCTTCTCCTGTCACACCCACTTCCCTCCCTCCTGTCACACCCACTCCTCGTGTCACACCCACTCCCCCCCTCCTCGTGTCACACCCACTCCCCCCCTCCTCGTGTCACACCCACTTCCCCCCCCTCCTCGTGTCACACCCACTTCCCCCCCCTCCTCGTGTCACACCCACTTCCCCCCCCTCCTCGTGTCACACCCTCTTCCCCCCCCTCCTTGTGTCACACCCACTTCCCCCCCCTCCTTGTGTCACACCCCCTCCCCCCCTCCTCGTGTCACACCCCCTCCCCCCCTCCTCGTGTCACACCCCCTCCCCCCCTCCTCGTGTCACACCCCCTCCCCCCTCCTCGTGTCACACCCCCTCCCCCCTCCTCGTGTCACACCCCCTCCCTCCTCGTCACACCCACTCTCCCCCCCTCCTCGTCACACCCACTCCCCCCCTCCTCGTGTCACACCCACTCCCCCCCTCCTCGTGTCACACCCACTCTCCCCCCCTCCTCGTGTCACACCCACTCTCCCCCCCTCCTCGTGTCACACCCACTCTCCCCCCCCTCCTCGTGTCACACCCACTCTCCCCCCCCTCCTCGTGTCACACCCACTCTCCCCCCCTCCTCGTGTCACACCCACTCTCCCCCCCTCCTCGTGTCACACCCACTCTCCCCCCCTCCTCGTGTCACACCCACTCTCCCCCCCTCCTCGTGTCACACCCACTCTCCCCCCCTCCTCGTGTCACACCCACTCTCCCCCCTCCTCGTGTCACACCCACTCTCCCCCCCTCCTCGTGTCACACCCACTCTCCCCCCCTCCTCGTGTCACACCCACTCTCCCCCCCTCCTCGTGTCACACCCACTCTCCCCCCCTCCTCGTGTCACACCCACTCTCCCCCCCCTCCTCGTGTCACACCCACTCTCCCCCCCTCCTCCTGTCACACCCACTCTCCCCCCTCCTCCTGTCACACCCACTCTCCCCCCTCCTCCTGTCACACCCACTCTCCCCCCCTCCTCCTGTCACACCCACTCTCCCCCCCTCCTCCTGTCACACCCACTCTCCCCCCCTCCTCCTGTCACACCCACTCTCCCCCCGCCTCCTGTCACACTCACTCCCCCCCCTCCTGCTGTCACCCTCCCTCCTGTCACACCCACTCCCCCCTCCTCCTGTCACACCCACTCCCCCCTCCTCCTTTCCCCCCTTCTCCTGTCACACCCACTTCCCTCCCTCCTGTCACACCCACTCCTCGTGTCACACCCACTCCCCCCCCTCCTCGTGTCACACCCACTTCCTCCCACTCCTCGTGTCACACCCACTTCCTCCCCCTCCTCGTGTCACACCCACTTCCCCCCCTCCTCGTGTCACACCCACTCCCCCCCCTCCTCGTGTCACACCCACTTCCCCCCCCTCCTCGTGTCACACCCACTTCCCCCCCCTCCTCGTGTCACACCCACTTCCCCCCCCCTCCTCGTGTCACACCCACTTCCCCCCCCTCCTCGTGTCACACCCACTTCCCCCCCTCCTCGTGTCACACCCACTTCCCCCTCCTCCTGTCACACCCACTCTCCCCCCCTCTCCCCCCTCCTCCTGTCACACCCACTCTCCCCCCCTCCTCCTGTCACACCCACTCTCCCCCCCTCCTCCTGTCACACCCACTCTCCCCCCCTCCTCCTGTCACACCCACTCTCCCCCCCTCCTCCTGTCACACCCACTCTCCCCCCCTCCTCCTGTCACACCCACTCTCCCCCCCTCCTCCTGTCACACCCACTCTCCCCCCTCCTCCTGTCACACCCACTCTCCCCCCCTCTCCCCCCTCCTCCTGTCACACCCACTCTCCCCCCTCCTCCTGTCACACCCACTCTCCCCCCTCCTCCTGTCACACCCACTCTCCCCCCCTCCTCCTGTCACACCCACTCCTCCCCCCCTCCTCCTGTCACACCCACTCCTCCCCCCTCCTCGTGTCACACCCACTCCCCCCCTCCTCGTGTCACACCCACTTCCTCCCCCTCCTCGTGTCACACCCACTCCCCCCTCCTCGTGTCACCACCCCTCACCCTCCCTCCTCGTGTCACACCCACCCCCCCTCCTCGTCACACCCACTCCCCCTCCTCCTTGTGTCACACCCACTCCCCCTCCTCCTCGTGTCACACCCTCTCCCCCCCTCCTCGTGTCACACCCACTCCCCCCCTCCTCGTGTCACACCCACTCTCCCCCCCTCCTCGTGTCACACCCACTCTCCCCCCCTCCTCGTGTCACACCCACTCCCCCCCTCCTCGTGTCACACCCTCTCCCCCCCTCCTCGTGTCACACCCACTCCCCCCCCCTCCTCGTGTCACACCCACTCCCCCCTCGTGTCACACCCACTCTCCCCCCCTCCTCGTGTCACACCCACTCTCCCCCCCTCCTCGTGTCACACCCACTCTCCCCCCCTCCTCGTGTCACACCCACTCTCCCCCCCCTCCTCGTGTCACACCCACTCTCCCCCCCTCCTCGTGTCACACCCACTCTCCCCCCCTCCTCGTGTCACACCCACTCTCCCCCCCTCCTCGTGTCACACCCACTCTCCCCCCCTCCTCGTGTCACACCCACTCTCCCCCCCTCCTCGTGTCACACCCACTCTCCCCCCCTTCTCGTGTCACACCCACTCTCCCCCCCTCCTCGTGTCACACCCACTCTCCCCCCCTCCTCCTGTCACACCCACTCCTCCCCCCCTCCTCCTGTCACACCCACTCCTCCCCCCCTCCTCCTGTCACACCCACTCTCCCCCCCTCCTCCTGTCACACTCACTCCCCCCCTCCTGCTGTCACCCTCCCTCCCCCCTCCTCCTGTCACACCCACTTCCCTCCCTCCTGTCACACCCACTCCTCGTGTCACACCCACTCTCCCCCCCTCCTCGTGTCACACCCACTCTCCCCCCCTCCTCGTGTCACACCCACTCTCCCCCCCTCCTCCTGTCACACCCACTCTCCCCCCCTCCTCCTGTCACACCCACTCTCCCCCCTCCTCCTGTCACACCCACTCTCCCCCCCTCCTCCTGTCACACCCACTCTCACCCCGCCTCCTGTCACACTCACTCCCCCCCCTCCTGCTGTCACCCTCCCTCCTGTCACACCCACTCCCCCCTCCTCCTGTCACACCCACTCCCCCCTCCTCCTTTCCCCCCTCCTCGTGTCACACCCACTTCCCCCCCCCCTCCTCGTGTCACACCCCCTCCCCCCCTCCTCGTGTCACCACCCCTCCCCCTCCCTCCTCGTGTCACCACCCCTCCCCCTCCCTCCTCGTGTCACACCCACTCCCCCCCCCCTCCTCGTCACACCCACTCCCCCCCCTCCTCGTCACACCCACTCCCCCCCTCCTCGTCACACCCACTCCCCCTCCTCCTCGTGTCACACCCACTCCCCCCCACTCCTCGTGTCACACCCACTCCCCCCCCTCCTCGTGTCACACCCACTCCCCCCCCTCCTCGTGTCACACCCACTCCCCCCCCCCTCCTCTTGCCACACCCACTCCCCCCCCCTCCTCGTGTCACACCCACTCCCCCCCCCTCCTCGTGTCACACCCACTCCCCCCCCTCCTCGTGTCACACCCACTCCCCCCCCCTCCTCGTGTCACACCCACTCCCCCCCCCCCTCGTGTCACACCCACTCCCCCCCCTCCTCGTGTCACACCCACTCCCCCCCCCTCCTCGTGTCACACCCCCCCTCCTCGTGTCACACCCACTCTCCCCCCTCCTCGTGTCACACCCACTCTCCCCCCTCCTCGTGTCACACCCACTCTCCCCCCTCCTCGTGTCACACCCACTCTCCCCCCTCCTCGTGTCACACCCACTCTCCCCCCTCCTCGTGTCACACCCACTCTCCCCCCTCCTCGTGTCACACCCACTCTCCCCCCTCCTCGTGTCACACCCACTCTCCCCCCTCCTCGTGTCACACCCACTCTCCCCCCTCCTCGTGTCACACCCACTCTCCCCCCTCCTCGTGTCACACCCACTCTCCCCCCTCCTCGTGTCACACCCACTCTCCCCCCTCCTCGTGTCACACCCACTCTCTCCCCTCCTCGTGTCACACCCACTCTCTCCCCTCCTCGTGTCACACCCACTCTCCCCCCTCCTCCTGTCACACCCACTCTCCCCCCTCCTCCTGTCACACCCACTCTCACCCCGCCTCCTGTCACACTCACTCCCCCCTCCTGCTGTCACCCTCCCTCCTGCTGTCACCCTCCCTCCTGTCACACCCACTCCCCCTCCTCCTGTCACACCCACTCCCCCCTCCTCCTTTCCCCCCTTCTCCTGTCGCACCCACTTCCCTCCCTCCTGTCACACCCACTCCTCCTGTCACACCCACTCCCCCCCTCCTCGTGTCACACCCACTTCCTCCCCCTCCTCGTGTCACACCCACTTCCTCCCCCTCCTCGTGTCACACCCACTTCCTCCCCCTCCTCGTGTCACACCCACTTCCTCCCCCTCCTCGTGTCACACCCACTTCCTTCCCCTCCTCGTGTCACACCCACTTCCTCCCCCTCCTCGTGTCACACCCACTTCCTCCCCCTCCTCGTGTCACACCCACTTCCTCCCCCTCCTCGTGTCACACCCACTTCCTCCCCCTCCTCGTGTCACACCCACTTCCCCCCTCCTCGTGTCACAGCCACTTCCCCCCCCCCCCTCCTCCTGTCACACTCTCTCTCCCCCCCTCCTCGTGTCACACCCACTTCCCCCCTCCTCGTGTCACACCCACTTCCCCCCCCTCCTCGTGTCACACCCACTTCCCCCCCCCCCCTCCTCGTGTCACACCCACTTCCCCCCCCCCCTCCTCGTGTCACACCCACTTCCCCCCCCCCTCCTCGTGTCACACCCACTTCCCCCCCCCCCTCCTCCTGTCACACCCACTCTCCCCCCCTCTCCCCCCTCCTCCTGTCACACCCACTCTCCCCCCCCTCCTCCTGTCACACCCACTCTCCCCCCCTCCTCCTGTCACACCCACTCTCCCCCCCTCCTCCTGTCACACCCACTCTCCCCCCCTCCTCCTGTCACACCCACTCTCCCCCCCCTCCTCCTGTCACACCCACTCTCCCCCCCTCCTCCTGTCACACCCACTCTCCCCCCCTCCTCCTGTCACACCCACTCTCACCCCGCCTCCTGTCACACTCACTCCCCCCCTCCTCCTGTCACCCTCCCTCCTGTCACACCCACTCCCCCCCTCCTCCTGTCACACCCACTCCCCCCTCCTTCTTTCCCCCCTTCTCCTGTCACACCCACTTCCCTCCCTCCTGCCACACCCACTCCTCGTGTCACACCCACTCCCCCCCCTCCTCGTGTCACACCCACTCCCCCCTCCCCGTGTCACACCCACTCCCCCCCTCCTTGTGTCACACCCACTTCCCCTCCTCCTCGTGTCACACCCACTCCCCCCCCTCCTCGTGTCACACCCACTCCCCCCCCCCCCTCCCCGCTCCCTCCTCCTGTCATGGAGAATGTTCATACAAAGGTAATCCTCCAATCCTGTGCAGAGGAAATAAGTAATCCCGGCTTTTCTCTTCATCTGATTGGAGCCAATCTTCAACTGATTGTGTGAACATTTTCTATTCCTCTAGTAAATCTCACTGTGTCACCATTGTGACCCCATAATCCATGTGTGACCCTGGGGGTGGGGGTGTAGATTCCTGTAGAATATAATTATAATGTTCTCTCATTATGTCATTAAAGGGAACCCCCCAGAAGGACGTTGTGTTAAAGCCCGATGCACCCAAAGCCCTTCTTCTGGATAAACACTCTGAGTACATTGAGTCGTATGGAGCCAAGAAGGATGATTATGTGAGTATTTCCTGTTCTGTTATAATAAAGAGTCACTAAACCCAAAAACTGTTCAGCTCACAGGAAGTGACAAGGATGCTGCATTCCTGAACTTTAGGGGGATCTTGTTGGCCTGAAAAAAAAAAAAGAAAACAAATGCAGCCGCCACATCTTAGCTGAAATATTTTACTTCTATTTTTGGGTATAGGTGCACTTATTCATAGTGTATGATTATGTATGTACATGGGGCGGCCAAAACCGTTCTGCCTTGCTGGTCGTCTTATGTTTCACACACGGTGCCCCCAACAGTAATATAGAATCAGCAGTGGCATGAAACGTCCATACTTCTCCAAGTAGTCAGAGACCATGTGATCTCAGACTAGACAAGGGTGATCAGGCTTTTTAAAGCTGATCTGATCTTCAGCTTGTAGTGACGTTTAAATATGCTATATTGTCAAAAGTATTGGGACGCCTGCCTTTACACACTCATGAACTTTAATGGCGTCCATAGGCTTCAATATTGAGTTGGTCTGCCCTTTGCACCTATAACAGACATTTTTCCAGAAGCGCATTTGTGAAGTCTAATTCATCCCAAAGGTGTTCTATCGGGTTGAGGTCAGGACTCTGTGCAGACCAGTCAAGTTCCTCCACCCCAAACTTGCTCATCCATGTCTTTATGGACCTTGCTTTGTGCACTGGTGGGCAGTCATGTTGGAACAGGAAGGGGCCATCCCCAAACTGTTCCCACAAAGTTGGGAACATGAAATTGTCCAAAATATCTTGGTATGCTGACCCCTTAATAATTCCCTTCACCAGAACTAAGGGGCCAACCCCTGAAAAACAACCCCACACCATAATCCCCCCTCCACTAAATGATTTGGACCAGTGCACAAAACAAGGTCCATAAAGACATGGGTGAGCAAGTTTGGGGTGGAGGAACTTGACTGGCCTGCACAGAGTCCTGACCTCAACCCGATAGAACACCTATGGGATGAATTAGAGTGGAGACCACGAGCCAGGCCTTCTCGTCCAACATCAGTGCCTGACCTCACAAATGCACTTCTGGAAGAACGGTCAAACATTCCCATAGACACACTCCTAAACCTTGTGGACAGCCTTCCCAGAAGAGTTGAAGCTGTTATAGCTGCAAAGGGTGGGCCAACTCAATATTGAACCCTACAGACTAAAGCCCCGTACACACGGTCAGACTTTTGGCCAACAAACTTCGTTTTAAGCAAGTTGGACCAACAATCCGACCGTGTGTACGCTCCATCGGACAAACTTTTTTCGTTTGGTTTTGTTTTCATCGGACAAAAGTTGGGTCTGCAAACGGACAAACTTTTGCCCAACAAAAGTCAGATGGAGCAAAGTCCGACCGTGTGTACAGAAAACCATAGGACTTTTGTCCGATGGACAAAACAACTAATGTTAAAATCAACCAACAATAGCAGAAGTTGACCAAAGGGTGGCGGTAAAGAGCAGAAAAACCACGTGATGTTGCAAAAAGTTTTGGGAAAGTTTGCAGAAAAGTCCTGTGGTGTGTATGCTATTAGTGTTCCCGACCAACTCCGTTCGGACAAAAATCCACGGAAAAGTCTGATGGAAGTCCGACCGTGTGTACGAGGCTTAAGACTGGGATGCCATTAAAGTTCATGTGCGTGTAACGGGAGGCGTCCCAATATTTTTGACAATATAGTATAGTTAATTTGGACCAAGCTGGGTCAAACAAGCTGTTACAGAGGCAGTGCCTGGGAGCGCTGTATGAGCTGTCTGTGGCCTCAGCTATGTACAATATACAGCACTGCGTTTGGCAATAGGAACTTCCCTTCGCGGTCTCAGGACAAAATCAGATCCAGCTAAGTGCTGTTCAGCCATTCACAGGGAGCCTTGTATTTTCTCAATGAATACAAAGCTTCTTTTAACAACTTTGTGAAAAAGAACAGTTGTTTTTCCCCGTGGGATTTTTTAGCAGCAACAAATAGTATTGAACAAAATGTTTAGATAAAAAAAGATTGTTTTATTCAATAGTTTGAGCTCATTAAAAGTCAATTGTTTTATAAACTCCGGTATAGGTACAGGACAAGTACATGTATACTAGGGTAAACAATGTGATACAGGTAATAATACACGTGAAATCAAATCATACGTGTATATACATGTAACAAACAGAGGGGATGCCCCGATGCATTTCGACCTGATTGCAGGTCTTCCTCAGGGGGGGTCTTATATTCTGAAGGATATAAATAGATAAATACATCAGTTATATATCATATTGCAGATTATCTCCCATCAGTTCTCATTAGATCAGTAAATACAATAAATTCAAAGCTCCTTCTTGGCAATATTATTGTCTTGGTATATAGAGAAAGGGGAACTGGGAGAAAAGCAAAATAGTTGTATATTTACCCTCTTGGTTACATGAATCGGCCAAGACCGGAGATTTGCAGTCCTGATTCCTCTAGATCTCTCCAAAAGTCCCCACGGGCAACGTCCCTGGAACAGTGCTAGATTGGCGTTCTCCCCCCGTCCCGGAGCAGGTCCTCTCCACAGACAGAAACTGCCCTCAGAGGGTCACACTCAAATTGTGGAGCCTAATGATTGCAGACTGGTGGGCGGATGGGTGAGCAGACGCCTGGGTGCCAAGCACCTAAATAGATAGTGAGGGAAGGTTGGTGTAGGATAGTGGTTGGCGTCTGTAGGTATGTAGTGATGACCAAACATAGTTAGATAGTGGGATATTTGAGGCACTTTGGAACGGTGCATCCTAGTTGTTACATGTAGAATTAGTGCATCAATGTAGTGTAACAACTTTGTGACCACGCTATACCTGAAAGACGGCTACAGCGCGGCTCTCTCATTCTGGGAGGGCGTCCATAGACATCCAGCCACAGCTCATCCCATGTAAACAAACTAGCCGGTTATCGGCATTCCTTTCCTCACGCACTGTCACAGCGTGAGAAGAGGAGAGCCAATAACCGGCATGTGTGATGGGGGACATTTACACTGATTATCAGTGCAGCTTCATCAGCGCCCTTCAGTGAAGAAGAAAAATTCATTATTTGCTAAATTTTATAACAAAAACTAAAACTTTTTTTTATTTTTTTTTCCGCTTCTAAAATTGACCCAGCAGCTAATCAGCCGCTTGGATCAATTTATCGGAAAGAGGCAGCTGCAAAATCAGTTTAATACCGGGTTATGGCATCTATAACTCCGGTAATGAACTGCAAAGTAATAATGTATTTTTCCAGTTAGGTGGTCAGCAAGTGGTTAAAGAGGACCTCAACCCAGGAAAAGACTCCATCCCCCTCCTTCTCCCAGAATTCGATTAACCACTTGCCGACCGCCTCCTGTACTTATGCGTCGGCAGAATGGCACGTACAGGCACATCCACGTACCTGTACGTCCCCTTTAACTGCCTGACGTGTGGTCGCGCACTGCCGGCGGCACGCTCGCAACCCTGCTGCCTTCCCCGTGAGTCGGACCGCGGGTCACGTGGACTCGATCGCCGCGGGGATCCCCGCGATCGTCTCACGGAGGTATAGAGTGGGGAGATGCTGGTGTAAACACTGCAGCCACGCATCGGGACATGTCTCCCTGCCTGTAATTAGCGCAGCGCTGTGCCGACTTCCTGGCGGGCTCTGCACATGGAGTGTGCGAACACGCCGGAGCAGCTCATCCCTAGTCTTTGGCCAGCCAAATGGTCTGGGGCTTAAGTGATTAAGTACTTCCAACAGGCCATGTTTGCAGGTTTTTCTTTGTCTTGCACAGGTGCTTTAAAATCAGAGTCAATGGCTTGGTATTTTGGACAGATATTTTATCTAAGAGAAATTGCCAAAACATGGCCTGTTGGGGGTACTTGAGGACAGGGTTGAGAACCACTGGTGTAACTAATTGCATGGCGTTATCTGAAAGCAGCAAGCCTTTCCTTCCACTTTAAGGCTTAAAGTGGAACTTCAGTCATTTTTTCATCTTTCCATCTATTAAATCTTCTGCCCTTGTTGTTTTAGCTTTGGATAGTAAAAAAAAAAAAATTCTGCCAGTAAATACCTTATACAGCCCACTTCCTGTTTCTTGTCTGGTCATTAGCCAAAGCTTATGACATCATGCACCTCTCTCTCTCTCTCTCTCTCTCTCTCTCTCTCTCTCATGAGAATTTGCCAAGAAGGGAGGGGGGATGAGTCACAAGAGGGCCAATGAGAGCTGCAGAGCTGGAGGTGTGTGTCTGTGTAAATCCAGGAAGTGAACAGGCAGCAGCTTCAGCTGCCCACAGTTAAAATGGCTGCAGCCAGACTCCGTGGAGGGAGATTTCTGCAGTATATTTGTCAAGTACAGAATCACAGTATATATAAAAAAATATGCTAAGTAGTTGGAGGGAAGCTCCAGAATGGCAAAGATGTTTTTATTACAAATTATGTGAAAAGACTGCAGTTCCTCTTTAAGCAAAGGACTGAAGAGGTTTGTGGCACGCATGCCTGATATAAGAAAGCAGTCAGCTAGAACCATGGTGAAGGAAAGAGAAGTCCCTGGTGGGCTGCACTCGGGATTGGGAGTATTTATTAATAGAAAACTTTGCTAAAGGTGAAGTTGCCCTTTAACTCTTAGAGTGAAGTCTGTACAGTAAAGGTCTGTAAATAAAAGCTGGGTATGAAGCATAATTGTCCAGCGGCACACTGCTGTCACAGCTCATTTAGCAGATGGAAGATTTACTTGGGAATATACAGAAATTAGCATTTTTCTGATTCATTAATCATGTTGAAGTATCTTTCACTTTTGTCATCTTCAATCATGTTTTTGCCATGGCAGGAGTATTGCATGTCAGAGTACCTGCGGATGAGTGGTGTCTACTGGGGCCTAACCGTTATGGATCTGATGGGCGAGCTTCATCGTATGAACAAAGAAGAGATCCTGGCCTTTATCAAGTCCTGCCAGCATGACTGCGGCGGGTTCAGTGCCAGCATTGGACACGATCCTCATCTACTATATACACTTAGTGCTGTGCAGGTAATGTGTGATGATCTATATACTGTATATCTAGATGGATCGCCTGGTCATGTATGCTTCTATCAAAGCAAAGGTTAAAGTGATAGTAAAGTCTTCTTTCTTTTTTTTGTTTTTGTTTTTTTAAAACAACAAACATGTTATATAATGAAAAAATTATCAGAACACTCCTTAAGGTGCCCAGATCCCAGCGCTCAAATAGATAAATAAATGATCTGCATTAAAAGCTGCTATTATATAAAAATGAAGGTCATAAAAAATATATGCGTCTTAAAAATATAAAATGCATTAACAGCGCTATAAATGGAATACAAATTTCCACAAACTACACGTTTCCATATATTGCAGTATAAAACACAGTATAAAATATTCCTCTAAATCTAAAGAAAGAGGAGATAAATGACAAAGGAGATATCAAAAAGTCCCTTTCTGGTCTTGAAACTGAGTAAGCAAAATATTTTGCTTACTCAGTTTCAAGACCAGAAAGGGACTTTTTGATATCTCCTTTTTTTCCTTTACTGGCCTATACGGTTATTGTCAATTATCTCCTCTTTCTTTAGATTTAGAGGAATATTTTATACCGTGTTTTATACTGCAATATATGTCCGTCGGTGGAGACGTGCCCTCTTCCGTCGGTGGGGACGTGCCCTCTTCCGTCGGTGGTCGGTGGCGATGTGCCCTCTTCCGTCGGTGGGGACGTGCCCTCTTCCGTCGGTGGGGACGTGCCCTCTTCCGTCGGTGGTCGGTGGCGATGTGCCCTCTTCCATCGGTGGGGACGTGCCCTCTTCCATCGGTGGTCAATTTAAAGAATGCCACCCGTACAGAGGCCTAAACAGATAACCCACTGACTCTGTAAAATGTTGTTGGCCCCAGAATTGTGTAGGCATTATTGGATGGAAGAGCAGTCTTGCTATTGCTCAAGGAATCCCTAGCAACCTCTGGAGGAACCTTATTTGCGAATGATCACCCACAGGCGTCCGCTCTCCTGAATGCTATATGGTCATTTCTGTGATGTGTAAAGACAGGAAATGGCTGCAAAGAAGCTGCTGAAGATCAGGAGTACTGAGGTGCAACACTGAGCAAAAGCATTTTAAAAATCTATATAAATGTGGCAATTGTACAATACACAGCACTTTAGCAAACGTATCCAGTTAGTGTTTTACATCAACTCTAATGATCCAATACTCCTGTGTAATGGCAAATTATAGAGCTTCATATGTAAGGTCATACACCTCATTATGTGTTTCCTTTTTCCTGCAGATCCTCACTCTTTTTGACAGTGTTTCTGAGGTGAACACAGAGAAGATAGTTGAATACGTCCAGAGTCTACAGAAGGAAGACGGCTCTTTTTCTGGAGACAAATGGGGTAGACAAACACTTCCATTTTGGCAGTTAGCAGCAACTTATAGCGGCACTGCGATAGTATGGCGAGCAATCTGACACTTTGTGTGAACCAGTGACACTAATACAGTGAACAGTGCTAAAAATATGCACTGTCACTGTACTAATGACACTGGCTGAAAAGGTGTTAACATCAGGGGCGATCAAAGGGTTAAATGTCTGCCTAACCAGTGTTTGTGTTTACTGTAAGGTGTTTTTACTAAGGGACGTGCTGATTCTTATTCCCTGCTTTGCAGGGAAACACAAACTGCCATATTCCCACTAACAGAATAGAGCTCTGTATTGTTTACATATGCAGAGCTCTGTTCTGTCTTCCTCCTCGCCGATCAGTGGGTGCCAGCGGTCATCCATTGCCTGGCTTCTGCTGTAACTTGTTGCAGCACAGCCAGCAGTGCGCGTGCGCGCCCCCTACCAGGAAGTGCTGGATCACATACTAGGTACATGATCCTGCACAGGAGGGCCATTTCGGTGCCGGATAGTGGCACTATATGGTCGCTAAGTGGCTAGTGGTTAAAGGGCGGTATAACACTGTGGTTGAGCCGTACTCAACTGCTACCCCCTTTAGCTAAAGAGGCAGCAGCCGAGGGTTGCACACGTGCTGCGATGCTTTGCTTTGCAGCCATGGTGGGAATTGTTTTCCCCTGTCGTTTTCAAGTGAATGGGGCCCCTCTGCAATGTATGTGGTTGTGACACGCTAATGCAGGTTTAAGCAGGCGGTGAGGGGGCGATACAATGGCTACTCACTGCCTGTCAAATGCTGTCTGAAGAACGATCAGAATGCGAATCACAGTTTAGAGAGAACTGCTAGTGTGAACAAGCACTGATGAGTTAGACCTTGCTTACTACTGATTGTATATATCGAGTACAGTTCCTGCACACTGTTAAAGTGTATCTAAACCCAAGCACAACATTGTATATACTGCAGCTTAGCAGTCCTTGTAGTGGCTGCATTATTTTCTTTCTCGTACATCACGGGACACAGAGCGACATAGTCATTACTAATGGGTTATATAGATACCGTCAGGTGCTGGCACTGGCAACTTCCAAAACCGGAAGTACCCTCCCCTATATAAGCCCCTCCCATCCGGGAGCACCTCAGTTTTTTGCCAGTGTCTAAGGTGTTGGCCAAGAAGAAACATGTGTTTTTCACTGAGCTTGCGTACAGGTTCTTTTGGGCCTCAGTAAGCTATTCCGGATCCGACCAAAAAAGCTTCATAGCTAAACGGTCGGTACCCGGGCCTTGCAGAGAAGAGCAAGGTTTTGCCTGTAATGCTTCTCTTAGGAGAGCTGGACCCTGGGATCCAGAGCTCTGGTCATACCCACGACCAAGATGTTTTCTGTGCAGGGTGCTATACAGGTCCAGGGGAGTGGAATCCTTGGGAACCCGGTCCCTGAAGGTTTGATTACAATGCCTGCCGTGATAGGTGAAGTTTGGGCTTTTGTGGACCAAACAAAGTCCTGCGGCGGGGAACAGGTAAGTGGGGGCCCCCAGGAACTTGGTTCTATTGGGGGACCCCCAAGCCTAATTTGTCTTTCTGTCTGTTACCTAATGGTATTCCCGCAAAATTCTGTGCATGCCTGTAACTACTAAAAAAATGTAATAATTTTTAATGGTGGTCAAGAAAAAAATAAATAATTTTTTTTTATATATATATTTAATATATTAGACTGCGGTACCTGTGTTTGTCCACTAGAGGCCGCTGTGGAACGTTTCTTGTCATGTGGACTAGTTTCTTCTCATCAGAGCGAGTCCAGGCAGATGGTGAGTTCTCTTATGGGAAACTGCTTCCTCTGCCATGTTGCAATGCTCGTCCATCCCCCGGCCTGCGGCAAAGGGGCCCTGGCTCTTGTCCCTGGTTTCCATTTTCGAAATTAGCGCCGAAGGCGCACGTGGCCGCGCACGTGGCCGCGCGCGTGCGCGTGCACGCGCCTCTATATATAGAGGTGAGCCGGGAAAGGGGGCGGAGCCTGGGGGATGACGCTCTGTGCGCGCCGCAGCGCTTCTGCGCATGTGCGGGCGTCCCAGCATGTTAAAAACCACAATTTTGTGTGGTGAGCTGGCTATGAAGTACAGAGACAGAGCTGGCAACATTTAAAGAAGGCATACAGCAAGCGGTTGATACAGGCATCCCCTAGAAAGGCACATTAGTAGACACCAACTGTCTCTTATAGCAGCATTTATGCTAGACTATTGTCAGTAACTGGTGTATTTCGGCTGGAATACCTCAGCTTTGTGGCTTAGGAATATGCCGTCTAAAAACTCCGGGACTAGAAATTCCAGGAGGAATAGGGGGTCTCCATCGGGCTCTGAGGATCGTGGGCATGCTTCGGCTGCACCAGTCTCCCCTGAAGAATCAGAGGTTAGTGACCGTAGAGCACCCTCAGGAGTACCTGGTACTGTGGCTGTCCTCAGTTCACCTGCTCCTGTGTATGTAACAGAGGAGGTTTTTTCCTCAGCTCTGGGAGGGCTGGAAGAGAGATTGTCAGCATTGATCGCGGCTTCCCTGTCACAGGAGAAAAGCGCCCGATCTCCGTCTCCTCCCTCAGAGTGCCTGTTAACAGAGCAACAGTCCCATACAGGGATCGACCTACCTGAAGGGGATCAGGATGAGGTCGATTCGGTTGTAGAGGAATCAACAGTGGAAGAGCCGTTCTCAGCATCACATGCTGAAAGGTTATGGGTTCAGTCCCTGACTAATATGGTCCGATCAGCATTTAAAATGCCACTTGCGGAGCCATCATCCACTTCTGTCTCCTCGTTGGGGTCGCTAAAAGCTCCCCAGACTGTTTGTTCCTTTCCGATCCATCCTTTACTGGAAGGGCTCATTTACCAGGATTGGGAGCATCCTGACAAAATATTTACTCCCCCCAAGAGATTTCCGGTGGTCTATCCCATGGAGGATAAGTTCATCAGAAAATGGAGGGTCCCTACAGTGGACGCAGCCATCTCTTGTGTGAATAAATCACTGACATGTCCGGTGGATAATGTCCAAATGTTCAAGGACCCAATAGATAAAAAATTGGAGTCCTTATTAAAATCTGCTTTTTCTACAGCAGGATTGGTGACACAACCAGCAGTGGCAGCTATTGGGGTCTGCCAAGCAGTGAAGGATCAGTTGAAACAGGTCTTAAGGGACTTGCCAGATCAGCAGGCTCTTGCCCTAGCTGATCTACCTAGAGCCTTATGCTTTGCGGTGGACGCTATAAAGGATTCAATCCATCAGGCCTCCCGCCTTACGCTGTCTGTAGTACATATGCGCAGGCTTCTATGGCTCAAAAACTGGTCTGCTGAAGCTCCCTGTAAAAAATTGCTGGTCAGCTTCCCATTTCATGGTGAACGCTTATTCGGGGAAGACCTGGACAAATATATCCAGAGAATTTCCAGCGGTAAAAGTACACTTTTGCCGGTTAAAAATAGAGTTAGAGGTCCCTCTTTTAAGAGGCCTGCTTCTCCAGTCCCTAGGACATCGGCTGTGAAACAGTTCCGACGGCCTCCTCGGTCAAATCCCGGAGGTAAAAATTAGGGACAATTGCAGGGTAACAAGAAGCCCTGGAGCAGGAGAGGTACAAAACCTCCCCCAAAGTCAAATGCATAAAGGGTTGCCCCCATCCAATCGGGTGGGGGGAAGACTTCAGTTGTTCACAGAGACCTGGCGGGACACGATCCGAGACAGATGGGTGCTCTCCGCAGTAAATCTGGGATACAAATTGGAGTTAAAAAACTCCCCTCCTTCCCGCTTTATAAGGTCAAACGTGCCAAGGGATCCCCAGAAGAGAGGATCCCTCCTGTTGGCACTAGAACAATTATTGCTCCAAGCAGTAATTATAGAGGTTCCCCTGGAAGAATGGGGATTCGGGTTTTACTCAAACCTCTTTACAGTCCCGAAGCCAAACGGGGACGTGAGGCCCATATTAAATCTAAAAGGGCTAAACAAATTCCTACATATCAGGACTTTCCGGATGGAGTCGATCCGATCGGTAGCCACTGCCCTACAAGGGGAGGAATGGTTAGCCTCGATCGACATCAAAGATGCTTATTTGCACATTCCCATCTTTCCAGCCCACCAAAAATTTCTACGCTTTGCGGTAGAAGGGCGCCATTTTCAGTTCAGAGCCTTACCCTTCGGTCTGGCCACAGCACCAAGAGTGTTCACAAAAATTCTGGCCCCATTATTGGCCATTCTAAGAACACGAGGTGTAACGATAATGGCATATCTAGACGACTTGTTGCTGATAGACCACTCAGTGGAAAAACTAGAAGTGGTTGTTCACGAGACAATCAAGTATCTGGAATATCACGGTTGGATTATCAACCGAGACAAGTCAGCCCTAAAACCAGTCAAAAGTCTGGAATACTTGGGGCTAAGGCTGGATTCAGACCAGAGAAAAATTTTCTTGCCTCAAGAAAAGGGGTCGTCTTTGAGAGATTTGATCCACTTAGTGGGTTCAAAAAGACAGCCATCCATACGCCTGTGCATGAGGCTGCTGGGAAAAATGGTGGCATCATTCGAAGCAGTACCCTACGGTCAATTCCATTCAAGGAAGTTGCAAAGGGCCATACTGTCAGCCTGGAACAAAAAGGTTCAGGCTCTGGACTTACCAATGTCCTTGTCCCCTTCCGTTCGCAAGAGCCTCCGCTGGTGGTTGGTTCCCCAGAATCTGGAAAGAGGGAAATCCTTCAGTCCGATTTCCTGGAAGGTGGTCACAACAGATGCCAGCCTTATAGGCTGGGGAGCAGTACTGGAGCAATGGTCTCTCCAGGGCAGATGGTCGGATGCGGAAAAGGCCCTGCCCATCAATCTCTTAGAGATACGAGCAGCCCGGTATGCCCTAGTAGCATGGACATCCAAACTCCAAGGGTCCCCTGTCAGAATTCAATCAGACAATGCCACAGCAGTGGCATATATCAATCGTCAGGGGGGCACCAGGAGTCGTGCAGCCCAAAGGGAAGTTAATTACATCCTGAGATGGGCAGAAAGATATGTCCCAGCCATATCTGCGGTATTCATTCCAGGAGTGGAGAATTGGAAGGCGGACTTTCTAAGTCGCCAACAATTATGCCCAGGGGAATGGTCCCTTCACCCCGAGGTTTTCCGGGAAATATGTCAGCGGTGGGGAACACCGGATGTAGATCTGCTAGCATCCAGATTCAACACAAAAGTGGACAGGTTTGTCTCTTGGACAAGGGATCCCCTAGCTTGCGGCTCGGATGCCCTAGTGTTCCCTTGGGATCAGTTCAAGCTGATATATGCATTCCCACCGCCACAATTGTTACCTCGATTACTCCGCAGAATCAGGGTAGAAAAGAAACCAGTGATTCTGGTGGCTCCAGCGTGGCCCCGAAGAGCATGGTACGCGGAGATTGTAAAAATGTCTGTGGGGAGTCCTTGGACCCTCCCACATCGTCCGGACCTGCTTTCGCAAGGACCGATATACCACCCTTCCTTACCAGCCCTAGGTTTGACGGCCTGGCTATTGAAGCCCACATTCTAAAAAAGAGAGGGCTCTCTAATGCTGTGGTATCTACCATGATCAATGCCAGGAAGCCGGTATCCAGGCAGATCTACTATAGAATCTGGAAGGCGTACATCGCCTGGTGTGAAGCCAAGAAATGGCATCCACGTAAGTACGTAATAGGTAGGATTCTGGACTTCCTACAGTGGGCTGTAGATAGGAAGCTTGCCTTGAGTACTATCAAGGGTCAGATTTCGGCCTTGTCAATATTTTTTCAAAGGCCCTTGGCTTCGCATTCACTAGTCAAAGCCTTTATACAAGGAGTGATGCGTATTAGTCCTCCGGTTAATATTCCCATATGTCCATGGGATCTAAACTTGGTTCTGTCGGTTTTACAGAAACAACCATTTGAACCATTACAGCATATTTCCTTGGTGCTTCTCACCAGGAAATTGATTTTTCTAGTAGCCATTTGTTCGGCTAAAAGAGTATCGGAATTAGCCGCCTTGTCCTGTAAGGAGCCATATCTGGTTATCCATAAGGACAAAGTAGTGTTACGTCCTCATCCAGCCTTTCTTCCTAAGGTGGTATCGAGGTTTCATTTGAACCAAGATGTGGTTCTTCCTTCTTTTTTCCCCAAACCTACTTCGGTAGAGGAAAAGTTATTGCATTCTTTGGATGTAGTAAGAGCAGTTAAAGCTTATCTAAAAGCCACTGCTCAGATTCGCAGAACGGATACTTTGGTTATTCTGCCGGAAGGCCCCAGAAGGGGTCAGGCAGCGTCAAAATCTACTTTAGCCAAGTGGATTCGACAGGTCATAATACAAGCCTATGGCTTGAGAAGGAGACCGCCTCCGTTCAAAGTTAGAGCGCACTCCACGAGAGCAGTTGGAACTTCATGGGCAGTGCATCACCAGGCCTCCCTGGCTCAAATCTGTAAGGCCGCAACATGGTCTTCAGTACACACGTTTACTAGGTTCTACCAGGTGGACGTTAGAAGTCAGGAGGATGTCGCCTTTGGGCGCAGTGTGTTGCAGGCCGCAAAAGATCCTCATGTCTGATAGCGCTCAGCTTATATATGGTGTATCCCCCCCCTCATTTGGCATTGCTTTAGGACATCCCATTAGTAATGACTATGTCGCTCTGTGTCCCGTGATGTACGAGAAAGAAAATAGGATTTTTATAACAGCTTACCTGTAAAATCCTTTTCTTGGAGTACATCACGGGACACAGAGCTCCCACCCCTCTTTGGGGACACTTATTGCTTTGCTACAAAACTGAGGTGCTCCCGGATGGGAGGGGCTTATATAGGGGAGGGTACTTCCGGTTTTGGAAGTTGCCAGTGCCAGCACCTGACGGTATCTATATAACCCATTAGTAATGACTATGTCGCTCTGTGTCCCGTGATGTACTCCAAGAAAAGGATTTTACAGGTAAGCTGTTATAAAAATCCTATTTTTCTTTTTAATGCTTTTTTTTCTTGCCACTAACATACTCCCTGTCCTTGAGTGACAACTCCTTGCAGTAATGTATCTATAGAGCAGCCGCGTTGCCACTCTAGGACACAAACATACAACTTTTCTCCAAAAATAAGCCCCAGTTTAAAGTCCTTGTAAAATCATGTAATCCGCGCTGTAAAAGGATTATGTAATGCCCAGTGTGTGTCTTTATGTAACATTATTGTAGAAAATACCTTATTTACAGCATCACTGGGCGCTTCTGTGACCCGCCGAAGCTCTCCTCCCGGCTGACGTCTTAAATAAGGTATTTTCTAAAATAATTTTACATAAAGACACTCACTGGACATCATATAATTCATTTACAGAGCAGATTAAATGATTTTACAAGGACTTTAACCCCTTCCCGTCCACGCTATAGCTGACTGACGGCTACAGCGTGGACCTACTTTGCCGGGAGGGCGTCAATAGATGTCCTCCCGCGCTGGAGCGGTCTGCAGGGCGTGCACGGCCATCTCTGTGATCAGCCGAGTCTATGAGACTCGGCTGATCACAGATCAGAGTAAGGGGTCGATCCTGACCCCTTACCATGTGATCTGCTGTCAGCCAATGTGATGTAATCAGCTATTTTTTCTCCTCACGCTGTTAGCGTGAGGAGAAAAAAAAAAGACAATCACCGGCGGCTGTCAGAGGGACATCGGTCCCGATCAAGGAGAGCAGCCGCTGAGTCATCCCTGCCCACCAACAGTGCCACCTACCAGTGCCCACCAGCGCCACCCATCAGTATCGCCTATCAGTGCCCACAGTGCTACCTATCAATGTCATCAATCAGTGCCTCATCACCAGTGCTGCCTATCAGTTCCACCCATCAGTGCAGCCTCATCAGTGCCATCTTACATGTGCCCATCAGTGCATATCAATGAAGGAGAAAAATTACCTTTCTTTCTCGTACATCACGGGACACAGAGCGACATAGTCATTACTAATGGGTTATATAGATACCGTCAGGTGCTGGCACTGGCAACTTCCAAAACCGGAAGTACCCTCCCCTATATAAGCCCCTCCCATCCGGGAGCACCTCAGTTTTTTGCCAGTGTCTAAGGTGTTGGCCAAGAAGAAACATGTGTTTTTCACTGAGCTTGCGTACAGGTTCTTTTGGGCCTCAGTAAGCTATTCCGGATCCGACCAAAAAAGCTTCATAGCTAAACGGTCGGTACCCGGGCCTTGCAGAGAAGAGCAAGGTTTTGCCTGTAATGCTTCTCTTAGGAGAGCTGGACCCTGGGATCCAGAGCTCTGGTCATACCCACGACCAAGATGTTTTCTGTGCAGGGTGCTATACAGGTCCAGGGGAGTGGAATCCTTGGGAACCCGGTCCCTGAAGGTTTGATTACAATGCCTGCCGTGATAGGTGAAGTTTGGGCTTTTGTGGACCAAACAAAGTCCTGCGGCGGGGAACAGGTAAGTGGGGGCCCCCAGGAACTTGGTTCTATTGGGGGACCCCCAAGCCTAATTTGTCTTTCTGTCTGTTACCTAATGGTATTCCCGCAAAATTCTGTGCATGCCTGTAACTACTAAAAAAATGTAATAATTTTTAATGGTGGTCAAGAAAAAAAAAAATATATATTTTTTTATATATATTTAAGATATTAGACTGCGGTACCTGTGTTTGTCCACTAGAGGCCGCTGTGGAATGTTTTCTTGTCATGTGGACTAGTTTCTTCTCAGCAGAGCAAGTCCAGGCAGATGGTGAGTTCTCTTATGGGAAACTGCTTCCTCTGCCATGTTGCAATGCTCGTCCATCCCCCGGCCTGCGGCAAAGAGGGGCCCTGGCTCTTGTCCCTAGTCTCCATTTTTCAAAATTAGCGCCGAAGGCGCACGTGGCCGCGCGCGTGCACGCGCCTCTATATATAGCGGTGAGCCAGGAAAGGGGGCGGAGCCTGGGGGATGACGCTCTGTGTGCGCCGCAGCGCTTCTGCGAATGTGCGGGCGTCCCAGCATGTAAAAACCACAGTTTTGTGTGGTGAGCTGGCTATGAAGTACAGAGACAGAGCTGGCAACATTTAAAAAAAGGGCATACAGCAAGCGGTTGATACAGGCATCCCCTAGAAAGGCACATTAGTAGACACCAACTGTGATATAGCAGCAATTGTGCTAGACTATTCTCAGTAAAAGTGGTGTATTACGGCTGGAATACCTCAGCTTTAGGCTTAGGAATATGCCGTCCAGAAGCTCCGGAACTGAATCTTCCAGGAAGCGAAGGGGGTCTCATCGGGCTCGGAGGATCTTGGGCATACTTCTGCTGCACCAGTCTCCCCTGAAGTTCAGAGGTAAGTGACCGTAGAGACCCCGCAGGGGTACTTGGTACTGTGGCTGTCCTCAGTTCACCTGTGTATGTAACAGAGGAGGTTTTTTCCTCAGCTCTGGGAGGATTAGAGAGAGATTGTCAACATTTATCGCTGCCTCCCTGTCAGGGAAAGCACGCCCGATCTCCGTCTCCTCCTTCAGAGTGCCTGTTAGCAGAGCAACAGTCCCATACAGGGATCGACCTGCCTGAAGGGGATCAGGATGAGGTTGATTCTGTTATAGAGGAATCAACAGTGGGGGAACCTTTTCTCAGCATCTCAAGCTGAAAGATTATGGGTTCAGTCTCTGACTAACATGGTCCGATCAGCATTTAAAAATGCACCTTGCGGAACCATCAACCACTACTGTATCCTCGTTGGGGTCGCTAGAAGCCCCCAGACTGTTTGTTCTTTTCCACTTCACCCTTTACTGAAAGGGCTCATTTACCAGGATTGGGAACGTCCTGAGAAAATATTTATTCCCCCAAGAGATTTCCGGTGGTCTATCCCATGGAGGATAAGTTCATCAAAAAGAAAAAAAAAAAATGGAAGGTCCCTACAGTGGACGCAGCCATCTCTTGTATGTATAAATCACTGACATGTCCAGTGGATAATGTCCAAATGTTCAAGAACCCAATAGATAAAAGATTGGAGTCCTTATGAAAATCTGCTTGGTGATACAACCAGCAGTAGCAGCTATTGGGGTCTGCTAAGCAGTGAAGGATCAGTTGAAACAGGTCTTGAGGGACTTGACAGATCAGCAGGCTTTGCCCTAGCTGATCTACCTAGAGCCTTAGGCTTTGCGGTTGACGCCATAGAGGATTCAGTCCATCAGGCCTCCCGCCTTATGCTGTCTATAGTACATATGCGTAGGCTCCTATGGCTCAAAAACTGGTCTGCTGAAGCTCCCTGTAAAGAATGGCTGGGTAGCGTCCCATTTCATGGTGAACGCTTATTCAGGGAAAACCTGGACAAATATATCCAGAAAATTTCCAGCGGTAAAAATACGCTCTTGCCGGTTAAAAACAGAGTTAGAGGTCCCTCTTTAAGAGGCCTGCTTTTCCAGTCCCTGGGGCATCGGCTGTGTAACAGTTCCGACGGCCTCCTCGGTCAATTCCCGGGGGTAAAAAACAGGGACAGTAGCA
The DNA here is from genome assembly GCA_029206835.1 of Rana muscosa. Classification (NCBI taxonomy): domain Eukaryota; kingdom Metazoa; phylum Chordata; class Amphibia; order Anura; family Ranidae; genus Rana; species Rana muscosa. Next base: position 48,169,852 of record CM055120.1, read on the forward strand.
GGGTAATGAGAAACCCTGGGTCAGGGGAGGTACAAAACCTCCCCCAAAGTTAAATTCATTGAAGCCCCCACTCAGTCGGGTGGGGGGAGGACTCCAGTTGTTCGCAAGAGACCTGGCGGGACACGATCAAGACAGATAGGTGCTCTCCGCAGTAGGTTTGGGATACAGTTTGGAGTTAAAAGACTCCCCTCCTTCCCATTTTTGAGGTCAAACGTGCCAAGGGATCCCCGGAAGAGAGAGTCCCTCCTGTTGGCACTAGAACAACTATTGCTCCAAGGAGTAATTATGGAGGTTCCCCTGGAAGAATGAGGGTTCGGGTTTTACTCAAACCTCTTTACAGTCCCGAAGCAAACGCGGACGGGAGGCCCATATTAATTCTAAAAGGGCTATACAAATTCCTGTATATCAGGACTTTCCGATGGAGTCGATCCGATCGGTGGCCACTGCCCTGCAAGGGGAGGATTGGTTAGCCGCGATCGACATCAAAGATGCTTATTTGCACATTCCCATCTTTCCAGTCCACCAAAAATTTCTACGCTTTGCAGTAGAAGGGCGCCATTTTCAGTTCAGAGCCTTACCCTTCGGTCTGGCCACAGCACCACGAGTGTTTACAAAAATTCTGGCCCTTTATTGGCCAATCTAAGAACACAAGGTGTAATGATAATGGCATATCTGGATGACTTGTTGCTGATAGACCACTCAGTGAAAAAACTAGACGTGGTCGTTCACAAGACAATCAAGTATCTGGAATCTCACGGTTGGATTATCAACCGAGACAAGTCAGCCCTAAAAACCAGTCAAAAGTCTGGAATACTTGGGGCTAAGGTTGGATTCAGGCCAGAGAAAAATATTCTTGCCTCGAGGAAAGGTGTTGTCTTTGAAAGATTTGATCCACTTAGTGGGTACAAAAAAGACAGCCGTCCATACGCCTGTATATGAGGCTGCTGGGAAAAATGGTGGCATCATTCGAAGCAGTACCCTACGGTCAATTCCATTCAAGGAATTTGCAAGGGGCCATACTGTCAGCCTGGAACAAAAAAGTTCAGGCCCTAGACTTACAATGTCCTTGTCCCCTTCCGTTCGCGAGAGCCTCCGTTGGTGGTTGGTTCCCCAGAATCTGGAAAAAAGGAAATCCTTCAGTCCGATTTCTTGGAAGGTGGTCACTACAGATGCCAGCCTTATAGGCTGGGGAGCAGTACTGGAGCAATAGTCTCTCCAGGGCAGATGGTCGGATGCAGAAAAGGCCCTGCCCATCAATCTCTTAGAGATACGAGCAGCCCGGTATGCCCTAGTAGCATGGACATCCAAACTCCAAGGGTCCCCTGTCAGAATTCAATCAGACAATGCCACAGCAGTGGCATATATCAATCATCAGGGGGGCACCAGGAGTCGTGCAGCCCAGAGGGAAGTAAATTACATCCTGAAATGGGCAGAAAAATATGTCCCAGCCATATCTGCGGTATTCATTCCAGGAGTGGAGAATTGGAAGGCGGACTTTCTAAGTCGCCAGCAATTAGGCCCAGAGGAAGGGTCCCTTCACCCCGAGGTTTTCTGGACAATATGTCAGCGGTGGGGAACATCGGATGTAGATCTTCTAGCATCCAGATTCAACGCAAAGGGGGACAGGTTTGTCTCTCGGACAAGGGATCCCCTAGCTTGCGGCTCGGATGCCCTAGTGTTCCCTTGGGATCAGTTCAAGCTGATATATGCATTCACACCGCCACAATGGTTACCTCGATTACTCCGCAGAATCAGGGTAGAAAAGAAACCAGTGATTCCGGTGGCTCCAGCGTGGCCCCGAAGAGCGTGGTACGCGGAGATTGTAAAATTTCAGTGGGGAGTCCTTGGACTCTCCCACGTCGTCCGGACCTGCTTTCGCAAGGACCGATATACCACCCTTCCTTACCAGCCCTAGGTTTGACGGCCTGGCTATTGAAGCCCACATTCTAAAAAAGAGAGGGCTCTCTAATGCTGTGGTATCTACCATGATCAATGCCAGGAAGCCGGTATCCAGGCAGATCTACTATAGAATCTGGAAGGCGTACATCGCGTGGTGTGAGGCCAAGAAATGGCATCCACATAAGTACGTAATAGGTAGGATTCTGGACTTCCTACAGTGGGCTGTAGATAGGAAGCTTGCCTTGAGTACTATCAAGGGTCAGATTTCGGCCTTGTCAATATTTTTTCAAAGGCCCTTGGCTTCGCATTCACTAGTCAAAGCCTTTATACAAGGAGTGATGCGTATTAGTCCTCCGGTTAATATTCCCATATGTCCATGGGATCTAAACTTGGTTCTGTTGGTTCTACAGAAACAACCATTTGAACCATTACAGCATATTTCCTTGGTGCTTCTCACCAGGAAATTGATTTTTCTAGTAGCCATTTGTTCGGCTAAAAGAGTATCGGAATTAGCAGCTATGTCCTGTAAGGAGCCATATCTGGTTATCCATAAGGACAGAGTAGTGTTACGTCCTCATCCAGCCTTTCTTCCTAGGGTGGTATTGAGGTTTCATTTGAACCAAGATGTGGTTCTTCCTTCTTTTTTCCCCAAACCTACTTCGGTAGAGGAAAAGTTATTACATTCCTTGGATGTAGTAAGAGCAGTTAAAGCTTATCTCTAAAGGCCACTGTTCAGATTCGCAGAACGGATACTTTGTTTATTCTGCCGGAAGGCCCCAGAAAGGGTCAGGCAGCGTCAAAATCTACTTTAGCCAAGTGGATTCGACAGGTCATTATGCAAGCTTATGGCTTGAGAAGGAGACCGCCTCCGTTCAAAGTTAGGGCGCACTCCACGAGAGCAGTTGGAACTTCATGGGCAGTGCATCACCAGGCCTCCCTGGCTCAAATCTGTAAGGCCGCAACATGGTCTTCAGTTCACACGTTTACTAGGTTCTACCAGGTGGACGTTAGAAGTCAGGAGGATGTCGCCTTTGGGCGCAGTGTGTTGCAGGCCGCAAAAGATCCTCATGTCTGATAGCGCTCAGCTTATATATGGTGTATCCCCCCCTCATTTGGCATTGCTTTAGGACATCCCATTAGTAATGACTATGTCGCTCTGTGTCCCGTGATGTATGAGAAAGAAAATAGGATTTTTATAACAGCTTACCTGTAAAATCCTTTTCTTGGAGTACATCACGGGACACAGAGCTCCCGCCCCTCTTTGGGGACACTTATTGCTTTGCTACAAAACTGAGGTGCTCCCGGATGGGAGGGGCTTATATAGGGGAGGGTACTTCCGGTTTTGGAAGTTGCCAGTGCCAGCACCTGACGGTATCTATATAACCCATTAGTAATGACTATGTCGCTCTGTGTCCCGTGATGTACTCCAAGAAAAGGATTTTACAGGTAAGCTGTTATAAAAATCCTATTGTTTCACAGTTTGTTATAAAACTTTGCAAACATGTTTTTGTTTTTTTCTGTCTTTTTTTGTTTGTTTAGCAAAAATAAAACCCCGCAGAGGTGATCAAATACCACCAAAAGAAAGCTCTATTTGTGTGAAAAGAAATTATAAAAATTTCATTTAGGTACAGTGTAGCATGACCGCGCAATTGTCATTCAAAGTGTGACAGCGCTGAAATCTGGTCTGGGCAGAAAGGGGGTTTAAGTGCCCAGTAAGCAAGTGGTTACCTAGGGTTTATTTTGGAGATTGCAGAGATGCTGACTCCTGAGCTGACAGGGAGGGAGAGGGGGAGAGAAGACAGGGGACAAATAAGACATCCCCTGAAAATAAGCCCTAATGCATTTTTTGTAGCCAGAATTAATATAAGACCCGGTCTTCTTTTCGGGGAAACGCGGTATGTTAGGACTACTAAACACATTTTCCTTGCATCTTTATAACAAATGGAGAAGAGGTTCTGTAGCCCTCAGATAGGTGTGCACAATGTTGCATTTATCAAACAGCATAAAACCTTTTCCATTTTGATTGACTTTTTGAAGACTAAACGGGAGCAAGAAAGAGAAGTTTATTGTTCGGATCTACTCACTTTAGCCAATCACCTACGAACAGGCGGCCGCTGTAGACAAAGCGACATACTGGTATGTCGCTTCCTACTTCTGGATGTAGGATGCACACCCCCCCCCCCCCCCCCAGCCAGCTCCCGCTTGTGATTGTACACAGTAGGAGCCTGTCAGCAAGTCCAGACCAATGATTCCTGGCTGGGACATGCTGATCTACTGTGTGCAATCGCAGCCCAGAGATCTGTGTTGACATTCAACACAGAGCTTTGTACAGAGGGGGGCCATCGATCTGTTCCTCATCCCTGCAAAGCAGGAATTAGAAACTGAGAGATCATTAGTAAAAAGCAGCACATTTTAGACATATTACACAAAGTAAGGCACATATATTACCCCTTGATTGCCTTAGATGTTGACCCCTTCCCAGCCAGTGTCATTTGACCTAAACTTATGAAGAAATTGTATTTTTTTTGATTGGATATTGTTTGTAGCAGAAAGTAAAAAAGATTGAATATATATATATATATATACATACATACATACATACATACAGTAAAACCTTGGATTGCGAGCATAATTTGTTCCGTAAATATGCTTGTAATCCAAAGCACTTGTATATCAAAGCAAATTTCCCCATAAAAAATAATGGAAACTCAAATGATTAGTTCCACAACCATTTATTCATAAGTCCTTCCGTTTATAGTCCATATTAAAAGATTATAGCAATGTGATTGGTTGTGTAACCATAAAATGTCCATCCACAAATGGAAGCCTCCACAAGGGGATTAAAAGCAAAATCCGGCAGGAGCTACAGAGTATAAAAGAGAAGAGAGGCGCCTCTAAGTGTAGCAATATGGTTACATTTAATGAAGGTACAACATTTAGCAACTCACATGGTTGATGATTAAAAGAGGCACATCTAAGTATGCAGGCATCCGGGGTAAAGCTGTCCACATAGATCATCCCCCGCACTGCCTGCTCTCACCGCTGTCAGTCTGCAATCGCGACCGGGAAGACTACCCTGCAGTAGAGCGATCTGAAAGCGAGGCTTGAAGCGCTCGTGGAGTGCAGCGTGGAAGACATGATGGCGGTGCGGGGGATGGTCTGTGTGGGACAGCTTTTCCCCCGGATGTCTGCATTCTTAGATGTGCCTCTTTTAAATTAATCATAAACCATGTGAGTTGCTAAATGTTGTACCTTCATGAAATGTAACCATATTGCTACACTTCGAGGCGCCTCTCTTCTCTTTTATACTCTGTTGTGACATGACGCTACTTGTATATCAAGTCAAAATGTATTTAAAAATGTTGCTTGTCTTGCAGAATGCTCTCAAACCAAGGTTTTACTTACTTATATATATAAATTATATATTTTTTCAAAATTTTCAGTCTTTTTTCGTTGTATCACAAAAAAAAGAAAAAAAACAACCCAGGTGATCAAATGCCACCAAAAGAAAGCTCTATTTGTGTGAAAACAAATGATATAAATATCATTTGGGTACAGTGTTGCATGACCGTACATTTTCCAGTTAAAATAGCGCAGCGCCGAAAAGCAAAAAATGGCCTGGTCATGAAGGGGGGAAAATCTTCGGAGCTGAAGTGGTTAAAGTAGCAAATATTATTTGTCTGCAGGCTCTGGTGGTATCCTAGGCCAATTATTTTAGTCTTGGCTGCAATTTTGAAAGCTGTAATTTTGAAATACAGTTCAGGAAATGAACCTCTAAGACCCCTTTCACACTGGGGCGGTTTGCAGGCGCTATAACGCTAAAAATAGCGCCTGCAAAGCGCCTAGAAACAGCCGCTGCTGTGTCTCCAGTGTGAAAGTTCGAGGGCTTCCACACTGGAGCGGAGCGCTGGCAGGACGGTAAAAAACGTCCTACTAGCCGCATCTTTGGAACGGTGAAGGAGCGGTGTGTATACCGCTCCTCCACCGCTCCTGCCCATTGAAATCAATGGGGTACCGCGGCTATACCGCCGGCAAAGCGCCTCTGCAGAGCTGCTTTGCGGTGGTTTTTAACCCTTTCTCGGCCGATAGCGGGGGGGTAAAAAACCCCCGCTAGCGGCCGAATAGCGCCGTAAAGCCGACGGTAAAGCGCCGCTAAAAATAGTAGCGCTTTACCCCCGACTCACCTCCCGCCCCAGTGTGAAAGGGGCCTTACAGTTATTAAGAATGATATATTTTACTGTGTTCTTTCCATTCCCCCCTCTGACTCCCGAGGACTGATTTGATCTGTAGCAGGAAATACTTCCCTTCTAACTACAATTTTTCTTTTTTTTCCAGGGGAAATAGACACTCGTTTCTCTTTCTGTGCTGTAGCAACACTTGCACTGCTGGTAGGTTTAAAGTATGTGCTGAATAATGATTCTATTTTGTTATGTTGTAATATAAAGGTAGTTATTCTGTGGCTCTCAGGCTACTATGGAACTAAAAGTCCCAGCAAAGCCAGAATGTCTGTAATGGACAAAGCCAAGTCTAGTATATTGCTGTGGTACAGGGCCTGGAAAGGACAGCTGACTGAATATGTAAATGAAAGAGTGGGAGTGGACACAGGAAGACCCCTGAGCCTATATGCATCTAGAAGGCTTTCAGCTGTCTCCTCCTAGGCCACGCCCCTCTAACGCGTTTCACTCAGGTATGGGCTTTGTCGTAGAGGAACGTCTATGACTAAGCCCATGAGCGGGTGAAGTGTGTTGGGATGGGGGCGTGGCTTGGGATAGGATGGGGCGTGCCCTCCACTCTTGCATTTACAGATTGTCTATCGCATGGGTGCTCAACTTGTGGTCCTCCAGCTGTTGCTGGGCTACAATTCCCATCATACCTCCACCTTTGGGAGTCATGCTTGTAACGATCAGCTTTGTAAGGCCTCATGGGACTTGCAGTTCTGCAACACCTGGAGGGCCACAGATTGAGCACCCAGGGTTTATCGGATAAGACGGGCAACTCTAAAGCTAGCACCTGGCAGTGTTGGGGCCACCAGGTTTATTATTCGGAGGCTTGGAGGAGCACTGTTTTTGTTTAACTGGATCACAGCTGACTGAATATATCACACGGGTACAGTGTCTGGAAAGGACAAGGACATGCCAAATGTAGTATATCACACAGGTACAGTGTTTGCAAAGCAAGCTTACTCCAGGTACTACGTCGGAAAAGAACAAGCTGACTATGGTATATTGAGCAGATTCAGTGTCTGTAAAGGACAAGCAGACACTAGTATATTGTTTGTATACAGAATGTGGAAAGGACAAGCTGACGGTAGAATATTGTACGAATTGACCGATTTATCAGTGCGGCTGATTATCGGCGGCCGATATTGAGTTGAGTTGAGAGGTATCTTAATATAGCGCGGTCTTACCCCGAAGGGTCCCGACGCGCATAGCAGAGTTCCTGGTAAAAGAGGACCCAGGAAGAGAGAGGCTTGCGTGAAAAGCCAAGTCTTCAGTAACCCGCGGAAGACCGGAATAGTAGGGGCCTCCTGGAGCTCGACAGGGAGGCTATTCCACAAAACGGCACCCTGGTGGGAGAAGGCCCGACCACCACGCCGGATCTTCTTGGGCACCGAGATGTGGAGGAGATCTCTGCCGGTAGATCTGAGTGATCTAACAAAAGTTTGTTTATGAAAACAAGAGCAGAGATAGCTTGGGGCCAGGCCTCTCATTATCTTAAACATAATACATCCAACCTTAAATAAGGTGCGATAGTGGACCGACAGCCAGTGCAAGGCGCAGAGGACAGGGGTGATGTGATCCCTCAGCGGGACATCCATGAGTAACCTAGTCGCAGCATTTTTTTAGAAGTATTGGTCACAAAACTGATATTATCGATATTGCTTCAAGGGGTTTTACCATGGTGATGTCTGCTGCTGCACCCATCACACCGGTACCGTTCTTTAGAGCGGGCGGTTGGCTTTATTGTATTAACAACCGATGCGGCTCAGCAGCCGCTCGGCTGTTATTACAAGCAGCGGGAGGGGTCTCGGATCTAGTAACCTAGACGCAATATCATGACATCACTTCCCGGATTACTGGCATCTTAAAGGCGCCAGTTGAAAAAAAAAAAAGTATTCAAAAACGCTGATCTTGACGTTTTGAATACTGTCAAGTGCAGAGGAGGGTTTTGGGGTCTTATAGACCACCGATCCCTCCATAAAGAGTACCTGTCCCTGCCTATTACTGTCACAAGAGATGTTTACATTCCTTGTGACCGCAATAACAGTGATAAAAATTATTTTTTTTAAAAAGACTGTACATTTTTAGTTTTTTTTTTTTATGTACAGAATATCGGCACATAAAATTGACTATCGGCCTGAGAGGTGGCCAAAATATCGGTATCTTATCGGAACAGAAAAAAAGATATCAGTCGATCCCTAGTATATTGCACAGGTACAGTGTCTGGAAAATAAAAACAGACTGTAGTTTGATTCTCAGATAAATTGTCAGAAAAGGACACGTTGACTGCAGTACATTGCTCAGGTACAGTACCTGCTTTTTCCAGCAGGTGGCGTATGGTGCTTATCATATTGACCTCTACAGATAGATGTAAATTTGCTAGGGCTGTATTGTTGTTGTTGTTGTTATTATTATTATTATACAGGATTTATATAGCGCCAACAATTTGTGCAGCGCTTTACAATGTAGAGGGGGGACAGTACAACTACAATGCAGAAGGGAGGGCCTTGCTTGTGCAGCTACCTTCCAAAGACCGGATTGTTGCAATTCTCATGATTTATCCTGAAACATGGGATTTATGTCATATTTAACCACTTAAAGACCACCCACCGCATATATACTGCGACAGGGCGGTTTTATTGCGCGAAACGACATACCTGTACGTTATTTTGTGCAATAGATACTGTGGGCGGGCGCGCGTGCCCTCTGCACAGAGGGAGAGCCAATCAGCGGGTCCGCCGGCAACCCGCGATCTCCGTAATGGGACACAAATGGTGAAAAAAATAATCTGACGGGTTATAACCCTCCTACTCCTATCCAAAATGGGGGAAAAAATAACTTTTGCCTATAGTTTTACTTTTAAGTCTGGACAGCTAAGCAATACAAATAATTGTTTATATGCCTTATAAACAGAACTTCTGGTGTATCGTACAGATAACAGGATGGTTTACAGAGTCATTTATCCAACCTGTCTATATTTGTCTTCAGTGTGGCATATAGAAACCATGACTTCCATGGAGATTGGCCCCATTACTTGCACTCTTAAAGCGGAGTTTCACTCAAAAGTGGAACTTCCACTTACCACCCCCCCCCCCACATTTGGCACCTTTCAGGGGGCAGGGGGGGGGACAGGTACCAGTTTTTGATGGGTACCATTCCCCACTTCCGGGAGCTGGGGCCGCGTCCGGTCTCCCGAAAGTTCGACCCCCTCCTCCTACCAATTAGAAAGCACAGCTCGCTTCATGCATGCGCAGTAGGGAACCGGCTGTGAAGCCGAAAGGCTTCACTACCGGGTTCTCTTACCAGGAATGGCGGCTGCACCCGACAGCTGATCCGAAGATCGGCTGGGGTGCCGACATTGCGGGCTCCCTAGACAGGTAAGTGTCCATATATCAAAAGTCAGCATCTGCAGTATTTGTAGCTGCTGACTTTGAATTTTTTCATGGGGGGCGGAACTTCTCTTTAATTTCCGATCCTATGTTAGTACTGTATCTACAAATACTTGGCAGCCACTAGAGGTCGCTATTTTCTGATAATGAAATTACTTTCTGTAAACTTTAATATTGAAGACAAATTTTCCACCAATAATGGTCGGTGACATTTTTGTTTAATATTTTGTCCATTTTTTGTGGGTATTCAGAGATGTTCAAGCCAGATACTCGGTATTCAGCCCACCAATCACTGACATCGCTAATTCTTCATATTAAACTCAACTTGTCACGAACACTGGGCAGTAAAACTCTGCATATAAGGAGAAAAGGAATAAGCAGAAGTAGTGTTTGGGCCTCATACACGGGGATAAAATATTCTGAGTTTAAATAACATTGCCCATTGCTGAGCCTTCGGAGCTGCAGGTGGGGTGCACAGCTGGCCATAGAAGTAAATGACGTTGTGCCCCCTGTACTCATCTAAATAATACATTTCCCTGAGCATGCGCACAGGACGTATTGCCACAAACGTGGAGCCTTTGTGTAGTTCTGTGTATCCGTGTTTACATGCGTACAAGAGCGTACAGTTATCACTTCTATGGCCAGCTCTCCACCCCACTTGTGACTCCATGGGCCTGGGACCGCACCATGTGTGGTGGTGTTGTTTTTATTATTTTTTTTTTGTTTTTGCCATAACTTTATCCCTGTGAAAAGTCCATGTCCATGTAGCCTTCATGAAAACTGCATGTTAAAGTGATTCTAAATGTACATTTTTTTTTTTTCTTTAAAGTAACATACATGTTATGTAAGGGTTTTGCACAGAGCTACCCCCATCCTCCTCTTCTCGGGTCCCCCACTGATCTCCTGGCTCCTCTCCCTTGCTAAGTTCTCACCATAGCAAAATAAACTAAAAACCAGCGCTCGATGGGCAAAGATCAGATAATAAAAATTCAATTGATAAAAATGCCTTTTAATTAAAGTTCATAAGGCAAAAATAATAACAAGTTCAATAGTTCATACACGGTGACATATAAAACCAGGGAAAGGTCAATAATAGTAATCATAGAACCTGATATCCATGGAGGTGGGAGCTAAATCCAGGTTGCAGAGTGTAATGAAGAGAGGGCTCAGCCGTCTGACTCGCTGGGACTCGAATGGGCCAATGGGCAGTAGTCCGGCAGAAGGGAGGACTTCCCAGTGATGTATAATGCGTTAGGGAAGGCGGATGGCCTTTGGTGAGGAAAAGGCAATGAAAGAATCCAATCCGACAGACCGCGCTAAGTGCTGGGGGTAGCGACAGGCTGCAGCTTCTGAATCCTCCTATGATGAGAACAGCACGGAGGGGAACCGCCGCTGTGATGAGGTCACTACACTAGCACTTCCTCTGGTCAAACCAACCAGCTGTGTGGCCGGCGGCTGAAAACAAGGGGGCGGGTCTGAAACAGGAACTCGTGACCCCAGCAGAGGGAAAGTCCTTCTTCCGAAGGGCACAGATACAATGGTGGGGGGACAATATTGCCCAGGTGATATTGCTTCCTAGGAAACTTCTCAAAGGATCTAGTGCCGTACTGCAGATCATTCAAGCTCAGCCAGAGCTGCAATTTCTGGAAATAATTTCAATGCGATATGGCTCCACTGAAAAATGGGATGAAATGAAAAGGGAATTTGGGGGTCCTGAGTGGCTAGTCAGAGCCACTCAGGACCCCCAAATTCCCTTTTCATTTCATCCCATTTTTTAGTGGAGCCATATCGCATTGAAATTATTTCCAGAAATTGCAGCTCTGGCTGAGCTTGAATGATCTGCAGTACGGCACTAGAGCTTTTGAGAAGTTTCCTAGGAAGCAATATCACCTGGGCAATATTGTCCCCCCACCATTGTATCTGTGCCCTCCGGAAGAAGGACTTTCCCTCTGCTGGGGTCACGAGTTCCTGTTTCAGACCCGCCCCCTTGTTTTCAGCCGCCGGCCACACAGCTGGTTGGTTTGACCAGAGGAAGTGCTAGTGTAGTGACCTCATCACAGCGGCGGTTCCCCTCCGTGCTGTTCTCATCACAGGAGGATTCAGAAGCTGCAGCCTGTCGCTACCCCCAGCACTTAGCGCGGTCTGTCGGATTGGATTCTTTCATTGCCTTTTCCTCACCAAAGGCCATCCGCCTTCCCTAACGCATTATACATCACTGGGAAATCCTCCCTTCTGCCGGACTACTGCCCATTGGCCCATTCGAGTCCCAGCGAGTCAGACGGCTGAGCCCTCTCTTCATTACACTCTGCAACCTGGATTTAGCTCCCACCTCCATGGATGTCAGGTTCTATGATTAATATTATTGACCTTTCCCAGGTTTTATATGTCACCGTGTATGAACTATTGAACTTGTTATTATTTTTGCCTTATGAACTTTAATTAAAAGGCATTTTTATCAATTTAATTTTTGTTATCTGATCTTTGCCCATTGAGCGCTGGTTTTTAGTTTATTTTGTTCATGTTTGTGCTCCAGCCATAGGTTCCATGCAGCACTGGGCACTTTGATCATTCCTTATTAAATTTCCCTCCCCTTTCCCTTCCTTCCCACTCCACCAAAATTGTGACTAGTTCTGCTGTGGGTTTTAGCGCTGATGTTTTTTGTTTTAGATCTCCCCATAGCAAGCCTCTTGCTATGGGGGCACTCATGTGGACTCGCTCCCGAGCTGACTCTGTGTCCAGTGACACACACACACCGCGGCTTGCCCCACTCCCTGTCTGTGATTGACAGCGGCAGGAGCCAATCGTTCTTGCTGCTGTCCTGAGCCAATGAGAGAGCGAGCAAGCAGAGAGAGCCTCTGCTCTCATGCACATTGCTAGATCATGATCAGGCTCAGGTAAGTATTTGGGGGGGATGCATATATGCACAGACTGAACTGAGGAAAACAAAAACCTCTGTCTTTTTTAGAACCACTTTTAAATGTCCATGGTAATTGGTTATTTGACAGTATACACCAAAGCAACAGTGTTGCTTGGCAACTAATAAATAAATGCGCAGTGCAGTATTCAAATACAACAACACACAAAACTGCTTTTTGGTGTTTATTGTTGATAAATGTAAAGTTCTGCACTTGGGGGCTAAGAATATGAATGCATCATACATACTAGGGGGGATACAACTGGTGGGATCCGTAGTGGAGAAGGATCTGGGGGTTTTGGTAGATCATAAGCTCAATAATGGCATGCAATGCCAAGCTGCAGTTTCCAAAGCGAGCAAAGTCCTTTCTTGTATTAAGAGAGGTATGGTCTCCAGAGAGAGAGAGATATCATTTTGCCCCCCTGTACAAATCATTAGTAAGACCTCATCTGGAATATGCCGTTTAGTTTTGGTCCCCAGTTCTCAAAAGGGATATCAGGGAAATGGAGAAAGTGCAGAGAAGGGCAACCAAACTGATAAGAGGCATGGGGGAGCTCAGCTATGAGGAAAGATTAGAGGAACTGAATTTATTCACTCTTGAGAAGAGGAGGATAAGGGGGGATATGATTAACATGTACAAATATATAAGGGGTCCATATAGTGAACTTGGTGTTGAGTTATTCACTTTTAAGGTCATCACAGAGGACAAGGGGGCACTCTTTACATCTAGAGGAAAAGAGATTTCACCTCCAAATATGGAAAGGTTTCTTCACAGTAAGAGCTATGAAAATGTTAAATAGACTCCCTGCAGAGGTGGTTTTGGCCAGCTCAGTAGATTGCTTTAAGAAAGGCCTGGATACTTTCCTAAATGTACATAATATAACTGATTTCTAACACTTATAGGTAAAGTTTTTCCTGGAAAAATCTGATTTGTCTCTCGGGGGATCAGGAAGGAATTGTTTCCCCTGCTGGAGAAAATTGCTAGGGTTTTTCACCTTCCTCTGGATCAGCTGTGTGTATGGGATTGTGTGTGTATGGGATTGTGTGTGTGTGTGTGTATGTATGGGATTGTGTTTGTGTGTGTGTGTGTATGTATGGGATTGTGTATGGGATTGTGTGTGTGTATGGGATTGTATGGCTTTTTTTTTGGTTGGACTGGGATGGACTTGCATCTTTTTTTTTTTTTCAACCTGGCTTAACTATGTAACGATGTAGCTTAACCGTGCTTCCACTGACAAGTGTCCTCTGAACCACTTTGGTGTGCGAAAAATAAAGCACTTTTGCTTTCTTTTTTTTTTCTTTTTTTTTGCGTTTTTCATGATGTGTTTCCTGGGTCAGGAGGTCTCAAAGGTGGTGATATGCATTTTAAAAAAGAGGGGGGGGGGGGGGGAAGAAAAAAACATCTGGCCATGAAAACAAGTGCAAAATAACTCTTAAAAACCCAATGTCAACACAATGCATTTGAAATCAGAGAATTTTCTATTGCTCATTCAAACATACACTGATGGACTATTATGGAGATCCAGAAAGGCATGGCATCAAGCTTGAAAATATTGGGCCCTTTTCACACAGACGGACAGACCGGGTCCACCTGTCTGTCTCTCAGGCTGACCCAATCAGACCATCCATTTCTCTCCTATGTATCGGCGGATATCCACAGACACGTGTCCGTTGACACCCGCCGACATCGGATCCGATTCTGTCCACTAAAAACAGACGGATGGGGATTGGATGGCAATGGACAGGCAGTCCGTTTCCATCGGACAGCCCCATAGAAGAGAGTGGGCTGCATAGCGGAGCGGACACGGATCAGCGGAGGGATTCCCCCTGAGCAGGCGGAACCGCTGGCAGACTCCGCCAATGTAAAAGAGTCTTACAATAAAAGTTTTAGGTTTAGTTCCACTTTAAACCTGATTTCCAGACAAACTATCAAATACACAGATAAAAACCTATATGGGAGCTATTTTACCTGCTAGAGAATTTGTATTTCGGTTCATCCAGTCCTGAGATTTGCACAGCCCTGTCTGGTGGGGCAAGAAGTCTGATTTTTCTCTGCCGCAGTTCAGTAACACTTACAGGTCTTATAACCTCCACCCAGGGCCGTCTTAATGGCATCATGGGCCCCTGGGCAAAGTAATGCACGGGGGCCCCCAACCAGCTTGCCCCAATTTACACACCAACTCTTAATAATTAAAGTATAAATAGTTAATAGAATTAGGCATATATTTATTAGTACTTTCAATAAAATCGATTTTAACCACTTCCATACCGGGCCAATTCTGACACTTCTCTCCTACATGTAAAAATCATCATTTTTTTTGCTAGAAAATTACTCCGAACCCCCAAACATTATTTTAGCAGACACCCTAGGGAATAAAATGGTGGTCATTGCAACTTTTTATCTCGCACGGGATTTGCGCAATCATTTTTCAAACGCCTTTTTTTTGGGGGATTAAAAAAGAACAAAACAGTAAAGTTAGCCCAATTTTTTTGTATAATGGGAAAGATGATGTTACGCCGAGTAAATAGATACCCAACATGTCACACTTTAAAATTACGCACACTCATGGAATGGCGCCAAACTTCGATACTTAAAAATCTCCATAGGCGACGCTTTAATTTTTTTTACAGGTTACCAGTTTGGAGTTACAGAGGCGGTCTAGTGCTAGAATTGTTGCTTGCGCTGTAACGCACGCGGCGATACCTCACATGTGTGGTTTGAACGGCGTTTACATATGTGGGTGGGACTTGCGTGTGTGTTCGCTTCTGGGTGCGAGCTACCGGAGACAGGGGCGTTTAATTTTTTTTTTTATTACACTTTATTTTACATTTAAATTTTTTTTTTTTGATCACTTGTATTCCTATTACAAGTAATATAAACATCCCTTGTAATCGGAATCTATTGTGACAGGTCCTCTTTTATGGAGAGATAAGACCCCACATCTCTCCTCCAGGCTGGAAAGCATTAGATCGAAAAAAAAAAAAATCACTGATCTCATGCTGACAGCCGCGATCGTGGCTTTGTTTACATCCAGGCCCGGGCGTGACATCATAATGTCGCGCCGGGGCCTCTGACGGTCATAGAGATGACTGGTGACTATCTGGTCACCGGAAATCTTTATGGTCATCATCCGGCGGGGGCCGATTCTTTCTCCGGGTCCTCGATGGCACGGGAGAGCCCGGAGAAGCACCGGATGGCGGCGGGAGGGGGGGCGTCCCCTCCCGTCGCCTATAAGAACGATCAAGCGGTGGAACTGCCGCTATGATCATTCTTATGGTGTGCAGAATCACCGGCTGGAAATAATGATATCTGAATGATGCCTCTAGCTGCACCCATCATTCAGATATCCCCCCCCCTAAAAGTTAAGGACGTCATATCAGTGTTTCTCAACTCCAGTCCTCAAGGCGCCCCAACAGGTCATGTTTTCAGGCTTTCCATTACTTTGCACAGGGGATTTGATCAGTTTCACTGCCTTAGTAATTACCACAGCAGTTTCATCTGAGGGAAATCCTGAAAACATGACCTGTTGGGGCGCCTTGAGGACTGGAGTTGAGAAACACTACGTCATATGACGGCGTGCGGTAGGGAAGTGGTTAAACAATAAAAAAAATGTCATAAATCAAAGACTAGACAACACAAAGAACACAGTATGGGGAGGCAGGAGGGCACAGTACAGGTTTCGGGACACAGCTATCCCGGGACAGCTTAGTAAATAGCGTGACTGTCCCAGCAAATCCAGGACAGTTGGCAAGTATGATGTAATGCAAGATTTATCAGGGGGGCTCCCCTGCACCTGGGGCCCCTGGGCAATTCCCAGGGGTGCCTATGCATTAAGACCGCCCTGCCTCCACCACCCTGTGACTGGACAGTAAAAAGGAGAAGCAGCAGGCTCATCTCTCTATCGGAGGAACCATAGGGGGCGCCAAACTAGGTGCAGCAGGAAACCCGCTGCACTTAGTCTGGCGCCCACCTGTTGTTCTCCTTTTTGTCTTCTACGGAGAATTGCTTCGCTCTATGGAGAGCTGCCACTGGTTTAGTTTTTTTCCTCCAATCATGGACTTTTTGATTTTTATATATATATATTCATGGACTTTAAAATTTTGGACCCTTTTATGTTTATTTAAAGGCATTGTAAACGCTCAAGGTTTTTCACCTTAATGAAAAACCTCCTTTTGTGTAGAAGCCCCCCAGTGCCCCCGTTTTACTTACCTGAACCCCTTTCTTTCCCGCACTGGGAACAAACACACCAGCTCTGGTCCGTGTCTCGGGTCCTGATTGGATAGATTGAATAAAATATAAACAAAATAATGATTTTATCTTTTAGATATCCTTGCTGCCTATGAGTGCCCACCTGTGCCGCATATCAGTGCCCATCATTGGTGCCACCTCATCCATGCTCATCAGTGCCACCTATCAGTGCCCATTCATGCCCATCAGTACTGCCTATCAGTGCCACCCATAAGTACTGATCAGTGCAGCCTTTCAGTGCCGCCTATGAGTGCCCATCTGTGCCGCATATCAGTGCCCATCATTGGTGCCACCTCATCCATGCTCATCAGTGCCACCTATCAGTGCCCATTCATGCCCATCAGTACTGCCTATCTGTGCCGCCTATGAGTGCCCATCTGTGCCGCCTATGAGTGCCCATCTGTGCCCATCATTGGTGCCACCTCATCCGCGCCCATCAGTGTCGCATATCAGTGCCCATCAGTAAAGGAGAAAATTTACTTATTTACAAAAATTTATAACAGAAACAAAGAAAAACTTTTATTTATTTTTTTCAAATTTTCGGTCTTTATTTGTTTAGTAAAAAATAAAAACCGCAGAGATGATCAAATACCAACAAAAGAAAGCTCCATTTGTGGGAACAAAATTTTAAAAATGGATACAGTGTAGCATGTCTGCGCAATTGTCAGGAAGGGGGAAAGTGGCCGGTATTGAACTGGTTAAATCTGCATTCATTTGTGTCTTTTATATCTGCTTCAAGTTCAGCTTGTTTGAAAATAATTTCCTTTTTTTGAATCGTAGAATCCTGATTGTGATATTTAGTTATCAGAAATGAGCCTATAAATGGACTTTGTGTGGCATCTAATAAAAGAGAATTTGATGAACGGCAAATAAAAAAAGCCGCATCCCACTGTGGAAAGAAAGTGACCGATAACCCGAGTGCTGAGTCTGTTCAGTCCCAGCAGCTGTTCCTGTCTGTAGATAATAAATTGGCACATATTTTACACGTGTTGCCAGGAGCTGCGCGGATTAACAAAAAGTGCGCACAGATTGGACGAGGCTGATAGACGGCAAAAGCGAGCGGCGCTGAGAAATTCTTTGTACAAAATGTTCTCAAATGTTTGTGGCAGAGCCGATTCTGTGGATGGACGCCGCCCTATCTTAGCGCTGTGATTGGAGGCTTAATCTATTTACAAAAAACTAGTAAATTCAGCAACATTGATCTCATAAACAAAGTGAATTTTATCTATTTTTGCAATGAAGTCTGCAGAGCATTGCACCTGGGGTCAGCGTGCCACGGGTGCAATCCACAGGCTCTTGCAGTGTCTTCCTCCAGTCTCAGGTCTGTACAAAGCTGCTGTTATGGGGCTGCAGGAGGAAGAGGGAGGAGGAATCGCCTCTGCGCTCTGCCGTGGTGGCAGATGGGACTTGTAGAAATTCAATGTAAGTATTCTCGGGCATGAATGAAAGGGTTAAGTGGTTCTAAAGGCTGAAGGATTTTTAGCTTCATGCATGCAGTGCCAGGACAAGGTCATCTAGAGCCCAGGGGGAACATCCCCCCCCCCCCCCCAAGATGTATGAGAATTAAGTGTTAGCTCCCAGCTCATATACTCTCTTTCCCAAATCACCTCCTAGCACAAATCCTCTACACAAATATCCCCTCTGAACAGTGAATACACTTACTCTTTCTCCCCCACTCCAAATGTCCCCTCCCAGCACAAATCGCGAACCCCTCTCCTAGCACAACCCCCCCCCACTCCAAATCTCCCCCCCTAGCACAAATCCCAAACCCCTCTCCTACCACAAACCCCCCCCCCACTCCAAATCTCCCCTCCTAGCACAACCCCCCCCCCACTCAATCTCCCCTCCCCAGCACACATCCAAAACCCCTCTCCTAGCACAACCCTACCCCCCCCCCCCCGCCAAATCTCTCCTCCCAGCACAAATCCCAAACCCCTTTACTAGCACAAATCTCCCTCCCCCCCAATCTTCCCTCCCAGCACAAATCCCAAACCCCTCTCCCAGCACAACACCCCCCCCCCCCCAAATTTCCCCTCCTAGCACAAATACCTTCCAATCATCGCTACTAGCACAGCCCCTCCAAAAAAAATGTCTCCTCATAGCACAAATACCCTCCCCCCTCTACCATATCACCTCTTCTAGCACAATTCGTTTTCCCCCCGTCCTCTCTCCCAACACAAATCACCTTTCCTAGTACCCCTTCCTTGATTTTCCCCTCCTAGAACAATTCTTACCACCTGTTGCCCCTCAATTTCCTCTCCTCCCCATGCCATCTCCTCTTGCCACCCCCGCACCTCACATGATACCACAGTGCCCAGGGCAGCCGCCCCTTCTGCCCACCCCTTGTCCCAGCCCTGCATGAACGTAAAAAATCTCCCCCCCCCTCCAATACTTATCAGAGCCGCATCGCGATCCTGCGTTGTGCACGAGAGCTTTGGCTCCTCCTCATTGGCTGAGACAGCATTGGGAGCCATTGAGAAGAGAGAGGGGGCGGGTGGAGCCTCGGCTCTATGTGTGAAAGGACAGGCAGAGTAGCGGCTCGGGAGCCAGCCTCCTTGGGTGCCCCCATTGCAAACTGCTTGCTCTGGGGGCAGGAGGGAGGAGCCAAGAGCGTCCGCGGGGGATCCAAGGAGGAGGAGCTGCTCTGTGCAAAACCACTGCACGGAAATAATTGCCAGCAAAACTGAAAGCTGTGCCCGACCTGCCCTTGGCAACCGATGACGTCATCGGTTGGTAGGATGTGGGAAGGCGGCTTAGACTGCTTTTTCCGGCAAAAGTACTGATAACAGAATAGAAGAGGGGAGACCCCGGAGGGGGAACTGGAGGTGCTCTCCCTCCTCTCTGTACACAGAACACAGGAGAAAAGCAGTTTAACCTTAACAGGCGGTGGTATCAGCGGGGAGCATCAATAATTTCTAAAAACTATTAGATAAGCACCTGAACGACCCCAACATACAGGGATATACAATGTAATACTGACATAGAATCACACACATAGGATGGACTTGTGTCTTTTTTCAACCTCACCTATGTAACTTAACACAGTAACCATTTAATTGGTTGAACCGTACAGGGCTTTTTGTCATTTTGCCACAGGACCTCTGGGGACTCTTTGCGGCACCCCCGTTGAAAAACTTGCTCTAAAACATGGACTTGGCCTTTAAAGCGACTCTGTCGTGACAAGTTTCCTTCTAGTAAATTTTATGGTGGAATTTCTGTATGTAATGTTTATAAAAAGACCTTAAAGTGGATGTAAAGCCACTCTCATCCTTTCTAAACTACTGCCATAGTGCTGATCTATAAGGATATAGATGCCTCCTGCATGTATCCTTATCTGTCAAATGTCTCCCCTCTGTCTGTTATGAGACCTGAAAAACTGCAGATTCTGTGGGCGGGTCTGTTGTCTGGAGCTCGGTGGGAGGAGTTGTGATGTCAGTAGACTCCCCGCCCACCTCTACACTCCCCTTGTCAACATGCATTTTCTCCCTCTGCTATGATCACCAACATCCAGTCAAAATCCAGAAAAGTAACCACATGACTTTAGAAAAGGAGTGGAGGGTGGGAATTAAAAAATAATGCCTGTCTAAAGCTAGTGCACGAGATATGTAAATAACCTGTCACTCAAAGCAAGGGGGCGGAACGGACAAAGGTTTTTCTCTGTTTGTCCGGTTTATCTCACTGAACAATAAAAGAGGATTGCTCAGAGCTGGATTAACTCTGTGTGGCAAGACCTGGCACAAAATGATAGGAAATCTTATACTCTACATTGTGACAGCAAAAAAAATAAATAAAAAATTTCGGGTTTACATCCCCTTTAATCTGAGTTTATTTTTAAAATAAGGGCGGTGTCGTGAGCTGTGATATTTTGTAACAGTTGATGTTTATCCTGTAATTCTGTACAAGATTATTGTTTATTCCTAAAATGTCAGCTTACATAAAGCAATAGACGGCTCAGCATGTAAATGTCAGTCTTGTTTGTGTTCCTGCAGGGGAAGCTGGATGCTGTGAATATAGAAAAAGCGATCGACTTTGTTTTGTCATGTATGAACTTTGATGGCGGTTTTGGCTGCAGACCCGGTTCAGAGTCCCATGCTGGACAGGTGAGATTCTTTGGATTCTTCTTTTAGTGAATATTTTTATATTTATATATATATATATATATAATTTTTATTTTTTTTCAATTGTATGTGGAACTCCAAGCAAACAGCTAAATATGCAGTTTGGAATACATATGTGTTTTTTTTTTTTGTTTTTTTTTAACCTGTCAAATGAGTTCTAATTTGCTTTAAAGGATAAGTTCACTTTTGTAAAAAAAAATGCACATCTTTGTTTGTAGATAAAAAATAAATAATTGCATTTTGGCTGGGTTCACACTTAGTGATGGGTCACATCACATGCAATTTTCACAGGAATCACATCACACAGAATCACATGTGATTTGTATAAGAAATGCACTGCAATTCCTGTGCGAATCGCATGTGATTTTGGCTCAAATCGCACTGCATCCACACGAAAAAGGTGGAGGCATGGAGGCACTTTTTTTTTTTGCTGCACTGGAATCAGATTGCATGGACGTTCATACCCATGTGATCTGGTTCTAGCAAACGCACTGCATTCTGTGACCTGATTTTGGGATGTTGTTAACTTTTAATTGACACTCGCAGCAGATCTCATGAACACAGTGCGATTGCTATGTGGTGTGATGCGGGAATTGCAGTGGTTCTGTGCGTTTCCTGCATCGCATCAGTGTGTACCAAACCTTATTGTTTTTTATTACTAGAAACCTGGAAAGCATTGCGCTCGCGATCAGCAGCTCCTGTCCTACAGACTGTGATTGCAGTCTCATCAATAGGGTTGTACTGATACCGATATCGGTACCGAGCATTTGTGCGAGTACTTGTACTCGCGCAAATGCTCCCGATGCACATTAAGGTCCTGGAGTGGCCTAGCCAGTCTCCAGACCTTAATCCCATAGAAAATATGTGGCGGGAGCTGAAGGTTTAAGTTACCAAACCTCAGCCTTGAAACCTTAATGAGTTGGAGAGGATCTGCAAAGAGGAGTGGAACAAAATCCCTCCTGAGATGTGTGCAAACCTGGTGGCCAACTACAAGAAACGTCTGACCTCTGTGTTTGCCAACAAGGGTTTTGCCACCAAGTACTAAGTCATGTTTTGCAAAGTGGTCAAATACTTATTTCACTCATTAAAATGCAAATCAATTTATAACTTTTTTTTTAAATGGATTTTTCTGGATATTTTTCTTATTCTGTCTCTCACTGTTAAAATAAACCGACCATTAAAATGATAAACTGATAATTTCTTTGTCAGTGGGCAAATGTACAAAGCAGGGATCAAATACCTTTTCTTTCTCGTACATCACGGGACACAGAGCGACATAGTCATTACTAATGGGTTATATAGATACCGTCAGGTGCTGGCACTGGCAACTTCCAAAACCGGAAGTACCCTCCCCTATATAAGCCCCTCCCATCCGGGAGCACCTCAGTTTTTTGCCAGTGTCTAAGGTGTTGGCCAAGAAGAAACATGTGTTTTTCACTGAGCTTGCGTACAGGTTCTTTTGGGCCTCAGTAAGCTATTCCGGATCCGACCAAAAAAGCTTCATAGCTAAACGGTCGGTACCCGGGCCTTGCAGAGAAGAGCAAGGTTTTGCCTGTAATGCTTCTCTTAGGAGAGCTGGACCCTGGGATCCAGAGCTCTGGTCATACCCACGACCAAGATGTTTTCTGTGCAGGGTGCTATACAGGTCCAGGGGAGTGGAATCCTTGGGAACCCGGTCCCTGAAGGTTTGATTACAATGCCTGCCGTGATAGGTGAAGTTTGGGCTTTTGTGGACCAAACAAAGTCCTGCGGCGGGGAACAGGTAAGTGGGGGCCCCCAGGAACTTGGTTCTATTGGGGGACCCCCAAGCCTAATTTGTCTTTCTGTCTGTTACCTAATGGTATTCCCGCAAAATTCTGTGCATGCCTGTAACTACTAAAAAAAATGTAATAATTTTTAATGGTGGTCAAGAAAAAAAAAAAAATATTTTTTTTTATATATATTTAATATATTAGACTGCGGTACCTGTGTTTGTCCACTAGAGGCCGCTGTGGAATGTTTTCTTGTCATGTGGACTAGTTTCTTCTCAGCAGAGCAAGTCCAGGCAGATGGTGAGTTCTCTCATGGGAAACTGCTTCCTCTGCCATGTTGCAATGCTCGTCCATCCCCCGGCCTGCGGCAAAGAGGGGCCCTGGCTCTTGTCCCTAGTTTCCATTTTTCGAAATTAGCGCCAAAGGCGCACGTGGCCGCGCGCGTGCGCGTGCACGCGCCTCTATATATAGAGGTGAGCCGGAAAAGGGGGCGGAGCCTGGGGGATGACGCTCTGTGCGCGCCGCAGCGCTTCTGCGCATGTGCGGGCGTCCCAGCATGATAAAAATCACAATATTGTGTGGTGAGCTGGCTATGAAGTGCAGAGACAGAGCTGGCAACATTTAAAAAAGGGCATACAGCAAGCGGTTGATACAGGCATCCCCTAGAAAGGCACATTAGTAGACACCAACTGTTTCTTATAGCAGCATTTATGCTAGACTATTGTCAGTAACTGGTGTATTTCGGCTGGAATACCTCAGCTTTGTGGCTTAGGAATATGCCGTCTAAAAACTCCGGGACTAGAAATTCCAGGAGGAATAGGGGGTCTCCATCGGGCTCTGAGGATCTTGGGCATGCTTTGGCTGCACCAGTCTCCCCTGAAGAATCAGAGGTTAGTGACCGTAGAGCACCCTCAGGAGTACCTGGTACTGTGGCTGTCCTCAGTTCACCTGCTCCTGTGTATGTAACAGAGGAGGTTTTTTCCTCAGCTCTGGGAGGGCTGGAAGAAAGATTGTCAGCATGTCGCGGCTTCCCTGTCGCAGGAGAAAAGCGCCCGATCTCCGTCTCCTCCCTCAGAGTGCCTGTTAACAGAGCAACAGTCCCATACAGGGATCGACCTACCTGAAGGGGATCAGGATGAGGTCGATTCGGTTGTAGAGGAATCAACAGTGGAAGAGCCGTTCTCAGCATCACATGCTGAAAGGTTATGGGTTCAGTCCCTGACTAATATGGTCCGATCAGCATTTAAAATGCCACTTGCGGAGCCATCATCCACTTCTGTCTCCTCGTTGGGGTCGCTAAAAGCTCCCCAGACTGTTTGTTCCTTTCCGATCCATCCTTTACTGGAAGGGCTCATTTACCAGGATTGGGAGCATCCTGACAAAATATTTACTCCCCCTAAGAGATTTCCGGTGGTCTATCCCATGGAGGATAAGTTCATCAGAAAATGGAAGGTCCCTACAGTGGACGCAGCCATCTCGTGTGTGAATAAATCACTGACATGTCCGGTGGATAATGTCCAAATGTTCAAGGACCCAATAGATAAAAAATTGGAGTCCTTATTAAAATCTGCTTTTTCTACAGCAGGATTGGTGACACAACCAGCAGTGGCAGCTATAGGGGTCTGCCAAGCAGTGAAGGATCAGTTGAAACAGGTCTTAAGAGACTTGCCGGATCAGCAGGCTCTTGCCCTAGCTGATCTACCTAGAGCCTTATGCTTTGCGGTGGACGCCATAAAGGATTCAATCCATCAGGCCTCCCGCCTTACGCTGTCTGTAGTACATATGCGCAGGCTTCTATGGCTCAAAAACTGGTCTGCTGAAGCTCCCTGTAAAAAATTGCTGGTCAGCTTCCCATTTCATGGTGAGCGCTTATTCGGGGAGGACCTGGACAAGTATATCCAGAGAATTTCCAGCGGTAAAAGTACACTTTTGCCAGTTAAAAATAGAGTTAGAGGTCCCTCTTTTAAGAGGCCGGCTTCTCCAGTCCCTAGGACATCGGCTGTGAAACAGTTCCGACGGCCTCCTCGGTCAAATCCCGGAGGTAAAAATCAGGGACAGTTGCAGGGTAACAAGAAGCCCTGGAGCAGGAGAGGTACAAAACCTCCCCCAAAGTCAAATGCATGAAGGGTTGCCCCCACTCAATCGGGTGGGGGGAAGACTTCAGTTGTTCACAGAGACCTGGCGGGACACGATCCGAGACAGATGGGTGCTCTCCGCAGTAAATCTGGGATACAAATTGGAGTTAAAAAACTCCCCTCCTTCCCGCTTTATAAGGTCAAACGTGCCAAGGGATCCCCAGAAGAGAGGATCCCTCCTGTTGGCACTGGAACAATTATTGCTCCAAGCAGTAATTATAGAGGTTCCCCTGGAAGAATGGGGGTTCGGGTTTTACTCAAACCTCTTTACAGTTCCGAAGCCAAACGGGGACGTGAGGCCCATATTAAATCTAAAAGGGCTAAACAAATTCCTACATATCAGGACTTTCCGGATGGAGTCGATCCGATCGGTAGCCACTGCCCTACAAGGGGAGGAATGGTTAGCCTCGATCGACATCAAAGATGCCTATTTGCACATTTCCATCTTTCCAGCCCACCAAAAATTTCTACGCTTTGCGGTAGAAGGGCGCCATTTTCAGTTCAGAGCCTTACCCTTCGGTCTGGCCACAGCACCAAGAGTGTTCACAAAAATTCTGGCCCCATTATTGGCCAATCTAAGGACACGAGGTGTAACGATAATGGCATATCTAGACGACTTGTTGCTGATAGACCACTCAGTGGAAAAACTAGAAGTGGTTGTTCACGAGACAATCAAGTTTCTGGAATATCACGGTTGGATTATCAACCGAGACAAGTCAGCCCTAAAACCAGTCAAAAGTCTGGAATACTTGGGGCTAAGGCTGGATTCAGACCAGAGAAAAATTTTCTTGCCTCAAGAAAAGGGGTCGTCTTTGAGAGATTTGATCCACTTAGTGGGTTCAAAAAGACAGCCATCCATACGCCTGTGCATGAGGCTGCTGGGAAAAATGGTGGCATCATTCGAAGCAGTACCCTACGGTCAATTCCATTCAAGGAAATTGCAAAGGGCCATACTGTCAGCCTGGAACAAGAAAGTTCAGGCTCTGGACTTACCAATGTCCTTGTCCCCTTCCGTTCGCAAGAGCCTCCGCTGGTGGTTGGTTCCCCAGAATCTGGAGAGAGGGAAATCCTTCAGTCCGATTTCCTGGAAGGTGGTCACTACAGATGCCAGCCTTATAGGCTGGGGAGCAGTACTGGAGCAATGGTCTCTCCAGGGCAAGTGGTCAGAAGCAGAAAAGGCCCTGCCCATCAATCTCTTAGAGATACGAGCAGCCCGGTATGCCCTAGTAGCATGGACATCCAAACTCCAAGGGTCCCCTGTCAGAGTTCAATCAGACAATGCCACAGCAGTGGCATATATCAATCGTCAGGGGGGCACCAGGAGTCGTGCAGCCCAAAGGGAAGTAAATTACATCCTGAGATGGGCAGAAAGATATGTCCCAGCCATATCTGCGGTATTCATTCCAGGAGTGGAGAATTGGAAGGCGGACTTTCTAAGTCGCCAACAATTATGCCCAGGGGAATGGTCCCTTCACCCCGAGGTTTTCCGGGCAATATGTCAGCGGTGGGGAACACCGGATGTAGATCTGCTAGCATCCAGATTCAACACAAAAGTGGACAGGTTTGTCTCTTGGACAAGGGATCCCCTAGCGTGCGGCTCGGATGCCCTAGTGTTCCCTTGGGATCAGTTCAAGCTGATATATGCATTCCCACCGCCACAATTGTTACCTCGATTACTCCGCAGAATCAGGGTAGAAAAGAAACCAGTGATTCTGGTGGCTCCAGCGTGGCCCCGAAGAGCATGGTACGCGGAGATTGTAAAAATGTCTGTGGGGAGTCCTTGGACCCTCCCACATCGTCCGGACCTGCTTTCGCAAGGACCGATATACCACCCTTCCTTACCAGCCCTAGGTTTGACGGCCTGGCTATTGAAGCCCACATTCTAAAAAAGAGAGGGCTCTCTAATGCTGTGGTATCTACCATGATCAATGCCAGGAAGCCGGTATCCAGGCAGATCTACTATAGAATCTGGAAGGCGTACATCGCCTGGTGTGAGGCCAAGAAATGGCATCCACGTAAATACGTAATAGGTAGGATTCTGGACTTCCTACAATGGGCTGTAGATGGGAAGCTTGCCTTGAGTACTATCAAGGGTCAGATTTCGGCCTTGTCAATATTTTTTCAAAGGCCCTTGGCTTCGCATTCACTAGTCAAAGCCTTTATACAAGGAGTGATGCGTATTAGTCCTCCGGTTAATATTCCCATATGTCCATGGGATCTAAACTTGGTTCTGTCGGTTCTACAGAAACAACCATTTGAACCATTACAGCATATTTCCTTGGTGCTTCTCACCAGGAAATTGATTTTTCTAGTAGCCATTTGTTCGGCTAAAAGAGTATCGGAATTAGCAGCTATGTCCTGTAAGGAGCCATATCTGGTTATCCATAAGGACAGAGTAGTGTTACGTCCTCATCCAGCCTTTCTTCCTAAGGTGGTATCGAGTTTTCATTTGAACCAAGATGTGGTTCTTCCTTCTTTTTTCCCCAAACCTACTTCGGTAGAGGAAAAGTTATTGCATTCTTTGGATGTAGTAAGAGCAGTTAAAGCTTATCTAAAAGCCACTGCTCAGATTCGCAGAACGGATACTTTGTTTATTCTGCCAGAAGGCCCCAGAAAGGGTCAGGCAGCGTCAAAATCTACTTTAGCCAAGTGGATTCGACAGGTCATAATACAAGCCTATGGCTTGAGAAGGAGACTGCCTCCGTTCAAAGTTAGAGCGCACTCCACGAGAGCAGTTGGAACTTCATGGGCAGTGCATCACCAGGCCTCCCTGGCTCAAATCTGTAAGGCCGCAACATGGTCTTCAGTACACACGTTTACTAGGTTCTACCAGGTGGACGTTAGAAGTCAGGAGGATGTCGCCTTTGGGCGCAGTGTGTTGCAGGCCGCAAAAGATCCTCATGTCTGATAGCGCTCAGCTTATATATGGTGTATCCCCCCCCTCATTTGGCATTGCTTTAGGACATCCCATTAGTAATGACTATGTCGCTCTGTGTCCCGTGATGTACGAGAAAGAAAATAGGATTTTTATAACAGCTTACCTGTAAAATCCTTTTCTTGGAGTACATCACGGGACACAGAGCTCCCACCCCTCTTTAGGGACACTTATTGCTTTGCTACAAAACTGAGGTGCTCCCGGATGGGAGGGGCTTATATAGGGGAGGGTACTTCCGGTTTTGGAAGTTGCCAGTGCCAGCACCTGACGGTATCTATATAACCCATTAGTAATGACTATGTCGCTCTGTGTCCCGTGATGTACTCCAAGAAAAGGATTTTACAGGTAAGCTGTTATAAAAATCCTATTTTTCCCTCACTGTAGATGCACTATAGCTCATTTTGGATGGAAGACCATTAACCTAGTGCACTTTTTGTGAAATACGAGAAGAATCTGACACCTGGAGGGAAAAGTATAAAACTGTATATTGTGTGTTGGGGGGGGGGGGGAGACTTAAGCCGTGGTACTAGCAGTACAAGATCACCTTTTGTACAACCCTGAATTTAATTACACTGTTATCTTATTAACTTTATTTTGCCTTTTTTACATGTATGGTTCCTGTAGTCCATGTTAAAACGGTGTGTTTGTAATTCTAGATCTATTGTTGCACAGGATTCCTGGCCATCACCAACCAGTTGCATCAAATGAATGCCGATTTACTGGGCTGGTGGCTCTGTGAGCGTCAGCTGCCATCAGGAGGTCTCAACGGGCGACCAGAGAAGGTGGGAATTAACAAAACAACTTTTTACTAAATATTTTTTCTGGGTTAAAACAGAACATTCCAGTTCTCTTTTCTCATAAGACTTCCTGCTCTCTAGCCCCCTTGTCAACTCCCCCCATGCTTTACTCCGGGACTTCTCCCGAGCCTCTTTTATCCTATGGAACTTTCTACCCCAATCTGTCCTCCTACCTACTCAGTCCACTTTTAAGTGATCCCTGAAAACCCTTCTCTTTAGCCACTTGCCGACCAGCACACGACGATGTACGATGGCACAGCTGCGCAAATGGGCGTACAGGTACGTCCCCTTTAAATAGCTGCTTAGTGGGCATGCGCGCGCCAGTCGCGTACTCCGTGACCGTGGGTCCCGCAGACTCGATGTCCGCCAGTGTCTCGCGATCGTGAACCAGGAGATGACTATGTAAACAAGGCATTTCCCTGTTCTGCCTAGCAACATGACAGAGATCTACTGCTCCCTGTCATCGGGAGCAGTGATCTCTGTCATGTTGTAGTGAGACCATCCCCCACACAGTTGGAATCACTCCCTAGGACACACTTAACCCCTTGATCGCCCCCTAGTGTTTAACCCCTTCCCTGCCAGTGTCATTTACACAGTAATCAGTGCATTTTTATAGCACTGATCGATGTATAAATGACAATGGTGTCAAAAGTGTCCGATGTGTCCACCATAATGTCGCAGTCACAATAAAAATCGCAGATCGCCGCCATTGCTAATAAAAAAATTAATAAAAAAAAATGCCATAAATCTATCCCCTATTTTGTAGACGCTATAACTTTTTTGCACGAACCAATATACGCTTTTTGCAATTTTTTTTTACCAAAAATATGTAGAAGAATACGTATCGGCCTAAACTGAGAAACAATTTTTTTTTTTTTTTTTTATATATTTTTTGTGGATATTTATTATAGCAAAAAGTAAAAAATATTACTTTTTTTTTCAAAATTGTCGCTCTTTTTTTGTTTATAGCGCAAAAAACGCAGAGGCGATCAAATACCACCAAAAGAAAGCTCTATTTTGGGGAAAAAAGGACATCAATTTTGTTTGGGTGCAACGCCGCACCACCGCGCAATTGTCAGTTAAAGCGACGCAGTGCGCGAATTGCAAAAAGTGCTCTGGTCAGGAAGGGGGTAAAATCTTCAGGGGGTGGTTAGAGAAGCCTATCCTGCCCCCGCCTAACAATTGTACTTTTTATTTTTTCCATCAGCTCATCCCCCACAGTTATTACCTTTTTTTTTTTTTTTGTATCACTTGACCCTCCCTCCTAGATTGTAAGCTATAATGAGCAGGGCCCTCTGTTTGCTCCTTGTATTGAATGGTATAGTAACTGTACTGTCTGCCTTAACGTTGTAAAGTGCTACGCAGACTGTTGGCGCTATATAAATCCTGTATAATAATAAGTATAATAGCCGCGTGCCGACCGTATACCTTACATTTACAGCGGCAGAGCAGCTCTCCTGCGCTGGATTACGTACCTAGTATGTGATCCACGTGCGCCCGCCAGCCCAGCTGTGATGTGATTCGTTACAGCACATGTTGATCACCGGATCCCGGCCAGTGATGGACCGCTGGGACCCAGTGATCAGCACTGAACACAGCTCTGTCATTGTAAACAATACATAATCAATACAGAGCTGTGTTCACAAACAGGGGATCTGGTCGTTTTTTTTCATTCCCTGCTAAGCAACAGATTACACATAGTTTGGCATACAATAAAACCTTTAATCGCCCCAGATGTTAACCTCTTCCTACCCTGTGTCATTATTACAGTGCACTTTATTAGCACTGATCACTGTATTAATGTCTCTGGTGATGTCGGTGTCAGTCAGTTCCCACCCAGCGTCAGATTGACTATCGCAGTCCCGTTCTAAGTCGCTGATCACCGCCATTCTTAGTATAGAAAATAAATTACATAAATATTGCAGTATATATGATAATAAAGTGAAGGGCGCTACCTGTTTGACAACTAAATGTGCAATGAGTGACAATTAGCAAATTAAAATCATATATAAATGTGTAATGGTAAATCGCTTCCCTTTACACATGTGCGCAAAAATCTCTAAATCCAGTGAAAAGAATTACTATGGTGATCAAACACAAAAAATTATTAAATAACAAAATAATTAAACTTTTTATTTATTTAATGATTTTGTTATTTAATATTTTTTTGTGTTTTGATTATCATAGTAATTCTTTTCACTGGATTTAGAGAATTTTGCGCACATGTGTAAAGGGAAGCGATTTACCAGTACACATTTATATATGATTTTAATTTGCTAATGGTCACTCATTGCACATTAAAGCCTCGAACACACGACTGGTTTTCTCGGCAAGAAAACCGCTGGGAGAGCTTTTTGCCGAGAAAACCGTTCTTGAGTATGGTTTCTCGTCGGGAAAACTGCCGGGAATCTCGATGAGAAAAATAGGGAACCTGCTTCTCTATTTTCTCGTCGGGATTCTCGTCGACCTGTTTCCCGACGAGAAAACCGTGCGTGTGTACGAGGCTACATGCTTACCTGTCCCCAGGTAAGCCCGCGCATGCTTGATGAGACTTCGGCGCAGTAGCTTACAAGGGTAGTGTAGGGTGAAGCAAGATGGCGGCGACGGCATCGAATGTGACGAGCCCATGCTCGTCGTAGTCGATGACGTCACCGCGTTCTTGCCATTCAAAAGAACGGTGGTTCTTTTGAATGTGCGTGTGTACACAGGGCTTGGCAAGAAAAGCTTGCCAGGAATCCCATCGAAAACCAATGGTTTTTTTTTCTACGGGATTCTCGCCCGTGTGTACGAGGCTTTAGTTGTTAAACAGGTAGCGCCCTTCACTTTATTATAATTTTTTATTAGTTTATCACTTATTTTAGGTGCAGCACCATTTTTTAGTATACATATCTGGCGCCGGTATCCATTTCTATTTGTTTTATTCCAGTATATATCCCATAGTTTGTAGACGCTATAACTTTCACACAAACCAATCAATATACACTTATTGGGATTTTTTTAATTTTTTTTACCAAAGACGTGGATCGGCTGTCAGGTGCTGCTGCTGCCATTCCTGGTAACGGAATCTCAAAATTGAAGCTGTGACAGGGGTCACTTTGGGCACAGGGTGAATAAGAACCCCACTATGATCGGTGCTAGTCAGATTCAATGCTGTATATACATTGTATATATTGTGTGTATATTGTGTGTTGGCTGCTGTGTACTAATTGTTGTGATGGGGTAGGGTGTGATTGCATTCTATTGTCTATTGTGGCTTGTGGTAATTAAGTCTGTAATTATAGGTATTATAAACTAGCATACAGACAGTCTGAGGAACATAAAGATTATGCATAGTCATTTAAGATGTAAAGGGATTAGCTAATAAACCCACCTGTTGTCTGCTAAGAGCTGTCAGATGTGTATTGGGAGCTCGTTATGTAACTATTGTGTGAAGTCCTTTGATACTGGGTACTGTAGTTTAAAAGACAGTGAGGCTAGCCTACAGGTCATGTGTTTGAGTCATCAGCTGTAGGTAATTAGCTCATGTAAATTGGGTCTGGTCAAAGGTGTATTGTCAGAGGAAAATGAGGAATGTAATAACTTCCTCCTCTGTGTGTATAAAACTTGAAGTTTGGCAATAAAGAATGTCAGACCTGCTGGAAACTTCATACAGAGTGTTTGTCTCATATACAGTGCCTTGCGAAAGTATTCGGCCCCCTTGAACTTTTCATTCTTTGGCCACATTTCAGGCTTCAAACATAAAGATATAAAATTTTAATTTTTTGTGAAGAATCACCAACAAGTGGGACACAATTGTGAAGTGGAACGAAATCTATTGGATATTTTAAACTCTTTTAGCAAATAAAAAACTGAAAAGTGGTGCGTGCAAAATTATTCGGCCCCTTTACTTTCAGTGCAGCAAACTCACTCCAGAAGTTCAGCGAGGATCTCTTAATGATCCAATGTTGTCCTAAATGACTGATGGTGATAAATAGAATCCACCTGTGTGTAATCAAGTCTCTGTATAAATGCACCTGCTCTGTGATAGTCTCAGGGTTCTGTTGAAAGCGCAGAGAGCATCATGAAGACCAAGGAACACACCAGGCAGGTCCATAATACTGTTGTGGAGAAGTTTAAAGCCGGATTTGGATACAAAAAGATTTCCCAAGCTTTAAACATCCCAAGGAGCACTGTGCAAGCGATCATTTTGAAATGGAAGAAGTATCAGACCACTGCAAATCTACCAAGACCTGGCTGTCCCTCTAAACTTTCAGCTCATACAAGGAGAAGACTGATCAGAGATGCAGCCAAGAGGCCCATGATCACTCTGGATGAACTGCAGAGAACTACAGCTGAGGTGGGAGAGTCTGTCCACAGGACAACAATCAGTCGTACACTGCACAAATCTGGCCTTTATGGAAGAGTGGCAAGAAGAAAGCCATTTCTCAAAGATATCCATAAAAAGTCTCGTCTAAAGTTTGCCACAAGCCACCTGGGAGACACACCAAACATGTGGAAGAAGGTGCTCTGGCCCGATGAAACCAAAATCGAACTTTTTGGCCACAATGCAAAACGATATGTTTGGCGTAAAAGCAACACAGCTCATCACCCTCAACACACCATCTCCACTGTCAAACATGGTGGCAGCATCATGGTTTGGGCCTGCTTTTCTTCAGCAGGGACAGGGAAGATGGTTAAAATTGAGGGGAAGATGGATGCAGCCAAATACAGGACCATTCTGGATGAAAACCTGTTGGAGTCTGCAAAAGACCTGAGACTGGGATGGAGATTTATCTTCCAACAAGACAATGATCCCAAACATACAGCAAAATCTACAAAGGAATGGTTCACAAATAAACGTATCCAGGTGTTAGAATGGCCAAGTCAAAGTCCAGACCTGAATCCAATTGAGAATCTGTGGAAAGAGCTGAAAACTGCTGTTCACAAACGCTCTCCATCCAACCTCGCTGAGCTCGAGCTGTTTTGCAAGGAAGAATGGGCAAGAATTTCAGTCTCTCGATGTGCAAAACTGATAGAGACATACCCCAAGCGACTTGCAGCTGTAATCGCAGCAAAAGGTGGCTCTACAAAGTATTAACGCAAGGGGGCCGAATAATTTTGCACGCCCCACTTTTCATTTTTTTCTTAGTTAAAAAAGTTTCAAAAATCCAATAGATTTCGTTCCACTTCACAATTGTGTCCCACTTGTTGGTGATTCTTCACAAAAAATTAAAATTTTATATCTTTATGTTTGAAGCCTGAAATGTGGCAAAAGGATGAAAAGTTCAAGGGGGCCGAATACCTTTGCAAGGCACTGTATCTGGGAGGATTATTCCTATGGGAAGCGGTCGCCTGACTGTGGAGTGTCTGGTAGCTGCTGTGTGTTCGGAAATGGAATATATCTAAACAACGTTAACCCCTGTCGTTACAGAAGCCTTTTGGTTTCACAGGCAGGTTCCTACTGCACGTGCGCGAAGCACGCTGTGCTTTCTAATTGGCCCGACGGTGGAAGGAGAAAGGGGGGTGAACTTGCCACAGACGGCGCCGTCTACAGAAGTGGGGAGGGGGGGGGGACCTGTCAAACACAGGGGGAAGACAGATAAGCGGAAGTTCAATTTTTGAGTGGAACTCCGCTTTAAAGTGGTTTTAAACTGTTTACAACCACTTTATGCTACAGGTAAGCCTATATTAATTCTTACCTGTAGCTACCCCAAATATCTCCTAAACCTGCACAGTTTAGGAGATATCCCCTGTCCCCTACATGTGCCGATGTCTTTGGCACATGCACACTGGGCACTTGGGCACCTATGTGCTGTTGCTTTAGTCCGTGCGTCGGTACCGGCGGCTCCCGCGCGCATGCGCTGGAGTGACGTCATCGTGGCTCTGGCCAATCACAGCGCCGGAGCCACGATACCCGGAAGTATTCTCCGGGAGAGATGTCGCCGCCAGAGGGGGTACGAGGACGGCTGTGGGGGCATCGATGTGAGGTAAGTAATTCATGATGAGCTAGTATGCTATGCATACTAGCTCATTATGCCTTTGTCTTTCAGGGTGTTTTTTTTATTTTATTTGGGGTTTACAACCACATTAAAGCGGTGTTCCACCCAAATTTGGAACTTCCGCTAAATCCACTCCTCGCCCCCTTACATGCCACATTTGGCATGTAATTTTTTTTGCGGGGGGAGTGGGGGCTTCAGTAGAAGTGGGACTTCCTGGGGTCGCCTAGGCAATACGTCGTATCGCCTTCTGGCGGCCCCTCCCTGTAGGCGATCACCTGGGACGTGACAGGTCCCAGGCGATCACCTGTCCACTCAGAGTGCTGCGCCGTTCGCGCATGCGCAGTGAGTGCCCGGCCGTGAAGCCGAAAGCTGTCACGGCCAGGTGCCCACAATGTGAATGGAGGCGCCGGCGGAGAAGGGGGGAGAGGAGCGGAGCGTCGCAGGACAGTGGAACAGGTAAGTGTATGTTTATTAAAAGCCAGCAGCTACACTTTTTGTAGCTGCTGACTTTTATTAAACATAAAAAAAGGCTGGAACTCCCCTTTAATGCAGCTTTGTAATCGTTAATACATCAATAAATTCAAGCAGTAGAAGTATTTGAATTTGGTCAGGTATCAGCCTCTTGCAGTTGGGTTATAGTAGGGCTGGAGTGTGAGAGGAAGAAGCAGCACAAGTAGCCAATCAGTTTATGTGCTGACAGAGCATGCTGATAGGAGGAGAAAGCAGAGTGACAGAGAGATGAGGTCACGACTGTGCTGCTTCTCTTTTCACTGTCCAGTTACAGGCTAGGGCAGTGATGGCGAACCTCGGCACCCCAGATGTTTTGGAACTACATTTCCCATGGTGCTCATGCGCTCTGCAGTGTAGCTGAGCATCATGGGAAATGTAGTTCCAAAACATCTGGGGAGCCAAGGTTCACCATCACTGGTCTAGAGGGTGGGTCCAGGATGACCTAGGCTCAGAGGAAGTGGTTGAATGATGCTGGTTATAAGACTGAGGAAATCTTGCTGCAGAAAAAAGTAGGAGAAGCTATGAATTGAAGCTGAATATTGCAACAAAGGTTGGTTTTGTTATTTCATTTTTACCTTTTTAACTTTTGGCTGGAGTTCAACTTTAATCTGAGAGTGCAAAACCTACATTGTGTGTTTTCACAAAGCTCTGAGAGCTCAGAGATGAAGGACAGATGGATGGATTCCAAGTGGCATGCTGCTGCGAAGGAAAGCCACGGTAGTATATTTAGTCTTGTGATAGTTAGTTAGATTGCTGAAATGAGCCGCCGTTGATGGGTCGTTTTTGGCAAGGAATCAGTCTGTTAATTTGCCTGTGCTGCTAAAAAGTCTGTGTCAGCAGAACATCGCGCTTCTTTTTTTTTTCTTCTCTTTAATTACTGCTTATTACATTGACTTGTTCTCAGAAGTGCTGAATGGCGGAACTGTGCATTAACCTATAACAGAGAAATTCCACATGTTTTTCAGCTTCCGGATGTTTGCTATTCCTGGTGGGTCTTGGCCTCCCTGAGGATAATTGGAAGACTCCACTGGATTGACAGAGAGAAGTTACGCATGTTTATTTTGGCCTGTCAGGATGAAGAGACGGGAGGATTTGCAGACCGGCCCGGTGATATGGTAAGCAAAGTGTTAAAGCGGTAGTAAAGTCCGCTTGTTCATTTATACCAGGAGTAGGCAACCTGGGACCCTTCAGCTGTTGCAGAACCACAAGTTCCATCATGCCTGTGGGAGTATTTGTAACTGCCAGCCTTGCAATGCCTCATGGGAAATGTAGTTCCGCAACAGCTGGAGGGCTACTGGTTGCCTACCCCTGATTTATACCAACAGGCAAGCCTATAATAAGGCTTACTTGTAGGCACAGTAAATCTCACCTAAGGCCCCTTTCACGCAGGCGGTCCGATCAGGTCCACCTGTCAGTTTTTCAGGTGGACCTGATCAGACACTCCATTCACCTCTATGCAGCGGTGGATGTCAGCGGTGACACCCGTTGCGGTCCGATTCTCTGCGCCAAAACCAGATGGATGGAACTCCTATTTTCCATCCGTCTGGTGGATCTGATGAAAACGGACAAGCGGTCCCGTTTTCATCCAATCTCCCTATAGAGGAGTGCGGTGCTCTGTCTATCTCCACTCTTCTCAGTAAGCGCAGACGGACCTGTCATCCGCCCGCTCAGCGGAGATCAATGGAGCGATTCCCCGCTGAGCAAACGGATCCCGCAGAACGGAGGCGCCCGAGTGAAAGGGGCCTAAAGGTTTTACTATTCAGGAGATTCACTTTAGTAGCAGCTGGTGATGTCACCAGCGCATGTGCACTGCGCTCTTATTGGATGACATGCCGTCCAGTGAGAGAGCTGTGCAGCGGCTACAACTCATCCATGCGCGAGAGTGACATTGTCGCAACTTAACCATTCAAATACCCGGAGTATGCTCTGCATACTAGCTCATTATGCCTTTGTCTTGCAGGTGTTAGGTTTTTTTTTTCAAAGTGGGTTTTACAACCACTTTAAGGAAAGACTTTTATAATGTGCTAGTATGCGATGCAGGCATCATCCCAGTACCGCTTTTTTTTAGTGCAAAGGGCAGCTCTCTTTTAAAAGTAATCCCGTCGCCTTTTGTGGCTTTACTGTGACCTCCCCCCGGGAGTCCCGACCAACAAGCCAGCACTTCCTCAGGCTGATCACAGAGCCGAACAAAGGCCAGATTTGTTCAGCCCTATGGTATAGTAACCTGGAAGCGATGACTTTGCATCACTTCCGGTTCACCCGGATGTAAACGGCGCCATTTTTAAAAATGAAAAGCATTTGATCACACCGATCTTGATGTAATCAAATGCTTTTAAAGCCGAGTTCCACCCAAGAGTGGAACTTCTGCTTTAAGCACTCCTCGCCCCCTTACACGCCACATTTGACATGTCATTTTTTTTGGGGGGGGGGGAGTGGGTAACTTATTTTTAGTGGGACTTCCTGTCCCACTTCCACTTCCTCTTTTCGGACGCCTAGACGGCGACTCTCGCCCTAGGCAGCCCTTCCCTGCCAGCAATCTTCTGGAACACGTCACAGATCCCAGAAGATTGACTGGCCAATAGCAGAGCGCAGCTCGACTCGCGCATGCGCAGAGCGCAACCGGCAGTGAAGCCGTAAGCTGTTACGGCTGGGTGCCCACAGTTGCTATGATGGCGCCGCGGAGAGGAGGGGGAAAGGAGCGAGGCTCCGAGCGGCTGCATCGCTGGGCCGTGGGACAGGTAAGTGTCGGTTTATTAAAAGTCAGCAGCTACACTTTTTTTTTGTAGCTGCTGACTTTTAATAAACGGGTGGAACTCCACTTTTAAGGGCAGTGAACGTCTCCTCCTTCTGTGGCTTTCTCGGGGTCTGCCACCCACCGGAAGAAGACCTGAGCGGCCAGCTAGTGCTTCCGCCGGCTGATCAGACAGCTGAACAAGGCACGGATTGGCTATGGTAACCCAGAAGCGATGACCTGACATCACTTCCGGTTTACCCGGATATCAATGGCGCCATTTTCAAAAATCAAAAGTATTTGAAACCGCCAATCTTGGTGTGATTGAATGCTTTTAAGGGCAGAGGAGGGATTTGGGGTCTTATTGATTTCAGATCTCTCTATAAATTGTACCTGTCTCTGCATATTGCTGTCACAGGGGATGTTTACATTCCTTGTGACAGGAAATTAAAATAATAGAAAAAATTTAAAGCGACAGTGTAAAAATTAAAACATATATAATTAAAGACATTTTTTTTCTGAATTTTAAAATTCATCTAAAGCCAAAACTTTTTTTTTTTCCATTTGGATTATAGGTAAGGTATAATAAGTGTATTCCTCCTGTGTTAGAGGCCCTGTCACCCACCTTAAAGTGGTTGTAAACCCACTCTGACAACTTGCACCTACAGGTAAGCCTAGATTAAGGATTACCTGTAGGTGCAAGAAATATCTCCTTAACCTACACAGTTAAGGAGATATTTGCAGAAAACACTGCACCGATGTCTACGGCACATGCGCACTGAACGTCCTGGTTTTATGAATGGGACATGCCGGGATTATGCCGGTCCCGCGCGCATACGCGGGAGTGACGTCATCGCCGCTCCGGCCAGTCACAGCGCCGGAGCGGCGATACACGGAAGGGACTCGAAGGCAAGATGGCGGCAGAGGGGAACGAGGAGCGCTTCAGAGGCTTCGATCTCAGGTAAGTCATTCATAATGAGCTAGTATGCTATGCATACTAGCTCATTATGCCTTTCTCTTGCAGGGTTTTTTTCTTTCTCGTACATCACGGGACACAGAGCGACATAGTCATTACTAATGGGTTATATAGATACCGTCAGGTGCTGGCACTGGCAACTTCCAAAACCGGAAGTACCCTCCCCTATATAAGCCCCTCCCATCCGGGAGCACCTCAGTTTTTTGCCAGTGTCTAAGGTGTTGGCCAAGAAGAAACATGTGTTTTTCACTGAGCTTGCATACAGGTTCTTTTGGGCCTCAGTAAGCTATTCCGGATCCGACCAAAAAAGCTTCATAGCTAAACGGTCGGTACCCGGGCCTTGCAGAGAAGAGCAAGGTTTTGCCTGTAATGCTTCTCTTAGGAGAGCTGGACCCTGGGATCCAGAGCTCTGGTCATACCCACGACCAAGATGTTTTCTGTGCAGGGTGCTATACAGGTCCAGGGGAGTGGAATCCTTGGGAACCCGGTCCCTGAAGGTTTGATTACAATGCCTGCCGTGATAGGTGAAGTTTGGGCTTCTGTGGACCAAACAAAGTCCTGCGGCGAGGAAAAGGTAAGTGGGGGCCCTCAGGAACTTGGTTCTATTGAGGGACCCCCAAGCCTATTTTGTCTTTCTGCCTGTTACCTAAGGTATTCCCGCTAATATTCTGTGTATGCCTGTTACTACTGAGAAAATGTAAAAATTTTAATAGTAGGCAAGAAAAAAAAAAAAAAAAAAAATGTAAGACCGCGGTACCTGTGTTAGACACTAGAGGCCGCTATGGTTCTTTTTCTTGTAATGTGGATTTTTTTCTTCCAGAATCAAATCCAGGCAGTTGGTATGTTCTCTGCTGGGAAGCTGTCTCCTCTGCCCTGTTGCTGCGCTCATCCATCCCCGGGCCCTGCGGCAAAGGGGGCCCTGGCTCCCGTCTAGCTCCTTATTGTTTTTAAAAAAGGGCGCCGAAGGCGCACGTGCGTGCGCGTGCACGCGCCTCTATTCATAGAGGCGATCTGAAAAAAGGGGCGGAGCGGGTGGATGACGCTCAGGTGTGCGCCGCGGCGCTACTGCGCATGTGCGGGCGTCCAGCGTGTTTTAAAGCACATTATAGCTGGCTATTGAATGCACAGACAGAGCTAGCAACAGATAAAGGCACACAGAGGCGGTTGATGCAGGCATCCCCTAGAAAGGCACTTTAGTAGACACCAACTGTGATATAGCAGCAATTGTGCTAGACTATTCAGTAAAAGTGGTGTATTACGGCTGGAATACCTCAGCTTTAGGCTTAAGAATATGCCGTCCAGAAGCTCCGGAACTGAATCTTCCAGGAAGCGAAGGGGGTCTCATCGGGCTCTGAGGTGGGCATGCTTCTGCTGCACCAGTCTCCCCTGAAGTTCAGAGGTAAGTGACCATAGAGACCCCGCAGGGGTACTTGGTACTGTGGCTGTCCTCAGTCACCTGCTCCTGTGTATGTAACAGAGGAGGTTTTTTCCTCAGCTCTGGGAGGATTAGAGAGAGATTGTCAACATTGATCGCTGCCTCCCTGTCAGGGAAAGCACGCCGATCTCCGTCTCCTCCTTCAGAGTGCCTGTTAGCAGAGCAACAGTCCCATACAGGGATCGACCTGCCTGAAGGGGATCAGGATGAGGTTGATTCTGTTATAGAGGAATCAACAGTGGAGGAACCTTTCTCAGCAGCTCAAGCTGAAAGATTATGGGTTCAGTCTCTGACTAACATGGTCCGATCGGCATTAAAAATGCACCTTGCGGAACCATTAACCACTACTGTATCCTCGTTGGGGTCGCTAGAAGCCCCCAGACTGTCTGTTCTTTTCCACTTCACCCTTTTACTGAAAGGGCTTATTTACCAGGATTGGGAACGTCCTGAGAAAATATTATTCCCCCAAGAGATTTCCGGTGGTCTATCCCATGGAGGATAAGTTCATCAAAAAAAAATAAAAAATAAAATGGAAGGTCCCTACAGTGGACGCAGCCATCTCTTGTATGTATAAATCACTGACATGTCCAGTGGATAATGTCCAAATGTTCAAGAACCCAATAGATAAAAGATTGGAGTCCTTATGAAAGTCTGCTTCTTTCTACAGCAAGCTTGGTGACACAACCAGCAGTAGCAGCTATTGGGGTCTGCTAAGCAGTGAAGGATCAGTTAAAACAGGTCTTGAGGGACTTGACAGATCAGCAGGCCTTGCCCTAGCTGATCTACCTAGAGCCTTAGGCTTTGCGGTTGACGCCATAAAGGATTCAGTCCATCAGGCCTCCCGCCTTACGCTGTCTAGAGTACATATGCGTAGGCTTCTATGGCTCAAAAACTGGTCTGCTGAAGCTCCCTGTAAGGGATGGCTGGTTAGCGTCCCATTTCATGGTGAACGCTTATTCAGGGAAAACCTGGACAAATATATCCAGAAAATTTCCAGCGGTAAAAATACGCTCTTGCCGGTTAAAAACAGAGTTAGAGGTCCCTCTTTAAGAGGCCTGCTTCTCCAGTCCCTGGGGCATCGGCTGTGTAACAGTTCCGACGGCCTCCTCGGTCAATTCCCGGGGGTAAAAAACAGGGACAATAGCAGGGTAATGAGAAACCCTGGGTCAGGGGAGGTACAAAACCTCCCCCAAAGTTAAATTCATTGAAGGGTTGCCCCCACTCAGTCGGGTGGGGGGAGGACTCCAGTTGTTCACAAGAGACCTGGCGGGACGCGATCAAGACAGATAGGTGCTCTCCGCAGTATGTTGGGGATACAGATTGGAGTTAAGAGACTCTCCTCCTTCCCATTTTTGAGGTCAAACGTGCCAAGGGATCCCCGGAAGAGAGGATCCCTCCTGTTGGCACTAGAACAACTATTGCTCCAAGGAGTAATTATGGAGGTTCCCCTGGAAGAATGAGGGTTCGGGTTTTACTCAAACCTCTCTACAGTCCCGAAGCAAACGCGGACGGGAGGCCCATATTAATTCTAAAAGGGCTATACAAATTCCTGTATATCAGGACTTTCTGATGAAGTCGATCCGATCGGTGGCCACTGCCCTACAAGGGGAGGATTGGTTAGCCGCGATCGACATCAAAGATGCTTATCTGCACATTCCCATCTTTCCAGTCTACCAAAAGTTTCTACGCTTTGCAGTAGAAGGGCGCCATTTTCAGTTCAGAGCCTTACCCTTCGGTTTGGCCACAGCACCACGAGTGTTTACAAAAATTCTGGCCCTTTATTGGCCAATCTAAGAACACAAGGTGTAATGATAATGGCATATCTAGATGACTTGTTGCTGATAGACCACTCAGTGAAAAAACTAGAAGTGGTCGTTCACAAGACAATCAAGTATCTGGAATCTCACGGTTGGATTATCAACCGAGAAAAGTCAGCCCTAAAAACCAGTCAAAAGTCTGGAATACTTGGGGCTAAGGTTGGATTCAGGCCAGAGAAAAATATTCTTGCCTCGAGGAAAGGTGTTGTCTTTGAAAGATTTGATACACTTAGTGGGTACAAA
This sequence comes from Rana muscosa, assembly GCA_029206835.1. Taxonomy (NCBI): domain Eukaryota; kingdom Metazoa; phylum Chordata; class Amphibia; order Anura; family Ranidae; genus Rana; species Rana muscosa. The sequence continues at coordinate 48,211,949 of CM055120.1, forward strand.
AAAGACAGCCGTCCATACGCCTGTGCATAAGGCTGCTGGGAAAAATGGTGGCATCATTCGAAGCAGTACCCTACGGTCAATTCCATTCAAGGAATTTGCAGGGGGCCATACTGTCAGCCTGGAACAAAAAAGTTCAGGCCCTAGACTTACAATGTCCTTGTCCCCTTCCGTTCGCAAGAGCCTCCGTTAGTGGTTGGTTCCCCAGAATCTGGAAAAAGGGAAATCCTTCAGTCTGATTTCTTGGAAGGTGGTCACTACAGATGCCAGCCTTATAGGCTGGGGAGCAGTACTGGAGCAATAGTCTCTCCAGGGCAGATGGTCGGATGCAGAAAAGGCCCTGCCCATCAATCTCTTAGAGATACGAGCAGCCCGGTATGCCCTAGTAGCATGGACATCCAAACTCCAAGGGTCCCCTGTCAGAATTCAATCAGACAATACCACAGCAGTGGCATATATCAATCATCAGGGGGGCACCAGGAGTCGTGCAGCCCAGAGGGAAGTAAATTACATCCTGAAATGGGCAGAAAAATATGTCCCAGCCATATCTGCGGTATTCATTCCAGGAGTGGAGAATTGGAAGGCGGACTTTCTAAGTCGCCAGCAATTAGGCCCAGAGGAAGGGTCCCTTCACCCCGAGGTTTTCTGGACAATATGTCAGCGGTGGGGAACATCGGATGTAGATCTTCTAGCATCCAGATTCAACGCAAAGGGGGACAGGTTTGTCTCTCGGACAAGGGATCCCCTAGCTTGCGGCTCGGATGCCCTAGTGTTCCCTTGGGATCAGTTCAAGCTGATATATGCATTCACACCGCCACAATGGTTACCTCGATTACTCCGCAGAATCAGGGTAGAAAAGAAACCAGTGATTCCGGTGGCTCCAGCGTGGCCCCGAAGAGCGTGGTACGCGGAGATTGTAAAATTTCAGTGGGGAGTCCTTGGACTCTCCCACGTCGTCCGGACCTGCTTTCGCAAGGACCGATATACCACCCTTCCTTACCAGCCCTAGGTTTGACGACCTGGCTATGGAAGCCCACATTCTAAAAAAGAGAGGGCTCTCTAATCCTGTGGTATCTACCATGATCAATGCCAGGAAGCCGGTATCCAGGCAGATCTAATATAGAATCTGGAAGGCGTACATCGCGTGGTGTGAGGCCAAGAAATGGCATCCACATAAGTACGTAATAGGTAGGATTCTGGACTTCCTACAATGGGCTGTAGATAGGAAGCTTGCCTTGAGTACTATCAAGGGTCAGATTTCGGCCTTGTCAATATTTTTTCAAAGGCCCTTGGCTTCGCATTCACTAGTCAAAGCCTTTATACAAGGAGTGATGCGTATTAGTCCTCCGGTTAATATTCCCATATGTCCATGGGATCTAAACTTGGTTCTGTCGGTTCTACAGAAACAACCATTTGAACCATTACAGCATATTTCTTTGGTGCTTCTCACCAGGAAATTGATTTTTCTAGTAGCCATTTGTTCGGCTAAAAGAGTGTCGGAATTAGCAGCTATGTCCTGTAAGGAGCCATATCTGGTTATCCATAAGGATAGAGTAGTGTTACGTCCTCATCCAGCCTTTCTTCCTAAGGTGGTATCGAGGTTTCATTTGAACCAAGATGTGGTTCTTCCTTCTTTTTTCCCCAAACCTACTTCGGTAGAGGAAAAGTTATTGCATTCTTTGGATGTAGTAAGAGCAGTTAAAGCTTATCTAAAGGCCACTGCTCAGATTCGCAGAACGGATACTTTGGTTATTCTGCCGGAAGGCCCCAGAAAGGGTCAGGCAGCGTCAAAATCTACTTTAGCCAAGTGGATTCGACAGGTCATAATACAAGCCTATGGCTTGAGAAGGAGACCGCCTCCGTTCAAAGTTAGAGCGCACTCCACGAGAGCAGTTGGAACTTCATGGGCAGTGCATCACCAGGCCTCCCTGGCTCAAATCTGTAAGGCCGCAACATGGTCTTCAGTACACACGTTTACTAGGTTCTACCAGGTGGACGTTAGAAGTCAGGAGGATGTCGCCTTTGGGCGCAGTGTGTTGCAGGCCGCAAAAGATCCTCATGTCTGATAGCGCTCAGCTTATATATGGTGTATCCCCCCCCTCATTGGGCATTGCTTTAGGACATCCCATTAGTAATGACTATGTCGCTCTGTGTCCCGTGATGTACGAGAAAGAAAATAGGATTTTTATAACAGCTTACCTGTAAAATCCTTTTCTTGGAGTACATCACGGGACACAGAGCTCCCGCCCCTCTTTGGGGACACTTATTGCTTTGCTACAAAACTGAGGTGCTCCCGGATGGGAGGGGCTTATATAGGGGAGGGTACTTCCGGTTTTGGAAGTTGCCAGTGCCAGCACCTGACGGTATCTATATAACCCATTAGTAATGACTATGTCGCTCTGTGTCCCGTGATGTACTCCAAGAAAAGGATTTTACAGGTAAGCTGTTATAAAAATCCTATTTTTTTTTTTTTAAAAAGAGGGTTTTAATTCCTCTTTAAACAATTGCAGGAAAAAGCACACATAAACTGAGTATTTTAAACTCTAATGCCGCGTACACACGACCGTTTTTATTGATGAGAAAAATTAAATTTTTTAAAATGGTCATTAAAAATGATCGTGTGTGGGCTTCATAGCATTTTTCACGACGTGAAAAATGGCCATGAAAAAATTGGAACATGCTCTAATTTTTCACGTTGTTTTTCTCGTCATGAAAAACGGCCGTGTGTAGGCTTTAACGACGTGAAAAAAAATGTGCATGCTCAGAATCAAGTATGAGACGGGAGTGCTCGTTCTGGTAAAACTAGCGTTCGTAATGGAGATAGCACATTCGTCACGCTGTAACGGACTGAAAAGCACGAGGCTGAAAAGCGGAAATCGTCTCAACAAACTTTACTAACACGAGGGTGGCGCCATCCGAATGGAACTTCCCCTTTATAGTGCCGTCGTACGTGTTGTACGTCACCGCGCTTTGCTCGAGCATTTTTTTCCACGATGGTGTGTAGGCAAGGCAGGCTGGAGAAGAATCACGTCGAGAAAAATGCAGTTTTCTCTTATCGTCCATGGACCGACGCAGCTCTCATACTGATTACATGTGGGTATATGTCCCTGCTTGCAGGAGAAGACCTAGGCAGAATGTTAGAGGTTAAAACATTCTAGAACAAGCCAGAGCTGAACAGCCCCGCCCAGGGGGGCGGTCCCTCCGGACATTACCCTCCCACCTGCAGCTAACAGCCTCAGTTTTTTTCTGCCTAGCAGAAGGAGAAGACGTGGCTCTCAGGAGCCAGTCTCCTGGAAGATTTTACTTTTCAATTTTATTCCTTTTGGGAATTTTATTATTTTATTTTTGAGACCTTCAATCAACTGTCGGCTGGGCAACAGGTTGGGTACACTAGTATCCTCGTAGTCTTCCCTGTCCGACCATCGAGCGTGCTGATCCTCGCCTTGCGTGCGTGAGACTCAGTTCACAACATACCCCATGGCTCCAGGGGTGGCCGGGTTGCTTTCATGCTCCTGCGGTCCTCTCAAGATTGAACAGTACCTACTGTATCTCTCGCGGTTGACCGGGCCGACAGCTACGCAGTACGACTCTGTGATAGGTCTGTCTGAAACAAGCCAGTTATTCCCTCTAATGGCACCGAGGATGTTCTCCAAGGTGCTTGCGGGACGGGTAAGTAGTCTCTCCTGGAAAGAAGGTGAGTACATGCTGGCTGTGTTTCTGTTTGTGGGGGGTTCTCCCTGTCTCCCCCCTGTTATGCTGCTCTCTGTGCCCTGTACTGGTGCTGTGCTGTGTGGGGATGCTTGGGGGGTCGTTCTGCCCTGGGGGGGGCCGCTCTCTGCTGTTTTTTTCTGAGGGAAAGTGTTCTGGAGGACTTGTGTGGTGTTTTTTGCGGGCGCCATTGGCGCGCTGTTTAAATTTTAAAAAATGCGCCATCGGCGGCTATTTTGCCGTAGCTCAGGTACAAGCGCCCGGCGGCCATTTTCTTGTAGCCACGGCGCTTTTAGTTTCGGCCTCTAGCGGCGCTGCTGAACGGCGCGAAATACTTTCTCCTCACAGCTTCCTCAGGCTTCACACCACGCTACAGCGTGGCGCAGACAGCGGAACCGAGCGGTCCCTAAAGGGTGGTGAGTCCTCCGGGTATCCCCTCCTCAGCCTCAGCACAGCCAGTGGGTGGACTGTACTATTCACTGTTATAGTGAATAGGGTCTCAGAGGGTGGCAAAAGTGGAGTCTGCTTCACCTGCTTTTCCCCACTTGCCAGAGGCAAGTTGTCGGCAGTCCTGGAATCATTCCTTGTCAAGCTGGAAGCGGTGTGCGAACGCACGGGGGCTGTAAAGCGCCCCCTCCCCACGCAATCTCCACATGGGGAGTGCTCTGACTCAGATATGGGCCTAGCTACTGCTGCTCAGGACCCTAGTTCTGAGGATATTGATGTGTTTAGTTAGGACATTCCTTGTGAGGAAGACCCCAGTCTTGAACCACCAACTGACAGGGTGCTTGTGAGTGAACTCATTGATGCTGTGAGGGATGATCTCAAGCTGAATGTTGAGGCTGAGGAACCTCAGGTTGACACTATGACCTTTGGTTCTTTAAAAGCCGTATCTTCAAAAAAGGTTTTTCCTTATGTGCCTTTTTTTGATACATACATTGACCAAGTCTGGGATAAGCCGCAGAAGACTTTGACAGTCCCACGGCGCATAGCCTTACGGTACCCCTTTAAGGAGGACCTGGTTAAGAAGTGGGCTCAACCCCCGGTGGTCGACCCCCCCGGTCGCCCGTTTAAATAAGGCCACTATGCTCCCAATGGAAGGGACTCCTGCATTTAAGGATCCCGCTGACAGGAGGTCAGAGGTGGCGTGTAGAACTATGTTCACCTTATTGGGGGCAGCCTTACGCCCTATAGTGGCGGCAACGCTGGTGTCTCAGACACTCACAGGCTGGGCACGGATATTGCACCAGACGGTGCAGGAGCATAATCTCCCTCCTGAGACCATTGCCCTGGCTCAACAGCTTGCGCAGGGCTTGGTCTTCGTGTGCGATGCCACTGTGGATGCGACCCCTTTAATCACGGGGGCCTCCATTTCTGCTGTGGTGGTGCGTCGCCTTATCTGGCTGAAATGCTGGTCAGCCGACCTAGCTTCCAAAAAGCTCCTGGCTGACTTGCCCTTTAAGGGCGGTAGACTGTTTGGAGCCGCCCTGGATGACCTTATTAAGAACGTCACAGGGGGTAAGAGCACTTTCCTTCCCCAGTCTATTAAGGGAAAGGAACCCCACCGCAGGCCGGGCCCTTCCTTTCCGGCGAAGAAGTTTTTTCGTCAGTCAGATTCTGCGGGCAAGCCCACCCAGACTGAAAAAAGTGCGGCTGGGGGACAAAGACGTCCCTGGGTGCGTAAGCCTACCAAGCAAGCTCCCAAGTCCACCACCGCATGAAGTCTTGCCCCTGCCCGACTCTGGGGTGGGGGGACGTCTTTGCAAGTTCTCGGTGCGGTGGACCTCCCGGATCTCCGACCGGTGGGTGTGCGAGGTGGTCACCTCGGGATACAGGATAGAGTTCCGCTCGTGGCCCCCAAACAGGTTTTTTCCTTCGAACCTCCCTCTCCTTCCGGCCCGCCGAGCAGCCCTCTTGGAGGCCGTACAGGATTTGCTCGGGCGCGGGGTAATTGTGCCGGTTCCGTCACAAGAGAGGTTTCAGGGGTTTTACTCAAACCTGTTTGTTGTCCTGAAAAAGGACGGGGTTCGGCCTATCCTGGACCTCAAGGCCCTGAATACCTATGTGAGGGTACAAAAATTCAGGATGGAATCCATTCGCACGGTGATCGCGACCCTCCAACAGGGGGATTTTTTGGCGTCCTTGGATATCAAGAACGCTTACTTGCACATCCCAATCTGTGCAGGCCACCAGAAGTTTCTGCGCTTTGCCATGGGCGAAGTCCAATATAAGTTCGTGGGCCTCCCCTTCGGCCTAGCATCAGCACCACGGGTTTTCACCAAGGTGCTGGCCCCGGTTCTAGCTTTGCTGAGACAGCGAGGAATTGTTATCTTGGGCTACCTAAACGATCTCCTTCTCAGAGCAGAAAATGGCTCAGAATTGGAGGAAAATGTGACGATAGTCAGTCAGACCCTCCGGGACTTCGGATGGGTTCTGAACACGCAGAAGTCGGCTCTAGTCCCGACTCAGCGCTTGGAGTATCTGGATCTGATCCTGGACACTTCGGCAGCAAAGGTGTTTCTACCCTCAGAGAAGCTACTGACCCTTCGGTCAGCAGTACGGGTTTTGTCGTCCCGAAAGTGGTCGTCAATTCGCTTCTGCATGAGAGTCCTGGGACTGATGGTGGCCTCCTTCGAGGCGGTTCCGTATGCCCAATCACACACTCGGGCATTACAGAAGGGAATTCTGTCGGTTTGGGACAAGTCCCCATTCTCTTTGGATCTTCAGATCCAGGTGAGTCACTCTGTCAAGGCGTCCCTGATATGGTGGCTGAGGTCCCCGGCTCTTCAGGTCGGGAAGTCGTTCCTCCCCATCCACTGGACGGTGATCACAACGGACGCCAGCCTGACGGGCTGGGCGGGAGTGTGGGGAGTCCTGTCAGCTCAAGGGCTCTGGACTCCAGCCGAATCTCGTCTCCCGATCAACGTCCTGGAATTGCGGGCGATCAGACTGTGTCTCTCCGCTTGGTCAAAGAGGCTACAGGGCCACTCGGTCAGGATCCAGTCGGACAACGCCACGGCCGTGGCGTATGTCAACCATCAGGGGGGCACTCGGAGCCTGGCTGCGGCATCCGAGGTCTCCCACATTCTAAGATGGGCGGAAAGAAGCGTGCCGGCGCTGTCGGCCGTTTACATTCCGGGCGTAGAAAACTGGCAGGCGGACTATCTGAGCCGCCAGTCCCTGGACCAGGGGGAGTGGTCCTTGCATCCGGAAATGTTTCACCTCCTTTGTCAACGATGGGGCACTCCGGATGTGGACCTGATGGCGTCTCGACTCAATCGCAAGGTGTCGAGGTTTGTGGCCCGGTCCAAGGACCCCTGGGCGGATGCCTCGGACGCGTTAGTGACCCTGTGGGGTCGGTATCGCCTGATATATGTCTACCCGCTGCTGCAGTTGATTCCTCGTCTGCTGCGCAGGGTAGCGGCCGAGGGTATTCCGGTGATCCTCATTGCCCTGGACTGGCCTCGGCGTCATTGGTACGCCGATCTGGTACGTCTCATCGCGGACGCCCCTTGGCGCCTGCCCTTGAGGGAGGACCTTCTATCTCAAGGTCCTATCTTTCATCCTGCTTTACAGTCTCTGGCTTTAACGGCATGGCTATTGAGAGCCAGGTGCTAAAAGACCGAGGTCTGTCTGATTCGGTAATTTCAACCATGCTTAGGGCACGGAAGTCTTCTTCTAGGAAGATCTATCACCGTACCTGGAGAGCTTACATCGCTATGTGCGAAGAGCTAGACTGGCGTCCACGGACGTACTCCGTTCCCAGAATCCTGAGGTTCTTGCAGCGTGGTGTTACTCAAAGGCTGGCTTTAAGCGCTATTAAGGGTCAGATTTCGGCTTTGGCCATTTTCTTTCAAAGACCCCTAGCTGGTCATTCCTTGGTTAGCACTTTTGTGCAGGGAGTACGCCATGTGGTTCCACCTGCCAAGCTCCCGCTCCCTCCTTGGGATCTGAACTTGGTGCTTTCGGTTCTTCAGGAATCTCCTTTTGAGAATATAAGAGAGATTCCTCTTTTGACTTTGTCCCAGAAGGTGGCTTTTTTAGTGGCCATCACTTCTGTAAGACGGGTGTCTGAATTGGCGGCTCTGTCATGTAGGTCGCCTTACCTGGTCCTTCATAAGGACAAGGCGGTATTGCGACTGCGACCGTCTTTTCTTCCGAAGGTGGTGTCGGCTTTTCACCTTAACGAGGACATTGTCCTTCCGTCCTTGTGCCCTCAACCATCGCATCCTAGGGAGGTTGCACTTCACAATTTGGATGTAGTGCGTGCCTTACGGGTATACCTGGCGGCTACCGCTCCTATTCGGAAGTCTGACTCGCTGTTTGTGTCTGTCTCTGGTCCGAAACAGGGCCAAGCGGTGTCGTCTGCCACCATTTCTAGGTGGATCAGACAGACTGTTATTCAGGCCTATGCCATTAGGGGACCGGCTCCCCCCTCCTGGTCACGGCGCATTCCACCAGGGCAATCGGTGCTTCCTGGGCTTTCCGACATCAAGCGTTGGTTGCACAAGTGTGCAAGGCGGCGACCTGGTCGTCCGTTCATACCTTCTCAAAGTTCTACAAGGTTGATGTGGCTGCATCTTCGGATGCTTCATTCGGCCGCAAAGTGTTGCAGGCCGCTGTCTAATGTTGCAACTCCTCCGTTGAGGGGCTCTGCTGGTTTGGAGTGACGTTTTGGTTGTTCCTTACTTTTTTTGCTCCCACCCTTTTCTTATACTGCTTTGGGACATCCCACATGTAATCAGTATGAGAGCTGCGTCGGTCCATGGACGATAAGAGAAAATAGGATTTTTGTACTCACCGTAAAATCCGTTTCTCTGACGTCCATGGACCGACGCAGCACCCACCCTTCCTTTTAAGTTTGTACTGCTTTGTTACGAACTGAGGCTGTTAGCTGCAGGTGGGAGGGTAATGTCCGGAGGGACCGCCCCCCTGGGCGGGGCTGTTCAGCTCTGGCTTGTTCTAGAATGTTTTAACCACTAACATTCTGCCTAGGTCTTCTCCTGCGAGCAGGGACATATACCCACATGTAATCAGTATGAGAGCTGCGTCGGTCCATGGACGTCAGAGAAACGGATTTTACGGTGAGTACAAAAATCCTATTTTTTTCAATGACGCTAAAACCGGTCGTGTGTACGCGGCATTATGACTTGTACCCACGATCAGAATTTCCGATGAAAAAAGTCTGACGGAATTTTTTCATCGGATATTCTGACCGTGTGTGGGCCCCATCAGACTTTTTTTTGTCGGAGTTTAGAAATGGAACATGTTTTATTTATTTTTCTGATCGGAAATTCCGATCGTCTGTGTGGAACTCATGCTCAGAATCAAGTCGACGCATGCTCGGAAGCATTGAACCTAATTTTTTTCGGCTCGTCATAGTGTTGTACGTCACCGCGTTTTGGACAGTCTGAATTTGGTCTGACAGTGTGTATGCAAGACAGTTTGAACGGAATTCCAATGGAAAATTCCATCGTATTTTATCCCATCGGAAATTCCGATCGTGTGTACAGGGCATTACTTGCCGTGTTTTTCTTGCCATAATTTGTATTCATTTACAAAGGCCCTCTGAACTTGCTAGCTAGATCACTTCAGAAGACTCCATTCTCTAGCACAGCCCCCTCTCTATTTGCGCATCATAGCCCCTTATCCTTTTCTTGCTATGTTTACCCTCTGTGCTGGCCCAGCTCCTCTGTCCCTCTACATAAGCTGTTATAGAACTGCCATAGAAGGAACAAAGGGAAATACTATAGAGTGTGACTTCAGTGACGGCTCTGAATGTGACGGGGCTGCTGACATCACATCCAAGATAGCCACACCCAGCAGCAATCGCAGAGCTTTTGGATGTCTACACAAGGGAGGATTTAAAGAGGAGGTCCGCCTAAAAAAAAAAAAATATTAAAAGCCAGCAGCTACAAATACTGCAGCTGCTGACTTTTAATAAATGGACACTTACCTGTCCAGGGTGCCCGCGATGTCGGCAGCCGAAGCTGAGCAATCGCTCGTCTCTCTCGGCTACCCCCGCCGCCATCCTCAGTGAGGGAATCAGGAAGTGATTCACTTCCCGGTTCCCTACTGCGCATGCGCGAGTCGTGCTGCACGTCCTAACTGGTCCCTGCTGTCTTCTGGGACCTGTGCGTTTCCCAGAAGACAGCGGGGGGGGGGGCATGACCCCCGTGGGAGTCTATGCCCGGAAGTGCATGCAAATACCTGTATTATACAGGTACCTGCACCCCCCTCCCCCCTGAAAGGTGCCAAATGTGACTCCGGAGGGGGGGAGGGTTCCGAAAAGCGGAGGTTCCATTTTTGTGTGGATCTCCGCTTTAACTGGTAAACAATATATCTAAAAATATGTTCAACGCTCATCTAATCTCATGAGAAGATTGTTGTAGAAATGAATGGTGTGGCTGCAGAGTCCCTTTAATGTGAAGCAGATTTGAATATCTATCCAGGGATTGCCTTCCACAGCACGGCGCAGTGTCACCAAATTTGCCTGATCATTGCTTCCATAATTCACAGCGGTTAAATATTTATACATAATAACAATAAAATATTAATGCAGTACAACTGGTGAAAATTAAACAACGTAACTCATGGTGGGCAGTTCATTTATTGGTGTTGGCTTTCCTTCCCGTTTCTGCTCGCTGCATACTGCAGGTACACTTTTAAAAGTTACTAAACCCACAACAGTAAAATCAGTCTGTATATACAGTAAATCATACTTGTTATACTCACCTTGGAACCTAAGGGGTTAATCCTCTGCATTGTGTAAAAAGGCCGTTTGGTCCTGTCTTCTCTGATCCTCCCCTTCTTCCACTGTCTCTAATCTGTCTGCTAATAGAACAGAGCCTTTGGAGCACTCTGCACACGCTCAGTTTGGTGTGTATTGCTAGAGAGTTTTTTTGACCACACCGCGGTGCATAATGACACCCCACAGACCTTTAGGATCGATTTACATGCACTATATTGTCAAAAGTATTGGGACACCTGCGTTTACACACATGAACTTCATTGGCATCCCAGTCTTAGTCCGTAGGGTTCAATATTGAGTTGGCCCACCCTTTGCAGCTATTACAGCTTCAACTCTTCTGGGAAGGCTGTCCACAGGGTTTAGGAGTGAGTCTATGGGAATGTTTGACTATTCTTCCAGAAGCGCATTTGTGAGGTCAGGCACTGATGTTGGACGAGAAGGCCTGGCTCGCAGTCTCCGCTCTAATTCATCCCAAAGGTGTTCTATCGGGTTGAGGTCAGGACTCTGTGCAGGCCAGTCAAGTTCCTCCACCCCAAACTCGCTCATCAATGTCTTATGGACCTTGCTTTGTGCACTGGTCCAAATCATTTGGTGGAGGGGGATTATGGTGTGGGGTTGTTTTTCAGAGGTTGGGCTTGGCCCCTTAGTTCTAGTGAAGGGAACTCTTAAGGCGTCTGCATACCAAGACATTTTGGACAATTTCATGCTCCCAACTTTGTGGGAACAGTTTGGGGAGGGCCCCTTCCTGTTCCAACATGACTGCGCACCAGTGCACAAAGCAAGGTCCATAAAAGACATGGATGAGCGAGTTTGGGGTGGAGGAACTTGACTGGACTGCACAGAGTCCTGACCTCAACCCGATAGAACACCTTTGGGATGAATTAGAGCGGAGACTGTGAGCCAGGCCTTCTCGTCCACATCAGTGCCTGACCTCACAAATACACTTCTGGAAGAATGGTCAAACATTCCCATAGACACACTCCTAAACCTTGTGGACAACCTTCCCAGAAGAGTCAAAGCTGTTATAGCTGCAAAGGGTGGGCCAACTCAATATTGAGCCCTACGGACTAAGACTGGGATGCCATTAAAGTTCATGTGTGCATAAAGGCAGGTGTCCCAATACTTTTGACAATATCGTGCATGTCCAGACGCAGTTTCAGTGTGTGTGTGTTTTTCTATCTATCTATCTATACAGTGGGTACGGAAAGTATTCAGACCCCCTTAAATTTTTCACTCTTTGTTATATTGCAGCCATTTGCTAAAATCATTTAAGTTCATTTTTTTCCTCATTAATGTACACACAGCACCCCATATTGACAGAAAAACACAAAATTGTTGACATTTTTGCAGATTTATTAAAAAAGAAAAACTGAAATATCACATGGTCCTAAGTATTCAGACCCTTTGTTCAGTATTTAGTATTTGCACCCTTTTGATGAGTCTTTTTGGGAAAGATGCAACAAGTTTTTCACACCTGGATTTGGGGATCCTCTGCCATTCCTCCTTGCAGATCCTCTCCAGTTCTGTCAGGTTGGATGGTAAACATTGGTGGACAGACATTTTTAGGTCTCTCCAGAAATGCTTAATTGGGTTTAAGTCAGGGCTCTGGCTGGGCCATTCAAGAACAGTCATGGAGTTGTTGTGAAGCCTTTGCTTCGTTATTTTAGCTGTGTGCTTAGGGTCATTGTCTTGTTGGAAGGTAAACCTTCGGCCCAGTCTGAGGTCCTGAGCACTCTGGAGAAGGTTTTCGTCCAGGATATCCCTGTACTTGGCCGCATTCATCTTTCCCTCGATTGCAACCAGTTGTCCTGTCCCTGCCGCTGAAAAACACCCCCACAACATGATGCTGCCGCCACCATGCTTCACTGTTGGGACTGTATTGGATAGGTGATGAGCAGTGCCTGGTTTCCTCCACACATACCGCTTAGAATTAAGGCCAAAAAGTTCTATCTTGGTCTCATCAGACCAGAGAATCTTATTTCTCACCATCTTGGAGTCCTTCAGGTGTTTTTTTTAGCAAACTCCATGCAGGCTTTCATGTGTCTTGCACTAAGGAGAGGCTTCAGTCGGGCCACTCTGCCATAAAGCCCTGACTGGTGGAGGGCTGCAGTGATGATTGACTTTCTACAACTTTCTCCCATCTCCCGACTGCATCTCTGGAGCTCAGCCACAGTGATCTTTGGGCTCTTCTTTACCTCTCTCACCAAGGCTCTTCTCCCCCGATAGCTCAGTTTGGCTGGACGGCCAGCTCTAGGAAGGGTTCTGGTCGTCCCAAACGTCTTCCATTTAAGGATTATGGAGGCCACTGTGCTCTTAGGAACCTTAAGTGCAGCAGACATTTTTTTTGTAACCTTGGCCAGATCTGTGCCTTACCACAATTCTGTCTCTGAGCTCTTCAGGCAGCTCCTTTGACCTCATGATTCTCATTTGCTCTGACATGCACTGTGAGCTGTAAGGTCTTATATAGACAGGTGTGTGGCTTTCCTAATCAAGTCCAATCAGTATAATCAAACACATCTGGACTCAAATGAAGGTGTAGAACCATCTCAAGGATGATCAGAAGAAATGGACAGCACCTGAGTTATATATATGAGTGTCACAGCAAAGGGCCTGAATACTTAGGACCATGTGATATTTCAGTTTTTCTTTTTTAATAAATCTGCAAAAATGTCAACAATTCTGTTTTTTTCTGTCAATATGGGGTGCTGTGTGCACATTAATGAGGAAAAAATGAACTTAAATGATTTTAGCAAATGGCTGCAATATAACAAAGAGTGAAAAATGTAAGGGGGTCTGAATACTTTCTGTACCCACTGTGTGTGTGTGTGTGTGTATATATATATACAAATATATGAGCCTGGTGCAGTTTTGTTCACCGGTTTCAAGAGCAAATTTTTCCTTAAAACAGCACCTGAACTGGACTGAAAATCATACAGGACTCTTTTTAAAAACAGACTGCAGCCACCCCACACATATGTGAACCGGCTCCATAGAAAGCCAGTTTGGTTCACGTCATGCAAATTGGATGCAGTTCAAAACGCATCTAATTCGCATATATGTGAACCAAGCCTTAGTTTTTTGCTAAAGCTGCCTTGATTATATGTCCATCGGGTGGCGACAATTGGTATGAAGGAGATGCGTTTTGACAGCTGCACCACAGACGCTGTTATCAAGGGAAGGCTTGCACCTGTTTTCAGAGGCTGGAATCTAGACCTACAGAAACTAGAAACAGCTCAGAATTTATAAAGACAGAAGACATGACTGTGTTGCTTCTAATGAAGAAAGGATTTAAAGCTGTTCTTTGTCTCTTGCAGGTGGATCCATTTCATACACTATTCGGAATTGCTGGGCTGTCTCTGCTGGGAGAGGAAGGCATCAAGCCTGTGAATCCAGTGTTTTGTATGCCTGAAGAGGTCCTGCGTAGAATTCATGTACAACCTGAGCTAGCCAGCTAAGAGTCCGCAAGAAGAAGCCTTCTAACCATCAGCTGCTAGTGTTCCCTGCCAGTTTTCTATCCTCTACACCTTCTGCCCCCGTTGTCTGCTGATCCATTTACTTTTCTGCAATGAGGTGCTGGGTGTAGAGTGGATTAAAGTGTATGTATAGACAAAACTTTTTATTTTCTTTAGATAGAGGAAAGGATTGGATTAGAACCCCTGTCAGTTTATATTGCTGTCTAGGGAGATCCCCCCCCCCTCTATTTCTTCTAATGACTATTGTCACAGAGACAAAAGGCATTTGCTCACACCATGTGTGTTAAGCCTGGTACACACGATCGGATTTTCTGCGGACAAAGCGTATGACTTTTTTCCGAAGGGCGTTGGCCAGGAACTTGTCTTGCATACAAACGGCAAAGAATTGTCGGTCAACAAACACAAAACTACAAGGTTTTTCAGCTCTTTAACACCACCCTTTTGGCAACTTCTGCTAATGTTGTGTTATGGTAAGCATTGCTTCTGAGCATGCGTGTTTGTACTTTGGACTTTTGTCTGTAGGACTTGTGTACACACAATCAGAAAATCCGACAACACACAATTGTGAGCGGACAATTTGAAAGCATGCTATCCCAAATTTGTCCGGAAAATCGGACAATTGTCCGATGGAGCATACAAACGGTTGGATTATCCGACAGCAGCCTGTCATCACACAATTCCAGTCGGAAAATCCGATCGTGTGTACGAGGCTTTAGACCACAATGGGCAGCCTAAAGCCCCATACACCGGCCGAATGCTGGTTAAAAACCAGCAGCTGACCGACTCCCAATCAGCGCTCTCAGCCAATGGCAGAGAGCGCTGATCAGAGTGTTCTGGCGGGAGGGCCGGCCGCTCCCCCCGTCAGAACATAACTACTTAGCAGGGGAGATCGCTGTACTAACTTTGTATTGTTAGTACAGCGGCTCCAACTGGAGCGCACACTCATAGTGTGTACCAGGCTTTACCCAACAGTCCCAACGCATAGACCAGGAAATTTGCCTTATTTTCTATTAGTTTGGTTTGCACTTTTTTTTCAGTGCAGTGTGTTACAACGCACTACAATGCAACACGCTGGGATCCATTAAAGTGGTTCTAAAACCTTTTGGGTTTTCACCCTAATGCTCTCTTTGCATTAAGGTGAAAAACCTTCTGTGCTGCGGCCCCCCCATTGTTCTTACCTGAATCCAATCCAGCAATGCGCACAAGCGCAGTGGCTCCAGCCGCTGTCTCTCTCCTCATTGGACAGATTGATAGCAGCAGGAGGCATTGGCTCCTGCTGCTGTCAATCAAATTCTGTGATGCGGGGGGCAGGGCCTAGTCCCGCTGCCTTTGTCAATAGACGCAGCAGTGGGTGCCCCCCATGGAAAGCGGCTTTCTGTGGTGGCACCCAATGAAGAGAAAGGGGCCTGGAGCGCCAATGGGGGACCCCAGAAAAAGAACAAAACTATTGCACAGAGCAGGTAAGTATAAAAAAAAACTTTTGATGCATCATTACAATGCATCACTTCTGTGCACTGCTAGTGTGGATGGGCTCCAAGTAATGGAAAATACAAACTTTTACAGTTGTCACCAATTAAGTTCAGGAGAAATCTTCCAGTATTTTCTTGTGATAACGGCCACTGGATTTCTGTTGCAACTTCAGGACAGGAAGTGAAGGGAAATCTCAGCAAAGGGGAACAGAGAGCAAAAATAAATAAACTGACTGGAGGTCTCAGCCTCTCTCTTCTCTATCCAAAACTAGAGCAAAACGTTTTGGCTATACATACATTTTAAGAGGAAACTGCAAGGAACATTTGTTACCATTTCTTGTATAGCTTATAATTTAATTGTGTTTTGTTTTTTTTTATAAACAATTGCACTGTTCTTGGTGTCAACATTTTGATTGCTGTGTTACTACTAAGCCATGACAGAGAGTGCAATAAACATGACAAATAGTAACATGGTGTGTTTATTTTTATTTTTTTTAAGATTTATACTCGCCTAGCTGGATGCGGCACCTGTCCCCCGGCACCTCTAACACTGAGAAACGAGTGATCTAACACCGCTGATCGCTCGGTTCTCACAGCCCCGTGAGCAGAGAGCTGGTGACTGGAGCGCTGGGCTGTGGAGGGGGGTGGGAGCGGCCGGCTCACGCTCTCAGCGGCTTGCTGAGAGGCTGAGCCGGGTGTCGGTCCAGGCATGTGGGTGGATCGGACTCCATTGTTGCGATCTTGCCCGAGCATGGACTGGCTCTGTGACGTCCGCTGACAGTGGACTTCAGTCTACTGAAAACGGGTCACAGGAGTGCAGAATGAAGTGCACCCCTTTCATCCACAAGAGAAGTACAGCCAAACGTGCCTTGCTGTACTTCTCCTGGGGCTCACTCACAGGAGTGCACTTCATTCTGCACTCCTGTGACCCATATTCAGCCCACTGTCAACTGACATCACTTAGCTAGCTGGTCCATACTCTGGAGAGATCCAGACTTTAATGTTGGGATCCACTTCTATGCCTGACCAGCAGCTGGCTCGGCCTCTCTACACACTGCTGAGACCCTAGGCCAGCTCTCCTGCCCCCACCACTGCCCGCAATGGGCACTGCAGGGGCAGAGCGGAGAGCCGGGTGACTGACAGTCCCTGGCTCTCTGCTCAGTAAAGACTGGGAACTGAATGATCACTGGTCTTTGATTGCTCAGTTCTTGGTGTAGCGGTGGTGGGGGACAGCTGCAGCATTGGATCAATGCCTCATCCACCTAGATGAGTATGTGTTTTTGTTTGTTTTTTTTAGATGCTGCACTTCTCATTTAGGTTCCTTACACAGGGGCTGTTCAGCTTCAGGGCACCTGAGTTGGTCAGGTGCAGCGCCCAGCTTCACTGCAGGCGGCCTGTCCAGGTCTGTGGCAGGCGGCCTGTCCAGGTCTGTGGCAGGCGGCCTGTCCAGGTCTGTGGCAGGCGGCCTGTCCAGATCTGTGGCAGGCGGCCTGTCCAGGTCTGTGGCAGGCGGCCTGTCCAGGTCTGTGGCAGGCGGCCTGTCCAGGTTTGTGGCAGGCAGCCGCTGGATGGGGCCGAAGGCTTTACTGCATGGTACTGGGGTTTATGGCCCTGTCTAGTCGGGGACACAGCCTGAAGGCCATTACATTAAACAAGCATTTAAAGCACTCTGGACACAAAAATAAGTAAAAAAATAATAATTAATTGCCATAAAGGCATATAAATCAACTTTAAAGTATCAAAACACAAAATATGGTGCACTGGCATAAAATGACCAGTATTGCACTCACTGGTTAAAATCAGGTTAGGAACCAGCCCTGAGAAGAGATGGGATGTACTCTGCACCTAGACTTCCCAGGTGGGTAAGAGATGCTTACATTTACAGTACCTTGAACTGGCTGACCTGCCCACGTGCAACCCTCATATAAGCTCTAACATTTTTTAAGCAATTTCAAGGGTCACGTTTAGTATTTTATTATTGCAGCTATTATTCTGCTTTAGTGTGAATGGGCTCTAAAAGTAGCTGTAAAACCCAACCGTCAAGGCCTTGTGTCCAGTTAGGAGATGAGGGATCATCACTGGTTTCCATCAATAGTAGATGTAAACCTAACTACAAAGGTCTCTTGTCCAGCTATAGAGATGAGGTGTCATCACTGGTGTCCATCAATAGCAGATAGAAAACTAACCACTAAGACCTCTTGTCCACCTATAGAGATAAGGGGTTATCACTGGTGTCCATCAATAGTGGATAAAAATGTAACCACAAAGACCCCTTTCACACTGGGGCTGCCCGTGCGTTAGCGGTAAAGCGCTGCTCATTTTAGCAGTGCTTTACTGCTGTTTAAGCTGTGCTTTTCGGCCGCTAGTGGTACGCTTTTAACCCCAAAGAAGGGGTTAAAAACTCCAGTGTTGTGGCGCTTCCGAAGCGCTGCCCATTCACTGCAATAGGCAGGGGCGTTTTGGGAGTGCTGTATACAGCGCTCCCAAAATGCCCCAAAGATGCTGCTTGCAGGACTTTTTCTAATGTCCTGCAAGCGCAGCGCTCCGGTATGAAAGCACCCATTGCAATGAATGGGAGGCAGTTTTCAGGTGCTTTACAGGCGCTATTTCTAGTGCTAAAACGCCTGAAAACTGCTTCAGTGTGAAAGGAGACTAATGCCGCGTCCACACGATCAGAAATTCCGACAAAGAAAGTCCGATGTGAGCTTTTGGTTGGAAATTCCGACCGTGTGTATGCTCCATCGGACTTTTACTGTCGGAATTTCCGCCAACAAAAGATTGAGAGCAGGTTCTCTATTTTTCAGACGGAAAAAGTTCCTATTGGAAATTCCGATTGTCTGTATGCAATTCAGACACGCAAAAAAACACGCATGCTCAGAATCAAGCAGAAGAGCCGAACTGCCTATTGAACTTCATTGATCTCGGCTCGTCGTACGTCACCGCGTTCTTGACGTTCGGAATTTCCGCCAAGATTTGTGTGACCGTGTGTATGCAACCCAAGTTTTTGACAGCATTCTGTCGGAAAAAAAACCCCCGTTTTTTTTGGCGGAATTTCCGATCGTGTGTACGCAGCATAAGGCCCCTTGTCCAGGTATAGAGAAGAGGGGTCATCACTGGTGTTCAACAACAGTAGATGTAAACCTAACCACTATGGCCTCTTGTCCAGGTATAGAGATGAGGATTCATCACTAGTGTCCATCAATGGTGGGTGAAAACCTAACCACTAAAGCCCCGTACACACAATATGAAAATCAGAAGTAAAATTTTGTCCGACGAACGATCTGCTGATTTTCGGATGGTTCGCATGGTTCTTTCGACAGCAGATTCCGATTTTCCGTATGACAAAAGCTGGATGTGTAGACTTTAAAATTTTAATCATACGTGAACACAACGTTCAATTTTCATTTAATTGGTATGGTTTCCATCTGAAGAAAATCGTAAGAGCAAGACTAGGCATGCTCAGAAACTAAAGAACACATACAAAACTATTCAACACATTACGTCACTTCTGACTTTGAATTCTGTCGTACCCGAATTTTCGTATGGTGAGTAACCTCTTCACTTTTGACGAACGGTAGTCGGAAAATCTGATCGTGTGTATGAGGCTTTAGGCCTGGTTCACACTGGGGCGACAAACGCTCCGACATTGGGAGCTCATGTCGCATGACGTGTGAAAATCAATGTTTCCCTATGGGAGCCGTCTTAACTGGTCCGACTTTGAAAATGCTCCCTGTACTACTTTGGTCCGACTTCAGCCCATTGACTATCATTGAAGTCGGATCAAAGTCGGACCGCAGTCTTGCATGGTCCGACTTTGGCATGCGACTTGTGCTGTACTGCTCTTGAGGGGGAACTCCAGGCCAAATTTTAAATAAAAAACCGGCATGGGTTCCCCCTCCAGAGGCATACCAGGCCCTTGGGTCTGGTCTGGATTTGAACGGGCACCCCTACGCCGAAAAAACGGCGTGGGGGTCCCCCCAAAATCCAAACCAGACCCTTATCCGAGCACACAACCTGGCAGGCCGCAGGGGAAGAGGGGGGACGAGAGAGCAGCCCCCCTCCCTCCTGAACCGTACCAGGCTGCATGCCCTCAACATGGGGGGGTTTGGTGCTCTGGGGCAGGGGGGCGACCTGCGGCCCCCCCACCCCAGAGCACCCTGCCCCCATGTTGATGAGGACAGGGCCTCTTCCCGACAACCCTGGCCGTTGGTTGTCGGGGTCTGTGGGCGGGGGGCTTATCGGAATCCGGGAGCCCCCTTCAATAAGGGAGCCCCCAGATCCCGGCCCCCCCACCCTATGTGAATGAGTATTGGGTACATCGTACCCCTACCCATTCACCTGGTGGAAAAAAATTGCAATAAAAAAACACTACACAGGTTTTTAAAGTAATTTATTACACAGCTCCGGGGGTCTTCTTCCGACTTCTGGGGGTCTTTTCCGACTTCGGGTGTCTCCGGTGTAGTCTCCGCGCTCTCCGGTTCTTTCTTCAGCCGGGCCTCCGCTAACTTCTTTTTAGCTCTCTTGCTAACAGAGGCCCGGTCTTCCCGTTGTCTCGTCCGGCTCTCCGTTGTCCTTCTGCCGGCCCCTCCACTAACTTCTTGCTAGCTCTTTCGCTAGTGGAGGGGTCGGTCTTCCCGTCGTCGCCGTCGGCGTCTTCTTCCCTCTTCTCCTTCTCGATGTTGACGCGTCGCTTCTTCCCGCTGTAATACTGGCTCTCGGACAACGGAAAGCCGGACGAGACAACGGGAAGACCGGGCCTCTGTTAGCAAGAGAGCTAAAAAGAAGTTAGCGGAGGCCCGGCGGAAGAAAGAACCGGAGAGCGCGGAGACTACACCGGAGACCCCCAAAGTCGGAAAAGACCCCCGGAAGTCGGAAGAAGAGCGCCGGAGTCGGAAGAAGACCCCCGGAGCTGTGTAATAAATTACTTAAAAACCTGTGTGTGTTTTTTTTATTGCAATTTTTTTTCCACCAGGTGAATGGGTAGGGGTACGATGTACCCCATACTCATAGGGTGGGGGGGCCGGGATCTGGGGGCCTCCTTATTGAAGGGGGCTCCCGGATTCCGATAAGCCCCCCGCCCGCAGACCCCGACAACCAACGGCCAGGGTTGTCGGGAAGAGGCCCTGTCCTCATCAACATGGGGGCAGGGTGCTCTGGGGTGGGGGGGCCGCAGGTCGCCCCCCTGCCCCAGAGCACCAAACCCCCCATGTTGAGGGCATGCGGCCTGGTACGGTCCAGGAGGGAGGGGGGCCGCTCTCTCGTCCCCCCTCTTCCCCTGCGGCCTGCCAGGTTGTGTGCTCGGATAAGGGTCTGGTTTGGATTTTGGGGGGAACCCCCACGCCGTTTTTTCGGCGTAGGGGCGCCCGTTCAAATCCAGACCAGACCCAAGGGCCTGGTATGCCTCTGGAGGGGGAACCCATGTCGGTTTTTTTAATTTAAAATTTGGCGTGGAGTTCCCCCTCAAGATTCATACCAAACACAGTGCCCGCCATTGGCGGGGATCCAAGTCGGATCCCCGTTCATTGAAAGTCGGACAAATGTCGGCTTCAGGTCGCAGGGCAAAGTCGGATCCAAAGTAGGACGGATGTCGTGTCGCACTAGTGTGAACCCGGCCTTAGGCCTGGTTCACACTTGTCCGACAAACGCTCCCATGACGTGTGAAAATCAATGAATCCCTATGAGAGCCGTCTTAACTGGTCCTACACAAGTCGGTCCGACATTAAAAATGCTCCCTGTACTACTTCTGTCCGACTTTGATCCCACTTCAGCCCATTGACTATCATTGAAGTAGGATCAAAGTAGTATCCTGTTCATGAAAGTCGGATGGATGTCGGACCAATGTAGGACAGATGTCGGACCGATGTCGGACCAATGTAGGACAGATGTCGCAGAGCAAAGTAGGATGAAAGTCGTGTCGTATAGTGTGAACCCAGCCTCTTTTCCAGGTATAGAGATGAGGGCTCATCACTGGTGTCCAGTGGATGAGAACCTAACCACCTGTTCTGACACCAGGTAGGATGTATGCTGCACCTGGACTTCCCAGGTAGGTGAAAGATGCCAAAATGTACCTTGAACTGGCTGAGCTGCTCAATGTGCAAGAGACCTCAAACCTCATACAAGCTCTAAAGTATTAATGCAATTTCAGGGGTTGGTTTAGTCTTAGCTGCAGCTTGTGTGAGTGGGCATGTGGGGTGCAAAGGCTGGGTTTGTCCGCATGGGGATGCACAGGTGTTCTGTCTTCTGTGCAGACCCATTGATGTGATTTGGGACCCAGCAGCTGCTCAGACACAGACGCTGCTCCCAATTTGAAAGCCACATGAGAGCACAGCCCAGAACGCAGACGGTGTGCGCTGGGGGCCGCACAGCTGTGAAGTTGGGAGCATCGGCTGTGTCCCATTTGGAATGAGCGGGGCTGCCTACATGGAGCTGTATTGAACATCCATTCATCCAGTGCAGGCAAAAAACAACGCCCTGATGTGGATGTACACTTCAATGATAAGTTCACCTTTTGTAACATGTTATGAATGGCCCAGCCCCTGCACCTCCTCGATCTGACAGCTAGATTGGATCTTCCCCCGTTAGCTGTCAACATTTAAAAAAAACTTGGCCAAGCAGGGCTGCGCCTGGCTACATGTCTCATTCACAGTGCCCTGCTTTCAGATAAAAGTGATCCTGGCGGCGGATTCGCCACAGGATCACTTTTATAGGTGGCGGGAGAGGTGCCCCTTTCTGGGTTTGCCGGAGCCGTCGGTAAACTCGGAACCAATCCAGACCTGCAGATGGCTGGGCAGGAAGTCAAGTGAGGGCAAGATGGCCCTTACTTGGCTCTATGCCCTTGGAGGACTGCAGCGACCCCTGACGTCACTTCTGATTCTAATGTCCTAACCCCCCGGCGACCTTCCGGTGCTTCTCCCGGCCTCGCCTCTGCGATCGGCGAGCCGGAGAACGAATCGGTCACCGCCGGAGGTTTACCCAGTCATCTCTATGACCCACGGAGGCCCGGGGCGCGACGTTATGATGTCTTGTCCGGGCTGGAGGAAGTAAACAAAGCCGGGGATGCGGCTGGAAAGGCCAAGGGAGTTTATTTATTTTTTAATCTCAGCCTTTCCAGCCTGGAGGAGAGATGTGGGGTCTTATAGACCCCACATCTCTCCATAAAGAGGACCTGTCACACACATTCCTATTACAAGGGATGTTTACATTCCTTGTAATAGGAATAAAAATGATCAAAATGTTTTTGTTTTTTTTTAAAGAGAAAGTGTAAAAATAAAAGTAAAAAAAAGTAAAGCGCCCCCATCTCCGCGTGCTCGCGCACAGAAGCGAACGCATGCGTAAGTTGCACCCACATATGTAAACAGTGTTCAAATCACGCATGTGAGGTATCACCATGTGCGTTAGAGCAAAAGTAATAATTCTAGCAATAGACCTCGTCTGTAACTCTAAACATGTAACCTGTAAAAAAAAATTAAATGTCGCCTATGGAGATTTTTAATTACTGAAGTTTGGCGCCATTCCACGAGTGTGCGCAATTTTAAAGCGTGACATGTTAGGTATCTATTTACCCAGCATAACTTCATCTTTCATATTATACAAAAAAAATTGGGCTAACTTTACTGTTTTATTTTTAATTCATGAAACTGTTTTTTTATTTTTAACCACTTAAGCCCCGAACCATTATGCAGCTAAAGGACCAGGCCACTTTTTGCGATTCGGCAATGTGTCGATTTAACTGACAATTGCGCGGTTGTGCGACATGGCTCCCTAACAAAATTGGCGTCCTTTTTTTCCCATAAATAGAGCTTTCTTTTGGTGGTATTTGATCACCTCTGCGGTTTTTATTTTTTGCGCTATTAACAAAAATAGAGTGACAATCTTTAAAAAAATGCAATATTTTTTAAATTTTTCTATAATAAATATCCCCAAAAATATATAAAAAAACATTTTTTTTCCTCGGCTTAGGCCGATACGTATTCTTCTACATATCTTTGGTAAAAAAAATCGCAATAAGCGTTTATTGATTGGTTTGCGCAAAAGTTATAGCTTCCACAAAATAGGGGACTGTATTATTGTATTTATAATAATAATTTTTTTTTTTACTAGTTGTGGCGGCGATCAGCGATTTTTATCATGACTGCGACATTATGGCGGACACATCGGACACTTTTGACACCATTTTGGGGCCATTGTCATTTTTACAGCGATCAGTGCTATAAAAATGCACTGATTACTGTGAAAATGACACTGGCAGTGAAGGGGTTAACCACTAGGGGGCGCTGAAGGGGTTAAGTGTTCCCTAGGAAGTGATTCTTACTGTAGGGGGGCGTGGCTACACGTTACACGTCACTGATCGTCTTTTCCAATGACAGGGAACAGACGATCACTGACATGTCATGGAGAACGGGGAAAGGTTTGTTTACACTCACCTCTCCCCATTCTTCAGTTCTGTGACCCGATCGCGGGACACCGGCGGCGATCGGGTCCGTGGGCGCGGTCATGGAGCTCAGGACCGGCGGCGCGCGACCCATGGCTGGGCTCTTAAAGGGCAACGTACCTGTACGTTGATGTGCCCAGCCGTGCCATTCTGCCGACGTATATCGGCGTGAGGCGGTCCTTAAGTGGTTAAACGCGTTTGAAAACTCGCTGTGCAAATACCGTGCAACATAAAAAGTTGAAACCACCGCCATTTTGTTCCCTAGGGTCTCTGCTAAAAAACATATATGTTTGGGGGTTCTGAGTAATTTTTTAGAAAAAAAAAATGATGATTTTTACATGTGTCAGAATTGGCCCGGATGGGAAGTGGTTAAAGCGGAGTTCCACCAATTTTTTTTTTTTTTTTAAAGTCAATAGCTACAAATACTGCAGCTGCTGACTTTTTAAATAAGGACACTTACCTGTCCAGGGCGCCCGCGAAGTCGGCACCCGAAGCCGATCTGTCCCAGGGCTCTCAGGTGGAGGCGCCGCCATCTGCGGTAAGGGAATCAGGAAGTGAAGCCTTGCGGCTTCACAGCCTGGTTCCCTACTGCGCATGCGCAAATCGCTCTGCGCGTCCTCACTGGTCCCTGCTGTCTTCTGGGACCTGTGTCTCCCAGAAGACAGCGGGGGGGGGGGGCGGAGGAGCCGGACGTGGCGTAGATATCCACGGATACTGCGGCTATCTATGCCCGGAAATGGGAGCAAAATACCTGCATTATACAGGTATCTGCTCCCCCCTGAACGGTGCCAAATGTGACACCTTGTCATCGCTGTGACTCCCGGGACGCGGACTTTGCGGGACAAGTAGCTGAAAATCGTGTCTGTTCCCGCCAATTTCGGGACAGTGGGCTTGTGACTACAAGTGACCACTCCAGCACACATTACACAGGCAGGCTCCATGTTGTCACCATCCTGAGGAAAGTCATGCAGCCATTCCTGAGGGGTATAAAGAAAATACAGGACAAAAGTTGAAAACAAATGATAAACAAGGATTTTATTATAACTATAGCCGTGGCTTGGGCCTGGTACAGAGTGACTGATGAATGTGTCTGTGAGGTGATAGGAGGAGGCCGGCCCTCACCTCACACACGCCTCTGACTGACCTGCCGCCATTTCCCGCCCTAGCGGGGTGACGTCATTACTGACTGGCCATGGACTGGTTCCCGGGGCCTCCACACCCCACAGAGGGTCTCCCAGGTCCCTCACACACCACACCGGGTGTCTCCACCCGCCCGCCACTCCTAAGCATCGCGCAGCCCGTCTTCCGCTCCCCACACCACAGGCCCGGGTTTTCCAGAACGCCACGCCCGATTGCGGGTGTCTGCGATACTCTGAGAAGCCCTCGGGCGGGTTCCCCGTACGCTGCACAGAGCACCTCCAGGGCCCCGAGCCCCATATCTGGTGTGTTTGTGACTCCACAGCCCGCAGGGGGTGTCTTGTATACTCCGCCCCGTACTGCAGGTTCTTTACACCCCAGAGCGGGTGTACCCGGGACGCCACACCCCAGAGCGGGTGTACTATGCCGCAAGTGGGCGGTGCCGGAAAGTTCAGGCTCTTCCTGCTACTCTGGTCGGGAAACTCCTCCTCCATCCGGGCCCCTGAGGAACCCATCGCCTCTAGTGACGCCCAGAGGGCCTGGAGCCCAAAGCCCCGCCCCGGGGCCCCACAGAACACCCACCACCGGGGCCAGCAACAGCGGAGAGCAGACCAGAGGTGAGAAACTGAGGGGTCACCAAGTGGTCCTATATAGAGATGTGGGGTCACCGTGATGTCATCAATAGAGATGAGGGGTCATCATGATGTCATCAGTAGAGATGTGGGGTCACAGTGATGCCATCAATAGAGATGAGGGTCACAGTCATGTCATCAATAGAGATGAGGGGTCACCGTGATGTCATCGAGATGTGGGGGTCACCATGATGTCATCAGTCACCGTGATGTCATCAATAGAGATGAGTGTCACAGTCATGTCATAAATAGAGATGAGGGGTCACCGTGATGTCATCAATAGAGATGAGGGGTCACTGTGATGTCATCAATAGAGATGAGGGGTCACCATAATGTCCTCTATATAGACAAGAGGTCTCAAGGATGTCATCTATAGAGATGTTGGGTCATCATGGATGTCTTCTATAGAGAAGTGGGGTCACCATGATGTCGGGGTCACCATAATGTCATCTTTAGAAATGTGGGGTCACCATGATGTCTTCTGTAGAGATGTGGGGTCACCGTGATGTCCACCATAAAGATGGGGGGCCACCAGGATGTCTTTTTATAGAAATGAGTGGTCATCACTGGTGTCAAGTTGTAGAGATGAGAGATCATTAAAGTTGCACAGCTATAGAAATATGGGGTCACCATGATTTCCAGCAGCTATAGACATGAGAGGTCATTACTAGTGTTCAGTTATAGAGAAAAGGGGTCACCATGGTGTTTAGCTGTTGAGCTGACATCATTGATGTCCAGTTATAGAGATGTGGGGTCACCATGGTGTCCAGTTATAGAGATGTGGGGTCACCATGGTGTCCAGTTATAGAGAAGAGGGGTCACCATGGAGTCCTGTTATAGAGATGTGGGGTCACCATGGTGTCCTGTTATAGAGATGTGGGGTCACCATGGTGTCCAGTTATAGAGAAGAGGGGTCACCATGGTGTCCAGTTATAGAGATGTGGGGTCACCATGGTGTCCAGATATAGAGATGTGGGGTCACCATGGTGTCCAGTTATAGAGATGTGGGGTCACCATGGTGCCCAGTTATAAAGATGTGGGGTCACCATGGTGTCCTGTTATAGAGATGTGGGGTCACCATGGTGTCCTGTTATAGAGATGTGGGGTCATCATGGTGTCCTGTTATAGAGATGTGGGGTCATCACTGGTGTACAGATATAGAGATGTGGGGTCACCATAGTGTCCTGTTATAGAGATGTGGGGTCACCATGGTGTCCTGTTATAGAGATGTGGGGTCACCATGGTGTCCTGTTATAGAGATGTGGGGTCACCATGGTGTCCAGTTATAGAGATGTGGGGTCACCACGGTGTCCAGTTATAGAGATGTGGGGTCATCACTGGTGTCCTGTTATAGAGATGTGGGGTCACCACGGTGTCCAGTTATAGAGATGTGGGGTCATCACTGGTGTCCTGTTATAGAGATGTGGGGTCACCATGGTGTCCAGTTATAGAGATGTGGGGTCACCATGGTGTCCAGTTATAGAGATGTGGGGTCACCATGGTGTCCAGTTATAGAGATGTGGGGTCACCATGGTGTCCAGTTATAGAGATGTGGGGTCACCATGGTGTCCTGTTATAGAGATGTGGGGTCACCATGGTGTCCTGTTATAGAGATGTGGGGTCACCATGGTGTCCAGATATAGAGATGTGGGGTCACCATGGTGTCCAGATATAGAGATGTGGGGTCACCATGGTGTCCTGTTATAGAGATGTGGGGTCACCATGGTGTCCTGTTATAGAGATGTGGGGTCACCATGGTGTCCAGTTATAGAGAAGAGGGGTCACCATGGTGTCCAGTTATAGAGATGTGGGGTCACCATGGTGTCCAGATATAGAGATGTGGGGTCACCATGGTGTCCAGTTATAGAGATGTGGGGTCACCATGGTGTCCAGTTATAGAGATGTGGGGTCACCATGGTGTCCAGTTATAGAGATGTGGGGTCACCATGGGGCCCAGTTATAGAGATGTGGGGTCACCATGGTGTCCTGTTATAGAGATGTGGGGTCACCATGGTGTCCTGTTATAGAGATGTGGGGTCACCATGGTGTCCTGTTATAGAGATGTGGGGTCACCATGGTGTCCTGTTATAGAGATGTGGGGTCACCATGGTGTCCTGTTATAGAGATGTGGGGTCATCACTGGTGTACAGATATAGAGATGTGGGGTCACCATGGTGTCCTGTTATAGAGATGTGGGGTCACCATGGTGTCCTGTTATAGAGATGTGGGGTCACCATGGTGTCCTGTTATAGAGATGTGGGGTCACCATGGTGTCCTGTTATAGAGATGTGGGGTCACCATGGTGTCCAGTTATAGAGATGTGGGGTCACCACGGTGTCCAGTTATAGAGATGTGGGGTCATCACTGGTGTCCTGTTATAGAGATGTGGGGTCACCATGGTGTCCAGTTATAGAGATGTGGGGTCACCATGGTGTCCAGTTATAGAGATGTGGGGTCACCATGGTGTCCAGTTATAGAGATGTGGGGTCACCATGGTGTCCAGTTATAGAGATGTGGGGTCACCATGGTGTCCTGTTATAGAGATGTGGGGTCACCATGGTGTCCTGTTATAGAGATGTGGGGTCACCATGGTGTCCAGATATAGAGATGTGGGGTCACCATGGTGTCCAGATATAGAGATGTGGGGTCACCATGGTGTCCAGATATAGAGATGTGGGGTCACCATGGTGTCCTGTTATAGAGATGTGGGGTCACCATGGTGTCCTGTTATAGAGATGTGGGGTCACCATGGTGTCCAGTTATAGAGAAGAGGGGTCACCATGGTGTCCAGTTATAGAGATGTGGGGTCACCATGGTGTCCAGATATAGAGATGTGGGGTCACCATGGTGTCCAGTTATAGAGATGTGGGGTCACCATGGTGTCCAGTTATAGAGATGTGGGGTCACCATGGTGTCCAGTTATAGAGATGTGGGGTCACCATGGTGTCCTGTTATAGAGATGTGGGGTCACCATGGTGTCCAGATATAGAGATGTGGGGTCACCATGGTGTCCTGTTATAGAGATGTGGGGTCACCATGGTGTCCTGTTATAGAGATGTTGGGTCACCATGGTGTCCAGATATAGAGATGTGGGGTCACCATGGTGTCCTGTTATAGAGATGTGGGATCACCATGGTGTCCTGTTATAGAGATGTGGGGTCACCATGGTGTCCTGTTATAGAGATGTGGGGTCACCATGGTGTCCAGTTATAGAGATGTGGGGTCACCATGGTGTCCAGTTATAGAGATGTGGGGTTATCACTGGTGTCCTGTTATAGAGATGTGGGGTCACCATGGTGTCCAGTTATAGAGATGTGGGGTCACCATGGTGTCCTGTTATAGAGATGTGGGGTCACCATGGTGTCCAGATATAGAGATGTGGGGTCACCATGGTGTCCAGATATAGAGATGTGGGGTCACCATGGTGTCCTGTTATAGAGATGTGGGGTCACCATGGTGTCCTGTTATAGAGATGTTGGGTCACCATGGTGTCCAGATATAGAGATGTGGGGTCACCGTGGTGTCCAGTTATAGAGATGTGGGGTCACCATGGTGTCCTGTTATAGAGATGTGGGGTCACCATGGTGTCCTGTTATAGAGATGTGGGGTCACCATGGTGTCCTGTTATAGAGATGTGGGGTCACCATGGTGTCCTGTTATAGAGATGTGGGGTCACCATGGTGTCCAGTTATAGAGAAGAGGGGTCACCATGGTGTCCAGTTATAGAGATGTGGGGTCACCATGGTGTCCAGATATAGAGATGTGGGGTCACCATGGTGTCCAGTTATAGAGATGTGGGGTCACCATGGTGTCCAGTTATAGAGATGTGGGGTCACCATGGTGTCCAGTTATAGAGATGTGGGGTCACCATGGTGTCCTGTTATAGAGATGTGGGGTCACCATGGTGTCCAGATATAGAGATGTGGGGTCACCATGGTGTCCAGATATAGAGATGTGGGGTCACCATGGTGTCCTGTTATAGAGATGTGGGGTCACCATGGTGTCCTGTTATAGAGATGTGGGGTCATCACTGGTGTCCAGATATAGAGATGTGGGGTCACCATGGTGTCCAGTTATAGAGATGTGGGGTCACCATGGTGTCCAGTTATAGAGATGTGGGGTCACCATGGTGTGCAGTTATAGAGATGTGGGGTCACCATGGTGTCCTGTTATAGAGATGTGGGGTCACCATGGTGTCCTGTTATAGAGATGTGGGGTCACCATGGTGTCCTGTTATAGAGATGTGGGGTCACCATGGTGTCCTGTTATAGAGATGTGGGGTCACCATGGTGTCCTGTTATAGAGATGTGGGGTCACCATGGTGTCCAGATATAGAGATGTGGGGTCACCATGGTGTCCTGTTATAGAGATGTGGGGTCACCATGGTGTCCAGTTATAGAGATGTGGGGTCACCATGGTGTCCTGTTATAGAGATGTGGGGTCACCATGGTGTCCTGTTATAGAGATGTGGGGTCACCATGGTGTCCTGTTATAGAGATGTGGGGTCACCATGGTGTCCTGTTATAGAGATGTGGGGTCACCATGGTGTCCAGATATAGAGATGTGGGGTCACCATGGTGTCCAGTTATAGAGATGTGGGGTCACCATGGTGTCCAGTTATAGAGATGTGGGGTCACCATGGTGTCCTGTTATAGAGATGTGGGGTCACCATGGTGTCCTGTTATAGAGATGTGGGGTCACCATGGTGTCCAGTTATAGAGATGTGGGGTCACCATGGTGTCCTGTTATAGAGATGTGGGGTCACCATGGTGTCCAGTTATAGAGATGTGGGGTCACCATGGTGTCCTGTTATAGAGATGTGGGGTCACCATGGTGTCCTGTTATAGAGATGTGGGGTCACCATGGTGTCCTGTTATAGAGATGTGGGGTCACCATGGTGTCCTGATATAGAGATGTGGGGTCACCATGGTGTCCTGTTATAGAGATGTGGGGTCACCATGGTGTCCAGATATAGAGATGTGGGGTCACCATGGTGTCCTGTTATAGAGATGTGGGGTCACCATGGTGTCCTGTTATAGAGATGTGGGGTCACCATGGTGTCCAGATATAGAGATGTGGGGTCACCATGGTGTCCAGATATAGAGATGTGGGGTCACCATGGTGTCCTGTTATAGAGATGTGGGGTCACCATGGTGTCCTGTTATAGAGATGTGGGCTCACCATGGTGTCCAGTTATAGAGATGTGGGGTTATCACTGGTGTCCTGTTATAGAGATGTGGGGTCACCATGGTGTCCTGTTATAGAGATGTGGGGTCACCATGGTGTCCTGTTATAGAGATGTGGGGTCACCATGGTGTCCTGTTATAGAGATGTGGGGTCACCATGGTGTCCAGATATAGAGATGTGGGGTCACCATGGTGCCCAGTTATAGAGATGTGGGGTCACCATGGTGTCCAGTTATAGAGATGTGGGGTCACCATGGTGTCCTGTTATAGAGATGTGGGGTCACCATGGTGTCCTGTTATAGAGATGTGGGGTCACCATGGTGTCCTGTTATAGAGATGTGGGGTCACCATGGTGTCCAGTTATAGAGATGTGGGGTCACCATGGTGTCCTGTTATAGAGATGTGGGGTCACCATGGTGTCCTGTTATAGAGATGTGGGGTCACCATGGTGTCCTGATATAGAGATGTGGGGTCACCATGGTGTCCTGTTATAGAGATGTGGGGTCACCATGGTGTCCAGATATAGAGATGTGGGGTCACCATGGTGTCCTGTTATAGAGATGTGGGGTCACCATGGTGTCCTGTTATAGAGATGTGGGGTCACCATGGTGTCCTGATATAGAGATGTGGGGTCACCATGGTGTCCTGTTATAGAGATGTGGGCTCACCATGGTGTCCAGTTATAGAGATGTGGGGTCACCATGGTGTCCTGTTATAGAGATGTGGGGTCACCATGGTGTCCAGTTATAGAGATGTGGGGTCACCATGGTGTCCAGTTATAGAGATGTGGGGTCACCATGGTGTCCAGATATAGAGATGTGGGGTCACCATGGTGTCCTGTTATAGAGATTTGGGGTCACCATGGTGTCCAGATATAGAGATGTGGGGTCACCACATGGTGTCCTGTTATAGAGATGTGGGGTCACCATGGGGCCCAGTTATAGAGATGTGGGGTCACCATGGTGTCCTGTTATAGAGATGTGGGGTCACCATGGTGTCCAGTTATAGAGATGTGGGGTCACCATGGTGTCCAGATATAGAGATGTGGGGTCACCATGGTGTCCAGATATAGAGATGTGGGGACACCATGGTGTACAGATATAGAGATGTGGGGTCACCATGGTGTCCAGATATAGAGATGTGGGGTCACCATGGTGTCCTGTTATAGAGATGTGGGGTCACCATGGTGTCCTGTTATCGAGATGTGGGGTCACCATGGTGTCCTGTTATAGAGATGTGGGGTCACCATGGTGTCCTGTTATAGAGATGTGGGGTCACCATGGTGTCCTGTTATAGAGATGTGGGGTCACCATGGTGTCCAGTTATAGAGATGTGGGGTCACCATGGTGTCCTGTTATAGAGATGTGGGGTCACCATGGTGTCCAGATATAGAGATGTGGGGTCACCATGGTGTCCAGATATAGAGATGTGGGGTCACCATGGTGTCCTGTTATAGAGATGTGGGGTCACCATGGTGTCCTGTTATAGAGATGTGGGGTCACCATGGTGTCCTGTTATAGAGATGTGGGGTCACCATGGTGTCCTGTTATAGAGATGTGGGGTCACCATGGTGTCCAGATATAGAGATGTGGGGTCACCATGGTGTCCTGTTATAGAGATGTGGGGTCACCATGGTGTCCTGTTATAGAGATGTGGGGTCACCATGGTGTCCTGTTATAGAGATGTGGGGTCACCATGGTGTCCAGATATAGAGATGTGGGGTCACCATGGTGTCCTGTTATAGAGATGTGGGGTCACCATGGTGTCCTGTTATAGAGATGTGGGGTCACCATGGTGTCCTGTTATAGAGATGTGGGGTCACCATGGTGTCCTGTTATAGAGATGTGGGGTCACCATGGTGTCCAGATATAGAGATGTGGGGTCACCATGGTGTCCTGTTATAGAGATGTGGGGTCATCACTGGTGTCCTGTTATAGAGATGTGGGGTCACCATGGTGTCCAGATATAGAGATGTGGGGTCACCATGGTGTCCTGTTATAGAGATGTGGGGTCATCACTGGTGTCCTGTTATAGAGATGTGGGGTCATCACTGGTGTCCTGTTATAGAGATGTGGGGTCACCATGGTGTCCAGATATAGAGATGTGGGGTCACCATGGTGTCCTGTTATAGAGATGTGGGGTCATCACTGGTGTCCTGTTATAGAGATGTGGGGTCACCATGGTGTCCAGATATAGAGATGTGGGGTCACCATGGTGTCCAGTTATAGAGATGTGGGGTCACCATGGTGTCCTGTTATAGAGATGTGGGGTCATCACTGGTGTCCTGTTATAGAGATGTGGGGTCACCATGGTGTCCAGATATAGAGATGTGGGGTCACCATGGTGTCCAGATATAGAGATGTGGGGTCACCATGGTGTCCAGTTATAGAGATGTGGGGTCACCATGGTGTCCTGTTATAGAGATGTGGGGTCACCATGGTGTCCAGATATAGAGATGTGGGGTCACCATGGTGTCCAGATATAGAGATGTGGGGTCACCATGGTGTCCAGATATAGAGATGTGGGGTCACCATGGTGTCCAGTTATAGAGATGTGGGGTCACCATGGTGTCCAGATATAGAGATGTGGGGTCACCATGGTGTCCAGATATAGAGATGTGGGGTCATCACTGGTGTCCTGTTATAGAGATGTGGGGTCACCATGGTGTCCAGATATAGAGATGTGGGGTCACCATGGTGTCCAGATATAGAGATGTGGGGTCACCATGGTGTCCTGTTATAGAGATGTGGGGTCATCACTGGTGTCCTGTTATAGAG
The DNA here is from genome assembly GCA_029206835.1 of Rana muscosa. Lineage (NCBI taxonomy): Eukaryota > Metazoa > Chordata > Amphibia > Anura > Ranidae > Rana > Rana muscosa. The sequence goes on from CM055120.1 coordinate 48,245,510, forward strand.
ATGTGGGGTCACCATGGTGTCCAGATATAGAGATGTGGGGTCACCATGGTGTCCTGTTATAGAGATGTGGGGTCACCATGGTGTCCTGTTATAGAGATGTGGGGTCACCATGGTGTCCAGATATAGAGATGTGGGGTCACCATGGTGTCCAGTTATAGAGATGTGGGGTCACCATGGTGTCCAGTTATAGAGATGTGGGGTCACCATGGTGTCCTGTTATAGAGATGTGGGGTCATCACTGGTGTCCTGTTATAGAGATGTGGGGTCACCATGGTGTCCAGATATAGAGATGTGGGGTCACCATGGTGTCCAGATATAGAGATGTGGGGTCACCATGGTGTCCTGTTATAGAGATGTGGGGTCATCACTGGTGTCCTGTTATAGAGATGTGGGGTCACCATGGTGTCCAGATATAGAGATGTGGGGTCACCATGGTGTCCAGTTATAGAGATGTGGGGTCACCATGGTGTCCAGTTATAGAGATGTGGGGTCATCACTGGTGTACATCTTTAAGGACCAGTAATGCTTCTATGAGATATAGAAATAAAAAAAGAGAAATGTCAACAAAAGTTTTGTTTTTCTTATTTGTATTTATAGAATCCTATTTTGCGGACCAAAGTTCTGTTGCAGAGAATACAAATGCCTTTCACTTCCCCTCAGTCTTGAGTTCTTCCAGGAAGGATTCCAGCTCTTCTAGTTGTGGAAGAGCAACAGGAGGATACTTCACAAAGTCTAAACTCCAGACTCCTGTTGCTGGCTATCCAGGTATTACATTTTTTACGCATGGTTTAAGGCAGGGGTGTCAAAACTTTTGCAATTTTTGGGCCACATTGGAAGAAGAGGAATTTGCTTGGGCCACATATAACATACACAAACAATAAGGAGAGCTGATGAGCAGATGACAAGTTAAAGGTCACTGATATAGATAATGTACCCGAGTAATAAAACATATTTTCTCTTATCGTCCATGGACCGACGCAGCTCTCATACTGATTACGTGTGGGTATATGTCCCTGCTCGCAGGAGAAGACCTAGGCAGAATGTTAGAGGTTAAAACATTCTAGAACAAGCCAGAGCTGAACAGCCCCGCCCAGGGGGGCGGTCCCTCCGGACATTACCCTTCCACCTGCAGCTAATCAGCCCCAGTTTTTTTCTGCCTAGCAGAAGGAGAAGACGTGGCTCTCAGGAGCCAGTCTCCTGGAAGATTTTACTTTTGATTTTTATTCCTTTGGGAATTTTATTATTTTATTTTTGAGACCTTCAATCAACTGTCGGCTGGGCAACAGGTTGGGTACACTAGTATCCTCGTAGTCTTCCCTGTCCGACCATCGAGCGTGCTGATCCTCGCCTTGTGTGCGTGAGACTCAGTTCACGACATGCCCCATGACTCCAGGGGTGGCCGGGTTGCTTTCATGCTCCCGCAGTCCTCTCAAGATTGAACAGTACTTGACTGACTGTATCTCTTGCGGTGGACCGGGCCGACAGCTACGCAGTACGACTCTGTGATAGGTCTGTCTGAAACAAGCCAGTGGGTCCCTGAAAGGGACGGGTAAGTAGTCTCTCCTACTGCAGGTGAGTACATGCTGGCTGTGTTTCTGTGTGTGGGGGTTTCTCCCTGTCCCCCCCCCCTGTTATGCTGCTCTCTGCACCCTGTACTGGTGCTGTGCTGTGGGGTGCTTGGGGGTCACTCTGGCCTGGCTGGGCGCTCATATCTGCATTTTTTTCTGGTGTGTGAGGTGATTATTGCGTGCACCATTGGCGCTGTTTGAGGTGGTTATTGCGTGCGCCATTGGCGCGCATTAGAGCTTTGAATTTTGCGCTCGGCGGCCATCTTGGCGTTCAGTGGCGCAGTTATAGCTGCGGCCGGCGGCCATTTTCTTGTGGCCGCCGCGCATTTATTTCTGGCGGCGGCACGAATCCCCTCACAATCTCCTCACAGACTGAGCGGTCCTTAAGGGTTGGTGGGTCCTCCCGGGTATCCCCTCCTTAGCGTAGCCAGTGGGTGGACTGTATATTCACTGTATAGTGTATAAGGTCTCAGAGGGTGGCGTTTATGGAGTCTGATACACCTGCTCTCCACATTGCCTGGGGCAACTGGCAGTGCTGCACAGTTAAACATGTTCATATGTTTCCTGCACCTGCGGTCCTTATGGACCAGTTGTCAGCAGTCCTGGAATCATTCCTGTCAGAATGGAAGCGGTGTGCGAGCAAAAGGAGCTATTAGCCCCCTCCCCCCCCACAAAAATCTTTAGTTAAGGAGTGCTCTGAGTCAGATATGGGCCTAGCTATTGGGCTCAGGACCTTCGCTCTGAATATTTTTAATGTTTATGAACAGGACATTCCCTTGTGAGGAAGACTCCAGTTCTGTGTCAGTGAATGACAGGGTGCTTGTAAGTGATCTCATTGATGATGTGAGAATCACACTCAGGCTGAAATTGCTGTGACAAGCTTTTCTTTTACACAGTTTCCCTCACACGCTGCCTCAAGAGCAGAATGGATGAGGGAGGACTTTATTCATTTATGTCTCTAATCCCTGTGAGCCTTGTGTGTGATACCTGAGGTAACATTTCCCGCCATTTCCTGGGGAATGATTTGAGTTCTGACAGACACACGGTCTGAGGATCAGAGGTTACCTGTTACCTGAATGCTGCTTCAGCAGCACAGTCAAGCAGGTTGGAATGATACAGAGAAGATTATGCGCCTCTGCGCCATAATTTAAACTCATCCTATACCTCTACACTGCATACATTCACAGTGTATGTATGTGTTATTGGTCTCTGTGTCTGCGTGGCTGTCCCCACGTTCCAATGCTGTGTTTCAGTGCCATACATGATATAAACGTACAAAATATGTTTATGCACGACTCCAGATACATTCACAGTATATGTATGTATCATACTCTCTGGGCTGGCGGGGGCTCCGGTGTCCTCCTGCACTCTCATGGTATGTGCGCTTCAGCTCTCTGCACAGTATAGACATGTTCAATATGTTTATTGCACATATTATACATGTTTACAGTATGGGTATACTGTTTGCGTGGGGTTCCTCCGGGTACTCCGGTTTCCCCCCACGCTCCAATGGAAATGCACAGCATAAACATGTGCAATATTATGTTGATTCACATGCTATCATTCCTACACGGTATCTGTGTGCTGTCTGCGTGGAGTTCTTCCGAGTGGGCGCTTCGGCGCTATGCACAGTCTAAATTTGTGCGATTGGACCTACCCGAGTCTGCGTGGGTTTCCGCCCACGCTACATGACATGCATGCCTTTGGTGCAATACACGATGTAAACATACACATTATGTTTATACACTACACTAAATACATTCACAGTTGTTGTAGGTATTGCATTCTCTGAGTATGCGTGGGGTACTTCGGTTCCTCACACGCGCCAACTGTGTGCGCGCCTTCGGTGCTTTGCACACATGAGCTTGTGCAAAAGGTTTAGCACACACTCTATAATACCTACACGGTATGCGTATGCAGTCTGTGTGGGTTTCTGCCCATGCTACATGACATGCATGCCTTTGGTGCAATACACAGTGTAAACATACACATTATGTCTATACACTACACTAAATACATTTACAGTAACTGTAGGTATTGCATTCTCTGAGTATGCGTGGGGTACTTCGGTTCCTCCCACGCGCCAACAGTGTGCGCGCCTTCGGTGCTATGCACACATGGGCTTGTGCAAAAGGTTTAGCACACACACTATAATACCTATACGGTATGCGTATGCAGTCTGCATGGGTTTCATCCGGGTGCTCAGGTTTCTCCCCTGCGTTCCAATGGTGTGCGCATTCTCAGCGCTATGCACAGTATAAACATGTGCAATTTGTTTATTCACAGGCTAACATACCTACACGGTTGTGTACGCAATCTGTGTGGCTGGTTTACGTCCAGGCCCCGATGATGTGCACGCCTTCGTCGCTGGCACAGTATATACGCGTTTAATAGGTTTATCCACAAATACTAAACTACATACGCCGTATGTGGTGGTATTATGCTCTTTGTGGCTGGGTGGGTTTCCTCCCACACTCTCCATTTGTGCGTTTGACGCAATACATAGTATAAACTATGTGTTTGCACAATCAGCACCTATCCATGGGTAGCTGCTGGATGGAGCATTGTCACAAGGATCCCTGGTTTCAGGGGTACCACTTTCCACCTGCTTTCAGTGGTGATCAGAAGCGCTGGCTTGGACTGTGCTCGCCAGGCTGGGGTTGGCGTTGCGCCCGTTAGTGGCTGCGTCTCTGGCATTTTTTGTAGCTCAATGACTGGGCAAAAGCCTCTGCTTCATTCATCAGTCGTCTAGCAGGTGCACTACAACTGCTTTAGCCTTTAGGGTCTCTGTGCCCGGGGTGGGTTTGCGCCACCTGTGGAGGCTGAGGTACTAGTCCTCTGACCGAGTTTCTAGGGAAGTTCCGTCAAGTTGCCTTTATTGGCCAACATTTGAGGCACCCTGTACACTGGGGCCTCCCTTCTCCGATACATTGCGGAGTCTCTTTGGGATTTTCATACGTCTCGCTGCAAGACGGTCCTGTCGGCCGTGTGCATTGCAGGCGAAGGGTCCTTGCATCCGGAGGTGTTTCCACCTTCTTTACCGAAGGTGGGGCACCGGAAGTGGACCTTGTGGCCTCTCGACTCACTCGCAAGGTGGCAAGATCGTGGTCAGGTCCAGGGACCCCTGGGCAGACGCGTTGGAAGCCCGTGGGGGCAGTATCACCTGATATATGCTTACCCTCTGCTACTGTTGTTGCCTCGCTGGCTTCGCAGAGCATACTTCATCCTGCTTTACAGTCCTTGGCTTTAATGGCATGGCTGTTTAAAGCCAGGTGCTAAAGGACCGAGTTCTCTCGTATTCAGTCATCTCTTCTATGTTGTTGACACGGGAATCTTCCTCCAGAAAGATATCTCACCGTACCTGGAAGGCTTACATCGCTATGTGCGAGGAACTTGAGTGGCATCCTTGGATGTTTTCCGTTCCCAGGATTTTGCTGTTCTTACAGCGTGGTGTGACCCAAAAGCTGGCCTTGCATACCTTTTTTTTTTTGAGGGTCGGATTTCGGCCCGGACTGTCTTTTTCAACGACCGCTGCCGGGCCATTCCTTGATTAGCACCTTTTGGGCAGGGGGTTCGCCATGTGGTCTCCCCCTGTCAAGCCTCCTCTCCCTACTTGGGATCTGATTTTGATGCATCTCGGTTCTCCAAGAACATCCCTTTGAGAATATCAGAGAGATTCCTCTCTTGACCTTGTCCCGGAAGTTGGCCTTATTGGCCATTGCTTCGGTTAGACGGGTGTCTGAGTTGGCAGCCTTGTCTGGCAAGTCGCCTTACTTGGTCCTCCATAAGGATATGTTGGTGTTGCGCCCACGACCATCCTTTTCTAAGGATGGTCTTGGCCTTTCACCTTAAGAAGGACATTGTTCTTCCGTCCTTGTGTCCTCACCCATCGCTTCCCTGAGAGTTTGCGCTTCCTGCATTAAGATGGGTACAAGCCTTACGAGTGTACCTGTCTGCTACTGTTTCCATTCGGAAATCTGTGTCTGGTCCAAAACAGGGCCGAGCGGTGTCGTCTGCCACCGTCTTTAGGTGGATCAGGCAGACCGTCATACAGGCCTATGCCCTTAAGGGGCGGGCGCCTCCCTTTCCGGTTGCGGCGCATTCCACCAAGGCAATTGGTGCTTCCCGGGCCTTCCGACATCAAGCGTCGGTTGCACAAGTGTGCAAGGCGACGACCTGGTCGTCCGTTCATACCTTTTCAAAGTTCTACAAGGTTGATGTGGCTGCATCTTCGGATGCTTCCTTCGGCCGCAAAGTGTTGCAGGCCGCTGTCTAATGTTGCAACTCCTCCGTTGAGGGGCTCTGCTGGTTTGGAGTGAAGTTTTGGTTGTTCCTTACTTTTTTTGCTCCCACCCTTTTCTTATACTGCTTTGGGACGTCCCACATGTAATCAGTATGAGAGCTGCGTCGGTCCATGGACGATAAGAGAAAATAGGATTTTTGTACTCACTGTAAAATCCGTTTCTCTGACGTCCATGGACCGACGCAGCACCCACCCTTCCTTTTAAGTTTGTACTGCTTTGTTACGAACTGAGGCTGATTAGCTGCAGGTGGAAGGGTAATGTCCGGAGGGACCGCCCCCCTGGGCGGGGCTGTTCAGCTCTGGCTTGTTCTAGAATGTTTTAACCTCTAACATTCTGCCTAGGTCTTCTCCTGCGAGCAGGGACATATACCCACATGTAATCAGTATGAGAGCTGCGTCGGTCCATGGACGTCAGAGAAACGGATTTTACAGTGAGTACAAAAATCCTATTTTTTTGTAATATTTTTTGTTATAAAGTATGCTGATGCTGTTTTTTTTAAACTACAGTGAGGGAAAAAAGTATTTAATCGCCTGCTGATTTTGTACGTTTGCCCGCTGACACAGAAATGACCAGTCTTTAATTTTAATGGTCGGTTTATTTTAACAGAGGGAGACAGAATAACAAAAATATCCACAAAAACACATTTCAAAAAGTTATAAATTGATTTTCATTTTAATTAGTGAAATATGTATTTGATCCCCAATCAATCAGCAAGATTTCTGGCTCCCAGGTGTCTTCTATGCAGGTAACAAGCTGAGATTAGGAGCACTCTCTTAAAGGGAGTGCTCCTAATCTCAGCTTGTTACCTGTATAAAAGACACCTGTCCACAGAAGCAATCAATCAGATTCCAATCTCTCCACCATGGCCAAGACCAAAGAGCTGTCCAGGGATGTCAGGGACAAGATTGTAGACCTACACAAGGCTGGAATGGGCTACAAGACCATCGCCAAGCAACTTGGTAGGAGGGTGACAACAGTTGGTGGGATTATTCACAAATGGAAGAAACACAAAATAACTGTCAATCTCCCTCAGTCTGGGGCTCCATGGAAGATCTCACCTCGTGGAGTTTCAATGATCATGAGAATGGTGAGGAATCAGCCCAGAACCACACAGGAGAATCTTGTCAATAAACTCAAGTCAGCTGGGACCATAGTCATCGAGAAAACGATTGGTAAGGTAACACACTACACAGTGATGGACTGAAATCCTGCAGCGCCCGCAATGTGCCCCTGGCTCAAGAAAATAATTTTTAAGTGCGTTTACCATTTTGTGTTGTGCCGCATTCATAGCCATCTTGGGCCGTAGGTTGGGCACCCCTGGATTAAGGTGGTTGTAAACCCACTCTGACAACATGCACCTACAGGTAAGCCTAGATTAAGGATTACCTGTAGGTGCAAGAAATATCTCCTTAACCTACACAGTTAAGGAGATGTTTGCAGAAAAGACTGCACCGATGTCTACGGCGCAGGCGCACTGAGCGTGCCGGTTTTTGAATGGGAAATGCCGGGCATGCGCAGGGATCATGCCGGTCCCGCGCGCGGGAGTGACGTCATCGCCGTTCTGGCCAGTCACAGCGCTGGAGCGGCGAAACCCGGAAGGCGCTCGGAGGGGACATGGCGAAGGCGGGGAATGAGGAGCGCTTCGTGGGCTTAGATCTCAGGTAAGTGCCACATAATGAGCTAGTCTGCATAGCAGATTAGCTCATTATACCTTTCTTTTTTAGGGGGTTTTTTTTAAAGAAAAAAATAAGAGAGTTTACTTCCTCTTTAAGAGAAAACAGTTTATGTCCCTTTAAGGCCTGCATAGTTTAGAATAAGTTCCCCTTATTATTTTATGTCTTTTTTTTATATTTTCAATAACTTTTTTTCATTTTCTCAGTCATCTTGCTGTATCCAACTTTTGCATAATTTTCCACTGATCTGAGTGTCATAGATAATTTTTATACACGACAAGTTGTCGGCCCCTGGAAACACACTGACCTAATTTAACTTACATTATGCACAGTGCTACTCAAGGCAGCCTCAGGGCACAATCTGTGCATGCAGTTGGGTTTTATAAGTACAAGTGACCATTACCAGTAGAGTATTCCTACAATGTCATATATTTCTGGCAATACTGGATATAGAGAAGCAGATGACTGAAAAGCTCAGTGACTGAGCACCCTTCCATTGTATGAGTCGCATGAAGCTATCGTAAAATATACAGTGCACATTTTATGCTACAGCCTTATTCCAAAATGGATTAAGTTAATTATTTTCATCAAAATCTTACAAATAATACCCCATAATGACAACGTTAAAGAAGTTTGTATGAAATCTTTGCAAATGTATTAAAAATAAAAAAAGGAAAAAAATCCCATATACATAAGTATTCGCAGCCTTTGCTCAATAGTTTATTGAAGCAAATTTGGCACCAATTACAGCCTCAAGTCTTTTTGAGTATGATGCTACAAGCTTGGCACACCTATTTTTGGGTAGTTTCTCCCATTCTCTGCAGGACCTCTCAAGCTCCATCAGGTTGGATGGGGAGCGTCGGTGCACAGCCATTTTCAGATCTCTCCAGAGATGTTCAATCGGGTTCAAGTCTGGGCTCTGGCTGGACCACTCATTGTTTTGCTTGCGTCTATCTAACAAGGTTGATAGATGCAATGACTAAGCGCTAACATTTGCGCGAAACGCGTCTACCTATTTGTCCCCTGCTCCATCTGTCAACCACTTGTCATATGAAGCTTCAATAAAAGGATTTTTGGAAGTGCAGCCGTCCGGAATTATTTCTTCATGTTGCACAGCATGGGAGCTGGGCTAGCACCTGACTAGTGTGTGTGGGGATTAAACAGAGACTGACTCACCTGGAGCAGCTTTTCTTGTATCTAAAGCCCCGTACACACGGTCGGACTTTTGCCCAACAAACTTCGTTTTAAGCAAGTTGGACCAACAATCCGACCGTGTGTACGCTCCATCGGACAAACTTTTTTCGTTTTGGTTTTGTTTTCATCGGACAAATGTTCGGTCTGCAAACGGACAAACTTTTGCCCAACAAAAGTCCGATGGAGCAAAGTCCTACCGTGTGTACAGAAAACCATAGGACTTTTGTCCGATGGACAAAACAACTAATGTTAAAATCAACCAACAATAGCAGAAGTTGACCAAAGGGTGGTGGTAAAGAGCAGAAAAACCACGTGATGTTGCAAAAAGTTTTGGGAAAGTTTGCAGAAAAGTCCTGTGGTATGTATGCTATGGGTGTGCCCGGCCAACTCCGTTCGGACAAAAATCCACGGAAAAGTCAGATGGAAGTCCGACCGTGTGTACGAGGCTTAACAAGGTTACTTTGCGGTATAAGCAAGGAAGCTGAGACCTCTGCAGTGTGTAAACGTGCTTTTACTGAACAAAAATGCTGTACAAAAAAAACAAAACTATTACAATTTTAGTAATACAGTACAAGACTGACAGATATCTATAGCAAATTAACAGCCTATGGTCTATACACAGTAAAAGTACGCTTAAAAGTTACTTAACTTCGGTTACTGTGGGTTTGGGATCTCCATGATGCTTCTTCTTTTGGAGATCAGGTACCTTCTTGGCTGGTTACAGATTAGAGTCTTTTGGTGTTAATGCATTATGAGAGGCTTTTCTTTGGTCTTACAGACTGTCCTTGGTTCTAATGCATGATGAAGTCCCTTTAGTGCTGGTTCACACAGGGGCAACCTGTCCGGGGACTTAGCCGCCTGACAAGTCAATGCATTGCAATAGAACCGTTCTAATAGGAGTGACTCAAGTCGCTCCGACTTAGAAAAAGGTTCCTGTACTACTTTTGGGGCGACTTCCGAGCGGCTTGCATTGACTTCTATAAAGAAGTTGTTTTGCAAGCCACGCTGTGCAGGGTGGCTTCAGAGTCGGACGACTTTGAAGCCGTCCATGTGTGAACTGGCACTTATATGTCAGGTTATTTACCATAACAACTGACTAACAGACATCTCTGTAGCGTTCAGTTTGAGAATGTAGCTATAGAGACAATAGACTGTTCAAACTGTCAACTGAAAATGGTATCTACGTTCCCATTGTATCCAACAGCATTTGTTTGAGAAGTATCCACCCAAACCAAACCTGACAGCAATCTGATTTCTGTTTCTATGACCAACTACTAAACAGACTGTCCCATGTAATGTTATGTCTGATTAATATAAAAAAAAAATCATTGTTTAACAAACGCAACACAGACATTCACATAGTTGTACTGTAGCCACTCCTTTGTTATCTCGGCCTAATGCTTAGGGTTGTTGTTCTGTTGGATGATGAACCTTCTTCCCAGTCTGAGATCTGGAGCAGGTTTTCATCAAAGATGTCTTTGTACATTGCTGCATTCATCTTTCCCTCAATCCTGACTAGTCTCCCAGTTCCTGCCGCTGAAAGACATCCCCACAGCATGATGCTGCCACCACCATGCTTCACTGTAGGGATGGTATTGGCCTATTGATGAGCCATGCCTGGTTCCCTCCAAACATGATGCTTGCCATTCAGGCCAAAGAGTTCAATATTTGTTTTATCGAACCTAAACTGCAAAGGGTGGGCCAACTAAATATTGAACCCTATGGACTAAGACTTGAATGCAATTAAAGTTCATGTGTGTGTAAAGGCAGGCGTCCCAAAACTTTTGGTAATATAGTGTAGGTATTTGTTACAATTACAGCAGCGCATCACATTCACTTTTACTTTTTATTTGGGAATATTCTGTATATGGTTCGTTAGGGGGAGGAGCTGTTTGGTATATGGCACATTAACTGGGTTTGCTGATTTAGCACTGTGTTTGAATCATCAGATTATTCCTTTTACATTTTATACTAATCTCTGTACTCCAGTGACAACATCATCTACGTCCGTTCAGTCTACGGCTCAGTCTACAGCCTCTGTCATTGTAGCGGTAGCGGAAGGAAGAGGACTTGCCAGTGGAGAAATAGGAATGGCTAGTTTGGATCTGAAAAACCCTGATGTTGTCTTGTCTCAGTTTGCAGACAGCTCCACATATGTCAAGGTAACAGTACATTTAACATTTAGCCTAGGTTCACACTTGTGCGATGCAGGAACCAGTGTGATTACAGTGCCGGTTCCCACATTGCATCTCTCCCACAGGCAGTTCACACTGCCCTCTGCGAACCGCTGCTGGTGTCAATACATTGTTAATGACACCACCAGACCGGTTCACAGATCGCAGTGTAAACTGTGAACTCGCACAGGAATCGGATCACATAGGTGAGAACACCCATGTGATCAGATTCCAGTCCGGGACAAAAAAAGTCCCTGCACTATTTTCGTGCGAGTTCAGCCATACAACTGTATGGCTAAACTCGCATTGTACAGACATCGCAGTGCGGGTGCAAATCACATGCGATGTCTGTTCACACTACTGTGAACCTGGGCTAAGGGATTCCAAAGTCAAATGAGAAATAATATATGCGCGTCCAATCTATGTTGTGTACGAGAAAAATTTATATCGCAATCAGTTCATAAAAACAATTGCTGACCATCAGTTCTGCTGCATGTTTGTCTTCTAGCAAGAATGTTAAACAGAAAATACAGTTATTAAAACCATGCATATTTGGCCTGGCCTAATGCAGATCTTCACTTTCTTTTAAAAGTTTCTTTCATCTGCATTCTTATCCAACGTTTTGTAATTTTGGATATTGTATTTTTTTTCCATAAATACCTTTTTTTTTTTTCATAGCCAACTCTGCGGCCAGCTAGGCAAATTACATCACTATTCAGGTCCCATAGACTTCTCGGCTTGTGACATACTTAACGCTGTGCAATGTGGTTACTGCGCATGTGTGAAATCAGGATGTGCATGCTGGGTAGCCAGGGCTGACGCTACCACTAGGCGAACTAGGTGGCCGTCTAGAGCGCACTGGGAATGTTCTAACAAGACAGAAGCATGTACAGAAACCTATCCCCTGCAGCTGCTGAATGCCTTCTTCTCTCCTTTCCGCAGGCATTCAGCGGCTGCAGGTGGGAAATGGAGGGGTCAGTTTGTCTATATGCCGCCCCTTCTGTCCAGGTCTTGCTGTGATCTTCCAGCCCCTCTGTTTTATCTCTCCACGCCCTTCTTTGATCTCTCCCAGCCCCGTTGTTTCCTCTCTCCCGGCCGCGTTGTTTCCTCTCTCCCGGCCGCGTTGTTTCCTCTCTCCCGGCCGCGTTGTTTCCTCTCTCCCGGCCGCGTTGTTTCCTCTCTCCCGGCCGCGTTGTTTCCTCTCTCCCGGCCGCGTTGTTTCCTCTCTCCCGGCCGCGTTGTTTCCTCTCTCCCGGCCCCGTTGTTTCCTCTCTCCCGGCCCCGTTGTTTCCTCTCTCCCGGCCCCGTTGTTTCCTCTCTCCCGGCCCCGTTGTTTCCTCTCTCCCGGCCCCACTGTTTCCTCTCTCCTGACCCTACTTTGATCTCTCCTGGCCCCGCTGTTTCCTCTCTCTCAGCCAAACTGTCTCTTCTCTACCGACTCCTACTTTGATATCTCCCAGCCCCGTTTTTTCCTCTCTCCCGGCCCTACTGTTTCCTCTCTCCTGGCCCTACTGTTTCCTCTCTCCTGGCCCTACTGTTTCCTCTCTCCTGGCCCCACTGTTTCCTCTCTCCTGGCCCCACTGTTTCCTCTCTCCCGGCCCCACTGTTTCCTCTCTCCCGGCCCCACTGTTTCCTCTCTCCCGGCCCCACTGTTTCCTCTCTCCCGGCCCCACTGTTTCCTCTCTCCCGGCCCCACTGTTTCCTCTCTCCCGGCCCCACTGTTTCCTCTCTCCCGGCCCCACTGTTTCCTCTCTCCCGGCCCCACTGTTCTCTCTCGGCCCCCCCTTGTCCCCCCTGCAACTCTGCTAGCTTCCCTCCTCTCCTCTACCGCCAGCTTCTGCGGGGGATCTGTCAGGATGGAGAGCAGAAAAGGGGCCGGTAAATGTGTCATTTACTGGCCCCTTCATTGTCTGAAATGTGTTTCCTATGCCTCAGTTTATGAATGGAAGGGAAGCTCTGTACAGAGCTATTCCTGTCCATTCTTTCTGTGCTGTTGAGGCTCCAGAGATGGAGATTGAAGGCTGTATCCTCAATGTTCTTTCTCTGTCCCAAGGATGAAACATCAGAGGTCTGTTTAGACCCCTAACATTTCACCAAAGCTTCCCAATGGGGGTCCTAAAAAATAAAATTGTAAAAAAAAAATAAAGTAAAAAAAAAAATAACAAAAAGAAACAACTACTGACGCAAATGGGGTGAAGCAGGCTAAACATAACTAAAAGACATTGAGAAAATGGTAGTTGTCATTATTTGTAATTTTTGGTTTAAAAAAAAAAAAAAAATGGGCTGCTTAGTCTAAAATGCCTGGGCCTATTTTTTTGTCTGGGCCCGCTTGCCACTGATGTTCCCCACACACTGCGCCAACGTTCCACATACCGCTGTGTGCTGCAGGATTGGATGAGGTTAGCTGGAGAAATTTAACAGTTTCATATTTTTAGTTTTAATATTTTTTACTGATTTAAAAAACGTTGAAGTTTTTCTTTGTGGGGGGGGGTTGTCATGCAAGTAGCTGGTCTAGCACCAGCCCTGTGGGTAGCCAGCTGCACAAAATACAGGAAGAGAACAGACAGCAGCTTCAAATGCCCAAAGATGACATGGCTGCCTCCAGGCTTTCCTGAGGAACAATTCAGGTAGATATTTTGCACGTAGAGACTACATTAAAATGCTGAACAATATCCAAAGTGTTGAAAGCGATGCTTAACAATCCAAAAGATGTATTTATTTAACATTATGTTTGCAGACTGTAGCTCCTCTTTAATGCTTTATTATATTCTAGGTTATAACAAAGCTTCAGGTTCTAGCACCAAAAGAGATATTGATGTCAAACACGGCCTGTGAAGGTGGTAAAACAACAGAACTGTCCCGTCTGATCACTGAAAACTTTAAGGTACATATTTTTAGGTGTTTGTACAACACCATCAGTTCTACATTTGCTGAGTCATCAAACTGACCTCCAGCCTTCCCTTCAGTCTTGCACATTTGTACATCCTCCTATCCTGTACTGAAATCACTTATTCTGATTTGACTGCACACTGTGAGCTTCTTCTGGCCTGCTTCATTCATTCATTGGATAGAAAGGATATGTTTACCTTTTATAACATATTACATGTTACACCCATATGCAGGATGTAACATGTTATGAATGCACTGGCCCCCTCGCCCCTCCCTGATCCCTGCTGTGACAGCAGACCAGGATCTTCTTCCTGTGCCTGCTGCCACAATTCAAAAAAGATGCTCCACCCACTCGGCTACGTCACTCATTTGCAGTCCTCTGTGAATGGAAAATGACAAGCCTTTGCGGCTGTCGGATTGTAGTTTTCAATGAACTACCACGGCACTGTAAGCTCTGTGGTAGTTCATTGAGTCTTCCTTAAAGCGGAGGTGCAGTAATTATTTTTTTTTTTTTTAAAGTCAGCAGCTACTAACAGTGTAGCTGCTGACTTTTAATAAGGACACTTACCTGTCCTACTCGCCTGCGATGTTGGTCCCGCCACGGCGATCGATCGCTGCTGTCAGGTCCGGGCTCCTCCATCCTGACTAAGGGAAACAGGCAGTGAAGCTACTGCGCATACGCCACTCGCACCGTGCTTTGTGAATGGGCGGCTTGCCTCCTGGGATACCCACAGTTCCCAGAAGGCAGCGCGCCCCATTCACAAGAGGAGGAAGCGGAAGGAGACCCACCGCGGACGAGAAGAGGCACATTGGAGGCAGATTAGGGGACTTTCGCATAGCAACAGGCATTTAGGGTGAGTATAATTTTTTTATTTTTTTCTATTTATTTTATTTTTTTATTTTTTAGGATTTTTAATGTAAAAAAAAATTTCAGGGTGGACCTCCACTTTAACAGAATGTATCAGCTTCCTCTCACGAGGTCTGAGCAAGCCAATACACTGACAGATCTGCAGGAGACCTGCATGGCATCAGCAATCTGCTGATCACTGGTGCAATGCTTTCCAGACTCCTGCAAAAAAAATTATTAAACAAACATTTTTTTACCTGCAAAAAAATTTGCATTTATTATTTTTTGTCAAAAAGTGAACTTATCCTTTAAGTTCTTTCAACCATGGATGCTCAGCATCACACATGGGAGTTGCCTAGAGTAATCTTCCTGCAAATACAGCCTGCCTAGGAATGACCACTTCTCCAGACTGCCATCCAACCATCAAGGCATTTTGATATTCGTATAACTCCTCCCAAGACCCAGCCCACTTCTTGGAAGCTTTAGTACAGCTTCTATGAATGGTGGAGGGGTGTGGAAAGGGCATAGTCGGCAGTCATGACGACTGCATATGACATGTCCCTTGGCTTGTATTGACCCCTGGAAGATTATCACTACAGGGATAGGGGGGATTAGAGGAATAAATATTTAAACTAAAACCTCAGTGAGCAGCTCAAGGGACACTTCTCATTGAGTGGAAGTTACATTCCTTTTGCAGTTTAAATGTTTTATTTATTTTTTACTAAACTTAGAATTTAATTCTCCCCTCGTGTGGACCCTAAAACATAGGCTAAACCCTAATATTACTACTTATCTTCTCCTTAACATTTTAAGGTGCCCAGGCACATCATTGCTTTGCATTAACACATGCATGTTAAAGAAGTGCAGATGTGTGAATTCAGCCCAAGTGTATCCAAAGCCAAAACTTACTTTTTAGTTTTGGATAGAATAGAGTAGGGGTAGGCAACCTCGGCCCTCCAGCTGTGGTGAAACTACAAGTCCCATGAGACATTGCAAGACCCTGACAATCACAGGCATGACTCCTAGAGGCAGAGGCATTATGGGATTTGTAGTTTCAAAACAGCTGGAGTGCCGAGGTTGCCTACCCCTGGAATAGAGGAAAGGTTAGAACCTCTGTCAGGTTTTATTGCTGTTTGTGTCCCTGCTGGGTAGACTTACCCTCTCTATATATACAGTATTGGTGACTAATGTTACCAGGACTAAAGAAATGAGAAATCTTACATTTTGAGCTGTCACTGGAACTGGAATAGGAGGAAACCTGCTTTAAAAAGATTTCCTCTTACTTTTTGTGCTGTCTGCAGGACAGAAATAAAAGGTAATTCTCCCACATTGAGAGACAGACCATGAAAAAAAGAACAATAGTTTTAACCATTTCCTACTCTTTACTTAACTAAAATTAAATTAAAAAAATAGTGGGAGGAGGGTCACGTGGCTGCGGTAAAGATGGCGGCTTGTTCCTCATAGCTGAGGGGGAAGATCTTCAATGGATAGCGAGATTCAGAAGGACGGTCGGATTTTAGATTTAGTTGATGACGCCTGGAAGGAAGATAAATTACCGTATGAAGATGTGACGGTTCCACTGAATGAACTTCCAGAGCCTGAACATGATAACGGCGGGGCGGTGGAGTCTGTTAAAGAGCAAGAAATTAAAAGGGGCGGATCTGGCTTTGCAGTACCTGCTTGAAAACATCCCCGTGTCAGGGAACTAAATGCCTGAGGCCTGCTCGGATCTTAAATGTTTGGAACAAGGTTACTTTTGATTGGTTGCTTTTTCACTAAATAAATTGATAAATGCAATGTTTGCCTGGTGAAATGGTTTCATACCGTACTTTTTTGTATGTAAAAATTTTGCTCTGTGAGGGAGATTACAGGGATAACTGTTTTTGAAGCCTGACCGTACCGACTTCAAAAATTACATCATTAAACAGGATGCTCTAAAAAAAAAAAAAATTGTGTTAGATATAGTTTAAGCTAACCATAAAACTTAAAGGGGTTGTAAAGGTTTTTGTTTTTTCACCTTAATGCATCCTATGCGTTAAGGTGAAAAAACACCTTGCAGTGTCCGGCCCCCCGAGCCCCTGTTTTACTTACTGAGCCCCGAACTTCAGTGGGCGCGATCCCGCGTCGTTCTCCCCACGGCTTCTCGGCTCTTCATTGGATAGATTGATAGCAGCGCAGCTATTGACTCCCGCTGCTGTCAATCAAATCCAATGACGCGGGGGGCGTGGCCGAGTCATACACTCAGCAGCTATGTACGCCGAGTGCATGACACGGGAGCGCGCCCGCAAGGTAACCCCCTCAGGAGAGAGCTTCCCAGAGGGGGTTATCTATTGCGGGGAGGAGCCGCGAGAGCCGCAGTGGGACCCCAGAAGAGGACGATCGGGCCACTCTGTGCAAAACGAACTGCACAGTGGAGGTAAGTATCATATGTTTGTTTTTGTTTTTTCAAATGAACCTTTACAACCACTTTAACACTTCACTCCACCCTTAAACTAACTCTTAAAATTAACCATTAACCTCTAGCCCCTAAACAGAACCTAACACTTAACCAATGAAGTCCTAACCCTGAGATAACCCCTAAGGGCCCTTTCACACTAGCGGACCTATTGGGTCCGCCTGTCAGTTCTTCAAGCAGACCTAATCGGACCCTCCAGTCTCCTCCTATGAAGCGGCCGACATCCAATCCAATCCTATCCGCTAAAAACAGATGGTTGGGGAATCGGATATCAGTCGGGTGTAAACGGACAGGCGGTTCAGTTTCCATCCAACCACCTATAGAGGAGAGCGGGCTTTTGTCTGTGTCCACTCTGCATAAGTGCAGAGGGGAGACAGGAATCATACTATAGGTGCTCTGAATTGAGGCAAGTACACACTAGAAGGAATATTCAGTGTTCATTTCAGAGGTTTACACTCACTTTACCTTATTGGACCCTGAAACCTTCAATGTGGAATCATCACTGCCAAATGCTACCCCACCTATTCCTTTCAACCTAAACCCACTCTGTTCCTCCAAAGACATGCTGGTAGTATTGTATATTTCCACAGAAATGCAGTACAATACGTCAAAGCTACAGTGTATAACCTATTGTGTATACTCATTGTATAAACCGTTTTCTTGTTTTAGCTTTAATAATATATATATTTATTGGCTTTTAGGGCGTATCTTTTACTACTGTTCAGAGGAAATATTTCAATGAGACAAAGGGTTTGGAATACATTGAACAGCTGAGTGCCCCCGAATTTAGTACAGTACTGATGGAAGTTAAAACGAAGTATGTTGAAATAGATTACAGTAAACCTCTTATTACTTTTGTTTCAACTGATTTAACCTTTTCCCCTATAATACAGACATGTGTAATGTGCAGCAACTCTTAATAACCAGATTCTAGCTGTCATTAAAGTGTTACTAAACCCACAACAGTAAAATCACTCTGTATATGCAGTAAAGCATGCTTGTTATACTCACTGTGGAACCTAAGGGGTCATTCCTCTGCATTGTGTAGAAAGGCTGTTTGATCCTGTCTTCTCTGATCCTCCTCTTCTTTTACTGTCCCCAATCTATCTTCTGATAGAACAGAGCCTTGGGGCACTCTGCACATGCTCAGTTTGGTGTGTGTTGCTAGAGAGATATTTTTTTATTTTTTTTGGGAGGGTGCATGTGATCAGCACAGAGCCAATCAGCACTGTCCAGACAGAGGGTTAGAGGCCCTGCAGTCTCATAGGACGGTCAGAGGAAAATGAAGACTTCCCCCTACAAGCTTTAACCAGTGCTTGACTGGACACTAATAGAAGTCACAAGACTGCTATATACTGCCGATAAGAAAGGTAATTGGCAGTTTATAATTAATCAAACTATTGCATTTCCATGTTCTGTGTACTGTGGGAGACCAGATATAGTGAATGCAGGGTCCTGGGTTTAGTAACACCTTATAACAAATTTTCCATGAAAATGTCAGGTCTGCTTTACTGACAGCTCCCCATCACCCAAATAGAACTACAGCACTACCCCCCTCTATGCTATGGAGAGTACCAGAGGGGCGGGCCCTATAGTCCTATCCTCTGTCTGTTATCTTGATACAGTACAGTGAGGGAGTGTTGCCACCTCAGGAGAGGAAGTGTGTTACTGGCAGGATTTGTTTTTTTGGGAGGGTGCATCTGATCAGCACAGGGCCAATCAGCACTGTCCAGACAGAGGGCCAGGGGTCATGCAGCCTCATAGGACAGTCAGAGGAGAATGAAAACTCCTCCTACAAGCTTTAACCAGACACTGATAGAAGTCACAGGACTGATATATACTGCTGATGAGAAAAGGTATTTAGCTGTTTATATTTACAGTATATACGCGAGTATAAGCCGACCCGAATATAAGCCAAGGCACCTAATTTTACCACAAAAAAATCGGGAAAACTTATTGACTCGAGTATAAGCCTAGGGTGTCCATGTGCATGCCTCACTGTGTCCATGTGCATGCCTCACTGTGCCCATGCCTCACTGTGCCCATGCCTCACTGTGCCCATGCCTCACTGTGTCCATGCCTCACTGTGTCCATGACTAGACTGACGTTTAACATGGGAGTCTATAGAAGGGGTGCCCGGCTTTGAAAAATCGCTGTCCCCGGCCGTAGGTCTCCCAGACAAAAAACTTTGCACACTTATAGAGGAGAAATTGGGCTACATGTGTGCCAAGTTTGGTGGATCTACAACCGGCCGGTACCGGGTCCCCATAGTTACCAGAGAAATTACAGTTTAACATGGGAGTCTATGGAAGGAGTGCCCGGCTTTGAAAAATCGGTGCTCCCCGGCCGTAGGTCCCCCGGACAACAAACTTTGCACACTTTTAGAGGAAGAGTGGGGCTACATGTGTGCCAAGTTCGGGGTCCAGGGGACCTACGTCCGACCGGTACCGGCTCCCCAAAGTTTGGAAGATCAGGCGCAAAAAGATGACTCGAGTATAAGCCAAGGGGGGCATTTTCAGCACAAAAAAAAATGTGCTGAAAAATTCGGCTTATACTCAAG
This sequence comes from Rana muscosa, assembly GCA_029206835.1. NCBI lineage: Eukaryota > Metazoa > Chordata > Amphibia > Anura > Ranidae > Rana > Rana muscosa. Next base: position 48,265,174 of record CM055120.1, read on the forward strand.
TATATACGGTACTAAAATAATTAAATTTCCATGTTCTGTGTGCTGTGGGGGATCAGATATAGTGAATGTAGAGTCCTGGGTTTAGTAACACTTTAATCTGTACTCTTCTGGTTGCTAAAACCTCATTTGACAGTATTTTGTGACTTCAGTTTAAATCTCCAACTTTGTAATTGCATTGACTCAGGAACTATTGTCCAGCTCTATAGAACTACAAATAGATAAGAGGCTCTCAGGCCTTAAACAGCACAGAAATATAAAATTAGTGCTGGTGTCCATCTATAAAGAACAGCACAGGGTCCAGGGGTCATCACTGGTATCCAGCCATAGAGAACAGAACTAGGAAGAGGAGTTACTGGAGTCTTACTACAGAGGATAGAGCAAGGATAGAGGTGTCATCACTAGTCTGTAATTACAGAGAACTTTATAGGAGAAGCGGTCATCATTACAGTCCAGCTATGGAGAACCGCACAGGGATGAGAGGTCATCACTAGTCAGTAGCTACAGAGACCAATACAGACATGAAGGGTCATCGTTGATAGACAACTGAAGGTGGATGAAGGCTTATTACTAGAGTTTAACTATAGAGGCAGGGCCGGCCCTACCATGGGACCAGATGGTACCATTGTACCAGGCGGCACTTTCAGGGGGGCGGCAAGGCTGTGAGCAGAAAAATCTATCCACAAAATGTAGCTGTAAAACTTGTATGCCCCTGTTGCCTGCCTAATTTAAGGATTATGCGCTTCTGCTCACTTCTCTGCGGCAGCAGATGCACCCCTTTCTAGGCTCCCTTCTTGAGTTCCTATGAGTCTCCCCCCCCCCCCCCCCCCCCTGGATCGGAGCTGGTACAGTCCCAGCGAAAGTGCATGTGGGCGGAGCAGGGAGAGAACCTCACACTGCAGCATCGATCTTTGGTTCCCGCCCAGCACACAGCAAAGCGCTCCTCCTCCAGAGCAGAGTGAAGGTGTGTAAATCACGGATGACAGGCTGGATCCTCTTCTACTGTGAGTCCCGACTGCTCTGCATTCCATATACTGTGATTATAAACGTGCCCTGAACTTTTCACTGCAGGTTTATTGAAAGTAAAATTCTTAAACAGGTTAGGAATTAGTGTGACATTTCAGGTGCTACATACTGTAGATGTAATCCACATACACATTATATCTTCTAAAAATAATGATTTTTTAATAAGATATAATGTGTATGGATTACATCTACAGTATGTAGCACCTGAAATATCACACTAATTCCTAACCTGTTTAAGAATATAACATTACACAGCAAAGGAGGTGATTTCTTATCCCAGCCCAACTTCAAGAAAGTCCACTCTTGCAGTGTGGGGGAGGGGGGAGAAGGGGGGCACTGTATAGTCTTTTTTTACTTGATTCTATGCTTCAGCCAGCTCCAGTGCTCTCCTCCTCCTCCCTATCACATATAGAGGAAGATTAACCCTGTATGGTCCAAATTGGAGGCTGGAGTGTGACCACTGTCACTCCTAACTGACACGGGAGCTGCCGGGGACCAGTAACAGAACTGCAGAGAGCCCGCTGAAGCAAAGTACAAGGTAAAACTGAGTACACAGATAAGAATTCATTGGGTTCAGCAGGGGCTGAATTTTTGATCGATGTGTAACCCTCTCTGTTAGACAGACACCGATTGTTATATCCACTTCTGCTGGAAATCCTTGTTCAATTAGCTGTTTGCAGCCAAACAGAAGCAGTGCTGATCAGTGTATTTTGATAGGGGAGAGTCCCTGCTGTCAGAATACAATGTCCCAGTGAGGGGGAATTCCCACATCCAACCAACTTGTGTGGATGGAGGAATCTGTCAGCCACTTGCTTGAGCCCCATCTCGATCCAGCAATGTGCACAAGAGCACTTGCTCTCTAGTGCAGGGGTCTCCAAACTCTCTAAAGGGCCAGTTTACTGTCTTTCAGACTTCAGGGGGGCCGAACTGTGCCCAGTGGGAGTTAACAATGTGCGATCTGGTGTCGTTGGGAGGAATAGTGCCCCTTTTTTTGTCAGTAGAAGGAATTATGCCCCATCATTGGTGTCATTGGCAGGAATAATGCCTCAAGGGCCAGATAAAGGAAAGCAAAGGGCCACATCTGGCCCCAGGGCCGCAGTTTGGAGACCACTGCTCTAGTGGACTGTTTTTTTATAGTGCACTTTAATAGTACTTTGCACTGTGTGTTTGATTTGCAGCACTGGGAGTTTGGTAGTAACTCCAAAACCAAATTGTGTACAAATGAACCATAAGAATTTGACTAGAGTTATTTGAATATTTGGGAGTTATTCATGTTATATGTTATAGTATTTTACATTTTTTATTTACAGTTCCCTCACAAAATGTTTTTGCAGCACAGGGATTTTGGTCCCACATGTGATATGTAATTGAATATTTATGAGTTGTTCGCATTATATGTTTTGGGATTCGCCCCCTCATAATTTTGTTTGCAGCACTGGTATTTTGGTTCCATATTCATGTGCTATATATTTCACTTGGTCAGATTTGATAATGACACATACACTAATTTGATATAATTTATAGGGGCTACTGCTATGCACTAGGGTGTATATACTCCTGGTCTCTGTACTCTGCAGTTTACCGCTCTTGACTTCTGCACATTGTATATTACTGTACATACTCTACCTCTGAACACTGTACACACTGCTCCTGATCCTTGTACTTTGTAATCTATTCAATTCTGACCTCTGCACTAATATATATATATATATATATATATATATATATATATATATATATATATATATGTGTAATGTATTTGTGTGTGTGTGTGTGTGTGTGTGTAAGATAATTGGTCATGGGGGGGCGCAGCTTGGCATGTTCGCCCTGGGTGCTGGTTGACTTTGTCCCGGCACTGCCCCCTGCACTGTGAGGCAAATTGCCGCCCGCCAGCCCGATCCGCCCGCTCCACTTCCCGCTGCACTTCAAGCATTTTTATTATTAATTTTTTTACTAGTAATGGCAGTGATCTTTGACATTGCGGTGGACAGGTCGGACACTTTTGACACATTTTTGGGACCATTGACATCTATACAGCGATCTGTGCTATAAAACTGCACTGATTACTGTGTAAATGTCACTGTCTGGAAAGGGGTTAAATGTGTTCCCTGGGAGGTGTTTCTAACTGGGGGGGATGGGACTGACTGGAGGAGGAGAGAGATCTCTGTTCCTAATCACTAGGAACAGCAGATCTGTCTCTCCTCCCCTGTCAGAATGGGGATCTGTCTGTTTACATTGACAGATCCCCGTTCTGGCTCTCTGTGGAGCGATCGTGGGTGGCATCGCGGCCGCCGGCCAAGCACAGGTCCTTTTTATACTCCTACATACATGTATAGAGCCATGACAGGTCCTCTTTATACTCCTACATACATGTATAGAGCCATGACAGGTCCTCTTTATACTCCTACATACATGTATAGAGCCATGTACGGTCCTTATTATACTTCTATATACACATATAATGCCATGACCGGTCCTCTTTATACTCCTATACATGTATAGAGCCATGTAAGGTCCTTATTATACTTCTATATACACGTATAATGCCATGACAGGTCCTCTTTATACTCCTATACATGTATAGAGCCATGACAGGTCCACTTTATACTCTTATATACATGTATAGAGACATGACAGGTCCTCTTTATACTTCTATATACATAGATAGAGACATGACAGGTCCACTTTATACTCTTATATACATGTATAGAGCCATGACAGGTCCACTTTAGTTATTATAATATAAAATAATGGATGTGGGGGCATTTTGGTGGGCGTGATTTTTTTTTTTGGGGGGGTGGCAGCATTTCATTCTTGGTACCAGGCAGCACAATGTCTTGGGCCGGCACTGTATAGAGGACAATGATAGAATGAGGGGTCATTGCTGGTCAGTAGCTACAGAAAACAGTACAGGGACGAGGGGTCATCTCTAGTCTGTAGCTACAGAGAACAATATAGGGATAAGGGGATATCCCTAGAGTCAAGCTATATTGATCAGCACAGGGATAAGGGCCATCACTATTATTTAGCTACAGAGGACTGTATAGGGATGAAGGGTCATTACTGATACTCAGCTATAGACAGCAGAACAGGGATGATGGCTTATCAGTAGAGTTTACCTATAGAGGATAGTGATAGAATGAGGGGGTCATCATTGGTATGTAGCTACAGAGAACAATACAGGGATGAGGGGTCACGACCAGTCTTTAGTTACAGAGAACAGTACAAGGATAAGAGGTCATCACTAGTTTAGCTACAGAGAACAGCACAAGGATGAGGGTTCATCATTAAGCCAGCCATAGATGGAGCAATTTCCTGCAACTACTGGTTGCTGGAAAGAAAATCGCTTGATTTCCCCCATCAACGCAGTCAGTTTTGATGGGGGAATCCCTCCCCCTGAGCCATTGTGTTAATAGCCACTGGAAATAATCGCATCAACTTGGGTTCCTTCAGCCTGCCCACACATGGTTCAAATCTCAGCTGGTCTCTGCTGAACGGGCCGAGATTCAGACCGTCTATGTCTATGTCCATCTTTAGTCTTTAGCTACAGTGAACAGTACAGGGATAAGAGTAATAAATAAATACACCTATCTATATTTATAGAAAAAGAGGTAAACCAATAAAACAGAGTAAAAACTGCAACATTAATTTACACCAAACAGCACTAAAATTAGACCTAAAATAATAAATAGACTCGTGGACAAGCCACTGATGAAAGTCCCAAACGTAGTGTTGTGACTGAGTCAGTCCAGAGAAAAATGAGGTGAGTATCGACAATTGTCCATATGTGTGCACCTTCCACCACCACAGAAATCAATTGCAATCCACCGCGTGATGAAACACTCCCCTCAGGGGTTCAAACTCACCAGAACCACAATAAAAATGTGCCTTCAGTAATATGGGTACATCCGCTACTCTGTTGTGGCTCGTCACTCCTTACATAGATCCACCAATGCAATGGGCTCCACAGCAGGTCATAAAATAACAGAAATGATAGCAAACATAGCGTAATCCTGTTTATTAAAAAACTGCTTCCCATACATCAGGAGACCCCTTTAACTAACTACGTACAATGATAAAGCATAAAATGAGCATAAAGTGGCCTCAGAAGGCGCTATCACCGTGATCAGCCGTCACTCAGAGCGTTCGCAAGTCCTGCAGACACTTCCGGGTAGAGGTGAAGGGCGGTGGAACGCAGCCTTGGAGCGCACTCGTCACTTCCGGGTCGTGTGTTGTCGTAGTTACGGCTGACGCGTTTCGTCATCTGACTTCGACACCCCCTCTGTTGAAGTCAGATGATGAAACGCGTCAGAGCGTAACTACGACAACACACGACCCGGAAGTGGCGAGTGCGCTCCAAGGCTGCGTTCCACCGCCCTTCACCTCTACCCGGAAGTGTCTGCAGGACTTGCAAACGCTCTGAGTGACGGCTGATCACGGTGAGAGCGCCCTCTGAGGCCACTTTATGCTCATTTTATGCTTTATCATTGTACGTAGTTAGTTAAAGGGGTCTCCTGATGTATGGGAAGCAGTTTTTTAATAAACAGGATTACGCTATGTTTGCTATCATTTCTGTTATTTTATGACCTGCTGTGGAGCCCATTGCATTGGTGGATCTATGTAAGGAGTGACGAGCCACAACAGAGTAGCGGATGTACCCATATTACTGAAGGCACATTTTTATTGTAGTTCTGGTGAGTTTGAACCCCTGAGGGGGGTGTTTCATCACGCGGTGGATTGCAATTGATTTCTGTGGTGGTGGAAGGTGCACACATATGGACAATTGTCGATACTCACCTCATTTTTCTCTGGACTGACTCAGTCACAACACTACGTTTGGGACTTTCATCAGTGGCTTGTCCACGAGTCTATTTATTATTTTAGGTCTAATTTTAGCGCTGTTTGGTGTAAATTAATGTTGCAGTTTTTACTCTTTTATTGGTTTACCTCTTTTTCTATATTTTGTTCCTTTTACAACAGCCGCTTAGTTATTTAAAATATTTTGATTAGCTCATTATATTTTATTTTATTTATGTGTACTTCTACTAATATTGTGGGATTGAACTGGGGCAAAGTGTGTGCTCTAGTAGGCCCCCTTTTTTGAACACACCTATTTTCCATCTATCTATATTTATATTTACGTTTTATAGCAGCGCACTAGTCATTATCTTTATATGTCAGTACAGGGATCAATGTTCATCACTGGTATCCAGCTGTAGAGATTAGAATGTGGACAAGGGCTCATTGTGGTGTCCAGCTGTGATGAATAGAAAGGACATGAGGGGTCAATACCGGTGTTCCTACTGCAGAGGAGAACACAGGGTTATATAAGGTGTCGTTACATATTATTATACAGGATTTATATAGCGCCAACAGTTTGCGCAGCACTTTACAATGTAGGGAGACACTACACCAACAGAACAATTCAAAACAAGGAGGGTTAGAGGAGCCCTGCTCCTGCGAGCTTACATATGAAACATTAGTTATAGGCTGATACAGATATGACAACTTTGTGTAATGTAACAGAAAGCTAACAAGGTAGATCCAGTCATTTTGCATTGCATAGCTGAATAGACCTCTAAACAAGTCATTTGTTTATGTTTAGGTATTACTGCTTGGCTGCTGTTGCTGCTTTGCTGAAATATATTGAATTCATCCAGAATTCAGTCTACGCTCCCAAATCTGTCAGGTTCCGATTCCAAGGAAGTGAGCAGACCGCTATGATCGATTCTGCATCCGCACAGAACCTTGAACTTCTGGTGAATAACAGAGATACTAGGTTTGAATATGGCTTGTATATGCAGGATTTCATTATGTGGAGCTGACCGCTGTCTGTATGCATTCTGTAATCTTGCTGGTCTAACTATCAAATGGTTTGGTTGCTTTGGTTGATATGTGGCCACACACAATCAAAACTTCAACCATACTGTCCATGGCTTGATTGTAATCTAGCCTAATATATCAGTAGTGGTACACAAGGTCACTAGAGGGCCAAGTAAAAGTAGGGTGATGTTGGACAATGCATCTTGGAAACTATTTGTAATCAAGGCTATATTACAAGAGAAGCTACACATCAAGACCCCATACACACTATTAGATTTTCTGCAGATTTTTGTCTTCATATTTACCAAAACCATATAATATGGGGTCAAACCTTAATGCCCCGTACACATGATTGGGATTTCCAACGGGAAAAAGTCAGTCTCAAATTCCAACGGGAAAATTGAGAACCTGCTCTCAATCTATCTCTGTCGGAATTACCGACAGAAAATGTCCAATGGAGCCTACACACGGTCGGAATTCCCAACCAAAAGCTTCCATCTGACTTTTTCTGTCGGGAATTCCAACCGTGTGTACGGGGCTTTAGAGTTGCAATTTATATGCAATCAGGCAGGCCCTTGCACTACATGGTTTTGCTAAATCTGAAGAGAAAAAATCTGCAGAAAATCTAATAGTGTGTATGGGGTATTAGCAAGAATAGGACCCTATGCAAGGTAGCATCTTTGGTCCCCATCCCTTCTATTGTCATTGATAAGACTTTTACTAGGCACAGAGAAACCGCACCATTTGTATTGTCTGTACTGGTATAGCCCCATCAGACACTACCGCCTACAAATGAATCTTCCCTTGTGATGTGACAGGTAGGTGCACAATGTTTACCAATTGCCCTTGGTTTACTGCAGGAGGATAAAGGTTTGTCTAGTTTGTCTTGCAGGTGATGAGGCTCGGCTTGTGTGGGAATGCTGTGTTTTCATGGCAGGCATACAATATGCCCACTCTATTTGTAAACCCTGAGGCCCGGTTCACACCTATGCGAATTGGTTGTGGCTTACACTGCATCCAATTCGCATAACATTATAAAATATATTAATTCCAATGAGGCTGGTTCACATATGTGCGATGCATTCGCACTGCGCATTGCGGTGCGGCTCAGGTGCGAATTCAGGCCCATTATGTTCTATGGGCACGCATCTGATTCGCACATGTGTTGAGTTCTGAACAGGGATCTTGAGGGGGAACTCCACGCCAAATTAAAAAAAAAAAAAAAACGGCGTGGGTTCCCCTCCAAGAGCATACCAGGCCCTTAAGTCTGGTATGGACTTTAACGGGAACCCCTATGCCGGGGAGAGAAGAGGGAAGAGGGAAGAAGGCGACAGAGAAGACTGGGCCCCGCTAGCAAAAGAGCTGGAAGAAGATAGCGGAGGCCCGGCAGAAGGAAGCAAGAACCGGAGAGCGAGAGAAGAACCGGAGACGATGCCGGAGACCCCCGAAGTCGGAAGAGACCCCCCGAAGTTGGAAGACCCCCGGAGCTGACTAATAAATTACTTAAAAAACCTGTGTAGTGTTTTTATTGCCATTTTTTTCCACCAGGTGAATGGGTAGGGGTACAATGTACCCCATACTCATTCACATAGGGTGGGGGGCCGGGATCTGGGGGCCCCCTTATTAAAGGGGGCTCCTGGATTCCGATAAGCCCCCTGCCCGCATACCCCGACAACCAACGGCCAGGGTTGTCGGGAAGAGGCCCTGTCCTCATCAACATGTGGGTAGGGTGCTTTGGGGTGGGGGGGCCGCAGTGTGCCGAAGCACCCACCCCCCCCATGTTGAGGGCATGCGGCCTGGCACGGTTCAGGAGGGAGGGGGGGCGCTCTATCATCCCCCCCCCTCTTTTCCTGCGGCCTGCTAGGTTGCGTGCTCGGATAAGGGTCTGCTATGGACCTTGGGGGGGACCCCCACGCCGTTTTTTTCGGCGTAGGGGTTCCCTTTTAAGTCCATACCAGACCTAAGGGCCTGATATGCTCCTGGAGGGGAACCCATGCCGGTTTTTTATTTAAAATTTGGCGTGGAGTTCCCCCTTATGATAACAGCGGCGAGACTTTCAGGTCGGCAAGTCCGCAGCTAAAAACGCAATCGAACCGCTGAACGACTGATTGCGAACTTGGCAAAGACTCCAAGCTCAAAAACGCAACGCATAGGTGTGAACCCGGCCTTACAAATGCTTTGCTAAACCAAAGCAATGACCTATTATTTGTGTTTTCTTTTACAATCTTGAAGGTTTCTATTCACTCGGAGGGCTGCCATGTGAAAAATGGCATGAACTCAGTTCTTGCTTTGGTGCCACTCACGTTTGTAAGCTTCCTGCAGTGCATTACTAGCCATTCACTTCTATAGCTCTAGTCCAAACTGCCAGCCCTGTGCTGAAGCAACCATAAACTGGGGGAATTGGGGGTGGTATGGGTAATTTTCCAGTTAAGCAAAGGCAACGGATGTTTTAAAAACCTCAGACTTTGAGCAAACCAAAAATGTATTGTGCTAATTTCCATCACAGGTTATTGCAGTCCAGGTTGATTTCATCAGTTTCTTTCCTTTGAATTTGGAATTGTTTCTGCTAAAGGCCACATTTAGTCTGTTCACAATCATACAGCACCCATGCACTAGTAGAAACTCAAAGCAGCTTAAATGCAGCAAATATTTTGCAGTTAAGGTTATGTAAACCCTGACAATGAACTGCTTTCTTCGCCCCTTTTGGTTTGTTTAATATAATATTGAATGTGAACGTTCCAGAAAGTGTGAAGCTGATGACTTCCTGTGCTCTCTGCCTCTGGTGCATTTATTATTAGTTACATTGTTTCCAGCTATCCCTGATGACTGCAGAACACCTCACCCCTATAGTATCGATATAAGGAGAAGGGGAGGTATCCTAACACACTTCCTGTCCTAGGGTGACAACAATGCTCCTCCCTACATACTGTACAATAAGTGATCCTTGTCACCCTAGCACAGGACATGTGTTACTGGCAGGATCACCAGGTAAAATTAAAGGAAAAAAGCTTAAAAAAATAAAACTAATGTAGCTGCTGTCCAAACATCGGTAAGCTGAAGTATATTCTTTTTTTTTTCTCGGGTTTGGATAAATTTGAAGGCTGTATATTGATTGGCTTGTGAATGGTTGTGGGTTTTTAAAGTGTATGTAAAGCCATAAGTTTTGGATGCTATAGGAAAAGGTTAGAACTCCTGCCAGCATAGGCGTGCGCAGGGGGTGTGCCTGGGCACACCCTAATCACTCTGTGCAGTGCTGATTCCCCCTACTGCTCAGGCTTCCCCTCTTGTTGCGCCCCTCACAGTGCTGCTGGCTCCTCTCCTCTCCCCCCAGCTGCTGTGGGGGGGGGGGGTGTTTCAGGATGGAGAGTGAAGGAAGGGGCTAGTTAATGTTATTTACCAGCCCCTTCTTTTTCCAAATGAACACAGTGAGTGAACACACTCACTTTCAGCACTGAAGCATAGTAAACTGTGTTTACTATGCTTCAGTTTGTGAATGAACAGGAAACCGCTCAGCACAGAGCCCTTCCCATTCATTTGATTGAACTGGGTGGACTTGTGTCTTTTTTCAACCGGATTAACTATGTAACTTTGTGGCTTCACGGAGCCTGGGGACCTGTCATTCACTGTCCAGTACAGCTAAGGCATGTGTGTTTGAGCTTTGGCGTGCACACCCTAATGCAATAGGCTACACACACCTATGCCTGCCAGGTTTTTATTGCCATCTATATCTGCACTGGGGAGATTCGATAGGTCCTCCTGAGCGCTGTCTCTTGCATTGAAAATTATGGGAAATCCAAAATGTGAGGTAAGGGGAAATCTTTTATTTGGGACACCTGTTCCCTTGAAGTCTATAAGGGGATTTTCACTTACTTTTAGGAAATAATCTTTCTTTTCCAGTTGTGACTTTTGAAGGGAAATCTCCCAAATGGGACACAGACAGAAAAAATAAAACGCTAACGGGGTCTTAACCATTCCCAAAACTAAAAAAGAATGGCTTTACACACCATTTACCTCATTTCACATTTGCCTGTCTTATCGTAAGTCCTACTAAACCTACAGTTAAGCCCTGTACACACAATCTGATTTCCTATGGATTCTAATCCGATGGATTTTTCCATCGGAAAACCGATGAAGCTGACTTCCATCAGTCTTGCCTACACACCATCAGTCAAAAATCCGACCGTCCCAAACGCCGTGACGTAAAACACTCCGACAAGCCGAGAAAAATTAAGTTCAATTCTTCCGAGCATGCGTCGACTTGATTCTGAGCATGCGTGGGTTTTTTGTCCGATGGAGTTCCACACAGACAATCGGAATTTGCTATCGTTTTGTTTTTTCATAGGATAAATTTAAAACATGTTCTATTTTATCTCACCGATGGAAAAAGACCATACACGATCGGTTTGTCTGATGAGAAAAGTCCATTGGACTGTTTTTATCTGTAAAACCGATCGTGTGTACACGGTTTTAGCGATATCTCAGCTCAACTGCAGCATCCAATACAAGATAGACACCCCGTTCACCAGTAATCTGTTCCTCTCCGCACTTACCATAGTTGTGCTGCCTGTTAATTTTGTGATTCTAGGAAATTTGAGAAAATGGTGTCATAATATGCAGAAGGAAAATGTACCTGCACAATTACAGGAGGACCTCTACCCTCAAACATTAAGCCCACGGGTTCTTTATATGGACTCAAGTGACCACAACAATCCGCAATCCTCCTGACCTCCCCCTCTACTCCTCTGTTTTCTCCAACTTATCTGACCTTTCTTCAACCTGAAATATTTATGAACCACCCTGGGGAGGCCCCCCACGCTACATGTACGCTCCTCCTGTACCTCTCTCTAAGCCTCCTCTTCTCTTTTGGTCTGTTTGTTTCAAATTTTTTGGGAAATCCCTGGTGACCCCATAATTAGATTAACATAATTAGTCTTTCTTTAACCGCTATTTGTCACGAATGTCACATCTACCTCAATGTAGGTGGACAGACACTATAGCTAGCTACTGTGTGCTTCACCTATAGCAGCCCCCTTTCCCTTAAGGCAGGCAGGCCCACCGGTACTTGGTTGCCCCCAGGACTTATACACAATGCTATACCAGGGCAGACTCAAACAGAGCAAACAACAGACTACTTGCAGTTTAGCAGACAGATAGCGTGGTTCTAAGACGGTCCAGCTAATAAGGCAGGCTGATTTCAGGGAATAGTCCAATATCCGATCCGGGTCATACACAGGGAAATCCAACAGCAAAGCAAGGCAGACAAATGGGAGGCTTGATCAGGAACAATGCAGGTAACTGTCTCTATCACAAGCAAGGGATAGAGTGTTCTCTTTGCTTTTATCAGGTAGCTGATCAGATCAATCACCTTGCAGGTGAACGCAGACAGGGGAAAAGCAACAGCCAACACCCGGGTGCTGGAATGAGGAGCAGGAGCACTAAGTGATCCTGACACTATTAGACTAACCGTCAAGTTTCACCACTTGCAATATCCACTTTTTACCACATTTTGGTGATACAAATCTTTTATATGTTATATTATATTATGTTAAATACAATTGAAAAAAAGGTCTTTTTTTTTTTTTTTTATCATCAAGGAATAATCATAGTCTTTTTGGGGTACTGAATAATACTAAAACACCAGGAGGGAGTCGCAGACTCAGGGCAAATATCCTGGAGCCTCTTACTGACCTTGAAAGCATCAACACGAGGCTGGACTGTGTCCAGGAGTTTCTTGAAAATGAGGAGCTTTTCTTCAATCTCCAGTCAGGTGAGAAGTCAAGCTTTGTATATACAGCAAGGACATTTCTAAAGCCAGGCAATCGTAGAGGCAATCGTCGCTGTGGAAGTTCATTGAGTCTTCCTGTCATATTGTATCTGTGTGCCTGTATTATGTGGAGGCACACAGATACACTGACAGGTCTGCAGGAGACCTGCATGGCACCAGTGATCTGCTGATTGCTGGTGCAATGCTTTAGAAGCTCCAGAAACAAAAAATAATAAATGCAAAACCTGCATTTATTATTTTTTGTTAAAAGGTGAACTTATCCTTTAAAACTCTGCCCGGAATAGGGGGGAAATATCCCAATAGGCACACTGTCAAAGAGGGGATTTACTTTAAAACCATACCTACTCTATGCAAAATTGGATTTTTTGGGGGGTTTGGGTATGCTTTAAGTGTTTTTTTAGATACCGGTATATCTGTGAATGTGATCTTCTCAATTCAAATACTTTTTCCAGTCCTTTCCAGATTTTTGGATACAGAACAGCTTCTTTCTAACCTTATTCAGATTCCAAAGCAGGACACGGTATGTACAAATATGTGGTAGTTGAGATATATGATCCATATTATGAATAATTAAGCTGAATACAAAGGTTAAAGGGTTTTTTGAACTGATAGTTGTGCAGCTTTCACTACGAGAGTTCACTGGTCAACTTTCTTGATGCAGAGGGCCCCAACTGCAGCCCTGGACATCACCAAAGGGCCACACATAGGCCCCTTTCACACTGGGGCGGGAGGTGAATCGGCAGTAAAGCGCTGCTATTTTTAGCTGTGCTTTACCGCCAATTTTGCGGCGCTATCCGGCCGCTAGCGGGCGCATTTAACCCCCGCTAGCGGCCGAGAAATGGTTAAAACCACGCAAACCGTCTCTGCAGAGGCGCTTTGCCGGCGGTATAGCCGCGGTGCCCCATTCATTTCAATGGGCAGGAGCGGTATACACACCGCTCCTTCACCGCTCCAAAGATGCTGCTAGCAGGACTTTTTTTACCGTCCTGCTAGCGCACTGCTCCAGTGTGAAAGCCCTCAGGGCTTTCACACTGGAGAGACAGCAGCAGCTGTTTCAGGACGCTTCGCAAGCGCTGTTTTTAGCGTTATAACGCCTGCAAATCGACCAAGTGTGAAAGGGGTCATAATGTTCAGTAAATGTAATTCTACAAAGGACTGTCAGAGGTTGCATAAATGCAACAGGAGCTGGTCAAGGACTATGGGCATGCTACACGAAATGGTTATAGACTGTGTCATAGAAGTTGTTGAAACAAGTAAAATCGAGGCGCTGGATTAAAATTCTCAATAGATCAGTCACATTGTGACAAGGAGCAGTGGTTCTGGTAAAGCTTCTCTCAACAAAAGCGGGGGGTGTGCCAAAAACAGGGGGTCCAAATTTGAAGATTTACATGCACAAAGTCCAATGAGAGTGCCAAAACGGGTTGGCTTCTCTGTATTGGTACAAATAAAGCTTTTGCTCTCTCAGACCTTTTTGTTTGGCACTCTCATTGTACTTTGTACATCTTCAAATAGAAATTGTTGAAGTCTGACATACTTCAGGAGACAGTCTAAGCCCAGGTTCACACTGGGCTGCGAGAGAGAAGCCGTGCGAGTTAAGCTGAACTTGCACGATTTCACTCCCGCTGGTCAGTCCCGATTTCGGCCGCGATTACAGAGACATCTGTGCAGGTTTTGCAATGTAAATTGCGGGCCAAAATCGCAAAAAGTAGTACAGAAGCTACTTTTTGAAATCGGTGCAGCGCCGCAGATGCGGCGTCGCACCAATTAGGACGGTGCCATTGCCACCAATTTGCGGCAAATACCGCCGTTTTGACATGCGATTTGACATGCCAAAACGCACCAGTGTGAACCAGGGCATAGACTGGAGACGCATTACACTGAGAGTGCTAAAGATCACTGCCATCACAACAGTTTTACTCATCAATGCTTTCACATTTGTGCTCCCTACAGACCTATTAAAATTATTTGTGCTGCAATCAATATTTATTAAAGCGGAGCTCCACCCTAAAGTGGAACTTCCGCTGACCGGAACCCTCCCCCCTCCGGTGTCACAATTGACACCTTTCAGGGGGGAGGGGGGTGCAGATACCTGTCTAAGACAGGTATTTGCACCCACTTCCGGGAGTCCTCTCTGCGGGAAATCTGCAGGAAGCACGTCACTTCCTGCAGATTCCCCGTTGTGTTCTGGGAGACACTCGGCTCCTAGAACACAGGGGACCATTCAGAATGGCACAGCGCGACTCGCGCATGCGCCGTAGGGAACCGGGCATGAAGCCGCAAGGCTTCACTTCCTGGTTCCCTCACTGAGGATGGCGGTGGGGGCAGCAGAGTGACGAGCGATTGCTTGTCCTCTGCTGCGGACGTCGCTGGACTCCAGGACAGGTAAGTGTCCTAATATTAAAAGTCAGCAGCTGCTGTATTTGCAGATGCTGGCTTTTAATATTTTTTTTTCCGCGGCACTTCCACTTTAATTAGGGCCAGTTCACACCAAAGAAACGCAATCCGGATGCGTTCCAGGTGCTTTTTTGCATGCGCGTTTTTGATGCGTTCCAGTGCGTTTTTGGTACGTCTTTGATGCAGTCCAGTGCTTTTTTTCACCCCACTTTTTTCTTAACCTTAATTAATGACAATTGTGTTCCAGTGAGTTTTTGGTGCATTTAGGTGCGTTCTAGTGCGTTTTTGATGCGTTTTACAGCGTTCCAGTACAGTCCAGTGCAGGTAAAATGCAGCATGTTCTCCTTTTTTTTTTTTTCTGGAACGCACTGGACCTGAAAGCACTGGTGTGAACTATGCCATTGAAAACCATATAACCTACTTTCCATGCGTTTCTGATGCAGATAAAAAAACGCACTGGACTGCATGTGGTGTGAACTGGCCCCTAAGGAAACAGAATGTGCATCACCAAAGCAAAGTAAAAAAGCTTGAAATAAACAAAGTAATTTACGTACTAGAAGGCAGTTTAAAAGATATTTACTCCTAGGTGAGGAAACCACAGACTTCAAGGGATGTGTAATGTATGGCAAAGGATCGGATGTTGCCCCTGGGCCACTGGTCAAGCACCAGGGTGTTGCACAAAAGATTCCCTATGTTCTCAGCTGTATAAAGAGAATCACTTACTAAAAAACATTGCTTGCATATGCAGCAGTTTACTAATTAGATAAAATGTTATGTTTTTGACAAGCCTCTGGGTTGATTTACTAAGACTGGAGAGTGCAAACTCTGGTGCAGCTCTGCATAGAAGCCAACCAGCTTCCAGGTTTTATTGTCAAAGCTTAATTGAACAAGCAGAAGTTAGAAGCCGATTGGCTACCATGTACAGCTACACCAGATTCTGAGTGCTCCAGATTCTGAGTGCTCCAGAATTAGTAAATCTCCCCCTGTGCTTGGTGATTTCCAATAATTGGGGCTCCTAATGTTTTCTTCTCTAGAGTCGGAATCATAAAGTGAACATTTAACTAGGCTGTGGTCATTCAAGTCTGTATAATGTCTGTTTTACGTGGGCACCTTTCAAAATCCCACTTTTCTTTTCAGTGTATTATGGTCATTCAAGTGTTTTAGATATTTTTAGCAACAGAGTATGAGCTTTAAAAACAAGTCATCACTGACCTCTGTAGCTGCAAGCACTGTGGAGCAAGAAAAGCAATGAAGTTGTTCAAGTCAGGTCTTACCATTCTCATGTCTTAAGCCTCGTACACACGGCCGGGAATCCCGTCAGGAAAAAAAACGTTGGTTTTCCTGACGGGATTCCTGGCAGGATTTCCTTGCCAAGCCGTGCATACAGACAGCCATTCAAAAGATCCGCCGTTCCTTTGAATGGCAAGAACGCGGTGACGTCATCGACTACGACGAGCATGCACTCGTCACATTCGATGCCGTCGCCGCCATCTTGCTACACCCTACACTACCCTTGTATGCTACCGCGCATGCGTCAAAGTCTTTTCGAGCATGCGCGGGTTTACCTGGGGACAGGTAAGCATACACACTCACGGTTTTCTCGGCAGGAAACACTCTGCCGAGAATCCTGACGAGAAAATAAAGAGCAGGTTCTCTATTTTTCTCGTCGGGATTCCCGGCAGTTTTCTCGCCGAGAAAACCATGCGTGTGTACGAGGCTTGACTGTTTACTTTACAAATTAGAAAGCTGGAAATAGACCTGCGGATTACTTTGTCGTCGGAAGCCAGGTACAAAAATACTCACTATGTCTTTCAGATCCTCCATATGTAAAAAATATAAGGAATCCGGGTATAAGATAGTAATACGTTGGTACCCTACCTCCGCTCTTACATTCTATATACCCCACAGAGTCAGAGACTTGTTGGAGGTGCAGGCAGGGTAAAGG
This sequence comes from Rana muscosa, assembly GCA_029206835.1. Classification (NCBI taxonomy): domain Eukaryota; kingdom Metazoa; phylum Chordata; class Amphibia; order Anura; family Ranidae; genus Rana; species Rana muscosa. The sequence goes on from CM055120.1 coordinate 48,282,144, forward strand.
CGATCTATTACATATGTTCTGGACTTGTCCTTCCCTTGATACTTTCTGAACATGGGTCCATGACATTTCCCAAAAATTCTCTGGCAGGGTAATCCCCAAAATGCCTGAATTCTTTCTTCTACATGACAATATAACGGCCTACAAAAAGTCAGTATTGTGCCATCTGGTGAACGTGGTACGGGCATGCACACCGGCAATGTGGAAGTCTGTCCATCCACCGACAGTCCAACAATGGATCAGTAGGGTTAAGGATATTAGGGTAATGGATGGTCTCACGAGTTCTATAAAGAATACCCGTACCAAATTTACAAATTTGTTGTTTTACCGGAATGAGTTTACATACACCGATGAACTCAAACAACCGCTAGCTATCTAAACTGGTCGATATCAAGACTTTGCTGGGGGTAGGTCATTAGATATTGTGAGCCCCTCCTCAATACCATTATATTGACTACAGACAGGCCCTTTTCCCTGTATACCCCTGCTGGTGGCACCCTCCCTCTTCTCCCTCATTGTCCTTCCCCACCCCCACTCCCCCCCCAATATCTAATATACATGATGCAATATATGCCAGCCTATTACCACTTTCTTGGTCCCCTCCTTTGACCTCTAAATTTTTGCACTAACCATTGTGGGGGTCCCCTCAGATACCATAAAGCAAGTTGTACGATAGGTGCACTTTGTCATCTTTTATTGGTATAGGCCCCTGGATCTCCATTGCCAATATTCAATGTTTTTTCTTTTCAAGAACTTTTGTTGTTTTTATAAAGCACAAATAACTACTGTCATTTGATTAGAACAGAGGCCTGGATAAGGCACAATAGAGTCATGGAAATATAGTGCCTTGAAAAACGATTCATATCCCTTCGATATTTTTAAAATTTTGTCATGTTACAACCAAAAACATAAATGTATTTAATTGGGATTTTTAGGGCTGCAACTAATGATTATTTCTTTTTCGTACATCACGGGACACAGAGCGACTTAGTCATTACTAATGGGTTATATAGATTACCTTCAGGTGTTGGCACTGGCCAATTCCAAACCGGAAGTACCCTCCCCTATATAAGCCCCTCCCATCCGGGAGCACCTCCGTTTTTTGCCAGTGTCTAAGGTGTTGGCCAAAGAGTAACATGTGTTTTCACTGGGCTTGCGTACAGGTTCTTTTGGGCCTTAGTAAGCTGTTCCGGATCCCACCAAAAAAGCTTCATAGCTAAACGGTCGGTACCCGGGCCTTGCAGCAGAAGAGCAAGGTTTTGCCTGTAATGCCTCTCTTAGGAGGGCTGGACCCTGGGATCCAGAGCTCTGGTCATACCCACGACCAAGATGTTGTCTGTGCAGGGTGCTATACAGGTCCAGGGGAGTGGAATCCTTGGGAACCCGGTCCCTGAAGGTTTAATTACAATGCCTGCCGTGATAGGTGAAGTTTGGACTTCTGTGGACCAAACAAAGTCCTGCGGCGGGGATCAGGTAAGTGGGGGCCCCCAGGAACTTGGTTCTATTGGGGGACCCCCAAGCCTAATTTGTCTTTCTGTCTGTTACCTAACGGTATTCCCGCTAATATCTGTGTATGCCTGTAACTACTGAAAATGTAAAATTTTAATAGTAGTCAAGAAAAAAAAAGGGACCGCGGTACCTGTGTTAAACCACTAGAGGCCGCTGTAGTCCATTTTTCTTGTCATGTGGATCTTTGGTTTTCTCAAGTCAAAAGATCCAGGCAGTTGGTAAGTTACTCTGTGGGAATCCACTTCCTCTGCCCTGTTGCTGCGCTCATCCACCGCACAGGCCCTCCGGCAAAAAGGGCCCTGGCTCCTAGTCCCTGTTTGATTTCGAAAAGGGCGCCAATGGCGCGCGCGCGCGGGCGCGTGCACGCGCCTCCTATGAAAAAAAAGGGGCGGGGCGGGTGGATGACGCTCGATGCGCGCCACGGCGCTTCTGCGCATGTGCGGGCGTCCCAGCATGGTTAAAAGACACAGTACAAGTGTCAGCTGGATGCAAACAGAGCTAGCAACAAACAGTGGCACACAGAGGCGGTTGATGCAGGCATCCCCATAGAAAGGCACTTTAGTGGACACCAGCTGGTATATAGCAGCAACTGTGTTAGACTATTACCAGCAAAAATTGGTGTATGACGACGGGAATACCTCAGCTTTGTGCTTAAAGGATATGTCGTCCAGACGCTCCGGAAATAGGTCTTCCAGGAAGCCAAAGGGGTCTCCATCGGGCTCTGAGGATATTGGGCATGCTTGTACTGCACCAATCTCCCCTGAGAATTCAGAGGTCAGTAGCCGTAGAAACCCCGCAGGAATGCCTGGTGCTGCGGCTGTCCCCAGTCCACCTGCTCCTGTATATATAACAGAGGAGGTTTTATCCTCAACTCTGGGAGGATTGGAAGAGAGATTAACAGCATTGATCGCTGCTTCCCTGTCACAGGAAAAGCGCGTCCGATCTCCGTCTCCTCCTTCAGAGTGCCTGTTAGTGGAGGAACAGCCCCACACAGAGATCGACCTACCTGAAGGGGATCAGGATGAGGTTGATTCAGTTATGGAGGAATCAACAGTGGAAGAACCTTTCTCAGCATCTCAGGCTGAAAGATTATGGGTTCAGTCTCTGACTAACATGGTCCGATCAGCATTTAAAATGCCTCTGGCGGAACCACCATCCACTACGGTTTCCTCGCTGGGGTCGCTAAAAGCTCCCCAGGCTGTCTGTTCCTTCCCAATCCACCCTTTATTAGAAGGGCTTATTTACCAGGATTGGGAGCATCCTGATAAAATATTTGCTCCCCCCAAGAGATTTCCGGTGATCTATCCCATGGAGGATAAGTTCATAAAAAAATGGAGGGTCCCTACAGTGGACGCAGCCATCTCTTCTGTTAACAAATCACTGACATGTCCAGTAGATAATGTTCCAATGTTCAAAGACCCAATAGATAAAAAATTGGAGTCTTTACTAAAATCTGCTTTCTCTACAGCAAGCATGGTGACACAACCTGCGGTAGCAGCGATTGGAGTCTGCCAAGCAGTGAAAGATCAGTTGAAACAAGTCTTAAGGGACTTACCAGATCAGCAGGCTCTTGCCCTAGCTGACCTGCCTAGAGCCTTGTGTTTTGCGGTGGACGCCATAAAGGATACAATCCAACAGGCCTCCCGCTTTACGCTGTCTATAGTACATATGCGTAGGCTTCTGTGGCTCAAAAACTGGTCTGCTGAAGCTCCCTGTAAAAAACTGCTGGTTAGCTTCCCATTTCATGGAGAACGCTTATTTGGAGAAGATCTGGACAAATATATCCAGAAAATTTCTGCCGGTAAAAGTTCACTCTTACCGGTTAAGAACAAGGGTAGAAGTCCGTCTTTTAAGAGGCCTACTTCTCCAGTCCCGGGCACATCGGCTGTGAAGCAGTTCCGACGGCCTCCGCGGTCAAATTCAGGGGGCAGAAATCAGGGACAATCACAGGGTAACAAGAAGCCCTGGATCAAGAGAGGTACAAAACCTCCCCCCAAGGCATGAAGGGTTGCCCCCACTCAATCGGGTGGGGGGAAGACTTCAGTTGTTCACAGAGACCTGGCGGGACACCATCAGAGACAGATGGGTGCTCTCCGCAGTAAGTCTGGGATACAAGCTGGAGTTAAAAGGCACTCCTCCTGCCCAATTTATGAGGTCAAACGTGCCAAGAGATCCCCAGAAGAGAGGATCCCTCCTTCTGGCACTAGAACAACTATTGCTCCAAGGTGTAATCATGAAGGTTCCCCTGGAAGAAAGCGGATTCGGGTTTTACTCGAACCTTTTCACAGTCCCCAAACCAAATGGGGACGTGAGGCCCATATTAAATCTAAAAGGGCTAAACAAGTTCCTAAATATCAGGACTTTTCGGATGGAGTCGATCCGAACGGTGGCCACCGCCCTACAAGGGCAGGAATGGTTAGCCTCGATCGACATAAAGGATGCTTATCTGCATATTCCCATCTTTCCGGCCCACCAGAAATTTCTACGCTTTGCAGTAGAAGGGCGCCATTTTCAGTTCAGAGCCTTACCTTTCGGTCTGGCCACAGCACCACGAGTGTTCACAAAAATTCTGGCCCCATTATTGGCCAATCTAAGAACACAGGGTGTAACGATAATGGCATATCTAGACGACCTGCTACTAATAGACCACTCAGTGGAAAAGCTGGAAGTAGCTATTCACAAGACAATCAAGTATCTGGAATATCACGGTTGGATTATCAACCGGGACAAGTCAGCTCTAAGACCAGTCAAAAGTCTGGAATACTTAGGGCTAAGGCTGGATTCAAATCAGAGAAAGATTTTCTTACCTCCAGAAAAGGTGTCGTCTTTAAAAGATTTGACCCACTTAGTGGGTACAAAAAGAAAACCATCCATACGCCTCTGCATGAGGCTGCTGGGAAAAATGGTGGCTTCATTCGAAGCGGTACCCTACGGACAATTCCATTCAAGGAATTTGCAAAGGGCCATACTGTCAGCCTGGAACAAAAAAGTTCAGGCTTTAGACTTACCAATGTCCCTGTCCCCTTCCGTTTGCAAGAGCCTCCATTGGTGGTTGGTGCCCCAGAATCTGGAAAAAGGGAAACCCTTCAGTCCGGTTTCTTGGAAGGTAGTCACTACAGATGCCAGCCTCATAGGCTGGGGGGCAGTACTGGAGCAATGGTCTCTCCAGGGCAAGTGGTCAGAAGCAGAAAAGGCCCTGCCCATCAATCTCTTAGAGATACGAGCAGCCCGGTATTCCCTAGTAGTATGGATATCCAAACTCCAAGGGTCCCCTGTCAGAATTCAATCAGACAATGCCACAGCAGTGGCATATATCAATCACCAGGGTGGCACCAGGAGTCGTGCAGCCCAGAGGGAAGCAAATTGCATCCTGGAGTGGGCAGAAAAATATGTCCCAGCCATATCCGCGGTTTTCATCCCAGGAGTGGAAAATTGGAGAGCGGACTTTCTAAGTCGCCAACAATTATGCCCGGGGGAGTGGTCTCTTCACCCCGAGGTTTTCCAGGCAATATGCCAGCGGTGGGGAACACCGGATGTAGATCTGCTAGCATCCAGATTCAACGCAAAGGTGGACAGATTTGTGTCTCGCACAAGGGATCCCCTAGCTTGCGGCTCGGATGCCCTAGTGTTCCCTTGGGATCAGTTCAAGCTGATATATGCATTCCCACCGCCACAATTGTTACCGCGATTACTCCGCAGAATCAGGGTAGAAAAGAAACCAGTGATTCTGGTGGCTCCAGCGTGGCCCCGAAGGGCATGGTACGCGGAGATTGTAAAAATGTCAGTGAGGAGTCCTTGGACCCTCCCACATCGTCCGGACCTGCTGTCGCAAGGACCGATATACTACCCTTCCTTACCAGCCCTAGGTTTGACGGCCTGGCTATTGAAGCCCACATTCTGAAAAAGAGAGGGCTCTCTAATTCTGTGGTATCTACCATGATCAATGCCAGGAAGCCGGTATCCAGGCAGATCTATTATAGGATCTGGAAAGCGTACATTACGTGGTGTGAGGCCAAGAAATGGCATCCACGTAAGTACGTGATAGGGAGGATTTTGGACTTCCTACAGTGGGCTGTAGATAGGAAGCTGGCCTTGAGTACTATCAAGGGTCAGATTTCGGCCTTGTCAATATTTTTTCAAAGGCCCTTGGCTTCGCATTCACTAGTCAAAGCTTTCATACAAGGAGTGATGCGTATTAGCCCTCCGGTTAGTATTCCCATATGTCCTTGGGACTTAAACCTGGTTCTGTCAGTTCTACAGAACCAACCGTTTGAACCATTGCAACACATTTCCTTGGTTCTTCTCACCAGGAAATTGATTTTCTTAGTAGCCGTTTGTTCGGCTAAAAGAGTATCGGAATTAGCCGCCTTGTCCTGTAAGGAGCCATATCTGGTTGTCCATAAGGACAGAGTAGTATTACGTCCTCATCCAGCCTTTCTTCCTAAGGTGGTATCGAGGTTTCATTTGAACCAAGATGTGGTTCTTCCTTCTTTTTTCCCCAAACCTAGCTCGGTAGAGGAAAAGTTATTACATTCCTTGGATGTAGTAAGAGCAGTTAAAGCTTATCTAAAAGCCACTGCTCAGATTCGCAGAACGGATACTTTGTTTATTCTGCCGGAAGGCCCTAAAAAGGGTCAGGCAGCATCAAAATCCACTTTAGCCAAGTGGATTCGACAGGTCATAATACAAGCCTATGGCTTGAGAAAGAGACCGCCTCCGTTCAAAGTTAGGGCGCACTCCACAAGAGCAGTTGGAACTTCATGGGCAGTGCATCACCAGGCCTCCCTGGCTCAAGTATGTAAGGCCGCAACATGGTCTTCGGTACACACGTTTACTAGATTCTACCAGGTAGACGTTAGAAGTCAGGAGGATGTCGCCTTTGGGCGCAGTGTGTTGCAGGCCGCAAAAGATCCTCATGCCTGATGGCGCCCAGCTTATGTATCCCTCCCCTCATTTGGCATTGCTTTGGGACGTCCCATTAGTAATGACTAAGTCGCTCTGTGTCCCGTGATGTACGAAAAAGAAAAAGGGATTTTTATAACAGCTTACCTGTAAAATCCTTTTCTTGGAGTACATCACGGGACACAGAGCTCCCACCCCTCTTTTTGGGACACTTATTGCTTGGCTACAAAACTGAGGTGCTCCCGGATGGGAGGGGCTTATATAGGGGAGGGTACTTCCGGTTTGGAATTGGCCAGTGCCAACACCTGAAGGTAATCTATATAACCCATTAGTAATGACTAAGTCGCTCTGTGTCCCGTGATGTACTCCAAGAAAAGGATTTTACAGGTAAGCTGTTATAAAAATCCCTTTTTTCATAATTGGTTAGGTGACCGATTTTATTTTTTTATTTTATTTTTTTCACTCAAAAAAGGTTTTTTATTGATCACAGGTATAAAATAATTACAACATGTGTACACGTCATAATATGAAGTCACAGGTATACATCATCCAAAAGGATGAAAAAATACTGTTCTAGTCACTCATATACATATAATCAGAAAAGATACGATATTTCCATTAACCCTTTGACTAATTCAGGTACATGTTCCCGAGTCCTGGAGCCATCGATCCCATATCTTGTAGAACTTCTCCGGACAACCTCTATTTATATAAAGGATTTTTTTGAAGGGGAGGGAAGCATTTATATCCGCCATCCATTCTGAAAAAGTGGGTGGTTGAGACCTCATCCACTTCTTCGCCAACATCTTCCTGCCGGAGAACAAAGTCTCCTGAAGGAATGTCTTGGTGGGCCTATCAATAATGGTTGGAAATATCCCCAGAAGGCATTGTTTAGGGTCCAATGCCAGCGGGGAGCCCATGTTGTCATAAAGGAACGTCACTAACTGTTGCCAAAATCCCTGCGATTTTGAGCAGGCCCAAATGAGATGGAAGAAGGTGCCATTAGCCGTATTGCACATTTGACAGGTGGTAGTTTGATCTTTTTTGTATTTAGCTACCCTAAGTGGGGTGAGATAAGTGCGATGTAGTACATATAGTTGTGACAGCCTATCTGAAAGCTTAGGGGACACTTGCTTGCTAGTTTTCAGAGCTTCCTCCCACTCCTCGTCCTCAAGTGGACCCAAATCTCTTTCCCATCTAGGTTTCAATCCATATGCTATTTTAGCTGAGTTTGGTGCACCGAGCATGCTATAGAAGCAAGAAATACGTTTTTTGGGGTCTTTTCCTTTAACCACGGCAATGATAGAATTAGGAGTAGGTATCGGAAGAGACTGCGGGAACTGCGTCTGGGTTACATGTCTCAATTGGGTGTACCTAAATAGCATTCGGTTGTGTAATGCAAATTCAGTTTTTAGCATGTCAAATGTTTTAATTGATCCATTGACTATAAGGTGGTGTATGTAAAAAATTCCCTGTTTGATCCAGAGGTGTGCATCTTGAAAATCAAAAAAGTGTTGTAGTGTCCTATTGTACCACAGTGGCGTGTAGTCATTAAGGGGGGGGACGTTCAGTTTGGAAATTGCTAAGTCCCATATTCGTTTATAGTGGCCTGTCATGGAATATCTGTCTGGTCTCGTTTCTCCCCCAATGATGATGGAATATATTGGGTTGGGTCCGTTTGGAGTTCAACGTTTGGAGAAATCTGTCCTTGTCTACCTTGTCTATATGATAGAGTTGGGAAAGTTGGGATGCTATGTAGTAACTATTAAGGTCAGGGAGTGCCGTGCCACCCATGTCTGTGGGATTTTTGAGCGTTTGCCAATTGAGCTTATGTCTATTCGTCCCCCACACAAAGGATTTAAGAAGTGTTTCAAATATCTTAAAGTACTTAAGGGGTATGTAAATCGGGGCGTGCCAGAGAACATAGAGGCTTTTAGGAAGCAAAATCATTTTAATCAGGTTAATACGACCCCAGACCCCAAGGGGCAGACGAGACCACACTTGTATCTTGCTTTTGATTAAGGGAAACAGTGGTTCTATATTGAGCTTAATATAATCCGCCGTGTATTTAGAGGTGAGTACCCCTAGATATTTAATCGTCTCTACCCTTTGCAGTTGTGAATTAGCTTGGGATTCAGGGGGAGGGAAACTGTCAATTGGGACAATTTGGGACTTCCCCCAGTTAATTTTGAGTCCTGAGAATTGTCCGAATCTTTCGATCGTGGTGAGGGCATTGGATAGTGAGGGGCCGGAATACGCCAGATACAGAAGAGTGTCATCCGCATACATACCGATTTATTGTTTTAATTAATTAATTAATCAGATTAAAAAAAAAGTTTGGTATATAATTTAGTTATTATGTAAAGTTTAACCACTTCAGCCCTGGACCATTTGGCTGGCTAAAGACCAGGCCACTTTTTGCGATTCGGCACTGCGTTGCTTTAACTGACAATTGCGCGGTCGTGCGACGTGGCTCCCAACCAAAATTGATGTCCGTTTCTTTCCCACAAATAGAGCTTTCTTTTGGTGGTATTTGATCACGTCTGCGGTTTTTATTTTTTGCGCTATAAACAAAAATAGAGCGACAATTTTAAAAAAAAAACAATATTTTTTACTTTTTGCTATAATAAATATCCCCAAAAAATATATAAAAAAAATATTTTTCCCTCATTTTAGGCCGATACGTATTCTTCTACATATTTTTGGTTAAAAAAATCGCAATCAGCGTTTATTGATTGGTTTGCGCAAAAGTTATAGCGTCTACAAAATAGGGGATCGTTTTATGGCATTTTTAATAAAAAATTTTTTTACAAGTAATGGCGGTGATCAGCGATTTTTATGCAAAATTATGGCGGACACATCGGACACTTTTGACACCACCATTGTCATTTTTACAGCGAACAGTGCTATAAAAATGCACTGATTACTGTAAAAATGACACTGGCAGTGAAGGGGTTAACCTGTAGTGGGCGCTGAAGAAGTTAAGTGTGACCTAGGGAGTGTTTCTAACTGTTAGGGGGCGTGGCTTGCCGTGTTCCCGATGAGAGGGAACAGACGATCAGTGACATGTCACTAGGAAGAACAGGGAGATGTTGTGTTTACACTAACAACTCCCCGTTCTTCAGCTCCGTGACACGATCGCGGGACATCGGCGGACATCGAGTCCACGGTTCCCGCGGGCACGGTCACGGAGCTTGCGGCAGGGTCGCTAGCACGCCACCACACGTCGGCAATTTAAAGGGGACGTATATATACGCCCATTTGCACAGCCGTGCCATTCTGCCAACGTAAAAAGTCGTGCGGCGGTCGGCAAGCGGTTAAACAAAAGATCATTTATAGCTATATGCAGGGGTAAATATAAATAACCAACTATATGGTTAGGGAACAAAATATCTAATCCACTCTAAAAATAACAGAAGAGATCTATACACTATTAAAGAGGTGGAATCTGGTACATATCATCAAACACAGAGAACAAAATCTTTATTTAAAAATAAATAAATATTAAAACAATGTTTTGCAGATTTTCAGACAGGATTGTAATACCATGACAGACTCCCTTGCCATAGGTAGTCAGATACCTGCACCTGCTGTCACTACACAAACACATTTTTCCTTCAAAAAGTTTTGTTCGATTTTCTAATCATTAGTGGGGTCAAAACGATGTTCGTTTGTGGTATGTGGTTTTTGTTCAGAAATGACATGCATTTTAAAAATGAATGTTAAAAGCAAGTGACATTTTTGAACGACATTCGTCTATTCATTGAATGTACAAAGAATGTTCATACAAATATTATTGTTCAAAAATTGATACGTGTATGAGCAGCATAAGACATTTATTAGCAGCAGCATGATTGTTGTATCACCTGTCATAATGGGATAAAAAAAAAAAAAAATTGCCCTTTAGGTCCCTTTCACACGGTCAGTTTTTTAGGCGGACCTGAACGGACGCTCCGTGCACCGCTAGGGAGCCACGGATGTCAGTGGTGACATGCCCGCTGACACCCGACCCGCTCCGATCCCCCAAAGTGTAACAGAGGAAAACCCTATTTTCCATCCATCTGGCGGATCGGATGACAATCGACTCTACGGTCCGTCGTCATCCGATCCCCTATAGGGGAGAGCGGCGCTCTGACAGGTCGGTCCCTGCACAGTGTGCAGAGACAGACCTGTCATCTGCCTGCTCAGCGGGGATCGACGGAGCGATCCCCGCTGAGCAAGGCGGAACCTGTACACGGACACGTCCGTGTGAAAGGGCCCTTAGAGTACAAAAACAGCAGATAATCACTACTATAAAGGGGTTATTTATACTATGAAACAGTGAAAGAATTTTTACTTTTATTTTATATATATATATATTTAGAAAAACAGCCATGCACATGTGCACACTCGTAGAAATCAGTAATCCCAATAATCTATTCTTGATGCTCTGAATACAATGCTGGCTGGGACCTGATGGCCTCCAAAACAGCCATCAACTGGGGGCCTGAACATTGATCAGCAGTTCAGACCATGTTCAGCTGTGCGGAGATGAATCACATGCAGGTACTATTACAAATCAGGATTTTTACATAGTTACATAGTTAGTCAGGTTGAAAAAAGACACAAATCCATCCAGTTCAACCAAAAAACAAATAAAAAATACAATCCCATATACACAATCCTTTACCCACAGTTGATCCAGAGGAAGGCGAAAAACCCCAGTGTAGCATGATCCAATTTGCTACAGCAGGGGAAAAAATTCCTTATGCTGCGTACACACGATCGGAATTTCCGGCAACAAAACCGTGGATTTTTTTCCGACGGAATTTCCATCAAACTTGCCTCGCATACACACGGTCACACAAATGTTGTCTGAAATTGCGAACGTCAAGAACGCGGTGATGTACACCGTACGACGAGCCAAGAAAAATTAAGTTCAATGCTTCCGAGCATGCGTCAACTTGATTCCGAGCATGCGTAGGATTTTTGTGCGTCGGAATTGCATACAGACGATCGGAATTTCCGATGAGAACTTTTTTGGTCGGAAAAATTGAGAACCAGCTCTCAAATTTTTGTAGTAGGAAATTCTGACAGGAAATGTCCGATGGAGCCTACACACTGTCGGAATATCCGATGAAAAGCTCATATCGAACATTTGTTGTCGGAAATTCCGACCGTGTGTACGCGGCATTACTGATCCCCAAAATGGGAATCGGGTTTTCCCTGGATAAACTTTACTTATAAATGTCAGTATCCAGTTATATTATATGTATTTTTAGGAAAGAATCCAGACCTTTTTTAAAGCAATCTACTGGGCTGGCCAGAACCACCTCTGGGGGGAGTCTATTTCACATTTTCACAGCTCTTACTGTGAAGAAACCTTTCTGTATCTGGAGATAAAATCTTTTTTCCTCTAGATGTAAAGAGTGCCCCCTTGTCCTCTGTGATGACCTTAAAGTGAATAACTCAACACCAAGTTCACTATATGGACTCCCTACATGTTGATCATATCCCCCCCTTAATTTCCTCTTCTCAATAGAGAATAGACTCAGTTCCTCTAATCTTTCCTCATAGCTGAGCTCCTCCATGCTTTGAAAAAATAACAGTAAGTGTACATAACTTAATAATATATTAACTTTCCTTCAAAAGGCTATTGGCAACAAATGATTTATCAACAGCTTGATAAATTCTTTCCACCAATATCTTCCTTTGTTTTCAGTTGCTAGTGACCCTTTTTTGGTCCTTTTTTTGGATGGTTAGGGCTGTCCTTTCTTTAGGTTAAAGTGGTTGTAAACCTAAAGTGGTTGTATACCTCTATAGTGTGTACTTGTCTCAATTAAGGCTCTATTCACACTTATACGACTCCAAAGTCATGCAACTTTGGTGAAACTTTGATGCAACTTTAGATTGATGCGACTTGGATGTGACTTGTCTCTGTAGAGTCAGACCCACTGTTGCACTACTGTTGCATGTAGAACATCCAGGTACAACTTTCATGCAACTTTTGAGGGTTAACATTGAAGTATATAGCTCTCAAGTTGCATGAAAGTCAGACCAAAGTAGTGCTTGAACTTTGAAGTCGATGCGACTTTAGGTCGCACATATATGAATAGGTATCATTGGAAAACTTGAGGTATGACTTGTCATGTGACTTTAATGTCCAAAGTTGCATGACAGGTCACACAAGTGTGAATGGGGTGTAAAAGCATGAAGTGTCATTTCTGTCTGCTCCTTCGTTCCTCTACTATCAGCATGAATCACTTCTGACAAGTTTTCCTGACACCAAGAGAAAGAAGGTGACAGGGGAGGGACCAGCAGCTGATTGAAAGCGCCAGCTCTGTTCCTGTGTGCTGTGTGAAGGGGGGATTGTCCCTTTCCTCCAAGCGGTTCTCAGAGCTCTCCTCACTGAACTCTGAAGTGTGTAATTTCAGCTCTCCGCCCCCTTTTTTCTGAACTCTCAGACAAGCTTATAAATTCTGGACTTTGAATAGATGTAGAGAAGAAAGGGTTGCAAATAGACTTATGTAGGAGGATTTGTTTCTTCTCTGTGTATCACCCGAGGATAGCCCCTTCATTAGGTAAATGTAAGGATTCCCAACCACTTTAAGTTTGTCTGGTATATGGCTGGCCTGGAGGTACAGTATGGCTCTGTTTAAACCATCATCTGCTGTACCATCCATGAATGGTGTCATATGTGTCATTGTTTTTTTGTTTTTTTTTCAAGAAACACCTATAATTATAATGTTCCTAACACATAATTATCCCTCATTAGTGTAATCTTCAGCGTTGTATAGTTATCTAAAGACAATCAGGTGTCAGTTCCTCCGGTAACAAGCTCCTTGTTTATCTAAAGCTGCTCTAACCACTGGCTCATCTACCTGATATGTGGTTGTCACCCTCGTTTCCTGTCATCTGTTGTCATTTATTTGTTTGCACGTTTGAGTGTTTCTCGCAGAGCAGTAACCTGTAAGTGAGCTAATAATTAGTAACCTGATATACGGTACAGTATAATCTGTCCCAGCCTTCTGTACTGTCATAATAAATGGCAAACCCAGCTGGACAATTATACATATAGCATATATATACAATATAGCGCCCCTGCCCATTGAAATCAATGGGGTAGCGTCTCCAAACCGCCCGCAAACCGGCGTTTTTGCGGGCGGGTTTAATCCTTTTTCGGCCACTAGCGGGGGTTAAAATCACCCTGCTATCACCCGCAAATCGCGGCAAAAACGACGGTATGGCGCCGCTAAAAATAGCGGCGCTGTACCGCCAGCGCATCCAGCGCTTCAGTGTGAAAGTAGCCTAATGGTAGCGATCAGCGACTAACTGACACTTTTTGGGAACCAATGACACTAATACAATGATCAGTGCTAAAATTATGCGCTGTCACTGTACTAATGACACTGGCTGGGAAGGAGTTATACAAGCTGAAGGCCTAGTGAAACAGGCCAAACTCTGCATTGAACACCACAATTTTTCCAATTTTCCAATGCAAACCCCTAATTCTTCTATTTACGGTTCAATTTTAGAACCTCAGTAGAGGCTCTGGACATTAGGAAAGGTGCTTGCGCCAGGGCAGGGCTTATTGAGAACTTAGGCAGAAGTTAAGATAGAGAGTACAGCCCAGGATCATGGTGGTGAAGATGAATACAGGTGCTTGCAGGTACCATAGAGTTCCACTTTACTAATATTGCTAAACACTGTCACTTGCCTTTGATGGACAAAGTGACTTTGGCTCCTGATAGCCCACTGCCCTCAGCTATGTATGCTCACCCCTTCATGCCCCCTCACTGCCACCCCACTGCCGGGTAAACTCTGCTGTCCGAGGTAACCGGGTGGATGATATCATTGCCTATCCATGTAACAGTGTTTGGCCTGGCGATTTGCCACTTGGGCCCAAGCCCTGTCACATGGGGAGGTCACATTTTCTCCCATATTCAGAAGCTTTGCTCTGTTAGCGCAACAAAGAGGGAGGAGGAAAGGGAGCGTTAATTGGTGAGTATTCTTTACGGGGGTCAGCTATGAGGAGAGACTGTCACTTAGCCCTGAACAGGCATGCCATGCCTTGTGCTATCCCTTCCAGCAGTACCTTTGTATAGAGAATGTTGTTATATTTTTATCGCTCCCTCTCTCATGTCGCATCTCTCTACCAATAGGTAAACAGCAGTTGTGAAATCTCTGTGTAATTGACTTTACCTTCTCAAGTCTGATATGCAGTCTGTGTCTATGTTTAATAATAAAATAAAGAGAGCAACAATATTTACTGAAGTCCCATATCAGTGGCATAACAGGACCAATGTTTTGAGGGCATGGCAGCCCTCTTTATCAAGGTGACATACAGAGATGTGTCTAAATAAGTATGCCTGGACAGAATTACATCAACCCTCCTTTCTTGATTGGCTGGATTTTTTTTTTCTCTAATGGCTGTTTAAAATACAGGAGTTTAAAAAGTGTGCAATGGGGCCGATTTAGTAAAGGCAAATAGACTGCAGTTGCTCCAGAGCTTAGTAAATGAGCAGAAGCTCTGCTGACTTCCATCATCCAATCATGTACAAGCAGAAATGCATTTTTTTTATTTTCCTTGTACGCGATTGGGTACTCTTTGCAAAGTGAAGCTTTACCTTATTTACTAAGTTCTGGCGCAACTGCACTTTGAACAATGCACAGTCTATTTGCCTTTAGTAAATCAACTCCAATGTATCTACCAGAAAAGATACATTGAATGACTTGTGCTATAACAGCAAGTTGTCACTGCACAGTACAGAAGATTAGCAATCTGTGAAAAGCACACAACAGTAGTCTGTCAAATCCACTGTGCACAGCTCTGATGATTTCTATCATCCAATCATGTACAAGCAAAAATGCTGTTTTTTATTTTTCCTTGCATGTCCCTCTCAGATCTACAGCGACTGCACTTCCAAGTGCACAGTGGATTTGCCTTTGGTAAATAACCCCCCCCCCCCCTCGTCTTCATTGGGGAGCTATCCCCCTTCTTCCTGGCTGTTGATGGTTGTCATTGGGAAATTAGGGCAAATCTCATCATTGAAGACACAGAGGGGTTGATTTAGTAAAGGCAAATAGATTGTGCACTTTGCTGTAGTGCAGTAGCTCCAACGTTTAGCAAATGAGGTAAAGCTTTACTTCGCAAAGAATACCCAATCACGTGCATAGGAAATAAAAAAAAAACTAAGTTTTTGCTTGCACATAATTGGACGATGGAAGTCAGCGGAGCTTCTGCTCATTTATTAAAACTCTGAAGCAATTGCACTTTGCAAAGTACACAGTCTATTTGACTTTAGTAAATCAGCCCCAGACAGTAATAAAAACTTGACAAAGGTCTCAGGTCTTTCCCACTTTCTCCATAAATAAAAAATAGTTTCGCCTGAAGTTGGGCTTTATTTTTAACATTACATTTGTCAGGCACAATAAGGATGCATCTACACCAGACTGTCAGAAATCCTTCACCAAAGCTTTCACCAGTAAATCCTGATTAATAAATACATACTTTGGATATGTTTTTAACTTTTGGATAATATCATGGTTGCTCTTGAGTGTATTTAATGGAATTCTACTTATTTACCCAATAGGAAAAAGCTGCAGATACAAAGATCACCTTTCTAATTTCACTGAAGCATACCCTGGAGCTTGTGGAGCCCTTAAAGGTAACTGCAGACTTCAGATTCTATTATTGCAGCCTGGTTAGACGGGCAGATGCACACAGCTAAGTTCTTAAAGTGGACCTGAACTCAAAAGTGAAGATTTGCTTTCCTATACATCTAGACATGTTAGCTGTTACTAAGCACTGAAAAATAATATAGCAATTTCTGGTATGTGAGGTTGTGAGGTTGGCTAGGCATTCTTGTGCCTTCAGCCTCATACTTTTAGTAAACTAGTGGATTCCAGTGTTGCCTTAGCAACCCGACCTCCTGTGAATAGTTAGATTTTTGTAGGTTGCACTATTTCTGATCAGCAGTGTTCAGCCATATGTCTAGGTTTAAACCTGGGGAAGCTCCACGATCCAGTCACACAGTGCGGTCAGATATGGTGTGGCAAACTACTGAAGTAAGCTTGTGTCGCTAAAAATACTTATTAGCTTTTCCTTTTTTAAAACTTTAATGTCCCTAGCATTAGGACATGCATCTGAACTGCGCAACATGTGATTTGCACTAAAGAACTAAACGGACTGAAAACATGTGGGTCTGTTTAACTGCTTCCTTCTGGTCACATGCTTATTTGTGGCAGCACTGAGTGGGCCTTATTCTCTGCTACCACATACTGTATATGCCTCTCTATTTTGTGCTGAGTGTGCACTCACTTGTAAGCCTTCAGCACTGTTATACCTCTGTATAACCTTAGCCTCCAGTTAGAGAGTGACAAGCAGGGGACGGTAGGATGGACTCTCAATCACTTAATTACTGTGACAGCCAATCACAATCACCACATGATCAGGAAGTTCATGAAGTAAAAATGTACACTATTGTTTCTGGGCCCAGCTACGGGTACAAATAGCAGATATAGACCATACATGTCAGGAGTAGGAGAATTTTAATTTGAGTTGTTCTTCGGTGGTGGATCATTGTAATGGCAAGATATATACAAATAAACTTTAAAAAATGATAGTTTTTTACTCTTTTAGTCCAGTTTTTCTTTGATATTAAAACAAAATCTGGGGAAATCCATTAACCTTTTCTACCAAAGGAATGCCCAATTTGTACTGAAAGGTATAATTCACCTAGATACACTAAGTAGTTGTAAAGATATGTACAGTTTTGGAGGCGCATGCGCGGAAGCTCCTAAGATGGCGGCTTAGGACCGGAGCTCCGCTCACCGCCGGCCATACAGCGGAGATAACCGCGGATTCAGACTCTCTAAACACCCGTAACTAACGGGTAATGTTAGTGGACGCTTCAGGGCACCCATCTATGCCGGGTAAAAACTTTAAAAGGGACAAGAAACTTAATAAGGAGCCTGTGGAGAAACTGAACGTTTCCAAGATGGCCGCCGCACCTCAGACGTGCACACAGAAAGCTGCTGAGGCCTCTACAACTAGCAGGCAAGTTATGGCTCCTATGTCTGTTTCTTATCTACCTCAGACACAAGGCTCTGTTATCTGTCATAGTATATTATCTCCTGAACACAAAGAAATGGAGAACCCTATGGAATCTTTAAAATTAACCCCCCTAGAGGTCTCTACACATATTCCTGACCCCTTGCTTACAAAGGCTGAACAGGCTCTTAATGTGACTTTCAATGTGTCTGAAGTGTTCACAAGAATCTCTGAAATGCTGGATAAAGGCTTAGCACAAAATGCTGAAAGGATCACTGGGGAAATTAAAGCTGACTTTCAGAACCTTGGAAATAGAATTGAAAATATTGAGCACAAGTTAGATATCACTGTGACAAAAACTAATTGGAACACTGACCATTTACAATTCATGCAAGACCAGCTCGAATCTGCACAAGCAAGGATTGACGATCTCGACCGTGCACATAGGTCCCTGGGACCCCTTAGAAAGGATGGTTTGCCACGGGATGTGGTGGTAAAACCACACTATTTTTCCATCAAGGAGGACATAATGAAAAAATCTCGCCAACAAGAACAATTACAGTACCAGGGTACCTCTATTCAAATATTTTCAGATATTTCTCCTTACACTATACAAAGAAGAAGATCCTTGAAACCTCTATTGGCAGCCCTTATCAAAAAAGACATAAAATACAGATGAGTTTTTCCTTTTGCTTTAAAATTTTATTTTAATGGCAAACAATATGCTGTTCATAATTTCCAAGAGGGTGAACGATTGTTGCTGGACCTGAAGATCATCTTCATGGAACCTGACATGGATACTACACCTGCTCAACAAGGCTCTATTAAACGTCAATCTCCTATAAGTCCAACTTCTTCTAATTGGAGCAAGGTCAAACATAGGAAAGTTAAGGATAACCTCTCTACCTGAGGAGAAGATGCATTTCTTCTTTATTATATCTTCTCTACTTTGTTTCTCAGGAGGAAATTGTTTTTGTTTGTTTTTTGTATGTAATACTGATGTAATACTGACGTATTTTTGCCTCCAATATGGAGTGTTTTTTTTTTTTTTCCTTCCTGGGAAAAAGACTTTAGACTTATATGAATTTACAGCTTACTAGTTGGTTAAATCTGCTTTCTATACTGTTTTCATACTTTATGAGATGCTGTCACTGGCCGGTGTTGAGGCATTGGGCCTCCACCTACTTCTTAGACCGTTTTTTTAACGCTCTGGGAGGTGGGTACTTATCCCTTTATATGGGCTACCCTACTGTGATTTTTTTGAATGAGGGAAGGGAGTCTTATCCTTCCCCTCATTCTGGGCCGTATTTTGGCCTTTTGCTATTCTATATTTTGCTAATAAGTTTGTATAGTTTTGTTTTTTTCTTTTCTTTCTTTACTGTATTTTTCTCTCTCTTAGCCTACCTGCCAATGAGATGTTTCTATGAGGTGTACTTGAAGTTATCATATCTAATCTTGGTGAATGATCCTATCTTGTTTAAGGTTTATCTTAGATTGAGTAAAGTATGGGACAGCGGGTTGCTTGGTATTGTTCCCCTTTAGCTCCATGGCTGGTACGAATATTATTTCTCCTCCCCTTCGTGTTGTTACTCATAACACGCAGGGGTTGAACTCCCCAGTGAAGAGAGGGAAGGCCTTTCAGGAATACAGTTCTCACCATGTTGATGTGTTTTTTTTACAGGAGACCCATTTCCCACAGCAGTACACCCCCTTATTTTTACATGCACACTTCCTGGTGTTTTATTTGGCAAATGCTGAAAATAAGACTAGTCGAGTAGCAATTTTATTCTCTAAACACTGCAATTTTAATTTACAAAAGGAATGTAGAGACCCAGAGGGAAGGTTCCTATTGGTTAAAGGTACGATAGATGGGAGGTTGTATACTTTAATATCGTATTATGCTCCTAACAGGGGACAAAAATGATTCTTAGCCAAATGTTTGAGACTTTTCAGCCACTTATGGAAGGTGTCATAATTACGGGAGGAGATTCCAATATAGCCTTTGGTACGGGACTAGACAAATCTAAACCATTAAAGACAAAACTGATCCAACCAACCAAGGCCAGTACACAAATTGCTTGTCTATTTCACCAATCCAGATTGACTGATATATGGAGGAAACTAAACCCAAAAACAAAAGATTTTACTCACTTTTTCAATCCAAACCAATCATACTCACGTATAGATCACGTAATGATCTCTACACAACACATCCCTTCAGCTCTTACATCCTCTATTATAGATGTAGCATGGTCAGACCACTCTATGGTTCTATTGTCATTGAGACGTGATAGTACTAGTCAAAGAGTATCTCATTGGACTCTTAATCAATCTATACTAAAGGATCCTACTATAGTTACTGAAATTGAACAAGCTATAAAAGATTATTTTGATCTTAATGATAGGGAGGAAGTCTCTCCAGAAACATTGTGGGCGGCTCACAAAGTAACAATTAGAGGTAAATTGATACAGATTGCAGCTAGACAAAAAAGGATGAGGAGGTGGAGAGACTGGAGAGAGAATTTATTGAATTGAATAAAAAACATAAAAACGATCCCTCTGGTGTCCCTACCTCCAAATTAGATGCTGCTAGGGCAGCTCTGAATCTAGCTCTCACGGTGAAAGCAGATAGGTCTATTAGATGGTCTGGGGCCAAATTTTATCAAATGAGAGATAAGATAGGTCCCATGTTGGCTCACA
This sequence comes from Rana muscosa, assembly GCA_029206835.1. NCBI lineage: Eukaryota > Metazoa > Chordata > Amphibia > Anura > Ranidae > Rana > Rana muscosa. Next base: position 48,302,284 of record CM055120.1, read on the forward strand.
AATTGTCCCCTAGGCTTCGATTCAGGGTCCTTCCCAAGATCAAACAGGCTGACGGTTCCTTTACCCTGAACTCCCAGCGTATAATGGAAGCTTTTCAAAATTTCTATTCTAAATTATATCGCTCAGAAGGACACTCTACTTCCAATAGAGTGGAGGAGTTCCTGGATTGCTTAAATTTACCCAAATTGGCTGATGCACATAGAGAGGAAATGGAAGCTCCCATATCTACGACGGAAGTATCGGAAGTTATAAAAGCATTAAAAAGCGATAAAGCTCCTGGACCTGATGGTTTCTCTTCACCATACTATAAAACATTTTCTGAGACTCTGACTCCCTATCTCACTCGATTTTTTAATTTCATGACTGAAGGTAAACCGATAGGTAATCAGCTCAACATGGCATATATATCTGTAATTCCGAAACCAGACAAGGACTCCAGTCAAATCGAAAATTACAGACCAATCTCTTTAATTAATAATGACCTAAAAATATTACCCAAGATCCTAGCTAATAGATTGTCCACCTTTATCGGTCAATATATCCATAAAGATCAGGTGGGGTTTATCCCCGGTAGACAGGGTTCAGACCAGGTGAGAAGAGCGGTAGATCTTATATCAATAATGCAATCTAAATGGGTAGGAGAACAAAAACAGGAAGGTATGCTCTTATCATTGGGCCTTCGATTCAGTCTCATATGTTTGAGGTTCTGAAACGCTGGGGTTTTGGTTCGAAGGTTTTAGGTATCTTATCTGCCCTATATTCTGCACCTGAAGCTAAAATTAGACTGCAAGGACTTTTTTCAGATTCAATCAAGATTAGTAGGGGTACACGTCAAGGATGCCCTCTGTCTCCCCTGATATTCGCTGTTATAATGGAATCATTGGCGATAGCAATCCGGAATAATCCGAATATCAGGAGGGTCCAGTGTAATCAAGACAATCACAAATGTGCATTGTTTGCAGATGATCTATTATTATTTGTAACTTCTCCAATCTCTTCTTTGTCTGAGATTTGCTCTTTGCTTCACAAATTTTCCAAAGTATCGGGTCTCAAAGGTAATATGGCCAAATCTAGAGCTCTTAATGTGTCACTTCCAGACTCTATGGTTTCCCATATACAAAAGAAGTACGAATTTAGTTGGAGTACTTCCTCCATTAAATACTTGGGTATTAATCTTACCTCAAAATTTGAAGATTCATATCAGGCTAATTATCCTCCTATGTACAGGAAACTTGAAGCTGATCTTGGTGGCTGGGAGGCACACAATATTGGTTGGATAGGCAGAATCAATTCAATCAAGATGACCCTCCTACCTAGACTTTTATATCTCTTTCGTTCACTCCCTATTCCGATTAAAAGAAATCACCTGAAAATCTTCCAAGGTAAAATCATCAAATTTATTTGGAACAAAAAAGGTCCACGTCTATCTTCCCGTAGCCTTTTTAATCTCCCCGAACAGGGAGGTATAGGACTTCCAAACATTTTGTGGTATTATCAGGCTGCTAGACTAGCGCAATTGTCAGATATATACCTAAAAAAAGAACAACCGGACTGGGTACATATAGAGGGTCAAGCAACCCCTACATTTTCATTGGAAAATGTATTATGGTGCTTTCCCAAACGCAGGCCTTCTATTATGTCTCCAGCTCTTTCACAATCTTTAGCTTTGTGGGACTTTGTGGGTCTTCCTTCTTTGGTCTCTGAGCTTCAACCATTGGCTGATCTGTTTCAGAACCCATTATTTACCTCAGGTGTGGATGTTGAAACCTTTAAGTGGTGGCGTGACAAGAGGGTGTACCGCATTGGGCGTTTTTTCTAACATTCGGGCCCTCTCCCTATACAATATTTTATTGATAATCTTGGTCTTCCTTCTACTGAAAGATCAAGATTTCTTCAAATCTCTAATTTTACCCATAAATTATGGGAAAACGAGTCTATGTCTGGAGGTCTTACGCCTTATGAAATTAGATGTGAACAAGCTATGGAGAGGAGGGGAGAGATCTCTGTAATTTATAAGTCGCTTGCTTCTAACGCTATTAAACTACCTCATATGTTGGCTTTGGAGAAAGAGCTCCAAAGTGAATGGGATCTGAAGGACTGGTATGGAAACTTCACTGGATCAATGAAAGGCATTCTTAATACGTCACTTATAGAAGCAAATGTTAAAATCTTTACTAGATTGTACCTAGTTCCTACAAAATTAGCTTCTATGTATCCCTCCTCCTCTTCTCTATGTTTTAGAGGTTGTCAGGGATTAGGCTCTATGATTCACATATGGTGGGAGTGTCCCAAGATCAGGGGATATTGGAATAGAGTCTTCCATATTATACGAAAAATCACAGGTTGTACCATACATCAATCTCCAGCGATTGCTTTGCTTAATGTATTTTTACTGCATGTTCCCAGGGTTACCAGAAAACAGATTTTATTCATCCTTACAGGTGCTAGAATAAGCATTGCCAAAGCATGGAAAAAACCGAGAGTATCTCTTTTATGTATGAAGAGAAAAGTTTTGTGGATAATGGAGCAGGAAAAATTGATCAGTTCAATGTTAGACAAAACCACTCAATTTAATGCTATATGGGAACCCTGGGTTAAATTTTTAAGAGTTTCTCTACACCCTACGTAATTAGCAACACCAATCGCTGATTATTGACGTATACATTGAGCAGGTAGGCTTTCTTTCTTTCTTTCTTTCTTTTTTTTCCCACTATTTTTTTTTTCTTACCTTGGGTGATTAATTTTTTTTCTATTTTTACATATTCCTGTCTTATTGAATATGAATAATATGAATATGTACTAGGTTATTTTAAGACTTCTCAGGTCTATATAACGATTTATTATTTTAAGGTCAGAATATTTGACTTTGTTTTAATATATTGTGAATGGATTCTTGTCCTCCAGTTAATCTTAACATAGACTGATATGTTTGATGTTGCATATACTCAAATTTGTGTCCTCTTTTATCTCAACCAGAAGTTTTTGAGGTAATGTGGAGAGTGGGTGGGGGGTTCCTCTTGCCCCCTCAGGCACAGTATGTTCCCTTTTAGGGGTGTCTAGGGGGACCGGAGGATCTCCTTATCATCTGGTTTCTATATACATGTAATTAAAGATACTAAATATATTGTAATACTAATTTACTTACAAAGGAGGGAAGGTAAGGAAGGGGGGGAGTGGAGGCAGGGGGTTACTCCCTTTTGACACGTAAATTTTAATGGCTTATGTTTTTATATTATCTTTGTGTGAATAAATCTTTACATAGAAATGTTATAATTTTTGATCAATTATAATATGATTTAACCGTTTGTGCATTATATTGTAATGCTATCTTGTATTTTTTTTAAATGTACTGACTCTATTCTGATGAAAATAAACAAAAACTTGAATGAAAAAAAAAAGATGTACAGTTTTATTCACACGTGCCAATGTTGCAAGACTAAGTTCAGGTGTTACTCCAGAATTGTTTAAAAAAAAATATTGTAGTGCTGCCCCCCCATGCAGCAAGGGTTAAATGCTTGATAAGTCTAGGGTTAGAGAGGAATAAGGACCCTTTCAGACCTATGGGATTTTGCCACGCTAAAAGGCACATTTCCAGCTTGACAAAAGTACACCAAAATTATTCCTTTGTAAATCCTATGTTACTTTTCGGATTGCTGCACTGCATTTGCGCTGCGGTTTGAAAAGTCCTGCATGCAGCATCTTTGTTTCCTATTGACTTAAATGGAAGCGCACCAAAAACACACCCAGGGTGCGTATTTAGGTGCGTTTTTGGGGTCATGTGGCACAGAGATGCTGGTTGTTAAGGAGCGGGAACCCGCTGGTGTACTTAACTACCAGTGAATAGCTGATTGTTAAGGAGCCAGCACATGCCGGCTTCCTTAAAATCAGCGGATATTTAAATACTGCCCTCACCCTGCACTCCCCCATCCCCTGCCAGTGTACCATAGGAGTTCTACAGCCATCCATCTGCTCCAGTCCGTCCACCCCCCCCTCCTCTTCTTACATTGTTGGAGCTGATGCTCCAGGCTGTTCCGCACGCTATCTGACTCCTTCCCCCTCCTGTGGTAGCATTGCTCATGCACTAGAGGAGCCGGAGCATGCTAGCCACCAAGGAAGTACTGAGGGAAGCATTATCACTGGTTGGTAAGGACGCCGGCGGGTTTTGACTCCTTAACAACCAATGAATAGATAGTTGTTAAGGAGCCATCACCCATTTTGCAGATTTGCACTACAGTCCATTTAACATGGGCAAATCTGCAAAATGCAAAAAGCACTAAAAATGCATAGGTGTGAACCAGGCCTTAAGCCGTGTACACACGATCGGTTTTACCGATCGTGTATGGGCCCCATGGGTCTTTTTTCCATTGGTGTGAAAAAATAGAACATGTTTTTAAATTTATCCGATGGGAAAAAAAAGGATGGCAAAATCCGATCGTCTGTGTGGAACTCCATCGGAGAAAAAACCCACGCATGCTCAGAATCAAGTCGACACATGCTCAGAAGCATTGAACTTCATTTTTCTTGGCTTGTCGGAGTGTTTTACGTCACAGCGTTTGGGACGGTCGGATTTTTGACTGATGGTGTGTAGGCAAGACTGATGGAAGTCAGCTTCATCGGAATTCCGATGGAAAAATCCATCTGATTAGAATCCATAGGAAATCCGATCGTGTGTACAGGGCTTAAAGGTTTGTTTTACTCTCCGCAAATAAGGAGTTCATATTATTATTATTATTATTATTATTATTATTATTAATATTTCCGTAAAGGAGCAAAAATCATCTGTAAAATGCAGTTACTTATAGCAAGCAAACACATTTAGCTTGACTTTAGTCAGAAATGCAAAACCTGCACTGACTCTTGTGAGTTCCTGACTTCCATAAATCACCGGTCTCCACTGTCTGTTCTTATAAACTGGAGTGGGATTTAGGAACAGATTTACATCCTAGGCATTCATTTATTAAGACCTTTGAGAGAATGCAGGCGGTCTGTGTAAATCTCTCTATAGGTAGATAAATTGAGGCATTTACTCCTTATATATTCAGAAAAATTCTTCTTTTACAGGCTGTACTGAAAAACTGTAAGACGTCACTTCTCAAAGCTTACTATTCTTCTCTAGAGGATAAAAGGCAAGTTCACAGTCATGTTAACTCATCTACAGGCTTTATTTTCCCTCAAGGATAGATACTTTTCTTGATCACCTGATGTATTTTGATGCCTCATTGTTTAAGGCCCATTCAAGTACAATGCTAGAATATTTGTGGTTGTTTCATTGTGTATCTCTTAGGTACAGTTAGATCTATTGCATTGTTTTGTTTTTTTGGCTTCTAAGACACATTGGGCACACTGTGGTAACTTATTGTATGCAGAAAGTGCCTTTTTAAACAGTATTATCACTTGTGATTTTACAATTTTTTTTTACATGGTTAAGACATTTTATTATTACACATGCATCTAGAGATGACCAAAACCATTTAGGCAAATCTGATTTTGCCCCAGAATTACAGATTTTGCTGTGAAATTGCCTATTTAGCTGTCAAGACTTTGCTAGATATGCAGTTTTTTTAAATGTGTGTTTAGAGCAGTTTAGTTTATTACATTTGTGTGAAATATTACATTAATACATTCTATTGGTATTTTATGTGATAGACCAACACAAAGTGGCATATAATTGTGGAGTGAAAGGAAAATGATAAATGATTTTCAATTTTTTTTTACACATAAATATGTGAAAAGTGTGGGGTGCATTTGTATTCAGCCCCTTTATTCTGATACCCCTAACTGAAATCTAGTGGAACCAATTGCCTTCAGAAGTCACCTAATTAGTAAATAGTCCACCTGTGTGCCAAGAGGCTCATGGTAACTCTGGAGGAGCTGCAGAGATCCACAGCTCAGGTGGGAGAATCTGTCCACAGGACAACTATTCGTTGTGCACTCCACAAATCTGGCCTTTATGGGGGAGGGGCAAGAAGAAGCCATGTGGGGGACATAGCAAACATGTGGAAGAAGGTGCTCTGGTCAGATGAGACCAAAATTGAACTTTTATGCCTAAAAGCAAAATGCTATGTGTGGCAAAAAACTAACACTGCAAATCACCCTGAACACACCATCCCCACCGTGAAACATGGTGGTGGCAGCATCATGTTGTGGGGATGCTTTTCTTCAGCAGGGACAGGGAAGCTGGTCAGAGTTGATGGGAAGATGGATGGAGCCAAATACAGGGCAATCTTAGAAGAAAACCTGTTAGAATCTGCAAAAGACTTGAGACTGGGGTGGAAGTTGACCTTCCAGCAGGACAACGACCCTAAACATACAGCCAGAGCTACAATGGAATGGTTTAGCTCAAAGCATATTCATGTGTTAGAATGGTCCAGTCAAAGTCCAGACCTAAATCCAATTGAGAATCTGTGGCAGATACAGCTACATTTACTATTCTTTGGTGGGGTATCTTCACCCAAAAAAATGGTGTGAATATAAACTTCAATTATGTGAAACATCTGCACATGATTGAGGCATTCAAAATGAACAGGTGTTTGTATTTCATGTGAATAGATAATGGAAGTGAATAATCACACGATGATTTGAATAAAGAGTCTCAAACAAATCAGCCACAACACATCCACATTGCACTTATTTAGAAAGCAACTCCATTGGAGGCCCCCATCTCACTGACCTGAAGTAATGTTTGCTCATATCCTTGCTTTGTATAGAATTGGCCTAGGTTAGATTGTTTTCTTTCTCAGAAAATCTGGAGTTTCACTTTACTCTGCTTTTGTTATCTTTACCAGGTTTGATCTTATACTTGAAAAAATTAGGACGGTCATTAATGATGACACCAGATACATCAGAGGATGTCTCAATATGAGAACTCAGAAGTGTTATGCAGTTAAGCCGAACATTAGCGAGTTCCTCGACATTGCCCGAAGAACGTATGCAGAAATCGTAGATGACATTGCTGGTATTTATCAAAAGTTCTGAGAGCTCCTTCTCTCTCCGTATCATCATTAATTTCCTAAGGCTTTTGTCATAGACCCTGTATTTTTGTGTCAGAGTTATGTTGGAATATTTCTTTATTATTAGCACTTTACATTTTTCCACTTAAAGCGGAGTTCCATCCATTTAAAAGTCAGCAGCTACAAAAAGTGTAGCTGCTGAATTTTAATAATCAGACACTCACTTGTCCCACGGTCCAGCGCTGCGGGTGCAGAAAGCCTCCCTCCTCTCCGAGGCACCGGCATTCTAACTGTGGGCACCCGGCTGTGGCTTCACAGCTTGGCGCACACTGCGAATGCGCCAGCCGCTCTGCGTGCTGTGAATGGTCTTCTCTTCTGGGACCTGTGACGTGTCCCAGAAGATTCAAGGGAGGGAGGGTGGAGAGGTGATCTTCCTTCTGACGCCGCAGAGCAAGGGGAGGAGTTGGGAACTGGATGCCTCTAAAAACAGGGTAGCCGCTCCCCCCCCAAAAAAATGACATGACAAATGTGGCTTGTCAGGGGGTCACCTACACTTAAAGCAGAAGTTCCATTTTTGGGTGGAACTCCGCTTTAAAGGTGAGAATTTATATTTTTTTAAGCCGGGTACACGGGCTAAATGTCGGGAGACATTTGCTGGTTCAAAAAAAAACGTCAGACATTCGGCCCATATGTATGTCGATCTGTCCAACAGAAGCCGGCCTTTTGGCCAGTTTCTGTTGGACGAGCATACTGGAAAACCAGCAGCTGACAGACTCCCAATCTGGAGCTTAGTTAGGACTTGTGTACATAGGCATTTGTTTGTATTCAAAGACAATGCAATAGAAACAGCCCATAAGGAAGTCAGAAGTAGCTCTGAAGGAACTTAAATGCAAACTAAATGCTCAGATTTTTTGTTGGTACACCATTCGTTTCCTTAGCATTACAGCATGGTCTCCTGCTGTAAACCACCATAGACCTTATTTTTATTGCAGGCTCCATTAATGGTCACTCAGAAGCAGACAGTGTGAATTACAAATCTTGTGACTAATGCTTCACACCAAATTAGTTTTTAAAGGATAAGTGCACGTTAGGACAAAGTACAATCATCCTTTTTGCCCCTGTGCCCTGACCTAGCCTCATCCACCCTTCCCAGATGCATACTTACCTCTCAGTCTTTGGTAAATGTTTACATCCTGGCTGCGTCTGTGCATTTCAGTCTCTTAGACTTCTTTGGGGCTGTCTTCCTTCATCTCCGGTCTCAAGACAGCCCCTGGGGTATCTTCTGGGAAGCAGTAGTAGAACAATCTCAGGATAAAACAGTGCCTTGAAAACGTATTCATACCCCTTAGAATTTTCCACATTTTGTCATGTTACAACCAAAAACGTAAATGTATTTTATACTGAGATTAAATTACACACAGGTGGACTCTATTTACTAATTAGGTGACTTCTGAAGGCAATTGTTTCCACTAGATTTTAGTCGGGTATCAGAGTAAAGGGGGCTGAATACAAATACACACCACACTTTTCAGATATTTATTTGTAAAAAATAAATTAAAAACCATCTATCATTTTCCTTCCACTTTTATGTGCCACTTTGTGTTGGTCTATCACATAAAATCCCAATAAAATACATTTACGTTTTTGGTTGTAACATGACAAAATGTGGAAAATTTCAAGGGGTATGAATACCTTTTCAAGGCACTGTATCAGTGATTTTCCTATTTTTGGAGTTTATTATGATAGTAGTCTGTTCCAGCCAAAGCCAGCCCCACCTTTGCAGGGAAGGTTTAAATCTGTTGAGTTTTTAGTGCTTTGTCACCATTAGTAAGATTTCTACTCACAACCTCATCAGGTCGTCCGGAAAGGAATTAAGTGGAAATCTCCCATTGGGGATAAAGACAGCAGTGAGGACTCTGTTTTAGTATGAGAAGTAAGATGTTTGCTGCTGTTTGCAATTGGAAAGTTTGCTTGTTATTTCCTATGGGGTCAATTAGACCAAAGGCTAGGAGAAATGTCCTCACCAATGACCATTAAGAAAATAATAGAAGACTGCTCTAAGTTCTGACCTTTCGCCACTATGTCCAAAACAATAAAATGCATTTGGCTGGAGTTATGGTCTGTTATATTATTACTTGTCCGTCCAGACAGGCTGATGCTATTAAGAACCATGTTAAAAACCTGCAAAGTTTTATTTGTATACAGGAATGATATCACAGCTATCTGACAAGTATAACTTGCCACTAAGAACAAGTTTCAGCACTGCCCGGGGATTCTTCATCCAGGTGAATGCTGAAGGAAGTATGCAGCAGTCTCTTCCGGCAGAATTTGTTAAGGTGGCTATTGTTTTTATTTAGACGCTATTACTGTAAAGTGTATTGGTCATACCCATGATATACAGTATATTGGTCTTGCCCATTATGGATCAAAGAATAAGTACACCTTTGTGAAACAAAATGTAAAAAAAATATATATATATGTTCTGTTGCCTCTGATACCCGCCTGATCCATTTAGAGGTGCATGCAATCTATGATTGTTTTAATAGTCCAAACATTTCCTAAAAATTATGTTGTCTTGTATCTAAATAGTAAAAAAAAAGAAAAAGAAAGGCAAGGGAGGAAGTAGGCCTTAGTAGTTTGTTTGATGGAGTTAAACATATAGAAGAGTGCTGAAGAGACATGAACATCTATTCTAGAGGGATACTGGAGAGACATGAACATCTAGAGGGATGCTGGGGAAACACAAACTTCTAGAGCAGCCTTTCTCAACTAGGGTTCCTCCAGAGGTTCTAGGGGTTCTTTGAGCAATTAGCAATTTCTGAGTCTCAAAAATAACCACTGACACAAATTATGTTTAAGCTACCTGTAAGGATGGGTGGATTCTTCCCACTGATCACAAATGTCATGATGTACTGTGACCTGTAGATATAGTAATTATTAGCAGGGATTCCTTGAGACCGTAAATATATTTCAAGAATTTTGCTTTGTTAAAAGGGTTGAGAAATGCTGATTTAGAGTGATGCTGGAGAAACCTGAACATCTAGAGCAGGGATTTCCATACTTTTTGAATGAAGTGCCAATTTACTGTCCTTCAGACTTTGAAGGGGCGAGACTGTGGCCAGTGTGAGTAAAAAATGCTTTGGTGTCAATGGGAGTAAACCGTACCCCATCATTGGTAGTGGGAGGAATATTGCCCCATTGTTGGTATCAGGGGAAGAAATAGTGCCCCATCCTTGGTGTCAGTGGAGGGAATAAGGCCCCATCCTTGGTATCAGTGGGAGGGATTGCGCCCCATCATTGGTGTCAGTGGGAGGATTAGGGCCCTGCGGTTGGAGTTAGTGGAGGGAATTGTGTCCTATCATTGGTGTCAGTGGGAAGAATCATGCTCCATTGTTGGGTCAATGGTATGAATAGTGCCCTATTGTTGGTATCAGCCACAGGAATTATGCCCCATTGTTGGTGTAGAATGAATAGTGCCTTGTATTAGTTGGAGGGATAGTGTTCCAAGGGCCTGATAAAGGAAAAAGAGCTACAGTTTGAAGACCACTGATCTAGAGGGATTCTGGAGAAATATGAACTTTTAGACTGATGCTGATGAAACATCAATATCTAGAGACGTGCTGGAGAAACAAGAACATCTAGAGACGTGCTGGAGAAACAAGAACATCTAGAGACGTGCTGGAGAAACATGAAGATCTAGAGATGTGCTGGAGAAACATGAACATCTAGAGACATGCTGGAGAAACATAAAGATCTAGAGACGTGATCCAGAAACATGAAGATCTAGAGACGTGCTGGAGAAACATGAAGATCTAAAGACGTGCTGGAGAAACATGAACATCTAGAGACGTGCTGGAGAAACATGAAGATCTAGATGGGTGCAGGAGAAACATGAAGATCTAGAGACGTGCAGGAGAAACATGAAGATCTAGAGGGGTGCTGGAGAAACATGAAGATCTAGAGACGTGCTGGAGAAACATGAAGATCTAGACGGGTGCTGGAGAAACATGAAGATCTAGAGACGTGCTGGAGAAACATGAAGATCTAGACGGGTGCTGGAGAAACATGAAGATCTAGAGACGTGCTGGAGAAACATGAAGATCTAGACGGGTGCTGGAGAAACATGAAGATCTAGAGACGTGCTGGAGAAACAAGAACATCTTGAGACGTGCTGGAGAAACCTGAAGATCTAGAGATGTGCTGGAGAAACATGAATATCTAGACGGGTGCTGGAGAAACATGAAGATCTAGACGGGTGCTGGAGAAACATGAGGATCTGGATGGGTGCTGGAGAAACATGAAGATCTAGACGGGTGCTGGAGAAACATAAAGATCTGGATGGGTGCTGGAGAAACATGAACCTCTAGAACAGCCTTTCTCAACCAGGGTTCCTCCATAAGGGTTCCTTGAGCAATGAACAATTCTTACCTCTCATAAGTAGCCACTGGCAACAATTAAATGTTTTGGTTATCTGTAAATCGGGCAGTCTTACCATTGCAGCCTACTTATTTCTTCTACATAAATATGAAATGACAACCAGTTGCCAGAAGGTATTACTCTTGCTCATTCCACAATGTTATGCTCCAAGCTGAGCTTACAGTTTTGTGTCACCGTCTGCTGTCATGGTAGCTTGAAGGCATATGCATGGTGCCTGCATCTCCAGTCACCTTCCAAGTCATTGGCCAGTCTAAAGGGTACATGGCTTTTGTTACCATTAAAACAGTTTTTCTCCTAATAAAAGTCAATGGAACAGAAGCATTTCAAACTGATCTCAAATCTAAGTGAAAGCTTGCTGCATTTGCCCATCTACACAAACACTAAGGTACATCCACTGTGCAGCACTGCTATGCAGAAAATGGGGATGATATACAGTATGCATCAAATAACTATGGCTGCTTTCTTTTGTGTGTGTGTGTGTGTGTGTGTATGCATGTGTGTGTATATATATTTATATTTATTTATTTAAATTATACTTAAGGTTTTTTAAGTAATATTTAGAATAAAGGACACCACAATGCACATTTACAGTACAGCAAAATGCACCTGCACTATAACACACCACAACAGATGAATGTGAGATTTTTGTATTTTATGTTTTGCATCATTGAAAAAAATGGTGCTGGTACTCTTTCTCGCGTGCTCAGGTGTGCTTCTTGCTCATTCAAAATAAATAGGTAGCCTAAATGCAGCAAGCCTCAATGCATAAAATGGATTTGCATAATGTGAATGGACCCTAAAGATAATACTAAACTACAATTGATATATCAGCTGAGAATGGAAGCCAATGAGAAATTTTCTGATTCAGTGTAACAAACGTTGTTTGGGAGATACTAACTCTGTTTGGTGGGATAGCAGGCAATGAGATGCTGGCAGGAAGAAGACTCACGTGACACTTCTCTAACCTGATTATGCTGACAGCTGCTGTGAGATGGTTAATTGCAGTGGGTGCCTGAGCAAATTAACCCAAGAATCTTTTCATTGCAACTGCTTGCGATGCTCTTTTCCCAGGTGACGCGAGTTAAAAACACTTACAGCTTCACAACAGTCGATTTAATTAAGATGAATGAACGAATCAACGAATCACTCCGAGAAATCTACCACATGTCTTATATGTAAGTTTAGTCTTCTCTCTTTTAAAAGACTTTATTTAACCTCCCTGGCGGTATGATTCTGTCAGATTTTAGATGCTGAAAGCGGTACCATTATTCTGCATTGAAATTTGGCGTTTTATATTGCAGGCCTGTAATTCTTAGGAATAACTCACTTAAATCTGTCCAAACCAGTCTAGTAGACATCCCGGGTATGATAAAGTAAAAAAAAAAAAAAATTATAATATAATAAATAACTATAAAATAATTATAACAAATAATAATATAATAATAATAAAAGTGTTTTTCAGTCTTTGATGACGAATTTCCCCACAAATCCCTATCGCTCAATTCTGCGGGTGATTCTAATTTATTATCGCTGTTTTCTAGCTGGTCTAAAACCACTTTTGACATAAAGGGACCTTTTTTGGTTGCTATGGACAATCTCCAAATTTCAGGCAGAAAGAACAGTTTTTATTATATAAAAGTGCATGCAGGGCACTGGACAGACCACTAGGGACAAAGGGGATGTGTTATTATTTGATACAGTACTGTAATCTGTAAGATTACAGTGTACTGTATGTGTACTGTGTTTTTACTTTTTTGAATTTGACGCTGATCTCCGTTCCCGTGCGTCGTAACGTCGCAGGGAACGGAGCTTGGCGGCACTCGGGCACTGTGTGAATCGAGCGAGGAGACAGATCGCACACACAGCGGGGAGACATCGCAGGATCCAGGGGACAAGATAAGTAACTCTGTCTGGATCACTGCGATGCAATCCCGAGTCTGGCTCGGGGTTACCGCATTTGGTGCTGAAATTTCACCCCGAGCCAGACTCGGGAATACCGCCAGGGAGGTTAAAGGGTTGGTACATCCAAAACTTGCAAGACATTAGGGGTTTATTTACTAAAGGCAAATAGACTGTGCACTCTGCAAGGGCGGTTGCTCCAGAGCTTAGTAAGTCAGGTAAAGCTTCATTTCGCAAACAATAGCCAAATCACATGTAAGGAGAATTTTAAAAAAACACAGCATTTCTGTTTGCACGTGATTGGATGATGGAAGTCAGCAAAGCTGCATTTACTAAGCTCTGGAGCAACTGCCCTTGCAAAGTGCGCAGTCTATTTGCCTTTAGTAAATCAAGCCCATAGTGTATATCTTCTGTGGGATTGTGCGCCATTTGAAAGGAGCCACAAGATGTTTTACTTTACCTGGTTTTGATGTATTTTTCAGAATAATGTGTAAGCTGCTTAATGAGATCTACGAGCACATCCACTGCTTGTACAGGTTATCGGATGCAGTCTCCATGCTGGATATGCTGCTTTCTTTGGCTAGTGTTTGCACACTGTCAGATTCTGGTAAGAGCCACATTGAGAAAGAATTAGTAGATAAACTTGGACATATGTGTGTACAAGATTAGAAGTTGGATATGAGTTATACATGTGAGTGCCGAACTGCAGACAGATATAAAAGACAAAACATAATGCAGCTCTGTATTAAAAGAGAAGTACAGTATGGGTTTTGTTTTGTTTTTGCTATTCATACTTACCTAGGTGGATGCAGCATCAGACCGATGCTGCATCTGTCCCACACCGCCTCTTCACTGAGAACCGAGCCACGGAACACCGCCGATAGCTCGGTTATCACTCCTCCCCGAGCAGAGAGATGCTGCCTGTCAGTCAGCATCTCTCCTGCTCTGCTCCTCCACGCTCATTGGAGTGCTGAGCTGTGGAGGAGTGGGGAGCGGCCGTCTCAGCAGCTTGCTGAGAGGCTGAGACTGCCATCAGTCCACAAAGCTGCCGGATCCAGACTTCCTAAGTCGGGATGATTCGGTGCCTCGACTGATTTAGGTGATGTCAGCCAAGAGCGGACTTCAGACCGTTCTCTGCTGAAAACGGGTCACAGGAGTGCAAAACGAATTGCACTCCTGTGACCCATAGGAGAAGCTCAGGCTGGACTTCTCCTTTAAGTAACACAAAACTCTGGTTTAAATGAAAAAAATAATTATATTCAAGTATGTATTGCTAAAATATTACTAAACTCAGGACTCTGCATTCACTATATCTGGTCTCCCACGGTACACAGAACATGAAAATGCAACTTTTTAGTAAATTTAAACTTCTAGATACCTTTTCTTATCAGCAGTCTTGTGACTTCTATCAGTGTCTGGTTAATGCTTGTAGGAGGAGTTTTCATTCTCCCCTGATTGTCCTATGAAGCTGCAGGAGCGCCAGGGGGAGGAGGGCCAGAAGAGAAGGCTGGGGGTGCTCTGTGCAAAACTATTGCACAGAGCAGGTAATTATGTCATACTTTAATTTTTTTATTTTTTTAAGTTATGCCACAAGGTGAAACTAAAAAAAAAAAACACCTGAAAGAGAAATGTAATGCAGCCAAGACATCAAAGAATGATCAATTACAACAAATTACCTTCTTGTTTTTGTGTTTAGATTAGTTTTGACTGGAGTTGGGTGTTAGAAGAGAGGCTGCTCTCATTTTATATCTTTAAAAAAAATATACAGTATATATTTTTCAACAACATTGGCATTTAAACACATTTGATAATGCCTTTTATTTCCAAGCCCATTTTGGATTTGTGTGATTGCTTTAAAACTGTGATATGTGTTTAGTTTATCTTCCGGGTACATTCACTCGCCCTTTTGTGCTTTATTGTAGTTCGTCCAGAATTCACAGATACAATGGCGATAAAACAGGGCTGGCATCCAATCTTGGAGAAGATTTCCTTGTCCAAACCAGTTCCCAATGACACCTATCTAAGTGAGGGGAGTAATTTTATCATACTCACCGGGCCAAATATGAGCGGAAAATCAACATATTTAAGACAGATTGCTCTCTTCCAGATAATGGCACAAATAGGTAACATTTCATGTTATTCTGATTTGTTTCTGTTTGAAGACAAATAAATGCATGACATTTCATTGTATACAAACATTGTAACGTTTTATGTTCAGAACTTTATTGCTTTACGGTCATAAAGTATGCTTACTGCTCCATTTACTCCTACAGTCTGATGTGATGCCCAGTGTCTATATTCCTACGTGGGCATTAACCAGTTCATCTCTGACTTCTGTACACCACCTATAAAACCAGAGCAGTTTTCACATTTCTGCTATCGACTTATTGATTCGACAATAACTTTGTTATTTTTTTTTAAACAACAAAGCAATAGATAAGTCTTGTGTTTTGGAACAAACAAGGCTTTCTTTTAGTGCGTATGATAAAAAATGATTTTAGTTTTTATGCAATCTATAGACAGAAAGCTTCAAGTGGTTATAAAAGCAGAAGGTGTTTTTTTATCTTAAACCATAAGTGCACCATTCATAACATGTGTGACAGCAGGAAGGTAAAGTCACCTGGTTGCATCCAGGGGGGTAGATATATTTCGCCCAGATTCAGGCTTTACGCCGACTTATACAACTAGGTGGAGAGTTGTATAAGCCCAGCTAAGGCTAGTGGGCTCATGGATGACTCATACCTCTAGAGAGAGGGCTGGGCGTCGTGCAGGCAGGGAGTTGATGAGGCCAGCTGAAGCTTGTCAGCTCATTTAGGCCTCTATAAGAACTCCCAGCTTCATTAGATGTTAGCTCATGCCTGGAACCAGACCTGTGTGGACTGTCTAGGGAGAGTGAACCCCTGTGCGGTGAGAAAAAGCCTGTGTGGCTATTTGCTTGGACATTTAAAACCAGGGACTTAGGGACTAGGACAGCACTAGGCTGATCCCAGTTGTTAGTTAGGAAACCTGTATGTTTAGTCAGAGGTCAAGTTGACCAGGATTTATTTTGTTTATGTTTCTTTTGCTTTGCTGTGTTTTGTCACTGTAAATAGAAAATAAACCGCACCTTTTTTTTTGATTTTGAAAACCACAACCTCCGTTTGCTGGGCCTGTTTTTGTGTGGGGAGCCCATCCCGGGGGTCACACACACCCGCTGCCGAGCTAACCCCCTCACAGTTGGTGGAGAACCAGTGGCAGTTTTTTTTAAGCCAGCATGGAGGAGATACTGAAGCAGCTGGCTCTAGCAAATGCCAATCAACAGCAGACAAATGCAGGTTTGCAAAAGAGCCTTGCAGCTCATCAACAGAGCCTTGCAGCCCAGCAGCAAGCTCACCAACAGAGTCTGGAAGCTCAGCAACAAGCCCAGCAGCAATCTGAGGCCCGCTTCATAGACCTGTTACAGAAGCAAGAGCAGAGACTACAACAAATGGAAGCAGTAATGCAGCAACGTCCGCAGACCAGTGAGGAAAGCCGTCCCACTAATACCGCGTCCTTTGGGGTGAGTCGTTTATTGACAAAAATGACTGGAGAGGATGATCCAGAGGTATTTTTGACCACATTTGAAAGGACTGCTGAAAGAGAAAAGTGGCCTGAGGAGCAGTGGGCTGGACTGGTGGCTCCTCTGTTAACTGGTGAATCGCAGAAGGCTTACTATGACCTAGAGCCTGACCAAGCAAAAGACTATGTGATGCTAAAAGCTGAGATATTGGCAAGGCTGGGTGTCACCCAGGCTGTCCGGGCTCAGCGTGTGCATAACTGGACTTTCCAGCTTGGAAAACCCCCCAGGTCTCAAATGTATGATCTCATTCACCTGAGCAGAAAGTGGCTACAGCCAGAGACTTTGTCCGCACCAAAGATTGTGGAACGTGTTGTAATGGATCGGTTTTTGAGAGCTCTTCCTACTGCCATCCAAAACTGGGTAAGCCATGGAGACCCAGAGACGGCCGATGGTCTTGTGGATCGTGTGGAGAAATACTTGGCTACAGAGAACCTGACGGCCTCTTCCAGAGACACTCGGACTTTCCACCCTAAGACCAGACCATCCCCAGGGGCGGATAAGAGGATTCCAAGGGGTAAGGGTGGAGAGAGTGAGAGGGTGGGAGCTCTACCCCAAGTTTGGCGAGAACAGCCTGGGAAATCAGCGGCTCAAGAGGCGGCAAGAAGGATCGTTTGCTACCGCTGCCGGCAAGCGGGACATATTGCAGCCAATTGCCCGGTTGTGGAGGAACCCATGCAGTGTGACTTTCTGACGGGCAGACGTCAGTCGCTGTGTGCGACAGTCGCATGCACTGCCATTCGAGGAATTGAGAAACATTTATGCAAAATGTGTGTTAATGGTAGAAATGTTGTGGTATTGCTGGATTCAGGTAGCCTTGTGACCCTGATAAAGGCTGAGTTAGTTAAAACAGAGGTCTCTGGGAATAGCAAGGTAGCTGTTATTTGTGTGCATGGGGACACCCGAGAGTATCCAGTGACTACAGTGTGTTTCGAGACCCCCAAAGGTACCCTCTCTCATCCAGTGGGCTTAGTATCTCAGTTACCGTATGACGCCATTGTGGGAAGGGATTTTCCGAAGTTCTGGGAACTGTGGGATGATCCTGAGCCCCCCACTGGTGCCCCTATGTACCAGGAATGTGATAGCCAGAACTCCCCTGAGAGTGGTGAGGACTCTCCGGAATTTCCCTTATCAGTATTGGCAGGGGAGACTCAAGAAACTGGAGAGGAGCCCACCTCCTCAGACGAAAACCTACCGTCTGTGGAGTTTTCTGATCTTGAGGTTCACAGGGAAAACTTTGCCACAGAACAGTTGAAAGACCCCGCCCTAATAAAGGCACGCGAAAACGTAGTGAAAATAGATGGCGAGTTAGTGAACCCAGATAATACCTGCACTTACCCATACTTCAGCGTAGAGAAGGACCTACTGTATCGGGTGGCAAAAAGGGCAGAAGAAACCGTTGAGCAGCTTGTGGTGCCCAAACCTTACAGGAAGTTGGTGTTGGAGTTGGCCCATGGGCACATTCTTGGAGGTCATCTGGGGACAGAGAAAACCCGAGAGAGGGTATTACAGAGATTCTATTGGCCGGGGGTGATGAAGGACATAGAAAATTATTGTTCCTCCTGCCCTGTGTGTCAGAGGTCGGCCCCGATGCCACATTTCCGTAGCCCGCTGGTCCCTCTACCCATCATTGAGGTCCCGTTTGAGAGGATCGCCATGGATTTGGTAGGTCCTATAATCAAGTCCGCTAGGGGGCACCAGTACATATTAGTTATAATGGACTATGCCACCCGTTATCCAGAAGCGATCCCTCTCCGAAATACCTCGGCCAAAACCATAGCCAAAGAGCTATCTCTTGTGTTTAGCCGGGTGGGTATTTGTAAAGAACTGCTTACGGACCAAGGTACACCCTTTATGTCCCGGGTTATGAAGGAGCTGTGTAAATTGTTCAAAGTGACGCAATTACGTACATCTGTGTATCACCCCCAAACCGATGGGCTGGTTGAAAGATTCAACAAAACCCTAAAACAAATGTTGAAGAAAGTGGTGGATAGAGATGGAAAGGATTGGGACTGTCTACTTCCTTATCTGATGTTTGCTATTAGGGAGGTGCCCCAATCCTCTACGGGATTCTCCCCCTTTGAGTTACTGTATGGGAGACACCCAAGAGGGCTGTTGGATATTGCCAAGGAAACTTGGGAAAGTGAGAGTTCTCCCCACAGGAGTGTGATTGAGCATGTCGCCCTGATGCAAGACCGAATTGCACAGGTAATGCCCATCGTGAAGGAACATTTGGCCCAAGCGCAGTTAGCACAGCAGAGAGTGTACAACCGTGGAGCCAAGACCCGTACCTTTTCCCCGGGGGATAGGATACTGGTACTTGTCCCTACGGTTGAAAGTAAATTCCTTGCCAAATGGCAAGGCCCCTACGAGATAATGGAAAAAGTGAGTGAAGTGAATTACAAGGTCAGACAACCAGGAAGGCGAAAGCCCGAACAGATCTATCACGTTAATCTGTTGAAAGCCTGGAGGGATAGAGAGTCCCTAGTCGCAGACACTTGGTCACCAGCTCAAACTGGTTGCGTGATTCCTGAGGTTGGAATAGCAGCCACCTTGTCACAACCCCAACAACAGGAGGTTAAGGAGTTTGTGCTTCGCAACAAGGAGGTATTCTCTGAGCTGCCGGGACAAACATTTGGGGTAGAGCATGACATCATTACCCCGCCCGGTGAAAGGGTGAAGTTAAAACCCTATCGGATCCCAGAGGCCCGACGGGAGGCAATACGGGAGGAAGTACAGAAAATGCTGAACTTAGGGGTGATAGAGGAGTCCCAAAGTGATTGGTCTAGTCCCATTGTGTTGGTGCCTAAACCGGATGGGAGCTGGCGATTTTGTAACGATTTTCGTCAGTTGAACAAAGTTACAAAATTTGACACCTACCCCATGCCACGTATAGATGAGTTGATCGACCGGCTGGGAACAGCCCGATACATGACGACTCTTGACCTCACAAAAGGGTATTGGCAAATCCCCCTGGCCAAATTGGCCAAAGAGAAAACCGCATTTGTAACCCCAGACGGGGCGTTCCAATATAAAAGAATGCCGTTCGGGTTACAGAATGCGCCGGCCACATTCCAGCGGAAAATGGACCAGATGCTGAGGCCCCATCGGAAGTATGCTGCGGCTTACCTGGATGACGTAATTGTCCATAGCACAGATTGGGCCTCACATCTGCCAAAAGTGCAAGCAGTCCTGGACTCTGTTCGGGAAGCGGGGTTTACGGCTAACCCCAAGAAGTGTACCATTGGGCAGGAGGAGGCCAAATATCTTGGGTACACCATTGGGAGGGGAGTAATAAAACCCCAACTCAACAAAGTCGAGGCCATCCAGAGTTGGCCACGTCCCAACAGCAAGAAGCAGGTACGAGCCTTTCTGGGAATCGCTGGGTATTATCGGCGATTCATTCCCCACTTTGCTTCTAAGGCTGTGCCCCTAACCAACCTAACGAAGGGGAAAGGGTCGGTCATGATTAAATGGACCCCCGAGGCTGAGGCAGCATTCCAATTCTTGAAACAAGCCTTATGTAGCCAGCCAGTGTTGTACTCACCCGACTTCTCTAAAGACTTTGTCGTACAAAGTGATGCGTCAGATGTGGGGTTAGGAGCAGTATTGTCCCAGGTCTGGAACGGGGAAGAGCACCCAGTCATTTACCTCAGCAGGAAGTTGAAGTCCCATGAGGTAAATTACGCCACCGTTGAAAAGGAGTGTTTAGCGGTGAAGTGGGCTCTAGATTCCCTTCGGTACTACCTGCTAGGTAGGCACTTTGACATGGTTACGGATCACGCTCCGTTAAAGTGGATGGCTCAAAACAAGGAAACAAATAGAAGAGTGAATAGGTGGTTCCTGGCCCTCCAGGAATTCAACTTCACAGTAAAGCATCGCCCTGGCGTTCAAATGGGGAATGTGGATGCTTTGTCTCGAGTACATGAATGCCTGATTGCTGGTGTTCCAACCCCGAGGTTAAAACAAGAGGGGGGGGTATGTGACAGCAGGAAGGTAAAGTCACCTGGTTGCATCCAGGGGGGTAGATATATTTCGCCCAGATTCAGGCTTTACGCCGACTTATACAACTAGGTGGAGAGTTGTATAAGCCCAGCTAAGGCTAGTGGGCTCATGGATGACTCATACCTCTAGAGCAGGGTTTCTCAACTCCAGTCCTCAAGGCGCCCCAACAGGTCATGTTTTCAGGCTTTCCATTATTTTGCACAGGGGATGTAATCAGTTTCACTGCCTTAGTAATTACCACAGCTGTTTCATCTGAGGGAAATCCTGAAAACATGACCTGTTGGTGCGCCTTGAGGACTGGAGTTGAGAAACACTGCTCTAGAGAGAGGGCTGGGCGTCGTGCAGGCAGGGAGTTGATGAGGCCAGCTGAAGCTTGTCAGCTCATTTAGGCCTCTATAAGAACTCCCAGCTTCATTAGATGTTAGCTCATGCCTGGAACCAGACCTGTGTGGACTGTCTAGGGAGAGTGAACCCCTGTGCGGTGAGAAAAAGCCTGTGTGGCTATTTGCTTGGACATTTAAAACCAGGGACTTAGGGACTAGGACAGCACTAGGCTGATCCCAGTTGTTAGTTAGGAAACCTGTATGTTTAGTCAGAGGTCAAGTTGACCAGGATTTATTTTGTTTATGTTTCTTTTGCTTTGCTGTGTTTTGTCACTGTAAATAGAAAATAAACCGCACCTTTTTTTTTGATTTTGAAAACCACAACCTCCGTTTGCTGGGCCTGTTTTTGTGTGGGGAGCCCATCCCGGGGGTCACACACACCCGCTGCCGAGCTAACCCCCTCACACATGTTACACCCATATTCAGGGTGTAACATATAACATGTTACCAACAGACCGGCCCCCGCACCCTCCTGCACCCCTGCTGTGACAGCTAGCAGGGATTTCCCCCCCCCCCCCCCCACCAGCTGTCAATTTTTTTTAAAAAACACGGCTCTGCCGCGTCACTCATTCACAGTGCTCTGTGAATGGAAAACTACAAGGTTCTGGAGTGGGTTTTTTAATGCACAGTCGCTGCACATATGCCTCCATTGCATGCCTTAGGCTCTGAGCTAAGAGCACGCTCACTATGTGCTCTTAGCACACTGATTGAGTTGTCACCGACAGCTGTCGATAACCTCTGATTGGGAACCAGCGGTATGTACAAAGGCAGACATCCCAACCTGCAAAAACTAATTTAAAGGAGGTGGCAGACTCATTTCAGGGAGCTGACACTTCGTGGGGAGTACGGCCGCGGCGGCCCCTCGGGCTGCTCTGTCTTCTGTCTGTGGCTGAGTGACAGGCCCAGCCGGGAGATTGTCCGGCACTCGCAGGCGTCCGTGAGCCCGCAGCCAAATGCGGGAGACTCCCAAGACTCGCGGGAGACTTGGGATGTCTACAAAAAATTACAGGGAGCTGATCTAAGACCAGTCGCCCTGCATGAGTCGAGGGAGCAGCATTGAAGGGAAAGTGCAGGAATGGTTTCATTTTGGATAGCTGCACAGATCTGGAAAAAATACACAAAGGATTTAAAGTATAAGTTCACCTTTATAAATAAACAAATGCACATCTTTTTGCAGGTAAAAAAATATGTTTTATTTTTTATTTTTTTACTTGGAGCCTGGAAAGCATTGCACCCACGAAAATAACAGGTGCCATGCAGGACTCCTGCAGACTTCTCTGTGTATCTGTCTACTCGTACCTCATATTAGCAGGCAGATACACACTGACAGGAAGAATGAATGAACTATCAGAACGTTCAACAGCGCCATGGTAGTTCATTGAAATTATAAGCCAACAGCCACAAAGGCTGCTGGGACTTGTAGTTTCCCATTAACAGGGGACTGTTAATGAATGATGTAGCCTGGCAGGGGAAGCCCCACACGCCCATGTTTTTTTTCAAACAGTGACAGCGGGTGCCCAGGGAAGATGCCCACCCGCTGTCACTGGGGGGCGGAGGCTACAGTTGCTGGAACAGTTCCACCCTAAATACGGGCGGGACATGTAACATGTTCCAAAAGGTGAACTTAGCCTTTAAGTAAGAATGCACATGACCCTTATATTTAAGTAATATTTGTTCTGCTGAGATTTCAGCTTTAAAGGCTGATTCCACTTTTTCTTTATAAAAAAAAAAAAAAGGTAAATGCATTTGTTTGCATTGAAGCCTGCAGAGCATTGCACTTGTAAACAGTGAGTCGCAGGTGTACGGCGCAGGCTTTTTCACAGTTTACCCCTAGGTCCCCACGCAGATACAATCCTTCTCTTGTGGGGCTGGAGGAAGTGAAGCTGGATTATATTTGCTGTGATGTCGCCACCCTGCTGCTGATGTGCCCTTCAAATTCTCTCTGCCATGGTGGTGGATGGGTCTTTTACTAACCTCCATTCATCATTCCCGACCTTGATGAAGCAAGGAAGATGCTCCCTGCATTCAGGTAAGTAGCAAAGGATGGGCGACTTTATACAGATTACATCCTAAATATGGGTGTAACATGAAACATGGACCAAAAAAGGGGCTTAACCTTCAAAACGAAACCAATAATTCAACCTTAAAAACTAAACTAATAATTCAAAAGGGGATGAAGTGGAAAATGGGGTTGTGACTTACAGTAACCAGTAAGGTGAACACTAATATTCTAACTTGTATGAATAGATGGACAGCTATAGTCTTTTTGCTGTCAGCATCAATCTTTCTCAATCTCTTTTATTTTAATTTTTTAAGAGCGCTTTTCCTTCAAATCTTACATACAAGCAATGTTATTGTGAACAGCAACAATCACTTGAAGCATTTACCTAAGTATGTGCAACTGCCTGGAATGCTGTCATGCTGAGAGCAGGAATGCATTAATAAAAGCTAATTTCATTGTCCATAATTCTCCACAAAGCTACAATGTTAGTAAGAACCTAGAATACAAAGTTCTGCTCGAGGTCATTAGCACCCTTTGTTAACACTGGAACATAGTTACCTATTTATAGTACATAAGACATTCTGGCCCTTTTCTCTCATGGAGCAAAAGTTCAAGCATGTCGTGGGACAATCT
This sequence comes from Rana muscosa, assembly GCA_029206835.1. Taxonomy (NCBI): domain Eukaryota; kingdom Metazoa; phylum Chordata; class Amphibia; order Anura; family Ranidae; genus Rana; species Rana muscosa. Next base: position 48,326,188 of record CM055120.1, read on the forward strand.
TTAAAGACCATTTCCGGGGCTCCCTCCCATCTTCCTCTAACCCATCCTGCATGTTTTTTTCTTACCTTGTAAACCAAGATATACTCATCAAAGTCTGCCATCCCTGTCCCTTGCTGGCACCATTTCCAGTGTGGGGTAGTGCTGCAGATGTGCCCCTATCAGCCATTCCCCTCATACTGACATCATTCTGCTTCTGGATCCCGAAAGGCCCCACTGCTGGACAACCAATAGAAAGTGCCCACTTCCCTCAGGCAGAAGACTCAGGGTTGTGTAGAATGCCACTTTAGATAAATAAAAAGGGCATTTAGATTTCGTTTTTGTTTTCTTTTTGTCATGCAAGTGATCACTTAGAGGGGGGGTGGGAGAGAGAAAGAAAACAATGGGGGTTAGTATTTGCCTAAGGATAAACGTTAGTATGGAATTGGAGTAGGGAAAGTTCTGCAAAACACTTGGATTGGGATTGCAAGCACCGTTATTTAAAATTTCCCCATTTGGTTTTTACTTATTCCTAAAAATTAGATGTTTAAACTGAATTTGCCAGTTTGGTCGGGGGGTGGGGGGAGGGATTTTCCCAAAGTTATAATACCATTTAACGCCTAGCTATTTGCTGTAAGTTGTTTTTTTTTTTTTTGTTTTGTTTTTTTGGGGGGGGACTGAGTACTTTTTTATTTATATTTGTTTTCTTTTTCTGGTACAATGTTTTTTATTGAGATAAGAAAAAGTGGAAACAGATAACAAATTCCCACGCAGGGAATATGAACATGAAACATAAAGGAGTACACGGAAAAGTACATATATTATAAGGGTACTGATTATAAACTGACACCGACCCACCAGCCAGGGCCGGGGGTCAGTGCGTTATGCCTGAGCCTTGAGACCCAGGAGCCAAGGCAGACAAGGGGGAGTGGAGTTGTCCGCAGAACGGAGAAAAAATAAATAAAAATAATAATAAAAAAACAACAGAAAAACACGCACAACAGTGGGGGGGGGGGTGTACAACAGAGCAGCAAGATGGAGATGGGGGTCAAATAAAATTTAGAGTCCTAGACTAGTCGGGTGTAGATTAGGGAGTGTTTAGGACCACCACAGGGCCCATACCTTAAGGAATTTTGCATGGGAGTCTTGGACCTGTTAGGTGTTTTTTAATACAAATTACAAGATTGCTTCTGGATCCACGTTTCTAATTGCAGCTCCTTCTGCAGCTTTTTCCTAATAATGCACCTAACTAACCTCCTACTACTGTAAAGTAAAACATGAATATATAGAAAAGCTATTTACGCTGACTTAAGAATTAAACAGTAGACACATCATCAATTTCCAGCTCCAACGTCAGATCACTGGTACATTCCCATCCTGCAATGCATGTTATTTGTTAGTGAGTCTCATCTCATTGCCTTTAGGAATACAGCAGTACTCAAAGCTGCCATTTGCAAACTAAGTGCTCTGGATTTAGGTACTACAAAGTAGTATGTAAGCCTCAGTAGATGTGTGTTTTTATATGAAGCTTGGTGTGCTTTGTGCAGATCTGTGCAGTAATCCAGTATGAAAATGTGACTCTGTGCAAGAGTTGTGAAGAAATTATTCCGGACAGCTGCACTTCCAAAAATAATTTTATTGCATATGACAGGTGGTTGACAGATGGAGCAGGGGACAAAAAGGTAGACGCGTTTCACGCAAAAATCAGCGCTTAGTCTAAGCGCTGATCTTTGTGCGAAACGCGTCTACCTTTTTGTCTACCTTGAAAGCAACGGCACGTACGATTACATCGGCACATGCAAATACAGGGGATATCTCCTAAACCTGCACGGTTAACTACTGGTAAGCCTTATTATAGGCTTACCTGTAGCAAAAAGTGTGTTGTAAGGGTTTAAATCCTTTGTGTTTGTTGAGAAATATATTAAATAAGAGTTTTTGTGCCTGGAGTTTCATTCAATTATAAAAGTACAATTTGTTTCAGAAGTACCATCATCATTCTCCATTTAATAATTATATTATTCATTATGTTATGGCTCTTATGTTTTTCAGGGTCCTTTGTTCCAGCAGAATATTGTTCACTACGAATTGCTAAACAGATATTTACCAGGATTGGAATGGATGACGATATTGAAACAAATGCCTCAACTTTCATGAGGGAAATGAAGGAGGTGCAGCATTTCAATTACATATATTCATGCAGAAACTACATATTGCAATAAACATAATAATAATGGGCTTAAGAGGATTTCCAGGTATAGATATTTTATACATTCTGGTCCAGCGGCATTCTAAACATAGGAGGTCAGCCACTCAGTACGGGAACCATTGCTTTGTATTTTCTGAAAGCATATAAAGCACTCTCTGATTGGATATAAAGCACTCTCTAGGTGGAGAATCAGGGTTATGGCGTCACGCTGTCTACCTCGTACAATCAGAGAATGCTTTCCATTCATTCAGAAGATGCAAAGCAACTCCATGCTGAGCAGCCAGAGACCTGTGTTCAGAATGCAACAGGCCTTCTGATAAGCACCAGACCTGGAGCCAAGTGGAGATCACTGGAGTAGTGGTGTCTGTGTCAGTGATTTCCAGCTTCCAGGGGCATCGGCCAGGTATGGTATATACATATTTCCAAGCTGGACCGTTATAAAATATCCATACCTAAATTTCCCCCTTAATGCGTTTTTAATATAAAAAATATACATTGTATATTTTATTATACACCCCCTTCCATTCTCCCAACACACCAACCCCTCATCACAACGCCCCTCCCCTTTCCGAAGTGTAACTCTTTTCTGGTAAACCTCATGTTTTTGTTTGGATTTCAAATGTAGCTGTTGATATATCTATGCATAGATTATGTAAATTCCACAAATGTGTGCTATTCTTTCTTAAGATATCATACATAATTCAGAATGTGAATGACCAGTCACTAATAATAATTGATGAACTTGGAAGAGGCACTAGTGCGGAGGAAGGCATCGGGATCTGCTACGCAGTCTGCGAACACCTTCTTGGTTCAAAGGTATCTTTTGTAATTTCTCCATTGTCATTGTCAAGTTGTCCTTTCTTAACCACTTCAGCCCCGAGCCTCTTTTTTACACTTGTTGTTTACAAGTTAAAATATTTAATTTTTTTGCTAGAAAATTACTTAGAACCCCCAAACATTATATATTATTTTTTTCGAACACCCTAGAGAATAAAATGGAGGTCATTGCAATACTTTGTGTCACACCGTATTTGCGCAGCGGTATTACAAGCACCCTTTTTTTTTTGTTGGAAAAAATACACTTTTTTTAATAAAAAAATATAACAACAGTAAAGTTAGCCCAATTTTTTTTTATATTGTGAAAGATAATGTTACGCCGAGTAAATTGATACTCTTCAAAATTGTGCCCGCTCGTGGAATGGCGACAAACTTTTAAAAATCTCCATAAGTGATGTTTAAAAATTTCTACAGGTTACGTTGTGAGTTACAGAGGAGATCTAGTACTAGAATTATTGCTCTCTCTCTAACGATCGTGGCAATACATCACATGTGTGGTTTGAACACCGTTTTCATATGCGGGCGCTACTCACGTATGCGTTGCTTCTGCGCACAAGCTCGTCGGGACAGGGCGCTTTAAAAAAAAAAAATGTTTTTTTCTTATTTATTTTACTTGACAAAATTTATTTTGACAGTTTTAAAAAAATTAAAATGTAGGTCACTTTTATTCCTATTTCAAGGAATGTAAACATCCCTTGTAATAGAAAAAAAGCATGACATGTCCTCTTAAATGTGAGATCTGGGGTCAAAAAGACCTCAGATCTCATATTTACACTAACATGCAAAAAAAATCTAATAAATTCTCCTTTAAGAGCGGAAGTAACGTTTGACTTTGCTTCCACCATCCCAAGCCATGGAGCCGTGCAGGGGCCATCTTCCCCTCAGTCGGCAGCCAGGCATTCATGGGAGAGGACGTTATCTGGTAAGCGGCGGAGACGACCAGAGCGTGGCGGGAGGGGGTTCACCTCTCCCGCCGCCGATAAAAGTGATCTTGCGGTGAATCTGCCACAGAGACCACTTTTATCTTAAAGAGAAACGCAAGGCGTTCCCGAAAATACCAGGGTTATGGCAGCTAGCTACTGTCATAACCCCGGTATTTAGCGTCAAAGTACGCTGGAAAGAGTGTTGGTGCTTGAGCCCAATTCATATACCTGTCACAAACCCCCAAGAAATGACAAGTAATTTCTTAAATACGGGTGTTGCCCATATTTGGGTAATGACCGGTGGCGGCCCGTCCATTAGGAGCGCCCGGGCACTGCCCCCTCTCTCCATGCCACACCCCCTATATGCAGTGGATAGATTCGTGCATAGCACCAAAAGCTTGAATTACAGTGGCCGTGGTTTTTATTGAAGCACCTGATTAGAGCCAGAGGCTCTAATAGCCTTCAAAATAGGGCGGGCTTGGGTCACAGAGAATGCGCTCCAATCCCACCCAGGTGTGTTACAACAGCGAATGAATATTCTCTTTTGAAAAACTGGTCCTCAATCCGGCCAATCAGAAGCTGGTGTGAAACCCCTTTTCCGATTGACCGAAAAGAGACGACTCCTGATTGGCCACCGAGGAGGAGGGAGGAAACTGAAGCGGCTGCCGCCATCGCCGGGATGACCCGTGGAGAGCAGGAGAACGGGAGGCCGTCAAACAAGGGAAGCCGCCGGTGAAAACTATTTCCACCGACCACCACTGGTAATGACATCACCACCATCCACAATTACATTTAGCTTTCGAACGGGGAATCTCCCAGTTAAAAGCAATATGCAGCCAGAAATACAACTCGTGAGAGCTTCCCAGCACCGGCACTGCCCGCTCCGAGTACTGGCCTTCCTCTGTACACCAGTTCAGAGTTATTCCTAATTACTGCTATTTTTCTAGTCTGAGAACTGGCTGTAAATTAAGAATTTGTCCCTCCCATAGCAACAGTTCTTAAAGTGGCGGTAGTAAGAACTGTATAATGAAAAACAGGACAGCGCTAAACCCTACATGTGATGAGAACCTGCAAAAAAATATGTATATATATATATCTTACCTATACAATGTGCAATGTATCAAATTCAAAGTTGCTTATTTCATGTGAAGTAAGAACTACCTTAAAGCGGTTATATCCCCATTCTGAGCAGTTTCCTTTAAATGAACAATTGCAGGTAATACTATTGTTTTCACTTGTTGAATATCTTCTTACCTGCTTGTTTTGCGAGTATTCTTTAATTGTCTTTATAATGACGTCACCCACACATGTGCCGTTAGTCCTAATTTTCCAGCAAGCTTATGCTGATGGAAAAAAAAGCATGGTCTATGCCGGGGCTGCATCATTTCCTAGCCCAGAGATCCCGCGATACTCCTTTCTACTCTTTCCGCATTGAGAAGCCGATCGTGAACCCCTTGTCACTCACTACGACTATTACTGCGCATTAGGGGTGCGCATCTTCACTGGCCTCACGTTTCGATTCGATTACGATTATCATGTCAACGATTCGATTCGATTCTGCGATGCATCACGATTACATGGTTTTCATCCAAAAAAAAATGAAGTACTCCATTTTTTTTATTCTGTTCTTAAAAAAAAAAAAAAAGACAACACTTCCTGCATGTAGCAAAGTCTAAACACAGCAGACAACTTAAAGGAGCTCCAGGCTCTCCCCCCAAAATACTAAAGGAGATGATCAGAGACTGCGGACATGCTACAGGAGATGATCAGAGACTGCGGACATGCTACAGGAGATGATCAGAGACTGCGGACATGCTACAGGAGATGATCAGAGACTGCAGACATGCTACAGGAGATGATCAGAGACTGCGGACATGCTACAGGGGATGATCAGAAATCAGAAATGACATTAGAAAACACTTTTCCTTATTATGAAAATTGAAATTTTGCCCGAAAAGGTGAACTTTGCCTTTAATTTTGCATATAATATATTTTCCTTTTATAGAATTGGTTTATATTGCTGTTAATGTAAAATCTACTAAACATGCTTCACTGTGCCCAATGTCTCACTGTGCCCAATGTCTCACACTGTGCCCAATGTCTCACACTGTGCCAAATGCCTCACACTGTGCCCAATGCCTCACACTGTGCTCAATGCCACTCACACTGTGCTCAATGCCACTCACTGTGCTCAATGCCACTCACTGTACACAATGCCTCACACTGTGCCCAATGCCTCAAACTGTGCCCAATGCCTCAAACTGTGCCCAATGCCTCACACTGTGCCCAATGCCTCTCACTGTGCCCAATGCCTCCCACTGTGCTCAATGCCACTCACTGTGCTCAATGCCACTCACTGTGCCCAATGCCTCACACTGTGCCCAATGCCTCTCACTGTGCCCAATGCCTCTCACTGTGCCCAATGCCTCACACTGTGCCCAATGCCTCACACTGTGCCCCGTGTCTCACTGTGCCCAATGCCTCACTGTGTCCAATGCCTCACTGTGTCTGTGCTTCAATGCCCCTACCTGATCGGCGGCGTCCCGGCGGCCATTCCACAGTATTCAAAAGCCGCGTCTCTTGAGTCCTCGTCGTCTGTGATAGGCGGAACACTCAATTTCCCAGCATTCAGTGTTCCGCCTATCACGGACATCCGCTCATCCTCATAACACAGACGAGGATGAGAGGATGTCTGTGATAGGCGGAACACTGCCTGCTGTGAAATTGAGTGTTCCGCCTATCACAGGCGATGAGGACTCGGGAGGCGCGGCTTTTGAAAACTGCAATGGCCGCCATCTGTCTGCATGACACGCTGTTCAAGTAGGCAGACGGCGGCTTGCAGTTTGTTAGTGTTACATTACATCTACTCGCGGCGGCTGCGGCGAGTAGATGTAATGGGGGTAACGCCGCCCAAGTAATGGGCGGGACTAGACATTGATTATTAGGGTCGCCTGCATCGGTGCCGCATCAGGGACACCCGAATCGCGATGCACCGATGCAGCGATTAAATTCGGGCACCCCTACTGCGCATGCGTGGAAATTATGGCCAGGGAATACTACTTAGGGCGGAAATAAATTACCAGACAGAGCCGGAAGACCAGATTTGCAATGGCCATGGCGAACAGCAAGCGTGAGCGTTTACAAAATAATGATTTATGAGCGTAAGAACGATTTTTGAGCATACTGTTGGTGGTATGTTGATTGCAAATAACTACTTAGATTTAAATATTGCTTAAATGTTGTATCATTAGTATAGTTTACTACTGCTTTAATTTGCCGCACGTGTCAGTAATGTTACTGACAATAGCGCAAATGCTTGCCGGAATTAGGCGCAGGTCGTTTGTAAGAGGACAAATACAGAGTGGGCACAGATTAGAGTTGCCACCTGTCAGGGGTTGACCCAGACAGTCTGGGTTTCGAATCATGTGTCCGGGTTTGTGCTTCTGAAACCCGGACACAATATTGAGACAGGAATGTGGCTCGGAACAGGGCCTAACAGGAGAGTTAGGGGGCACTATGCGTCCCGCATTACTATTCTCTTTGGAGCCCCCAAAGGTGTCCCAAGTCTGTTATCCTATAGTGTGTACCAGGGATCTCCAAACTATGGCCCTCCAGCTGTTGCAGAACTACAAGTCCCATAAGCCATTGTAAAACTCTGACATTCACAGACATGACTAGGCATGATGGGAATTGTAGTTCCTGAACAACTGGAGGGCCACAGTTTGAAGACCCCTGGTGTATACTATATAAAAATACATTTTGCAGTGCGCCGCTAAAGTGTTCGGGTTTGGCTTGAAGAAAAAGTGGCAACCCTAGCACAGATGCATTTCTCATGATGATGATTTTCCACATTTCAGTAAAGAAGCGTGTTGGCTTTGAACACTGGTCATGGGTGATCATCTTTTTTGATACTGTGTTGCATAAAGTTTGGACAAGGTGCCAGATGCAGAGAAGGAGTTTTGCTGGTTTTCCGTCACCCATTGTTTTTTACTGTTTATGCAGCTCCACACATGATGTACTGTGTACTGTATACTGTATGTTATATTGTTTTTTTTGTTTTTTTTAGCAGAAGTGTTTTCTTTTATGTACATGCTCATAACTAATTCATATATAACTACCCACTGCCTAAAATACCGTATATACTCGAGTATAAGCCGAGTTTTTCAGCACATTTTTTTGTGCTGAAAATGCCCCCCTCTGCTTATACTCAAGTCTGTGTCCATCTTCAACTTTGTGCGCCTGATCCCGGCCACTCTTCCTCTACAAGTGTGCAAAGTTTGTTGTCCAGGGGACCTACGGCCAGGGAGCACCGTTTTTTCAGAGCCGGGCACCCCTTCCATAGACTCCCATGTTAAACGTCAGTCTAGTCACACAGCGCCGGAGATCAGGTAGGGAGATTGGGCACAGTGAGGCATGGGAACAGTGAGGCATGCTGATGGACACCCTAGGCTTATACTAGAGTCAATACGTTTTCCCATTTTTTTGTGGTAAAATTAGGTGCCTCGGCTTATATTCGGTTCGGCTTATACTCGGGTATATACGGTAAATAATCTGTTTTTGTTCACATCTGAAAGTATGTGTATAAGCTGCCCTTTTGATTAAAACATCCTATTCTGATTTTGCTGAAATCATTTTCTTTTCAGGCTTTCACACTTTTTGCAACCCATTTCTTGGAGTTATGTCATCTAGGTACAATGTATCCAAATGTAGAAAACTTTCACTTTGCTGTAAAGCATGCAGCAAACAAGTCGGGGATAAAGGAGTCGATCGCTTATACCTACTTGCTATCCAAAGGGCAGACGAAAGAGCAGAATTATGGTAAGAATGATGATAGACATGTTACAATCCCAGAGTAAAACATAACACTGCGCCGTAACCTAAAGCAGCCTATTAAAGATCTGCTGGTCATAGTTGGCTTGCAGTTACTGCAGTAATTTTTATTTTGTACAATGAGCCCATACATTAATATATATATATTGTGAGGGGGTTAGCTCGGCAGCGGGTGTGTGTGACCCCCGAGATGGGCTCCCCACACAAAAACAGGCCCAGCAAACGGAGGTTGTGGTTTTCAAAATCAGAAAGGTGCGGTTTATTTTCTATTTACAGTGACAAAACACAGCAAAGAAAAAAGAAACATAAACAAAATAAATCCTGGTCAACTTGACCTCTGACTAAACATACAGGTTTCCTAACTAACAACTGGGATCAGCCTAGTGCTGTCCTAGTCCCTAAGTCCCTGGTTTTAAATGTCCAAGCAAATAGCCACACAGGCTTTGTCTCACCGCACAGGGGTTCACTCTCCCTAGACAGTCCACACAGGTCTGGGTCCAGGCATGAGCTAACCCCTAATGAAGCTGGGAGTTCTTATAGAGGCCTAAATGAGCTGACAAGCTTCAGCTGGTCTCATCAACTCCCTGTCTGCACGACGCCCAGCACTCTCCCTAGAGGTATGAGTCATCCATGAGCCCACTAGCCTTAGCTGGGCTTATACAACTCTCCACCTAGTTGTATAAGTCGGCGTAAAGCCTGAATCTGGGCGAAATATATCTACCCCCCTGGATGCAACCAGGTGACTTTACCTTCCTGCTGTCACATACCCCCCCTCTTGTTTTAACCTCGGGGTTGGAACACCAGCAATCAGGCATTCATGTACTCGAGACAAAGCATCCACATTCCCCATTTGAACGCCAGGGCGATGCTTTACTGTGGAGTTGAATTCCTGGAGGGCCAGGAACCACCTATTCACTCTTCTATTTGTTTCCTTGTTTTGAGCCATCCACTTTAACGGAGCGTGATCCGTAACCATGTCAAAGTGCCTACCTAGCAGGTAGTACCGAAGGGAATCTAGAGCCCACTTCACCGCTAAACACTCCTTTTCAACGGTGGCGTAATTTACCTCATGGGACTTCAACTTCCTGCTGAGGTAAATGACTGGGTGCTCTTCCCCGTTCCAGACCTGGGACAATACTGCTCCTAACCCCACATCTGACGCATCACTTTGTACGACAAAGTCTTTAGAGAAGTCGGGTGAGTACAACACTGGCTGGCTACATAAGGCTTGTTTCAAGAATTGGAATGCTGCCTCAGCCTCGGGGGTCCATTTAATCATGACCGACCCTTTCCCCTTCGTCAGGTTGGTTAGGGGCACAGCCTTAGAAGCAAAGTGGGGAATGAATCGCCGATAATACCCAGCGATTCCCAGAAAGGCTCGTACCTGCTTCTTGCTGTTGGGACGTGGCCAACTCTGGATGGCCTCGACTTTGTTGAGTTGGGGTTTTATTACTCCCCTCCCAATGGTGTACCCAAGATATTTGGCCTCCTCCTGCCCAATGGTACACTTCTTGGGGTTAGCCGTAAACCCCGCTTCCCGAACAGAGTCCAGGACTGCTTGCACTTTTGGCAGATGTGAGGCCCAATCTGTGCTATGGACAATTACGTCATCCAGGTAAGCCGCAGCATACTTCCGATGGGGCCTCAGCATCTGGTCCATTTTCCGCTGGAATGTGGCCGGCGCATTCTGTAACCCGAACGGCATTCTTTTATATTGGAACGCCCCGTCTGGGGTTACAAATGCGGTTTTCTCTTTGGCCGACTTGGCCAGGGGGATTTGCCAATACCCTTTTGTGAGGTCAAGAGTCGTCATGTATCGGGCTGTTCCCAGCCGGTCGATCAACTCATCTATACGTGGCATGGGGTAGGTGTCAAATTTTGTAACTTTGTTCAACTGACGAAAATCGTTACAAAATCGCCAGCTCCCATCCGGTTTAGGCACCAACACGATGGGACTAGACCAATCACTTTGGGACTCCTCTATCACCCCTAAGTTCAGCATTTTCTGTACTTCCTCCCGTCGGGCCTCTGGGATCCGATAGGGTTTTAACTTCACCCTTTCACCGGGCGGGGTAATGATGTCATGCTCTACCCCAGATGTTTGTCCCGGCAGCTCAGAGAATACCTCCTTGTTGCGAAGCACAAACTCCTTAACCTCCTGTTGTTGGGGTTGTGACAAGGTGGCTGCTATTCCAACCTCAGGAATCACGCAACCAGTTTGAGCTGGTGACCAAGTGTCTGCGACTAGGGACTCTCTATCCCTCCAGGCTTTCAACAGATTAACGTGATAGATCTGTTCGGGCTTTCGCCTTCCTGGTTGTCTGACCTTGTAATTCACTTCGCTCACTTTTTCCATTATCTCGTAGGGGCCTTGCCATTTGGCAAGGAATTTACTTTCAACCGTAGGGACAAGTACCAGTATCCTATCCCCCGGGGAAAAGGTACGGGTCTTGGCTCCACGGTTGTACACTCTCTGCTGTGCTAACTGCGCTTGGGCCAAATGTTCCTTCACGATGGGCATTACCTGTGCAATTCGGTCTTGCATCAGGGCGACATGCTCAATCACACTCCTGTGGGGAGAACTCTCACTTTCCCAAGTTTCCTTGGCAATATCCAACAGCCCTCTTGGGTGTCTCCCATACAGTAACTCAAAGGGGGAGAATCCCGTAGAGGATTGGGGCACCTCCCTAATAGCAAACATCAGATAAGGAAGTAGACAGTCCCAATCCTTTCCATCTCTATCCACCACTTTCTTCAACATTTGTTTTATGGTTTTGTTGAATCTTTCAACCAGCCCATCGGTTTGGGGGTGATACACAGATGTACGTAATTGCATCACTTTGAATAATTTACACAGCTCCTTCATAACCCGGGACATAAAGGGTGTACCTTGGTCCGTAAGCAGTTCTTTACAAATACCCACCCGGCTAAACACAAGAGATAGCTCTTTGGCTATGGTTTTGGCCGAGGTATTTCGGAGAGGGATCGCTTCTGGATAACGGGTGGCATAGTCCATTATAACTAATATGTACTGGTGCCCCCTAGCGGACTTGATTATAGGACCTACCAAATCCATGGCGATCCTCTCAAACGGGACCTCAATGATGGGTAGAGGGACCAGCGGGCTACGGAAATGTGGCATCGGGGCCGACCTCTGACACACAGGGCAGGAGGAACAATCATTTTCTACGTCCTTCATCACCCCCGGCCAATAGAATCTCTGTAATACCCTCTCTCGGGTTTTCTCTGTCCCCAGATGACCTCCAAGAATGTGCCCATGGGCCAACTCCAACACCAACTTCCTGTAAGGTTTGGGCACCACAAGCTGCTCAACGGTTTCTTCTGCCCTTTTTGCCACCCGATACAGTAGGTCCTTCTCTACGCTGAAGTATGGGTAAGTGCAGGTATTATCTGGGTTCACTAACTCGCCATCTATTTTCACTACGTTTTCCCGTGCCTTTATTAGGGCGGGGTCTTTCAACTGTTCTGTGGCAAAGTTTTCCCTGTGAACCTCAAGATCAGAAAACTCCACAGACGGTAGGTTTTCGTCTGAGGAGGTGGGCTCCTCTCCAGTTTCTTGAGTCTCCCCTGCCAATACTGATAAGGGAAATTCCGGAGAGTCCTCACCACTCTCAGGGGAGTTTTGGCTATCACATTCCTGGTACATAGGGGCACCAGTGAGGGGCTCAGGATCATCCCACAGTTCCCAGAACTTCGGAAAATCCCTTCCCACAATGGCGTCATGCGGTAACTGAGATACTAAGCCCACTGGATGAGAGAGGGTACCTTTGGGGGTCTCGAAACACACTGTAGTCACTGGATACTCTCGGGTGTCCCCATGCACACAAATAACAGCTACCTTGCTATTCCCAGAGACCTCTGTTTTAACTAACTCAGCCTTTATCAGGGTCACAAGGCTACCTGAATCCAGCAATACCACAACATTTCTACCATTAACACACATTTTGCATAAATGTTTCTCAGTTCCTCGAATGGCAGTGCATGCGACTGTCGCACACAGCGACTGACGTCTGCCCGTCAGAAAGTCACACTGCATGGGTTCCTCCACAACCGGGCAATTGGCTGCAATATGTCCCGCTTGCCGGCAGCGGTAGCAAACGATCCTTCTTGCCGCCTCTTGAGCCGCTGATTTCCCAGGCTGTTCTCGCCAAACTTGGGGTAGAGCTCCCACCCTCTCACTCTCTCCACCCTCACCTGGTCTGGTCTTAGGGTGGAAAGTCCGAGTGTCTCTGGAAGAGGCCGTCAGGTTCTCTGTAGCCAAGTATTTCTCCACACGATCCACAAGACCATCGGCCGTCTCTGGGTCTCCATGGCTTACCCACTTTTGGATGGCAGTAGGAAGAGCTCTCAAAAACCGATCCATTACAACACGTTCCACAATCTTTGGTGCGGACAAAGTCTCTGGCTGTAGCCACTTTCTGCTCAGGTGAATGAGATCATACATTTGAGACCTGGGGGGTTTTCCAAGCTGGAAAGTCCAGTTATGCACACGCTGAGCCCGGACAGCCTGGGTGACACCCAGCCTTGCCAATATTTCAGCTTTTAGCATCACATAGTCTTTTGCTTGGTTAGGCTCTAGGTCATAGTAAGCTTTCTGCGATTCACCAGTTAACAGAGGAGCCACCAGTCCAGCCCACTGCTCCTCAGGCCACTTTTCTCCTTCAGCGGTCCTTTCAAATGTGGTCAAAAATACCTCTGGATCATCCTCTCCAGTCATTTTTGTCAATAAACGACTCACCCCAAAGGACGCGGTATTAGTGGGACGGCTTTCCTCACTGGTCTGCGGACGTTGCTGCATTACTGCTTCCATCTGTTGTTGTAGTCTCTGCTCTTGCTTCTGCAACAGGTCTATGAAGCGGGCCTCAGATTGCTGCTGGGCTCGTTGCTGAGCCTCCAGACTCTGTTGCAAAGTTGCGTTTGTCTGCTGCTGGGCTGCAAGGCTCTGTTGATGAGCTTGCTGCTGGGCTGCGAAGTTCTGTTGTTGAGCTGCAAGGCTCTGTTGATGAGCTGCAAGGCTCTTTTGCAAACCTGCATTTGTCTGCTGTTGATTGGCATTTGCTAGAGCCCGCTGCTTCAGTATCTCCTCCATGCTGGCTTAAAAAAACTGCCACTGGTTCTCCACCAACTGTGAGGGGGTTAGCTCGGCAGCGGGTGTGTGTGACCCCCGAGATGGGCTCCCCACACAAAAACAGGCCCAGCAAACGGAGGTTGTGGTTTTGAAAATCAGAAAGGTGCGGTTTATTTTCTATTTACAGTGACAAAACACAGCAAAGAAAAAAGAAACATAAACAAAATAAATCCTGGTCAACTTGACCTCTGACTAAACATACAGGTTTCCTAACTAACAACTGGGATCAGCCTAGTGCTGTCCTAGTCCCTAAGTCCCTGGTTTTAAATGTCCAAGCAAATAGCCACACAGGCTTTGTCTCACCGCACAGGGGTTCACTCTCCCTAGACAGTCCACACAGGTCTGGGTCCAGGCATGAGCTAACCCCTAATGAAGCTGGGAGTTCTTATAGAGGCCTAAATGAGCTGACAAGCTTCAGCTGGTCTCATCAACTCCCTGTCTGCACGACGCCCAGCACTCTCCCTAGAGGTATGAGTCATCCATGAGCCCACTAGCCTTAGCTGGGCTTATACAACTCTCCACCTAGTTGTATAAGTCGGCGTAAAGCCTGAATCTGGGCGAAATATATCTACCCCCCTGGATGCAACCAGGTGACTTTACCTTCCTGCTGTCACAATATATATATATATATGATTATTAAAATAAATTGATGTCACTATCCTTTGTTGTGTTTAGGTTTAAAAGCAGCCACACTTTCATTCTTACCGGACTCCATAATGGAGGATGCCAGTGAAATCTCCAAGATAGTTGCACACAAGATCCTGGTACGACCACTGTGATTTATTTTCTCAAATATGCAGTTGCTGATTGTAATGAGTGAACTTATGTAACAAATACCTTTGCACAGTTCATCAGCTGACATGTGGGATCCTTACTTAACATGTAAAAAAATTATGTTCTTATTGCTGTCACTTTCCCAGCTGGGGACAGCCCCCCCCCCCCCCCCCACATCCTGTTCTGTATTATTACTGTCTCCGTCACAGGGACACAGACTAATACAATTTTACTTCTAACTTTTACTTACGGTATTCCTTTTTAAATTAAGAAAAATGTTGTACGCTCAGTTGGGCTTTAAAAAAATGAGAGTGCAAACGATTATGAGAACAGATTCTGACAATCATAATTATGCCACTGTAGGATTCAGGAATCAGTGATTAGCATATCTGAATGTTGAGTTAAAGCTGAACTGTAATCTTGGCACGCAACCCCTCAATTTTAACCCCCCCGGAACTTACCCTACTTAATTTTATTTTTTATTTATTTCCGATCTACATATCTTTTTTGCATTGGTGTGGTCATGGGGCCTCTTCCTTCTCATCTTCCTCCTGCACTGGGGGGTCCTGGATGCTGCAAGGAGAGATGCCACGAAATAACAGCAGTCCCGGTAAACCCAGGGCAAGCTGATGATGTGCCCCATTGGGCAAGTCCTTGACCCTGTGGGCTCACAGGGAAGTGGGTTCAATGGCTGTCATTTACCACTGAAGAGGAGTGGGGATGGATCACTGCGTGGTTAGTCTGCAGAGTACAGCTCTGCATATATGGTGGGTATTGCAGCAAGAACTGACTTTTTGTTTTAAAGTAGAACTTTAAGCAAATTTTTTTTTTTTTCCATTTTGGATACAGTAAGAGAAGGACATGACCCCTGTCAGTTTATTTTTTGCCATCTTTGTCCCATTGGGGAGATTTCCCCTCACTTCCTGTCCCATAGAAAAACAGGAAGTAAGAAGAAATCCCTGAAAATTAAAGGAATTTCTTGGGGAGCCCCAGTTAACCAGAACTAGTGTCCCCATTGGAAGATTTCCCCTCTATTACTTTTCTGGGGACAATCCAAAATTTGGGATTTTCTTTTACTTTCACTTTCAATGATGATGGTAAACAGGAAAAATAAAGAGGGTGAATCTCCCTAATGGGAGCACAGACAGCAATAAGAAACTGACATGTTGTGTAATCCCTCTCCACTCTATCCAAAAATAAAAAAGTTTTGCCTTTAATTATACTTTAAATAATAATTCAGAGATTGGCCCATAACTGGGATGGGCAGTCTCACTGGCCAATTAGAATGTATAGAATGCAGAAAAGGGATAGCAAGCTTTTACACTTACAGGAAGTGGCAAAGGTTTGCCTAATTAGAACAGCTCAACATTCTTACCCTGGCTATGTGTGACTGTATGGTTTCAATCCTTCTGGCATTATAGCCATAGCAGTCTTAAAGGGGTTGTAAAGGAAAAAGTTTTTTCACCTTAATGCATCCTATGCATTAAGGTGAAAAAACATCCGACAATACCGCCCCCCGTTTTAATTACCTGAGCCCTCGAAAGTCCCGCGCTCGCCCCCTGACATCCTGCTCTTTTCTTTGCCTGGCCGTTGATTGGCTACACTGGATGGATTTAAAGCAGCGCAGCCATAGGCTCGCGCTGCTGTCAATCACATCCAATGGCGCGGCACGCCAGGGGGGCGGGACCGAGTGATACAGTGAGCGGCAATAGCCGCTGGCTGGAGCGCGCCCGCAAGAATTCATCACAATGCTTGCGTGGTGAGTTCTTGCGGGGAGGAGCCCAGACAGCCGCCGAGGGACCCCAGAAGATGCCGTTCGGGGCCACTCTGTGCAAAACGATCTGCACAGTGGAGGTAAGTATAACATGTTTGTTATTTAAAAAATAAAATACAATTTTCTTTACAACCCCTTTAACTAGGGAATGTACAGCCAAGTTTATATATATATATATATATATATATATATATATATATTAAAACATTTGTTTACATGTTGTGAGTATATTTTACAATCCATGTTTAGCGCTTATAAACTTAATTATCCAACAGCAAAAACAGAGCAGCACTCTGGAGAGCCGGAGACAGATGGCCACCTATCAGCTAGCTCTAAGGCTTGTACAGGCAGCAAGGAACTCCAAACTGGACGCTGAGAGCCTGAGGACTTACCTGAAACATCTGAAGAAGAAATATACTTCTGACCTCACCACTGCTTGCCATTTAGCTACAGGGTCAAAGGAATAAAGTCACATGAACATGTAGAGTATTCTCAACAGTCAGAACAATTCTTAGCTGTAATTTTTGGTTGGATACTAACTGATGTTTTTTTTTAAGTATTATAAAAGATATTTATACCTGTAATAATAATTTGTAAACAATTTGTGAGAAAAATTTGTAATATATGTAACCAAACACAATTTCACCTTGGACACCTCATCACTTTTCTAAACCATCCAAATTAGATAGACCTCAATTTTCTACTCTTTGTACTTATGCTGGCCTGTACAATCTGATTGTACAGTTGCCTTACAATCTTCTCTAGGTATGAAAACGAAGGTAGTGCTGGAATACCCAAATAGGTCATTCAATTTCCATGAATAATTTACTGCATAATTGTTGGTAATTCTAAAGGGGATTGTACAGTTTAAATTGTATGTATTTGGTTAAGTGATCTCAGCTTAAGTGTAGTAGAGATTTAACAACTTACTGGCAAGAACGTTGGTTATCAGATCAGCAGCGGCACAGCTGGATCATCCACTATGTAACCTAGGCAGGAACCATCATGTGCCTGGAGTAAACCACGGGGATAGAGCAAATTGCCAATGCTGTGCCCCCGCCTGTCCTTCACAATGGAGGATCCACTTGTAGCCAGTAAAGGGTTGATTTACTAAAGGGAAATAGACTGCACTTTGCAAAGAGCAGTTGCCCTCTGGAAGTGCAGTTGCTACAGAGATTAGTAAATAAGGTAAAGCTTCGCTTTGCAAAGAATAACCAATCACATCCAAGGATAATAAAAAAAAAAACGTGATGGAAGTCAGCAGAGCTTCTGCTCATTTATTAAGCTCTGGAACAACTGCACTTGCAGAGTGCAAATGCACTTTGCAAAGTGCACAGTTTATTTTCCTCTAGTTAAATCAACCCCTATGTGTCTGATTGGTCCATATTAGTACAGACAATGAGGGAGATTTACTAATACAGGTACACTCAGAATCTGATGCAGCTGTACATGGTAGCCAATCAGCTTCTAACTTCAGCTTGTTCGATTAAAGCAGAGTACAGTCTGTAAAAAAAAAAGAAAAGTCAGCAGCTACAAATACTGTAGCTGCTGACTTTTAATACAAGGGCACTTACCTGTCCAGGGATCCAGCGATGTCGGCACCCCTAGCCAGTTCATCATTCAGCTTTGAGTGCAGGTGCCAGCATCTATAGTAAGGGAAACAAGAAGTGAAAGCCTTGCGGCTTCACAGCCTGGTTCCTACTGCGCATTCGTGAGTCACACTGCACTTTCTGATTGGTCCTGCCGTCTTCTGGGACCTCTGTGTGTCCAAGAATGCAGCGGGGGAAGGAGGAGGGGTGGGAAATGTTGTAGCTCGCTGTACAGTGATCTTACCCGGAAGTGGGAGCGGGTACCTGTCAAAACCAGCTACCCTCTCCCCCCTCCTCCCCAAAAAAGTGCTGAATGTGGCAGTGGAGGGAGGGAGGGTGCAAACAAGTGGAGCTTCGTCTTTTGGGTGGAGCTCCGCTTTAAGTTTTGGCAAAAATACCTGGAAGCTGATTGGTTTCTATGCAGAGCTGCACCAGATTTTGCACTCTCCAGTTTTAGTAAATAACCCCCAATATAAACGAGGGTTCGGAGAAGCTCTCTGTGCCTTTTGCAATTCTTATCAATGCCAGTCAAAATGGATGGGAACAAAGGTGCTTTCTTCCTAGGATCACACTCTGCACTGCATCTATAGAGGAGCAGCATTGTCACACTAGTACAGAAAGTGTGTTAGGATTACAGAACACCTGCCCCTATCCTCGTCTACATAAGATAAGGTGGCGTGTTCAGTAGAGATTACAGGACACCCCGGAAATACTTAGGAGATCACTGGATTTCTAGCATTATCAACAGTAATCTTTTGCACTAACTAAATATACATAACGCTTTAAGTGGTATATTTAAAGCAGACCTTGTACCTCCTAAATAATTAAATCTGAATTATGCTACCTATGCTGCTGTTTTCTTCTGAATAAATTCACTTACCAGCTCAGCGAACCCAGCATTGTCCTCTTCTCACCTTCTACTCTCCAAGTGCAGGTTCCATCATGCGCTGCCATCTTTTCTTTTTTAGGCCAGTTTCCTCTTCCTTCCTCCGCCACCACCCTGACAATTCAGCACAGAGAGTTCTGGCAAAGAGCAGGAGCAAGATACTGTACTGCAGGTTTTTTAGGATGTGGATGCTACTTCCTCCTGGGATTAGCAACATAGGTATCTCAGGAGGCTGCAGGGGGACAGTGTACAAGTCATCCTCACATAGGTGAGGGAATAAGAAAGTGTGAGAGCCGAAACACTTGAAAAAAGGCGAAAAAAAAGGTACTTCTCTTCCGTAAATCATAAAACGTGTTGCCTTTTTTGTAGGTGGAAGGGGGTCATGATAAGTTTTTTTTTTCACTGAATGAACTGCCTTAACAGACTGAAATAAAGCAAATCAGAGAAATTCATTGTTATGGCTTACATACATTTTAAGGAAAAACTCCAGTCAATTTTTGTTTAGTATTATGGACAGAAAGGACAAGAGAACATTTGCCAGTTTTTTATTTAATTTCTGTTTATGTCCACATTGTGGTGTATTTCTCTTCACTTCCTGGCCCAGTGTCATTAGTCAATAAGACTGTGATATTCTCAATGAGTACACAGATTAAAGTGATTCTAAAGGCTGAAGGATTTTTACCTTAATGCACTCTCTTCATTAAAGTGATTGTAAATCAATTTTTTTTCTATAAAGATAATAAACATGTTATACTTACCTGCTTTGTGAAGTGTTTTTGCTCAGGGCAGCCAAGATCCTCCTCTTCTCGGGTCCCTCTTCAGCTCTCCTGGCCCCTCCCTCCTGTCGAGTGCCCCCACAGCAAGAAATTTGCTATGGGGGCACACGAGCCGAGTCACAGCTCCGTGTGTCCATTCAGACACAGAGCCCCGGTTCGGCCCCACCTCCTCTCTGTCCCAATTGGCGAACTGACTTTGATTGACAGCAGCGGGAGCCAATGGCGCCTCTGTTGTGTCTCAGTAAATCAGGAGGGAGCGTCCCGAACAACCGTGGCACTCGTAGACATTGCTGAGTTAGAGATGGGACTCAAGTAAGTATTAGGGGGTGATGTGGCGGCTACTGCACACAGAAGCTTTTTTATTTAAACGCATACAATGCATTAAGATAAAAAAAAATCTGCCTTTAAAACCACTTTAAGGCTGCAGGATCCACACCCCCCCCCCCTTATTCTTACCTAAACCTGATCTCAATTCAGTGCTGTCTGAGTGCAGCGTCTCTCTCCTCTCTCTTCCTCCTCACAGGGCAGATTGACAGCAGCGGGTACCTTTTTCCTAATCAATTTACAGCTGTCACATGACCCAGCTCTCTCCCAGCCTGTCTGCAAGGAAACATAAGCAGGAGGAGCTTCTAGTCCTCTGCTGCTGGTCACATGTTCAAAAAAAAAAAACAGCCTTCGAAATAAATAATATCAATAAACTGTTTAAATTGTCATTCAAACATATATATATTTGAAATCAAATCTTTATTATTATTTATTTTTTGGCAATAACTTGTGAATGGACTTCTGCCAGTCACAGGCTGTGTCACGCCCCTCCAGTCTGTGTCTTAAAATAGGAGAGGGTGAAGCCTCCATTAATCTACATGTAATATCCCACTCCATTGTGTTTAGCTGGCTAGTGGACATGGAGGAGGTGGGAGGGAGTGGGCTGTGATTTACCCTTGTGTATACGCCCACATGTGTGACTCTATAGTGCTCATTGCTGCTCAGATGTGATAGGGAGGGAATGCTCAGTATAGAAACTCACTGACAATTGAGCATATGCAGAGTTTGAAGAAGTGCCTCAATCTAAATAATGTAGAGATAGAGGCGGGTACCATCATCCATAATGGTTAAGTATTAGAGAAAAAAATACCTGGGCCTACCCCAAAGGTGCCCCTGGCAAAAAATGGAGAGGATTGGACTATCTCAGTACCAAAAGATTAGGCAGAAGGTATGATATAAAATATAACAATTTATTAATAGAAAAACATGATTAAAATAGAGAAAAAAGACA
Organism: Rana muscosa; assembly: GCA_029206835.1. NCBI lineage: Eukaryota > Metazoa > Chordata > Amphibia > Anura > Ranidae > Rana > Rana muscosa. The sequence goes on from CM055120.1 coordinate 48,347,184, forward strand.
ATTTACAGAAGTGACTATATACAGGCAATAGTGCAGAGTTGCCACCACAGCTGCAAAATCCTGAGCTGAATTGGGGACATGGACAGAAGGTGGAGATAGAAAGCATTAGGATCAACCAGGTTTTTTGCAGAATACAGAAAATAATCTCACAGTGACTGAGTGAGTATGAACAGCATGTAATACACCATTTATTGATAGTTTCTTATGATGTGGGTTTAGGCCGCATTCACACCTGAACATGGCGTTTTCAGGCAGAAAGTCGCGCAATTTTGCACCGTTTTTTACCGCGCTTTGGCCGCAATTTTGTACAGGTCCAAGGGTCACCAATGTAAAAAGCAGAAAAACGCCCAAATCTGCCCGATTCGCGCGACAAAAAAGGGTCCGGAACTTGTTTGAGCTTCAGGCGTTCGGCTTCAGGCGTATTGGAGTGGAGATGTGAACCATCTCTATAGGGAATAATGGATTTTTTCCCCTCTAGCGTTTTGTAGCTTCAGGCTTCAGGCTACAAAACGCTCAGGTGTGAATGCAGCCTAATGCCGCTTACACACGATCGTTTTTCACGTCGTTAAAAATGCAATTTTTTTAATTGGGCATTAAAAACGATCGTGTGTAGGCTCCAGAGCATTTTTAACGACGTGAAAAATGGGCTAAATTTTTTTTCGAACATGCTCTATTTTTTCACGCCGTTTTTCACGTCGGTTTTTTTAACGACGTGAAAAACGATAGTGTGTATGCTTTTACGAGGGGAGCGCTCGTTCTGGTAAAACTAGCGTTCGTAATGGAGATAGCACATTCGTCACGCTGTAACGGACTGAAAAGCACAAGGCTGAAAAGCGCGAATCGTCGCTCAACAAACTTTACTAACATGAAGGGTGGCGCCATCCGAACGGAGCTTCCCCTTTATAGTGCCGTCGTACGTGTTGTACGTCACTGCGCTTTGCTCGAGCGTTTTTTTAAATGAACGTGTGTATGCAAGACAGGCTTGAGAGGAAACAAGAAAATTCACGTAGAGAAAAACGTCGTTTTTGAAAATGACATTAAAAACGATCGCGTGTACGCGGCATAAGTGTCACTTTAAGCTTTTTATGTTAGTATTTCAACACAGGTCCATTTTACATAAAATCTTTATTCAAAAAGCAATGCAAGTATGCAGTGTACCATTATCCAATCAAAGTCAGATTGTTTAAAGCAGACTTTTGATTAGTTGCTAAAGGAAGCGCCACTCTGCATTTGCTCTTTTCCGGAATGAACAGATATAAAAATGTCACTACATCTTATAGGAAGATCGACTTGCCTTGATTACTGAAGTATTTATGGTTTCTGTTGTGTGGACTCCATAATAAACCATCTTCTTCTTTTACAGCTGCCAGCGCCTATCGCTATTAACAACCGGCCACCAGCAACCTTTTATTTTCTGTTCTACCAGCGACAGCCTACCGCTGATGATATCTCCATTCTGTTCCGTAACCTCTGCCCTGTGTTCAGTTTGCTGTTGTGATAGAATGTGCAATAACTCTTCCTCCATACACTACCCTGTAATAGAACCGTTCTATTTCTGAGCATTGTATATAATTACTGGCAAAGTAACATTTGTTGTTTACTGAAATGTTTCTCAGTAACTTCTACACAAATCATTCCATTGTGCCTTTCCTGCCAGGAGATAGGGTTCTTCAAGCCAAACCCAAACACCTTAGTGGCGCACTGCAATTTGTTTGTAGTATACCCTGTAGGATTAGTAAAAGACCTGGGACACCTTTGGGGGTGCCAAGGAGGGTAATAATATGGGGGGGGGGGGGGTTGTGGTTAGTATAAATAGGAGGGGCTGCAAGGAGAGGGGTGACCTTGGACAGGAAGGTGGGGGGGTGAGTGAGGGGGTGACTGGGGATGGAGAGAGGGGATGTAGCAAAGATAGGTGGTAGGTTGGTGGAGTTGGGTGGAACTCAGACAAGGATGGGAAGGGGGGAAAGGAATGGAATGAGACTTGCACAGAGAAGGGAGCTTGCTTTTTAAGGTGAGAGATGCGGATGGAGGTGAGCAAGGAGGCAATGATCAGGGGAGGACCAGAGTCGGTGGTGAGGGGAAGGAAGAGGCTGAATGAATGGGAGAGCGGCAGTTCTGAAGTGAGAGGCGACATTGCTAGTGGGAGTGAGCGATCAAGCAGCATGTAATCTGAATGAAAGTTAGTTAGGTTGTGTTACAGTGGAGGTGAACCAAAGCGTGGATGGATGAGGAGCAGAAGAGGCTCAGGGAGAAGCCAAGTGAGAACGAAACAGTGCCGATGGAGGGGGACAGCTGGGGGCGGTGAGAGGCCGAAGGGGCAGAGGAAGGGGGAGAGCTGGTGGTGGTGAGCAGAAGAAGATGCAGAGGGGCTGACTGTTATTGGGGAGAATCCCGATGAGATTAGGTCTGAATAATGTGTCCGGGTTTCAGGTGGACCAAAACCCGGACACATGATTCAAAACCCAGACAGGTGGCAACCCTAGCCAGGAGTCCAAATCGGAACCATTGTTGTCATAGCTGGGAGCCAGGCACAATGGGGGGTTCACTGACCTGCAGAGGGGACCCCAGGAGTGTAAAGTGGAACTTCTTAGATGTCAGGATAAGGAGTACCCTTCTTTCCATTTCTGATCTGGGCCCCCTCCATAGATTTTTAATAGTGTAAATGAAAGAATAAGTCCACCCTAACACAAAAATCTCTACATCTACAGACATCCACGATCTAACACTAACCTATCTAACCCTGTAAAGAAGAAATCAGTATACATACCTTTTTTAAAGCCGATTTGACCCGATCCCACGCTGAGCTGTCGTCTGCGGCTTCGCTGTGGAGGTGGGTGCGGAGGACACAGCCAACAACGGAAGTAACTCTTTGGGTCACGTGACTTCCCATTCATTTCACAGCCATTTTTGGCTGTGTACTCTGTAGAGCTTCTGCCACTGCAGAATGGACCAGATGGGCTTCAAAAAAGGTATGTATACTGATTTCTTCTTTTTAGGGCTAGATAGGTTAGGCTTATATCGGGGATGTCTGTAGATGTAGCGATTTTAGTGTAAGGGTGGACTTATCCTTTAAATTGTTTAACGTGAGTCTGTACTCCAGTTCAGACTTTTAAAGCTGAACTCCGGACACAAACTTTAATTTAACCACTTATTGACCGGAAGGATTTACCCCCTTAAAGGGTAAGTTCACCTTTACAGAAAAATCTGTAGGGTGAACTTACACAGGACCAGTCATCAGTGCCGGCAGTACCAGCCCTGGAGGACATCCAGAAGCAGCCACCAGCCATAACCACCTGGAGGACAGCAGCAGCCAGCTGCAGGAATCCTGAGGAAGAAGTGAAGATTGAGGTCAGTTGAGATGCAGGTAAACCGCTGTGCATTAGTGTGAAAGCAGCCTTAGGCCCCTTTCACATGATCGGTCTGATCAGGTCCGCCTGTCTGTTTTTCAGGTGGACTCAAACAGACTCTCCATTTACCTCTATAGAGCGACAGATGTAAACGGACTTGTGTCTATTTACACCCGCCTATCTACAATCCGATCTGCTTAAAAAAACAGAAGGGGGTCTGTCCCCTTCTGTCTGTGTGGATCGGAGGGCCCTTAGGGTAGAGCGGGCTGCATCCGTGTCTGCTCTACATATGCAGAGTGGGCACAGACCTGCCAACTGCCCTTTACGCTCATTGTGGCCCGTGACCGGTTGCCAAGTCGCTAAAGTGGCCCTCGCTCCTCAAAAGGTTGGGCACCCCTGATTTAGGCCAATATTTTTCAGCTACATATTTTCCTATGTAAACAAGGCAGGCAGTCGTTCTGTCAGACAGGAAGAGAGATCTTGTGTTCCTGCTAATCAGGAACACAGATCTCTCTCTTCCTCCAGTGCATCCATCCCCCTCACAGTTAGAAATCACTCCCTAGAACTAAGCAACCCTTTGATCGCCCCTGGTGTTAACCCCTTCCCTGCCAGTGTTATTTATACAGTGTCAGTGCATTTTTTTTCACTGGTCCCCAAAGAGTGTCACTTAGGGGTTGATTTACTAAAGGCAAATCCACTTTGCACTACAAGTGCACTTGGAAGTGTAGTCGCTTTAGATCTGAGGGGAAGATCTGAAATGAGGGGAAGCTCTGCTGATTTTAACATCCAATCATGTACAAGCAAAAATGCTGTTTTTTATTTTCCTTGCATGTCCCCCTCGGATCTACAGCGACTACACTTCCAAGTGCACTTATAGTGCAAAGTGGATTTGCCTTTAGTAAATCAACCCCTATGTGTCAGATTTGTCCACCGCAATGTCACAGTCCCGCTAAAAATCGCTGATCACCGCAATTACTAGTAAAAACAATTAAAAAAAAGTCCATAAATCTATCCCCTATTTTGTAGAAGCTATAACTGTTGCGCAAACCAATCAATATATGCTTAACAGTGCCCGTGTTGCGGCGCTTCCAAATCGCTTTTCAGGCGTTTATTTCAATGGGCAGGGCGTTTTGGGAGTGGTGTATACATCGCTCCCAAACCACCCCGAAGATGCTGCTTGCAGGACGTTTCCTAATGTCACCTCCCCAGTGTGAAAAGTCACACTGAAATTAATTGGAGGCGGTTTTCAGGCGCTTTACAGGCGCTATTTCTATCTCTAAAACGCCTGAAAACTGCCTCAGTGTGAAAGGGGTTTTAGCACAAACAGGTTTGTTTTTTTTACCTTTTGGTATAAAGGTTTTTCGTGAATAATTAAGCGCACGTTCACACTGAGGGCAGGTTTGAAATCGTGGGAGTTCAGCTGAACTCCCACGATTTCAAACCCGCATTTTAATGCGAGTTCTGGGAGCGATTTGAAAGACATCGGTGAGGGTTCATGTACATATGTCTATTGAAATCGCCCCTGAAGTCGCCAAAAGTAGTACAGGAAATACTTTTGGGCATTGGTGCGGTGGCGCAAACCCGGCGTCGCACCGATTTGGACAGAGCCGTTGCCGGCAATAGGCTCCAATTTGGCATGCAATTTGACATGTCAAATCGACCCAATTTGAACGGGGGCTAAAATCTGATCATTTTAGGCACCCCTACCAGTGTTAAGTGCTTTGTCTCATCCATGTAAACTGATACTATCTGCTGGAGAGCTTAAAGAGGAACTGCAGTCTGCTCACATAATTTGTAATAAAACATCTTTGCCATTCTGAAGCTTCCCTCCAACCACTTTGCATATCATTTTATATATACTGTGATTCTGTACTTGCCAAATATGTTGCAGAAATCTCCCTCCACTGAGTCTGGCTGTAACGAATTTAACTATGGGCAGCTGAAGCTGCTGTCTGTTCACTTCCTGGATTTACACAGACACACAGAGGCACACCTCCAGCTCTCATTGGCCCTCTTATGACTCATCTCCCCTCCCTTCCTGGCAAATTCTCACGAGTGAGAAAGAGAGCTGTTCATGATGTCATAAGCCTAGGCTTTTTACCAGACAAGAAACAGGAAGTGGGCTGTACAAGCATATTTACTGGCAGAAAAAAAAATCTTTTACTATCCAAAGTTAAAACAACAAGGGCAGAAGATTTAATAGATGGAAAGTTGAAAAAATTACTGAAGTTCCGCTTTAAAGTATAACTTTTTTTTTGTTTTGGATAGAATAAAGATAAGATTCTCCCTCTCTATTTGTCCTGTTTACCATTATCATTAAAAGTGAAAGTAAAAGAAAATCCCAAATTTTGGGTTGTCCCCAGAAAAGTAATAGAGGAGAAATCTTCCAATGGGGACACTAGTTCTGATGACCTGGGGGGGTCCCCAAGGAATCCCCTTAATTTGCAGTGATTTCCTCTCACTTTCTGTTTGGTTATGGGTAGGGTTGTCCCGATACCACTTTTTTAAGACCGAGTACAAGTAACGATACTTTTTTTCAAGTATTTGCCGATACCGATTACCGATACTTTTTTTCAATGTCATGTGACAGTTTGAAAGATGGGGACTGATAGGTGGCACTTATGGGCACTGATGGATGGCACTGATAGGTGGCACTTGGGGGCACTGATAGGTGGCACTTGGGGGCACTGATAGGTGGCATTTATGGGCACTGATAGATGGCAATTATGGGCAGTGATAGGTGGCACTTGTGGGCAGTGATAGGTGGCACTTGTGGGCAGTGATAGGTGGCACTTGTGGGCACTGATAGGTGGCACTTGTGGGCACTCATAGCACTGATAGATGGCACTGATTGCACTGATAGATGGCAATCAGTGCCTATAAGTGCCACCTATCAGTGCCATCTACCAGTGCCACCTGATAGGCACTGAAATGCTGCGGGGGGGAAAAATGACACAGGATTTAAAAAAAAAAAACTGCTGCAACGCCCATCTTGGTACACCCTGCACTCGGCTGCAGTAAGCAGCAGCAGACATCTTGTTACACCCAGCCCATATAGCTCGGGCTGTGTGTACCAAGATGTCTGCTGCTGCTTACTGCAGCCGAGTGCAGGGTGTACCAAGATGGGCGTGGGGACGTTCAGCCGCTGACGGCGACCGAATGTGACAGCACCGGTCACCGATCCTGATGTGGCTGCGCCCTGAACCCCTGCCAGCTTACCAGGTTCAACTGCAGGTGAGGGACTCGCTCTCCGCTTGCGGACTCCGTCCACCAACTGTGCCCGCCCTCTCCAGCCAGACTCCGCCCGCATTTTCCTCTCCCGCCCTTCCCAGCCACTGACTCCTCCCGCCCTCTCCGGCCAGACTCCGCCCAGACTCCGCCCGCACTCCCCCGCCCTCCCCAGCCACTCACTCCTCCCGCCCTCTCCGGCCAGACTCTGCCCGCACTCCCCCGCCCTCTCCAGCCACTGACTCCTACCGCCCTCTCCGGCCACAGAAAAAAAATAAAAAAGTATCGGGTGAAGCATCGGGAGCATTTGCGCAGTACAAGTACTCGCGCAAATGCTTGGTATCGGTCCCGATACCGATACTAGTGTCTATTACTAGTGTCCCCATTGGACTAGTGTCCCCATTGGAAGATTTCCCCTCTATTACTTTTCTGGGATTTTCTTTTACTTTCATTTTCAGTTCTAATGGTAAACAGGACAAACAAAGAGGGGGAATCTCCTTAACGGGGGCACGGACAGCCATATAAACTGACAGGGGTTCTAATCCATCTCCACTCTTTCCAAAACTAAAGAAAAAAGTTTAGCCTTTAGTTATACTTTAATGCATTATCTTTCTTCTTGTTGGAGATCTTCATTGTCCCGGAATATATCCTCCTCCTCACCGTTGACTTGTTCAGTATCTGCCTGTTCAAATAACAACTCAAAAAATTTGCTAACCTTGTCCTTTAACATTGTCTGTCTCTCCCTTTCTAGAAAGCTCCTGTCCGGGGTCACAGTACTGTTACAGATTAGTTCCTGTAAGATCTTTCTCCGCTCAGTCTTCGACGAGCTGACATGAATCTTCAGTTTCTTCAGTTCATTCGAGGATGGATTCTTTGCCGTGGACGATCTCTCTGTGAAATCCAATTTGCGCTCCGAGAGAGAAACCGATTTATTTCGCGACTGAAATCGTGAAGCCTTTGCCGGGGCGGTCTGACTCCTGTTGACTGCAGATACACCAACACCACCGGTAGGTCCAAACTTGGAAGGAAAGTCTCTGTTTCTAGAAGGTCCATCAGTCCATGAGTGCCGGGGCTTGGAAGGCTGATATTTTGCTTTAGAACTTTTACCCCCTGGCAGTTGAGTGTCACCATTTTGAACTTGAAGTCCCTGGTCACCACTGACCAAACTTTTCCTAGTCTGTAAAAACGAAGGTGAATGTTGCAGTTTACTTTCCCTTCGTATAACCTGCAATTCCCTGAAATCAGGATTCAGTTCATTCACCCCAGGCTCTGAATTTTTCACAATGCTGTTTGAATCTCTTCTGTCTGTTTCCATTAAGTTCCCATCTCTCACAAGCCATTGAGCTGGCTTAGTATTCCCTTTGCCCTCTTTCGTTTCATAGCTCCTCCTGGCTCTTTCATTCCTCGAAACTTTGCCAGTCCTGATTGAATTCTTGGCAGGGAAAGAACATCCAGTTTCGCTCACAAAGTCCTGCTCAGTTTTTTCATCACGTAACTGCAAGACCCCATCACCTTCATCCGCCCCAAACTCTGTCTTAGTTACTTTTCTTCTCCGGTGATCGGGATCTGAAATTTCACTCTTGAAAACCTGCCTGGACAGAGGCAGTGTTTTATTCTCTGGGGACCTACCACCCACGTTCGTTTTGTTTAAATCCACAATTCTGACATCTCCCTGTACGGTTTTTGCAGCAGCCTGCCCAAAATTTGATTGGTAAAGAGAGCTGATCTCTTGAGCGTCTGTGCAATATCCAGAGTTGGCCTTGATTTCTTTTAGAAAGTCCTCCATATCTCGGATGTTCTTATGGATAGTGGCTAAAGAATGGATGTGCTTTTTTGTGACTTCTCGTTTATAAAGCTCGTAGCGCACCTTGGCAGTGTTGTTCAGCATCTGGGCCTTCAGATAGTTTCCTCCGAATGAGCTGAGGTTCATGATGGCCGAGTTCTGATTGAAATTCCTGAAACAGAAACCCTCAGGGCTGCTATTCGTTGTTTTTATAGCAGAGAGGCGATTTTTTTACACCATGTAATTGCTCCATTAATTGCTCCATTTTCCAGGTGTCTGGGTTATGAATTTATCATCCTGGTGCAACCAGAACTTTCCTTCTAGCATCAGAGATGGAGCTGCAGTGTTCTTCCTGCGATGAATCCAGTGCAGCTGGGGAAGGTTTGTGTTGTTGGTAGCAGCAGTGGCTCATAGCAGCCTTTCAACGACTGTTGCTGTCAAGCTGTTTGGACAATTGAGCCTAAAAATGACTGCAAGCAAGAGAAGCTGGTATTGTCACTTGGTCGCACAATGGACATTCTTTTCATTGAAAAAGAGCAAACTAATGTTATTGGAATCTGTCACACAAAGCTGAAATAACTGAAATGCTACTACTAAGGACAGACGCTGACAGGCTGGTGCATGCATTTCTAATGAAAGGTCGCTGTATGCCTATGAAGGAGGGAGGGGAACGCTGCAGGAGCTGGCTGTGTTGGGGGCAAAGCTGGTTTATCCACAAGGCAATATAGACAGCAACCTAAGGTCCCGTGGATGTCCTGGGGGTAGGGTGACCACATTTCCAAACTACCATTCAGGGACACCCTCCCTTCCCAAAAATCAGCTTGTGCTGTAACGAATCACAGCACAGTGATTGGACACAAGAGGCGGGATTTATGATTTCTCCAATCACAAGCAGGGGGCAGGGATTGTGCTCCCCCAGGCATTACCGGCCAGGACAAGTACTGTCAGTGAGTAAAGCGGTGATGTGGCGGCCATTTTTGGGGGGATCAGATTGGCCCCGGGGGGGTGTCTGTGTCATTTTCATTCCAGGACACTGTATTGTCCTGGAATGAAGGTGCCCAGGACAGACCTGCAAAATACGGGACTGTCCCGGGCAATCCGGGACATGTGCTCACCCTACCTGGGGGGCCCTGCCACAGCCCCTATTGTCCTACAACAATCCATGACCTGTCAGATATGTGCGACTGCCACTTCACAAGGGAGGATTCAGTTGTAGGCAGTTGCTGTTTTATGGGGTCATGCCAGTACAGAGGGAATGGCTTGCCTCTGTCCATTGCAACCAAAGGGATAAGAAGGAGGACTGCAACCATGCCTAGGGCACTAGTCTGCCTTAATCTGTTTGGGAAAACAGTAGTAAAATCTCACCAGCCAATTGACTTTTCCCCAGGCAGACACAGTCATGGAATGTAGTGCAGGGACATGGAAGGGTCAACAGACATACAAATGTTTCTCAGGCTCGGTTCACGCTGCTGCAACATGGGATTCCGACTTGTAAGACCCCAAGTCGCATGACATGTGAATTCAATGGTTTCCTATCAGAACCGTCATAACTGATACTACATGTAGCACTACCGCCGTAGGAGCTGCTGGTTTTTGTTTGGGCCTTGCACGTTACCTCGGTATTCATTGTCTAAGGCAGTGTTTCTCAACATCAATCCTCGAGGCGCCCCAACAGGTCATGTTTTCAGGATTTCCATTATTTTGCACTGGTTTTGATCAGTTTCACTGCCTTAGTAATTCCCACAGCTGTTTCATCTGAGGGAAATCCTGAAAACGTGACCTGTTGGGGCGCCTTGAGGACTGGAGTGGAGAAACACTGGTCTAGGGGAATAAAGTCTGTAAGAAACTCCAATGTCCACACAAGATGTAAAACCTTTTTGCTGGCAGGTTTTATTTCTGCTCAAAACTTGGGAAGAAAGGAGAAGGAGGAAGGGGAAGGTTCAGGTACGCGGAGATCACTGGGGAAAAACTTCTCAACCCCAAAGTCATTCACCACTCCCCCCTTGAGTGGGTATTGCTCACCCGGATAGATCCCTCTCACCTGGCCTAGCAGTCGGAATGATGCACGGACAATGATCAGGATCAGTCTCTGCCCACAGACTGGTTGCGAACAAAAAAAATGGATAGTCCGGAATCCTCTGCCACAGGACTTAACGCCCAAACTCCCAGCCAAACAGTCAAAGAGCATTCAAGCCGACCCGGCAGACTGTAAGGTAACTTGAGCGGTAGATCCCTCCTTAATAAGGTCACCAGGCCTATCCCGAGACATTAGCCTTTCGCTAGGTCTCCTCCAGGGCAGGTCCTCCTCTGGTTTCCTCCGTTAAGTAGCTTCCTCTGCTTAGACGGACAGCTTGGGATCCCCTCTGAATCATAGGCCCCAGTCAGCATAACTACCCAACATGGTCCCGGGGCCGAAATCACACAGCACATTCCTCGTGCCAGGAGGGCCACGAGGCGAAGGACCCCAAAAAATGGCGTCTGCCCCTTAAGTACCCCTTCCCGGCATGCCCAGCAGGAACACCACTCCCACTCGGCTGTTTCCGGGAAAGGACACTCAATCCACCATGACTTGCCCATATTTCAACACTGGCCTGTGGTGGTATCGCCACCTACAGGCAACAGTGGGAAATCCTGTCAGGCACAGCCACAGCTGAACAGAGGCTAATCTAGCACAATCATTTAAGTCTGAGCCCAACTATCGGCTCAGACACCCACTAAATTTAATAAAGCGCCCAGTTATTGGGAGCAGGGTGCTACATACACGTTACTGCTCTCTTTTAGCTCCGACTTAGGTACGATTAGAGCCCTTGTGGAGGCTCCTAAATCACATCGAAGTTGGATCAAGTCGGAAGGAAGCCGCAGGCAAAGTGGTACGACTTTGCCGTCGCAGCAGTGTGAGTCTTAGGCCTCATGCCCATGGACGTTTTTACAGCCGCGTTTTTTACAGCTTAAAAACGCCTGTCCATGTTATTGTATAATTTATTAAATTTTTTTTTCGAAAAAAATAAAAAAAACGTCGAGGCTTAAAAATGCAATCGCGGCGTTTTTGCGCGTTTTTTGGCGCTTCACTTTTTTTTATGCCTAACGCCGACGCTGAGGAACGCACTGGTCCTGTTTTTTTTTTACAGCTTAAAAACGTCTATGCCAGGGGTCTCAAACTCAAATTACCTGAGGGCCACAAGACAAGTTTTCATATCCCATGGGGGGCCGCATGCAAACATTCAAACTTCAAAAACAGCAGCACTGGTGTCAGCAGACGCACCATTAACCCCCAGCACTGGTGTCAGCAAACGCATTATTAACCCTGACCACTACACTGCACACTGACCACTACACTGCACACTGACCACTACACTGCACACTGACCACTACACTGCACACTGACCACTACACTACACACTGACCACTACACTGCACACTGACCACTACACTGCACACTGACCACTACACTACACACTGACCACTACACTGCACACTGACCACTACACACTGACCTCTGCACTGCACACTGACCACTACACTACACACTGACCACTACACTGCACACTGACCACTACACTGCACACTGACCACTACACTACACACTGACCACTACACTGCACACTGACCACTACACTACACACTGACCACTACACTGCACACTGACCACTACACACTGACCTCTACACTGCACACTGACCACTACACTACACACTGACCACTACACTGCACACTGACCACTACACTACACACTGACCTCTACACTGCACACTGACCACTACACTGCACACTGACCACTACACACTGACCACTGCACACTGACCACTACACTGCACACTGACCACTACACTACACACTGACCACTACACTGCACACTGACCACTACACACTGACCACTACACTGCACACTGACCACTACACTACACACTGACCACTACACACTGACCACTACACTGACCACTGCACACTGACCACTGCACTGCACACTGACCACTACACTACACACTGACCACTACACTGCACACTGACCACTACACACTGACCTCTACACTGCACACTGACCACTACACTACACACTGACCACTACACTGCACACTGACCACTACACTGACCACTACACTGCACACTGACCACTACACTACACACTGACCACTACACTGCACACTGACCACTACACACTGACCACTACACTGCACACTGACCACTGCACACTGACCACTACACTACACACTGACCACTACACTGCACACTACACTGCACACTATACTGCACACTGACCACTGCACACTGACCACTACACTGCACACTGACCACTACACTGCACACTGACCACTACCCACTGACCACTACACTGCACACTGACCACTACACTGCACACTGACCAGTATACTGCACACTGACCACTACACTACACACTACACTACACACTGACCACTACACTACACACTGACCACTACACTGCACACTGACCACTACACTGCACACTGACCACTACACTACACACTGACCACTACACTGCACACTGACCACTACACTGCACACTGACCACTACCCACTGACCACTACACTGCACACTGACCACTACACTGCACACTGACCACTATACTGCACACTGACCACTACACTACACTACACACTACACTACACACTGACCACTACACTACACACTGACCACTACACTGCACACTGACCACTACACTGCACACTGACCACTACACTACACACTGACCACTACACTGCACACTGACCACTACACTACACACTGACCACTACACTGCACACTGACCACTACACACTGATCACTGCACACTGACCACTACACTGCACACGGACCACTACACTACAAACTGACCACTACACTGCACACGAACCACTACACTGCACACTGACCACTACGCACTGACCACTGCACACTGACCACTACACTGCACACTGACCACTACACTACACACTGACCACTACACTACACACTGACCACTCACCATTAGGGCACAGCACATGAGGGCACAGAGCCCAGCACATCAGGGCACAATCAGGGTACATGGGGCACATCAGGGCACAATCAGGGTACATGGGGCACATCAGGGAACAATTAAGGTATATGGGGCACATCAGGGCACAATCAAGGTATATGGGGCACATCAGGGCACATTCAGGGTACATGGGGCACATCAGGGCACATTTAGGGTACATGGGGCACATCAGGGCACAATCAGGGTACATGGGGCACAGGTCAGCATTTACTTGTTGTCATTTTCTTCAAATGCAGAGTAGCGCAGGAAGCGTCTGTCATAAGTTCACTTCTCTCTAATGTCACGCTGTTGCTCCCCGGCGGCCCCTCCTCTCTTCGTCCATCCCAGATGATGTCACAAGCAAATGGGGATGGGCGAGAAGAGAGGAGGGGCCGCTGGGGAGCAACAGCGTGACATGAGAGAGAAGTGAACTTATGACAGACGCTTCCTGCGCTACTCTGCATGCATCTCGATCTACCCGTCAGGCGCCAGCAGTAGGCGATTGACGGGTAAATCGCTGCGGATCTTCAGCCAGTACATGCCTGGCAGTAGAACACTTCCAATTTGCGCCCCCCCCCCCTTTCCGCGGCACCCCCGCGCTCCCTGCGGGCCATTTATAACCGGTCCGCGGGCCGGTACTTTGAGACCCCTGGTCTATGCTATTTGCAGCTCAAAAATGTCTAGGTGGGCATAAAGCTATAGATTAACATGGACAGGCGTTTTTAAGCTGTAAAAAACGCTCAAAAACGCGGCTGTAAAAACGTCCGTGGGCATGAGGCCTTAATCTCACTGCAGTCATTTGCACTGAGTGGATATTCTTTAGGCTGGGTTCACATACACAGTATCTCACAAACGTGAGTACACCCCTCACATTTTTTTGTAAATATTTTATTCTATCTTTTCATGTGACAACACTGAAGAAATGACACTTTGCTACAATGTAAAGTAGTGAGTGTACAGCTTGCATTATGCCGCGTACACACGATCGGAATTTCCGACAACAAAACCGTGGTTTATTTTCAGACGGATTTTCGCTCAAACTTGTCTTGCATACACACGGTCACACAAATGTTGTCGGCAATTCCGATCGCCAAGAACGCGGTGACGTACAACACTACAACAAGCCGAGAAAAATAAAGAACAGTGATTCTGAGCATGCGTCAAATTGATTTCGAGCATGCGTAGGATTTTTGTGCGTCGGAATTGGATACACACGATCGGAATTTCCGACAAGAACTTTTGTTGTCGGAAAAATTGAGAACCAGCTCTCAATCATTTGTTGTTGGAAATTCTGACAGCAAATGTCCGATGGAGCCTACACACGGTCAGAATATCCGACCAAAAGCTCCCATCGAACATTTGTTGTCGGAAATTTCGATCGTGTGTACGCGGCATAACAGTGTAAATTTGCTGTCCCCTCAAACTCACACAGCCATTAATGTCTAAACCGCTGGCAACAAAAGTGAGTACACCCCTAAGTGAAAATGTCCAAATTGGGTCCAATTTGTAATTTTCCCTCCCAGTGTCATGTGACTTATTAGTGTTACAAGGTCTCAGATGTGAATGGGGAGCAGGTGTGTTAAATTTGGTGTTATCGCTCTCAAGCCTAGTACACACGACCGAGTTTCTCGTCGTAAAAAACACGTCGTTATTTTCGACGAGATTCTTGTTAACCTTGTCGATTTTCTCGTCAAGCTTTCCATGCGTACACACTGACATTTCCCAATTTCCTCGTTGTTCTCCGCGGTCACGTCCAGCACGTACGACGGCACTATAAAGGGGAAGATCTTTTTTCTTGGCGCCACCCCTTGGGCTGCTTTTGCTGATCTCGTGTTACCGCGTGTGAAGTAAAAGTTTGGGAAGAGACGATTCGCGCTTTTCAGTCTTCGTACTTTTCAGATCGTTTTCTGCAGTTCAGTTTGTGCTTGTGGGTTCGTATCTTGACTTTCAGGGCGTCTAGGCAGGTCGTATCTGTTTTACAGTGCGTTCTTGCCTGTTCGTTTCTGTTTTTCAGTTCGTTATTCATAGGCCTTGCTGTTCTAAAGTGCGTTCTGTTCTGTACGTTCTGATAAGACGACCGTTTCCTAGCCATGTCGCCTGGACGTTCTCGTCGTCGAGTTCGTGCTGTGCGTGCGCTTAGTGTTGGTCTGCTTGTTTTGGACCAAGACCAGTCCATGAATGGTGTGAGGAGGAGTTCATGGACCAAGAATTGGTTGCTCCAGCGGGACCAATTCTGCCACATGCCTCTGCTGCGGGAGATAGTCGAGAATAATCCTGAGGACTACAGGAATTTTCTGCGGATGTCTGACCCCGTTTTTCAGGAACTGTTGGCTTTGGTGTCCCCCTATATTGCCAGGAAGGACACCGTTATGCGGGAAGCCACCAGTGCTGAGCAGAGGCTCATCACCACGTTACGTTATCTGGCGACAGGGAGAAGTCTTCAGGACTTGAAGTTCACGACAGGCATCTCCCCCCAGGCTCTGGGCCTCATAATCCCAGACACCTGTTCTGCTATTATACAAGTCCTGCAGGAGGACTATATTAGGGTAAGTTTTCTCCATTAACATCACATTTTATGTATTACATGTATGCTAATGTATGGTAATTCTTTCATCCTTCCCTAATTACCATGATTGTAATATGCTGAGAATGTCCCCTTTGTCCTCATGCATGCTTGAAGCTTTAGATTGCCCCTTTTTTTCTCCTCCATGCATATTTTCCTTCACTAACCTTTCCAGCAGGGGCGCCTGTTGCTCCAAATGTTTGGGGGTTCAAACCCCAATTTAGGAAATAAACTTCCTCCTTTTTTGCTCTGGTGCCTATTAAACGCCCCCATTTGTTCCCTCCAATGCAGCCAGTTCCCCCCCAGCCCTGCACTTACCTTCTTGTGGTCAGCGCCATCCTTCTTCTGTCCTTGATGTCTTCTCCTTCCCTTGATGTTGCATCAGCCAATCATGTTACCATTAAACAGACTTGGTGAACATGATTGGCAGAGCAGCCTGTCAGTGTTTACCCAAGGAATGCCCCCCCCCCCCCTGCGTCCCCTATTTAACTTTTCTGAAGCCAATTACATCCCTCAGGCTGTAATGTGCAAGACAATTTTCCTTCCGGTTTCTGATATGCAATTTTAAGCGCATAAATGCCGCAGTTCTTCATATGTCGGTCGCTTAACAGGGGGCCATCCATCTGAATAGTGGGCGGCATAGACAATACATAGGTTAATGCAAGGCATGAACCTATGTATTGTTCTGAGTGACGGGCACAGGAGAGAGGGGGCAGTGCTCCAGCGCCCACTCTGGACGCACCGCCACTGCAATGCTATCCTGTGTCCAAACACATCTACCCCCCCCCTCCCCATTATAATTTATTAATGGACCATCATAGGGGGTGATGAATATGATACATGAGCCTTCCATTATACTTATTTAAAACACCTTAATAAACATAGACTTTGCTTGATGTTGGCCTCTAATGTATTTTCTTAGAATATACTTGTAATGTTTGATTTGTGTATTCTAATATTTTTTCATCTTGTTTGACTCCACAGCTTCCTTCCACGCCACAGGAATGGCAGACTGTGGCATCGGAGTTTGCCACGCGGTGGGACTTCCCCAACTGCGGTGGTGCTATAGACGGGAAGCACGTCCGCATCGTGCCGCCACCCCGTTCTGGATCCTACTACTTCAATTACAAGGGGTTTCATAGCATTGTGCTGATGGCGGTGGTGTCAGCACGGTATGAATTCCTCTATGTTGATGTAGGGAAGAATGGCCGGATGTCCGAAGGGGGATCCTTCATCCAGACGGAGTTTGCCCTCCGTTTCCAGAGTGACGACCTTGCATTGCCACCGGATGCAGGGAATATTGAAGGACTCCCCTTTGTTTTTTTGGCTGATGAAGCCTTCGGGCACGGACCACATCTTATGAGGCCATTTCCTCAGAGGACCCTGACCCCAGAGAAGAGGGTGTTCAATTACCGGCTGGCCAGGGGCCGAAGAGTCGTTGAAAATGCCTTTGGCATAATGGCCAGCCGGTTCCGCCTTTTTAGGACTTCAATACACTTGGCGGACTACAAAATAAACTATGTAGTATTATGCTGCTGTGTGCTACACAATTTTCTTTGCCGCAAATCTAATTCCTATATGGCCTCAGTTTTGCCTGAGGCTGGACTTTCCCCTGATAATCCCCTGCCGGGCCTGGAATCTGCCCGTGCTGGCTTGCCCCCCCAAAATGCCCGTGAGGTTCGGGACAAATACATGGACTATTTCACGGGTAGGGGGGCAATTCCTATGCCAGGCTATGTCTAAAGATTCCTGTCTAACGATCCAAATAAAAATCTTGTTTAAACTTCTAACTTTTGTTGGTTTCCTGTCTCCTAGTTTGTCTTAGTGCATTTGTAGTGCCAAGTGTATTTTCCTTTAGTAAATACCAACCATTTCACTATGTAACCTTTAAAAATGTACCAAATAAGGTTAGAGCTAGTGATGAGCCGAACACCCCCGAGTTCGGTTCGCACCAGAACCCGCGAACGGACCGAAAGTTCGCACGAACTTTAGAACCCTATTAAATACAATGGATGAGAACGTTCGAAATCTAAAGTGCTAATTATAACGACTATTATGCATGTTATTGTCCTAAAAAGGGTTTGGGAACCCGGGTTCTGCACCAGGGGACATGTATCAATGCAAAAAGAAGTTTTAAAAACGGCCGTTTTTCTGGAGCAGTCATTTTAATGATGCATAAAGTGAAAAAAAAAAAGTCAAATATTCCTTTAAATATCGTACCTGGGGGGTGTCTAAAGTATGCCTGTGAAGTGCCACGTGTTTCCCGTGTTTAGAACTGTCCCTGCACAAAATTACATTTCTAAAGGAAAAAAAGCCATTTAAAACTGCTTGCGGCTTTAATGTAATGTCTGGTCCCGGTAATATGGATGAAAATCTTTAAGAAAAATGACATAGCTACCCCATCACACCCCCCCCCCCTTACCCCAGCCCATTACCAGCCCCTTTGGGTCTTGTATGGATATTAAGGGGAACCCCGCACACAAAATAAAAAAGGCCCTATATACTCTGAACAGCCGTATACAGGCGGTGCATACAAGACAGGGACTGTAGGTTTGTTCTTATGTAGAATCTGTTTGTAATTTTGAACAGGTACATTGTTTAAGTGTAGCTCCAGCCAAAAAATATATTTTTAAGCTTTTTGGAAAACATAGGGAAGGGTTATCACCCCTGTAACATTTGTTTTGCTGTCTGTGCAGTGTGCACCTGTTCAGAACAGTTCACCTCACTTTCCGTCCTAATGACAAATGTTTTTTGAAAATTTGGGGTTTTTATTGAAACAAGAATTGGTGATAAAGAATCAGTGGAGAGGAGACACTTTTTTTCCCATATTAACTCTTACAGGAGAGAATTTGCCTTCCTAGGGGTAGATTTCCTCTCACTTCCTGTTGTATCCTTCCGTTTGCAAGGAGGAGTCGTTTGTAAGTTGGATGTTTGAAAGTAGGGGCCTGCCGTATATACTCAGCTGAAATTTGCCCCTTACATGTTGGTGTTGCCACAACACTGTGAGCCCTCACAGTTACTCTTGGTGGGCGCATTAATGGGCCCTGCTGTGAATTATTAGATCAAGAATTGTAATTTCATGCCCCTGTTGAACAGGGGCTGAAAAATTGGGCCTTTGGTGGTGGTGGTGGTGGTGGTGTTGACACAACACTGTAAGGCCTCACAGTTAGTCTTGGTGGGCGCAGGAATGAGCCCTGCTGTGAATTATTAGATCAAGAATTGTAATTGCATGCCCCTGTTGAACAGGGGCTGAAAAATTGGGCCTTTGGTGGTGGTGGTGGTGGTGGTGTTGACACAACACTGTAAGGCCTCACAGTTAGTCTTGGTGGGGGCAGGAATGGGCCCTGCTGTGAATTATTAGATCAAGAATTGTAATTACATGCCCCTGTTAAACAGGGGCAGAAAAATTGAGCCTTAGGCACTGGTGCCACAACACTGCAACCCCTCACAGATACTGTACTTGGAGCACAGCAATGAGCCCTGTTGCAAAGTATTGCATCAAAAATTGTAATTACACGCCCCTGTTAAACAGGGGCTGAAAAATTGGGCCTTAGCCACTGGTGCTGGTGCCACGACACTGCAACCACTCCCAGATACTCTAGTTGGAGTGCAGGAATGAGCCCTGCTGCAAAGCATTGCATAAAAAATTGTAATAACACACCCCTGTTAAACAGGGGCTGAAAAATTGGGCCTTAGCCACTGGTGGCGGCACCCAGAAACAAAAATGTTCTTTCAAGCTATCATCGTCAATCGGATCATTGAGGAGGAGGAGGATAGTCAGTCAACATAACAGGACAAACTCTCAGCATCAGCATCAGTCTTGAAGGGATGTGACATTTGAAAATAAATTAGTCTGTTATATCAGCTTCAGGTGTTTGGTAGCTGGTGGTGATCCAAGACTGGTTCATCTTTATGAAGGTCAGTCGATCAACAGAGTCGGTGGACAGGCGCACCCTGTGATCCGTGACAAATCCTCCAGCAGCACTGAATGTGCGTTCTGAAAGAACGCTGGATGCAGGACAGGCCAGTAGCTCAATTGCATACTGTGCAAGCTCTGGCCAGTGATCCATCCTCAAGACCCAGTAAGCCAGAGGATTTTGGGTGGGGAGGGTGTCCAAGTCTGACCTTGCCCCTAGGTATTCCTGCACCATGTATATCAGACGCTGGCGATGGTTGCTGGAACCGATCATATCTTGGGGCTGCAGACTAAAGAATTGTCTGAACGCTTCGGTCAGACGGCCACCTTCCCCACCGCTCCTTCTTTGACTGACCGAAGCCTCAGCAACTCATTGTCCAAGACCAGGAGTTTGTAACCTCCCAGTCTCTGGGAACGCGTTGCACAGACCTTTCTGCAAGGCCTCCCGGAGTTGTCTCATCCTCTGCTCCCTCTGCGATGGTAAGATAAGGTCCGCAACCTTACCCTTGTACCGTGGATCAAGGAGAGTGGCCAGCCAGTAATGGTCCCTCTCCTTGATCCGAAGAATACGAGGATCCTTCCGCAGACTTTGCAGGATCAGGGAGGCCATGCAGCGTAGGTTAGCTGAGGCATTCAGTCCGGAGTCCTCTGGGTCACTAAGGACGACATGATCCGCAGCCACCTCCTCCCAGCCACGTACAAGTCCACTGGTTTCTTGGGACTGTAAATCATCCCTAAAAGACTGCTGCTGATGATGCTGAGTGCCAGGCTCCACCTCCATGCTGACACAATCCTCCTCCTCCTCCTCCTCCTCTTCTTCCTGTGCGATGGGTGGGACAGAAGGAACACTGTCTGGGTAAAGGGGGCCTTGAGAGGCAAGGAAGTCCTCCTCTTCCTGCCTCTGTTCTGCCTCAAGTGCCCTGTCCATTATTCCACGCAGCGTATGTTCCAACAGGTGGACAAGAGGTACAGTGTCACTGATGCATGCACTGTCACTGCTCACCATCCTCGTGGCCTCCTCAAATGGTGCCAGGACAGTGCATGCATCCCTGATCATGCCCCACTGACGTGGTGAAAAAAACCCGAGCTCCCCTGACCCTGTCCTGGTGCCGTAGTCGCACAGGTACTCATTGATGGCCCTCTGCTGCGTGTGCAGCCGCTGCAGCATGGCCAACGTTGAGTTCCACCTGGTGGGCATGTCACATATAAGGCGGTTCTTGGGCAGGTTCAACTCCTTTTGCAGCTCAGCCAGGCGAGCACTGACATTATAAGATCTGCGGAAATGCACACAGACTTTCCTGGCCTGCCTCAGGACATCCTGTAAGCCCGGGTACCTGCCCAAGAACCGCTGCACCACCAGGTTAAGGACGTGAGCCACACAGGGCACATGGGTCAGTTGTCCCTGTCGGAGAGCGGAGAGGAGGTTGGTGCCATTGTCGTAAACTACCATTCCTGGCTTAAGCTGGCGTGGCGTCAACCACCTCTCGGCCTGCCCCTGCAGAGCAGACAGAACCTCTGCCCCAGTGTGGCTCCTGTCCCCCAAACACACCAGCGCAAGCACGGCATGGCATCTTTTTGCCTGCGTACTTGCGTAGCCCCTTGAACGCCTACGGAGCACCGCTGGTTCCGAGGACAAAGCACAGGAAGAGGCCACGGAGGAAGAAGAAGAGGAGGGGGTGGAGGACAGAGGTGTGTCACAACCAGTAGTAGCATTTTGGAGGCGTGGCGGTGGAACAACCTCCAACACTACTGCACCTTGTCCTGCATCCTTCCCAGCTGCCAAAAGAGTGACCCAATGGGCCGTGAAAGAAAGGTAACGTCCCTGTCCATGCCTGTTGGACCATGAGTCAGCGGTAATATGCACCTTACCGCTGACCGCCCTGTCCAGCGAGGCCAAGACATTGCCTTCCACATGCCGGTAGAGAGCCGAAATCGCCTTCCGTGAGAAAAAGAGGCGTTTGGGAACCTGCCACTGAGGAACCGCACATTGCACAAACTCACGGAAGGGGGCCGAGTCTACCAACTGAAAAGGCAGCAGTTGAAGCGCTAGCAATTTAGCCAAGCTAGCATTCAACCGCTGGGCATGTGGATGGCTGGGAGTGAACTTCTTTCGATGGTCCAGCAGCTGGGGCAGGGAAATTTGCCTGCTAGAATCGGACGTCGGTGTACTGCTAGCAGAGTGGCCGCAAGTACTTGGCTGTGACACACCTAATTCTACACCTTCATTCCTCTCAGTGCAGGTTTCAGAGAGGACTGAAGGTATAGTGGGGTTGGAGATCCCAGCTGATGCGGTGCAAGGAGAGGTCCGCTTTGTTCTTTGGTGTGGGTCTTTAAGGTAGGCTTGCCAACGAGCTGCATGGCAGGTCAACATATGTCTGGTCAAGCATGTGGTGCCCAAGCGGCTGATGTTTTGGCCATGCGATATACGCTTGAGACATATGTTGCAAACAGCAGCTGTGCGATATGATGCACTCGCCTCAAAAAAGGCCCACACCAAAGAACTTTTTGAATAACGGGCAGAGGCAGCGCCCTGCACAGGCGGAGCTCTGCGGTGTGATTCCGTCGGTGTGCTGCCCTTACGCTGGCCACCCAAGGGCATCCTGCCTCGTTGGAGATGTGCCTCCTCTCTCCTATTAGGCACCCACGTGGAGTCAGTGACCTCATCATCCCCTCCCTCCTCATCACTGGAGCCAATCTGGCAGTATGCTGCAGCTGCTGGAACATGACTGCCAGATTGGTGTCCTTCTTGAGCATCCCCTCTCTCTGCTCTCACGCTACTGCCTTCCTCTAGCTGGGTATCATTATCAGACCCTTCGAAACGCTGGGCATCCTCCTCGAGCATGTACCCAACACTGTGCTCAAACAGTTCGGGGGACTCCTCAGGAGGAGGACATGGTGGGTCTAGAGAAGGAGTGACTGATGATGACATTGATACCAGGGAAGAGGACGCTTTGGCAGCTGCTTTGCCAGTACCCTGAGCCTGGGTGAGAGAGGATGAGGAGGATGAGGAGGGCTTGGTCATCCACTCTACCAAGTCTTCGGCATGATGTGGCTCAACATGTCCAGCTGCCGAAAAGAAGGACAAGCGTGTCCCATGGCCATGTGCTGATGACAATGCACCGCGTCCACGACCAGCACTGTTGCCCCCAGACACAGAGCCTGCTTGCCCTCTTTTATTGGCTCCTGACTGTCTGCCTCTCCTTGTTTGCCTTCCAGACATTCTAATGGCCTGCAGGGAGATGGGAAAACCAGCAATAAGGGCTAGCTTCAGGTGTATACTGTGCAGGAGGCTTAGCAACAATGACACTGACACTGTCCCCTGCCTATCCTTCTCTCTCCCTGCACACAAGGTTTAGCAAAGAATAGGACACTGACACTGTCGACTGCCTATCCTTGTCTGTCCCTACACACAAGGTTTAGCAATATGGTTCAGCACACTAGGTTTAGCAAAGAATATGACACTGACACTCTCGACTGCCTATCCTTGTCTGTCCCTACACACAAGGTTTAGCAATATGGTTCAGCACACTAGGTTTAGCAAAGATTATGACACTGACACTCTCGACTGCCTATCCTTTCTGTCCCTACACACAAGGTTTAGCAATATGGTTCAGCGCACTAGGTTTAGCAAAGATTATGACACTGACACTCTCGACTGCCTATCCTTGTCTGTCCCTACACACAAGGTTTAGCAATATGGTTCAGCGCACTAGGTTTAGCAAAGATTATGACACTGACACTCTCGACTGCCTATCCTTGTCTGTCCCTACACACAAGGTTTAGCAATATGGTTCAGCACACTAGGTTTAGCAAAGATTATGACACTGACACTCTCGACTGCCTATCCTTGTCTGTCCCTACACACAAGGTTTAGCAATATGGTTCAGTGCACTAGGTTTAGCAAAGATTATGACACTGACACTCTCGACTGCCTATCCTTGTCTGTCCCTACACACAAGGTTTAGCAATATGGGTTAGCGCACTAGGTTTAGCAAAGATTATGACACTGACACTCTCGACTGCCTATCCTTGTCTGTCCCTACACACAAGGTTTAGCAATATGGTTCAGCACACTAGGTTTAGCAAAGATTATGACACTGACACTCTCGACTGCCTATCCTTGTCTGTCCCTACACACAAGGTTTAGCAATATGGTTCAGCGCACTAGGTTTAGCAAAGATTATGACACTGACACTCTCGACTGCCTATCCTTTTCTGTCCCTACACACAAGGTTTAGCAATATGGTTCAGCACACTAGGTTTAGCAAAGATTATGACACTGACACTCTCGACTGCCTATCCTTGTCTGTCCCTACACACAAGGTTTAGCAATATGGTTCAGCACACTAGGTTTAGCAAAGATTATGACACTGACACTCTCGACTGCCTATTCTTGTCTGTCCCTACACACAAGGTTTAGCAATATGGTTCAGCACACTAGGTTTAGCAAAGATTATGACACTGACACTCTCGACTGCCTATCCTTGTCTGTCCCTACACACAAGGTTTAGCAATATGGTTCAGCGCACTAGGTTTAGCAAAGATTATGACACTGACACTCTCGACTGCCTATCCTTGTCTGTCCCTACACACAAGGTTTAGCAATATGGTTCAGCACACAAGGTTTAGCAAAGGATATGACACTGACACTCTCCCTGCCTATCCTTGTCTGTCCCTACACACAAGGTTTAGCAATATGGTTCAGCACACTAGGTTTAGCAAAGATTATGACACTGACACTCTCGACTGCCTATCCTTGTCTGTCCCTACACACAAGGTTTAGCAATATGGTTCAGCGCACTAGGTTTAGCAAAGATTATGACACTGACACTCTCGACTGCCTATCCTTTTCTGTCCCTACACACAAGGTTTAGCAATATGGTTCAGCACACTAGGTTTAGCAAAGATTATGACACTGACACTCTCGACTGCCTATCCTTGTCTGTCCCTACACACAAGGTTTAGCAATATGGTTCAGCACACTAGGTTTAGCAAAGATTATGACACTGACACTCTCGACTGCCTATTCTTGTCTGTCCCTACACACAAGGTTTAGCAATATGGTTCAGCACACTAGGTTTAGCAAAGATTATGACACTGACACTCTCGACTGCCTATCCTTGTCTGTCCCTACACACAAGGTTTAGCAATATGGTTCAGCGCACTAGGTTTAGCAAAGATTATGACACTGACACTCTCGACTGCCTATCCTTTTCTGTCCCTACACACAAGGTTTAGCAATATGGTTCAGCACACAAGGTTTAGCAAAGGATATGACACTGACACTCTCCCTGCCTATCCTTCTCTGTCCCTACAAACAAGGTTTAGCAAAGATTATGACACTGACACTCTCGACTGCCTATCCTTGTCTGTCCCTACACACAAGGTTTAGCAATATGGTTCAGCACACAAGGTTTAGCAAAGATTATGACACTGACACTCTCGACTGCCTATCCTTGTCTGTCCCTACACACAAGGTTTAGCAATATGGTTCAGCACACAAGGTTTAGCAAAGGATATGACACTGACACTCTCCCTGCCTATCCTTCTCTGTCCCTACAAACAAGGTTTAGCAAAGATTATGACACTGACACTCTCGACTGCCTATCCTTGTCTGTCCCTACACACAAGGTTTAGCAATATGGTTCAGCACACAAGGTTTAGCAAAGAATATGACACTGACACTCTCCCTGCCTATCCTTGTCTGTCCCTACACACAAGGTTTAGCAATATGGTTCAGCACACAAGGTTTAGCAAAGAATATGAAACTGACACTCTCCCTGCCTATCCTTCTCTGTCCCTACAAACAAGGTTTAGCAAAGAATATGACACTGACACTCTCCCTACCTATCCTTGTCTGTCCCTACACACAAGGTTTAGCAATATGGTTCAGCACACAAGGTTTAGCAAAGAATATGACACTGACACTCTCCCTGCCTATCCTTGTCTGTCCCTACACACAAGGTTTAGCAATATGGTTCAGCACACAAGGTTTAGCAAAGAATATGAAACTGACACTCTCCCTGCCTATCCTTCTCTGTCCCTACAAACAAGGTTTAGCAAAGAATATGACACTGACACTCTCCCTACCTATCCTTCTCTGTCCCTACACACAAGGTTTAGCAAAGAAAAAATATGACACTGTCCCTGCCTATCCTTCTCTTTCCCTGCGCCGGAACACACTACACGAGGCCGCCGCGCTGGCGGCCTTTTATAGTGTGGGGCGTGTACTAAACCCCCTCAGCAATAATTGGCCACAGGCATCCTGCCTGTGGCCAATCATTGCTCTCCTTGCTGCCGGCGCTGTGATTGGCCAAGCATGCAGGGTCACAGTGCATGCTTGGCCAATCACAGCGCCGGGATTACACTGCGATGGCGCAGTGTATTGTGGGCCGTTCGCGTCACTCGAATTTGGCGCGAACGGCCCAAATCGTTCGTTGTTCGCCGAACGCGCGAACAGCCGATGTTCGAGTCGAACCTATGTTCGACTCGAACACCGAGCTCATCCCTAGTTAGAGCATATTAGAAAAAGAAGCTACACGTTGTTTGTGTTCAAATATTTTACTATGTGCAAATTCACACACCTTTTTTTTTTATTTTACATTTTTTGTTTGCCTGGCCACAAACCGGCAATTGTTTTCTTAGGAAAATACAAAAACAACAGTTGCATTCCAAAAATTACAAAATTGGATACCTCGGAGCAATCTGAGACATTCACTTACACAAACTATATGTCTCTATGTGCCCGTCCTAATATGGGGTCCTGCCACCCCTTGCCCAGCCAAAAATTGAATATGCACACAATTGGGATTATTTTCCTATAGGGATTTTAGACTCCTGATCCCTATTGTCAACATGTGCTATCTGCCATCAGGGGTGATCAATGGACGTGTTTTGGGGGTGCAACCCCTTCCTCAGTTCACCTACTTTAGATACGAGGAAGGGGTTGCACCCCCAAAAGACGTACATGGATATCCCCTGATGGCAGATAGCACATGTTGACACACTGTGTGCAGATTAAATTTTTGGCTGGTTTGATTGTCAAAAAGTTTTTTAAAAGTTGAAGAAGAAACATGAAAAAAAGGGGGTTGGGATGCCTTATTGAATTCTCCCCAAAACATCGAGAATGTCTTTAAATGTTTGATCCATCACATGAATTCTTTCTTTAATTTTGTCCAGTTCCGTGCTACATTCCATCACTTGCTGGATGAGGCGGAGGGCACTGTCAGCAGAGAAACCTGTACTATCCTTCACCCCAACATTCACATCCCCTAAAAACAAAATAAAAAGGTATTATAACTCTGCAGGCCTACCTCTCTTACCTGAAGCTGTGGTGACAGATACTGACCTGTTGGGGTGACCAGTTCCACAACGTCATCCACCTCTCCTTCCTGCACTTCTCCTTCCTCCACCTCAACTTCCTCCACATCTTTAAGTTGTTGGTCTTTTGGAGTTTGGGGTTGTTGTGAAGCTGTGGGGTTCCTGTGCTCCCTGGAGTGTCCTCCTCCCAGTCTTCTCTCCCCTATGAGAATCAAACAAAAGGTAGAGTTATCACACAGAAATTCTCTATGTAAACAAAAAAAAACAGGCTAAATTGCTTGGAAGTGGGGTACAAGTGTGTGTTTGGGCGGAAGTTAAAGATGAATACATTATTTCTGACCAAGAATATGTTTAGTATTCACCTTTGTCTGTTATTTTTTAGACATGTAGGCAACACAAAAATTCTCTGATGCACCTGTGTGGGACACCCAAAAAAGGCGGGTCTGGTGGCCCACACTATAGTGCTTCAAAGTACAGATGTGTAAGCAGCTGCTGAGTGTCCTCTCCTTTACACAGTTTACAGTTTGCATTTCATTCTCTTTACAAACACATCATCTAGCCTAAAACTTGGTGCCCCAAATTTCCCAAAAAATGGCAGATGTCTAATTACTTTTGTGGCTGTAAAATAAGCCAAAACAGCGGATAGTGGCCGAACGAAGTGTCTGTAACGTTACGAACGATTACTGTGCCCAACCAAGTTCAAAATATTACATTTTGGAAGGGAGTCCAATAAGAAAAAAAAACTAAACCAGCAACATGTCAGCTTAGAAAAGGATTAATAGCATAAAAGTGTACATTTTACTTACTTTTTGCGAGCATTCTCTTAATGCTCCTTAACTGCTCTGGCTCCCTCAGTTTGAGGTCTGACCACCTCTTTCTGAGCTGCTCATTTGAGCGTTTCACCCCGAAATTCGTCTTCAGACTCTTCACGACTTTAGTGAGGATTTTGGCCTTCCTTCTATTTGGTTTGCTATACGGCCCATGCTTTGCGTCATAATCAGACTTGAGCAAGATGTCCACCATCTCCGCCATCTCGGCAAAAGACATATTCGATGCCTTGAATCTCCTCCTTGATCGTGACCTTTCCTCGGTCTCCGGGCTTGTCTCCTCCTCGTTAGTTGCGGAATTATCAGACACCTGCTGTAACTCCGCCATATCTGTCTGCGCGCCGAAAGAGAAGGGGCGGGGAAAAGATGTTAGTTAGAACGTCATGGGCGGGCGACGTGTGCGGAGCGACGTGTTCGTATTTTGACGCATGCGTGGTGTGTATATAGCAAACACACATGTGACTATAGTACGTTCGGTGTGCGGAGAGAGAAGTTCAAGTGACGGACGTGCGAACGAAGGTATGTGATTTTGAGACTGTGCCAAATTGTTGGCCTATACTGTCTTGAGAATGTTGTAGGATATATATGGTGACTACGATGTTAAGGAGGTTAGACTGTTTGCCTCACATTAGTTATATATTATTTATTTAACTTGCAGATACAATATGAATGTCTTTATTAGCGACAAAGAGTTCCTGGCGGAATTTATTGACCGGGTAAGGGAGCTGCCGGCTCTGTGGGAGACGAAAAACACCATCCACAAAAAAAGAGGGGTGAGAAAAGCAGCACTGGAGAAGCTGCTCCCATTTGTGCAGACCAAGGTGCCCACAGCCACAGCAAAACAAGTGGACACTAAAATTGGGAGCTTGAGAGGCACCTACAGGACTGAACGCTCTAAGGTCCTGGCTTCTCAGAGGTCAGGAGCAGCAGCAGATGATGTTTATGTCCCGATTTTGTGGTACTACAGCAGGATGTCCTTCCTGGATGACCACATTGAGGCAAGGCCATCACTCTCCACTTTTCCCCCCAGACTTCCCTGCAGCCAACCTGAGCCTTCTCTGGAGCAAGAGGAGGCAGCCATCCTGGATGATCCTGATTTGGCCATCTGGAGCCAGGTATAGTATTAAATGAAAATGTATTGGGATAAAATTAATGTTTGCCAAATATGTCAAGATGAGAAACATACAATATTTTGGCTTCCACAAGTGAAATCAAGATCTCGAGACATTAGTCTGCACTTAATTGGGTGCTAAATAGTCAATCTGATGTAGGTGTAAATTAGAAAAAATGATTTCTGGATTTACATTCTAATTGCTTCAATCATGTTTATAAAGTTTGCTGCAAAGATTAAACCAACATATTAAACTATGTCCCTTTTTCATACACAGGATGAAATCAGCCAGGAGGAGGGTCTGGAAACTGTCAGGCAGGAGGAGGAAGGGCCCAGTGGCAGCCAGGAGGAGGCAGGGCCCACTGTGAGCCAGGAGGAGGCAGGGCCCAGTGGCAGCCAGGAGGTGGCAGGGCCCAGTGGCAGCCAGGAGGTGGCAGGGCAAAGGAGAAGCCCCAGATCCCAGGTGCCTCCCATCCGGCTTCCCAAAAGAGGCAGGAGGGACAGGACCACCAGTGAGGCAGCAATGGCCCTTATTAAAGAGGCCCATGCCACCCTCAAAGAGACCACATCCCCTGAAGAGGCCATTGCCGGCCTAGTGGAGGCAAAGTTCAAGGTGATGAGCATGGAGCAACGCCTCCTATGCGAGCCCCTGCTCATCACCTTGCTCAACAAGGGGGTGATGGGATAAATTACCCCCAATACCGCCATTTGTGAGGTGGCACAACTGTCCCAACCTCAACCTCCTCCTCCACCTCCACATTCTTCTTCTGCCCCACCCCCTTCTCCTCCACCTCCTCCTCCTCCTGACAGGAGTACCCCTCCAGTGGCCCAGCCTCCAGCCAAACGAAGAAGGAAGGCTGCAGGAAAGGCTTCAGGAAAGGTTGCAGGGAAGGTTGCCAGGAAGACGAGGAAGTGATGGCCTTGCTTCATTGTGGTCGGACAGAAGGCAGCCTGTTGTAGTACCACACACTTGGGACATATATCTCACCTGCTGCTGTTCCTGACCTCTGGGAGGCCAGCATCAGATTGTGCTCAGAAATGTTGGCCTTCTCAAGCTCCCAATTTTAGTGTCCACACAGGGTTGCTGTGTGCTCTGGGGTCCCTGGGATGCACAAATGGCAGCAGCTTCTCCAGCGCTGCCTTCTCTTTATTTTAGTTCAAACATGAATAAATGTTATTTTTCTTTAAGTTCATACTTGACTATGTGTATTTGTAAAAATGTAAAATCTAGCTTTGGAGTAAGCAGATACATTTGACTGACAAAAAAAGGGACAGATACCAACCCCCCAAAAAAATAACGAAATCGTATTTCCCAAAAAAGGGTGTAAAATTTAAATAATATATATTAAAAGATTCAATGGGAGATCACAACCAAAACATTGCAAAATTACAATTAACATCAGTTTGAAAAATATCAAAGTTTTAAATATTCCTAAAAACTTGCACGATATAATACACATAAATCTTCTTAAGAGCAGCATGAAAAAGGTTAAAAAAAGATAGTCATAACTCTGTGTGAATATCAGCAGCAAAAGAAGTTCATTCGTTTGGATTAATGTAACATTCTAACGAAGATTTCAATGCCCAACATTTAAACGATGCAAACATTTGGAGCGTGACGAATGTGCTATCTCCATTACGAAGGCTTGTTTTACCAGAAGATGCGCTCCCATCTCATAGTTGCTTGTGAGCATGCGCGCTTTTGGAAAAGTCGTAAAAGCATACACACGAACCATTTTCTCGTCACAAAACAGGCCGACGAGAAACACGACAAGGAAATCTGGAATCCTGACGAGAAAATAGAGAGCAGGTTCTCTATTTTCTCGTCGAGATTCACGGCAATTTTCTCGTCGTAAAACCATACACACGAACGGTTTTCTCGACAAAAAAGCTCACGCGGCACTTTTCTTGCCGGTTTTGGACGAGAAACTCGGTCGTGTGTACGAGGCTTCACTCTCTCATACTGGTCACTGGAAGTTCAACATGGCACCTCATGGCAAAGAACTCTCTGAGGATCTGAAAAAAAGAATTGTTGCTCTTCATAAAGATGGCCTAGGCTATAAGAAGATTGCCAAGACCCTGAAACTGAGCTGCAGCACGGTGGCCAAGACCATACAGCTGTTTAACAGGGCAGGTTCCACTCAGAACAGGCCTCGCCATGGTCGACCAAAGAAATTGAGTGCACGTGCTCAGCGTCATATCCAGACACTAGTAATTTAAAATTGCCACTGGCTGCAAAAGGGTTAAAGCAGGGGTGCCCAACCTTTTGAAGAGCAAGGGCCACTTAAGCGACTTGGTAACCAGTCACGGGCCACAATGAGCGGAGCGGGTGGATGGCAGCCCACTAGGCTCTATAGAGCCCACTCTACTCTCTTTTTATTTTTTGCGGATCGGATTGGAGGTAGGCGTTTGTAAACGGACACAAGTCCATTTACAACTTCCACTCCTTAGAGGTGAATGGAGGGTCCGATTTGGACGAACTGACCGTGTGAAAGGGGCCTAAAGCTGCCTTCACACTGATGCACTGTTGTTTACCCGCATCACGGGTGCAGCACAGTTCACCTTTGGCTTTCCTGCAGGTTACCTGCACTTTGTCATAGACTTCTATTATATCCTGTAGGCATGGTGCACTTTCAGAAAGCACACCAACCTCGCAGGTAATAGAAGTCTATGGCTCAGTGCAGGTAACCCACAGGTGCACTTCTCTGCACCTGTGGATCAGTTGGAAAGCAGTCCAGTAACCACTGCAGAACAG
Organism: Rana muscosa; assembly: GCA_029206835.1. NCBI lineage: Eukaryota > Metazoa > Chordata > Amphibia > Anura > Ranidae > Rana > Rana muscosa. The sequence continues at coordinate 48,379,025 of CM055120.1, forward strand.
ATATTCCCATATATACACTGCGATTTTAATAACCGTATTCTATTTTATTCCATCCCAGAACAGGAGGTCGCGGGCCACATCAGATGGCTCTGCGGGCCACATGTGGCCCCCGGGCCACTGGTTGGGCACCCCTGGGTTGAAGGGTTACAGAAGCATACTGAAACTCCTTTCAACCATTCTAGACCTCTTCTTTTGCCGCAAACATCCCAACATAGAGTCATTATTTGATGTCTTTTTCAAAGATGAATAAAAAAAAAGTACTATAAAGAACTGAAAGTAAATGTACACAAATAATAATCATGAAAATACAGAAAAAAATGTTATGGATAATATGTTTCTTTAAATGCAACTCTATGGTGCATCTCTGTTGTACTTCTGTTGTACTTCTTCCTGTGTTGTGTTTCCTGTTCCTGTGGGGTCTTTCAGTAAACTTGGCTTATGTACAGTAGAGGTTTGTGCTGTCTCTCTACATATATTACGACAAACATGGTGTCAGAAGATTTGGATCCATGCTCTTTCTACACATTTGATGCTGAGACAAAAAAACACAAGTACAAAGAACTTTATATAAAAATAACGAAATAACCCTAAATACACCCCAAACACACACACAACCGCAAAAAAAAAAAAAAAGGGTGTATTTTTTTTTCTTTTTCTTTCAAGCAAGAGAGTTCCAGCTTTAGAAAGTCTCACCAACATAGAATTAGTTATTTTGCAGCAAAATCAAATTCACCAATATTGCTCAGCTCATCTCAGCTGTTGAGGTGTCTTTTATATATAGAGGATAAAATGACCTGATTTACCTTATTTTACTATAAGAAGGCTTTGTGTCTGCCAGAATATCATAAATAGCTGGAAGTATTGTAGACAAAGGTGGCAGATGGTCAGTAGAAGAAAGATTGGAGCATTTCGCCTTTGACACACCCATACTTCAGACTACCCCAGAGCTCATTTGTAGTGTTCAAAATTTGGAAGGAGATAATTGTTTCAATTAGCTTGTCTGCCAACATTTTAAATCAGTATTTAGGGACATCTTGGAGCTGAGTCAATGTCTGAGCTTGTCATAAACAATGCTGTCACAGAAGACAATAAACCGGTGTATACCCAGTTATTAGAAATTACGATTTTCAGTAAGTTAAAATTCAGAAGAACATTCAAATTTTATTAATGATGGCCCCTAAATACTTCCTGGTATTCAAAACTATAATATAACCTTTATAAAATCTATGATATTTTTCAATAAACAGTGGCTCAATGGTTAGCACTTCTGCAGCACTGGGGTCCTCAGTTTGAATCCTTGGCTAGGACATGACCTACATAGAGTTTGCGTGTTCTCCTTGCGCTTGCATATTTTTCCTGGGTACTCCAGGTTCCTCCGACACTCAAAAAACATCCTGGTAGGTTAAGCTGGCCATACCAAGATTTTCATTCAAACGCTCGTACACAATTTTGAAGAATAATCGATCATCAGAGCTTTGGATGATGCCATCTTTGAGTCAAGTAATATTGTTTGAAGGCCCCTAAAAAAATAGTACAAACTTGCTACTTAAATGGATCCCTGGATGCAATAAACTGGTTTCTTTCATTGCTTATGAAATCAATGGGGGAATAAGATTATTTCAATTTATAATTATAATTTATTTATTACAGGTACTTATGCTTTGGAAGTTTATATTCATATATATATATGTAGCGACCTCACCTCTCACTCCCTCCTTCTCTGTCAATGTCAATGGCTCTCGTCTAGGGCACCAGGGAGGAGAGTGTGACGCACCACCAGCTTGTATCCTCTAGTGTGTAGAGGTGTGAGCTATAACCAATTACCTTCGGGTCTGGGCCCCTGTTCAGAGCCAACACTCCCCTTGAGGATGATCCTTAAACTCTCAGAAAGCCAAATTCCACACCATTGAAAGTCCAACACTTATTTATTCTTTTAGAGCAATAAATAGTCCTTTGAGAGCAGACTGGTTAGACAACGAACAGACAAGGTAAAGAAGAAGGTCCAGGCACAAACATGAACTTGTTACTCTCCTGTATGCGCAAACAGGCTTGGCGCACGGTCGCTGCCACCGACCGTGAGGGTGGTCGCTGCCACCGACCGTGAGGGTGGTCGCTGCCACCGACCGGGTGAATTGGACTTAAGGTCTCTGCCACGACCTGGGTTTCAGTTGGGTCGCTGCCACCGACCATGAGAACATGGACTACCTTCTTGAGATGCGGCCCCTGTCAGGGGAGTCATCCATCTGGACATTCACCAGAGGCCTCCGCCGTCACCAGCCAATGCTGCGCTGGATCTCCGGGGAAGGTCACCTCTCTGGTCCCCCTCGCCCTAGATTCGGGTGTCCAACACCGGAGGACACCCTAGGAATCCTCCATCCCTTGCGGGACCCAGTCGAAGGTACTGGGCCCCAGGCCTCCAGAGAGTACCTCACCCCAGACTAAAGGTGTCTGGGGTGGAATCGCAGCTCCATCTCCGGGCCGAGGGTGCCCGGAGAACACCAGCACTCACACCCAGGCTGAAGGTGCCTGGGCGTAGACCCCGAGCGGAAGATGTCTGCCCCTTTTATGCCCTCTCCCAGCATGCACAGCAGGTTCCCCGCCCCACTGTACTACTGCTGCGAGAGGACAAAAAGGGTACAGACTTGCAATGGTGGTTCAACCCCGGCCTATGGCGGCAGCGCCACCTACAGGCCGCAGGGAACTGGACACCCCTGCATCCTCCACTGGCATAAATTGGTCCATGAACAATTGCTGCATCTGAGCCATTTATCACTCAGATGCCTCCCCTAAATATGACCACCCGCTACATATATATATATATATTTTTTTAAATAACTTTATTCAAAGGCAAGTAAAACATAAAAGCATATAAACAGTTTTACAAATTTGCAGATAATACACAACCGTGGAACATGATAAGTGGATTGCATAAGAAGATGTAAGAAGAAGAAGATGTATAGTAAAGGAAGAATTGAAAAACTCAGGAACCAGCAGGATCGAAAAAACTTGTGACAAAATTAAGGAGCTGCAAACTATGCTTGAGTTTGGGTTAAGAAAGGATGATAAGCCTGGATAAAGCTCCAAAAAGTAGAGGAGAAGGATTGAGAAGGTGAGTGCGGAAATAAAAGATATGATGGGAAAAGTGGGGAGTAGGTGGGGGGGGGGGGTTGTGGGATGGACTAGAAACCCGAAGAAGGAAAAGGGAGGGGTTTGGGGAAAGTAGGGTTGAGGACATGGGGTAGGAAAAGGGAGTTAAAGAGCTGATATTGTGTGTAATAGACCTTAATTGTGACTATAAGTATAGAGGAACAAACATGGTAGAGATGTTTTACACCGTTACATACAGCAGATGCGTAATTACGCGGTTACATGTCAGGAATCTAGCATAATTTCCTTAAACACATATGTAGATTTAAATGCAACCCAGTGGGTATGGAAAGTATTCAGACCCCCTTAAATTTTTCACTTTTTGTTATATTGCAGCCATTTGCTAAAACCATTTAAGTTCATTTTTTTCCTCATTAATGTACACACAGCACCCCATATTGACAGAAAAACACAGAATTGTTGACATTTTTGCAGATTTATTAAAAAAGAAAAACTGAAATATCACATGGTCCTAAGTATTCAGACCCTTTGCTCAGTATTTAGTATTTGCCCCCTTTTGATCTAATACAGCCATGAGTCTTTTCGGGAAAGATGCAACAAGTTTTTCACACCTGGATTTGGGGATCCTCTGCCATTCCTCCTTGCAGATCCTCTCCAGTTCTGTCAGGTTGGATGGTAAACGTTGGTGGACGGCCATTTTTAGGTCTCTCCAGAGATGCTCAATTGGGTTTAAGTCAGGGCTCTGGCTGGGCCATTCAAGAACAGTCACGGAGTTGTTGTGAAGCCACTCCTTCGTTATTTTAGCTGTGTGCTTAGGGTCATTGTCTTGTTGGAAGGTAAACCTTCGGCCCAGTCTGAGGTCCTGAGCACTCTGTAGAAGGTAATTTTGTTTTGTCAGATAATCAACGAGAAAAAAGTTCTATGCTTCTCCCTTTAATTTTTCACGTCCCTACAGTCGAAAAACAGATGTCAATATGTCCTCATTAACCATTTGAAAAATAAATGAAGATTTTGAAAACGAACATATTCTAAGTAAATTCTAACCCTATACGATGATCTTTAATTGATCTTGTCTAAATTGGCCCTGGTGTAAATGTGCGTACGTGTTAGGCACCTTAGATTGTAAGCTCCTTGGGGGAAGGGACTGTTGTAAATGAATAGTATGTAAAGTGGTGTGTATCCTGTCGTTGCTATTTAAATACCTGAAAAACAAAAATGAAAAGTTCCTAATTCTTACAGTGAACCCTTCATTTATTCAGGGGGGCTTTAACAGGTGAATTGGGTGGTGGTGGGCTACATGAAAGGTAAGTATGGTCTCCTTACCCTCCCTGCTCTAAAGTTACCATTTTACTATGCCCTGCAAGACCCTTAAAGCTCTGCAAATCTTTTATAACCTTATACCCCTAAAGCCCCGTACACACGATCGGATATCCTATGGATTCTAATCCGATGGATTTTTCCTTCGGAAATCCAATGAAACTGTTTTCCATCAGTCTTGCCCACACACCATCAGTCAAAAAACCGTTCCAAAATGACGTGACGTACCACATACAACGGCACTATGAAGGGGAAGTTCAAATCTAATGGCGCCACCCTTTGGGCTGCTTTTGCTGATTTCGTGTTACTGCGTCTTAGTAAACGTTTGGAGAGAGACGATTCGCGCTTTTCAGCCTCCTGCTTTTCAGTCTGTTACAGCGTGATGAATGTGCTATCTCCATTACGAACGCTAGTTTTACCAGAACGAGCGCTCCCGTCTCCTAATTCAGTCTGAGCATGCGTGGGTTTTTTAACCGATGGACTTGCCGAAATTTGCTATCGGTTTATTATCCATCGGAAAAATTTAAAACATGTTCTCTTTTTTCACACCGATGGAAAAAAGACAGATGGGGCCCATACACGATCGTTTTTTCCAATGAAAACAGTCCATTGGACTGTTTTCATCGGTAAAACCGATCGTGTGTACAGGGCTTTAGTGTGAAGTCTAGTTACTTTATACCCCTAAGGCCCCATGATATAATGAAATACATAAACTGGTGAGCTACTGAGGACAGAGCGGGTATCTGGAATATGAACATACTCACACTCATTCCCTGATAACTTCTATCCACATCACTGATCCCCAGTAGTGTACTTAATATGCTAATAGCTCTCATACTACCTGTCCCTCATTTAGTTATACCTTATGTTAGGATCAATGACAGTATTGTCCCATCTGACACTGCCAAATACCACAGGGAAAGGTCACTAGGGGGGCCCGTGTAAGTTTTTTGCTTTGAGGCTCTATGATCTGTAGTTAGGCCCCTGGTCTAAAGGAGGTTTTTCCTCACTTTCCAGGGATTTATTTTCTCTTCATTTAATGGGTATAGGACAGGAAGTGAAGGAAAATCTCCCCAAGTTCACAAAACAATAGTTGTTTTCCTGAACCAATATTTAAAACTCAAAACCAACCCTTTCCCTGGAAATTACAACAATGGACAGCCATGTAAAGATAGTAAACAGTCTGATTTTTCGTTGAAATTCAAATCTGCGCAGTAAAAATCTGCCAATAATGCTATAATGGTTGCAACACGGCCTCTTCTTCAGATGCCAGAGATCCACTGTGACATTTATCACTCTAATACTCACGTGTGACAGTGACATCTTGTGGGCAGTGAAGGTTTTACAGGTTAGACCTTCTATCTATATAACTGTATCCTTCATACAGGTCCTTTTTTATTCAAAACTGCACCACGTAAGTGCACAGCACATACATGGAGTCTTCATATGTAATAGTAAGCCTTGCTTTCCAGTCTGAGAGGTTGCAAACCGCTCTTTTTAGGCATGTAAGCTGTAACTTTTACTTACTTCCTTCTGTTCTGTTATCTCTCGCCTCGACAACTGCAACTCCCTCCTCATTGGATTACCTCTACATAGACTATCCCCCTTTCAGTCTATCATGAATGCCGCTGCAAGACTCATCCACCTTACCAACCGTTCAGTGTCCTCCACCCCTCTCTGCCAATCCCTCCACTGGCTTCCACTCACCCAACGAATAAAATTCTAAGTACAACAACTTACAAAGCCATCCATAACTCTGCCCCCAGCTACATCAGTAACCTAGTCTCAAAATCTCAACCAAACCATTCTCTTCGTTCCTCCCAAGACCTCCTGCTCTCTAGCTCCCTTGTCACCTCCTCCCATGCTACCTCCAGGATTTCTCCAGAGCTTCTCCCATCCTTTGGAACTCCCTACCCCAATCTGTCCGACTGTCCCCCAATTTATCCATCTTTAGACGATCCCTGAAAACTCTTCTCTTTAACCACTTCAGCCCCGGAAGGACTTACCCCCTTGATGACAGGCCATTTTTTGCGATACGGAACTGCGTCATTTTAACTGACAATTGCGCGGTCGTGCAATGCTTTACCCAAACTTTTTTTTCCCCACTAAAATAGCTTTCTTTTGGTGGTATTTGATCACCTCTGCGGTTTTTATTTTTTGTGCTATAAACAAAATAAGACCATCAATTTAGAAAAAAAAAAGGGGTTAAGTGTTCCCTAGGGAGGTGATTCTAACTATGGGGGGATTGGAATGACTGGGAGTACAGAGAGATCGCTGTTTCTGATCACTAGGAACAGACGATCACTCTGTACTCCCCTGACAAAACAGGGATCTGCTTTGTTTACACAGGCAGATCCCCGTTCTGCCTCTCTGTGGAGCAATCGCGGGTCGCCGGCAGACATCGGTTTCAGGGCCACGCCTCTGGCACCCACTGTATCTGTTGCGCAAAACGCCGTACCGGTGCAGTGATTCACGCAATAGAGCCGCCCTGCCGCAGTATAACTGCGGCGGCTGGTCGGCAAGTGGTTAAAGAAGCCTATCCTGCTTTTAACTAATACACTGTTTTACTTTCTCCATCAGCTAATCCCCCACGACTATTAGCTTTTGTGTCAATTGACCCTCCCTCTTAGATTGTAGGCTCTAAACAGCAGGGCCCTCTGATTCCTCTTGTACCAAATTGTGGTGCCGGAAACGCAGCAAATCCTGTGCGTTTCCCGCACTGCATTGAAAACTCTTCTCAAACCACGATCCGGAAGGTTTTCTTTTCTGCCTCCAAAATGCTGAGCTTAAAATATGCCTCTAAATATCCTAATGTGCATGGACACATAGGATAGCATTGAGCTGCTTCTACAGGCAGGAGGGGGGAAAAAAAACTCCTGTAAAAGCAGAATTTGTTAAGCCCAGCATGCATGGACCCTTAAAGGAAAAGTACAGCCAAAGCTCGTTTGGCTGAACTTCTCCTGTGGATCACAGGAGTGCAGTTCATTCTGCACTCCTGTGACCCGTTTTTAGCAGACAGCAGGCTGAAGCCCGCTGTCAGCTGACGTCACGGAGCCGGTCCAGGCTTGGGAAAGATCCTGACTTTAAAGTCGGGATCCACCCAGATGCATGGACTGGCACCTGACCCAGCCTCTTGTGCTGCTAAGAGGCTGAGTCAGTCGCTCTCGCCCCCTCCACAGCCCAGCACTCCAGTGAGCATGGGGGGGGGGCAGAGCAGACAGCGGTGACTGACAGTCACCAGCTCTCTACTTAGAGCGGCGAGGAGAACTGAGCGATCAGCGATGTTTGTTCGCTCAGTTCTCACTCTTAGAGATGGCGGGGGATGGATGCAGAATCCACCCAGGTAAGTATGATTTAACCACTTCCCGCCAGGAAGCCGTCGTATGATGCTCTTGGCTTTAAGTGAAGATATCTGAATGATGCCTGCTTTTTTTTTCAGCAAACGATTCCCTGCAAAGTAAAAGCCCTCATATTGGCTGTTTAGCTGCTTGATTGCTTTTACAGGTGGCGGGAGGGGACGTTTCTCCCCCCCCCCTGCCGCCCCCTGGTGCTTCGCTGGTCTCGCCCATGCGATTGGCGAGCTGGAGACTGAAACTGCTGGAGACTGAAACTGCCGACGGCAGCAGTTTACCATGGGACTGAAACCGCCGACGGTGGCAGTTTACCATAGAGTTGGCAGGGGACCAGATGGCCCTCAGAGGCCGGAAACGACGTCTCCTTGCTAGATGTGTTGTCGGACGGCCAAGACGGAAGGGGGCAGTGTCCTGCCCAACCATGTAGTTAGCCTTCCACAGCAAATGGGAAGATGAGACAAAGTAAGACAAACAGAACACTGTAGTAAAAAAAAAAAGAAATGAGACTTCCTCTTTAGCAGAAAGAAAAAAAAAATCTCCTGTGTATTTCTTGCCCGGTAAGGTGACTGCTAACAAGTAGTTATGTTTTCTAAGTAGCAAAAGCCTAAAAATCACCCATAGACAACTGCACTTAAAGCCATAATAAAAATTAGAGCCGCTCAGCAGGTGGCCCGTATCCCCAGAGTCAAATTAGCTGCAAAATTTGTATTTTTTCACCAGAGTGTACCTTTAGGTTAAGCTACAGAACTTTTTTAATTACTTTCAAAGTCAAGGTGGGTAATGTTAACCCAAACTTCCTAAAATAGGTCAGAGAGAAGCTGCTTCAACATTTCAGGTGCTCTGTCTAGAAATTCATTGTTCATTATCCAACAAAGCGCCATTGTCTTCTCCCTCCCGTATTCGCTGAACGGTGAAAGTGAATCAGGACGGGGAGCGGGCTGGAGCACTGTGGTCTAGTTACTTGTGGAACAATGACCGTGGATGAATGTTAATCGAGCTTTCTCCTTCCAGTTTAACAGCTTTCAGCCCCACTGCCTGTGCCCTTGGCTGCAGTAACTCATTAAAAACTCGTCAGAGGTGAATTAACATGAGCCGCCGTTAACATTAATGTTGCTGATTAGAATATTAGCATTTTAGATCGGAACGTTCAGACGGAAGTTGGACAGCAGAAGCATATGGCACCGAAAAGATGAATGCTGGGAGACTGGTGCCTCAGTCGATTAACGGCACGATGGCACGCGGCGCCGATAAAACATTGACAGGTGTACAATAAGTCATCTCAAGCAAAGACGGACAATATGTTACATCTCTTTAAGCATTCCGCCTGAAAACTGTACGCTGTTTAATCAGCCTTTCATATTATGGACATTGAAACGTCTTTCATGGTAGCAAGAGCAGCATTATTGTACAGTACGTGACAATTCGGGGCTCTTGCTCTGCCAGCGGAGTCTAGGACTTTTGCAGTGTTAAAGTTGAAACGTAAACTTCTAACTAGCGCTGGCAATAGCTGCAGACCTAAGTTGATCTCTTATGCCGCGTACACACGACAGTTTTTCATCACGAGAAAACTGCTATTTTTTAGATTGGGCGTGAAAATGGTCGTGTGTATGCTCCATAGCAGTTTTCTCGACGAGAAAACTGCCCGCAAAAAAATTAGAACCTGCTCTATTTTTTCTCGTCGTTTTTTTTTCTCGTCACGAAAACCGCTCGTGTGTATGCTTTTCCGAGGGGAAAAAAAACACGCATGCTCAGAATCAAGTATGAGACGGGAGCGCTCGTTCTGGTAAAACTAGCGTTCGGAATGGAGATAGCACATTCGTCACGCTGTAATGGACTGAAGAGCACAAGGCTGAAAAGCGCGAATCGTCTCTCACCAAACTTTACTAACACAAGATCAGTAAAAGCAGCCCAAAGGGTGGCGCCATTCGAATGGAACTTCCCCTTTATAGTGCCGTCGTACGTGTTGTCATACGTGTTGTACGTCACCGCACTTTGCTCAAGTGTTTTTTTTCATGAACGTGTGTATGTAAGGCAGGCTTGAGAGGAATCAGGATGAATCACGTCGAGAAAAATGTCGGTTTTTTGCATGACAGGAAAAACGGTCGTGTGTACGTGGCATTATTTGCGGAGCCCCCTCCCTCCTTACAACACATTTATGTTTTGCTTATTTGCTTGGGAAGCTTTCTGAAGTTTATTAATTATTCTGTGGTTCTGATTTAAAGCAAGCCGTTCTTCGGGCATCTCCATTGGCTGGCGTGGGATGACGTAACTCCTGCACATATGTCCTCAGCATTCCCAGCAGGGGTGCAATTGAATCACTCACAGGCGCCGTTGCCTTGGGGGGTGATAGGCGGTGGTGTGAGATTTACGGATACCACTTAGGTCTTAGGCAACAGAGTTCAGTCATGGCTATGGAGTCAAAGTTCGGGCCTTGGTCTGACAGGATCCACTGCGGGCAGCCATATGGTTAAACAATGTGCTCCCAGAAAAGTATGGCAGTGGTGACAGTTGTCTGGTCCTTGGTAGGCACCACCACTGCAAATTTGGTAAAGTGGACGATGAAGACCAGCGCATATTGATAGCCAGAAGGCATGCTGGAGATCATCATGAAGACCACAGTCACCAGTTCAAAAGGTTTGATGGTGGTTATTGTCATTGGAGTGGTCTTTTCAGAGGGAGCCTTGTGTATGGCACAATTTTCACACACCTGAAAAGTCTTGAGCACCCAGTCTGAGAAATAGTGCCCTCCGAACCAGCGATTCAGCCCAATCTACCCCGAAATGGCCACCTGTTGTGTGGAGTACTTGGCAGATCTGTAGGATTTATGACTGGGGGACCACGGCTTGGAGAACATCCCATTGCTCAGAGTGTATACGTGCTTGACGGTAGAGTACCTTGTCCTGCGATTGTAGCCGGTCTCAATATTTCAGGATGGCTCGAGCAACAGGAGACAACTTCTGAGATTCTCAGGAAATGGGTTTGTACTTTTGAGAGAGGTACCTTTGCACCTGTATCAGGTGTGGATGCTTTTGCTGAATCAGTGCCCACTCCTCTCAACTAGAAAGTTTGGCAACCTTGGTCTGTGGGTCCCTTTTTTGTTCCTTGATGGTGCGTAAGGCGGCTGGCATGGGCAGCACAGGAGCATCTTCTATGTCCTCCCAATTAGAGTCAATGTCCTCCCCTGGGTGCTCCACTGGGAATCAGGACAATGCATTGGCATTGTTCCCAGGTTCACGAGTTGCACCAAGACTCTTCCCTGATGGACCTTGGATAGGGCACGGCCCACCAGCTATTCTCCTGATGTCATGGGATCCTTGTGGGATTCAACCATAGCAGTGCCCCCTGTAATTTCTGGTGGGCCCCAACAGGGAACCATCAGACCACCTCTTGTAAGGATGCCAAGAATACATTTTGTTTGGGGGGGGGGGGTACAGACCACTCCTACTTGCTCCGTTTTCTCCTTGGTTGCCCTGCGCTGGGACTCGTAGGCCTGGAGCACTTGGAGCCCCACAGCCCACAGCCACACGCCTGCCATCCTGAATGTTATATATAGCCAACAGGCAGGGTAAGTCCAGGAGCATGACGGGCACTGCTGGGGTCACCACTACTCCTACCCGCTCCACTACCAGATCTTTGATTTGGATCTTCACTCAGGTGATGCCTTGGACCAGGATGGATAGATTATTGGCCACTCTGAGGGATAGCCAGCACGGATTTTGCCGCGTACACACGATCGGACATTCCGACAACAAAACCGTGGATTTTTTTCAGACGGATTTTCGCTCAAACTTGTCTTGCATACACACGGTCACACAAATGTTGTCAGAAATTCAGATCGCCAAGATCGCGGGGACGTACAACACTACAACGAGCCGAGAAAAATGAAGTTCAATTATTCTGAGCATGCGTCAAATTGATTCCGAGCATGCGTAGGATTTTTGTGCGTCGGAATTGGATGCACACGGTCGGAATTTCCGATGTGACAGCAGGAAGGTAAAGTCACCTGGTTGCATCCAGGGGGGTAGATATATTTCGCCCAGATTCAGGCTTTACGCCGACTTATACAACTAGGTGGAGAGTTGTATAAGCCCAGCTGAGGCTAGTAGGCTCATGGATGACTCATACCTCTAGGGAGAGTGCTGGGCGTTGTGCAGACAGGGAGTTGATGAGACCAGCTGAAGCTTGTCAGCTCATTTAGGCCTCTATAAGAACTCCCAGCTTCATTAGATGTTAGCTCATGCCTGGAACCAGACCTGTGTGGACTGTCTAGGGAGAGTGAACCCCTGTGCGGTGAGACAAAGCCTGTGTGGCTATTTGCTTGGACATTTAAAACCAGGGACTTAGGGACTAGGACAGCACTAGGCTGATCCCAGTTGTTAGTTAGGAAACCTGTATGTTTAGTCAGAGGTCAACTTGACCAGGATTTATTTTGTTTATGTTTCTTTTGCTTTGCTGTGTTTTGTCACTGTAAATAGAAAATAAACCGCACCTTTTTGATTTTGAAAACCACAACCTCCGTTTGCTGGGCCTGTTTTGTGTGGGGAGCCCATCCCGGGGGTCACACACACCCGCTGCCGAGCTAACCCCCTCACAGTTGGTGGAGAACCAGTGGCAGTTTTTTTTTTAAGCCAGCATGGAGGAGATACTGAAGCAGCTGGCTCTAGCAAATGCCAATCAACAGCAGACAAATGCAGGTTTGCAAAAGAGCCTTGCAGCTCATCAACAGAGCCTTGCAGCTCAACAACAGAACTTCGCAGCCCAGCAGCAAGCTCATCAACAGAGCCTTGCAGCCCAGCAGCAGACAAACGCAACTTTGCAACAGAGTCTGGAGGCTCAGCAACGAGCCCAGCAGCAATCTGAGGCCCGCTTCATAGACCTGTTGCAGAAGCAAGAGCAGAGACTACAACAACAGATGGAAGCAGTAATGCAGCAACGTCCGCAGACCAGTGAGGAAAGCCGTCCCACTAATACCGCGTCCTTTGGGGTGAGTCGTTTATTGACAAAAATGACTGGAGAGGATGATCCAGAGGTATTTTTGACCACATTTGAAAGGACCGCTGAAAGAGAAAAGTGGCCTGAGGAGCAGTGGGCTGGACTGGTGGCTCCTCTGTTAACTGGTGAATCGCAGAAAGCTTACTATGACCTAGAGCCTAACCAAGCAAAAGACTATGTGATGCTAAAAGCTGAAATATTGGCAAGGCTGGGTGTCACCCAGGCTGTCCAGGCTCAGCGTGTGCATAACTGGACTTTCCAGCTTGGAAAACCCCCCAGGTCTCAAATGTATGATCTCATTCACCTGAGCAGAAAGTGGCTACAGCCAGAGACTTTGTCCGCACCAAAGATTGTGGAACGTGTTGTAATGGATCGGTTTTTGAGAGCTCTTCCTACTGCCATCCAAAAGTGGGTAAGCCATGGAGACCCAGAGACGGCCGATGGTCTTGTGGATCGTGTGGAGAAATACTTGGCTACAGAGAACCTGACGGCCTCTTCCAGAGAAACTCGGACTTTCCACCCTAAGACCAGACCATCCCCAGGGGCGGATAAGAGGATTCCAAGGGGTGAGGGTGGAGAGAGTGAGAGGGTGGGAGCTCTACCCCAAGTTTGGCGAGAACAGCCTGGGAAATCAGCGGCTCAAGAGGCGGCAAGAAGGATCGTTTGCTACCGCTGCCGGCAAGCGGGACATATTGCAGCCAATTGCCCGGTTGTGGAGGAACCCATGCAGTGTGACTTTCTGACGGGCAGACGTCAGTCGCTGTGTGCGACAGTCGCATGCACTGCCATTCGAGGAACTGAGAAACATTTATGCAAAATGTGTGTTAATGGTAGAAATGTTGTGGTATTGCTGGATTCAGGTAGCCTTGTGACCCTGATAAAGGCTGAGTTAGTTAAAACAGAGGTCTCTGGGAATAGCAAGGTAGCTGTTATTTGTGTGCATGGGGACACCCGAGAGTATCCAGTGACTACAGTGTGTTTCGAGACCCCCAAAGGTACCCTCTCTCATCCAGTGGGCTTAGTATCTCAGTTACCGCATGACGCCATTGTGGGAAGGGATTTTCCGAAGTTCTGGGAACTGTGGGATGATCCTGAGCCCCTCACTGGTGCCCCTATGTACCAGGAATGTGATAGCCAGAACTCCCCTGAGAGTGGTGAGGACTCTCCGGAATTTCCCTTATCAGTATTGGCAGGGGAGACTCAAGAAACTGGAGAGGAGCCCACCTCCTCAGACGAAAACCTACCGTCTGTGGAGTTTTCTGATCTTGAGGTTCACAGGGAAAACGTTGCCACAGAACAGTTGAAAGACCCCGCCCTAATAAAGGCACGGGAAAACGTAGTGAAAATAGATGGCGAGTTAGTGAACCCAGATAATACCTGCACTTACCCATACTTCAGCGTAGAGATGGACCTACTGTATCGGGTGGCAAAAAGGGCAGAAGAAACCGTTGAGCAGCTTGTGGTGCCCAAACCTTACAGGAAGTTGGTGTTGGAGTTGGCCCATGGGCACATTCTTGGAGGTCATCTGGGGACAGAGAAAACCCGAGAGAGGGTATTACAGAGATTCTATTGGCCGGGGGTGATGAAGGACGTAGAAAATTATTGTTCCTCCTGCCCTGTGTGCCAGAGGTCGGCCCCGATGCCACATTTCCGTAGCCCGCTGGTCCCTCTACCCATCATTAAGTTCCCGTTTGAGAGGATCGCCATGGATTTGGTAGGTCCTATAATCAAGTCCGCTAGGGGGCACCAGTACATATTAGTTATAATGGACTATGCCACCCGTTATCCAGAAGCGATCCCTCTCCGAAATACCTCGGCCAAAACCATAGCCAAAGAGCTATCTCTTGTGTTTAGCCGGGTGGGTATTTGTAAAGAACTGCTTACGGACCAAGGTACACCCTTTATGTCCCGGGTTATGAAGGAGCTGTGTAAATTATTCAAAGTGACGCAATTACGTACATCTGTGTATCACCCCCAAACCGATGGGCTGGTTGAAAGATTCAACAAAACCCTAAAACAAATGTTGAAGAAAGTGGTGGATAGAGATGGAAAGGATTGGGACTGTCTACTTCCTTATCTGATGTTTGCTATTAGGGAGGTGCCCCAATCCTCTACGGGATTCTCCCCCTTTGAGTTACTGTATGGGAGACACCCAAGAGGGCTGTTGGATATTGCCAAGGAAACTTGGGAAAGTGAGAGTTCTCCCCACAGGAGTGTGATTGAGCATGTCGCCCTGATGCAAGACCGAATTGCACAGGTAATGCCCATCGTGAAGGAACATTTGGCCCAAGCGCAGTTAGCACAGCAGAGAGTGTACAACCGTGGAGCCAAGACCCGTACCTTTTCCCCGGGGGATAGGATACTGGTACTTGTCCCTACGGTTGAAAGTAAATTCCTTGCCAAATGGCAAGGCCCCTACGAGATAATGGAAAAAGTGAGCGAAGTGAATTACAAGGTCAGACAACCAGGAAGGCGAAAGCCCGAACAGATCTATCACGTTAATCTGTTGAAAGCCTGGAGGGATAGAGAGTCCCTAGTCGCAGACACTTGGTCACCAGCTCAAACTGGTTGCGTGATTCCTGAGGTTGGAATAGCAGCCACCTTGTCACAACCCCAACAACAGGAGGTTAAGGAGTTTGTGCTTCGCAACAAGGAGGTATTCTCTGAGCTGCCGGGACAAACATCTGGGGTAGAGCATGACATCATTACCCCGCCCGGTGAAAGGGTGAAGTTAAAACCCTATCGGATCCCAGAGGCCCGACGGGAGGCAATACGGGAGGAAGTACAGAAAATGCTGAACTTAGGGGTGATAGAGGATTCCCAAAGTGATTGGTCTAGTCCCATCGTGTTGGTGCCTAAACCGGATGGGAGCTGGCGATTTTGTAACGATTTTCGTCAGTTGAACAAAGTTACAAAATTTGACACCTACCCCATGCCACGTATAGATGAGTTGATCGACCGGCTGGGAACAGCCCGATACATGACGACTCTTGACCTCACAAAAGGGTATTGGCAAATCCCCCTGGCCAAGTCGGCCAAAGAGAAAACCGCATTTGTAACCCCAGACGGGGCGTTCCAATATAAAAGAATGCCGTTCGGGTTACAGAATGCGCCGGCCACATTCCAGCGGAAAATGGACCAGATGCTGAGGCCCCATCGGAAGTATGCTGCGGCTTACCTGGATGACGTAATTGTCCATAGCACAGATTGGGCCTCACATCTGCCAAAAGTGCAAGCAGTCCTGGACTCTGTTCGGGAAGCGGGGTTTACGGCTAACCCCAAGAAGTGTACCATTGGGCAGGAGGAGGCCAAATGTCTTGGGTACACCATTGGGAGGGGAGTAATAAAACCCCAACTCAACAAAGTCGAGGCCATCCAGAGTTGGCCACGTCCCAACAGCAAGAAGCAGGTACGAGCCTTTCTGGGAATCGCTGGGTATTATCGGCGATTCATTCCCCACTTTGCTTCTAAGGCTGTGCCCCTAACCAACCTGACGAAGGGGAAAGGGTCGGTCATGATTAAATGGACCCCCGAGGCTGAGGCAGCATTCCAATTCTTGAAACAAGCCTTATGTAGCCAGCCAGTGTTGTACTCACCCGACTTCTCTAAAGACTTTGTCGTACAAAGTGATGCGTCAGATGTGGGGTTAGGAGCAGTATTGTCCCAGGTCTGGAACGGGGAAGAGCACCCAGTCATTTACCTCAGCAGGAAGTTGAAGTCCCATGAGGTAAATTACGCCACCGTTGAAAAGGAGTGTTTAGCGGTGAAGTGGGCTCTAGATTCCCTTCGGTACTACCTGCTAGGTAGGCACTTTGACATGGTTACGGATCACGCTCCGTTAAAGTGGATGGCTCAAAACAAGGAAACAAATAGAAGAGTGAATAGGTGGTTCCTGGCCCTCCAGGAATTCAACTTCACAGTAAAGCATCGCCCTGGCGTTCAAATGGGGAATGTGGATGCTTTGTCTCGAGTACATGAATGCCTGATTGCTGGTGTTCCAACCCCGAGGTTAAAACAAGAGGGGGGGGGTATGTGACAGCAGGAAGGTAAAGTCACCTGGTTGCATCCAGGGGGGTAGATATATTTCGCCCAGATTCAGGCTTTACGCCGACTTATACAACTAGGTGGAGAGTTGTATAAGCCCAGCTGAGGCTAGTAGGCTCATGGATGACTCATACCTCTAGGGAGAGTGCTGGGCGTCGTGCAGACAGGGAGTTGATGAGACCAGCTGAAGCTTGTCAGCTCATTTAGGCCTCTATAAGAACTCCCAGCTTCATTAGATGTTAGCTCATGCCTGGAACCAGACCTGTGTGGACTGTCTAGGGAGAGTGAACCCCTGTGCGGTGAGACAAAGCCTGTGTGGCTATTTGCTTGGACATTTAAAACCAGGGACTTAGGGACTAGGACAGCACTAGGCTGATCCCAGTTGTTAGTTAGGAAACCTGTATGTTTAGTCAGAGGTCAACTTGACCAGGATTTATTTTGTTTATGTTTCTTTTGCTTTGCTGTGTTTTGTCACTGTAAATAGAAAATAAACCGCACCTTTTTGATTTTGAAAACCACAACCTCCGTTTGCTGGGCCTGTTTTGTGTGGGGAGCCCATCCCGGGGGTCACACACACCCGCTGCCGAGCTAACCCCCTCACACCGACAAGAACTTTTGTTGTCGGAAAAATTGAGAACCAGCTCTCAATCTTTTGTTGACGGAAATTACGACAGCAAATGTCCGATGGAGCATACATCGAACATTTGTTGTCAGAAATTCCGATCGTGTGTACGCGGCATAACTGTTCTTGTGCTCCAAACCTCTGCACTTAGAAATCATACTCCATGGCCATGACCCGGTGTCAATCAGGCACGGGACTTCTTGCCCGTTAACTAAGGCAGCTACCAATGGGCTTGGTGCGACCATGCCCTTTCTGACTTGCTGGGGCTTTGGGTTGGTGGTCCCCGGGATTGTCTCCCTGCCTCGAGAGTCAGTAGTTTAACAACGGCATAGAGGGTTTTCTGAATCTGGACCGCCCACAGTTCTTGGATATGTGTCGATAGCGACCGCACCACCAGCATTTTTGCTCCTCCTCAGGATCTCTGCGCAGTGGGTTCTTGCCCCTCTTGGGTTGGGGTGAGTCCTTCTTAGAGGAGACTACCTCCTGTTTCAAGGCGGCCACATCCTGAACTAGCTTTGTTAATGCCGTTTGCATAGCTGACAGGAGTGAAGGTGCCAGGGCCTCCTCTTTGAAACATGCAGGTTCACATTTCTTAGTCACCGCCACCTTTGCATCTGTCTCTTCCTGTTCCTACGCAAGTGAATCTACCACCGCATTATGGAAGGAGGTGGAGGGTTGTGCTTTAACTTTCTCCTCCAAGGCACTCCAGACTAAGCCAGCCATGAACTGGTCCCTTAGTATATGGTGGGAGTCAGTGATGTCAGCGTAGCCATGCACATCCCTCTTTTCCAGGCGCATCCAGAGGTTCTGCATGGCTACTGCATAAGGGTTTCCTTAAGAAGAACCTTTGTTTTCCCCATCTTCTCCCCAAACAGGCTCTCCAAGTGTGACACGAGGGGGGGGGGGGGGGGTTTATTTACTAAAGGCAAATCCACTTTGAACTACTTGGAAGTGAAAAGTGGATTTGCCTTTAGTAAATCAACCCCAATCTGTTCTAGATTAGCTCGCTCATCCTCTGGCAGCGTCATCACTGTGTGGCGGGCGTCATCCTCTAAGATGTTAATGGCCAGCTCCGCCACTAGCCGAGCCAGAACCAGATAGAGGGTACTGGCACTCTCCAATCTCTCCTCCCACTCTACCAAGGGAATTTTAGAGCCATTGAACTTCAGTACTGTATATACTCGAGTATAAGCTGACCCGAATATAAGCCGAGGCACCTAATTTTACCACAAAAACTGGGAAAACTTATTGACTTGAGTATAAGCCTAGGGTGTCCATCTGCATGCCTCACTGTGCCCATGTCTCACTGTGCCCATGCCTCACTGTGTCCATGCCTCACTGTGTCCATGCCTCACTGTGTCCATGCTAGGGTGACTACATTTCCAAACTGCCATTCAGGGACACACCCTCTCTCTCACCTTACCCCAAAAAAGATGAGAGGGGGCGGGGGGAAATGTAGTCTCGGGGTTGATGGGGAATTTGGCGGCGGGTTATTGGTCAGGTGAATGTGCCACTTGCCACCCATAGCCTGCCACCAGAAGCAGTACTGCTGTCACTCCCTCTGCATGAGCCACGTGCGTAGAAGGAAAGGAGTGGCGTCACTATCTGGAGAGTAAAGATCACACCAGTCCCTGCTGCTTGCCGCTGGGTGCTGGAGAAGGAGGAGGTGCCGAGGTGGGTGGGGACAGCAGTGCTGCACTAGGTGCAGGCCTCGCTCCCGGTCTCACTGTCTGAGAGTAAATTGTCACTGGTTGCAAGACGGCAGGCAGCGCTGGCCCTAGCAACCAGTTCCGGAAATGTAGTTATTAGTTAGTAAGGGGTGGCTGTGTCCTCCATTTCATTCCGGGACATTGTATTATCCCAGAATGAAGGTCCCCGGGACCCAGGACTGACGTGTCAATTCCGGGACAGTCCCGGGCAGTCCGGGACACGTGGGCACCCTAGCCCATGCCTCACTGTGTCCATGCCTCACTGTGTCTATGCCTCACTATGCCCATGCCTCACTGTGCCCATGCCTCACTGTGTCCATGCCTCACTGTGTCTATGCCTCACTGTGCCCATGCCTCACTGTGTCTATGCCTCACTGTGCCCATGCCTCACTGTGTCTATGCCTCACTGTGCCCATGCCTAGTTGTGCCCATGCCTCACTGTGTCCATGACTAGCCTTTCATTTAACATGGGAGTATATGGAAGGGATGCCCGGTACCGGTTCCCCAAAGTTACCGGAGAAATTACCGTTTAACATGGGAGTCTATGGAAGGGGTGCCCGGGTTTAAAAGATCGGTGCTCCCCGGCCATAAGTCCCCCGGACAACAAACTATGCACACTTGTAGAGGAAGAATGACGCTACATGTGTGCCAAGTTTTGGGTCCAGGGGACCTACGGATGGCCGGTACCTCGTCCCCAAAAACCAGGAGATCAGGCGCAAAAAGTTGACTCGAGTTGACAGAGCCATGCCGGAACCCATGCCAGATCTTCTTCTAATACAGATTTCCTCCCTTCCCAGCAGTACAGATACCTTCTTTCCTCAACAGTACAGACCCCCTTTCACCCCACCAGTACAAAATCCCCCACCAGTACAGAGCCCCTCACTCCCTACCAGTAAAGACCAACCCCTCCAATACACATCCCCTCCTAACTTCATTGCAGACCCTCTCTCTCCCCACCTGTACAGAATCCCCTCCAGTACAGAGCATCCCCTTTAGCACAGACCCTCTCCTTTCAGTACAGAGCCCCCCTCCAGTACAGACCTCATCCCTCCCCACCAGTACAGACCCCCAACCTTTGCGTCCGTACAGGCCCTCCCCCTTAAGTACAACATCTCCATCCAGTACAGAGCCTCTGCCCCCCCTCCCACCAGCATAAACCCCCTTCCCCAGAATAAACTCCCTACCTCCCCAAGGGGGTCTGTATTAGAGGGGGGCTGTACTGGTGGGGGAGAGGGGGGTCTGTACTGGAGAAGGGAGTCTGTAATGGTGAAGGGTCTGTTCTGTTTTTTAAGGGATACTTGTACTGGTGGGGGGCCTGTACCAGTGGGAAGGGAAGAGGTCTGTATTGGTGGGGGTCTGTACTGGAGGGGAGGGGTAATACAAAAGATAGAATCTGCACCAATTGGATAAGTGAAAAAAAAAAAAAGCTACCAGTTGCTAAAGGACAAAAATAGTCTATACAAAATATGTAAAGTGTAACCGTGCTATACATGGTATATAGGACGGGAAGTCTCCGGTGTATACGGGGTGTAAGACGGGAAGTCTCCGGTGTATACGGGGTGTAGGACGGGAAGTCTCCGGTGTATATGGGGTGTAAGACGGGAGGTCTCCGGTGTATACGGGGTGTAGGACGGGAGGTCTCCGGTGTATACGGGGTGTAGGACGGGAAGTCTCCGGTGTATACGGGGTGTAGGACGGGAAGTCTCCGGTGTATACGGGGTGTAGGACGGGAAGTCTCCGGTGTATACGGGGTGTAGGACGGGAAGTCTCCGGTGTATACGGGGTGTAGGACGGGAAGTCTCCGGTGTATATGGGGTGTAAGACGGGAGGTCTCCGGTGTATACGGGGTGTAGGACGGGAAGTCTCCGGTGTATACGGGGTGTAGGACGGGAAGTCTCCGGTGTATACGGGGTGTAGGACGGGAAGTCTCCGGTGTATACGGGGTGTAGGACGGGAAGTCTCCGGTGTATACGGGGTGTAGGACGGGAAGTCTCCGGTGTATACGGGGTGTAGGACGGGAAGTCTCCGGTGTATACGGGGTGTAAGACGGGAGGTCTCCGGTGTATACGGGGTGTAGGACGGGAAGTCTCTGGTGTATACGGGGTGTAAGACGGGAGGTCTCCGGTGTATACGGGGTGTAGGACGGGAGGTCTCCGGTGTATACGGGGTGTAGGACGGGAAGTCTCCGGTGTATACGGGGTGTAGGACGGGAAGTCTCCGGTGTATACGGGGTGTAGGACGGGAGGTCTCCGGTGTATACGGGGTGTAAGACGGGAGGTCTCTGGTGTATACGGGGTGTAGGACGGGAAGTCTCCGGTGTATACGGGGTGTAGGACGGGAGGTCTCCGGTGTATACGGGGTGTAAGATGGGAGGTCTCCGGTGTATACGGGGTGTAGGACGGGAGGTCTCCGGTGTATACGGGGTGTAGGACGGGAAGTCTCCGGTGTATACGGGGTGTAGGACGGGAAGTCTCCGGTGTATACGGGGTGTAGGACGGGAAGTCTCCGGTGTATACGGGGTGTAGGACGGGAAGTCTCCGGTGTATACGGGGTGTAGGACGGGAAGTCTCCGGTGTATACGGGGTGTAGGACGGGAAGTCTCCGGTGTATACGGGGTGTAGGACGGGAAGTCTCCGGTGTATACGGGGTGTAGGACGGGAAGTCTCCGGTGTATACGGGGTGTAGGACGGGAAGTCTCCGGTGTATACGGGGTGTAGGACGGGAAGTCTCCGGTGTATACGGGGTGTAGGACGGGAAGTCTCCGGTGTATACGGGGTGTAGGACGGGAAGTCTCCGGTGTATACGGGGTGTAGGACGGGAGGTCTCCGGTGTATACGGGGTGTAGGACGGGAAGTCTCCGGTGTATACGGGGTGTAGGACGGGAAGTCTCCGGTGTATACGGGGTGTAGGACGGGAAGTCTCTAGTAATAATCTTCAGTATACCGGAGAGCAGTCTCTGTACCGGGCAGGGAGGTATATATCTCTGGTATAGAGGAGTATATAGTCGGTACCGGAGTGAAGGGCGGACAGGCTCCGGTATAGTGGGGTGTATATCTCCGGTAAGAGGTGTAGGAGGAGGGTGGGGGACGGTCAGGCTCCGGTATTGCGGAGGTCGGTCTCGGTACCGGGGGAGGGGAGGACAGTCAGGCTCCGGTATAGCGAAGGTCGGTACCGGGGGAGGGGAGGACACTCAGGCTCCGGTATAGCGAAGGTCGGTACCGGGGGAAGGAAGGACGGTCAGGCTCGGTGCTGTATTGTCGGCGCTCCGCCCCCTCGCCGTACACCGGGGGGTCTAGGGGGGGGTGAGATCGGGGGGGATGGGCTGGCGGCGGTTCGGGCGGAGAAGATGCTGAGACCCCCTAGCCGGAGCCCCATGTGACCGGGGAGGTGTCTGGCTGGCTGGCCGGGGAGGGAGGGGGGTGAGGCGGCCTCTGATGCTCGGATGGCCGCAGTGTGAGCGGAGGATCTGCTGTGCGGAGGATCGGCGGGGACATGGCCGGGATCCTGAAGGTAAGAGACCATCGGCCGATCCACTAATACTGACCGAGACATCCGCCAATCAGTGAGAGATCCCCGACTGAGGGTGAAAGCTGAGTAACAGTTGACTGAGAGATCATGGGAGTGACAACTGAGAATGAAAGCTGAGCAAAAGCAAGTGACAGCTGAGTGTGAGATTGGAGTGACAGCTGAGAGTGAGATTGGAGTGACAGCTGAGAGTGAGATCAGAGTGACAGCTGAGAGTGAGATTGGAGTGACAGCTGAGAGTGAGATTGGAGTGACAGCTGAGTGTGAGATTGGAGTGACAGCTGAGAGTGAGATCGGAGTGACAGCTGAGTGTGAGATCGGAGTGACAGCTGAGAGTGAGATTGGAGTGACAGCTGAGAGTGAGATTGGAGTGACAGCTGAGAGTGAGATCGGAGTGACAGCTGAGTGTGAGATCGGAGTGACAGCTGAGAGTGAGATCGGAGTGACAGCTGAGAGTGAGATCGGAGTGACAGCTGAGTGTGAGATCGGAGTGACAGCTGAGAGTGAGATTGGAGTGACAGCTGAGAGTGAGACTGGAGTGACAGCTGAGAGTGAGATCGGAGTGACAGCTGAGTGTGAGATTGGAGTGACAGCTGAGAGTGAGATTGGAGTGACAGCTGAGAGTGAGATTGGAGTGACAGCTGAGAGTGAGATCGGAGTGACAGCTGAGAGTGAGATCGGAGTGACAGCTGAGAGTGAGATCGGAGTGACAGCTGAGAGTGAGATTGGAGTGACAGCTGAGAGTGAGATTGGAGTGACAGCTGAGTGTGAGATCGGAGTGACAGCTGAGAGTGAGATTGGAGTGACAGCTGAGAGTGAGATCGGAGTGACAGCTGAGTGTGAGATCGGAGTGACAGCTGAGAGTGAGATTGGAGTGACAGCTGAGAGTGAGACTGGAGTGACAGCTGAGAGTGAGATCGGAGTGACAGCTGAGTGTGAGATTGGAGTGACAGCTGAGAGTGAGATTGGAGTGACAGCTGAGAGTGAGATTGGAGTGACAGCTGAGAGTGAGATCGGAGTGACAGCTGAGAGTGAGATCGGAGTGACAGCTGAGTGTGAGATTGGAGTGACAGCTGAGAGTGAGATTGGAGTGACAGCTGAGAGTGAGATCGGAGTGACAGCTGAGAGTGAGATCGGAGTGACAGCTGAGAGTGAGATCGGAGTGACAGCTGAGAGTGAGATTGGAGTGACAGCTGAGAGTGAGATCGGAGTGACAGCTGAGAGTGAGATTGGAGTGACAGCTGAGAGTGAGATTGGAGTGACAGCTGAGTGTGAGATCGGAGTGACAGCTGAGAGTGAGATCGGAGTGACAGCTGAGTGTGAGATCGGAGTGACAGCTGAGAGTGAGATTGGAGTGACAGCTGAGAGTGAGATTGGAGTGACAGCTGAGAGTGAGACTGGAGTGACAGCTGAGAGTGAGATCGGAGTGACAGCTGAGTGTGAGATTGGAGTGACAGCTGAGAGTGAGATTGGAGTGACAGCTGAGAGTGAGATCGGAGTGACAGCTGAGAGTGAGATCGGAGTGACAGCTGAGAGTGAGATCGGAGTGACAGCTGAGAGTGAGATCGGAGTGACAGCTGAGAGTGAGATTGGAGAGACAGCTGAGTGTGAGATCAGAGTGACAGTTGAGTGCAGTGGCGGCTGGTGCTCAAAATTTTTGGGGGGCGCAAACAAACTGAAAAATTCTGGAAAAAAAAAAATCAATTGCAGCTACTGTACCAAATGCTGCCGCTGTGCCCTCCCGTCATCTGCCCAGCACTTACCTTGTCTCGGGTGGGCAGCGGGTGACGGCGGCAGGCGGCGAGCAGTGTCCGGTGTCCTCCATCTTCCCCGACCCCGATGTCTTCTCCCGCCTGCTCCTCCTCTCGTCCTGTGATGTGACCAATCACAGCGCCTGTCGCTTCAGCCAATCAGGTGACACGTAATACAGACCCGGTGCACCTGATTGGCTGAGAGGCGGTTCAATGTTAGGAAAGTTGCGCCCGCTTCTCACATTTTTGGGCGCCTATTAGAGCCTATGGCTCCAATCAGGTGCATCCAAAGAACACCCCCGCCGGTGTAATTCAGGTGCCCAGAAAGGGGCCGGACACCTGAATAGAGGGTGTCAGCAGCGACCACAGATAGATAGATTTGTGCAATGCATGAATCTATCTACGGTGATTAGAGAGAGACAGGAGAGGGGGAGGGGCGCTCCTGAGCCCTTTATAGACGCACCGCCGCTGGTTGAGTGTGAGATTCTTAAGCCCCGTACACAAGATCCGAATATCGTACGAAAAAAGGTCGTCCGAGGAAGAATCGTACGATTATCGGATCGTTAGTACAGGAGCATCGAGAGCCGATCAGGACAGTTCATCCGATATTATTTAATCGGACATGCACGAAAATTTTCCTCGTACGCTGTCAGATCGTACGATTTTCGTTTAGTCAGTATAGTTGTCGTCCGAAAATACAATACAAATACATTACAACACATGACATCACTTCCCATTTTTTTTTTTTTGTCGTACGAGAATTTTCGTGACTTTAATAACCTATTTAATTTCTACTTGCGACTATTAAGCGAATAAAGTCGTACGATCTGTCGTACGATATTCGGATCGTGTGTACGGGGGCATTAGTCTTAGTTGAGTGACACAATCCATAGTCTAGGCTCAGTGACACCATGCCAAGTCTGAGTGACAGTTGGGGACACCTGGGTTTAGGTGAGATCTGGGTGACAGTTGGGGACACTTAGGCCCCTTTCACACTGGGGCGGTTTGCAGGCGCTATTTTCTAAAAATAGCACCTGCAAACCGTCCCTAAACAGCGGCTCCTGTGTGTCCAATGTGAAAGCCCCGAGGGCGTTCACACTGGAGCGGTGCGCTAACAGGACTTAAAAAAAAGTCCTGCTAGCCGCATCTTTGGAGCGGTGAGAGGAGCGGTGTGTTTACCGCTCCTTCCCATTGAAATGAATGGGATACCGCGGTAATACCGCCCGCAAACCGCGGCTGTAGCCGCGGTTTGCGGGTGGTATTAACCCTTTTTCGGCCGCTAACGGGGGTTAAAACCGCACCGCTAGCGGCCGAATACCTCAGCAACCCCGCCGGTATAGCGCCGCTAAAAATAGCGGCGCTATACCGCCACCGCCCCCACCGCCCCAGTGTGAAACCGGCCTTAGGTTTAGGTGAGATCTGAGTGACAGTTGGAGACACCAGGGTTTAGGTGAGATCTGAGTGACAGTTGGGGACACTTAGGTTTAGGTGAGATCTGAGTGACAGTTAGAGACACCAAGGTTTAGGTGAGATCTGAGTGACAGTTGGAGACACCAGGGTTTAGGAGAGATCTGAGTGACAGTTGGGGACACCTAGGTTTAGGTGAGATC
The DNA here is from genome assembly GCA_029206835.1 of Rana muscosa. Classification (NCBI taxonomy): domain Eukaryota; kingdom Metazoa; phylum Chordata; class Amphibia; order Anura; family Ranidae; genus Rana; species Rana muscosa. Next base: position 48,405,056 of record CM055120.1, read on the forward strand.
TGAGTGACAGTTGGGGACACTTAGGTTTAGGTAAGATCTGAGTGACAGTTGGGGACACTTAGGTTTAGGTGAGATCTGAGTGACAGTTAGAGACACCTAGGTTTAGGTGAGATCTGAGTGACAGTTGGAGACACCAGGGTTTAGGTGAGATCTGAGTGACAGTTGGAGACACTTAGGTTTAGGAGAGATCTGAGTGACAGTTGGAGACACCTGGGTTTAGGTGAGATCTGAGTGACAGTTGGGGACACTTAGGTTTAGATGAGATCGGAGTGACAGTTGGGGACACCTGGGTTTAGGTGAGATCTGAGTGACAGTTGGGGACACTTAGGTTTAGGTGAGATCTGAGTGACAGTTGGGGACACCTGGGTTTAGGTGAGATCTGAGTGACAGTTGGGGACACCTGGGTTTAGGTGAGATCTGAGTGACAGTTGGGGACACTTAGGTTTAGGTGAGATCTGAGTGACAGTTGGGGACACCTGGGTTTAGGTGAGATCTGAGTGACAGTTGGGGACACCTGGGTTTAGGTGAGATCGGAGTGACAGTTGGGGACACCTGGGTTTAGGTGAGATCTGAGTGACAGTTGGGGACACTTAGGTTTAGGTGAGATCTGAGTGACAGTTGGGGACACCTGGGTTTAGGTGAGATCTGAGTGACAGTTGGGGACACCAAGGTTTAGGTGAGATCTGAGTGACAGTTGGGGACACCAAGGTTTAGGTGAGATCTGAGTGACAGTTGGGGACACCTGGGTTTAGGTGAGATCTGAGTGACAGTTGGGGACACCAAGGTTTAGGTGAGATCTGAGTGACAGTTGGGGACACCTGGGTTTAGGTGAGATCTGAGTGACAGTTGGGGACACCTGGGTTTAGGTGAGATCTGAGTGACAGTTGGGGACACTTAGGTTTAGGTGAGATCTGAGTGACAGTTGGGGACACCTGGGTTTAGGTGAGATCTGAGTGACAGTTGGGGACACCTGGGTTTAGGTGAGATCGGAGTGACAGTTGGGGACACTTAGGTTTAGGTGAGATCTGAGTGACAGTTGGGGACACCTGGGTTTAGGTGAGATCTGAGTGACAGTTGGGGACACCTGGGTTGAGGTGAGATCTGAGTGACAGTTGGGGACACCTGGGTTTAGGTGAGATCTGAGTGACAGTTGGGGACACCAAGGTTTAGGTGAGATCTGAGTGACAGTTGGGGACACCTGGGTTTAGGTGAGATCTGAGTGACAGTTGGGGACACTTAGGTTTAGGTGAGATCTGAGTGACAGTTGGGGACACTTAGGTTTAGGTGAAATCTGAGTGACAGTTGGGGACACCTGGGTTTAGGTGAGATCTGAGTGACAGTTGGGGACACCAAGGTTTAGGTGAGATCTGAGTGACAGTTGGGGACACCTGGGTTTAGGTGAGATCTGAGTGACAGTTGGGGACACCTGGGTTTAGGTGAGATCTGAGTGACAGTTGGGGACACCAAGGTTTAGGTGAGATCTGAGTGACAGTTGGGGACACCTGGGTTTAGGTGAGATCTGAGTGACAGTTGGGGACACCTGGGTTTAGGTGAGATCTGAGTGACAGTTGGGGACACCAAGGTTTAGGTGAGATCGGAGTGACAGTTGGGGACACTTAGGTTTAGGTGAGATCTGAGTGACAGTTGGGGACACCAAGGTTTAGGTGAGATCTGAGTGACAGTTGGGGACACCTGGGTTTAGGTGAGATCGGAGTGACAGTTGCCCATACATGAATTGGAGGTGAGATATGACATGGAGATAACACGGGGGATGGGATCCCTGGTAAGATGTCATTGGGTGGTTGGGGGGTTCTGATTTCTTTACAGGACAAATAAGACCCCAGAATAGGAGAGATTTATAAAACACTCCACCATACTGCCGTACATCATTCCTCCATAAGATCCACACCTGATGGGAAGATGACAATCACTGGCATGAATGGCGCTATGACAGCCATGATCTCTCGCTCAGCACCATCGCCAATAACTCAACTTCTTGCATTTATTTTTCAATGGATACAAGGTGTTCTCTGATTGGACAGAACAGAGATCATTAAGTCACCACCCCTTCCCTCCACCTCGTCCAGTTAGAGAATGCCTTGTATGATTGGCGACAGAGCTAAGAGAGCGCCCCCTTGTGGTCAGTGTGGAGAGGGGAACCTGCTTGGCTCAGGACCCCGAAGGTCACAGCAATCACTGCAGCAGTGCTGAATACTACAGTGATTGTCACCGTGGCCTATCAGGGATGAGATATACTGTACAGACCTACATAGTGCCAGGCTGGATCTAGTATGTCCTACAAATCATTCCCAAAGCTCTAATAAAAGGAATGACGCTACAATGTATTTTCTCCAAGAAGTTTTTCATATGACATTACCCATTCCTTACCTATCTAAGACGGAATGTCTGGACTGGAGAGGAATTGTAGGTGTAGAATCAGACTTGGACAGACAGATATATGGAACAGGTATGAAAGCCATGTGAGGTTGTGAGATCAGAGTGACAGCTGAGAGTGAGATCGGAGTGACAGCTGAGTGAGATCAGAGTGACAGCTGAGAGTGATTTCGGAGTGACAGCTGAGAGTGAGATTGGAGTGACAGCTGAGTGTGAGATCGGAGTGACAGCTGAGTGTGAGATCGGAGTGACAGCTGAGAGTGAAATCGGAGTGACAGCTGAGAGTGAAATCGGAGTGACAGCTGAGAGTGAGATCAGAGTGACAGCTGAGTGTGAGATCAGAGTAACAGCTGAGTGTGAGATCAGAGTGACAGCTGAGTGTGAGATCAGAGTGACAGCTGAGTGTGAGATCAGAGTGACAGCTGAGTGTGAGATCAGAGTGACAGCTGAGTGTGAGATCAGAGTGACAGCTGAGTGTGAGATCAGAGTGACAGCTGAGTGTGAGATCAGAGTGACAGCTGAGTGTGAGATCAGAGTGACAGCTGAGTGTGAGATTGGAGTGACAGCTGAGTGTGAGATTGGAGTGACAGCTGAGTGTGAGATTGGAGTGACAGCTGAGAGAGAGATCAGAGTGACAGCTGAGAGAGAGATCAGAGTGACAGCTGAGTGTGAGATCGGAGTGACAGCTGAGAGAGAGATTGGAGTGACAGCTGAGTGTGAGATTGCAGTGACAGCTGAGTGTGAGATTGGAGTGACAGCTGAGAGTGAGATTGGAGTGACAGCTGAGAGTGAGATTGGAGTGACAGCTGAGAGTGAGATTGGAGTGACAGCTGAGAGTGAGATTGGAGTGACAGCTGAGAGTGAGATTGGAGTGACAGCTGAGAGTGAGATCGGAGTGACAGCTGAGAGGGAGATTGGAGTGACAGCTGAGAGAGAGATTGGAGTGACAGCTAATGCCGCGTACACACGACCGCTTTTCTCGACGAGAAAAACGGCATTTTTTTTTTCGCCGAGAAAAACGATCGTCTGTGGGCTTTATGTCGTTTTTCTCGTCTAGAAAAACGGCATAAAAAACGACAAGAAAATTTAGAACATGTTCTAAATTTTCTCATCGTTTTTTCCAGCATTTTTCTCCGCGGCAGTTTTCCCATAGGGAAACACTGCCGCGGAGCCCACAGACGGTCGTTTTTCTCGTCAAGAGAAAAAATGACGGGAAAAACGACCGTGTGTAGGGAACCAAGCGGTTCCCTCGTTTTTCCTGTCATTATTCACGGCTTTTTTTAACCGCCGTGAATAATGATCGTGTGTACGCGGCATGAGTGTGAGATTGGAGTGACAATTGAGGGTGAGATCGAAGGGACACCTGAGTGTGAGATCGGAGTGACAGCTGAAGATGAGATCACAGTGATAGCTGAGAGTGAGATTTCAGTGACAGCTGAGAGTGAGATCACAGTGACAGCTGAGGATGAGATCACAGTGACAGCTGAGAGTGAGATTGGAGTGACAGTTGAGAGTGAGATCAGTGAGTGTGATCTGAGTGACATCATGTCTAGTCCGAGTGACAGTTGGGGACATTGAGGTTGGGGTGTGATGTGAGTTCCTACAAATAAAGTGAGAGTTCCCCCATGCAGTGATCTCAGTAGGACGGGTAATGATAGGTGGGGGGTTATGTTAGGTGGGGGGGGATGGGGGGTAATGTTAGGTGGGGGGTGGGGGGGGTGGGGGGTAATGTTAGGTGGGGAGTGACGGGTAAGGTTAGGTGGGGGGTGACGGGTAATGTTAGGTGGGGGGTGACGGGCAATGTTAGGTGGGGAGTGACGGGTAATGTTAGGTGGGGGGTGACGGGCAATGTTAGGTGGGGAGTGACGGGTAATTTTAGGTGGGGGGTGACGGATAATGTTAGGTGGGGAGTGACGGGTAATGTTAGGTGGGGGGTGACGGGTAATGTTAGGTGGGGGGTGACGGGTAATGTTAGGTGGGGGTGGGGGGTGACGGGTAATGTTAGGTGGGGGGTGACGGGTAATGTTAGGTGGGGGGTGGGGGGTAATATTAGGTGGAGGGGGGGTGACGGGTAATGATAGGTGAGGGGGGGTGACGGGTAATGTTAGGTGGGGGGGGATGGGGGGTAATGTTAGGTGGGGGGGATGGGGGGTAATGTTAGGTGGGGGGTAATATTAGGTGGGGGGTGACGGGTAATGTTAGGTGGGGGGTGGGGGGTAATGTTAGGTGGGGGGTAATGTTAGCTGGGTGACAGGTAATATTAGGTGGGGGGTGGGGGGGGTGACGGGTAATGATAGGTGAGGGGGGGTGATGGGTAATGTTAGGTGGGGGGTAATGTTAGGTGGGGGGGATGGGGGGTAATGTTAGGTGGGGGGTAATATTAGGTGGGGGGGATGGGGGGTAATGTTAGGTGGGGGGGATGGGGGGTAATGTTAGGTGGGTGACAGGTAATATTAGGTGGGGGTGGGGGGGTGACGGGTAATGATAGGTGAGGGGGGGTGACGGGTAATGTTAGGTGGGGGTGGGGGGTAATGTTAGGTGGGGGATGGGGGGTAATGTTAGGTGGGGGGGTGGGGGGTAATGTTAGGTGGGGGGGGATGGGGGGTAATGATAGGTGGGTGACAGGTAATATTAGGTGGGGGTGGGGGGTGACGGGTGAGTCCCAGGGAAGGTAATACAGTAAGGCTCTCCTAGAAGTCTGTACGAGGGATGAACACATCATTATAATAACATGAACATTTCCTCCAGTAAATGTGAATCATCTCCAATGTGTTCCATAGAAATCCTGACACTGGAAACTGAGTTGTAAAGCAAAAGAGCGCCAATCATCCCGAGCGGGGAGCTCTTACCTTGTCAGCCAGGAGAGACTCCTCTGAAACCAGATTCACTTTGTTGAGACAAGGGGGGGGGGGGGGGGGGGCCGTGTGATTTGAATGCCATGTGAGAAATGCGTACAGAACTCTCCTTTCCAGGCGCCACGTTCTGGTGGGACCCCCGTGTAGTATTTTATCCTGGTGGTTGAACAGCTGTCAGGATTATTATTTATAAAAGTTAAGCCTCCTACACACGATCGGATTTTCAGCGGACAAAGCGTAGGACTTTTGTTCGAAGGGCGTTGGCCAGGAACTTGTCTTGCATACAAACGGCAAATAATTGTCAGCCAACAAACACGAAACTATGTGTTTTTTCAGCTCTTTAGTGCCACCCTTTGGGCAACTTTTGCTAATGTTGTGTTATGGTTAGCAATGCTTCTGAGCATGTGTGTTTGTACTTTGGAGTTTTGTCCGACTGACTTCTGTACACACGATCGGATAATCCGACAACACCCAGTTGTTGGCGGACAATTTTAAAGCATGTTATCCCACATTTGTTGGTGGAAAATTCGACAACGATTGTCCGATGGAGCGTACAAACGGCCGGATTTTCTGACAACAGCCTGTCATCACACAATTCCCGTCAGGAAATCGATCGTGTGTATGAGGCATAACTGTGTTTATAAAGATCTCTGATCTCTGTGTAGGTGGCGGGTACATTAGTGTGGGAGATATACTGATCCTGTGTGAGGGAATCGTCTTTATTCAGCTTTGTATTGTTCACTCTGTTTTCACTTTACATTCCTCAACCCAACCTGATTCATGTTCTGTAAAACATGGCGACCTTCAAAGTCCGTACATACCGGCGGAGTCTGAAAACACAATTATTTATCAATAATCGCGCCTTTTCCTTTGACGCTAAATATCCTTGTTATGGCAGAAGCTAGCTGCTATAACTTCGGTATTTTTAAAAACGGCCGGCGGTCCTCTTTCAGGTAAAAGTGGTATCAGCGGCGGATTCGCCATGAGATCACTTTTATCAGGGGATCGAGAGGCCCCCTCCAGCCGCGCTCTGGTCGTTTCTGCCACTTACCAGAGCTGTCGGTAGCGGCGGAGACTATCGCGTCCTTTCCCTTCTCTGCAGAAACTTGTAGCAAACGGTGGAAAATGTAAAACCTGAATTCAACCAAATACAGTAAAACTTTGGTTTGAGAGTAACTTGGTTTGAGAGCGTTTTGGAAGACAAACTAAATTTTGAAATAAATTTTGACTTGATATACAAGCGATGTCTTGATATACAAGTAGCGTCGCATCACAACTGAGTATAAAAGAGAAGAGAGGCTCCTCTAAGTGTAGCAATATGGTTACATTTAATTTAGCAACTTACAATGGTTGATGATTAAAAGAGGCACATCTAAGTATGCAGGGATCCGGGGTAAAGCTGTCCACATAGACCGTCCTCCGCACCGCCATTGATGTCGTCCCTTCCACACTGCACTCCACGAGCATTTCAAGCCTCGCTTTCAGATCGCTATATTGCAGGGTCACGATTCCAGACTAACAGCGGTGAGAGCCGGCGGTGCGGAGGACGTTCTATGTGGACAGCTTTACCCCAGATCCCTGCATACTTAGAAGTGCCTCTTTTAATCATCAATCATGTAAGTTGCTAAATGTTGTACCTTCATTAAATGTAACCATATTGCTACACTTAGAGGCGCCTCTCTTCTCTTTCATACTTTGTAGCTCTTTCTGGATTTTGCTTTTAATCCCCTTGGGGAGGCTTCCATTTGTGGATGGACATTTTATGGTTACACAACCTATCACATTGCTATAAACTTTTTATATGGACTATAAACTGAAGGACTTATGAATAAATGGTTGTGGAACGAATCATCTGAGTTTCCATTATTTCTTATGGGAAAATTTGTTTTGATATACAAGTGCTTTGGATTACAAGCATGTTTCCGGAACGAATTATGATCGCAATCCAAGGTTTTACTGGTACTGAGAATTTATCACAGGGGATTAAAGTGGTTGTAAACCCAATTCTATTTTTTTTTTTTTAAAGAATAATCTGCAAGAGAAAGGCATAATGAGCTAGTATGACTAGCATACTAGCTCATTATGCATTACTTACCTTAGATCGAAGCCCCCGAAGCTGTCCTCGTCTCCCCCTCCGGCCGCAGACATCGCTCCGGGAAGGTTACTTCTGGGTATCGGCGCTTTGATTGGCCGGAGCGGCGATGATGTCACCGCGCATGCGCGCGGGAGCCATCAAAGCCAACATTATCCATTGATAAAACCGGCATTGACAGTGCGCATGCGCCGGTGTCTATGGTGCGCATGCGCCGTAGAGAACGGTGCATTATTTTTTGTAAAAACCGTGGAGGTTTAGGAGGTATTTCTTGCACCTACAGGTAAGTCTTAATCTAGGCTTACCTGTAGGTGAAAGTTACATAAGTGGGTTTACAAACACTTTAAGTCCTGTTTCCTGGCTCATCGTTGTGCTCTTCAGATCACATGAGAACATATGAATTCTCCATCACATGGATGTGATCAGTTTGATATCCGGTGTGTGCGCGCAAGTCATTCTGATTTAGAAACAAGCGGTCCCCACCTATAAGTGGCATTAACAGCAAGAAGCACATGGAAGGGCGACGCATGTCACACAACAACAAAGAAAAATTCCCAGTTCAACTTACCAGCCAGTCTGCAACAAACCGAATTGTCCCGACTTAGTAGTTCACGTTAAAAAAACGGGTTTAGTTTGGACACATTTGCAATTACATGTAAGATGAAGAGGTCGCGTCACGGCACCCCAGTATTATCTGCAGTCCTAACTGTATACATTATGAGCGCTTCCATAGGAGCACATATATATACTAATGGATAGCTGGGAGAGTAGATTGAGTGACCCTAAAATATCCGGCACCTCATCCCTGGTAATTGAAAAATAGTAGCAGCGGGAAATTGGGATTTTGGCGGTGCTCAAATAAAGAAATGTACATTGATTGTCAAATTTTAAGTTTTAATACATAAAACATCAACATAGAGGAGAAGGGTTCAATAAAATGATTGATAGAGTCCCTGCTGAACCAGCTGAATTTTGATCCATGTATGGCCGGTGTCCTGTCATTCTGGGTCCCCCATCAGATAGTGCCCGGGTTGGACTGCGCATGCGCAGCCGGAGATCACGGAAATCTCTGAACCTGATCAGCTAACCAGGCTCATTCCTTACCATCCCCGTGGACATGGAGATGTTAAAAAAAAAAGCCAGGAGGCCGAGCGAGCGAAGCGAGGACGTGAGGCCAACTGGCCACTTACAGCAAATTTCACGTCGCCCTGGACCCGGCTAGGGTGACCACATTTCCAAACTGCCATTCAGGGACACCCCCCCTTCCCAAAAATTAGCTTGTGCTGTAACGAATCACAGTACAGTGATTGGACTCAAGAGACGGGATTTATGATTTCTCCAATCACAAGCAGGGGGCGGGATTTGTGCTCCTCCAGGCATTCCTGGCCAGGACAAGTACTGTCAGTGAGTAAAGCGGTGATGTGGCGGCCTTTTTTGGGGGCATCAGATTGGCCCGGGGGGGGTGGCTGTGTCAGTTACATTCCGGGACACTGTATTGTCCTGGAATGAAGGTGCCCGGGACAGACCTGCAAAATGCGGGACTGTCCTGGGCAATCCGGGACACGTGGTCACCCTAGACCCGGCCTGTTAACTGCGCATGCTCCAAGACCTGCTGATGGAACAGATGTTAGTCTCTGAGATTTCCGTGATCTCCGCTTGCGCATGCGCAGTCCAACCCCAGGCACTATCTGATGGGGGGACCCATACTGATAGAACACCGGCATACGCGTCCTTCAGAGTTTACCATGATTTTGGTTTTTGTTTTATTGTCCCATGTGTTGCACACCCCTCCAGTCTTCCCTGTAATCCTTTCCTTTCTACCTCTGGCTGTAGAGCTGAGAGTTCCAGTTGTGTGTCTTTTTCCTTTATCTGTATAACTTGTACCTTATGGGACCTGAGATTTGAAGGTGTCTCTAGACGGCAATATTCTGAATCAGCCAGACAAGTGTCTATGTGGCAAAATACAGGAGAGCCGGAAACAAGTATTCCGGGAAACAATATGATTGGATGGTTAGAACGCCTTTCTGGGTCGCCAATGTTTTCCACAATGCGGGTACTCCACTATCCACCATCTATCTCCTCCATTGAGTATCAAAGCACATCATTTTTAATGCATTGAATTAAAATGCAATACAACACAACGTGAGTTTTATGTGCATTTTCCATGCGTTTTCTTCCTTCAGGCTATTGGTAAATACGGACACGTGACCTGAAAAAACGCACTTTAGGATAGCATCAGGCTAAAAGAACTTTCTGCTCCAAGCAGCTGCTTCCCACTCTAACCCCAGGTGCAAGAGGCATTGCCAAGGCGTCTGCCATGCCTGGGCACACCCTAATCACTATGTGCGATGCCAATCCCCCCCTACTGCCTGCCCCCCCCCGTGTTGGCCCCCGCAGTGCTGCTGCCTTCCCTCCTCTCTTCTCCCCCCCAGCTGCTGCGGGGGATGTTTTAGGATAGAGAGCGGGGGAAGGGGCTAGTAAATATGTCATTTATGGGCCCCTTCCTTTTTTAAATGAACACAGTAAACACACTCACTCACTGGGGTTGATTTACTTAAAGGGGTTGTAAAGGTACATTTTTTTATTTTCTAAATAGGTTCCTTTAAGCTAGTGCATTGTTGGTTCACTTACCTTCTAAATGTTTTTTTTCTTTGTCTGAATTTCTCACTTCCTGTTTCTCCTCAGTAAACTTCACACCATCATCCAAGTGGTGTGGAGTCATCCAGAACAGCTTACTGAACAGCTTACTGAGGAGGAACAGGAAGTGAGAAATTCAGACAAAGAAAACAAAGAAAAAAAATATTTAGAAGGGAAATCTAAGGAAAAGGTAAGTGAACCAACAATGCACTAGCTTAAAGGAACCTATTTAGAAAATAAAAAACGAACCTTTACAACCCCTTTAAGTCAAATCCACTCTGCACTACAAGTGCACTGCAAGTGCACTGAAAGTGCACTTGGAAGTGCAGTCGCTGTAGATCAGAGGGGGAAGATCTGAAATGAGGGGAAGCTCTGATGATTTTATCATCCAATCATGTGCAAGCTAAAATGCTGTTTTTTTTTTCTTGCATGTCCCCCTCAGATCTACAGCGACTGCACTTTAAAGTGCACTTTCAAGTGCACTTGTAGTGCAAAGTGGATTTGCCTTTAGTAAATTAACCCCACTGTGTCTATTCATAACTGAAGCATAATCAACTGTGTTGACTATGCTTCTGTTTATTTACCAGGATCCAATGGACTCGAAACCAGAAATTACGTCAACGCGTTTCGCCCTCCCACAAGGCGTCATCTTGATGACGCCTTGTGGGAGGGCGAAACGCGTTGTCTGAGAAGCTAGGGGTCCATTCACAGGAAGATGCTCAGCATGGAGCACTTCCCATTCATTCACTGTCCAGAGGCTGCAGAGAAATCCCGGTCGTGTGTATGCTCCATCGCAGTTTTCCCGACAGAAAAACCGCCAGGAATCCCGGTGGGAAAAATGAAAACATGTTTTGCGATGGAGAATACATACGGCCAGGATTCCCAACCAAAGCTCTCATGGCAGTTTTCCTGTTGGGAAACCCGGTCGTGTGTAGGGGGAAAAAGTTACCGAGCAGGTTCTCGGTTTTCCCCTCGGGTTTCTCGGCGGACTTTTTACCGTACGTGTGTACGAGGCATTAGACTGGGATGCCATTAAAGTTCCTGTGCGTGTGTAGAGGCAGGCGTCCCAATACTTTTAGTAATATAACAGACCAAAGCAACATTGTTGCCGCCTCCCAACTTTCTGCTCCTAGATTTTGGGAAGTTCTGTCCAGGCCTGGCTCTGACCATGCTGCCTGTTCAGAGGATATTATTATTATTATACAGGATTTACAGTGCCTTGAAAAGGTATTCATACCCTTTAAAATTTTCCACATTTTGTTGTTACAACCAAAAATGTTCATGTATTTTATTGGGATGTTATGCGATATAAAGTGGCACATAATTGTGAAGTGATAATTCAATACAGGAGGAATCAGAGGTTGTAGGGAAGCAGAATGTGACCAGTCCTGATACAGCCCAAGCAGAATGGAGTAACACGGTACACGGTTCTTACTAAGGATTGCAATGTGCTCACTGATGTGCTGTCTGGCAGGCGGCTGGTTCCAATCAGCGATGGGGATGTGTCCTTTCCCAGCTGGAGAGTGTACTGTGAAACCACAGCACGGTCCTGGCCTTCACATGTGCACAGCTTCCATCTCAAGCCACACGGGAACTCCATGGGGCTCACTGTTAACACTTTCTTCTCTCAGCGGTTTAAAATGAAGTTCCAGCTTTACACCTTGCAAAATAAAAACAGACACTTCCACCTTTTCATGCAAAGCATTAATGATGTTCTTTAAGCTACAACTGTCACTTCTGGATATAGAAACCCCGATCCGGGGAGATGCATGGGATTTTAAGGGTGCTTAAACAAGACGTTACAATGTAAATCAGAGAGAAAAAATATCTCATAAAAAATATGTTTTATTCATGTATACACTATGCTATTAAAAGAATATATCTATGAAAAGAAGATACAACGCAGTGTACTCTTTCCATAAAAGTCACAAACTTGCTGTCCTACATAAAAAATTATAAAATGCAGCGCTAGCGAATATAAATGTGCTCAATACAAACGTATGTGTGAATGTCAACCATCTAAACCTTTCGGGATGATGGTACACACTATTAGTGAAAAGATTATGCACCAATGATTGGTGTCACCAGAAATGCAGTGGGTGTAATACTAAATGTTACCACTAAAAAGTGATCAACTAAGTAAAACCAGAAAATATACTGTGCAAAACATTAAATGAACTGAACAACCAGGCAAATAGCTCTAGGAGTGATTCACAGTACTACAGATGGTTTTCAACATCAAAGAAATAATGTCCCATTTGCAACAGTGGTTGTAATATAGAAGGAAGGGAAAAAAATAAAATAAAAATAAAAATAAAAATAAAAATGCTTTAAAATAAAATAAAAGTCACCCAACATCCAACTTCTAGGACCAATAATGTTCGGTGAAATTCAACAGTTGGCTCAATAGCAGCAGAGATCAGAGGACCATGTGGGGAATAAAAAGAAAAAGCAACTTGTGAAGTACCGCTTAGGAACAGATTAACAATACGCTGTTATTGGGAAAACTCACAAGCCTTCAATGATAACCGAGCGTCAGTGTGTTCCGGGTTCACAACGGCGTGCGTTCCACAAGAACCGGAAGCAGCGTCACTGGTTCTTAGTGTTGACCGGAAATTTGTCAATGCATTTCGCCCCTCCTCCAGGGCATCATCATCAATTGGTCCTTGATGATGCCCTGGAGGAGGGGCGAAATGCATTGACAAATTTCCGGTCAACACTAAGAACCAGTGACGCTGCTTCCGGTTCTTGTGGAACGCACGCCGTTGTGAACCCGGAACACACTGACGCTCGGTTATCATTGAAGGCTTGTGAGTTTTCCCAATAACAGCGTATTGTTAATCTGTTCCTAAGCGGTACTTCACAAGTTGCTTTTTCTTTTTATTCCCCACATGGTCCTCTGATCTCTGCTGCTATTGAGCCAACTGTTGAATTTCACCGAACATTATTGGTCCTAGAAGTTGGATGTTGGGTGACTTTTATTTTATTTTAAAGCATTTTTATTTTTATTTTTATTTTTATTTTATTTTTTTCCCTTCCTTCTATATTACAACCACTGTTGCAAATGGGACATTATTTCTTTGATGTTGAAAACCATCTGTAGTACTGTGAATCACTCCTAGAGCTATTTGCCTGGTTGTTCAGTTCATTTAATGTTTTGCACAGTATATTTTCTGGTTTTACTTAGTTGATCACTTTTTAGTGGTAACATTTAGTATTACACCCACTGCATTTCTGGTGACACCAATCATTGGTGCATAATCTTTTCACTAATAGTGTGTACCATCATCCCGAAAGGTTTAGATGGTTGACATTCACACATACGTTTGTATTGAGCACATTTATATTCGCTAGCGCTGCATTTTATAATTTTTTATCTCTCAAGGTGTTAGTGCCTTATGCTGTAGCAGCTGCGCATATAATAATTTCTTTTCACTTGTCATTTATTTTTGTATGTCTCCATAAGCGCGAGTTTTAGTTTTTGTTTATTTGCTGTCCTACATGTTTCGCCTAAATTAGACTTCTTCGGGGACGCGTAGGGACTTTGATTATCTAAGACAAATATAAACAGTTTATGAGTACAAAATTTAAACACAGATGTATATACATAACATAAATGTTGTACTCATAAACTGTTTATATTTGTCTTAGATAATCAAAGTCCCTACGCGTCCCCGAAGAAGTCTAATTTAGGCGAAACGTGTAGGACAGCAAGTTTGTGACTTTTATGGAAAGAGTACACTGCGTTGTATCTTCTTTTCATATATATATTCTTTTAATAGCATAGTGTATACATGAATAAAACATATTTTTTATGAGATATTTTTTCTCTCTGATTTACATTGTAACGTCTTGTTTAAGCACCCTTAAAATCCCATGCATCTCCCCGGATCGGGGTTTCTATATACATTTATATACATATATTATCTATCTGTCACTTATGGATGACTATAGTAATGAAAAGCTGTATGCAGGTCTATGCAGCTACTTACATAAACCTGCACATGCATAGTTCCCAACTGTCCCTGATTTTGTCTCTCTGTCTGTCTTTCCTCCTCATTTGTCCCTCGTTTTGGTCTGATTTATATAGTTGTATATAAAACGCACTTTTTATCTATCAAAAAGTGCTTCCCAGAGCTAAACCTTCCATCTGATTTCTAAATTGCTGCATTTGTAATTTCCAAAAGCCAATATAAAGCAATAGTAGTGGTAAAAAAAACACTTGTGGGTTTAACCGATCTTATTTTTTTTGCACAATTCTCCTTTAAGGGGGCGTGGCAGGGGGTGTGTCCTGTGCCTGCATACTTTTGCTGATAGGTGTCCCTCATTCCCATCTCCAAAAGTTGGGAGGTATGCACATGCATGCGTACAGGCATAGAACCCTGGATCTAGAAACTCTGTGGCCATAGGCATATGGCTTTACCACTTGTCTACCAAGGTCAGGGCTGCTGTTATAAATCATAGGGCCCCATACAGCCTACAGGGACAGGGGAGTAACTGAGTACATAGATTTATCAGTCCCTTTCTTTGCAGCCTCAGTTGCACAGATGAATGAATTGGAAGCACTCTGAGGTTTTTGCTCATTCACAAACTGAAGCTTCAGTGGTGAATGGACACATGAGTGATCAGTACCCATCACTCACTGTGTTCATTCAGGAAAGGAAGGGGCCTATAAATTATATGTTTACCTGCCTCTTCCCTCGCTCTCCATCCTAAAAACAACCTCCTGTGTGCCCACAGCAGCTACCGGCAGGAAAGGAGAGGAGGGAAGCCAGAGGCGGGGAAAGGGGCACACAGGGGGGCCCGGACAGCAGATTGAAGGGGTGCATGTGCTAGAACCACTACCCTGAAGTGCAGCCGGAGTGAGAAGCTGGCAGTGCTGCAGGGGGATGCAGAAGAGGCTTGGTGTCTGCAATAAGAGAGTACAGCTAACCCTCCTGCTCAGCCAGGTGCCTGGGCCCCACTTTTGAACTGATGAGGCCCGGACCCAGTACAGGAGGGCTGGCTGTACTGCCTTATCAGCGGTACATTTATAAGCGGCAAGGTAGGCAAGTGGTAAATCAAGCTCTATACTGCTGTTGGAGCTGTGAGGTTAGTTCTGACTTGAAGAGCCAGCGAGGGGCTTTCAAATAGAGCCGCCCAATTATTTTTATGGGACTCTCAAATTGCGCTCTCCCAACCCTCCACCGGCGGCACCCACCGCGTTTCCCGGGCTCTCCCATTCTCCTGGGGAGCCCCAGGACTGCAGGAAACAACTTGCACCAGTGAGAGCAGGAGGAACTCGGGGGAAGAAACAAATCCCTCCTGCAACTAATGGCCCTGCAAGCGACCTGTATTACATCACTTCCATGGTCTCAGCTGTCATTCCCTCGGCTAGTGTAGCCAAGGATGCAGCTAGTCAAGCCCAATGTGTGCTTGAATAGCTGCAGCGGAAAGCAGGTGAGACATTGAAATGCCAATAGACCCCCCAATGTCGCCATAAAAAGTACCTTTCACTTGCCCATGATGTCACATAGGGGGCTTGTAATCCACCCTGCAATAGCAATAAAGGTACAAAAGAAATAAAAATAAAGAATAAAAAAAAAAAAAAAAAATTATAAAGCCCCCCCCCCCATACACACCCAATATAAAAAAATACAGCGAAGGGCGAGCACGTGTATGTAGACATTAATTGCGCCCCACATGTGAGGTATTGTCACAAACGTCAGAGTGAGAGCAATAATTCTAGGGCCATAGTTCACACTTACAGTACCTCTAAATGGATAACATTGCCTATGAAGGATTTTGGGTACTATCGATTTCTATTCCATGAGCATATGCAATTAGAAGACTTGACATATTTAATATCTATTTACTCGGCACAGCATCCTCTTTTATATTTTACCCCAAAAATCGGGTATGATATCATGTCTGTTTGCATTAAAATTTATTTTTTTGTATTTTTTCCTGAAAATATGCATTTGATCTGCCCCCACCTTCATCACCAACCTCATCTGTAGATATTGCCTTAAATCGTCCTCTCTGCTCCTCCCAAGACATCTTGCTCTCTAACTCCCTTGTTATTTCGTCCCATGCTCACCTCCTGGACTTCTCTAGAGCCTCTCCCATCCTCTGGAACTCCCTGGCCCAGTATGTCTGGTCAGCCCCTACCCTGTCCACCTTTAGGCGATCCTTGAAAACGTATTTATTCAGAAAAGTCTCCCCTGCCTCCACCTAAGAACTGTACTTGAGACTCCTCAGATCATCCCCTGCAGCTATTACCTTTTGTACCACCTCCCCCTCTCTTTAGATTGTAAGCTCCATGAGCAAGGCCCATTGTCTGTATTGAGCTCTATTGTAACTTTACTGTCCCCCTTTATATTATAAAGCGCTGCGAACTGTTGGCGCTATATAAGTTCCTGTATAATAATCATTTGAAAAATAACAGGAAAAGGGAAAATGTTTTTGATTAGGGCGTTAAGTGGTCTCCTCCAGACAGATAACAAACATATTAATATTATATTGTTTATTGAAAAATAGAAAAAGACAATAGAAACAATGAGATTAAAACACAATAGGGGAGTGACATATACACGCCCCTATACATAAAACCAATGGTGTGTATATAACATTTCCTACATATATATTACATAGAAGTAACCAACATGTTTCGCGGTATATGTATCCGCTTCTTCAGGGCTTGTTTTCTTTATAGCTATCCCAAAATCGTAAAAGTGTCCAGGGCATCCAGATTAGAGGGAGACCAGAACAGGGACCACATCGAGGTGAAGACCATATAACCAGGAGGACAACCTCAATTAAAGGAATTGTAAACCCTCGTGTTTTTAGGATGCATTAAGGTGAAAAAACTTCTGACAGTGACCTGCCCCCCAGCCCCCCGTTTTACTCACCTGAGCCCGTTCGTTCCCTCGGCGGAGACGCGCTCACCTTCTCTGCCCGGTGTTCTCGGCTCTTGATTGGATAGATTGATAGCAGCGCAGCCAATGGCTCCTGCTGCTGTCAATCAAATCCAATGACGTGGGCGCCGGGGGGTAGGGTGACCACATTTCCAAACTGCCATTCAGGGACAATTTTGCCAAGGACCTGGGGGGGGGGTGTAGTTTCGGGGTTGACGGGAGTTTGGCGGTGCGTGATTTGTCGGGTGAATGGCTGGTTTTAGCACTTATATCATCCCAATACCATGCTTGGAATGTATTTCTATTATTACCTTGTAATAATAGACCCCCTTCCCTTAGTACAGACCCCCTTCCCTCAGTATAGACCCCCTCCCTCAGTACGGACCCCCCTCTACTAACTATAGACCCCCTCCCTCAGTACGGACCCCAATCTACTAACTATAGACCCCCTCCCTAGGTATAGACCCCCTCCCTCAGTACGGACCCCCTCTACTAATTATGGACCCCCTCCCTTAGTACGGACCCCCCTCTACTAACTATAGACCCCCTCCCTCAGTACGGACCCCAATCTACTAACTATAGACCCCCTCCCTAGGTATAGACCCCCTCCCTCAGTACGGACCCCCTCTACTAATTATGGACCCCCTCCCTTAGTACGGACCCCCCTCTACTAACTATAGACCCCCTCTCTCAGTACGGACCCCCTCTACTAACTATAGACCCCCTCCCTCAGTACGGACCCCCCTCTACTAACTATAGACCCCCTCCCTCAGTACGGACCCCCCTCTACTAATTATAGACCCCCTCCCTCAGTACGGACCCCCCTCTACTAACTATAGACCCCCTCCCTCAGTACGGACCCCCCTCTACTAACTATAGACCCCCTCCCTCAGTACGGACCCCCCTCTACTAACTATAGACCCCCTCCCTCAGTACGGACCCCCTCTACTAACTATAGACCCCCTCCCTCAGTACGGACTCCCCTCTCCACTAACTATAGACCCCCTCCCTCAGTCCTGCCCCTCTCCACTAACTATAGCCTCCCCTCCCTTAGTACAGACTTCCCCCCCTCAGTATAGACCCCCCCCCCACTAAATACAGACCCCTTCTCCATCAGTATAGACCCCCCTGACTAAGTATAGACCCCCCTCCCTCGGTAGACCACCTTCAGTTCTGACTCCCCTCCCTCATTATATACCCTCCACTAAGTACAGACCCCACCACCGTATAGACCCCCCCATGTCCCCCTCCTCTGTCCATCTACATACATATATTATAAACTGAACAGACCTCAGATCAGCGCCAGGAATGCATTCTGGTCAGAGTCGCGGCTGTGAGGTCACTGGTTGGTAGACGCTCTAGCAACCAGTGGCCAGTCTCAGGTGGAGCTGGAGGCAGAGCGAGCTCCAGCGCTATGGCGGGGTTTGCTCGCTCTGTCTATTCCATTCCGGGACACTGTATTGTCCCGGACTGAAGGTGCCCGGGACCTGGGACAGACCTGCTAATTATGGGAATGTCCCGGGCAATCCGGGACACATGGGCACCCTAGCCGGGGGGCGGGGCCGAGTCCGGCATTCTGTGTCTATGGACTCAAATGCTGGACTCAGGAGCGTGCCCGCAAGGAAACCCCCAGGGAGAGCGCTCCTCCCGGAGGGTTTACCGATGCGAGGAGGAGCCGTAAGCACCCCTGGGGGACCCCAGAAGACGGTGTTCGGGGCCACACTGTGCAAAACAAACTGCACAGTGGAGGTAAGTATGATATGTTTGTTATTTTAAAAAAAAAGGTTTACAATCAGTTTAACTATGGATAAGATATACCCTTTACTTATATCAAAAGGACAAAAAGAAATCTGTAATGAGTTGAACTCGCACAACAAACATCCAGGGAGGGTCCATTATGATAGACTGTCAAGTCCGTCCCGCAAGGTGTTGTAAACAGGGGTATCGCATAGGATCCCCCATGTAACAATATAAAGAAGGGGAAGAAAAGTTGTCCTTCAGTGGGAATCGTCCAGTGTGGAAGTGTCCTGGGTCTCCTGAGGATCCAGCATAGAGTGAGGGATTTCCCTAAAAAAATGCAACTACCAACCAACATTTTATTCTCTAGGGTCTCTGCTTTCAGAAAAAATATGCTTTTTTTTGGGGGGGGGGGGGGGGTTAGAGTAATTTCCAGCAAAAATGCTGATTTTATCATATGTGTAAAAAAAAAAAGAAAGAATGCCCAAGTAGGTAAGTGGTTAAGCAAGTAGCGACGTAAGCCCACATATGGGGGTATTCATTACTACGATCTTCCATGCGTGGCAGCTGTCCATCCTGAGAGCAGAAATATACCTGCAGTTTACGGTCTCATGCGTCCGTGGGCTTGAGGCATATACAGTAGTAACTGCTGGTGTTATGAAAACACAGATCGTGTTTAAAAATGATTTCTTCATTGCCTGTGAATGTATTGGGGTATCTGGAAGACATATTAAGGGGGGCAGGCTCTCCGTAGCTTGTGCAGCTGTATTGGCACGCAGTCAAAGTGCAGGATGTCTGTCTGGCAGACAGGAAATGGGGCAGTGCGGAATTCCAGAGTCACAGCTTCTGCAAAGGTTACATAGCAGGCTGGTGTCTCTTTGCTGCCTGCAACATCTGTTTCTGCTACACACAGCTCCTGATCTTCCTGTACACCGTCCTCAGGCTGGACCCCTGGGACCTCCAACCTTCAAAGTGACCTCTGTGCCCCTCTTTGTCTCACCATATGTTAGCCGTCCACCCAAACCGTTGTTTCCGGTTGACATAACAAAGGAATAAGCGTTTCTTAAAAAGAAACAATCATTTTCTCTCTATTATTCTACTATTACTGCAAATGCAATCATGGTCAGTGTAAAGCCTCGTACACACGGTCGGACTTCAAACAAACTTTTCTGTGGATTTTTGCCCGAAGGGAGTTGGCCGGGCACACCCATAGCATACACACGCTCTGACTTTTCTGCAAACTTTTCCAAAACTTTTCCAACATCACGTGGTTTTTCTGCTCTTTTCTGCTCTTTACCGCCACCCTTTGGTCAACTTCTGCTATTGTTGGTTGATTTTAACATTGGTTCTGGGCATGCTTATTTGTCCTTCGGACAAAAGTCCGATGGATTTCTGTACACACGGTCGGACTTTGCTCCATCTGACTTTTGTTGGCGAAAAGTTTGTCCGTTTGCAGAACGAACATTTGTCCGATGAAAACCAAAAAAGTTTGTCCGATGGAGCGTACACACGGTCAGATTTTTTGTCAAACTTGCTCAAAATGAAGTTTGTTGGCAAAAAGTCAGACCATGTGTACGAGGCTTTACATGCACTATTGCCAAAAGTATTGGGACACCTGACTTTACACGCACATGAACTTTAATGGCATCCCAGTCTTAGTCTGTAGGGTTCAATATTGAGTTGGCCCACCCTTTGCAGCTATAACAGCTTTTACTTCTCTGGGAAGGCTGTCCACAAGGTTTAGGAGTGTGTCTATGGGAATGTTTGACCATTCTTCCAGAAGCGCATTTGTGAGGTCAGGCACTGATGTTGAACAAGAAGGCCTGGCTGGCAATCTCTGCTCTATTATGTTCAATGATGTGCCGTTATTCCACACTCGCTCAAAAAATGTTCTGTTTCCCGCTGTGCGTTCTGCTATTATAATAACAGCGGCGGAGGCTGGAGGGAAATAAGCGGCTCGAAAATGGCATGACAGGGTCTGGATGAAACAGTGGCTAGGTCCGTATCCGGACAACGGTCTGCCATTTAGTGATGCCTGCCTTAACCACTTGCCGACCACCTTCCGCATATATACTGTGGCAAGGCGGCTCAGCTGCGCAAACCACCGTACCTGTACGTTGGTCTGTGCATGTGGTACTGCAGGCGAGCCCGTCATGCGCTGTGGGTCCGGCGGACTCGATGTCTGCTGGCCACCTGCGCAGGGAAGAGAGGCAGAACGGGGATCTGCCTATGTAAACAAGGCGGATCCCCATTCTGACAGGGGAGGAGACAGAGATCAGCTGTTCCTAGTAAACTGGAACAGCGATCTCTCTCTAGTCCCAGTCAGTCTGCTCCCCTGACAGTTAGAAACACCTCCCTAAGGAACACTTAACCCCTTGATCACCCCCTCGTGTTAACCCCTTCCCTGCCAGTGCCATTTATACAGTGTTCAGTCTATTTTTTTAGCACTGATCACTGTATTGGTGTCACTGGTCACCAAAAAGTGTCACTAAAGCCCTGTACACACGATCGGATTTCCTATGGATTTTAAACCGATGGATTTTTCCATCGGAAAACCGATGAAGCTGACTTCCATCAGTCTTGCCTACACCCCATCAGTCAAAAAACCGACCGTTCCAAACGCGGTGACGTAAAACACTCCGATGAGCCGAGAGAAATTAAGTTCAATGCTTCAGAGCATGCGTCGACTTGATTCTGAGCATGTGTGGGTTTTTTATCCAATGGAGTACCCCACAGACGATAGTAATTTGCTATCGGTTTTTTAACCATCGGGTAAATTTAAAACATGTTCTATTTTTAAACACCGATGGAAAAAAGACCGATGGGGCCCATACACGATCGGTTTGTCCGATAAAAACAGTACATCGGACTGTTTTCATCGGTAAAACCTATCGTGTGTACAGGGCTTTAGGGTCAGGTTTGTCTGCCGCAATGTCGCAGTCCTGCTAAAAATCGCTGATCCCCGCCATTACTAATAAAAACAATAAAAAAAAAAGTCCCTAAATCTTTCCCCTATTTTGTAGACGCTATAACTTTTGCGAAAACCAACCAATATACGCTTATTGCATTTTTTTTTACCAAAAATATGTAACAGAATACACATTGGCCTAAATTGCTGAATAAATTAGTTTTTTATACATTTTTTTTTGGACATGTATTATAGCTAGTGTTGAGCGAACCCGAACTGTAAAGTTTGGGTCCGTACCGAACTTTAGCTTTTTCCCGAACCCGGACTTTGCCCAAAAGTCCGGGTTCGGGTTCGGGTTCGGCAATCTAATAACACATTTAGAAATGCTTCAGGGGCCAGCCAATCACCTTTTGATTAGCTGGTGTGCCCTTAGAGGCCATCATGGCCATGCCTACTAATGGCATGGCTGTGATTGGTCAGTGCAACATGTGACCCAGCTTCTATATAAGCTAGAGGCACACAGCACACATGTCACTCTGCTTCAGAATAGATAGGGAGAGGATCTAGTCTGCTGCTGCTGCTTTTAGGGAGAGATAGAAAAATAGATGAGGTAGTCCTGATTCTACAATCTGAGGGAAAAGATAGAGAGATAGTGTAGTGTAGGGCCAGGTTCCTGTGTTGGTGCTTTCAGGGAGAGAGAATATTATATAGGAGTCCAGATTCAGAGATTAAAATCAGCGATCTGCATAGGTCTACCTATTTGTGTTGCAGTGCAGTCTTTTTACACTGCCATGAGCCCAGTGTCAGAGAAAATCTAACTTTTAGGGGAAAAAAAAAAGGCACTTTATTGTTCTCTTTTCCAAAAGACCCATAGGGCAAAAAAAAAGCATTTTATTTTGCTCGTGCAAAAAAAGACCCATTTAGGGCAAAAAAATAAATAAAAAATTTGCACTTTAATGTACGCTTGCAAAAAACGCCGTTTAGGGGCACAAAAAAAAGTTTGCAGTGTGTTATACATATTTTGAGGTGTGTGAAATAAACAATTTCTATATAGTTTTCTCCTACTGTGCTATACTAAAAAAACTAAATTTTTTTTGAATAGCATTTTCTGCAGTTCTGTAGCTGTGCGAGTCAGCGGTTACGTACTGTGGGTGTGTTCTGCGCTTCCAAAAACACCCATTTAGGGCAAGATCCTACATTTTGAAAATATGAGGAGAAGGTCAAAGGGACGTGGTGGCCCCGGTCGTGGTGCTGCTGGTGGAGCTCCTGTTGCAGGGAGAGGACGTGGTGGATCTGTGCCAGCTACACGCACAAGTGAAACACCTTCCTCAGGTGCGAGTAGGCGACCGAGCCTGCGGCGGTATTTTGTCGCGCCTAATGAGGCTGTACGAATGTTTAGGCCAGGACAAGTACAGGTGATAGTAGATTGGGTTGCTGACAGTGCCTCGGGTTCCTTCACATTGTCTCCCACCCACTCTTCTGATGAAAGAACAGAGTTGGCACCTGAAATCCATGTCCATTAGTCTTTCACCTCACCCCCTTGCAAATCAGCCAAGCAGTCTGAGCCCCAAATCATGCAGCAGTCTCTTCTGCTTTTCGATGACTCTGTTAGCAGGGTTTCCCAGGGCCATCCACCTAGCCCTGCCCCAGAAGTGGAAGAGATTGAGTGCACCGATGCCCAACCACTTATGTTTCATGATGAGTACATGGGAGGACCATCGCAGTACGTCTCGGATGATGACGAAACACAGGTGCCAACTGCTGCTGCTTTCGCAATTGTGCAGACAGACAAGGAGGGCAGGGGTGAAGACTGGGTGGAAGATGATGTGGAGGACGATGAGGTCCTCGACCCCACATGGAATCAATCAGAGCCTGAAGCGAGGCATAAACGTTCTCAACCTAAGCACAACCTGCATGACCAGGCATCTAAGTGCAAAGCACGAGCTGCAGTGGAGTAGACACCTCAAAAAACAAGAAAGGTCTCTGGCTCCTCCTGCTTCCTCTTCTGCTGCAGTCTCGGCCTCTTCATCCACCTCTGTAGTGACAGTGGCACCTGCCACCCCGCAAACAGAGGATCTGCCAGCAACACTACCACCTGGGTCACCAACCATCTCCACAATGTCCCATGGAAGCGTTCAGCTCTCTATCTCCCAAACATTGGAGCGGAAGAGGAAGTACCCCCCTAGCCACCCGCGATCGCTGGCCCTGAATGCCAGCATTTCAAAACTCCTGGCCTTTGAAATGCTGTCATTCCGTCTGGTGGAGACGCAGAGTTTTAAAAGCCTGATGGCATTGGCTGTCCCACAGTACGTCGTGCCCAGCCGCCACTATTTTTCCAGGCGAGCCATCCCTTCCCTGCACAACCAAGTGGGGGACAAAATCAGGTGTGCACTGCGCAACGCCATCTGTGGCAAGGTCCACCTAACTACGGATGCGTGGACCAGTAAGCACGGTCAGGGACGTTATATCTCCCTAACAGCACACTGGGTAAATGCAGTGGCGGCTGGGCCTGAGGCAGATAGCAGTTTGGCGCATGTCCTTCCACCACCGAGGATTGCAGGACGCTTCAGTTTGCCTCCTGTTGCTAACTCCTCCTACTCCGCTTCCTCATCCTCTACCGACTCCTCATCCGGTCAGCGTAACACCTTCACCACCAACTTCAGCACGGTCAGGGACGTTATATCTCCCTAACAGCACACTGGGTAAATGCAGTGGCGGCTGGGCCTGAGGCAGATAGCAGTTTGGCGCATGTCCTTCCACCACCGAGGATTGCAGGACGCTTCAGTTTGCCTCCTGTTGCTAACTCCTCCTACTCCGCTTCCTCATCCTCTACCGCCTCCTCATCCGGTCAGCGTAACACCTTCACCACCAACTTCAGCACAGCCAGGGGTAAACGACAGCAGGCAGTTTTAAAACTTTCCTGTTTGGGGGAAAAACCCCACACCGCGCAGGAGTTGTGGAGGGACATGGAACAACAGACCAATGAGTGGTTGCTGTCAGTGAGCCTCAAGCCCGGCCTGGTGGTGTGCGATAATGGGCGAAATCTCGTAGCAGCTCTGGGCCTAGCCGGTTTGACGCACATCCCTTGCCTGGCGCATGTGCTGAACTTGGTGGTCCAGTGGTACCTTAAAAATTACCCCAATATGCCAGAGCTGCTGCAGAAAGTGCGGGCTGTGTGTGCGCACTTTCGGCGTTCTCACCCTGCTGCTGCTCGCCTGTCAGCGCTGCGGCGTAACTTCGGCCTTCCCGCTCACCGCCTCATATGTGACGTGCCCACAAGGTGGAACTCCACCTTGCACATGCTGGCCAGACTGTGCGAGCAGCAGCAGGCGATAGTGGAGTGTCAGCTGCAGCAATCACGCGTGAGTCGCTCTGCGGAACAGCACCACTTCACCACCAATAACTGGGCCTCCATGCGAGACCTGTGTGCCTTGTTGCGCTGTTTCGAGTACTCCACCAACATGTCCAGTGCCAATGACGCCGTTCTTAGCGTTACTATCCCAGTTCTATGCCTCCTTGAAAAAACGCTTCGGGCGATGATGGAAGAGGATGTGGCACAGGAGGATGAGGAGGAGGAGGAGGAAGCGGGATCATTTCAAAGGCTTTCAGGGCAGTCTTTCACAAGTGGCTACGAGGGTGGGTTCCTGCACCAACAAACGGCAGGTAAACAATTGTCCGGCAGAAAGGGCACAGTTCTGGAGGATGACGAGGTGGAGGAGGAGATGGAGGAGGAGGAGGAGGAGGAGCCATTTTCACAGCAGGGTGGCACCCAGACCAGCTCGTGGCCATCACTGGTGCGTGGCTGGGGGGATACAGAGGACACAGACGATACACCTCCCACAGAGGACAGCTTTTCTTTGCCTCTGGGCAGCCTGGCACACATGAGCGATTACATGCTGCAGTGTTTCCGCAATGACCGCCGAGTTGCCCACATTTTAACTGGTGCTGATTACTGGGTGGCCACCCTGCTGGATCCCCGTTACAAGGACAACGTACCGTCCTTAATTCCCTCACTGGAGCGGGATCGTAAGATGCGCGAGTATAAGCGCACGCTGGTAGACACGCTGCTGGTGGCATTCCCACCTGACAGCGGGCGTACGGTGGAAGCACAAGGCGAAGGCAGAGGAGGAGGAAGAGGTCGCCAACGCAGCCGGGGCACCGGCAGCACCTCAGAAGGCAGGGTTAGCATGGCTGAAATGTGGAAAAGCTTTGTCAGCACGCCACAACAACCAGCACCACCAGCTGAGATGGACGTCTTAGCAGGAGGCAGCATTTCACCAACATGGTTGAGCAGTATGTGTCCACAGGCCTACACGTACTGGATGACGGGTCTGCTCCCTTTAACTTCTGGGTCTCCAAATTGGGCACATGGCCTGAGCTTGCCCTTTATGCCTTGGAGGTGCTGGCCTGCCCTGCAGCCAGTGTATTATCTGAACGTGTATTTAGCACGGCAGGGGGCGTTATCACAGACAAGCGCAGCCGCCTGTCCAGAGCCAATGTGGACAAGCTCACGTTCATTAAAATGAACCAGGCATGGATCCCACAGGACTTGTCCGTACCTTGTGCAGAATAGACATGTATACCGGTGTTGTGACAAAAACTGTCCGGCCATCGGATTGTGTCCGGCCCGTACTGCGCAGGCGCAGCGCTTGCGCAGTACAGAGGACAAGGAGATTCACAAAATCTCCGAAGATGAACGGCGCCTGCGCTGTGAGTGCAGGTTCAAGCCCCACCTTCCAAGTGGACATACGGTAGCACATAGTAACAGGGCCCCTCACGGGCTCGGTTTGATCGCCACGCTTCGGGCACGGCCTCACTTGGCTCGGCTTGAACCACGGATGGTGTGGCCTTCACCTGAACTCACCACGCAGGCGCCGTTCGTCTTGGGAGATTTTAGAAATCCCCTTGTCCTACATACTGAGCAAGCGCAGTACAGGGTGGACACTATTTGATGGGGGACAGAATTCGACACATCACCGGCATTACACAGCCATTGTTGTATTTTTGAATCAGTGTTGGCTACCTCGTCCTCCTCCACCGCCGCTTCCACCTACACAGCCACATCCACCGCCACCTCAACCTCCTACTCCATATGGACCTCGTCCTCCTAGGTCAAGATTATTTTTATTTATTTTTTTTAATGTTATTTTAAGTTATTTCCCTATCCACATTTGTTTGCAGAGCACTTGCCATGCTCTTAACAACATTTTGCTGCCATTTGCAGCCCTCTAGCCCTTTCCATTACCTTTTTAGAGCCTTTTTAGTCCTTAGAAGTCCGGGTCCCCATTGACTTCAATGGGGTTTGGGTTCGGGTCCGGGTTCAGGTTAAAGTTCGGTCCCGAACCCGAACTTTTTTCCGAAGTTCGGCCGAACCCGTCGAACCCGAACATCCAGGTGTCCGCTCAACTCTAATTATAGCAAGTAAAATATATATATATTTTTTAAATTGACGCTCATTTTTTTGTTTATAGCGCAAAAAATAGAAAACCACAGAGGTGATCAAATACCACCAAAAGAAAGCTCCATTTGTGGGAAAAAAAAGGCATCAATTTTATTTGGGTACAAAAAATGGCCTGGTCATTAACCACTACCCGACCGCCGCACACTGATATACGTCGGCAGAATGGCACCGGCAGGCAAATGGGCGTACCTGTACGTCCCTTTGAATTTGCCACCCAACGGCCCGCGATTGCGGTCAGGAGAGGCAGAATGGGGAGATCCTATGTAAACAAGGCATTTCCCTGTTCTGCCTAGTGACAGGACAGAGATCTACTGCTCCCTGTCATCGGGAGCAGTGATCAATGTCATGTCACTGGTAACCCATCCCCCACACAGTTAGAATCACTCCCTAGGACACACTTAACCCCTTGATCGCCCCCTAGTGTTTAACCCCTTCCTTGCCAGTGTAATTTTACACAGTAATCATTTGATGTGCATTTTTATAGCACTGATCGCTGTATAAATGACAATGGTTGCAAAAAAGTGTCCGATGTGTCCGCCATAATGTCGCAGTCCCGATACAGATCGCCGCCATTACTAGTAAAAAAAACTAATAATAAAAATGCCATAAAACTATCCCCTATTTTGTAGACGCTATAACTTTTGCGCAAACCAATCAATAAACGCGTATTGCGATTTTTTTTTACCAAAAATATGTATAAGAATACACATCAGCCTAAACTGAGGAAAAAAATTGTTTTTGAAAAAAAAATTGGGATATTTATTATAGCAAAAAGTAAAAGATACTGGGGGTTATTTCCGAAAGGCAAATTCACTTTGCACTACAAGTGCAAACTACAAGTGCAAAGTGCACTTGAAATTGCACTGAAAGTGCACTTGGAAGTGCAGTCGCTGTAGATCTGAGGGGTAGATCTGAAATGAGGGGAAGCTCTGCTGTATTTATCATCCAATCATGTGCAAACTAAAATGCTGTTTTTTATTTCCCTTGCCTGTCCCCCTCGGATCTACAGCGACTGCACTTCCAAGTGCACTTTTAGTGCAATTTCAAGTGCACTTTTCACTTGTAGTTTGCACTTGTAGTGCAAAGTGGATTTGCCTTTAGTAAATAACCCCCATTGTGTTTTTTTCAAAATTGCAGTTTTTTTTTTGTTTATAGCGCAAAAAAAAAAAAAAAGAAAGCGCAGAGGTGATCAAATACCACCAAAAGAAAGCTCTATTTGTTGGAAAAAAAGGACGTCAATTTTGTTGGGGTGCAACGTCGCATGACTGCGCAATTGTCAGTTAAAGGACTGTGCCGTATCGCAAAAATTGGCCCGGTCATTGGGCAGCCAATTCTTCCGGGGCTGAAGTGGTTAAGGGGGTAAATCCTTCTGGGGCTGAAGTGGTTAAAGAGTAACTTCACCTTTGTTGAGAAAAAACACTCCCCTGTTGGTGATCTCTATACATTGCAAGGATTTGAACAAACTTTGTTTCAGATTCCTATTCTTTGCTATTCTGCAGAAATTCCTGTTTGTGTCCAACTGCAGAGTGAGTCTCTATGGGAGGAATTTTATAATTATCAGTCAGCTGCTGCACCTGCAGGGATCTAATGAGGAAAGTTGCAGGGTCTGCATTCCTTTAGTCCTGATTTCCCTATAGGAGTATCTTCTTTGTTGCAGGGGATGCCCAAAATCTGACTTGTATCTTAGTGCCGACTTCTGGGAAAATCAGTAAGACAAACACACAAGCAGGAAATGACATTTCTAGGGGGTGTTCAGTACAGCATCTATGTACAGAGTGCCTCCAGGTGTCCATATTGCATTTTACCGAAAAGGGCAGCGGCTTCAAATTGAAAAGGAAAGGTCATTTTTAAAAACATTCAGTTGACTTATGTCACAATTGTATGTTATATTATTTTTTTTATTTGCAATTTTTCTCCCCACAAAAGTGGCGTTACTCTTTAACCACTGACCCACTAAGATTTTATTATTTTAATGAATTTTGTTCTTTCTGCATAGTAGAAAGATTTTCTGTGCTTTTTAGCCTACATTGTTGGGATTACACAATCTCTTGTTGAGAAACAGCTCTGCCCGATCCCTTCCAGTTGGCACCCAAAAAGCTGGATGAGGCCTTTTATTGAGTTGGCTTGGCATCTTCCCTGAGAATCTCTGTGGTCTCTGCTGCATGATGGATTTAATTATATAAAATCAGATTTACAAGCATAGGAAAATAAACACTCTACAAGAAAATATGATGACTACAAGAGTGAAGGCACACTTCCCGCTTCCCTCCGAGCCATGGCATGCTGAGCACTTCAAGGCTTAAAGTAGACCTTATGCCTCGTACACACGACCGGTTTTCCCGGCAGGAAAACTGCCATGACAGCTTTTGGCCGGGAAAACCGGCCGTGTGTATGCTCCATCGCAGTTTTCCCGATGAGAAAACTGCGGGAAAAAAATAAGAGAGCTTGTTCTCTTTTTTCCCGCCGGGAATCCCGGCGGTCTTTTTCCCGTTGTGAAAACTGGCGTGTGTAGGCTTTTCCGAGGGGAAAAAAACCTGCGCATGCTCAGAATCAAGTGTGAGATGGGAGCGCTCGTTCTGGAAAAACTAGCGTTCGTAATGGAGATAGCACATTCGTCACGCTGAAAATGATTGCATCGTTTAAATGCAGCGCATTCTTTTGTTCTTTATAATGCTACAATAATGAAGTTGTTTTGCTGCTGATATTCACACAGAGTTCTGACAAACTTGTTTCTTAATTATTTCTCGGGATCCCATGAATAATCTTTTGTTTTTTAAAGCCAGATCTCCACAATTTTTATTTTAATTGTTAAAAAATTTATAATAAAGATCAGCATTTCTTTTTTTCTTTATAATTTCTACTGATCTCCTTATATATTTTTAATAGTTTTGTGTGTCAATTTCCCACAACAACATTATTATTTTGTATTTTTTACCCTTAAGGAGGTTGGTTAGTGTCCATTGTTAATTTGATATGCTATTTTTTTGAAATGTACCTGCCTACTCACAAACTGTCATATTTGAAGGAAAACACATAGGCAAGTATTAACTGTAAAAATAAATTCCATTTATTCTGGTATATAAGAAAATAAATATGAAGGCAATGCTGGAGAACCTGCTGCAATTTGTGCAGACTTTGGACCCCAGGGCACACATAAAATAATAGAAAACTAAAATTGAGAGCTTGAGAAGCCCGTACAATTGGGAGCACAATCTGGTCCTGGACTCCCACAGATCAGGAACAGCAGCAGATGACATATATGTCCCCAGTCTGTGGTACTACAACAGCTTGCATCTTCTGTCAGACCAGACTGAAGCAAGGCCATCACTTTCTTTTCTTCCTTGCAGCCTTCCCTGCAGCCTTCCCTGCAGCCCTCCCTGCAGCCTTCTCTGCAGCCTTCCCTGCAGCCTTCCTTGCACGCATCCTCGGAGCCTGTGTCTCTGGAGGTGGTCTTTTTCCCGTCATGAAAACCGTAGTTTGTTTGCTTTCCCGAGGGGAAAAAACTTGCATGCTTGTAAACAATTTGACGCATGCGTGGAAGCATAGAACGTCATTTTGTCGGCTCGTCGTAGTCTTTGACGTCACCGCGTTCTTGGCATTCAAAAGTTCAGTAGTCTTTTGTGTGACAGTGTGTATGCAAGGCAGACTTGAGAGGAATCCCGTCGGGAAAAGCGACGTTTTTTTTCCTGCCAGGAAAACCGGTGGTGTGTACGAGGCATTACACTCCATTCAAGGTCCGCTCTTTTTATTTTGGATGGGGTTCTTTTCTGAGGGTATGACCAAGGTCTGCTCTTTACTGTGTGACTTTGCTCAATTTATGCATTAACCTAAAAACCTTCTCACACCAGCCTGGTCTACTGCTCTGCATTAAATGCACACATGTTAACGTAAGTTGCATTAGAGCAGCCCATTCATTTTAATGGACTGCCTAACACACCAGGACAGACCAGAAATTGTACATGCAGCATGTTCAACAGCCAACCATATGGTAGCGTTGCCTTGTGGTGCGCTGCAATGTAAACTATATTGGGAAAAGTATTGGGATGCCTGCCTTAACACGCACATGAACTTTTTTTTTTCTTCAAAACTTAAAGCGGAGTTCCACCCAAAAGTGGAACTTCCGCTTTAAGCACTCCTCACCCCCTCATGCCACATTTGGCATGTAATTTTTTTTGGGGGGGGAGTGGGGGCTTCGGTAGGAGAGGGACTTGATGTCCCACTGCCTCCTTCCGCCCAGGGACCGCCTCGGCGGCTCCTCCTCTCGCCTTAGGCGGCCCCTCCCTCTAGGCGATCTCCTGGGACACGTGACAGGTCCCAGGAGATCGCCTGTCCACTCAGGGAGCGCAGCGCCACTCGTGTGAATGGAGGCGCCGGCGGAGAGGAGGGGGAGAGGAGCAAAGCTCCGGGTGGCCGCATCGCTGGACCATGGAGCAGGTAAGTGTCTGTTTATTAAAAGTCAGCAGCTACATTTTTTGTAGCTGCTGACTTTTAATAAACCTAAAAAGGCTGGAACTCCCCTTTAAGTTTTATTGAACAAAAGAATACATACATGTAGAAAGTTTGCATGACAAATCTCTGACATAATAAACAGCATATAATTCAGTTATCCCATAACAACGTCCCTTAGCACTACATATGTGAGCATGAGACATTATGGCTGCTAACAAGTACAGAAGGTCGTATACTGAATGTGTACTGCGCTGTCACCATCAGAAGAGTTTTTTGTTGCATCATTTCCAAGTCATATTAGGGTCTCAGAGGCCTTAAGCCACCTATCCCAAATTTTTTCATACTTCGAGGGGCAACCCCTGTGGGAGTAGACAAGTTTCTTATAAGGAAGTGTGTTATTCACCTCCACTTACCAGTGTGGACATTCCGGTGGGCTGGGTCTCATCCAAACTCTAGCTATAACCTTCCTCGCAGAAAACAAGGTTTCGTGCAGGAATATTTTTGTGAACTTATCCATCTCCGATTCTGGAAAAATTCCCAGCAGACATGGTTTGGGCTGTAGTGTTATAGGGGAGCCCATGATGTCATGTAAGAACTGTACCACCTGTGCCCAGAATACCTGTATTTTAGAGCATTCCCGAAGGAGGTGATAGAATGTACCTGGAGCTTGGCTACACATTGGGCAACTGGTGGGTTGGTTTGGTTTGTACTTGGAGATTTTGAGTGGGGTGAGGTATGATCTGTGTATTATAAAGACCTGAGTAAGGCGATCCGACAGCTTAGGAGAGACCAATTTACAGGTATCTAAGGCTTCGCCTTAGATGAGCGAGTTTGGGGTGGAGGAACTTGACTGACCTGCACAGAGTCCTGACCTCAACCAGCTAGAACACCTTTGGGATAAGTTAGAGCGGAGACTGCGAGCCAGGCCGTCTCATCCAACATCAGTGCCTGACCTCACAAATGCGCTTCTGGAAGAATGGTCAAACATTCCCATAGACACACTCCTAAACCTTGTGGACAGCCTTCACTGGAGGAGTTGAAGTTATTATAGCTGCAAAGGGTGGGCCAACTCAATATTGAACCCTACGGACTAAGACTGGGATGCCATTAAAGTTCATGTGGGTTTAAAGGCAGGTGTCCCAATACTTTTGGTAATATAGTGTAGGTGAACTGGGAAGGTGGGTTGGGGTGCCATTAGGAACAAGTGGCACCAGAGCACACCAACGTGCACAGAGCAACATTGTAAAAAATAACACCTGTATAGGGAAGTAAGATAATATACA
This sequence comes from Rana muscosa, assembly GCA_029206835.1. NCBI lineage: Eukaryota > Metazoa > Chordata > Amphibia > Anura > Ranidae > Rana > Rana muscosa. The sequence goes on from CM055120.1 coordinate 48,437,768, forward strand.
AATATTTCCTCCAATTTCGGCAGTGGAGGGGGTGACATCATCATCCTGCTGACATGATCTCTGGCAATACTCCGAATCTTGCCTGAGACATACAGTACGGGGTCCACTTCTCAGCAAGATTTAGGCTATGCAATATTCTCAGGTATTTTCCATAGACAGAAGTCAGGGGGAAGGTGGGTAGCCAACCTGCACATGCTTAGTTGTGTCTTTTATGCTGGAGAGAACATTTCCTTGTTCTCAGAGCTAGCCAGGTCACATGATATTGACATCACACATGTGGGCGTGTATACAGGGTATAGTGGAAATCTCCTCCTACCAGAACACACAGCTCTGGACAAACTCTGCAAGTTATCATGTGACCCGTGGTATACAGATCAGCCAAAAAAGATATATAGTGGCAGTATTTTATTGTAAAAAGAAGATTTATAAGCTGTTGGCACTGTGGGGGGCAGATCAACTATTTTCATATTACTTGGTTTAGTAACACTTTAATCATCATAACTCCATGATACAGGAATATCTGACAGCTGAGTGCCACTGGTTTAGATTTAGAGCCCTGATCTCTCTGCGTAATCTGCAGCATTGAGCTGTCAGTTTACAGCCCAGTTTTGCACAGCCAATGATTATCTGACAGCAGAATCCAGCTGGTTTACATTGAGAGCCCCAATCTCCCTGCGTAATCTGTAGGACTGAGCTTTCAGTTTGACAACTCAGTCTTGCACAGTGCAAGAGTATCTGACAGCAGAGTGCCACTGGTTTACATTGAGAGCCCTAATCTCTCTGCATAATCTGCAGCAATGAGATGTCAGTTTGACAGCTCAATCCTGCACAGTGCAGGAATATCTGACATCTGAGTGCCACTGGTTTCTAATACTTGAAAGCCCTACTCTCCCTGTGTAATCTGCAAAACTGAGCTGTCTGTTTGACACCTCAGTCCTGCACAGTGCAGGAGTATCTGACAACAGTGTGCAACTGGTTTACATTGAGAGCCCTAATCTCACTGTGTAATCTGCGGGGCTGAGCTATCAGTTTGACAGCTCAGTCCTTTACAGCCAAGGGTTATCTGGCAGCAGAGTGCCACTGGTTTTACATTGAAAGCCCCAATCTCCCTGTGTAATCTGCAAGACTGAGCCGTCAGTATGACAGCTCAGTCCTGCATGGCCAAGGATTATCTGAAAGCAGAGTGCCACTGGTTTACATTAAGAGCCTTAATCTCCCTGTGTAACAGCTCAGTCCTGCACAGTGCAAGAGTATCTGACAGCACTGTGCTACTGATTTAGAGGGAGAACTCCGGTCTCCCTGTGTAATTTGCAGGACTGAGCTATGAGTTTGACATCTCAGTACTGTACAGTGTAGGAGTGCATGACAGCAAAGTTCCACTGGTTTACAGGGAGAACCCCGGTCTCCCTGTGTAATCTGCAAGACTGAGACGTCAGTATAACAGCTCAGTTCTGTATGGCCAAGGGTTATCTGAACGCAGAGTGCCACTGGTTTACATTTAGAGCCTTAATCTCCCTGTGTAATTTGCAGAACTGAGCTGTCAAATTGACAGCTCAGTCCTGCACAGTGCAAGAGTATCTGACAGCACTGTGCTACTGATTTAGAGGGAGAACCCCGGTCTCCCTGTGTAATCTGCAGGACTGAGCTATGACAGCAAAGTTCCACTGGTTTACAGGGAGAGCCCAGCACACAGTGTAGGAGACGATCGTGTGATGCAGAAGCAGTGGAGGCGGTTGCTCCAGCTGTGCCCCCAGCAGCATGGTGCCCAAGGTGGCTGCCAATTCTGCGTCAGCCTGGTCCTTTCCAGAACATTTTTGTACCTGTGTTTAATAATTAAAACGCTTTAAGATCCCACATTGGCTGGTCCCGTAACCAATACCTGGCCATTGCTAAATGGGGTGGGGGTGTCAGACAGTCTGCATTATGATCCTGCTGTAGAGATCATTTGACAAAATGAATAGCATTTCAATTAAATGTCCTTTTATGGCAGCTACTGTCTGAATTTGCTAAGTAAAGAAAAAAAAAGAGCTTAATGATCCATCAAACATTTCCTTCGTTCGATGCCTGGTACACATGGCAACCATCACATAAATACAATTTAGAACTTGCTTTGCGGCTACTTTTCTTTCTTCTTGCCTGTTCAAGGTATGTCCTTAGAAGAATATTGTCTTTTTCTACTTGAAAGGTTCTTCCATGAAAAGATTAGACATTCCACAATCTTTCATTGTAATTCAATACAGCTGGTAAGTCTCAGGTTCCTGCTAGAGACACAATTATTTGAAGCTGTTCAGGCCCAGATGAAGGCTGCCTAAAGCTCAGCTCCACATTTCTACTACCTCCTGTAATCTCTTACTTAAGGCGGCCATACACGGCTCGAATTCCGAAAGAATTTTCTTTAGAAAATCGTATCAAAGAATTTTCGTATGAGTTTCGCACCGTGGCTGCAGCAACAGCCGATTTTCGTGCGGCAATCAAATTTGAGGAATCCGACACGTTGGAAATTTTTTGAAAAACAAACGATTTTCTGATCAATGATGGGAGAATCGTGCGAGAAATGTAATAGAAAAAAAATGTGCATGTGCAAGAAAAGAATATTCCCGGAGAGAAAAGAATATTCCCGGAGAGAAAAGAATATTCCCGGAGAGAAAAGAATATTCCCGGAGAGAAAAGAATATTCCCGGAGAGAAAAGAATATTCCCAGCAACATGAAGGTTTGGTTGGCCGAATTTCGAAAATCAATGGTGGCATCATCGGATCACAAAAAAAAAACGAACTTTCTGATTTTGAAAATAAATTTGTTCGAAATTCGACCGTGTATGGCCTGCTTTAGAAGCTCCAGAAAAACGTTGTTATAAGGTTTGGGCAGGTTCCACAGATATCTCAACCTTTTCTAATACAGCTAACTTGGTCAAAAAGAGACACATGTTCATAAAAAGGCCTTTTCACCAAAACTGGATTAGCTATGAGCAGAATCTGTTTATTAGGGTCAACTTTTGGCTTCATATGTAGTAGCACTACCCCTGTAGGGGCTGCAAGTGACAGGGTTGCTACACAGCCAGGCACATAGCAACTTCTTCTGTGGTAGGATCCTTCCAGGCCAGCACCTAAGCCCCAGCCTGTGGCAGAGCACCCCCCCAGTCTCAAGGGCCACCGACAGCCTCAGCATTGCATCTCCATCTTCCACCCAACTTCCTGCCCAGCATGAATCATCTCTATTTAAGGGCTCACTTAGTCCCCTGCCAGGCCCACCTGCTGGGGATTGGCTAAGGGCCACTAAATGTGCAGAAAGCCCCTCCCAGCCTCCGCCCTTAAGTTTCCAGAACATTCTCCAACATTCTAGACCAGGGGAAGGCACCAGAGAGCTGTCGGTATGAGTCATGCTGCCCTGAACTTTAATAACCCTGACCCAATTACAGACTCCCAGGATTAATCACAATATAGTTTGCCTACTCTCACACTAGGGGGTGCTCAACTAATATAGCTTGGGGACTCCTGCCATGAGATGTGTTTTTTATTGAACCTCTTTCTTCTTTGCCAAATCAGAGGAGGAGAGAGGTGACTCAAACGTGGAATAGTGTCTGCCCAGGAGTGTGGTTGCAGTCTGGAGAACTGAATTGTGCAGGCAAGGGTTTGTCCGATGATCTACTGTATGTTCTTCTGCCCTGTTCACACCATACATGTGTGGTGGGGTGCAGAAAAAAGCAGCTTAACCACTTAAGCCCCGGACCATTATGCAGCTAAAGGACCGGGCCACTTTTTGCAATTCGGCATTGTGTCGCTTTAACTGACAATTGCGCGGTCATGAGACGTGGCTCCCAAACAAAATTGGCGTCCTTTTTTCCCCACAAATAGAGCTTTCTTTTGTGGTATTTGATCACCTCTGCGTTTTTTTTTTTTTTTGCGCTATAAACAAATATAGAGCGACAATTTTGAAAAAAATTCAATATTTTTTACTTTTTGCTATAATAAATATCCCCCAAAAATATATAAAAAAAATTGTTTTTCCTCAGTTTAGGTCGATACGTATTCTTCTACATTTTTTTTGTAAAAAAAATTGCAATAAGCGTTTATTGATTGGTTTGCGCAAAAGTTATAGCTTCTACAAAATAGGGGACTGTTCTATGGCATTTTTAATAATAATTTATTTTTTACTAGTTATGCCGGCGATCAGCGATTTTTATCGTGACTGCGACATTATGGCGGACACATCGGACACTTTTGACACCATTTTGGGGCCATTGTAATTTTTACAGCGATCAGTGCTATAAAAATGCACTGATTACTGTGAAAATGACACTGGCAGCGAAGGGTCTAACCTCTAGGTGGCGCTGTAGGGGTTAAGTGTTCCCTAGGAAGTGATTCTTACTGTAGGGGGGCGTGGCTACACGTTACACGTCACTGATCGTCTGTTCCGATGACAGGGAACAGACGATCACTGACATGTCACGGAGAAGAACGGGGAAAGGTTTGTTTACACTCACCCCTCCCCGTTCTTCAGCTCTGTGACCCGATCGCGGGACACCGGCGGCGATCGGGACCGCGGGTCCCGCGGGCGCGGTCACGAAGCTCAGGACCGTGTTGCGAGTGCGCCGGCGACGGCGCGCGCGCGCGACCCATGGCTGGGCTCTTAAAGGGCAACGTACCTGTACGTTGATGTGCCCAGCCATGCCAATCTGTCGACGTATATCGGCGTGAGGCGGTCCTTAAGTGGTTAAAGTGGAACTTTAGTCAAAAAATTTATTTCTGCTATATCACTTCAGGCTGCCTCCTTTTGCAAGTAAAAGCTACGTAAAACATAAAAAATAAGTGCCTATACTGTTTAAAATCCAGTAATACACTGTCTCACCCTGCTCTGCACCTGCTGTTGCTCCCTATTTTTGGCATTTTGCCTGAAAATCAGAGCCACTAGAGGCCGATCTGCTGACAGCCTAAAGATTTACTGCTGCTCAGGGGCTCTGGGCTTCAGCAAAATAGCAGTCTCTAGCAAGAAGAAACAGGAGCAATGCTGGAGGCAATTTACAGCACACACTCATTTTGGTAGCATAGTTATTAATGTGGAATGTATGTTCCTTTCTAAAGAACATTATTTTTTATCAAGTTATTATAGGTAAAGTTCCTCATTAACCACCTCAAACGATCTTTCATCTAGTCTAGTGTATGGGCACCATTAGTAAATCAACCCCATAGTATTTTAGCATCCATTCACATTTTAGCAATGTGTTGCAGTGCAATAACTAATGTGCTTTAGCCACATCACCTCCGGAAGGTTTTACCCCTTCATGACCAGGCCATTTTTCATTCAGCACTGCGCTACTTTAACTGGTGATTGCGCGGTCATGCAACACTGTACCCAAACAAAATGTAAATATTTTTTTTCACACAAATGGAGCTTTTTTTGTTGGTTTTTGATCACCACTGTTTTTTTTTTTTTTTTTTATATAAATGAATAAAGAGCAAAAATGTTGAAAAAAAATCTCAACATCTTTCACTTCCTGCTATAAAACATATCCAATAAAAAAACTTAAAAAATCGTATTTCTTCATAAGTTTAGGTTAAAACTTATTTTGCTACATGTCTTTGTTTAAAATAAAAAAATCCCAATATGTGTATATTGATTGGTTTGCGTGAAAGTCAAATCTACAAACTATGGTATATATACTGATTTTTTTTTCTTTTATACTACTAATAGCAGTGATCTGCGACTTATAGTGGGACTGCGGTGGACAATCTGACACTAACTGACACTGAGTGGGAACTGACTTACTGCCACTGACATCACCAGTGACACTAATACTGTGATCAGTGCTAACTTTACACTGTCACTGTACTAATGACACTGGCTGGGAAGGGGTTAACATCTCGGGTAATAAAAGGGTTACATGTATGCCTAACAAGTCTTAGACCCCTTTCACACTGAGCCGCGTTAGCGCCAAAAGCAGCTTTCGCTTTAGGGGCGCTTTAGCGCTATTTAAGAGACACTTTTTGGCCGTTAGCGAGGCGCTTTTAACCCCCCCCCCCCCCCCCCCCGGCTAGAGGCTGAAGGAGGGGTTAAAAACTCCTGTGTTGCGGTGCTTCCGAATCGCTTTTGAGGCCATTAAGAAGTGCTGCCCATTCATTGCAATGGGCAGGGGTGGCGGTGGAGCAGCGCTCCCACACCGCCCCAAAGATGGTGCTTGCAGGACTTTTCCTAACGTTCCACAAGCGCACCGCCTCAGTGTGAAAGCACTCAGGCTTTCACATTTGGGCGACATGGGAGGCAGTTTTTCAGGCGCTTTACATGCGCTATTTCTAGCCTGAAAACTGCCTCAGTGTGAAAGGGGTCTTAGGCCTAGGCGGTTTGATTCGCGGGCGGAATCGTTTCGATTCTCTCCGCAATTCCAAATCACAGCAAAACCCAGGACACGTTTGCAATGCCATTACTTCTTGATGGCACCCCAATCGGGGTGTGATTTTGACGCGATAAATTGCACTGCAATCGCAAGAAAAATCGTAACGCGTGACGCTATCGCCCATAAGAAGCTCCTGCTCCTTTTTGAGCGACAAGCTTCACGTGTTGCAATTTTGGTGCATTTGCAGCGCAATTTATCGCATGAAAATTGCGGCAAAATTATTTATACTATGTGTGTAATCAGTGCTACCTACAAAAATATGTTCTTTTCCTAATTATATATATATATATAGTTAATAACCAAATCACTCAGTGAACAATTCTTATCTCAGTAGCTGCTGTACACTAATTAGTGATTCCACCACACTACAAATACAAATTGCGGCAAAAAAGCACCACGCTTGGGGTGCCATTAAAGTGGATTTTTTCATCTTTCCATCTATTAAATCTTCTGCCCTTGTTGTTGTTTTAACTTTGGATAGTAAAATATTTTGTTTCTGCCAGTAAATCCCTTATACAGCCCACTTCCTTTTTCTTGTCTGGTCATTAGCCTAGGCTTATGACATCATGCACAGCTCTCTCTCTCTCTTAGTCTCGTGAGAGTTTACCAGGAAGGGAGGGGGGGATGACTCATAAGAGGGCCAATGAGAGCTGCAGAGCTGGAGGTGTGTCTGTGTGAATCCAGGAAGTGAACAGGCAGCAGCTTCAGCTGCTGGGCTCTGAGGAAGAAGGTTGTCCTTCAAAACGCGTCAGCCGGCAGTGGCCCTCATCACATCCTCTATGACCAATTGCAGTGCTTCTGGGTCTGACTCTTTGCTGCTACCTGTGGAAACTTTATACATTGTGAACTTTTCAGCTACACTTGTGAGTAGTTTTCATTTTATCTTTTTTATTAAAATCCATCCAAAGGATATTGCACTAGGCTAGTGCGCCCTTTCTTTATTTCTTTTTTCTCGTTTATTGCCAGGATACCCCTATCCTTGAAGGGCAGCAAGGCCAGTGACATGCACTACCACAACATATCGACTGTCTGGTAACTCATTCGTGCGCAGGAGTGTTTGTTTTCTGTTATCAAAAGCAGCTTCAGCTTCCCACAGTTAAAATGGCTGCAGCCAGACTCAGTGGAGGGAGATTTCTGCAGCATTTTTGGCAAGTGCAGAATCACAGTATATATAAAATAATATGCAAAGTGGTTGGAGGGAAGCTTCAGAATGGCAAAGATGTTTTTATTACAATCTATATGAGCGGACTGCAGTTCTTCTTTAAGTAGTAATGGCATTGAAAAAAGCGTCCAGCATTTTGCCATGGTTTGGTATCGCGGCGATTCTGCCTGCGATTCAAATCGCCTAGGTGTGAATGGAGCCTCAATGTGTGCATTATGTGCTGATTTTTACTTAAAGCGGGATTCCCCCCGCAATTTTTTTTTTTTTAAAGTCAGCAGCTACTAACACTGTAGCTGCTGACTTTTAATAAGGACACTTACCTGTCCTACTCACCCGCAATGTCGGGCCCCCGACGGCGATCGCTCGGTCCTGGCAGGTCCCGGCTCCTCCATCCTGACTAAGGGAAACAGGCAGTGATGCCTTACGGCTTAACTGCCTGTTTCCTACTGCGCATGCGCCACTCGCACGACGCTTTGTGAATGGGCGGCTGCCTCCTGGGATACACACAGTTCCCAGAAGGCAGCACGTCCCATTCACTAGAAGAGGAAGCGGAAGGAGAACCACTGAGGCAAAGGAAGAGGCAGATTAGGGGACTTCCGCATAGCAACGGGCATTTCGGGTGAGTATAAAATTATTATTTTTTTCTATTCATTTCTTTCAATTTTTTTAGGAATTTTAGTGTTAAATTTTTTTCTGGGTGGACCTCCGCTTTAAGATCTGTTTCTTATCCCTAATAGGGGTTCCCTTGGACCTGGAAATTACTTGAAGGGTTCCTCTGTAGTGAAGGGGTTGAGAAAAGCTGGTTTAGATAAACTTTAAAACACGCTCTGAGCATGACTCTGCAGACATGACCGGAGCGGAGCAGCTGGCTCTGATTACAGAACACGGACCCGAGGGGGGGGGGGGGCAGATCCATACCGGATTAGAGTCCCACATCCTCCCCAAACCCTATATTTGTCTTCTGTCCGTATCCTGTGATTAGTTGTGACATTTGCTGGGAATAGCTGCTATTATGGGTTTACTGGTCATAGAATTAAAGTGGAATCTAGTTTCAAAATAATTGTTGCTCAGCTTGACATGACGTGACATCAATTATTTGTTTTCTTATGTAAAGGGAAGGGTAGTACGCCGACATCACGGATTGCTTATTTCACTATACATAGCCGACCTGGGCAGAATCTGTGAAGGAACGTATCCCTCCCACTCCCAGGTCCTTCATATACTGGGATGGGCTTTGTTGGACTGTGTAACGGGAAGGCCCGGGGAACTCAGAATCGCTTAGGAAGTATGAAATACCCTTGCTTTAGCTCCCCCAATGCCTCTTATGTGTCAATCACCCTGTGTCTCTATTAGGGGCACAGGGTGAATGAAAAGCCCAATATGGTCTATGATGGCCATATGCAATGCTGCACATACATTGTATCAAGATTGGATGTGTACTGTGAGGGGGGGGGGGGGTTGTGTAATCATTGCTGTGAGGAATTAAGGTAATTTGCATTCTATTGTTCATTATGACTTGGGAAGGTCTGGTGTGAATAGAGGTAATTAACACTATGCCTGTGTGTATGGTATCCGGCAGACAGACTGGCTGCCAACACTTTGTGATAAGATGTGTATTGGGGATCGTTATATTCTATTGTGTGGGATCTTTTGAAGCCTAACAGACGTCAGGATGAGGTGTTGAGTCTTGTGATGTGTGGGTGGAGCTGGGCCATTGTTCATGTTAAACTAATGCAGTATTGGATATATATAAAAGTTACAATGTTTCTCAATAAAGTCATTCCCTGTTTTGGAACTTGAATACAGAGCGTTGTCTCGTATCTGGGGGGAGAATCATTCGTATGGGGTCTTATTCGGCTGGTTGGAGTGTCTGGTGGCTGTCGTGTGGTTGGAAAGGGAATATCCTAACGGTGTTAACCCCTTTCATACTTGGGGTGCCGTTACAATTGTTGGCAAGCAGTGGGATTGATCCCCACAGCCAGAAGGACAGCTACAAGAGGACACAGGACAATGGAGGCACAGTATGAACGGCTAAAGCTCTCCACCCTCAAAGACTTACTGGAGAACCGGGGAAGACCGGCCAACAACCGTAAGAAGAGGGACATTATCAGAGAACTAGTCGAAATGGATGGAACTGAAAGGCCCAGCGTAACAGACAGGACACCTGAAGAGGCAAGTTTTGATCGGGCTGTTAAACTAAGACTGGCACAGTATGGTCCTAACCCTCCAGCGGAGATCATAGACCTAGTTATAGCGGCTGTGGATGCAAATTGGCTACATCAAAAAGGTGCTGCAGCAGCAGAAGTCACAGCAGCACCAACTGCAAGGAGAGGAGAGGTACAGATACCAGCCGCCATGGAAGAGGAATTCAGAAGGAGGTTACAAGAGATGCAGATACAGCATAGAGGACCAGTATCAGAGGAGGTCCTGCTGGGATGGTCTGATTCGATCCGCTGCGAACTCTGGAAGAAAGCGCTAGCTCTCGAGCAGCAACACCAGGGAAAGGTTCTCCCCTCCATCTATGTAAGGTACTGGTCGCAGTATGATGTACGAATGCCGTTATTGGGGGAACAACCAAAGCAGGAGTGGACAACTGAGTTAAGCAGGCTGATCCGGGCAGAGATTTGGTTGGACGAGAGCTACAGAGCCCTCCGGTGGTATGTAGCCCAAGAGTGCCCATGGTCAGCGGATGACAGCCCCAAGGAAGGCTTTGACTGTGATGGCCTGGGATTGTTGTATTGGAGGCTGTCCAGTGACCCTGACTTTGGGAGTGATCGGGAGTGGCGTTTGGAGGAAATAATGGAGCACAGAGAGCGAAAACTGAATGTCTCGGAAGGGCACTGGGCAGAGGAAGATTTGGAGTTTCTGGCCGTTCAGGAATGGGAGCTGGAGATCGCCTACAGACAGCTGCTAGAATCTGCTCAGGAGCAGGGTGGTGCTACCTGTGCCTGGGACTATCAGGGAATACCAGTTGACAACTATGAAATCCTGGCTGAAGAATCGGCAGTGGAAAATCTGAAGATTGCCATCCCTAAAGCCGAAGTGGATGATGTGGAGTTCCAGGGAGCTAGGGCAGTTGGCTCATCTCCCCAGCCACAGATTACAGAAGGTATGGACTTAATGGGCTATTCAGAGGATGTTATGGATTATGCATCGCCCGCTCAAGTACTGACAGCAGGACAAAGTACTGCAGACTCCTGCTCTACACCCGTGGCAGTTTTGGAGGCCCGAGTTGAGAAGGTGATGGTTCCTCTTTCCGAGTGGATTTCAGAGATGCAGGGAGGAGAAGCAGCCATTTTCCCTCCCCAACAGTTAACCAGAGCAGAAGGTGTGGAGTCCCCAGCAGAAGTGCTGGCAACAGGGCAGAGTGATGGCAACCTCTGCCCAGCACCGGAAACAACTGTGGAGTTTCAGGGAGCTGGGGCAGTTGGCCCCTCTCTCCAGCAACAAGCTGAGGTGGTAAAGCTTTTACCCCCAGCTGAATCCCTGGCAGCAGGGCAGAATGCTACTGGCCGCTGCACACAACTGCCACTTGAGCGGATATCGGTGGATGGGACTGCGGTCTCCACTCACAGCAACCCAGCAGAAGAGCTGGCAACAGAGCCGAGTGCCACGGGCCTCTGCTCTCAACTAACAGAAGAGGGAGTTCCTGTGGTACTGGATGGGACTTCGGTCCTCACTGACACAACCCCAGAAAATGGTGTGACACTGGGACAGGAGGATGTCAGCCTTGCTTTGCAAGCACTGGGGGATTTTCACCTACCACAAGTGGATGGGACTTCAGTCTCCACTTGTATACCTCAGGGATGCTGGGCAGACGGCCCAGATCCCCAACAGCATGAAAGACTGAGCCCAGTCACCCTGTCTTCTCTCCAGCGGCGGAAAGGACTCCAGGGAGAAGGGCCAGTCCAGGCCTCTCCCCAGCGACGGGTATATTCTTTGAGAGAGGCAGAGGTTGGCTGGGTAAGTAATGCTCTGTTTGGAGAAATTTATTTGGGGTACTGTGTGGATACCGGCATTAGAAGAAGGGACCTATGGACTATCTTCGGAGTCAACCCGTCTGGGATTCCCTCCTCTGTTAGTCTCCTGCCGAAAGGGGAGAGATGTAACGGGAAGGCCCGGGGAACTCAGAATCGCTTAGGAAGTATGAAATACCCTTGCTTTAGCTCCCCCAATGCCTCTTATGTGTCAATCACCCTGTGTCTCTATTAGGGGCACAGGGTGAATGAAAAGCCCAATATGGTCTATGATGGCCATATGCAATGCTGCACATACATTGTATCTAGATTGGATGTGTACTGTGAGGGGGGGGGGGGTTGTGTAATCATTGCTGTGAGGAATTAAGGTAATTTGCATTCTATTGTTCATTATGACTTGGGAAGGTCTGGTGTGAATAGAGGTAATTAACACTATGCCTGTGTGTATGGTATCCGGCAGACAGACTGGCTGCCAACACTTTGTGATAAGATGTGTATTGGGGATCGTTATATTCTATTGTGTGGGATCTTTTGAAGCCTAACAGACGTCAGGATGAGGTGTTGAGTCTTGTGATGTGTGGGTGGAGCTGGGCCATTGTTCATGTTAAACTAATGCAGTATTGGATATATATAAAAGTTACAATGTTTCTCAATAAAGTCATTCCCTGTTTTGGAACTTGAATACAGAGCGTTGTCTCGTATCTGGGGGGAGAATCATTCGTATGGGGTCTTATTCGGCTGGTTGGAGTGTCTGGTGGCTGTCGTGTGGTTGGAAAGGGAATATCCTAACGGTGTTAACCCCTTTCATACTTGGGGTGCCGTTACAGACTGTATCTCAGGAATTGTGTTTAAGGCTGGGTTCACACTGGTACGACACAACAGTCATACTACTTTGGATCCGACTTTGCCCTGCGACTTGAAGTCCGACATGCGTCCGACTTCGATCCCCGACAATACCAGGCACTGTGTCTGGTATGAATCTTTAGGGGGAACTCCACGCAAAATGTTCGAAAAATGGCATGGGTCCAAGAGCATACCAGGCCCTTCGGTCTGGTATGGATTTTAAGGGGAACCCTCTACGCCGAAAAAACGGCATGGGGGGTCTCCACCAAAATCCATACCAGACCCTTATCGAGCACACAGCCCGGCAGGTCAAGAAAGGGGGTGGGGACGAGTGAGCATCCCCCCCTGAACTGTACCAGGCCGCATGTCCTCAATATGGGGGTGTGGGTGCTTTGGGGTGGGGGGCGCCCCCCCACCCCAAAGCACCTTGTCCCCATGTTGATGAGGACAAGGGCCTCTTCCCGACAACCCTGGCTGTTGGTTGTTAGGGTTTGCGGGCGGGGGGCTTATCGGATCTGAAAGCCCCCTTTAATAAGGGAGCCCCCAGATCCCGGCCCCCACCCTATGTGAATGAGTGTGGGGTACATTGTACCCCTACCCATTCACCTGAAAAAAAAATTGTCAAAAATAAAACACACTACACAGGTTTTTAAAGTAATTTAATAAGCAGCTTCGGGGGTCTCTTATGACTTCTTCACCCCTCTCCGGCTCTTCTGTGTCCTCCACTGACGTCTTCTGTCTCTGTTGGTTCTTTTCCCCTCTCTGGCTCTTCTGTGTCCTCCACTGACGTCTTCTGCCTCTGTTGGTTCTTTTCCCCTCTCCGGCTTTTCTGTGTCCTCCACTGACGTTTTCTGTCTCTGTTGGTTCTTTTCCCCTCTCCGGCTCTTCTGTGTCCTCCACTGACATCTTCTGCCTCTGTTGGTTCTTTTCCCCTCTCCGGCTCTTCTGTGTCCTCCACTGACGTCTTCTGCCTCTGTTGGTTCTTTTCCCCTCTCCGGCTCTTCTGTGTCCTCCACTGACGTCTTCTGCCTCTGTTGGTTCTTTTCCCCTCTCCGGCTCTTCTGTGTCCTCCACTGACGTCTTCTGCCTCTGTTGGTTCTTCTCCCCTCTCCGGCTCTTCTGTGTCCTCCACCCCAAAGCACCTTGTCCCCATGTTGATGAGGACAAGGGCCTCTTCCCAACAACCCTGGCTGTTGGTTGTTAGGGTTTGCGGGCGGGGGGCTTATCGGATCTGAAAGCCCCCTTTAATAAGGGGGCCCCCAGATCCCGGCCCCCCACCCTATGTGAATGAGTGTGGGGTACATTGTACCCCTACCCATTCACCTGAAAAAAAAATTGTCAAAAATAAAACACACTACACAGGTTTTTAAAGTAATTTAATAAGCAGCTCCGGGGGTCTCTTATGACTTCTTCTCCCCTCTCCGGCTCTTCTGTGTCCTCCACTGACGTACTCTGTCTCTGTTGGTTCTTTTCCCCTCTCTGGCTCTTCTGTGTCCTCCACTGACGTCTTCTGCCTCTGTTGGTTCTTTTCCCCTCTCCGGCTTTTCTGTGTCCTCCACTGACGTCTTCTGTCTCTGTTGGTTCTTTTCCCCTCTCCGGCTCTTCTGTGTCCTCCACTGACGTCTTCTGCCTCTGTTGGTTCTTTTCCCCTCTCCGGCTCTTCTGTGTCCTCCACTGACGTCTTCTGCCTCTGTTGGTTCTTTTCCCCTCTCCGGCTCTTCTGTGTCCTCCACTGACGTCTTCTGCCTCTGTTGGTTCTTTTCCCCTCTCCGGCTCTTCTGTGTCCTCCACTGACGTCTTCTGCCTCTGTTGGTTCTTCTCCCCTCTCCGGCTCTTCTGTGTCCTCCACTGACGTCTTCTGCCTCTGTTGGTTCTTCTCTCCTCTCCGGCTCTTCTGTGTCCTCCACTGACGTCTTCTGCCTCTGTTGGTTCTTCTCCCCTCTCCAGCTCTTCTGTGTCCTCCACTGACGTCTTCTGCCTCTGTTGGTTCTTCTCCCCTCTCCGGCTCTTCTGTGTCCTCCACTGACGTCTTCTGCCTCTGTTGGTTCTTTTCCCCTCTCCAGCTCTTATGTGTCCTCCACTGACGTCTTCTGTTTATGTTGGTTCTTCTCCCCTCTCCGGTTCTTCTCCCTCTGTCTTCTGTCTTCTACCGGGTCTCCTCCGCTATCTTCTGCACTTTTGCTCGCTTTTGCCCGGTCTTCTCCCTCTTTTCTTCTTCCGATGTTGACACAACGATCTCTCCCGCCCTAATGCCCGGTGCGCCGTGTGCCACTACTTATACTGGCATGGGGCGGGGTCACAGTGTGACGTCATCTGGAGGCCCGCCCCTTATGACCTCACCACCCATCATGCCCCATAGCCACATTTTGGCCCTCCTAAAGTCTGAAGGACAGTAAACTGGCCCTTTGTTTAGAAAGTTTGGTGACCCCTGGTCTAGCACATAAAATCCCAATAAAATACATTTACGTTTTTGGTTGTGACATGACAAAATGTGGAAAATTTCAAGGGGTATGAATACTTTTTCAAGGCACTGTACACAGACTGATTTTACTGTTGTGGGTTTAGTAACACTTTAACGTGTGCATCTTAGTGCGTATTGCCGCAATGTACAAGTGTGAATGGGCCCCGCATACTTGCTCTGAGTCTTTTCCTTGTACTTTTATCATGGCCTCCCCCTCAGATGGAAATGCTGGTCTCTATCCATGCAGGTTACACTGTCCGAGATAATGAAGAATGCAGAGGCGCGATTAGAGTTCCTTATTTGTCTTTGTGTTTCTTCCTCGGATCTCTTATTTCCAGAGCCGGTTTATTCTATCTTACCATATTAGAGGGAGGCGAGTGGACTGGACGCACATTCTGTTTTCCATTTCTGGGAAACATGCCATAATAGTTTGCTGCCTGGGAACGTATAGAAAATGACACCACAATGGAATTTCTGTTACAGATTGAACAGATTTTTTTATAGATGTGTTAAAGAATTTGTTCGCAGAAACAGACAGACAATCCAAGCGGGCGTATTTAGCTTAAAGCGGAGGTCCCGCAGAAAAAAAAAATATATATATCAAAAGCCAGCAGCTACAAATACTGCAGCTGCTGACTTTTAATAAATGGACACTTACCTGTCTAGGGTGCCCGCGATGTCGGCAGCCGGAGCCGAGCAATCGCTCGTCTCTCCGCTGCCCCCGCCGCCATCCTCGGTGAGATAATCAGGAAGTGAAGCATTGTGGCTTGCACGAGTAGCGCGGTGCTTTCCCAGTGGTCCCCGCTCTCTCCTGGGATCAGTGTGTTTCCCAGAAGGCAGCAGGGAAGAGCGGGAAGTGGAGTGACTCCCGTGGCAGTCTCTCCCCGGAAGTGGGTGCAAATACCTGTATTATACAGGTATCTGCACCCCCCTTCCCCCTGAAAGGTGCCAAATGTGACTCCGCAGGGGGGGAGGGTTCCGAAAAGCGGAAGTTCCATTTTGGGGTGGAACTCCACCTTAAATTGGAGTTATCTGCAAAATAAAAAATGACGTCTATGATGCAGTCTGGTCAGCATTAACCACTTGCCAACCACCCCATAGCAGTTTTTCCTCTACAGGGCGGCTTCTGTGTGCAGGATCATGTGTATATGTATATATATATATATATACGTGATCCAGCTCTTGCGGGTAGGAGGCGCAAATACGCGCCACCCATGGCTGGCTCCTGCTGGGATCACACAGCAGGAGCCGATCAGCGAGTATCGCGGATTCGATGTCCGCCTGGACCAGCCAATCATCATCCAGAGAGACCAAACTGTAATCTGCCTATGTAAACAAAGCAGTTTGCCGTTCTGTCAGTAGGGGAGGCATGGATCCTGTGTTCCTGCAAAGCAGGGACACAGATCCATGCCTTCCCCTAGTAAAAGCCCCTCCCCCACAGTTTAGTAAAACACACAGTTAACCCTTTGATTGCCCCAGATTACTCCTTTCCAGCCAGTGTCATAAGTACAGTGACAGTGCATATTTTTAGCACTGATCACTGTATTAGTGTCACTGGTTCCCAAAAAGTGTCAGTTAGTGTCAGAATGTCAATATTGCAGTCCCGCTATAAGTCGCTAATCGCCGCCATTATTAGTAAAAAAAAAAAAATATCCCATAGTTTGTAGACGCTATAACTTTTGTGCATAATACCAATCAATATACGCTTATTGTGATTTTTTTTACCAAAAATGTGTAGCAGAATACATATTGGCCTAAATTGATGAAGAAATTAGATTTTCGGACATGTTTTATAACAGAAAGTAAAAAAATATTTTTATTTTTTTTCAAAATTGTCAGTCTTTTTTTGTTTAGAGCGCAAAAAAATTTAAAACGCGGAGGTGATCAAATACCACCAAAAGAATTTGTATGTATTTGTGGGAAAAAGGACATAAATGTTATTTGGGTACAGCGTTGCACCACCAGGCAGTTGTCAGTTAAAGTAACGCAGTACCGTATCGCAAAAAAATGGCCTGGTCATGAAGGGGTAAATCTTCCGAAGATCAAATGGTTAACATTGAAATTTTTTATTTTTTTAACCACGTCAATACCATGCACTTATACACCTTCCTGCCCAAGCCAATTTTGAGCTTTCAGCGCTGTCGCAATTTGAAAGACAATTGCGCGGTCATGCAACACTGTACCCAAACAATTTTTGTATCATTTTGTTCCCACAAATAGAGCTTTCTTTCGGTGGTATTTGATCGCCTCTGCGATTTTTATTTTTTGCATAACAAATAAAAAAAGAGCGAAAATTTTGAAAAAAACTAAAGTTTTTATTTGTTTCTGTTAATTTTTTTTTTGTAAATCAGTACCTTTTCTACTTCAATGACGGGCACTGATAAGGCGACACTAACGGGCACTGATAAGGCGACACTGATGGGCACCGATGAGGTGGCACCGATGAGGTGGCACTGATGATGGGCACTGATAGGCGGCACTGATGGGCACTGATAGGCGGCACTGATGGGCACTGATAGGCGGCACTGATGGGCACTGATATGTGGCACTGGTATGCGGCACTGATGGGCACTCATAGGCGGCACTGATGGGCACTTATAGGCAGCACTGATGGATACTTATGGGTGGCACTGATAGGTGGCACGGACGGGCACTGATAGGTGGGCACTTATGGGCATGGATGGGCACTGATAGGTGGCACTGATGGATACTGGTAGGTGGCACTGGTGGCTGGCATTGCTGGGCATCATGCATTTTGGTTGTGCCATGATGGTGCCAGTCAGTGCCCATTTGTGGGCACTGATTGGCATATATTTTTTATGTATTTGTGCATGTGGATGGCCATGGGGGACTTACCTGGCCATCCACATGCTTGGGGCTTCCCTGGTGGTCCAGTGTGGGTATCCGAGGGGGGGCTGCACTGATAAACAATCAGCGCGAACCCCCCCTGTCAGGAGAGCCGCTGATCGGCTCTCCTCTTCTCGTGTCTGTCAGACGCGAGTGAGGAAGAGCCGATCAACGGCTCTTCCTGTTTACATCGTGATCAGCCGTGATTGGACACGGCTGATCACGTGGTAAAAAGCCTCCGCCGGAGGCTCTTTACTGAGATCAGTGCAGCGGTGTGTCAGACTGACACACCGCTCCACCGATCGCCGCGATGCGCGCACCCCCGGGCGCGCGGCGGCGGCTGTTATCCTGCAGGACGTCATATGACGTCCAGTGTGGATAACAGAACCACTTCCCGGACGTCAATCTGCTATTGACTGGGTGGGAAGTGGTTAATGTATTTCCCCAATAACACGTTTTATCACCTGTTGATCCTGCCAATAGATCCAATATTTTTCCACGTCCTGTACCAGGGTGACAACGCTGATTTTTGCAGGGAAACCACAGCAGCGTTGTCACCCCATGGACAGGGTAGTCTTGTCCTCTTTCACACTGGTCCGGGCGCCAGCGGATTCACCTGCTCAGAAGGGATCTTTCCGCTGATCCCCGCTGAGCAGGCGGATGACAGGTTTTTGCTCTCTGCTAATGCAAAGCAAACACAGACACGGCCCGCTGTCCTCTATGCGGCTGTCGGATCAAAATTGCCACCCGACTGTAGTCTGATCCAATTCACATCCGTTTGTTTTTAGCGGTCAGGATCGGATCGGATGTCGGCGGGTGCCAACAGATATATGTCCGCTGCCATCCACCCCACTATAGAGAGCAATGGATGGTCCGATTGGGTCCGCCTGAAAAACTGACAGCTGGCCCCAAGCGGTGCGTCCGCGTGATAGGGGCCTATGGCTGCATTCGCTTTTTGTGTTTTGTAAACGCAAGCAAAATCATGCCGTGTTTTTCTGCGTGTTTTTGCACCACACTCAATGGACTGCCCTACACACGTTAAATGCGGCAAAGTAGCTCATGTGCCTTTTTGAGCGTTTAGCTTTGTGCATTTTTAACCTTACGTCTTGTCACATACGAGGTACGTCTTTTTTGCACAACAAACACAAATTTTTGGCCTGCATTTTGGGTGGCATTCACAGTATATGGCAATGGAAGCGTGACAGGCTTTTTCATGCGTTTTGTAAGCTTGTGCGATTTTAGGCGCATTCACGAAATCTCCGCAATGGGACACGTGGTGGTGGAAAAAAAAATCTGACAGGGGTTATAACCCTCTTTTGCTCTATCCAAAATGAAAAATAAAATACATTTCATTTTTAACTGTATTTAGGGCCCATTCACACATTAAAACACGTTGCCACAAATGCATGTCAATGTATTTGCATTCTGTTGTAGTTCTGTAGATTGCGACGCACAATGCAGCACACCACGGGGCGCACACTGTGCATTGTGTTGCGGCTGCGTTATGACAGAAGGGTCGTGCACATTTTTTTTGATCATTGTGGTCCATTGACAGACAGCCCATTCATAATAAATGGCTGCCTTGACTCAGCACACATTACCTTATGCAGAAATGCACATTAAAGCGGAGTTCCAGACTTTTTTATGTTTATTAAAAGTCAGCAGCTACAAAAAGTGTAGCTGCTGGCTTTTAATAAACAGACACTTACCTGTTCCACTGTCCAGCGATGTGCCGCCCCCCCCCTTCTCCGCCGGCGCCTCCATTCTAACTGTGGGCACCCGGCCGTGACAGCTTTCGGCTTCACGGCCGGGAACTCACTGCGCATGCACAAGCGGCGCTGCGCTCCCTGAGTGGACCGGCGATCGCCTACAGGTGATCGCCTACAGGGAGGGGCCGCCAAAAGGCAATATGACGAGTCTCCCAAGCGGTCCCTGGGCGGAAGGAAGAAGTGGGACAGGAAGTCCCACCCCTACTGAAGCCCCCACTCCCCCCTCAAAAAAATGACATGCCAAATGTGGCATGTAAGGGGGCGAGGAGTGGTTTAAGCGAAAGTTCCACTTTTGGGTGGAACTCCGCTTTAGCAAGCATGTGTTAACACACTGCCGCACATCTTTTTAGTGTAAATGGGTTCTTCATTTTTTTGAAAAATTGCATTTAAAGCGGAATTCTTGTTGCCAACTCAGCACACTATAATTGCCCATATCTTATAATATAACTGGAGGACTGCTGGGGATGCTGAAAACCGTTGTAGTAGCCCACACTACATACAGTGATAATTGCAAGTGTCCTGCTTGCATGACTTCCCCTCTGCACACTGACCACAGGGGGGCGTTTGCTCAGAACTGCCGCCAGAACTTATTGTTTTTTTTTGATGAATATAAGCTGTTCTCTAATTGGATTAGGTGGTGAGGAAAGATGGTGATGTCATGATGTACCCTCGTCCAATCAGCGAATCAGCGAATGCCTTGTGTTCATTAAAAAAAAATAGAAGATGTTTTTTGAATGGCAGCAGTGTCGAATGAGCGCCCCCCGCCCCCGTGTTCCGTGTACAGAGTGGATGTACCCTCGTCCAATCAGAGAATGGCTTGTGTCCATTTAAAAAAATGCAAGGCGTTCTCTGAATGGCAGCAGTGTTGAGTGAGCGCCCCCCTGTGTTCTGTGTGCAGACTGGATGCACCCTTGTCCAATCAGAGAATGTCTTGTGTTCACTAAAAAAAAATACAATGCATTCTCTGAATAGCTGCAGTGTCAAATGAGCGCCCCCCTGTGTTCAGTGTACAAAGTGGATGTACCCTCGTCCAATCAGAGAATGGCTTGTGTCTCTGAATAGCTGCAGTTCCAAATGAGCGCCCCCCTGTGTTCGGTGTGCAGAGTGGAAGCCGTTGGAGCAGAACCTGGAAGATAGTAGCTATCACTGTAAGGACTCATGCACATTGGACGTTATAAAAATGCCAGTAGCGTTAGCTGTAGAAAGCTGTAGCTGTAGAATGAACATTTCAGAGTTTTTCAACGTTATTCAAAGTTTTTTAGCTGTTGCGGCTTTTAGCTTTTTGTTAACAAAAATATACTCCCACAAAAGCTTATTGCTCAAAAACAATTGCCTTCTGCGAGTGCAGTTGCTCCAGAGCTTAGTAAATGAGGTAAGGCTTCACTTTCCAAAGAATACCCAATCATGACCAAGAAAAAAAAAATGAATTTTTGCGTGCACATGATTGGATGATGGCAGTAAGCAGAGTTTCTGATCATTTACTAAGCTCTGGAGCAACTGCACTTGCAAAATGCAAAGTGCAGACTTTTTCCCTATAGTAAATCAACCCCATAGAATAACATTCTGGGGAGTTTATTGGCTGCAGAAAAAAACGCCTGAGGCCAAAAACAGCAGCTGTAAAAACGTCCAGTGTGCATAAGCCTGGGTTCACACATATGCGAACACAGACACATAGCTCCCAACTGTCCCTGATTTGGAGAAAAGTCCCTCTGTCCCTGTTTCCTCCTCATGTGTCCCACATTTTGGTCTGATCCATATGGTTGTATATAAAAAGGACTTTTTGTCTTGCAAAAAGTGTTTCCCAGTGCTAAATCTTTCATCTAATTTCTAAATTGCTACACTTGTATATTTCAAGTGTCAATAAAAATGAATAGTAGTGGTAAAAAAAAGCACTTGTGGGTTTAACTAATCATTTTTTTGTATAATTCTCCTTTAAAGGGGCGTGTCAGGGTGTGTGTCCTAAGCCTACATACTTTTGCTAATAGGTGTCCCTCATTTCCATCTCGAAAAGCTGGGAGGTATGCAGACATCGCATGTGATTCGCAGCCGCATTGCTGTGGCGATCACATGCGATGTCTGTGTAATGCGAGTTCAGCCATACAGTTTGTATGGCTGAACTTGCATTGGCATACCTCCCAACTGGCACGGATTGGGCGGGACTTTCCCGCAATGACAACTGTTTCCCGCATTCCCGCAAGAGAGGATATTTTCCCGCGTAACGTGAAGAGGAGGAGGTCCGAGGAAGAGGGAGAGAAGGAAGGAGGAAGAGCCAGGAAGTGGTAAGAAGTCAGGTCCTTCCTCCCTGCTTTTAACGGCAGCACCACCCCCCCCCCTGCCCAACAACAGATGTAATTAAACTCTTGGCATCCTGCGGGGTAGCACCCCCCCCGCTTCAACAACTAGAATGACAGATGTAATTATGTAATTAAACTTTTTCTAACTTTTTCTGCTCTCGCGGTAGCCCCCCAAGTGTCCCGCACAATCAAGGTTCAAAAGTTGGGAGGTATGCATTGGATATGCACAAAAAAGGTGCAGGGCTCTTTTTTTCCCCCCGCACTGGAATCGGATCGCATGGGTGATCACACACCTTGGGATCCGATTTCTGTCCGAATCCACAGTTCGCACTGCGATCTGTGAACCGATCTGTGGGTGTCATTAACTTTGTATTGACACCCGCAGCAGTTCGCAGAGGACAGTGGGGTTGATTTACTAAAGGCAAATAGATTGCCCTCTGCAAGTGCAGTTGCTCCAGAGCTTAGTAATTGAGGTAAAGCTTCACTTTACTCAGGCTAAGGCTCCTTTCACACTGGGGCGGGAGGTGCGTCGGCGGTAAAGCGCCGCTATTTTTAACGGCGCTTTACCGCCAATTTTTGCACTATTCGGACACTAGCGGGCGGTTTTACCCCCCGCTAGCGGCCGAGAATGGGTTAAAAACCACCGCAAAGCGCCTCTGCAGAGGCGCATTGCCGGTGGTATAGCCACGGTGTCCCATTGATTTCAATAGGCAATAGCACCTGCAAAGAGCTCCAGTGTGAAAGGGGTCTAAGGCATAATAGTGCTGAATACTACAGTCATTTTCAGCTTCCCCTTTGCCCCCCCCTCCGGATATAAAATAAGGATAATCACATCGTACAAATCTTGACCAATATAAATTGGCAATAAAGATCATTTCTGGGGTTCCACTTTATCCCCTAACTTTATTTTCTTTGATTTTCTTGGAGTTCAGCTTTAAGAAGATGCAGATGCCATCAGCTGTAGGAATGTATTTAGCCTCTGCAGAGCTCCCAGATGAACATTAGAGCCATCTGCGTTGCCACCAGTCGCTTTCAGTATATCATTTTCATATTCCAGCGGCATGCGCCTTTAAGCCTTGGTAATATCTGTTTGGCACAGAAGCCGGGATTAGCCTTTGATCTGGACATTATGTTACTATATTTTATTTTATCCTCCCAGCATCCAGCATGATCTGTGCATGCATCAAGCAGAGACGTTTTCATCTTAAAGAGAAAAAAAAAAAAAAAAAGCCACATTTATTCTGCTTATACCATAAATAAAATATAAAACTGCAGAGATTTCATTCAGCGGGGCTGAAAACCAAACAGGACTCCGGAGACCCGGCAATCAATCTGCAGCGCTGGACCAGAATTCAGATCTGGTTCCTGGGAATCTTAATTCACCGAACAAGCTGGTTATAATTGAATACTCTAGGGGGCAGCAGAGTTCCGCTCCGCCGTCTCTCAGCGCACATCGTTTGGAAAAGTGGAGCTCCATCACATTGCCAGGGCTTGTTGTCTGCAACAGTTGCAGCATATTCTGTGACTCCGAAAAAGCTGTTTGAAGTTTATTTAACTGTGCCGTGACAGCTGCACGTGGCAGTAAGCGAGTTTTATTGCACCGTTTGAGCGTATCAGGATGAAACACATAATATTGCGCGTTTATTGGATTGCGATACAATGGAAAGAGAAGATTTGTCCAGACCATCTGTAGTGTATTTATCTGTTATATATATATATATATAGTGGAGGATGGAGATGGAACGCTCCCGTGGTTGCGGGTGAAAATATCAATCCCGTAAGCTCGTTATGGACAGTAAATAGAGAATTTTAAAAAAAATTCAACATTGTTAAATCCATTTTGAAAATAATATTTACATATATATAAAATTAGTATATTTATTTTAAATCAAATATATTTATTTAGTATAGGTGCTGATATAGTGCTGTGAATTTACATATATTGTACATTCACATCACACACCAGTACCAGGGCAAGGGGTGGCTGCCCTGGGCACTGTGGTATCATGTGAGGTTGAGGGCACTGCAAGGAGATTTGTGTTGTAAGGGGGAATGGCAGGGGGTAAGTATTATTCTAGGAGGGGGAATCTGGGGAGTGTGTGCTTATAGGGGGGATTTGTGTTGGGAGGGGGGAATAGTTGTGTATTCAGAGGGTAAATTTTAGGGGTAGAGGATTTGTGCTCAGAGGTGTGATGTTTTTTTTTTTTTTGGAGTTGGGCATATGTACCAGGGGGGGAGGGGGTGGATTTATATTTATGGGGGTAAGCATGCAGAATTGGGTTCAGTCTTATTTTGGGGGAGGAGGATTTTTGCCGACACACATTACTCATACATCTTGGAGCACGCAGTTTGGCATGTTCGCTAGATGAGCTGAAAGCGGAGGTTCACCCAAATTCCAATACTTTGCTGTCCGCATCATTGCATAACCTAGATGACCACTGCCCTAAGAAATATTTTTTGGTGATATTTAAATACCTTATTTTTAATGACTTCTGGGTTTCGCTCCCGTGGAGGTAGGCGTCTCCCCGGCGCCGCAGTGATGTCTGGGAGCTCGCCGCATTGATGTCTGGTAGCTCGCCGCAGTGTGTACTGGATGCAATACCCGTTGTGATGGCAACCATTAAGTTTACGGCGCTACTCGCTGTAAACACTGCGCAGGCGCGAGAAGGAGCAGTGGATGATGGGACAGGAGCATTCACTGCTTCCAGGAAACGATTGCTTGTGGGCTTCACAATGCCCACAAGCAAAATGGAAACTGCCAGGAAGGGAAAATATAAGTTGTTCTTTAACACGCAAATGGACAGGTTTTATTAAAAGACACTGAAAATGTGAGTATACATTTGTATTGCAAAACCCCATGGAATGCACAAAAAAAACAAAACACGATCGGCCGCAGAACCCCCGCTTTAACCTGGCACTGCCAGTCCCTGACCTCCAGTCTAAAGTCCCTAATTCACATTCATATACTAGGGCCAGTTTAGACAGGAGCTAATTAACCTCCCAGCATGTCTTTGGAGTGTGGGAGGAAACCGGAGTACCTGGAAGTAACCCACGCAGGCACAGGAAGAACATGCAGACTCTGTGCATATAGTGCCATGGTTGGGATTTGAACTAGCGATCATAGTGCTGTTAGGTGGAAGTGCTAACCACTGAGCCACTGTGCTTCCAATATGAACTGTTGCTCATTCCTACCAGAGTGTACAGCTAGGCCAGTGATCTGACTTTTTTTCTGCTGCAGCTTGGTCATTTCTCTCCTCCCAGCCTGTGTGATTGGACAATAAATGAGCAGCAGATCACTGATGAGTCATCCCTCTGCTCACTCTGCTGTAAGAATGTTTCTCGCTAGGCTTTATGTACGGCAGCCCCCCAAATTGGCTGCTCATGCTGCTGCCCCTCTTTGTCCCAGTCTAAGGGTAGGTTTACACTAAATGTGGTAGGACTGCATTGGGGGGCTATTGTAGCGCAGTGCTACCTCAAAATGCCTTTTCTCCTACCTGTCCAGCTCACATCACCGCATTGGTGTACACTGAAAAAAGGTACGGCGGGCCTTACTTTTTTTTTAGAGCAACACAGGCAATCCACCACCTCACACCACACAGAGGCCAATAGAACTTTAAGTGATTTGTAAAGTCTCGTTTTTTTTTTATTATAAAAATAACAAACATGTTATACTTCCCTCTTCTATTGCAGTGGATTTGCACAGAGCAGCCCAGATCCTCCTCTTCTCGGGTCCCTCTTCGGCTCTCCTGGCCCCTCCCTCCTGTTCAGTGCCCCCACAGCCAACAGCTTGCTATGGGGGCACCCGAGCCGAGTCACATCTTCCTGTGTCCATTCAGACACGGATCCCTGCCCCCCCCCCCCGATTGGCTAGCTGACTTTGATTTAATAGCAGAAGCAGCCAATGGTGCCGCTGCTGTGTCTCAGCCAATCAGGAGGGAGAATCTCAGATGGCTGAGACACTCGTGGACATCACTGGGCAGAGAGGGGGCTCAGGTAAGTATTAGGGGGGGCTGAGGAGGGCTGCTGCACTAAGAAAGGCTTTTTATCTTAATGCATAGAATACATTAAGATAAAAAACTTCTGCCTTTACAACCCCTTTAACCACTTCAGCCCTGGATGGTTTTACCCCCTTCCTGACCAGAGCCCTTTTTACAATTTGGCACTACGTCGCTTTAACTGGTAATCGCGCGGTCATGCAATACTGTACCCAAAAGGAAATTTGCATCCTTTTCCCCCCAAAAATAGAGCTTTTTGCGCTATATACAAAAAAGGAGCGACAATTTTGAAAATATATATATATTTTTTACTTTTTGCTATAATAAATATCCCCAAAAATGATTTTAAAAAACAAATTTCTTTATCAGTTTAGGCCAATATATATTCTTTTACATATTTTTGATTAAAAAAAACAAAAACGCAATAAGCGTATATTGATTGGTTTGCACAAAAGTTATAGCGTCTACAAACTATGGGAAAGATTTATGGCATTTTTTTTTATTATTAGTAATGGCGGTGATCTGCGCGCACCTGCTATGGCTCTTAAAGGGGCCGGCGTACAGGTATGTCATTTCGTGGTAACGAACCACTTTGCCGACGTAAATGTGCTTGAGCTGGTCGGCAAGTGGTTAATACCCCTGTGCCTGGGTTTCCTAAATACCTACAACGCTTGATATTCTTTATCTTGCTTGGGGCTAAAATTACTCTTGGTAAATCCTGAAGACAACCTACGGTGTCCCTGGCACAGGCTAGGAAAAAAGTCACCTGGATTATGCTAAATGAGAATACTGTTAGCATAGTCGTGCGCAGCCCATTGCATTAGGGTTTGCTCCCTAAAGCTCAAACACACATGAATGTGTGTTTGTGTGTGTCTACATATATATGACCCTGGCACATTGATTTCCCTGCCGGCACAGTGAAAGAGAAGAGCCAGAGAAGCCTCGTACACACGATTGGATATCCTATGGAAATCCGATGAAGCTGACTTCCATCAGTCTTGCCTAAACACCATCAGTCAAAAAACCGACCGTTCCAAACACAGTGACGTAAAACACTCAGATGAGCCAAGAAAAATTAAGTTTAATGCTTCTGAGCATGCGTCGACTTGATTCTGAGCATGCGTGGGTTTTTTATCCGATGGACTTGCCCATAGACGATCGGAATTTGCTATCTGTTTTTGATCCATCGGAAAAATTTAAAACATGTTCTATTTTTTAAAACCGATGGAAAAAAGACCGATGGGTCCCATACACGATCGGTTTGTCTGATGAAAAAAGTCCATCGGACTGTTTTCATCGGTAAAACCGATCGTGTGTACAGGGCTTAAGAGGGAGATCTTTACCATGTTCCTGCTGCTACACAGAGTGATAATATTAATGCACATGGGATGATTAGGGTGTGCCTGGGCACATCCGACACACCCTGTACGCACGCCTATGAATGTTAGCATCTTGCAGGATACTGTTGAACAATTTGAACAGACCTGGGAGCCGTGGGCCACATATATGCATATCTCTCTGGTGTATTGACTTAGCACATCTCTTTGGTTTTAGGGAATATTCTATCCTCCTTGACCCTGGCTCTGTGTTTTCTCTTTTACTATTCTTTACCTCCTTTCTCATTTTTCTTCTATTGTATGTTTGGTTACCCAAGAGTTTTTATACTAGCACCCCACATGTTTAGCATGTTGATTTTGGAGTAATCTCCATTGGGTATAGCCTCCTCTGCCAGATGTATCGGGTGATGTGGTACTGGCCCCTATTTAGATGGCTGATACCTTTAGTGCCGGTTCACACTACCGCGACTTGGGATCCTACTTGTGTCGCCCCAAGTCGCGCGACTTGAGAAATTCCATTGACGTGAATGAGAGCCGTCTTAATGCACACTACAGAAGTCGCTCCGACTTCAGAAAAGGTTCCTGTAGTACTTCAAGGCGACTTCTAGGCAACTTGTAGGCAACTTGTACCCATTGATTTCAATGGAAGTTGCCTCCAAAGTTGGATCACTGTCTTGTGAATGGAGATGCACAAAACCCAATGTGTAAAATTGGGGTAAGACTCAAAGTACCCAAAAAATAAAACAAACAGATGAGTCCACATTAAATGTCTTTGGTGAATATCCTAGAAGTGAAGTAAGTAATTTTGAAGATCATCCTCTAAAAGGTGAGATATTGAAACCGGACAAGTAACCGTGAAGGTCATCAGCATACAACTTCTGGGATAATAGTAAGGGGAAATACTCTTACCAGAGCTGGTGGATCTGCTGATTAGGCAGATTGTAAAGGCATATAGAATCCTGATGGTCGATCGTGTCTGCTTCTCTGGACACTCCAAATGGACCAAACGGATCTCCAGACGCCACTCCAAAAACCACAACCTAGGGGGAGACTCTGGGTTCACCGGGTATTCCAAAATAGTGCAGAACCCCTCTTCCGTTGGAAAGATCCCAATCCGAATTAGGAAATGGTAAACAGATGGAAGAAACACCAAGGGACCAATCAATCAATCAACCCCACATGTAAAAAAGAAGATGAAGGAGGTGCTCCAAGTGCAGGTCAAATGAGGGTTTTATTAAAACCAACATATAAAAGTGATCACAGTACATACAAAAATAGTTAAAAAAGGGCAATAAGTGGGCAAGTAAGCCTAAGCCTGACGCGTTTCGTACAATGGTACTTCAACAGGGGATCACTGTCTTAACTGAAGCAACTTTACAAGAAGAGAAAATAGTTTTCTCAGGCAAACCCCTCCCTCCCACAGAGCTGATTATTCTTTGATTGGCCACTGGCAAAGTGGTGAAGTCGCGTTGTAAGTCGCTCCAAGTCGCGCTGAAGTCGCCTCACAAAGTCACGCTGGAAGTCGTGTTGCCCCTGTGTGAAACGGCACTTACGGTTTTGGTATTGACATTATGGGTTTCAATATGTTCTGTATTGTACATGTTCTCTCTATTTGTTCCGTTGTCGGCGGTTCTTTTGTACTGATTTTCAATAAATATTTTGAAAGTAAAAAAATTGTTCTTAGGCTTGCCATACATGGTCGAATTTCGAAATAATTTTCTTTTTGAAAATCAGAAATTTTGTGCGTTTTGTGATCCGATGGTGCTACCATTGATTTCGAAATTCGGTCAACCAAGCCTTCAATTTCACCTCATGTTGCTACAGAAAAGAATTTCCGTGGCCGGGAATCTTCTTTTATTTCCGGGAATTTTCTTTTCTTGCACATGTGTATCGATTACATTTCTCACACGGATCTCCCATCATTGATTAGAAAATCGTTTGTTTTTCAATAAATTTCCAACATGCCCGATTACTCAAATTTGATGGCTGCACAGAAATCGGCTGTTGCCGCAGCCCACTAATGGTGCGAAATTTGAACGAAAATTCTGAGATAAGACTTTCGAAAGAAAATTATTTCGAAATTCAACCCATGTAAAGGCATTAATATTTCTTTTACCCTTAAGGGTGAAGGGGTTAAAATAGAATTCCAGCCTAAGCCTAACTAGTCTTAAAATTCATATATCTTAAAAAAAAAAATCTTGAATTCTTGAATTTCTTCATAATTTATTACGGTTTTAATCCCTTCCTTAGCCATTGAAATGAATTAAAAATTTTACCCAATTTTAACATTTGTATATTTATTTTATTTTTTATTTTTTTATGAAGATGATACCGGTACATGACAAAATATAAGCCTAAAACCCAATACATTCCCTTTAAGAAAACCCTTTTAAGAAATCGAACACTTTTATGCAGACGTGACGAAGGGACCCGTACAATATGATTTGTGTCCTGTTGATGGCAACAGTGATCCATGAATTATTCCTTTGCTGCGTCTTCTAGAATTTTTATTTACTTTTAAACAAAAAGAACTCATCTCTCCCCATCACGCCAAATGTTAAATGCTGCAGATTTTGCCGCACACGTCAATTTGCCTTAAAGCGATAAATTATGAGCGGAAATTGAGAACTTCTTTTATTGCTGACAGCGGAGATTTACAAATGTTTTTAAGGAACGTTCATCATGGCGAGGATAATCTATTACAGAGAAGATAACACATCACTGATGCTGGGATTTTATTTAATTTTTTATTTTCTTACAGGTTTTAATTGATGCGTTAGAAGCCCTGCTATAGTTTAGGATTACCGCTCTTTGTGGATTCGCATCTGTGATTTTCAGCCTTTGCCTTTCCAATTACCTTATTATTTATTTCTTTTAATAGCAAGATTATAATTAGTGTAATGATTAAGGGGAAGGATTAGGGATACGGAAATTGCTCACAGTGTGATTTTCTGAACCCCGCGGACCAGGTTGGCTGACTTAAGGCTGAAATTTTATGTTTTGTTTTTTTTTTAACAACTTCCGCCCCGGGAAAATTTTTCCCCTTAATGACAATACCATTTTTTGCGATACGGCACTGCGTCGCTTTAACTGACAATTGTGCGGTCGTGCGGCCTTGTACCCAAACAAAATTGATGTCCTTTTTTTTCCACAAATAGAGCTTTCTTTTGGTGGTATTTGATCACCTCTGCGGTTTTTATTTTTTACACTCTAAATAAAAAAAATAAAAACGACAGTTTTGAAAACAAAAAAAACATATTTTTTACTTTTTGCTATAATAAATATCCCCCCAAAAAAAGTAAAAAAACCAATTTCTTCATCAGTTTAGGCCGATATGTATTCTTCTACATATTTTTGGTGAAAAAATTGCAATAAGCGTATATTAATTGTTTTGCGCAAAAGTTATAGCGTCTGCAAAATAGGGGATAGATTTATGGCATTTTTATTGTTTATTTTTTTTTTTTACTAGTAATGTCGGTAAATAGCGATTTTTAGCGGAACTGCCACATTGCCGCGGACAGATCAGACCCTTTTGACACTTTTTTGGGACCAGTGACATTTATACAGCGATCAGTGCTATAAAATTGCACTGATTACTGTATAAATGACACTGGCAGGGAAGGGGTTAACACTAGTCGTGATCAAGGGGTTAAATTTTCCATGGGAGGTGTTTCTGACTGTGGGGGGAGGGGACTGACTGGAAGTACAGAGAGATCACTGTTCCTGATCACTAGGAACAGACGATCACTCTGTACTCCCCTGTCAGAACGGGGATCTGTTTGTTTACATTGACAGATCCCCGTTCTGGCTCTCTGTGGAGCGATCGCGGGTGACCGGAGGAGATCGCGGCCGCCGGCCACACGCATCAGCTCCCCCGCCGTGCAGCACGCGTGCGCGCCTGCTATAGCTGGTAAAGGGACCAACGTACAGCTACGGCGATTCACGGGAATGAGCCGACCTGCTGCAGTATAATGAAGGCAGCTGGTCGGCAAGCGGTTTAATGACACCAGGCACGGTACTTACCATGAACGAGGAGTGTCCCAGGTGCTGGTGGCTGCTTCAGTAAAACCCTAAGGCACAGGTATCAAACACAAGGGGCACGGACCAAATCCGGCCCTCCAGGCCATTTCATGTGGCCCTCGCACCTCTCCTGCAGCTGCAGGAGAGCTCCAGCCCTCCTCTGGTCTTCCTCCAGACCCTTACTTTCTGCTTTCAAGCAATTCATTCAGCTTCTTCCCAGCAGCAGCATAATGAAAGGGGGGAGCACTGTGATGTAAGGGAGAGTGGGGGACTCAACTTCTGATGGTGGGGTGGCTCTTGACATCTAATGTAAATGGAAGGGGATGCACTGGAATCTAATCTTACAGATACAACCGGCCCTTTTAAGGGGAATCATAATGCTGATGCGGCCCACGATGAAATTGAGTTTTACACCCCTACCCTAAGGCTTCTACCCCTGGATGTCCCCACAGTCATGCCCCCAGAGAAAGGCAACCAAGCTAATAAAGGGACTGGAGGATCTCAGCTATGTGGAAAGACTGCAAGCACTGAAATTATTCTCTCTGGAGATGAGAGGCTTGAGAGGAGATATGATTTCAATGTACAAATACTGTACTGGTGACCCCACAATAGTAAGAAAACTTTTCCGTGCAAGGAAATTTAAAAAGACACGCGGCCATTCACTAAAATTAGAAGAGAAGCGGTTTAACCTTAAACTGCGTAGAGGGTTCTTTACTGTAAGAGAAGTAAGAATGTGGAATTCTCTTCCACAAGCGGGGAGCATCAATTATTTCAAAAAACGATTAGATATGCACTTTATGACCACAACATACAGGGCTATACACCGTACTACTAACATATAATCACACACACAGGTTGGACTTGATAGACTTGTGTCTTTTTTCAACCTCACCTACTATGTAACTATGTAGTGATCTTCGGGTGCTGCGGGGGTTAATATGAGCATTTAGCCTAGGGTTCACACTGAACTCGCAGGATTTCACTCCCGCATGTCAGTCCCGATTTCGGCTGTGATTTCACAGACATCTGTGTGGGTTTCTGCAATGTCAATGGAAATCGCACCCCAAAATCGTAAAAAGTAGTACAGAAACTACTTTTTGAAATCGGTGTAACACCGCAAGTGCGGCGTCGCACCAATTAGGACGGTGCCATTGCCGGCAATTGCCGCAGATTTGACATGTCAAATCTCACCAATGTGAACCAGGGCTTATTACCGTCACTTTATTACTTGCAAAGGTGGTATTCAGTATATGCAAAAATAATTGCACTCCTGTGACCCTTAGGAGAAGCCCAGCTCAGGCTGGACTTCTCCTTTAAAATCTGTCCTGTTAGTGGGTCCTGAGGACAGGAGTTGAGAACCACTGATCTAAGGGCTACACTAACTAGCCCCAACATACAGGGGATCAGGATTATACCATTAACAAACATAGAAAACTCAAGCTGTAGTTACACTAAATTGGCAGCAGATGTCAGCATCAGGATATTAATACATACATAATGAAATCCAATGCAAAAGTAATGGATACACAATAAGTGTTCCAGAACACCATGGTATGTGTCCTTTTTTATTTTTACCTACTGTGGGGATCTTGGCGTCTACGATCCCTCCCAGAGTTTTTACTAAATATAACCATTTTAAATTGTTGCTTCCCTTAGCTTGTCCTCGGCTGTGTATTTATGAATTAAAGCAAGTTTCCTTAATTCGGGGATGTGACACAAAGCACCCGGCTGGATAGAGTTTAGAGTGTGGCTCATCATTCTGGCTGATGTACTATTGCAGCTAAATAAGTCGAATGAATGAAAATGGAAAATGAAAATGTTATGTTGACCTAACATAAGGCTAAGTGCTCTCTGTGTAAGAAACTCTAATAAAATATACAATTTTCTACTTCTGTTATAAAACATATCCAATAAAATCTAATTTCTTTATCAAATTTAGGGTCAAAATGTATTCTGCAAAAAAGAAAATCCCAATAGGTGGTTTGTGTGAAAGTTATAGCGTCTACAAACTATGGTATATATACACTACATGGTATATACAGTATCTCACAAAAGTGAGTACACCCCTCACATTTTTGTAAATATTTTATTATATCTTTTCATGTGACAACACTTGTATAACAGTGTCAATTTGCTGTCCCCTCAAAATAACTCAACACACAGCCATTAATGTCTAAACCGCTAGCAACAAAAGTAAGTACACCCCTAAGTGAAAATGTCCAAATTGGGCCCAAAGTGTCAATATTTTGTGTGGTCACCATTATTTTCCAGCACTGCCTTAACCCTTTTGGGCATGGAGTTTACCAGAGCTTCACAGGTTGTCACTGGAGTCCAGACTGTTGCCAGTGGGAGTAGAAAAGGTCCTGACATCAATGGGAATAAACAATGCCCCATCGTTGGTGTCAGTGGGAGGAATTGTGCCCCATTGTTGGTGTCATTGTAAGGAATGGTGTCCATGGGAGGAATTGTGCACCTTTATTGGTGTCAGTGGGGGAAATTGTGCCCCATTGTTGTTATCTGTGGACGAAATAGTGCCCCAAGGGCCAGATAAAGGCAAGCAAAGGCCCCCAGGCCGCAGTTTGGAGACCACGGGCCTAGGCCATCTTTATGTGGAGCAACAATTATTTTTTCCAGATCCTCAGAGTTCTTTGCCATGAGGTGCCATGTTGAACTTCCAATGACCAGTACGAGAGAGTAAGAGCGATAACACCAAATCTAACATACCTGCCCCCCATTCACACCTGAGAACTTGTAACACCAACGATTAACATGACACCGGGGAGGGAAAATGGCTAATTGGGCCCAATTTGGACATATTCACTTAGGGGTGTACTCACTTTTGTTACCAGTGGTTTAGCCATTAATGGCTGTGTGTTGAGTTATTTTGAGGGAACAGCAAATTTACACTGTTATACAAGCTGTACACTCACTACTTTACATTGTAGCAAAGTGTCATTTCTTCAGTGTTGTCACATGAAAAGATATAATAAAATATTTACAAAAATGTGAGGGGTTTACTCACTTTTGTGAGATAGGCTTCTTTCACACGGGACGGATCAGTCATAATCCGCCCCGTGAACCTCCGCTTGCTCAGCGGGGATCGCTCCGTTGATCCCCGCTGAGCCAGCGGATGACTGGGCGGTCCCTGCACACTGTGCGGGGACCGCCCTGTCAGATCTCCGCTATCCCCTATGGGGGATCGGATGAACACGGACCGTGTTCTATCCTGAAAAACGGAGCGTAGCGGACACGGGTGAGATCGGGTGTCAGCGGATGTTCATCCGCTGACATCCGCTATCCCATAGGGATACATGTATGTCCGTTTTTCATACAAAAACGGATGGGTGAAAAACGGACATACGGTCCGCCCGTGTGAAAGGGGCCTTACTGTGTATACTGCTGGGAGCTTATTCCAAGCATCAACTACCCTTTTAGTAAAATAACACTTTCTAAATTTTGTTTTGAACTTTCCTCCAGTTAGTTTGGGGTCATGTCCCCGTGTTCTTGATTTTGGTTTCATATGGAAAAAATTGCCCTCCTAACCTTGTAACTTCTTATGCACTGAACTTAGATCTCAAACAATATTATTGGGCTTTCCAATTGTCCCCTGTGAATTACAGAGCTGTCTAATAGAGAAGGGTCATGTTTGTGTCCAAGATCAGGAAAACAACCTAAGGTGACAACAAGGCGGCTCCATAGATACATTACAGTAAGTGAGCATTGTCACCCTAGATCAGGAAGCGTGATACTGGCAGGATAAATGGTGAAACGAAGATTGGCCATAGATGAGTAGTTTTTTTTCTCATTCAGCCAGGAATCCCCCCCATCAGGACATTGTATCCTGACAGCGGGACCCACCACCGATTGGCTTTAGCCTCGAATCAACAAAGGTTTTCCAACTTGTCCATTCTAATGATTGTTTTAATGATCAGTTGGCTTCAGGGATGATCACACACTGATCGAAATTTGTCTGGTCCCTGCTAAACCAGTCAAATTTTGATCTGTCTATGGCCAGTTAAGGGTCTCAAATGCCTAGTTTCTACTGAACGGAACGGTTCGGGCCGGTACAGTTTGGAACGGTTTGAATGGTCCGGTCTATTCTGGTGAGCGTTTCCACTGCAAGTTGGACCGTCAGGGACCAATCAGGGTTTAGAAAAAATGCCTAGCATGTCCGCCAATCAGTGGAATGTATTGTAGATCCGCCCTAACTGAACCGTTCCGTTTTCTATGGCCCCACATCTGAAGCAGGACCCAGAATGGTGCGGTACGGTTCGGTTTTATGGCACGCTTTCATAATGGAAACACCCAAAATAGCGTACTGTACCGAACCGTACCGAACCCATCCGCTCAGTGGAAACGAGGCATTTGAGACAGGCGGTTAGGGGCAGTAATACTTAGGCGGGTGAGTGGTGCTTTTAGAACCCCCCCCTAGCCCCAGCTGCCCACCTGAACTGAAAAATAAATTTAACATCACAATCTCACTCTTTGAGTTCAGTGGGGC
Source organism: Rana muscosa (assembly GCA_029206835.1). NCBI lineage: Eukaryota > Metazoa > Chordata > Amphibia > Anura > Ranidae > Rana > Rana muscosa. The sequence goes on from CM055120.1 coordinate 48,473,363, forward strand.
ATTGCCTTAATGCAATGCATGCAATTTCAGTGTGGCAGTGCCAAAATATAGTGCTAAATCTGGAGGTGTTATATTGCCTCCTCACTGCTTGTCAAATGCCATCTGAAAAGCAATCTGAATGCAGATCATTCTTTTGAGTATAAAAGAGCCCTACAGGAAAGAGAGGCTGAAAAAAAGAAAAGAAAACAAACACAGCCGCCACATCTAAGGGCAGTAAGCTTCATTATTCCTTTCATGACTAGGCCTATTTCTGACATTTGTTGCTTGCAAGTTAAAATCTGTATTTTTTTGCTAGAAAATTACCTAGAACCCCCAAACATTATATATATTTTTTAAGTAGAGAGAGACCCTAGAAAATAAAATGGTGATCGTTGCAATATTTTATGTCACAGCGATCTTTCAAATGCAATTTTTTAGAAAAAAATACACTTTTTTGAATAAAAAAAAAAACGAAACAGTAAAGTTAGCCCAATTCTTTTGTATAATGTGAAAGATTATGTTATGCTAAGTAAATAGATACCCAACATGTCAAGCTTTGAAATTGCGCACACTCATGGAATGGCGACAAACTACGGTACCTAAAAATCTCCATAGGCGGCGTTTAAAAAAAAAAAAATGACGGTTACCAGGTCAGAGTTACAGAGGGGGTCTAGTGCTAGAATTATTGCTCTCGCTCTGGCGATCGCGGCGATACCTCACATGTGTGATTTGAACACAGTTTACATATGCAGGCACAGCTTACGTGTGTGTTTTATTTGCTGAGCAAGCTCGCGGGGACTGGGGCGCTTTAAAAATGTATTTTTAATTTTTTCTAATATATTTTATTGATTTTTTTTATTTTTATTTACTTTAAAAAAAAAATGTGATCACTTTTATTGCTGTCACAATGACCCCAAATCCCTCCTTTACACTTCAAAGTATTCAGAGCACCAAAAACGGCGATTCTGAATACTGTAATTTTTTTTTAAAACGGCGCCACTGCCAGCCGAGTAAACCGGAAGTGACGCCATGACGTCGCTTCCGTGTTTACAGAGAGAAGACTGAAACTAAGCCGTTTCCGGCTTTGTGCCAGTCCCTCTCTAGCGGGACAGAAGTGCCGGAAGTAGCGGGAGGCCCGGTAAGAGTGGCGGAAGGCGGCGGTAGGGGGGGGGGCGTCCCTTCCCGCTCCTCTGGTATAACAGCCGAGCAGCTTTTAGTCACATCGGTTGTTATCCCTGAAGAGCCGACCGCCCGCTCTAAAAAACGGGCATCACCCCGGTATAACTCCTGAAAGCCAAGGCCGCATATATGCGTACGCTCTGCGGGAAGGAGTTAAATTACATTTTTGTTCTTGGGCTTAGATACGCTTTAAAGTAACTTTTTAAAGACTATAGCTTCCCATTAGCAATCACGAGGGGATTAGTGAAATGTTTAATCCTCAAAAAGTAAAAGAAAAAAAAAAACTAAAATAACATACAAAGTCTCAAGGTAACAATTGGCCCATAAAGTGAATTACGATATGCTTTTTAAAAGATAATCACACAATGACGGCACAATAACATTTCTCTCAGCTTGAAACTCACCGTACCCGACGTGATGGAACCACGAAAAGGCCAATTTCTTCTCTCCTTGTTGCTTTAACATAATGCTTTCTTTATTCTTGCGGTTTCACCTGATGCTTAAAACAAATCAATATGTCATTAGAACACTGTGTATCCCTTTATGCTGAAGGTCTCTCAACAGACTTCCCTAAACAGGCAAAGCACTCCATTCAGGTCAACGTCCAATAGAATTTTCATTGTTGCAAAGTAAAGAGAAGTAACGTTTGCAGCGAGCTCCCCGCTATAGCATCATGCTGACCCATCATATGGCCCGCGGCCTTACAATGGCAGCGTTTAGTGCTATGGACCTTCAGGCACTGCATGTCTGATTAGACTGTCCCTTTGGTTTAGAAATAAAGCAATCCACCCCAGGGTTTTAAAATATAATTTCAAATGTCCTTCTAATAAAGCTGCCTGAGAAACTGAGCTGTTTATATGAAAAGTTTGATGCTGATATGAAATATGAAAGATATGAAGATATGCAAAATGAGCCATTTAAAGTGGTTGTAAACCCTCAATGACAACCTTCACCTACAGGTAAGCCTAGATTAAGGCTTACCTGTAGGTGCTTTCAATATCTCCTTAACCTAGCTATGAATAAACACTAGTACAGTGTGAAACGCGTCAGCTTAACCAGTGTGCTGTGACCTGTAGTGTGGTTTTGGATTTTGGATTTTACAATAAAGGCAATTTTTATTTGGAGTGCTGCTGTCCAGAAGAATTTGTTCTTTTGCCTTGCCTTATGTGTGCATTGCCTGCACCCGTGGTTCTGGGAAGAAGTGATCACCTAGAAGACATCCACACCTGAGCGGCTTCTCTTTCTGTATCTCCTTAACCTACACGGTTTAGGAGATATTTGCAAAAAAGACGGCGCCAATGTCTACGGTGCATGCGCGTCGTAGACAACGGCACAGGCGCACTGAGCGTGCCGTTTCCGAAGGCGATCGTGCCGTCACTGGGGGTGACATCATCGCGGCTCCGGGCAGTCACAGCGCCGGAGCCGCGATACCCGGAAGTCACTCCAGGAAACATGGCGGCGACGGAGGAGAGGAACGATGACCGCTGCGGGGGCTTCGATCTCAGGTAAGTAATTCATAATGAGCTAGTATGCTATACTGAGGTCCCCCCGCTCAACAACTTGAACGCCAAATGAATGTAAATTACCTGTTTTCGGGGGCGTCCCGTGGTAACTACCCCCCCCCCAACAACTTTAATGACAAATGTAGGTAAACTTTTTTTCCCCGCATTTGAGTGTTGAAAAGTTGGGAGGTATGCCCTTTACTCACATGCACTCCCTTACCTCTCCTTCAGCTGTTGCAGCAGTCAGCAACCTGGAAAAGTAGTGATCGGTTATGTCACAGGGTCGCGTTACATGTTTTCCCACACCCAGAAGCACTGTGTAGTGTCGGTGGTTGTGAACAAGAAAGAATAGGTGAGGGAGCACTGGTAAGTTGGGTAGAAGGAGGTGGGGTGGGGGGCATTTGTAGAGACACTGTTAAGCTGGCCATAGACGGTTCGAATGTTGGCCGGTTTAACAGGAACCGGACAAGATTCGAACCATGTACAGGCAGGCTGACTGTACCCAAGTCATTCCATCGATCGACTTGGGTACAACCAGCATGTCGGATGTTTAGGATGCGACTATTGTCTGTGGTTCCCGGAGCCCCTGTGCCAGAACACAATGGGGTTGATTTACTAAAGGCAAATAGACTGTGCAATTTGCAAAGTGCAGAGCTTAGTAAATTAGGTAAAGCTTCACTATGCAAAGAATACCCAATCACACGCAGGGAAAAGAAAAATACAAAATTTTTGCTTGCACATGATTGGATGATGGAGGTCAGCAGAGCTTCTGCTCATTTATTAAGCTCTAGTAAATAAACCCCTATGTCTAGTGGAAGTAACATACTGGGGTTGATTTATTAAAGGCAAATAGACTGTGCACTTTACACAGTGCAGTTGCCCTCTGCAAGTGCAGTTGCTCCAGAGCAGGGGTCTCAAACTCAAATTGCCTGAGGGCCACATGACAAGTTTTCATATCCCATGGGGGCCGCATGCAAACTTTGAAAACTTCAAAAACAATAAACTATACCAGCAATAATATACTATACCCAGCACTGGTATCAGCAAACACATTATTAACCCCCCAGCACTGGTGTCAGCAAACGCATTATTAACCCCCAGCATTACCCCCCCACACTGCACAAATACCCCCCACACTCCATAAAATACCCCCCACACTGCACAAATCCCCCCACACTCCATAAAATACCCGCAACACTACACAATTACCCCCCACACTCCATAAAATACCCCCACACTACACAATTACCCCCCACACTGCACAAATACCCCCCCAAACTCGATAAAATACCCCCCACACTGCACAAATACCCCCACACTCCATAAAATACCCCCCACACTGCACAAATCCCCCCACACTGCTCAAATCCCCCCACACTACACAATTACCTCCCACACTCCATAAAATACCCCCCAACACTGCACAAATAGCCCCACACTACACAATTACCCCCCACACTACACAATTACCCCCACACTCCATAAAATACCCCCCAACACTGCACAAATAGCCCCACACTACACAATTACCCCCCACACTACACAATTACCCCCACACTCCATAAAATACCCCCCAACACTGCACAAATAGCCCCACACTACACAATTACCCCCCACACTACATAAAATACCCCCCACACTGCACAAATCCCCCCACACTGCATAAAATACCCCCACACTACACAATTACCCCCCACACTCCATAAAATACCCCCCACACTGCACAATTACCCCCCACACTCCATAAAATACCCCCCACACTCCATAAAATACCCCCCACGCTGCACAAATAGCCCCACACTACACAATTAACCCCCACACCCCCAGACTACACAATTAACCCCCACACTACACAATTAACCCCCACACTACACAATTAACCCACACACTGCACAAGTACCCCCACACTGCACAAATCCTCCCACACTCCATAAAATACCCCCACACTGCACAAATCCCCCCACACTCCATAAAATACCCCCCACACTCCATAAAATACCCCCACACTGCACAAATCCCCCCACACTCCATAAAATACCCCCACACTGCACAAATCCCCCCTCACTCCATAAAATACCCCCCACACTGCACAAATACCCCCACACTCCATAAAATACCCCCCCACACTGCACAAATAGCCCTACACTCCATAAAATACCCCCCACACTCCATAAAATACCCCCCACACTGCACAAATAGCCCCACACTACACAATTAACCCCCAGACTACACAATTAACACCCACACTGCACAAGTACCCCCACACTGCACAAATCCCCCCACACTCCATAAAATCCCCCACACTGCACAAATCCCCCCACACTCCATAAAATACCCCCCACACTGCACAAATCCCCCCACACTCCATAAAATACCCCCCACACTGCACAAATAGCCCCACACTACACAATTACCCCCCCCCCCACACACTCCATAAAATACCCCATTCACCCCACTAAGGACTTTGCCTCACTCACCTCTCCTGGCAGTCAGGATCGTCTGGCTCCCGAGTCCTCTCCTCCTGGCTTCCACAGAGGCCTAGTGACAGGGCACCCAGAGAACACAATTTCCCACTCTGAGCAAAAGGACCCTGGATCGGGGCTCTGATCGTCAGTGCATAGGTGGGCGGGGCGATGGGCGGATCCTTCCTCCGCTCTGTTCTCTCTCTGGGCTGCGGCAGTGTGCAGCGGAGAGGACAGAGGTGATGGAGAGGTATAGCTCTTCGGCGCCTCCCCCTCTGCGGTGCCTGTGCAAAAAGATGTTCTGGATCGGCCCTGTGGGCCATTTTTAACCAGTCCGCGGGCCACAAATGGCCCGCGGGCCGGTACTTTGAGACCCCTGCTCCAGAACTTTGTAAATGAGGTAGATTAATTTGCACAGAGTACCCAATCAAGTGCAAGGAAAATAAAAAAAAAAGCATTTTTGCTTGCACAAGTGTAGCAGGGTGTTCAATTTAGGGGAAGTGTCTGAGTGATAACCAGGCTCAAACACATTGAATTAATAGGATTCATGGACCATTTTTGTTCTCAGGGGTTAATGCTGGTGATGTGTTCCCTGTGGCCGGTGGGTGGCACTGCCATTCTGGGCCAGGGTTGAACCGCGAGCGCAGTGCTGTGCCTTTTGTGTCCCCTCTCGACAGCCGTACAGTGGGACGGGGAACCTGCTGTGCATGCCGGGAGAGGATATAAAACGGGCAGACATCTTCTGAGAGGCGTCCGTCCATGCCCAGGCACCCTCGGCCTGGGTGTGTGTGTGTGTGGGTCGTCCACACCCAGGCACCTTTGGCCTGGGTGTGTGTGGTTCGTCATCTCCGAGTGCCCTAGGCCCGGAGGCCTTGTTCCAGTTCTACCTCAGGCACCTTTAGCCTGGGGTGAGGTACTATCTCACCGTTCCTGTTCGCCTGGGCACGGAGGCCCAGGAGTTGCAGTAATGGCCCGGAGCCCGGCAGCCTTCGGCTGGGGTCCACAAGGGATCGAGGAATCCAGGGTGCCGCCTTGCGAGGGGACCCACACCCTAAGAGAAGGGAGGATCTGTTCCGAAGGACCGGTGCTGTGGACATGGTGAAGGAAGGGTCTGTTGACTCTCTGGGGGGATGTCTTCTCCTTGAAAAGGGCTATGTTCTAGGAAGGAACCAAGATTCATCATGTCAGTGGCAGTGACCTTGTTCGCCAGGTCAGTGGCAGTGACCTTATCTACAAGGTCTGTGGTAGAGACCAACCTCATGGTCTGTGGCAGAGACCATGTGCCACAACTGTTTGAGAAAACTGAACAGTCCTAAGAGTTTGAGCTACGTTTGTGCCTGGACCTCCTCCACACCTTTAAAGCGGAGCTCCGCCGGAAAAAAAAATATTAAAAGCCAGCAGCTACAGCAGCTGCTGGCTTTTAATATTTGGACACTTACCTGTCCTGGAGTCCAGCGACGTCCGCAGCAGAGGACGAGTGATCGCTCATCACTCTGCTGCTCCCTCCGCCATCCTCGCTGAGGGAACCAGGAAGTGAAGCCTTGCGGCTTCATGCCCGGTTCCCTACGGCGCATGCGGGAGTCGCGCTGCGCCGTTCTGATTGGTGCTCCTGTGTTCTGGGAGCCGAGTGTCTCCCAGAACACTACGGGAAGTCTGGGGGAAGTGACGTCACTCCCGCAGATTCCCGGAGAGAGGACTCCCGGATGTGGGTGAAAATACCTGTCTTAGACAGGTATCTTCACCCCCCTCCCCCCTGAAAGGTGTCAATTGTGACACCGGAGGGGGGGAGGGTTCCAAATACCAAAAGTCGATATTTAGGGTGGAGCTCCACTTTAAAGCTGTCCTGTGTCTTTGCTCCAACCTTTCTTCTATTCAAGAGACTATGTGTTTTGCAAGTGGAAAATAAATATTGAGTTGGACTTTCAGCTGGTGTGGACATTTACGTTCCTGGGGAAGTCAAGGACTTGCATCTACACACTGTAGAGGTGAGAATCATTCTCAGGAGGACTTTATACTCTGGCTGCAGACAAGGCCCAAAAACAACACCGCCTAACCTCTTAACACAGGAGGGTACGGGCTTGTGGTGCGGTGTGCCCCTTTTTCCTGAGAGGAGCCAAAGCAGACAAGGAAGAGGGGGTCTGTGCGCTACACAAGATTGGATGATGGAATTTAGCAGAGCTTCTACTCATTTACTGAACTCTGGATCAATTGCACTTTCAGAGTGCAACTACATTTTGCTAAGTGCACAGTCTATTTGCCTTTAGTAAATCAAACCCCACTTTGTGCCTTTTAGGAGAAGTAAAAAAAAAGGGTGGGGGTGGAGTATAGGAACCTATAAAGGTGAATTCCAGGCATGACAATTTTTACATAGTTACATTGGTCCAGTTTGGACCAATGTAAATATATCTGCGCCACACCTGTGGGATCCCCATGGAAGCTGAAAAGCATTGCAGTGGGCTTTGCTACAACAGTGATTTCCATTGGCTTCCATGTCCTGTGCTGCATTTTCCTAATGAATACAAAGGGGGAGATTTACTAAAACTGGTGCACACAGAATCTGGTGCAGTTGTGCATAGTAACCAATCAACTTCTAACTTTAGCTTGTTCATTTAAGCTTTGGCAATAAAACCTGGAAGCTGATTGGTTACTATGCACAGTTTTATCAGATTCTGTGTGCACCAATTTTAGTAAATCTGCCCCAAAGTGTTTTTCTAATTAGATGGGATGGAGATTGTGAAGTCACTGCTTCACCATGTCCAATCAGAGAACACTTGGCATTCATTGAGAAAATGAAAGGTTTTTCCAGAAGCTAGTTTACGATCATTGTAGTTGTGGCGCCTACTACAATTTCCAGGTTCCATGGACACACAGAGTGCGGTTCGGGAGCAAGCCTGCTTAAAGCGGAGGTCCACCCTGAAATTTTTTTTACACTAAAATTCCTAAAAAAAAAAGAAAAAAATTTATAGAAAAAACATTTTTTGTTAAACTCACCCGAAATGCCCGTTGCTATGTGGAAGTCCCGTAAACTGCCTCTTATGTGCCTCTTCCTTATCCTCGGATTGAGAATTTACGTTTCCTCTTCTTGTGAATGGGGCGCACTGCCTTCTGGGAACTGTGTGTATCCCAGGAGGCAAGCCGCCCATTCACAAAGCGCCGTGCGAGTGGCGCATGCGCAGTAGGAAACGGGCAGTGAAGCCGTAAGGCTTCACTGCCTGTTTCCCTTAGTCAGGATGGAGGAGTCGGGACCTGACAGCAGCGATCGATCGCCATCGGGGGACCGACATCGCGGGCGAGTAGGACAGGTAAGTGTCCTTATTAAAAGTCAGCAGCTACACTGTTAGTAGCTGCTGAAAAAAATAATAATCTGGGTGGAGCTCCGCTTTAAGTGCCCCCATAGTAAGAGGCTTGCTATTGGGGGCACTCAGCAGGGGGGGGGGGGAGCCAGGAGCGCCATCGGGGGACCCAAAATAAGGAGGATCAGGGCTACTCTCTGCAAAACCACTACACGGAGCAGGTAAGTATAATATGTTTATTTGAAAAAAAAAAAACTTTCCTTTAGAATCACTTTAAGATAATCTTCAGCAATATTGCCGTTTAATCTCTTTTTCTTTACTCGCTTTCCAAGCATTACCGCTATAAGTCGTGCCAACGTCTGTTTTCACTCATTTGCTTTGATTTACATCTGGAATTGGGGATATGTAAGGGAAGGAAAGAAGGACGTAAATATCGCGTTTTCTGATTAGCCATCAAGTTCTGACACGATGGGAAAACTGATAAATGTATTCCCTTTTATCACATGAAAGGCAGAAGTGACTCCAGATCCAAACTGCCCCCCTCCCCCTCCCCCTGCTCAGTACTTTTAGTCCCATTTGCATATGAAAACGAGAAGAAAAAACTGGGGTGAATTTTCCCAGAGTGCATTGCTTCCCCATCTCACAGATAAAAGGCAACATGTAATTCTGGTTATTTAAACTTAAATAAGATGTGACATCTGCAATATATAATGATTCCACTTTCATGGGGATTTTTTTTTTAACATCATTAAGAATAAAGGATATTTTTCCGTCTCATGCCAGGCTGCTTTCAAACAATGCAGAAGTGCAAAGACAACCACTGAGATGATACTGGAGCTGCTGCTAAAGTGGACAAAATGTTTTGTTTTTTGAAGTTTTGGATAGTATGGGAAGGTTTGGAACCTTTATCAAATTTATAAAACTCTCTGGGGTTGATTTACGAAAAGGCAAATAGACTGTGCACTTTGCTAAGTGCAGTTGCCCTCTGCAAGGTCAGTTGCTCCAGAGCTTAGTAAATGAGGCAAGGCTTCACTTTGCAAAGAATACCCAATCACGTGCAAGGAAAATAAAAAAAATGCATTTCTTTCTCGTACATCACGGGACACAGAGCGACATAGTCATTACTAATGGGTTATATAGATACCGTCAGGTGCTGGCACTGGCAACTTCCAAAACCGGAAGTACCCTCCCCTATATAAGCCCCTCCCATCCGGGAGCACCTCAGTTTTTTGCCAGTGTCTAAGGTGTTGGCCAAGAAGAAACATGTGTTTTTCACTGAGCTTGCGTACAGGTTCTTTTGGGCCTCAGTAAGCTATTCCGGATCCCACCAAAAAAGCTTCATAGCTAAACGGTCGGTACCCGGGCCTTGCAGAGAAGAGCAAGGTTTTGCCTGTAATGCTTCTCTTAGGAGAGCTGGACCCTGGGATCCAGAGCTCTGGTCATACCCATGACCAAGATGTTTTCTGTGCAGGGTGCTATACAGGTCCAGGGGAGTGGAATCCTTGGGAACCCGGTCCCTGAAGGTTTGATTACAATGCCTGCCGTGATAGGTGAAGTTTGGGCTTTTGTGGACCAAACAAAGTCCTGCGGCGGGGAACAGGTAAGTGGGGGCCCCCAGGAACTTGGTTCTATTGGGGGACCCCCAAGCCTAATTTGTCTTTCTGTCTGTTACCTAATGGTATTCCCGCAAAATTCTGTGCATGCCTGTAACTACTAAAAAAATGTAATAATTTTTAATGGTGGTCAAGAAAAAAAATAAATAAAATTTTTTATATATATATTTAATATATTAGACTGCGGTACCTGTGTTTGTCCACTAGAGGCCGCTGTGGAATGTTTTCTTGTCATGTGGACTAGCCTCTTCTCAGCAGAGCAAAGTCCAGGCAGATGGTGAGTTCTCTTATAGGAAACTGCTTCCTCTGCCATGTTGCAGTGCTCGTCCATCCCCCGGCCTGCGGCAAAGAGGGGCCCTGGCTCCTGTCCCTTGTTACCATATTTGAAATTAGCGCCGAAGGCGCACGTGCCCGCGCGCGTGCGCGTGCACGCGCCTCTATATATAGAGGTGAGCCGGGAAAGGGGGCGGAGCCTGGGGGATGACGCTCTGTGCGCGCCGCAGCGCTTCTGCGCATGTGCGGGCGTCCCAGCAGTTTAAAAAAACCACAATATTGTAGTGAGCTGGCTATGAAGTACAGAGACAGAGCTGGCAACATTTAAAGGCATACAGCAAGCGGTTGATACAGGCATCCCCTAGAAAGGCACATTAGTAGACACCAACTGTGATATAGCAGCAATTGTGCTAGACTATTCTCAGTAAAAGTGGTGTATTACGGCTGGAATACCTCAGCTTTAGGCTTAGGAATATGCCGTCCAGAAGCTCCGGAACTGAATCTTCCAGGAAGCGAAGGGGGTCTCATCAGGCTCTGAGGATCTTGGGCATACTTCTGCTGCACCAGTCTCCCCTGAAGTTCAGAGGTAAGTGACCGTAGAGACCCCGCAGGGGTACTTGGTACTGTGGCTGTCCTCAGTCACCTGCTCCTGTGTATGTAACAGAGGAGGTTTTTTTCCTCAGCTCTGGGAGGATTAGAGAGAGATTGTCAACATTTATCGCTGCCTCCCTGTCAGGGAAAGCACGCCCGATCTCCGTCTCCTCCTTCAGAGTGCCTGTTAGCAGAGCAACAGTCCCATACAGGGATCGACCTGCCTGAAGGGGATCAGGATGAGGTTGATTCTGTTATAGAGGAATCAACAGTGGGGGAACCTTTTCTCAGCATCTCAAGCTGAAAGATTATGGGTTCAGTCTCTGACTAACATGGTCCGATCAGCATTTAAAAATGCACCTTGCGGAACCATCAACCACTACTGTATCCTCGTTGGGGTCGCTAGAAGCCCCCAGACTGTTTGTTCTTTTCCACTTCACCCTTTACTGAAAGGGCTCATTTACCAGGATTGGGAACGTCCTGAGAAAATATTTATTCCCCCAAGAGATTTCCGGTGGTCTATCCCATGGAGGATAAGTTCATCCAAAAAAAAAAAAAAAAAAAAATGGAAGGTCCCTACAGTGGACGCAGCCATCTCTTGTATGTATAAATCACTGACATGTCCAGTGGATAATGTCCAAATGTTCAAGAACCCAATAGATAAAAGATTGGAGTCCTTATGAAAATCTGCTTGGTGATACAACCAGCAGTAGCAGCTATTGGGGTCTGCTAAGCAGTGAAGGATCAGTTGAAACAGGTCTTGAGGGACTTGACAGGTCAGCAGGCTTTGCCCTAGCTGATCTACCTAGAGCCTTAGGCTTTGCGGTTGACGCCATAGAGGATTCAGTCCATCAGGCCTCCCGCCTTATGCTGTCTATAGTACATATGCGTAGGCTCCAATGGCTCAAAAACTGGTCTGCTGAAGCTCCCTGTAAAGAATGGCTGGTTAGCGTCCCATTTCATGGTGAACGCTTATTCAGGGAAAACCTGGACAAATATATCCAGAAAATTTCCAGCAGTAAAAATACGCTCTTGCCGGTTAAAAACAGAGTTAGAGGTCCCTCTTTAAGAGGCCTGCTTCTCCAGTCCCTGGGGCATCGGCTGTGTAACAGTTCCGACGGCCTCCTCGGTCAATTCCCGGGGGTAAAAAACAGGGACAGTAGCAGGGTAATGAGAAACCCTGGGTCAGGGGAGGTACAAAACCTCCCCCAAAGTTAAATTCATTGAAGCCCCCACTCAGTCGGGTGGGGGGAGGACTCCAGTTGTTCGCAAGAGACCTGGCGGGACACGATCAAGACAGATAGGTGCTCTCCGCAGTAGGTTTGGGATACAGTTTGGAGTTAAAAGACTCTCCTCCTTCCCATTTTTGAGGTCAAACGTGCCAAGGGATCCCCGGAAGAGAGAGTCCCTCCTGTTGGCACTAGAACAACTATTGCTCCAAGGAGTAATTATGGAGGTTCCCCTGGAAGAATGAGGGTTCGGGTTTTACTCAAACCTCTTTACAGTCCCGAAGCAAACGCGGACGGGAGGCCCATATTAATTCTAAAAGGGCTATACAAATTCCTGTATATCAGGACTTTCCGATGGAGTCGATCCGATCGGTGGCCACTGCCCTACAAGGGGAGGATTGGTTAGCCGCGATCGACATCAAAGATGCTTATTTGCACATTCCCATCTTTCCAGTCCACCAAAAATTTCTACGCTTTGCAGTAGAAGGGCGCCATTTTCAGTTCAGAGCCTTACCCTTCGGTTTGGCCACAGCACCACGAGTGTTTACAAAAATTCTGGCCCTTTATTGGCCAATCTAAGAACACAAGGTGTAATGATAATGGCATATCTGGATGACTTGTTGCTGATAGACCACTCAGTGAAAAAACTAGACGTGGTCGTTCACAAGACAATCAAGTATCTGGAATCTCACGGTTGGATTATCAACCGAGACAAGTCAGCCCTAAAAACCAGTCAAAAGTCTGGACTACTTGGGGCTAAGGTTGGATTCAGGCCAGAGAAAAATATTCTTGCCTCGAGGAAAGGTGTTGTCTTTGAAAGATTTGATCCACTTAGTGGGTACAAAAAAGACAGCCGTCCATACGCCTGTATATGAGGCTGCTGGGAAAAATAGTGGCATCATTCGAAGCAGTACCCTACGGTCAATTCCATTCAAGGAATTTGCAAGGGGCCATACTGTCAGCCTGGAACAAAAAAGTTCAGGCCCTAGACTTACAATGTCCTTGTCCCCTTCCGTTCGCAAGAGCCTCCGTTGGTGGTTGGTTCCCCAGAATCTGGAAAAAAGGAAATCCTTCAGTCCGATTTCTTGGAAGGTGGTCACTACAGATGCCAGCCTTATAGGCTGGGGAGCAGTACTGGAGCAATAGTCTCTCCAGGGCAGATGGTCGGATGCAGAAAAGGCCCTGCCCATCAATCTCTTAGAGATACGAGCAGCCCGGTATGCCCTAGTAGCATGGACATCCAAACTCCAAGGGTCCCCTGTCAGAATTCAATCAGACAATGCCACAGCAGTGGCATATATCAATCATCAGGGGGGCACCAGGAGTCGTGCAGCCCAGAGGGAAGTAAATTACATCCTGAAATGGGCAGAAAAATATGTCCCAGCCATATCTGCGGTATTCATTCCAGGAGTGGAGAATTGGAAGGCGGACTTTCTAAGTCGCCAGCAATTAGGCCCAGAGGAAGGGTCCCTTCACCCCGAGGTTTTCTGGACAATATGTCAGCGGTGGGGAACATCGGATGTAGATCTTCTAGCATCCAGATTCAACGCAAAGGGGGACAGGTTTGTCTCTCGGACAAGGGATCCCCTAGCTTGCGGCTCGGATGCCCTAGTGTTCCCTTGGGATCAGTTCAAGCTGATATATGCATTCACACCGCCACAATGGTTACCTCGATTACTCCACAGAATCAGGGTAGAAAAGAAACCAGTGATTCTGGTGGCTCCAGCGTGGCCCCGAAGAGCGTGGTACGCGGAGATTGTAAAATTTCAGTGGGGAGTCCTTGGACTCTCCCACGTCGTCCGGACCTGCTTTCGCAAGGACCGATATACCACCCTTCCTTACCAGCCCTAGGTTTGACGGCCTGGCTATTGAAGCCCACATTCTAAAAAAGAGAGGGCTCTCTAATCCTGTGGTATCTACCATGATCAATGCCAGGAAGCCGGTATCCAGGCAGATCTACTATAGAATCTGGAAGGCGTACATCGCATGGTGTGAGGCCAAGAAATGGCATCCACATAAGTACGTAATAGGTAGGAGTCTGGACTTCCTACAGTGGGCTGTAGATAGGAAGCTTGCCTTGAGTACTATCAAAGGTCAGTTTTCGGCCTTGTCAATATTTTTTCAAAGGCCCTTGGCTTCGCATTCACTAGTCAAAGCCTTTATACAAGGAGTGATGCGTATTAGTCCTCCGGTTAATATTCCCATATGTCCATGGGATCTAAACTTGGTTCTGTCGGTTCTACATAAACAACCATTTGAACCATTACAGCATATTTCTTTGGTTCTTCTCACCAGGAAATTGATTTTTCTAGTAGCCATTTGTTCGGCTAAAAGAGTGTCGGAATTAGCCGCTATGTCCTGTAAGGAGCCATATCTGGTTATCCATAAGGACAGAGTAGTGTTACGTCCTCATACAGCCTTTCTTCCTAAAGGTGGTATCAAGGTTTTCATTTGAACCAAGATGTGGTTCTTCCTTCTTTTTTCCCCAAGCCTAGTTCGGTAGAGGAAAAGTTATTGCATTCTTTGGATGTAGTAAGAGCAGTTAAAGCTTATCTAAAAGCCACTGCTCAGATTCGCAGAACGGATACTTTGTGTATTCTGCCGGAAGGCCCCAGAAAGGGTCAGGCAGCGTCAAAATCTACTTTAGCCAAGTGGATTCGACAGGTCATTATGCAAGCTTATGGCTTGAGAAGGAGACCGCCTCCGTTCAAAGTTAGAGCGCACTCCACGAGAGCAGTTGGAACTTCATGGGCAGTGCATCACCAGGCCTCCCTGGCTCAAATCTGTAAGGCCGCAACATGGTCTTCAGTTCACACGTTTACTAGGTTCTACCAGGTGGACGTTAGAAGTCAGGAGGATGTCGCCTTTGGGCGCAGTGTGTTGCAGGCCGCAAAAGATCCTCATGTCTGATAGCGCTCAGCTTATATATGGTGTATCCCCCCCCTCATTTGGCATTGCTTTAGGACATCCCATTAGTAATGACTATGTCGCTCTGTGTCCCGTGATGTACGAGAAAGAAAATAGGATTTTTATAACAGCTTACCTGTAAAATCCTTTTCTTGGAGTACATCACGGGACACAGAGCTCCCGCCCCTCTTTGGGGACACTTATTGCTTTGCTACAAAACTGAGGTGCTCCCGGATGGGAGGGGCTTATATAGGGGAGGGTACTTCCGGTTTTGGAAGTTGCCAGTGCCAGCACCTGACGGTATCTATATAACCCATTAGTAATGACTATGTCGCTCTGTGTCCCGTGATGTACTCCAAGAAAAGGATTTTACAGGTAAGCTGTTATAAAAATCCTATTTTTTGCTTGCATATGATTGGATGATGGAAGTCAGTAGAGCTTCCCCTCATTTACTAAGCTCTGGAGCAATTGCACTTGCAGAGTGCACAGTCTTTTTGTCTTTAGTAAATCTCCCCCTTTGTATTCATTAGGAAAATGCAGCACAGGACATGGAAGCCAATGGAAATCACTGTTGTAGCAAAGCCCACTGCAATGCTTTTCAGCTTCCATGGGGATCCCACTGGTGTGGCGCAGATATATTTACATTGGTCCAAACTGGACCAATGTAACTATGTAAAAATTGTCATACCTGGAATTCACCTTTATAGGTCCCCCCCCCCTTTTTTTTTACTTCTAAAAGGCACACTATGGCGGTTATTTACTAAAGGCAAATCCACTTTGCACTACAAGCGCACTGCAAGTGCACTTGAAAGTACACTTGGAAGTGCAGTCGCTGTAGATCTGGGGAGGACATGCAAGGAAAATAAAAAACAGCATTTTAGCTTGTACATGATTGGATGATAAAATCAGCAGAGCTTCCCCTCATTTCAGATTTTTCCCTCAGATTTACAGCGACTGCACTTCCAAATGGGATCAGTGAGAACCATGGTGAGTGCCAGTATATAGTGGTAAGGTGCCCCTGCTTTAGGCCTAGCCAACTCGATGGCATAGAACATTGGTCTGCAAGCTGTGCCCCCCCCCCCCGGGCTGGATGTGGCCCTTTGCTTGCCTTTGTCCAGCCCTTGGGGGTCTATTCCTCCCAACTTTATTAAGCACTATTCCTTCCACTGACACCAACAATAAGGCATATTTCCTCTCACTGACACCAAAAATGGGTCACTATTCCTACCACTGACAGTAATAATGGGGCACCATTCCTCCCACTAACACCAACGATGGGGCACTAATCTTCCCACTGACACCAATTATGGGGCACCATTCCTCCCAGTGACACCAACGATAGGGCACTATACCTCCCACTGATAGGGCACAATTCTTCCCACTGACACCAACAATGAGGTATATTTTTTCTCACTGATACCAACAATGGGTCACTATTCCTTCCACTGACACCAACGATGGGGCACTAATCTTCCCACTGACACCAACTATGGGGCAGCATTCCTCCCAGTGACACCAACGATAGAGCACCATTCCTCCCACTAACACCAACGATGGGACACTATACCTCCCACTGACACCAACTATGGGGCACCATTTCTCCCAGTGACACCAACAATAGGGCACCATTCCTCTCACTAACACCATCGATGGGGCACTATACCTCCCACTGATACCAATGATGGGGCACTAATCTTCCCACTGACACCAACTATGGGGCACTATACCTCCCTCTGATACCAATGATGAGTCACTATTCGTCCCACTGACACCAACAATGGGGCACAATTCCTCCTACTGACCACAGGTGCTATGTACCATATCTACTCCCACTGATGCCAAGGCACACTGGGTACAGCCTGGCCCTTCTAAAGTCCTTTGTTTAGAAATTTTGGGCACCCCTGGTATAGAAGATGACTATGACAGAGTGAAAACCACATACGGTACTTCTGTTTATTGTTTGGAAGATTTGGGAATGGAGGAAGTTGTACGTTGAGAGCCAATGTTGTTTATTTGACACTTTAAACTTATTTGTACTTTGTAGTTCTGTTTATTCCAATCAGTAAAAAGCCAAAAGAAGCAAGTTCTCTGACCGGACGATCCATTACTGAATGAGCTAGGAGGAGTGTGGGGCAGTGTATGGGGTGGGGGGTTCATACACCCCTGCTGGGTCCAGTTTATAATCACTAGGGGAAATTAAACAATCATGCTTACACTATATTCTTGTGACTTTTTCTTAATACCTAAATATTTTTGTCCTGCCTCTGTTGTGTGTGATACTGCGCATGCACTAGGTGAAATGTATGACGTCATACACTTCATCTCAGACATGTGCCATACGACAATACAGATATCTGTTGGGAAGAAATCTTCTCAAGGAGATATTGTGAGTTTCCATAAATCAGTTGTATTGAGTGACTGCCTTTAAAGCGGACCATACATATGTCATTTTGTTTTAACCCCTTCCCGCCCTTTAAATAGTTCGGAATGCCTAGGGGCAGGAAGAATTGTCGATCATGTAACCACTGTCACAATAGTCACATGACCGGAAGCCAGTCCCGCCGGCTGCCATTCTTTACGGCTGACCTAGATCTGTCTTTGAGAGCTCTGTCTTTGTGCTGAGAGTGTGCAGTGAGCACGCTCACCGCACATAAACATGCCCCCCCCCCAAAGACACACATGTGTTGGGCGCAGTGGCGGCTGGTAGTATAGTTAGTCAGTTCACAGGCAATATTCATTCGCTATTGTCACACAACTGGGTGGGCTCAGGGCACAGTGCTCTGCGCCCCGAGCCCACCCTTTTTTGAAGCCAATTAAAGCCCCAGGCTCTAATCACGTGCTTCTAGAAAAAAACAAAAATAATCCATGCGTCCGGCGCCCCACATGTAGATTAGGGGGCCAGGGCGCATGGATTAGGGGGGCGGTACCCCTGCGCCCTGTATGGATGGGCCGCCACTGGTTGGGCGGCTATAAAAAGCTTTAACAAATTTTATTAATCTAATCTAAAGCCCCATACACACGGTCTGACTTTTTGCCAACAAACTTCATTTTGAGCAAGTTTGACAAAAAATCTGACCGTGTGTACGCTCCATCGGACAAACTTTTTTGGTTTTCATCGGACAAATGTTGGGTCTGCAAACGGACAAACTTTTGGCCAACAAAAGTCCGATGGAGCAAAGTCCGACCGTGTGTACAGAAAACCATAGGACTTTTGCTTGATGGACAAAACAAATAATGTTAAAATCTACCAACAATAGCAGAAGTTGACCAAAGGGTGGCGGTAAAGAGCAGAAAAGAGCAGAAAAAACACGTGATGTTGGAAAAAGTTTTGGGAAAGTTTGCAGAAAAGTCCTGTGCTATGGGTGTGCCCGGCCAACTCCGTTCGGACAAAAATTCACGGAAAAGTCCGATGGAAGTCCGACTGTGTGTACGAGGCTTAACACTGTTTAGACTGTTTAGATTGAATGGCCCAATCCCCCACTGCAGCTATTGTATTATGACCACCTGGCTGCATCTGATTGGCTGCAGGAGCTATTCAGCTATCAATCCCCCCCAACTACTTACATTTTTCAGTCGCAGGATGATGGATAGTAGACATGTGCACTGCCGAAAAATTTGTTCGTTTTCATTTCATTTATTTTTTTTTTTTTTCTGGGTCATTCGTTTTGATCGCAATTCGTAAATTTTAAAATTTGTAAATTAGAAAATCCGAAAATAAGAAAGAAAATTCGAAAGAATAACTAACTGATAATAACTAACTATTAAATTATAGGTATTGGATTTTCCTTTCAAATTTGGCTGTTAGTGAACATAATGAATACGAATTTATCCTGAAGTTACGAATTATCCGAAATAACGAATTCCACATCTAAAGCGAAACAGGAGGGGGTGGGGGTAAGGGAGTAGTTGCTGAAGCTAACCCTATGACATTCCCACCCAAGGAATTAATGGACTATCTCGGTACTGATAAAAAACAATATACAATGTAATGTAAAAATGTTTATTGTAGATAAAAAACAAATATACAGTTGACATTTTAAAAGGGAAAAAACTGATGCTCAGGGTTCCCCCAAGCGATATCTGTGATTTTCAAATTATAGATTGGTCAGGGTCTCTACTAGTTTTGCGGTAAACCGCTTCCTCGGGAGAGCCAATCTATGAAACAATTAATACAGTAAGAAATACAAAAACAAGAATTCCACATCTAAACGAATGGAACGAAACAAATTAATAATAATAATAATAATAAAAAGTTTTTATTATTATTATTATTATTTATTTTTATTATTTGTTACATTCCATTCGTTTAGATACGGCATTCGTTATTTGGTAACTTCAGATAAATTCGTATTCGTTACGTTCACTAACAGCCAAATTTGAAAGGAAATTCCAATATCTATAACTTAATCGTTAGTAATAGTTAAGTTATTATTAGTTAGTTATTATTTCAGATTTTCGAATTTTGGAATTAATGAATTTTGGAATATTCTAATTTACGAATATTCGGCAAAATTTGTTAAACGGGTTTTCGTTAATTCGGATATTTCCGAATTAACGATATTTGTTAAAAAACGAATTTGGAACAAAACTAATTGCACATGTCTAATGGGCAGGAGTGTGCCAACATGGCCACCCATGCATTGAAAATTGGTCGGTTCATCAGGAGCAGATCAAAGTTTTTGTGTATGGCCATCATAAGGCTTCATGTACACAGCTGTACAGCATGCAGAGCCTGCATAATGACATTCCTGAGACCCACTGCCCCAACATACAGCCCCCTATGGAGATACAATAAAAGAGGTGGCTGTACGCGTCCGTGTGCCAGGGCCTGCATGCACACTGAGGTATGCTCCGAATGCAGGCCTGTGCACACGCTGGTGCTTCAGGAAGCTCAGTACATAATGGCATACAGCTCTTCAAATGCATCTCATTTAGGGTGCCCACGTGTCCCGGATTGCCCAGGACTGTCCCGCAATTGACATGTCTGTCCTGGGTCCCGGGCACCTTCATTCTGGGACAATACAATGTCCCGGAATGAAATAGAGGACACAGCCACCCCCTACTAACTAATAACTACATTTCCAGAACTGGTTGCTAGGGCCAGCGCTGCCTGGCATCTTGGTGCCAGTGACAATTTACTCTCAGACAGTGAGACCGGGAGCGAGGCCTGCACCTAGTGCAGCACTGCTGTCCCCACCCACCTCGGCACCTCCTCCTTCTCCGGCACCCAGTGGCAAGCAGCAGGGACTGGTGTGATCTTCACTCTCCAGATAGTTACGCCACTCCTTTCCTTCTACGCACGTGGCTCATGCAGAGGGAGTGACAGCAGCACTGCATCTGGTGGCAGGCTATGGGTGGCAAGCGGCACTGCATCTGGTGGCATGTGGCACATTCACCTGATAAAAAATCTGCCGCCAAATTCCCCATCAACCCCGAGACTACATTTCCCCCCGCCCCCCCCCTCATCTTTTCTTGAGGAAGGTGAGAGAGGTGTCCCTGAATGGCAGTTTGGAAATGTGGTCACCCTAATCTCATTGGGTGGGTGAGCATGGCGGCAGCGGGGCCCCAGAAATGTCATTACACAGGCTGTGCTCGGCCCCTGTGCATGAAGTGTAAGTGAAAGAAAAAAGACAAGCTGTAAACGTCTTCCAGCATGATGGATCATCAATCCATTGTCTGCTGCAGGATTGTTTATGGTTAGGTTGTGCCGGAGCCTATTTGTAACATGTGTCTGTCCCGGCATAACGCAAAGGTGTGAAAATAAAACATTGCAGATTCGCAGTATATTTTTACGAGTGGGAATGAGTCATATAAATTTTATCCTTTCTTTAGTTTCAGCGCACATAAATAATGCAGACACAGTGCAGGATTTACTTTTCATTGTGTCCTTGAAAAAATTATAATTTACACCTCACTTAAAGAGACCCTGTCACCTTCCTATAGTGACAGCGCCTCTTGACAGTCTAATCTCTCAGTGAGGTATTCCCACCATCTAGTCCCCCATCACCTCCCCCTGAGATGGTGTCAGAGCCTATCCAAGTGTCCAGACCTGGCAACTGTCCGCTCAGACCCAAACGCTTCCGTAGGTAGGCTTCTCCCTACCTGGAAGCTCCACTCTCTTAGGCTGACCGTACACTAGTGTCCCTTTAAAGGAAAGGCAGTGTCCTTTTAAAGGAAGAGATCTATCCTAGACAAAAGTTTATTTCTAGAGTTTCTAATGGTAGACCTCTAATGGTAGACCTCTAATGGTAGATCTCTAATGGTATAACACTAATGGTAGACCTCTAATGGTAGACCTCTAATGGTAGACCTCTAATGGTAGATCTCTAATGGTATAACGCTAATGGTAGACCTCTAATGGTAGACCTCTAATGGTAGATCTCTAATGGTATAACGCTAATGGTAGACCTCTAATGGTAGACCTCTAATGGTAGACCTCTAATGGTAGACCTCTAATGGTATAACGCTAATGGTAGACCTCTAATGGTAGAACCCTAAAGGTAGATCTCTAATCGTAGATCTCTAATGGTATAACGCTAATGGTAGACCTCTAATGGTAGACCTCTAATGGTAGACCTCTAATGGTAGATCTCTAATGGTATAACGCTAATGGTAGACCTCTAATGGTAGACCTCTAATGGTAGACCTCTAATGGTATAACGCTAATGGTAGACCTCTAATGGTAGAACCCTAAAGGTAGATCTCTAATCGTAGATCTCTAATGGTATAACGCTAATGGTAGACCTCTAATGGTAGACCTCTAATGGTAGACCCCTAATGGTAGACCCCTAATAGTAGATCTCTAATCGTAGATCTCTAATGGTATAACGCTAATGGTAGACCTCTAATGTTAGACCTCTAATGGTAGACCCCTAATGGTAGATCTCTAATGGTATAACGCTAATGGTAGACCTCTAATGGTAGACCCCTAATGGTAGATCTCTAATGGTATAACGCTAATGGTAGACCTCTAATGGTAGACCCCTAATGGTAGATCTCTAATCGTAGATCTCTAATGGTATAATGCTAATGGTAGACCTCTAATGGTAGATCTCTAATCGTAGATCTCTAATGGTATAATGCTAATGGTAGACCTCTAATGGTAGACCCCTAATGGTAGATCTCTAATGGTATAATGCTAATGGTAGACCTCTAATGGTAGACCTCTAATGGTAGATCTCTAATTGTAGATCTCTAATTGTAGATCTCTAATTGTAGATCTCTAATGGTAGACCTCTAATGGTAGACCTCTAATGGTAGACCCATAATGGTAGATCTCTAATGGTAGACTACTAATAGTAGAATGTTAATGGTAGAACTTTCATGGTAGATCTCTATCTGTAGACCTCTAATGGTAGAACTCTAAGGCCACTTTCACACTGAGGTGCTTTACAGGCATTTTAGCGCTAAAAATAGCGACAGCAAAGCGCGTGTAAAGCGTCTCTCCTGTCACTCCAGTGTGAAAGCCTGAGTGCTTTTACACTGGAGCAGTGCGCTTACGGGACGTTAAAAACAAAGTCCCGCCAGCAGCATCTTGCATCTCGGTGTATACACTGCTCCTAAAACGCCCCTGCCCATTGAAATGCCTATGTAAACAAGGCAGATCGCCGTTCTGTCAGGAGAGAAGATAGAGATGTTGCGCAAACCAATCAATATACACTTATTGGGATTTTTTTTTACCAAAAATATGTAGCAGAATACATATTGGCCTAAATTGATGAAGAAATTTGATTTTCTTCATTTTTTTATTGAATGTGTTTTATAGCAGAAAGTTAAAATAAAAACCGCAGAGGTAATCAAATACCACCAAAAGAAAGCTCTATTTGTGGGGAAAAAAAGGACATCAACTTTATTTGGGTACAGCGTTGCACGACCGCGCAATTGTCAGTTAAATTAACGCAGTGCCGTATCGCAAAAAATGTACTGATTATTAAAGAGGATTTGCAGTCTGCTCACATATATTTGTAATAAAAACATCTTTGCCATTCTGAAGCTTCCCTCCAACCACTTTGCATATTATTTTATATATACTGTGATTCTGTACTTGCCAAATATGCTGAGTCTAGCTGCAACCATTATAACTGTGGCTGCAACCATTATAACTGTGGGCAGCTGAAAATCACTTCATGGATTTACACAGACACACAGAGGCACACATCCAGCTCTGCAGCTCTCATTGGCCCTCTTATGACTCATCCCCCTCCCCTCCTGGCAAACTCTCATGAGAGTGGGAGAGAGGGAGAGCTGTGCATGATGTCATAAGCCTAGGCTAATGACCAAAAAGGAAACAGGAAGTGGGCTGTATAAGGTATTTACTGGCAGAATTTTTTTTTTTACTATCCAAAGTTAAAACAACAACAAGGGCAGAAGATTTATTAAATCTGCAGTACTACCTCTCTAGTTCCATGTTATACGGGGGGCCCCTCTGTACCATTTCCTATATTTATTCAGGGCGGCGAATACACTTTGTAAATATGGTGGCCTGTTGACGAGTCCGTCTGTTCTGCTTTCTGCTTTCCATTTTCCCGGCACCCGGAGCCCTCCTAACCATTCCGTCGTGTCCAGTGATTCGTGTCCTCTCTGCTGGTGGCTCTGCATGAAGTGACTCAAATTTATGGTTGTTATCGCAGTGTCCCCACTGACTAGATTGGGTTCTTCCAACTGTGCAGATGACAGAACTGCTGTGTGGAACAGACAAAATGAACGAATCCGTCAGAGCGATGCATGACAACCTCCAGGTCATGCAAGAAAGCCATTCTATATTTATAGCCAGCCATTGCTGATGCCTCATTCCTGGGAATCAGGACTCTTATGGCCCATTCACATTGACACTTAAAGAAGAATTCCAGGTCTGGCATTTTGTACATACACCAAAAGTATTGGGACACCTGCCTTTACACGCACATGAACATTAATGGCATCCCAGTCTTAGTCCGTAGGGTTCAAGATTAAGTCGGCCCACCCTTTGCAGCGATTACAGCTTCAACTCTTCTGGGAAGGCTGTCCACAAGGTTTAGGAGTGTGTCTATGGGAATGTTTGACCATTCTTCCAGAAGCACATTTGTGAGGTCAGGCACTGATGTTGGACGAGAATGCCTGGCTCGCAGTCTCCATTCTAATTCATCCCAAAGCTGTTCTATCAGGAGGTGCAGACCATGTCTTTTATAGACCTTACTTTGTGCACTGGTGAGCAGCAGTCCTGTTGGAACAGGAAGGGGCCATCTCCAAACTGTTCCCACAAAGTTGGGAGCATGAAATTGTCCAAAATGTTTTGGTATGCTGACGATTTAGGAGTTCCCTTCACTGGAACTAAGAGGCCCAACCCATGAAAAACAACCCCACACCATAATCCCCCCTCCACCAAATGATTAGGATAAGTGCACAAAGCAAGGTCCATAAAGACATGGATGTGTGAGTTTGGGGTGGAGGAACTTGACTGGTCTGCACAGAGTCCTGACCTCAACCCGATAGAACACCTTTGGGATGAATTAGAGTGGAGACTGCGAGCCAGGCCTTCTCATCCAATATCAGTGCCTGACCTCACAACATTCCCATAGACACACTCCTAAACCTTGTGGACAGCCTTCCCAGAAGAGTTAAAGCTGTTATAGCTGCAAATGGTGGGCCAACCCAATATTGAACCCTACAGACTAAGAGACTATTACTTTTGGTAATAAAGTGTATTTAGCTTGGATCAATGTCACCATGCATATACCATACCTGTGGGATCGTTGTAGAACAGGGGTCTCCAACTGGCGGCCTTCCAGCTGTTGCAAAACTACAAGTCCCATGAGGCATTGCAAGGCTGACAGTTATGTAGCGATACCTCCAACTAAGGAGGCCGCAGAATTAGATTTGGGCCCTGAGTGCAGCTCCGCCAACCCCCGGCAATAGGCTCTACCCCCTTCTGGCACAGCTAGTACTAACAATCAATGATATGTCCTATGCAATAGAATAACTAAGCAAGGACACAGTAATGAATTGTAATAGGTAAAGTGTTTTACTCATTAATTCTCAATATGGATAAAGGGGTAACAGTAATCACAGTTCCAGATAATCACTTCTAAGGGCAGCGTCCTGCCACTCTAACACACTATATAGTAACACACGCTACAGGTGCGCCATACGGGCGACCGTTAACTAAGTGCCCTTTGGCGCAGTAATCAAACACGCTAGAATCCCCACCAGGCCTGGTTCTAATATTCAAACTTAGTCCTTCTTTCTTCACCGGCAGGTCTGTAATGGTGGTGCACTTTTAACAGAGTATAACTTTGTAATCCAAGGGGTATGAAAATAACTTGTAGGCCACGGCAGTCTATAGGCCTATAAACAGCAACAGTATCTTAGCTGGGCTTACGCCCTCTCACCCGCCGGACTACGGATCCAATCCGGGAAACCTCCACCGGTCGTGTCACACACACTCGATCTCTCCAACGATCGGGCCCCCGATCCGACCAGGCTGTAGTTCACAAAGTCAGATGCCACCCAGGCTCGCAGAGGGGAGGGTGGAAGGCTCTTTGGTGCAGAGCAAGGCCTCAGGCTTCAGGCCTTGCACTCCGACACATCCGCACAGGGGGATCCGTCTGCGAAGTCTCGTGTCCCCCAAAGAGACCGAGCCCGGCCTCGCCTCCTCCTTTTATAACCCCTCCCATGAGTCTCTGCGGTGGAACATCACAAGAATGGGGTTATGGGTAATGTAGTTTCTTCCCAATATAGGGGAATACCCCGCTACACACTCCCCCCACTTAAACTCTTTGGTCCCCAAAGATAAATTTTAGCAACAACTATATACAACATTGGACAATTCTGAAAACGATGTTGGGATAGGGGATTCCCACCATAACTGAGGGGTTGAATTCCCTTGCCCACAGGTCACATTATCATGGGTGGCCTGCCTAACTGTGCCAGAGAGTGAGCTGGGGTTGCCCTCCACCAAATGGACAGTGGAGGGATCCGGAATCTCAGCATTTCTCCTAGCAGTGACCACAGAGTCTTCCGAACTGTTCCCCATCTGGGGGTAGGTCAGCTTCATAGGAGGTCGAATGACTCTTGGAGCTCTTTGCTCTCCTGGAATCTCTGGCTCTGGCGCCACAGGCTCCTCTTCCTCGGAGCAACTATCATGGGCATCTTCCCAGTAATCTGCTGAAGGACTGAAAGGGATGAATTCTGTAGCCTCTGGGTTCAGTGTTTTATCTGTGGTATCTTGGGTGACTGGAAGATCTATGATAGAAGTCCCTGGAGTTGGGGAAGACCACAGCCAATCAAGCTCTCCTTCTTCATCTCCACTAAGTTGGGAGGCTTCTCCATTTCCAGCTCGGGAGGTCTGTGACCGAGTGTGCGGCCTAGGAGTATCCAAGATAGAGGCCGGTGCAGGGGAGTCTCCCACGGAAGGTATTCTAACTGCCTCCATAAGTGGGAGCAGGTGGTTTCGATGCCATGTCTTCAGTGGGCCTACCTTTCCCTCTGGCTTCACCTTGTAGACAGGTAGGCCCGGCAACTTCCTGCAGATGACATAGGGTTCAGATCTCCATCTGTCTGCAAGTTTGTGCTTTCCGGGGACTCCCAGATTGCGCAACAGTACTCGATCCCCGGGCTGTAGGTCTTGTACCCGGACCTTCAAGTCGTAATTTCTTTTATTCCAAGCTCCCCTTTGATCTGAGGCCGCTTGAGCTTGTTCATATGCTACTTTCAGGCTGTGTCTGAGCCTGTCCACATATCCTTTGTGGGAGATGACTGAGGAATGGTCCAGTGAGGTGCCAAAAGCCAGGTCCACCGGTAGTCTCGCTTCTCTCCCAAACATGAGTCGATATGGGGAGTAGCCTGTAGCATCACTGATGGTGCAGTTGTAAGCATGTACTATGGCTGCTATGTGTTTGCTCCAATGTTGCTTTTTCTCGCTTTCCAGAGTCCCCAACATGTTGAGCAAGGTTCGGTTGAACCTTTCCGGCTGAGCATCTCCCTGAGGATGGTAAGGTGTAGTTCGAGTCTTCTTAATCCCCAACGAATCCAAGAGCTTCCGGATCAGCTTACTCTCGAAGTCCCTCCCTTGGTCTGAATGGAGTCTCTGTGGCAGCCCATAATGGACAAAATACTTCTCCATAAGTACCTTGGCCACGGTTGAAGCCTTCTGATCTTTGGTGGGGAAGGCCTGGGCATATCGGGTGAAATGGTCGGTTATCACCAGAACATTTCCTAGTCCACTCAGGTCGGGTTCGAGGCAGAGAAAATCAATGCACACCAGGTCCATGGGCCCTTGGCTCTGTAGATGGCCCATTGGGGCAGCTTGATGAGGCAAAGTCTTCCTCTGGATGCATCGCGCACATGAGTGGCAGTACTCCTCTACCTCTGCCCTCATGCAGGGCCAATAGAACCGACTTCTGACAAGTTGAAAGGTCCTTTCAGCCCCTAGGTGGCCATGATTGTCATGCAAGGCCATCAGAACAGTCTCCCGATGTTTCTCTGGGAGGAACATCTGCCACTTATCTTCTGAGTCATCAGAGGGACCCCTTCGGTAGACCACTCCCTGATGTAACTGCAACCTATCCCACTCCTTCCTCAGTAGGCGAGCTTCTTTTGAAGGTTGACGCAGGAGTATGTTTGGATCCTGATTTTTCAAGGCCTCCAGGACCAATCTCCCCATGGGGTCTTCCAATTGGTCACACCTCAATTCCTTCTTGGACAGTCTTGGTAGGTTGTCCTCTTCCAATTGAGCTACTCCACAGTAGTGTTTGGGGACTCCCACCGTGGTAACTCCTATTTCCTCTGCTCTGGAGCATCCTCGGGCTTGGAATGCAGCTCCTTGACAAAGGGCCTGCACCCCGTCCGGTGCCACTTGGGTCCAATCTTCTATTTCAATGGTCGGGGAATGAGATCTTCTGGACAGGGCGTCTGCGTCTCGATTCCCCACTCCTGGTCTATACTTAAGGCTGAAGTTGAATCCAGACAGTGCGGCCAGCCACCTGTGTCCAGTGGCATCCAGCTTGGCCGTGGTGAACAGGTAGGTAAGGGGGTTGTTGTCGGTCTTCACAGTGAACTCTGCTCCATACAGGTAGTCTTTGAGCTTGTCTACTACCGCCCACTTGAGGGCCAGGAACTCCAGCTTGTGAGTGGGGTAGTTCTTCTCAGAGGGGGTCAGGCTCCTACTCACATAGGCAACAGGCCGCAATTGCCCCTCATGTTCTTGGTAGAGTACTCCTCCCAGACCGTCACGACTAGCATCCACGTGCAGTTCATAGGGTTTGGTTGGGTCTGCATAGGCCAAGACTGGTGCAGTGGTCAGGCTCCTCTTCAATTCCTGGAAAGCCTCTTCACACTTCTGATTCCACTGATCTCTGATGGACTCTCCTGGCCTCCTGGGCCCCGATCCATCCTCCTCTCCTTCAGTCTTGAGCAACTCATTCAATGGTCTAGCAATTCGGGCAAATCCCTCCACAAACCTCCTGTAGTAGGAGCAGAAGCCCAAGAAGGATCTGAGTTCTGTTACTGTGGTGGGCTGTGGCCAGGAGGTAACTGCCTCCAATTTCTCAGGGTCTGTGGCCACCCCTTCTTCAGATACTATGTGCCCCAGATAGTTCACAGAAGACTGGTAGAACCGACACTTCTCAGGCGAAAGCTTAAGTCCTTCCTCACTGAGTCTTCTCAACACTTTCTCCAGCCTCTCTTCATGTTCCTCCAAGGTTCTCCCAAAGACAATGACATCGTCTAGGTATACAAGGACTTCGATCAAGTTCATGTCCCCTACTGTCTTCTCCATGAGGCGTTGGAAAGTAGCTGGGGCTCCAGACAGACCTTGGGGCATCCGGTCGAATTCAAAGAACCCCACTGGGGTTATGAAAGCTGTCTTCTCCTTGTCTGCTGGGTGCATCAGAATCTGATAGTACCCACTCTTGAGATCCATAACGCTGAACCATTTGGCTCCAGACAAGCTCTGTAGGGCATCCTCTATCCTCGGAGTGGTGTATTGGTCAGGTATGGTTCTCCTGTTGAGAGTCCTGTAGTCTATACAGAGCCTCAATGATCCATTCTTCTTTCGGACCACCACTATGGGAGAGGCATAGGGGCTTCTGGACTCCCGTATCACACCAGTCCTCTTGAGTTCTGCAAGTTGTTCCCTCAGATCCTCCAGATCTGCTAGCGGGACCCGCCTGACCCTCTCTCGGAAGGGCTTATCTTCCTGGAGGCGGATCCGATGGGTGGCACTCCTTGCACACCCCACATCAAACTCATCCTTAGAGAAGATCTTCTCCCATCTATTCAACTGGGCCTTGGCTCTCTCTTTCCAAGCCCTGGACAGATTCGGGTTTTCCATGGTCAGCTTCTCCCAAACATCCCCTTCTTCACCTGTCCTCTTCACTTCTGACAGGGTAACAGGGGCCGCCGGGCTCACCTGGCCTAGCAACATTCTGGCTGGGATGTCCATGGGGTCTTTGGTAGTATTCCTAACACTCACTGGAACTCTATAATGGGCCTTCTTCAGGACCTTCAGCGGAATCACTTCCGGTATCACCTCCAGGCCTGAGGACTCACCCCTTGGGTCTGACTCCAGCATGACAAAGGGACCAGGCTGCTCCCAAGTAAGCTTCACAGTGGCCCTGAGACAGGTTACTTCACCGGGCTGCAACACTACCCCTTCTCTTCCAAGTCTCCACACCTTCCCTATCTCCTCTCCAGGGGTCTCCCGCTCTTGGACCAGCCGTTGGTAGGCTGTCTTCAGCATGGGATGGATCTTGGTAGCTGCTTGTCTTTCTTCTGTCACGAGAGGGGTCAGGAGTCTTCGGACCAGGTCCGTGTTTGTCCCTATTATAAGGGAATTCTTGTTGGCTCCAGGCGGCCTAGGACATACAACTGCCAGGGTGTCAAACACTTCGGCCTTCCCAGCCACGGATGGGTCAAAGGTCATTTGGATGGGAAGGTAGCCGTCGTAAGGGAAACTCTGGGTTCCAATTCCCCATATTTCCAGCTCCTCTATCTTCTGGATAGGCAGATGACTCAGGTGCCTGTCGTAGAAGTCCCGGTATAGTAGGGTCACTTGTGCCCCGGTATACAGGAGGCCCCTGGTGTAGACTCCCTCCACTTGAATGGGCACTATAGGGGATGGGCCTACCAGCTTCTCTGGATATGGTCCGGCAGGAGCCGCCTTCTTCAGACCTTTTCCCTTTGGACTCTCTCTTGTCCTATTCCCTTTGGACTTGAACCTTTCTTGAGCCTGGTATGCACTGACTTCCCCCCTTTTAATGGGTGTAGGAACCCGCTGAGGCGTACTATTATTTTTCTTGGGTGGGCACCCCCTTTGGGGGGTGCCGTGCCTCTCCTGAGGGGTCTCCCCCCTTCTTCTTGGAGTATAGCTTTGTTGAGGGGTATTGTGTTTCCCCTTTGGTGTTCTATCTCTATTTTTGTTTTTCTTCGCATTCAGCTTGGAGTTTACTGAAGATGGTGGGCACCCGGTTGACTCCTTCACCGGGGCCCTCTGGAGTTTCCCGCCGGCTTGCGGTTGTCTGGTCTCTTCTTCTTCGGACTAGAACATGTGGCTGCAATGTGGCCAACTCCCCCACAGTTGAAGCAGACTATATCTCCCCATTCTTGTAAAGGTTCGGGTGCTGAGGCAATCGGGAACAATTCCTTCCTTGGACTTTCCTTCTTCTTGGGACACTCTGTGTCTTTTGCTATCAGAGAGGTCAATATCTCTAACACCTTGGACATCTGAGTTTTTAGGGTGTCTATCTCCGCCTCTCTTTCAGGGGTCATTACTGGATTGACCAGCACCTGTGCGGGTACAACAACTGTCTTATCTTTCTGCTGGTCCTGTTGCAGCGCCTCCTCATCTCTGATAATTTTTATTAAATCAGCGTAAGTCAGCAACATTCCTCCTCCCAAGGTTTTCAGGTGCAGCCAGACTGGATCGGAGCGTAGCGCTCCCTTTAAGACTTGCTTCATTCTTGCCGCATCGGCATCTTGGGGCTTCATCCCTTTCTTTAACACAATCTTGCACAGCAGCCTGTTTAGCCTTCTGACATACTCGGAAAGTTTCTCCTCCGGTTTTTGGAAAGTGTGTTCAAACTGGTAGACCGTCTCTGTCACCTTGTCTAATTGACCAAACTCTTCCTGCAGCATAGCTAGACAATCCTGTGCCGTGCACCCTGCATTCCAAAACCGGAAACTTTTCACTGCTTCTGCTGCTGCACCTTTAAGGCTTTCTAACACTCGCTGCCTCTTCTGTGCTTCAGGCACCTCCCATGCCTCCACCGCCTGTAATGCCTGTTCCACCCAAGTATCAAAATCTTCTTCCCCTGCCGGGACAGGGAGCTTCCCTGAGAATATTTTTAGTCTCCGGTAGCTAGTTTCCACATGCACCGTACTTGTCTTCTGACATTTGGCTAGCAAATCCCCTATTGCATTTATCAGTTCTGGTGATATAGCAGTGGCCGATGCAGGTGCCACCGGGGGTGTCGCCCTGTCTTCTCTTTCAGGTGTAGTTCGGGCCGCAGCCTGTGGCGATCCCGTAGGGGATAGTTCCCTTTCTACAGTTATTGCGTGCGCCAGCCTAAATGTTCTGTTGTCTGGCGTCCGCAGACACTTGTGCTTACAGGCCTCTGGCATCCCATCCCAATATTCCACTAATGCGTATTGATATGAGATGTTTGGGTCTGTCTTCATGTCTATCACCCACGGTGTGTGATCTGGGGACACTGAACTCATTAGTTCCTCTACCGTCTCACTTGACCATGTCTCCCCAGGGAGGCTAATGGCTATCGACTGTTTTGGCTCTGTATTAGCGGCTTTGCACCACTCTTCTACCGCTCTTGGATCCATGGGGTCCATGCCGGCACTTCTGGCGTTCGCTTGCTGCATCAGGATCCCGGACGAGAACCCCCACGTGTAGCGATACCTCCAACTAAGGAGGCCGCAGAATTAGATTTGGGCCCTGAGTGCAGCTCCGCCAACCCCCGGCAATAGGCTCTACCCCCTTCTGGCACAGCTAGTACTAACAATCAATGATATGTCCTATGCAATAGAATAACTAAGCAAGGACACAGTAATGAATTGTAATAGGTAAAGTGTTTTACTCATTAATTCTCAATATGGATAAAGGGGTAACAGTAATCACAGTTCCAGATAATCACTCCTAAGGGCAGCGTCCTGCCACTCTAACACACTATATAGTAACACACGCTACAGGTGCGCCATACGGGCGACCGTTAACTAAGTGCCCTATGGCGCAGTAATCAAACACGCTAGAATCCCCACCAGGCCTGGTTCTAATATTCAAACTTAGTCCTTCTTTCTTCACCGGCAGGTCTGTAATGGTGGTGCACTTTTAACAGAGTATAACTTTGTAATCCAAGGGGTATGAAAATAACTTGTAGGCCACGGCAGTCTATAGGCCTATAAACAGCAACAGTATCTTAGCTGGGCTTACGCCCTCTCACCCGCCGGACTACGGATCCAATCCGGGAAACCTCCACCGGTCGTGTCACACACACTCGATCTCTCCAACGATCGGGCCCCCGATCCGACAAGGCTGTAGTTCACAAAGTCAGATGCCACCCAGGCTCGCAGAGGGGAGGGTGGAAGGCTCTTTGGTGCAGAGCAAGGCCTCAGGCTTCAGGCCTTGCACTCCGACACATCCGCACAGGAGGATCCGTCTGCGAAGTCTCGTGTCTCCCAAAGAGGCCTCGCCTTCTCCTTTTATAACCCCTCCCATGAGTCTCTGCGGTGGAACATCACAAGAATGGGGTTATGGGTAATGTAGTTTCTTCCCAATATAGGGGAATACCCCGCTACAGTTACAAGCACGACTCCCACAGGCAGAGGCAGGATGGGATTTGTAATTTTGCAACAGCTGGAGGGCCGCCAGTTTGAGACCCCTGTTCTAGAAGCTATAGATCACTAGTAGACACCACCACTCCAATGATCTCCACTAGCTTTGCAACAGAATCCTAGGTATGGATATGTTTACATAGCTACATTGCTCCAGCTTGGGTGTAACTGGGCGCATACCATACCTGTGGGATCCAGTGTTGCCAACCGCCAGTAAATGGCAGTTACAGGAAAAGTTTGCCAGTTAAAAATATGGCTGGTACACTCAGCTGAGCCGGCCGCTCGGGAGACCATACGAGTGCCTGCTACAGTAAGGTGACCAGATTTTTAAAATGAAATCCGGGGACATACTTTTTTTTTTACTAGTAATGGCGGCAATCAGCGACT
This sequence comes from Rana muscosa, assembly GCA_029206835.1. NCBI lineage: Eukaryota > Metazoa > Chordata > Amphibia > Anura > Ranidae > Rana > Rana muscosa. The sequence continues at coordinate 48,506,595 of CM055120.1, forward strand.
CTCTGCCTGTCGCCGCCGCCGCCCGCCTCACAGCCTGACGAATTTTACTCTCCGGGCCCCGGCTACTACTGGGTGGGGAGCGGAGGAAGATCACTCCGCCAGGGAAGGCAAGGAGATAAGCAGGCAGGCAGCTGGCCGGGACTTGAGCCAAGGCAGAAGAACATGCCAGCGGAGCTGAATGGGCATGCGCCCGAAACTGAAGAAATATTCACTCCGCTCCGACCAGCACATGATCATCAGAAAGGGGCACAGATAATGGAAAGAAAATACACCCCCCTAAGCTAGTAGGAGCAGCGGGAGTGTGTAATTCTGATTTTTTTTTATTTTTATTCTGCACTGACTGTCTTTAAAATTGCCCCAGCCCCTGTTCAAATCCAATCCGGGGACAAAACTGGGGACAGACTTGGTCCGGGGACAGTGTCCTCAATCCAGGGACTCCCCCCGGAAACCGGGGACGTCTGGTCACCCTATGCTACAGTATGTTTTGGAGGGGGTGGGGGCGGGTGATGTCATAGTGCAAGGGAGCTGAGTGGAGCTGCCAGAGCTTCTTGTGTGGGTCTGCAGGACAGGAGCAGGGCAAGCTGGAAGCGGGACTGTCATAGCTGTTTGGACTGGAGTGGACTAAAGGGACCACCCAGCGTGGAGAGAGACGGTCACTGTGACTCAGGAGGGAACGTGTCGTGTCGGTGAGGTGTCATCATCATCTGTGATGCTGCACACTGCTGTCAGTGTGAGAGTGAATTTCATGTGCATGTGCCTGATCATTCTAATTGCTTGCCCTCCTGAGTCCTGTCCCTGAGCTACTTAAAGCCGTTGTAAAGCCCGCTTTGTTTTTTTTACATACAGGTAAGCCTATAATAAGGCTACATGCATGCAGAAAACACAACGATAATACAAAGCTGGGCAATTCAGAGTGAACATATGGTAAATCAGCAGAAAGGGAAAGGGGTGTTCACAAACAAGCTGTACTGCTGCTGCAGAGGTGGTCCAGGGTCTGGCTCTGCTGTCTGGCAGGTTTGCCTAGAACACAAGAGTGTCTGCACAGAATTATAAATCACTTGGCAGGTAAAGCCCTTTTTCATATATGTATTTCGCTGCCTGCCTGTCGTTTAGCTTCAATGTAGTGTAGCGGAACCTCACTCTCCCTCTTACCTATTGTGAATGGCATGTGTCTAGGGGTACCTGGGAGAGGAGAGTGCAGGAACACTAAACCAAGCTCTCCCCTTGTTTGTATAAGAGGGTTGAGCAAAGTTAGTTGATTTACCTCCCGGGTCTGTCCACTGCATACGAAGCCTTAGTTGTTCGCTGGAAGCGTGTCTGCCAATAATAGAGCCCCACACCAATCGAAAATCCAGCACTCCTTTATTTCTCGTACAATACGGTGAACACAGTCAGTTGAACTTCCAATAACAGACGAACATGGGGGTGTGGGAACGAGTAGGCCCAGGCACAACTGAACTCTCCTATTCCTTTTTTTGCTAACGAATAGGCCTGGCGCATCGTCTCTGCCACCGACCGTGAGTTTTGGTCGCTAACACCGACCGGATGAACTGTTGAGGCCCCTGCCACAGGCCTAATAGCAGGTCTCTGCCACTGACCTGATTGAAATAGTTGGACCGCTGCCACTGGTCATTGAACGTCGACTGAACTTCCTCTTTGAACTTGGCCCCTGTTCGGGAAAGATATCCCTCCGGGCGGTCTCCAGAGGTTCACCCGGCACTGGCAATCTGCTGCACCAGGTCTTCCGGTCCCTTACGCCTCTGGATTCGGGGGCCCCACTCCCGGGGCCCCCTAGGATGATCCCTCCCTCGCGGGACCCAGCGGAAGGTACTGGGCCCCAGGCCTCCGGCTGAGTACCTCACCCCAGACTGAAGGTGTCTGGGATGGAACACGAACTCCAAGTGTCCAGGCCTAGGCCGCCTGGACACTGACCGCAACCACAGCCCTCAGGCTGAAGGTGCCCGGGACTCGAACCTCGTGGCGAAGATGTCCGCCCCCTTTATACCCCCTCCCAGCAAGCACGGCGCATTCCCCGCCCCGCCGTACAACCGCTGCGAGAGGTCACAAAGGGTACGGCACTGCAGCGATGGTTCAACCCCGGGCCAAAGTGACAGCGCCACCTGCTGGGCCGCAGGGAACTATGCATCACTGGTGTCTTCACCAGTTTAAAAGTACATACCCGCTACAGTAGTATTGCAGAGCAACAGCATGCAGCAAACTTCACCCACCAATCAGAAATTAGCTTTTTAGTCATACGGAAATTATAAAACACAAACTCTGATTGGAGGCAATACAAATTCACTGTTCTGTACATCACTGCACTTTGCAATTAAAAATAATTGATGCCATGAATTCAGTCCACTCAATGAATGTGGAGTCTAGCTGTATATTTGTTCCAGTCACATCCCATACAAGAAAGGACGTGGATTATTATTTTTTTGAACTGTGACAGTCGCCAAATAATTTATTGCTTCCTTCAGCCTCGCTGCTTCCATGCTGGGGAAGAGAGATAATAAATTGCTATTAGAAAGTCACATTTCGGGCAAGCCCAGAGAACTGGCAATCCTAAAACACGCCCGCTGCTCAGGCATAAATCACTGAAGTAGAGGAGTGTGTTCTACTTTTCTTATTAATATGTAGTCAGTTATTAGTGAGCCATGATGGCAATGGATAGACGTGTGTAGCATGTCTAAAGATGCCCAACCTGTGGCCCGAAGGCCACTTATGGCTCTTTGGCACTTGCTGCTTTGCCTTCGCAGACCCCAGTTGTCAGTAACGGGAGTCTTCATTTGAAAAAAAATCTGTAATGCCAGTGATCTGATCTCTGGCAGTCGCACGAATCCCCAGTCTCCGACAGTTTCCTGCAATGTGTGTGTCTTCAGCCTCCAACCTCACCTGTTGCATGTCCACAGTCTCTGACAGTCTCCTCGAAGGCTCCATCCATATGGTTGTTTAACCACACTACCAATCCCAGCGCCAAAAATCTATTGATTCCTGCAGCTGAGATCAACAGCTGTGTGTGAATACCTGTGGACGGCAAGCCCACACACTTCAAAAGCAGGCTATCGGTGGCCGCAGCTGCTTGTGACTATTCGCACAGCCAGCCATTACCTGTAATGATTGCAGCTGAATGCACATGCTGTCAGCGGCCAAAGCTGCTTGTGACTATTTGCACAGCTAGCCATTACCTGCAATGATTGCAGCTGAAAGCACAGGCTATCGGCGGCCACAGCTGCTTGTGACTATTCGCGCAGCCAGCCACTACCTGCAATGATTGCAGCTAAACACACATGCTGTCAGCGGCCACAGCTGCTTGTGACTATTTGCACAGCTAGCCATTACCTGCAATGATTGCAGCTGAATGCACAGGCTATCGGCGGCCACAGCTGCTTGTGACTATTCGCACAGCCAGCCATTACCTGCAATGATTGCAGCTAAACACACAGGCTATCGGTGGCCACAGCTGCTTGTGACTATTCGCACAGCCAGCCATTACCTGCAATGATTGTGGCAGAACGCACTGGCTGTCAGTGGCCACAGCGATTTCTGACTATTTGCATAGCCAGCAATTACTCGCGGTGATCGTGGTTGGATGCGCTTTGTATGTGTCCAATCCTGATCATCGCAGGCAATGGCCAGCTGTGTGAACAGTCACAAATAGCTGCAGCCATCGTCAGTCTGTGCGTTCAGCCAAAGTCACTGCAGGTAATGGGCTGGCTGTATGAACAGTCACAAATAGCTGCGGCTGCCAACAGACAGTCATTTGGTGTTAGTGGGAGGAATTGTGCCTCACATGTAGCCCCGGAAGATTTTCCCCCTTAATGACCAGGTCATTTTTTGCAAAACGACACTGGGTCCCCCGACAATTGCCGGTCATGCGACTCTGTACCCAAATAAAATTCATGTCCTTTTTTTCCCACAAATAGAGCTTTCTTTTGGTGGTATTTGATCACCTCTGCGGTTTTTATTTTTTGCTCTATAAACAAAAAAGTGCGACAATATAATAAATATCCCAAAAAATAATTAAAAAAAAACAAATCTCTTCATCAGTTTAGGCCGATATGTATTCTTCTACATATTTTTGGTAAAAAAAAATCGCAATAAGCATACGTATATTGATTGGTTTGCGCAAAAGTTATAGCATCTACAAAATAGGGGATAGATACATTGCAGCGGACAAATCGGATAAAATAAAAATAAATAGATAAAAATAGCCACTGATTACTGTATAAATGTCACTGGCAGGAAAGGGGTTAACACTAGGTGGCGATCAAGGGGTTAAATGTGTTCCCTCATGAGCGTTTCTAACTGTTGGGGGGGTTGGGACTGACTGGAGGAGGAGACATATCGCTGTTCCTAATTACTAGGAACAGCAGATCTGTCTCTCCTCCCCTGTCAGAATGGGGATTTGTGTGTTTACATACACAGATCCCCGTTCCGGCTCTCGTGCCTGCCATCGCGGGGGGGCGGCGGACATCGCGGCCACTGGCCACGAGCATCGGGTCCCCCGCCGTGCAGCGGGCTCACGCGCACCTGCTATGACTCTTAAAAGATTCGCGGGAAAGAGCCAACTTGCTAATGTAAATGTGCGAGAGCTGGTCGGCAAGTGGTTAAGGAGGCCCTCTCTGTATATACGTATACCTCAGAAATCTTCAGAATCCACCATATTTCTCGGAATTTTGGATGCTCCCCACCACCTCTGCACTCTGTGCTTCCTTCTGTCAGCCCTGGTAAAAAAAAAAAAACAATCGGCATATAGTGATATATTGAGTGGGGGCTTCAGTAGGAGTGGGACTTCCTGTCCCACTTCCTCCTTCCGCCTAGGGACCGCTTAGGCGACTCGTCAAATCGCTTAAGGCGGGCCCCTCCCCTCCCTGTAGGCGATCACCTGGGACACGTGACAGGTCCCAGGCGATCGCCTGGCCACTCAAATTGCGCAGCGCCGCTCGCGCATGCACAGTGAGTGCCCAGCCGTGAAGCCGAAAGCTGTCACGGCCTGGTGCCCACGGTAGGAATGGAGGCGCCGGCGGAGAAGGGGGGAGAGGAGCTAAACTCCGTTCGGCCGCGCCGCTGGACAGTGGAGCAGGTAAGTTTCTGTTTATTAAAAGCCAGCAGCTACACTTTTGTAGCTGCTGACTTTTAATAAACATAAATAAAGGCTGGAACTCCCCTTTAAACCTTAAGTGCCGGTTCACACAGAGGCAACCCGACTTACAGCTAGGGTGACCACATTTCCAAACTACCATTCAGGGACACCCTCCCTTCCCAAAAATCAGCTTGTGCTGTAACGAATCATATCACAGTGATTGGACACAAGAGGCGGGATTTATGATTTCTCCAATCACAAGCAGGGGGCGGGATTGTGCTCCTCCAGGCATTCCCGGCCAGGACAAGTGCTGTCAGTGAGTAAAGCGGTGATGTGGCGGCCTTTTTTGGGGGCATCAGATTGGCCCGGGGGGGGGGGGGGGGTGGTTGTTTCAGTTTCATTCCGGGACACTGTATTGTCCTGGAATGAATGTGCCCGGGACAGACCTGCAAAATGCGGGACTGTCCCGGGCAATCCGGGACATGTAGTCACCCTACTTACAGCGCGACTTTGCAAGGCGACTTCAGCGTGACTTGGAGCAACTTACAACGCGACTTTTAGTCGCCTCCAGGACAGGCGACTTTGGCTGTGGCCAATCACAGAATAATCAGCTCTGTGGAAGGGAGGGGTTTGCCTGGGTAAAAGAGGAAGTAAACCCTGATGGGTTTTACTTCCTCTTCTGCTCGCTGCAAAGACTGCAAATGAAAAGCATAATGGGCTAGTATGCATCGCATACTAGCCCATTATGTGCCACTTACCTGCAAAATAATCCAGCGATGTCCCCACAGTAGGCAGCGTCCATCTTCTGTCCCCTCTTCCTTCCGGCCGCTGACTCCGGTGCTGTGATTCGCCGGAGCCGCGTGACGTCACTCCCGCGCGGGAGCCGCTATTCACGGCACAAGCTGGGGATGAAACGCCACTTAGTTTAGTTTCTTCCCTGCGCATGCGCAGTTATGTTTTTCGGCGGACTACAAGTGAGATATCTCCTAAACGGCGCACGTTTAGGAGACATTTCCACTACCTATAGGTAAGCCTTATTCTAGGCTTACCTATAGGTAGAAGTCCAACAAGTGGGTTTACAACCACTTTAACTATTTTCTAGGGCTGTGGAAATTAACTATTAATTCCTCGATTAATCGATAAATTTTTTTGATCGATCAAAATTCTTTTGATCGGTACTCACCTCTCCGCCGACTTCCGGGTCTTCAGGGAGTTCCGTCGGAGATCCGGTGACGTCACGGACACCGGCGGGGCTTGCCGTGTCCATCTGAAGGGCTCCTTTGCTGTGCCTTCATATCTGCATGCCGGCGGGACCTTACTATCTGCCACACGCAAGGGCTGTTACACTTCCCTCTATCACTTCCCTCTATCAACCTGGGATTCTACAGCCATCCACTGGGAGTTGTGATAGTTCCCTTCACGGAACATCTACATGCCGACAGACTGAGGTTAGCCCCTCCTCATCTGGATTCCGCAGTGGTATCATTTTACACATTTTTATACCAGTATCATACTTAGCTACATGTTTTTATGACTGCTTTTGCTACAGTTTGGTATTACTCACACCATTTTTACAGTTTATGTAGCTACATTGATTTTATCCCCAGTGCAATATTTATTTTGTTACCTACTTGAAGACTATGAAAGTTTTAATGCTATTCCCATCGAGCGCTGCCTTTGTGTGTTTTTTGTATCCTGCTATCCATTTTTCCAGTGGTTAGTAGCTGCACTGGGAATCGGCCTGCAAGGAGATCAGCTAAAAGTAATTGGATCTGTATGTGCGTTATAATTAATCGAAATTAGTCGATTAATCTATTTTTTAAAAAAAACGATTAATCGAATACGAAAATTTTAATCAGTAACAGCCCTACTATTTTCTCTTCCTGTAAAGTTGCTTGCACTAAGATGGAGATCCGACTTCCATTGAAATCTATGGGTACAAGTCGCCTAGAAGTCGCCTTGAAGTAATACAGGAACCTTTTCTGAAGTCGGAGCGACTTCAGTAGTGTGCATTAAGATGGCTCTCATTCACTTCAATGGAATTTCTCATGTCAGGCGACTTGGGGGCGACTTGGGGCGACACAAGTGGGATCCCAAGTCGCTGTAGTGTGAACGGGCACTTAGCTTGACAGATACAATCAGTGTTTGAAAAACATGAACTAATATGGAGGCTGGTATCGCCTGCAGAGATCTGATGTCTACCCAGAAGATGTGTTCGGACTACTCATCTGGTGGTGGTCACTGATGATAGCTAGCCCTAGGGGTGCTCTTCAGAACGTCTGCAATCTAAAGGACCCAATGGCGGCACAATCGCTAACCTGCTTCAAGCCTGACGTTATTCGCCTGGCAGCGGAACTGTGATAGGATTTGCTCTGTGTGTGCATTATAAATTGTCAGCACATTCATATACGACGTGTAACTAGGACACATTCTCCAGCAGGCCTGTCTTGAGTTTTTAGGAATTACTGAGGATTCCGGTGAGATGAGATGGCAGAGAGCCACGGATACGGGAGAACTCATGTCAAATCACATCTCAGAATTTATTAGCCCGGAGAAGTTAGAGGGGAAAGTAGGTCAACCCGTCTGCTCCGAAATCAAGGCCCCGGTCTCTCAGGTGCCGCCGTACTGCTGACTTCACGAATAAAAGTGTCGCTGGCCCCGGCAGCCATCGCCGCTCCGGCTTTCTCATGCGTGCTGACAGGCCTCCATTAAGGGATTGAATATCATACATGAAAGCACTCCGCAGAGCGAGGGATGCAAGCATATTGCGGAGAGGGAGCCATAGGAAAATGAGGTTGTGCCAATCAGATGTCACCGTGTGAGGGGAGAAATGTGACAATGTTCCAGGAGAGAATTCAGTGTTAAGTTTCTGAAATAAAAATCTCGCCGCACTTTCTTTAAAAGTAAAAATACCAAGAAACAATAACGCCATTGCGTTTGCTTCCATTTTGGGTGAGCAGTTATTTATCAATGCAATGCCATCAGACGGGAAGGAAGGGCAACTTTTAGCATCAAGGTGAACCCAAAGGAAAAGGTTCAAGAAGAACTTCAGTCTCCTAGAGCTTTGGCCCTGCCTCCCTCCAGTGCCACCATCTTTTTAAGTCTGGTGTGTGCGCAGATGTGCTGAAGGGCTCTGACTTTGGGTCCAAGCAGAGCAATGCGGCACATCTGTGCATAGGGGCAACCATCAATCTCACCTAGGCAAGAAAGATGGAAGTGCTGTTGTACAGCAAAAACACTATAATGTTAAAAAAAAATAAATAATAATATATATATACATACAGGGAGAGAGAGAGAGAGAGATACAGTGGGGGAAAATAATTATTTGATCCCCTGCAGTTATTGTAAGTTTGCCCACTTACAAAGAAATAAAGGGTCTACAATTGTTATCATAGGTGTATTTTAAATGATAGAGACAGAATATCAACCAAAAATTAAGAAAAAAGCACCTGATACAAATGTTATAAACTGAGTTGCAGTTCAGTGAGTAAAATAAGTATTTGATCTAGGGTTGCCACCTGTCCAGGATACACCTGGACAGTCCGGGTTTTGAATCATGTATCAGGGTTTCAGTCTGTCTGAAACCCGGACACAATATTCAGACAGGAATGTGGCTCAGAACAGGGCCTGATAGGAGAGTGAGAGGGCACTATGTGCACAGCATTACTATTCTCTTTGGAGTTACAATCCTAAAGTGTATATTAAAAAAACAATTTGCGGTGCACCGCTAAAGTGTTGGGGTTCGGCTTAAAGAAAAAGTGGCAACCCTAATTTGATCCCCAAGCAAAACATGACTTAGTACTTGGTGGAGAATCCCTTGTTGGCAAGCACAGAGGTAAGACGTTTCTTGTAGTTGGTGACCAGGTTTGCACACAACTCAGGAGGGATTTTGGTCCACTCGTCTTTACTGATCTTCTCTAAATCCTTAAAGAGAAACTGCAGTCTGCTCACATAATTTGTAATAAAAACATCTTTGCCATTCTGAAGCTTCCCTCCAACCACTTTGCATAATTTTTTATATATACTGTAATTCTGTACTTGCCAAATATGCTGCAGAGATCTTCCTCCACTGAGTCTGGCTGCAACCATTTTAACTGTGGGCAGCTGAAGCTGCTGCCTGTTCACTTCCTGGATTTACACAGACATACCTCCAGCTCTGCAGCTCTCATTGGCCCTTGTATGACTCACCCCCCTCTCTTCCTGGCAAACTCTCAGGAGAGTGAGAGAGAGAGCTGTGCATGATTTCATAAGCCTAGGCTAATGACCAGACAAGAAACAGGAAGTGGGCTGTATAAGGTATTTACTGGCAGAAAGAAAATGTTTTACTATCCAAAGTTAAAACAACAAGGGCAGAAGATTTAATAGATGGAAAGTTGAAAAAATTACTGAAGGTCCACTTTAAGGTTTCACTTGGCAACTCGAAGTTTTAGCTCCCTCCATAAATTTTCTTTAGGATTAAGGTCTGGAGACTGGTGTGTGCTGGAGACTGGTATAAGGTCATATAATCCGTTTCACACGGCCTTCAGCTTGTATAAGAGCAGAGTGAACAGCAAGCTTTGACAAAGCATTTACAGAGCTTTCAGCAAGCTTTGTTAAAGCTTTTAAAGTACCATTCAGCTCCAGTTTGTAAATGTTGAACACAGATCCTAACGGGAGTGCTGATTGCCACTATAAACAAGCTGCTAGCAGGCTTCTGAACTTCTTTAACCACCTCCCTACTGGGCACTAAAACCCCCTTCCTGCCCAAGCCATTTTTCAGCTTTCAGCACAGTCACACTTTGAATGACAATTGCGCGGTCGTGCGACGTGGCTCCCAAACAAAATTTGCGTCCTTTTTTCCCCACAAATAGAGCTTTCTTTTGGTGGTATTTAATCACCTCTGCGGTTTTTATTTTTTGCGCTATAAACAAAAGAAGAGCGTCCAGTTTGGAAAAAAAACACTATTTTTTACTTTTTGCTATAATAAATACCCATTTTTTTTTCAATTAAAATTTTCCTCAGTTTAGGCCGATACGTATTCTTCTACATATTTTTGGTATAAAAAAAAAATCGCAATAAGCGCGTATTGATTGGTTTGCGCAAAAGTTATAGCGTCTACAAAATAGGGGATAGTTTTATAGCATTTTTTTTTTTTTTTTATTAGTAATGGCGGCGATCTGCGATTTTTATTGTGACTGCGATATTGTGGCAGACACATCGGACACTTTTGACACATTTTTGGTACCATTCACATTTATACAGCGATCCCTGCTATAAAAATGCATTGATTACTGTATAAATGTGATTGGCAGGGAAGGGGTTAACCACTAGGGGGCGGGAAGGGGTTAAATATGTTCCCTCAATGTGTTCTAACTGTGGGGGGAGGGGACTGACTGGGGGAGGTGACCGATGGTTGTCCCTATGTACAAGGGACACACCATCAGCCTCCTCTCCCTCACAGGACGTGGATCTGTGTGTTTACACACACAGATCCACTTTCCTGCTTGGTTCCCGGGCAATCGCGGGTGCCCGGCGGCAATCGCGGCCGCCGGGCACGCGCACCGGGTCCTTGGTAACGCGCGCGATCCCCCTCCTTCTGAGGGACGTTCAGGAACGTCCACTCAGAAGGAGAGAGCACCCACCCGGCCGTATATGTACAGTGGCCGGGTAGGAAGTAGTTAAGCTTGTTGAATCCCGCTAGCAGGTTGAATAAAGTGGCAATCCACACTCCCATTAGTCGGTGTGAAACAGGTGCAGCATGTGGGCGTTAAAGCCTCTTTGCCACCACATGTGTTACATGGGCGTCAGCAGGTTAACCCCTTCTCCCCCAAGCCTATAGTACAGTGATGGTGAACCTTGGCACCCCAGATGTTTTGGAACTACATTTTCCATGATGCTCAAGCACTCTGCAGCGTCGTTGAGCATCATGGGAAATGTAGTTCCAAAACATCTGGGGTGCCAAGGTTCATCATCACTGCTATAGTACAATGATGGCTGGGCAGGAGCACTGTTCTAGCAGGATGTCATATGATGTCCTCCCACAATGCTTCCTTTCATGCCATCCATTGTTTACAAATGTGTTGATAGCTGTGATTGGTCACAGCCCATCTGTACCATGTGATTAGCTTTGGCCAATCACAGTTAATCACAACAAAAGACACTGAATGAATCAATTTCATTCATTAAAAATGGTTGCTTATACCAATTAAATTCGTTGGTATAAGTAATCATAATGTGTAAAAAGAAAAAAAAATCCTGATCACTTCCCCAGAGTAGTACAGTGTTAAAAAAATTCCTATGAGAATACAGTGGAACCTTGGATTACGAGCATAATCCGTTCAAGGAGAATGCTTGTAATCCAAAGCACTCGCATATCAAAGCGAGTTTCCCCATAGAAGTCAATGGAAACTAAGATAATTCGTTCCACATTGACTTCTATGGCATGCAATACCGCATGTGGCCAGAGGTGGGGGGCGCCGGAGAGACTCGGAAATACTCAGAGACCGCTCGGCTGCACTCGGAAACCCTCGGAAAGGCTCTGAAACACTCGGGAATTTACTATAACCGAGTGTTTCCGAGTATTTCCTAGTGTTTTTGAGTATTTCCAAACGGCTCTGAGTGTTACCGGCGCCCCTGCACCTCTTGCCAAATGTGGTACTGCACACCGCAGAGGCTTAAATCCTGTTTGTCTTGCGAGACAACACTCGCAAACCGAGTTAGGATTTTCTTAAAATGATTGCTCATATTGCGAAACGCTCGTTAACTGCGTTACTCGCAGTCCGAGGTTCCACTGTACCATGAAAACTCCAATAGGTGTGTGGAAAATGCCCTAAATTTTTTTTATATACTATATTAAATATATGTACTGTATATCTCTAATAATGTACTGAATTTTGAACTATCTTTGCATTTACAGTACGATATAATACACATCTGTCAGGGCCGTTAGAGCTGCAATGCTGTGAGTCAGCGGCCTGGTGCAGTATATCTGTCTTGCCTCGGCTCTATTGGCAGGCTGGAATTTCAAGCTTAGTAAAATCGCACCAGTAAATAACATACTCAAATTAAGCCAGCCCTGAAATACTACGCTTAATAGACTCGAGAATTAATTCTTAACTGTATACACTAGATCTTCATGGGCTGACTGACAGATGAAGCACTGGGGATTTCAGGAGAAACGCCAGCAATTTTTTTTTTTACCAACACCGCCTGCCATCGCTGCTTTAGCAAAAAAATGTTTTTTCCTCCTTAAACATGCACAGGAAATCCATGAACGGCTTTAATAGGCTCTCTTCAAAAGGGGCTGTAAGAGAAGACGCTTGGCATTTGGTTCTGACCCTGCCAGGTTCATCCTGATCAAATAGGCAGACGGTGCAGCTAACAGAACCTTGTGTGCAATGGTCAACGCTGCGGCCGCCCATTCAATACATTGCCTAGAGAGTGGGTGGAATGTGGGTTCACCAACAAGGGCGTTGGGCGTCGTTCTGCTTTCAGTATCAGACTGAATTCTGAATATAGAGATAAAAAAGTGCCATAACCCATCACAACCAATAAGCTTTAAAAAGCAGCTTCAAGAAACATATACAATCAATGAACTCAAAAGACTTTCTGGGGAAGTGCCTGTCCTCTAAGAGACCCTGTCACCAACTTAAAAAAAACTGCAGGCATAAGTACAGAAAAATCTAATATTTTAGATTTTAGTGTTTTTATTAATTTTTCAAAAAGTAGAAATTGTATAAGTTGAGGTAGAACACATGACCACCAGACAGTGGCGGAACTACCAGGGTTGCAAAGGTTGCACTAGACCGGGCCCTGGCGTTCCGCCACTGTCGAGAGTGTCTCTCTCATACAGCCCAGAGCCTGCACTGACAGTTCCCCCTCCCTCCTCCCTTGCACGGATGGGAGAGGAGAGAGCCGATCTGCTTCTTCGCTTCCCACCCCTCTCCTCCTGTGTGTGCAACATGGAATGTGTGAAGCCCAGCAGCAGAATTCTGATCATTCAGCTGCTTAGCTTCACACTTCCTGCAGTGTACACAGGGACGGGAGGAGAAGGAGCAGATCGTCTCTCTCCTCTCCCATCCGTGCAATGGAGGGGAAACTGTCAGTGCAGGCTGAGGAGGCACTGATAGGTGGCACTGGTGGCACTAATAGGCAGCACAGATAGGCTGCACTGATAGGCAGCATTGATGAGGGTTCTGGAAGGATGTCCATGGATGTCCCAGGGCTCGGATGAAAGGGGGGTCAGGGGGGCCCCTTCATGATTTGTTGCACTGGGGCCCTGAAGGTTTTAGTTACGCCTTTACCACCATACATTAATAGGGTTGCCAATAGACAAGAAGCATTACAGTCAAGTAACGTATCTGCATAAACAATGACAAAGGTAATATGAGTTAACTCGGATATGGTATTATTGACGAGGTGGCCAATGAGAGATACTCTGGTTTCGGATGCTGTATAGTTCTCATCAATTTGGAAGAGACAATGGAACGGTTATCTACTGATGGCCATGATGTAATGGTCAAAAGAAGCCCCTGTAGTGAAATGATACATTGATATTTAATAGGTGACCAATCAGCAAGAACAACAAGCACTATTAACCACTTCAATACCAGACACTTTTACCCCCTTCCTGCCCAGGCCAATTTTCAGCTTTCAATGCTGTCACACTTTGAATGACAATTGCGCGGTCATGCAACACTGTACCCATATGAAAATTTTATAGAAATGAAAAAAGGCATAACATTTTGTTAAAAAAATGCGTTTTTCCTAATTTCTGTTATAAAATTTTGCAAATAAATAAACTTTCTTAATGAATTTAGGCCAAAATGTGTTTGGCTACATTTCTTTGGTAAAAATAACCCAAATCCATGTGTATTATTTAGTTTGTAGGAAAGAGTCCACAAACTATGGTATATACCGTATTTTTTAGTGCACTTTTTTCCCCTGAAAATCTAGTGAAAATGATGTGTGCGTTATTGGGCTGCCTCGGAGGGGAAGGGGGGATGAGCGCCGCCGCATTATACAGAGCGTTGATCTCCCGTTTACTCTGCAGCCTCTGTAATACGGAGTCCCGCCTCCTGGACCGGCTCCTATGATAGACGTCACATATCCCGGCATTGGACTGGTGTTCTGTCTATCATAGGAGCCGGTCCAGGAGGCAGGACTTCGTATTACAGAGGCCGCAGAGTAAATGGGAGATCCACGCTCTGTGTAATCTAATCTCCGTAAACAGGTGAGGCTGCAGATGGGCACTGATCAGGCTGCAATGGTGAGGTTGCCGATGGGCACTGATCAGGCTGCAATGGTGAGGTTGCTGATGGGCACTGATCAGGCTTCAATGGTGAGGCTGCAGCTGGGCACTGATCAGGCTGCAATGGTGAGGCTACAGATGGGCACTGATCAGGCTGCATTGATGGGCAATGGTGAGGCTGCATTGATGGGCACTGATCAGGCTGCATTGGTGGACATTGGTGAGGCTGCAGATGGGCACTGATCAGGCTGCATTGATGGGCGCTGATCAGGCTGCATTGATGGGCACTGATCAGACTACATTGATGGTAAATGGTGAGGCTGCAGATGGGCACTGAAAAGGCTGCATTGATGGGCACTGACCCTTATTTTGCTTCAAAGTTCTTTATTTAAAATGTACGTATTTTTCCTGAAACATCCCTCTTAAAATTAGGCTATGATTAAGCACTGACCTCCAGTGTGAAACATGTAAGCAGTTACCCTGGCTATGCTGTGATAAATTTTGGTGTAATTTTTCCATCTTTTTACAATAAAGGCGACCGTCAAAGGTTTTTTTGAGTGCGGCTGTCCATATTTTTTATTTTTTCCTCTTAAAATTAAGGTGCATAGTATACACCTGTGCATGTTATATGCTGATAAATACGGTATATCTGAAAATTGCTCAATCCTGATGTACTGACAGCCTATATCAATTTTTCGTAAGATGAAGAAATTACATATTTATTATTTTCACATTTTTTTTTTTTTACATACTGTCACCAGTGCAGCACAGCATCATCATATAACTGGTGTGGCGGTGAGCAGGGACACTGACAGGCGACAGTATGTAAAAAAAAAAAGTAAAATAATAAATAATTATTTTTACTTTTTTTTTTTTTAACATACTGTGACCATCAGTGCCACCTCATCAGTGCCCATCACTTCCGCCTTATCAGTGCCTATCAGTGCCGCCTCGTCAGTGCATATCAGTGCCGCCTCGTCAGTGCATATCAGTGCTGCCTCAACAGTGCCTATCAGTGCAGCCTATCAGTATCCATCAGTGCAGCTTCATCAATGCAGCCTATCAGCGTCCATCAGTGCAGCTTTATCAGTGCCCATCAGTACAGCTTCATCAGTACAGCCTATCAGTGTCCATCAGTGCAGCTCCATCAGCGCACATCAGTGAAGAAGACAAAATTACTTATCTACAAGATTTTCAAACTTTTTGGCCTTTTTTCACTTGCGTAGCAAAAAATAAAAAACCCAGTGGTGAATAAATCAGAAAAAAGCTCTATCTGTCTTTAACATTTGGGTATAGTGCTGCATGACCTTGCAATTGTCATTCAAAGTTCAACAGTGCTGAAAGCAGCAGGACAGGGTTGAAAGTGTCCAGTATTGAAGTAGTTAAGTCCTGCTGAGAGCCAGAGCAAGTGACTATACATACTGATAAACCATGTCTAATATGGAAGAATAGGATATATTAGAAGTTTAGCATGCACAGTATGTAAATGAAATGTTTCAGCAAAAGTGATGCCTTCATGATTTTGTTCATTTTCCGATGTGCAGGGGTGAAGTTACACTTTAAGTCTCGGAATATTTTCCATCAACTAACTCTGGTGTTACATCCATAATCATTCTTTAGCTCATAGAATGTAATTAAATCCCCGGCTCTGCAGACGCATGATGGAGCTTGGCAGAGGGGTGCGGACCCGGGGCAGCAATGGCCTTCTGGCTTCTGGTAAAGGAGGAAGATACAGAAACTAATGACTTCCCATTCGAGACAAATCAGGTTATATGGAAGTGGCTGTAATAGGAAATCGTGTCCTTGGACTTCTGTGATTCGGTCTGTGCCATCTGGAGCTGCTTCCCTGAAACAGCAGCCGTTGTAGGGAAAATAAACTCTAGACAGCGAGCACTGTGCGTTTTTTTTTCTGTTAATGATGTGCAGGAAATGTCCCAATGAAGTCCTCCCGGATTACCTTAACCCAGAGCCGTTATTGTATTTTTTTTATTTTCACAGTTGTTTAAAAAATAATTTTAGGGCTGAAGATTAGTTAAGCTCCTCTAGGAACGCACACACCCTGGAGAATAAAATAGTGGTAGCTCCAATTTGTTATCTCATATGATGATTGCACAGTTTATCAAGCACAAATTAAAAAAAAAATACTAATGTTCAATTTGGGACACACAAATGCAATATATTACCACATGGGGGCAGGCTCAGATTCTAGATGGTTGGGTGTAACTTTTTTTTTTTTTTTCGCTTAAAGCGGTGTTCCTGGCAAAAAAAAAACATTAAAAGCCAGCAGCTACAGATACTGCACCTGCTGGCTTTCAATAATAGGACACTTACCTGTCCTGGAGTCCCTCAAAGTCGGCACCGCGGCCGGGAGAGGAGGAGGGAGCCCCGCGGTGACGTCCCGCCCCGGACTCCCGGAAGTGGGAAAGGATACCTGTCAAAGACAGGTATCCTGTCCCCCTCCCCCCCAAAAGGTGCCAATTGTGGCACCGGAGGGGGGGAGGAATTAGATGAGCTGAAGTTCCACTTTAGGGTGGAACTCCGCTTTAAAGTGTTACTAAACTCACAACAGCAAAATCAGTCTGTATATGCAGTAAAGCATGCTTGTTATACTCACTGTGGAACCTAAGGCCCCTTTCACACTGGGAACGGGCATGTGCGGTGGCGGTATAGCGGCGCGATTTTCAGCGCCGCTATACCGTCGTATTTACCGCGATAATCGGCTGCTAGCAGTGCGGTTTTAACCCCCGCTAGCGGGCGAAAAGTTGTTAATACCGCCCGCAAACCGCGGCTACAGCCGCGGTTTGCGGGCGGTATTACCGTTGTGTCCCATTGATTTCAATGGGAAGGAGCGGTAAAGGAGCGGTATACACACCACTCCTTCACCGCTCCAAAGATGCGGCTTGCAGGAGATTTTTTTTTCTCCTGCCAGCGCATCGCCTCAGTGTGAAAGCCCTCGGGGCTTTCACATTGAGAATGCTGGGGCAGGAGTATTTCAGGCATTATTTATGCGCTATTTTTAGTGCTAAAACGCTTGAAATACGCCTCAGTGTGAAAGGGGCCTAAGGGGTTAATCCTCCACATTGTGTAAAAAGGCAGTTTGATCCTGTCTTCTCTGATCCTCCCCTTTTTTTACTGTCCCCAATCCATCTCCTGATAAGACAGAGCCTTTGGTGTCATTCTGCACATGCTCAGTTTGGTGTGCATTGCCAAAAAGTTTCTTTTTTTTTAGGGAGGGGGCATGTGGTCAGCACAGGGCCAATCAGCAATGTCCAGACAGAGGGTCGGGGATCATGCAGCCTCATAGGTCAGTCAGAGGAGAATAAAAACTCCTCCTACAAGCTTTAACTAGTGCTCGACCAGACACTGATTGAAGTCACAAGACTGCTATATACTGCTGATGAGAAAAGATATTTAGCAGTTTATATATATTTACTAAAAAAATTGCATTGCATAGAGAATGCAGGGTCCTGGGTTTAGTAACACTTTCATGCCTAAGCACAATTTTGCAACTTTAACATGTGTTAGCAAAACCATACATTTTATCACAACTACTTTGTGCATTCAGGTAGATTATACTGCATTTTTTTTCAGGACGAATTGGGCTTTCATTTGGTGGTAAATGGTAATGGATATCTCATTTTATTCTATTATCAAAGAAAAACTGGCACAAAGTAGTAAAAAAAAAAAAAAAAATGTTTTCTTAACCACTTCAGCCCTGGAAGAGTTTACCCCCTTTCTGACCAGAGCACTTTTTGCGATATGGCACTGCTTTAACTGACAATTGCGTGGTCGTGCGACGTTGCATCCAAACAAAATTGACATCCTTTTTGACGTCACAAATAGAGCTTTCTTTTGGTGGTATTTGATCAACTCTGCGGTATTTATTTTTTGCACTATAAACAAAAAAAGAGTGACAATTTTGAAAAAAAATGCAATATTTTTTACTTTTTGCTATAATAAATATCCCCAAAAAACATATTAAAAAACAAATTTCTTTCTCAGTTTAGGCCGATACGTATTCTTCTACATATTTTTGGTAAAAAAAATCAAAAAAAAATCGCAATACGCGTTTATTGATTGGTTTGCGCAAAAGTTATAGCGTCTACAAAATAGAGGATAGTTTTATGAGATTTTTTAATAATTTTTTTGTATTAGTAATGGCGGCGATCTGCGATTTTTATCGGGACTGCGACATTATGGTGGACACATCGGACACCTTTGACACTATTTTGGGACCATTGTCATTTATACAGCGATCAGTGCTATAAAAAGGCACTGATTACTGTGTAAATGACACTGGCAGGGAAGGGGTTAAACACTAGGGGGCGATCAAGGGGTTAAGTGTGTCCTAGGGAGTGATTCTAACTGTGGGGGGGGGTGGGCTACCACTGACATGACAGCGATCACTGCTCCCGATGAGAGGGAGCAGTAGATCCCTGTCATGTCACTAGGCAGAACAGGGAAATGCCTTGTTTACATAGGCATCTCCCCGTTCTGCGTCTCGATCTCACGATCACGGGGTGCCGGCGAACATAGAGTTTGCGGGACCCGGGGGCACGCTCCCGCGGCGGGCGTGCGCGTCCCCGCAAGGCTGCAAATTCAAAGGGACGTACCTGTACGCCCATTTGCCTGCCTGTGCCATTCTGCCGACGTTCAGTTTATGTGTGTGCGGTGGTTGGCAAGTGGTTAATGTAACTGTAACCTTCCACCAAAGAATAACCCAAAATAAATTCTCCTGCGCCTGAAGACTGAAGCGATACCTCATATGTCAGTTGTTTGTACCCGTAGTACAGCCCAGACACAATAGTGCACATTTTGCTTTTTCTTTTTTCTTTTCTGTCCTACCTAAAAACACACTGACACTAACTGACGCTGATACAAATAAAAAAAGAATAATAATTCTGCCCAAAATATACTAACCCTGATCTTTGACCCTTACGTGGCCCAACCACTATCCCTGGCATTGACCTAGATCAAACTTTGATCTAGGCATTTTTTCTTTATTTCTTCTTATTTGTTTACTTTATTTTTTACGCACACTTTTTTTTCTCTCTACAAGGAGAAAGAGAGATACAATATATCTCTCTCCTCCATTCACAGAGAGGTGTGCTTCACAGTGACTGATCACTGTGGTAGCCAATTAGAGGCTACCACAGCGATCAGGTGACTAAGAATCAGGAGTTTCTGGTCTCGATCATTAGTACGGGGCCTGGGGCTCTAATGCCTCGTTTCCACTGAGCGGATCGGTTCCAGTTGGTTCGGTACGGTACGCTATTTTGAGTGTTTCCATTATGAAAGCGGCCCATACAACCGAACCATACCGCACCATTCTGGGTCCTGCTACAGATGTGGGGCCATAGAAAATGGTTCGGTTCGGTTAGGGCAGAGCTACAATACATTCCACTGATTGGCGGACACGCTAGGCATTTTTTCTAAATCCTGTATGCCCCTGACGGTCCGACTTGCAGTGGAATTACTTACCTCAATAGGCCGGACCATTCTAACCCTTCCAAACTGTACCGACCCAAACAGTTCCGCTCAGTGGAAACGAGGCATAAGTGAAACCCTGTGCGGCGCTCTTCCAGCACAAATAGAGATACGCATGTATGCGGCCCCTCAGAAAAAAAGCCAACTTCCATGAGGCCGTATATATATGCGTCACGTTGGCATGAAGGGGTTAAACTTATATATATCACATAGGGGACAAAATGTCCCTTATGGGCATAGGTGTGTGCAGCCCATTGCATTTGGGTGTGCACCCCAAAGCTCAAACCCTCTCACTTTTCTGTTTCAATATTTTTATTACGTTTCGAGAGAGTTTGACAAGCCATGGTTTTCCCACACAGGGGTAATATTGAACAGGCACATACAAAAGAAACAGCGTATGTACGTAGAATGATCAAAAACCCTCTGACTTTTGCGACAGAGAAAGAGATTGAGGACAGAGATCCCCAGTCCCTTTCTCTGCAGCCTCAGCACCGGTCAGTGAATGAATGAGAAGTGCTCTGTGCTGAGCGGCTTCCCGTTCATTCACAAACGGAAGCATAGTAAACATAGTTTACAATGCTCCAGTTATGAATGAACTCAGTGAGTGATCGGTACCAATCACTGATTGTGTATGCTTAGAAAAAAGAAGGGGCTGATAAATATTTACTGGCCCCTTCCCCGCTCTCCATCCTGTAATGATCTGCGAGAGGAGGGAAGCCAGCAGCGCCGCAGGGGGGGGGCATGGGGAGACGGGCAGCGAGGGCAATCTGCGCACGCCTATGCTTATGGGATATAAACTATTTGTGACAGGTTCTCTTTACCCCTGATGTCTCACCTGCTTTCCATTGAAACTTACGGAGTGCAGATTGCAGGGAGGGCACAGTTCTGTGAGGTCCCAGAAACATGTGGCTGTACATCACTTTCATCAGAAATTCAATGGTTGGCTTGCTGTAGCATCCAGGTATGTGGTCAAACTTAGCCATGTGCACTGCCGAAAAATTTGTTCGTTTTCGTTTCATTGTTTTTGTTTTTTTTTCGGGTCATTTGTTATGATCGTAATTCGTAAATTTGAAAATTAGAAAATCCTAAAATAAGAAAGAAAATCCAAAAATCCAAAACTAATTAATAATAACTAACTATTAAATTATAGGTATTGGAATTTCCTTTCAAATTTGGCTGTTAGTGAATGTAACGAATACAAATTTATCCGAAGTTACGAATTATCCGTAATAACGAACGCCGCATCTAAACAAATGGAATGGAACAAATTATAAATAAATAATAATAATAAAATGTTTTTATTATTATTAGGCCCCTTTCACACTGAGGCGCTTTGCAGGTGCTATTGCGCTAAAAATAGCGCCTGAAAAGCGCCCTGAAAAAGCCGCTACTTTGTATGCAGTGTGAAAGCCCGAGGGCTTTCACACTGGAGCGGTGCGCTTGCAGGAGGGTAAAAAAACTCCCGCAAGCCGCATCTTTGAGGCGCGATAGGAGCGGTAAAAATACCGCTCCTATAGCGCCCCTGCCCATTGAAATCAATGGGGTAGCGCCTCCAAAACGCCCGCAAAATGCTGCAAAGAGGCTTTATTGCGGGTGTTTTTAACCCTTTTTCGACCGCTAGCGGTTAAAATCACCCCGCTAGCGCTCGCAAATCGCGTAAAAAACTACGGTATAGCGGCGCTAAAAATAGCGCCGCTATACCGCCAGCGCTTCAGTGTGAAAGTAGCCTTATTCTTATTTATTATTATTAATTTGTTACGTTCCATTCGTTTAGATACGGCATTCGTTATTTCGGATATTTCGTAATCGTTGCGTTCACTAACAGACAAATTTGAAAGGAGATTCCAATACCTATAATTTAATAGTTAGTAATAGTTAAGGGGTGTAACCACATTAACACTAAAATTACTGGATGAACCCTCTAAACACTGCTATACCCTTTCAAGCAAAGTTTGCAATAAAAAATAGGAATATTTAGAGATACTTATTGAGATATTGTGTTCTGTAAGCATATTGTTCAACAGCACAAATAGACAGGTAAACATGAAAAATGAGCCTGTAGCTCCATCTGCTGGTTAAAAATAGATAAACCACTCCTCTAAAAAATCTTTTTACAAGATTTTGGCGTGTGTCTTTGAGAATTTGTTCCCATTCAGCCAATGGAGCATTTGTGAGGTCAAGTAATGTGTGCCAGGCTTGCAGCTGGTGTTCCAAATCATCTCCAAAGTGTTAATAGGGTTGAGGTCAGGGATTTGTGCAGGAGACTCAAGTTCCTCCACACCAAACTAATCACACCATGTCTTTATGCACAGAGACGCAGTTATGCTCGGACAGAGAAGGGCCTTCACCAAACGGTTTCCACAAGGTTGGAAGTACACAACTGTTTAACCACTTGCCGACCTGCCGCCGTCATTATCCCGCGAACCGTCGTAGCTGTACGTTGGTTCGTTTAGGTGGGATAGCAGGCGCACCCACTGCACTGCGGGGGTGCCGATGCTTGTGACCGGTGGTCGCAATGACCGCTGGCCACGAGCGATCGCGGGCACGAGAGGCAGAACAGGGACGTGTGTGAACACACACATCCCTGTTCTGTTCTGAGAGGAGATGCAGATTGTGAGTTCCTATAAGCTGGGAAACTCACGATCTGTCATCTCCTATAGTCAGTCCCCTCCCCCTACAGTTACACACACACTAGGCAACACAGTTACCCCTTGATTGCCCCCCTAGTGTTAACCCCTTCCCTGCCAGTGACATTTACACAGTAATCGGTGCATTTTTATAGCTCTGATCGCTGTATAAATGACAATGGTCGCAAAATAGTGTCAAAAGTGTCCGATGTGTCCGCCATAATGTCGCAAACACGATAAAAAATTCGCAGATCGCCGCCATTACTAATAAAAAAAAATTATTAAAAAAATGCCCTAAATCTATCCCCTATTTTGTAGACGCTATAAGTTTTGCGCAAACCAATCAATAAACACTTATTTCGATTTTTTTCTACCAAAAATATGTAGATGAATACGTATCGGCCTAAACTGAGAAAGAAATCGTTTTTTTATATATTTTTGGGGGATATTTATTAAATCAAAAAGTAAAAATATTGCTTTTTTTTTCAAAATTGTCGCTCTTTTTTTGTTTATAGCGCAAAAAAAAAAAAACGCAGAGGTGGTCAAATACCACCAAAAGAAAGCTCTATTTGTGGGGAAAAAAGGACGTCAATTTTGTCTAGGTGCAACGTCGCACGACCGCGCAATTGTCAGTTAAAGTGACGCAGTGCCGTATCGCAAAAAATGGCCCGGTCATTGGGCAGCCAATTCTTCCGGGGCTGAAGTGGTTAAAATACACCTATGATAAAAATTGTAGACCCTTCATTTTTTTGTAAGTGGGCAAACTTACAAAATTTGCAGCGGATCAAATAATTATTTCCCCCACTGTATGTGTAAAATTGCCTTTGTGCTTCTTTGTATTAGTTTTGCATGGCCATATATGCTGCCTTGTGTGACCACGGTGTTTACCATCCCCCGCTCTGCACCATAGTCTGACACACGTCTTACCAATGTTTGAAAAATTAGCTTGCCAAACCTCTAATTTATAAAGGAAGGCATCATTCACTCTTGCTCCCTGCTTTTTCTATTGTCAGAAGTGGATAAAAATCCAATCACAAGCTTGATTTAAAATGCCAGCTGACGGTAAGGGGGTGACGGGAATTTAATATATAAAATGATGGCAGGTTACTACCAATAGCGCAGTTTGAAATCAATACCTATACAGTATGTACTGAGAATTTTTGCTGAAGTTCTTCAAAGCAAAACACAATTTTCACCATATATTAGTTCATACGGAAAGGACAGTTACATCGCCTCTCTGAAAATCTGGATATTGCAATGAAGTTAACTTTTCAAATTGCCTTTCCTATCTGTCTATTGCCTTGTTCCATTATACTTGTAAAGGGCATTTATGGAGAAACTATAACACATTTTTAGCACTCAGTTTGTTACTGTAATGTTCACTTGAATGTCATTTTTTGATGTGACTTTCATATTTTTACATTCCTTACTTTCATTACTCGGTTTTGTAAAAAAAATTATGTTGGCAACTTTAGGCTCTCAAGATGTGTATGCCTGATTATCTCCACAGAAGAGGGCAACAAATAAATAAAAGGGTCACAAAGGGGTTAAAGGCCAATTGATGTCTTGTTTTTTATACTTGCTATACAGTCATGCTACATGTAAGTAAAATTAATAACTGTAAAAAAAAGCTGCCTTGCATCGGCTGCACACTGGAGAGCCGGACCACTGCTGTAACACACGACACAGTGGTTCTTCGTCATCTGCACTGTGCCTTAATCACTCAGGGAACACCATTTTTATTATATTATTTTTATTACAGGTATATTACATACCAGAGGCGTAACTTGAACTTTCAGGGCCTCGATGCAAGAAACCATGAAGGGCCCCCCCTGACCCCTGGCTGGGGTTCTTACCTCTGAGCCTGTGCCCCTTTCCTCTGAGCCTGGGGCCCTTTCCACTTATCCCAGGGGCTTTTTTCTCATTGCGGGTCTCTTTATTACAGTCCTGCAGTGGGACCCTTTCACATGTACTACTTTTCTGCCATCTAAGGGCCCCCTGTCAGTGCCGCCTATTAGTGCCTCCTAATCAGTGCCTCCGACAGCAAAACTCTGAGCTGAGACCATCTCTCTCATACAGCCCAGAGCCTGCACTGACAGTTCCCCCTCCCTCGCACGGATGGGAGAGGAGAGAGCCAATCTGCTCCTTCTCCTCTCACCCCTCTCCTCCTGTGTGTGCACCATGGGAAGTGTCAATCTAAACAGCTGAATGATCATAATTCAGCTGCTGGGCTTCACACTTCCCACGGTACACACACAGGAGGAGAGGGGCAGGAGGAAAAGGAGCAGATCGGCTCTCTTCTCTCACATCCATGCGAGGGAGGGGGATCTGTCAGTGCAGGCTCTGGGCTGTATGAGAGAGACGCTCTCAGCTCAGAGCCCTGCGGCCAGCAACCCCCTTTGGGGCACCTTTGACAGTGGCGGAATGCCAGGGCCTGGTTGCAAGTGCCACCTTTGTGACCATGGTAGTTCTGCCACTGGTGTCCGTAGTTTTTTATTTTTGAATGATTCTAATAGTGATGCGCTTCCAAGGTACTCCTTAAGTGACATGTGCTAAATAAATAAATTATACAAAAAATAAATCAGATCATATATAATTACAGGCAATCTTTTACAACAAATATTATCTATCAGTGTATAAAGAAATATGTGATCAAAAAACTCTATCACAAAATTCATAGTTTAATAAATAGTTCACTATAAAAGTCCCACCAACCTTTGTGCAATCACCAATCTGTTTCCAATTTCTTCCAGAAACTCCAATGTGAAATAAAAAACACCCGAGTACCCTTAAGCACACTTCATGGGTATCTTTTTGCCTTAACTGAAGGACCCCACCATAAAAAAGGCTATCAAATACGATTAGTTGGTATATAAAACAACACTGCTCCTCTCCAAATCACCTGGATTAATGGTCACTGATCTCCCAGGATTAGAAGCAGCCTGTCAGTAGATCAGGAGGAAGAGGTCAGGGCCCTGTCACAAGTGTCACTTTTGTGACCCTGGTAGTTCTGCCACTGGTGTCAATATTTTTTTTTTTTTTTTTTACCATTTTATTTTATTTTTTACAGTTTTATTTATTTATTTATTTTTTAGGAGCCCCGTTGGGGGGCTTTGGTGAAATATCAGGGATCTAAACAGACCCCTGATGATTCCCCTTTGAGACAGAGAAAATAAATTGAGGACACAGTCCTCAATCTCCATTTCTGCTGCCTGTACTGCCATAGTATGCTTCAGTTATGAATGAACAGAGTCAGTGATTGGTACCGATCACTGACTTTCTAAATTCAGAAAAGGAAGGGACCAATAAATGACATATTTACCGGTCACTTCCCTACTCTCCATCCTGACACATCCCCTGCAGCAGCTGGTGGAACAGAGGAGGGGGGAAGCCATCAGTGCTGGGGAGGGGACAGGGGCCCGGCAGCAGCAGGAGACAATAACCTGGACAGAAGGGGCAGCGGGGGTGGCATATGGGGGAACCAATGCCCCCAATTTTCCTCATGCAGCCGATGAATGCCTGCAGGAAAATCAGGCTTTCAGTGGCTGCAGGAGGAAAATGTAGGGGATCGGTTCCTTTATATACAGCCGGCCCTCTTATCCAGTTTACAGGGGAGCCGCACAGGCCCCCTGGAGCATGGGGCGGGGTCGCAATTGCAACCCCTGCGACCCCTATAGTTATGCCCCTGTTACATACTATTCATTCACATCAGTCCTTGCCCTCAAGGCACTTACAATCTAAGGTCCCTATCCTACCTGCATTCATACATACACATACTAGGGCCACCTAAGACAGAAGCCAATTATTCTACCATTTTTTCTTTGAAGCGTGGGAGGAAACCAGAGTACCCACGTGAAACTCACACAGGCTCAGGGAGAGCATGCAAACTCCATGCAGATAATGTCCTGGTCAACATTCAAATTGAGGACCCCACTGCTGTAAGGTGGATGTGCTAACCTCTAAGCCACTTTGCTGCCCCATCAATAGATAAATAGATCTGTACTTGGTTTTCTTTTTCCAAAGATTAATATAAACAGTGCTTCTTGTATCTGGCTTTCTAAAATGCTTCAAATGTAAAAGCTAGTCCTCAATAAAAAAAAAAAAATTGACATTTGTATAATACACATCACTTTCTGTATGAAGAACAGCTCAATATATGCTGCTTTGGAATGTTCATTGTTAATAATGCAAAGCATCATCAAGGAGGGGAATGTAATTTCTGAAGTATTTGATGACAAGTAACATGACAGGCATTGTTTTCTACAGGGAAAAGGCCAATAATAATATCTATCATTGGAATTTTATTACATATAAAGCGCTCTATAAAATGTAGCCCTGGACATGAGAAATTATATCTGTTAACTATCGTTTTACGATTTGGTTTATTGCACCTTTTCCATCTCCTGCACATTATTTTTTAAGGAAAATGGTAGGCAGATAACCTTTTACCTATGATTTCCTTAAAATTAAATAAATATAATTTTTTATCCATAAAGTAGATCTCAATACAATCAATAAAATCTCATATCGGTTGTAACACGGTTATTTATTTAAAAAAAATGTTCAGTCCTTTTTTTATTTTTCAGATTTCATTTAAAAAAATACCTGGTTCCTTCACGATACCATGGGATGCCCATCAACCCTACACCCCAAGTAATGCCTGGTTTTACCCCAACCCCAATTAGAATACATTTGCAAAGATATTTTTACACAAAACCTTTTATTTGCAAGAAAATTTGATAGCACATGGTTGGATAAGGGCGCTTCCTCCAACACTTAGCTCCAGAATTTAGAACATAAATTCTAACCTGTCATACAAAAAGCGTATCTATATTCATAGGGGTTGTCCATCCAAATATAAAAAAATATGGGATCGAGTGTCCGGGCACATATGAATGACCCATTCCAAAGGTGTGCTGCTCCAGCTTCATGGGTGTTACACAGTTTTCGTAGGCTTGACCGATCTAGGTATATTTACTTTAGGCTAAAATTGCATAATAAGTTGCTGATCGTCGAAATCTGGCTTGCTGTGTAAAGTTGATTCATAAGAAGAGGAGGTTCTTAGGTGGGCTTACAAGAGGGGTAAAGCACATGGTAGGGTGATTTAAACAGTATACTAAAGTTCACTAGTAGTCCAAAGAGAAGATAGGAGGCAGGTCAAATTTTTAGGTTTTGTATAGCTTTAGCACTCTTTACATTGGTATACCGCCATATACCTGTAATACAGCAGAGATTCTTGTGTACACTATTTAACTTTTTATTCAAAAGATGAAAAAGCTCCCGTATATGTCTTTTATCTGTGCATTTTAATTTTTGGCAAGAGTTTTCTTTTATAGGTTGTGCATATACTATATCTAAGACTTGTCTGAGTTTTATAAACTCCTATAATGAGTTTTGTTTCCTTTTTATGTTGTTTTAGAGTGGGGCGTTGCCCGTTCCTCAAGATGCTAGCGACGTCCATGAGATGGAGGAACTTATATGGAGTGCCGGTTTGCTGGTGTGGAGTGTCATCTTGCTGGTTTGGAGTGCGGTTATGTTGGTCTGGCGGGCCGGACTGTTGCTGTGGACGGCTGGCCTCCTCATGTGGACAGCTGGGATGCTGGCATGGAGTGCTGGAGTTCTTTTATGGACAGCTGGATTGTTGATATGGAGAGTGGCCTTGTTGGTGTGGCGAGCTGGACTTCTCATTAGTAGTGGCGGACTGCTATTGTGGAGAGCCGGGTTACTGTTTTGGAGAGCGGGACTCGTAGCTTGGAGAGTTGGAGTCTTGGTGTGGAAAGTTGGACTTTTGATATGGAAGGCTGGAGTTTTTCTTTGGAGATCAGGATACCTCGTCTGAAAACACAGTGATGATGGTTATTGAGTAATCATATTTTGGACTGTTACTTTCGAAAGACAAAATCCTGTTATTGAAAGTTGGACCTTTATATGGAAGTTCGAAACACCATAAGAAGAATGACAATATTTTACTCATTGTTTATGAGCAGTTTTGAAGTTTTTGGAGGACAGTAGTTAAAAACATAATATCTAGTCTGAAGAAACTTAGTAAACCATTTTTGAGGAGTTTTTGTGAAGTCTTGGCTTGAACATTGGCAGTATTGGAAGGGAAACATTGGCCTTTATATTAATCAAGAAAAACTCCCTTGTTCCTGTGAAAGCCTGTACATGATAATTGAATGACTATTCTTGTGAAATTATGGCTATTTGAAGAGCAGGTATGGTGCATAGAAAGATAATGATCCTGTATTGAAGAATGGATTTTAATACAGAAGTCTGGATTGTTTCTTTGAGAACCAATTTCTAGTTGAACACATTCTGATAACTTTTGTTGAAAAATTATGAGGACAGCATTCAAGTTTTGCCTTTTATGTGGAGATCGATTGCTCCTCTAAAATTTTAAATGAAACAAACTTGTAGGTACTTTTGGTGTTACTGTTTTAAGAAGTTCTGGATCTTCGGTGGAGGGATGACCCAGGATTATTGACCTGAAACGCAAGCACCAAGGGGCTGGTTTGTTCTTGTGGAAAACTGAATATCTAGTTTGAAGGCACTTTGATGACTTTTCTTGAGGAGTTACAATGGAACAAACGGATCTGGAGTTAATGAGAAAGGAACAGACGAGATTGGCTGGATCATTAAGACTTGACATAAATTCAGTGTGCGATATAAAATGTTTATTGCCAAATACCAGATGCATGTGCGCTTTATCGCCAATTATTTAAATGATTCTGACTTGAGAACTGTTTGACAGCTCAACTTTTTCCAATGACACATTACCCTTTAACTTGTCTGTTACCGGCTGTTCCGCGCTAATTGGTTTTCCTCTGTCAGGAGTCTTAACTGCTTGCTAAAATCACTACTCCAAAACAAGTTTTATTTTTATTTTAGTAATGAACTTTTGAAACGTTGGCTTTGGGTGCTAATTAAAAGAATTACTGCGGCTCTTACAGGCCACGAAGTGTGTACACAGCCCATTTGGTAATTAATGTTACGGGCCATATTTTTATAGTTACTGGCAGAATTTCACTCACGTGGCTGACAGTAACCCTGGGATATTATGTTTTACTGAACGTTAAATGTGGCAGATTAGACACAATTAAGCCAAGAGATGGATATACTATTAAATTAATAAATGAGCCTGTGATAGGCATAATAAGATGGAGAAAGGGAACAGCATTTGATTAAGTTAAAACGTTCAAGCTAATTATTTACACTTAAAATTAGTTTGCCTGAACAGAGCACTTTAGAGATTTTTTTTTTTTTATTACATTTTCATAGAATTTAATTTAAAGTTTAATACCAACCAAAACTTTTTATGTATTTATTTATTTATTGAGCGTGAGTGGGCGGGGGTTAGAACCCTTTGTTGTACTTTTTCAACAGGATAGGGTTAGAAATCTGTTTTTCTATTTTCCCATTGTCCTGGAGGGGCGGAGAAAAACTCTTCCAAAACAGAATATAAAAGGAGGATATTAATTATTTAAATCATCAAAGTTTAAAAGAATTATATCATCCAATGTAAATATGATTTTGTGATGTAAAAGTCGATGGATCCTAGACAGTTAGATATTTACTAAAAATGCAAAAACAAAACAAAACATGACTAACTGTGAAAAAAAAGTTTCTTCCGAAACGTTATCACTAACATTTTTTGATGTAGACCAAAGCATAAAAAAGTACCGCTCAAATGTTCCTACCACTGATACCAGCCAACATGACATGTAATGAGCCGGTGCAGATCGTACAAAACAGCTTGTCAGGTTTCAAAATACTACAGAAAAATGGCGGCCGAGCGCACTCAGGACGCCGACGCACTGTGACTGAACATTTTTTGATGTTGACATAAGGAAACGGTAGCATGATTTTTGTAGGTTGTTCACACAGGTTACCTCTATATAGTGTCTTATCAGTAGTGCCTAACAAATATTAAAAGGGAATTATTGTTATTTTCTTTTTTTAGATATATGTGTGATATATATGTGTGAATAGGATCAGAATATAAATAAAGTTAAAGATGTTGCTAATGTTGTAAAAAAAAAAATGTGTGTATAAGGGTTGCATCGATACCGAGTATTTTCACGAGTTCTCGTAATCGTGAAAATGCTCCGATACCCAAAACCGATACCTTGCGGTGAGATTTGAGCCCATACGAAATTAATGGGCTCAATCACACAGCAAAGAATCAAATGCGATTTTAACAGGAATGTGGTGCAATTCCTGTCAGAATCGCATGCAGTTTCCCACTTTGCTCCTGTGTGAACCCAGGATGGTCATAGTAATTTCAGCCTGGGTTCACACATACACTATATTACCAAAAGTATTGGGACACCTGCCTTTACACACACATGAACTTTAATGGCATCCCAGTCTTAGTTTGTAGGGTTCATTATTGAGTTGGCCCACCCTTTGCCGCTATAACAGCTTCAACTCTTCTGTGAAGGCTGTCCACAAGGTTTAGGAGTGTGTCTATGGGAATGTTTGACCATTCTTCCAGAAGAGCATTTGTGAATTCAGGCACTGGCCTCAATCCAATAAAACACCGTTGGGATGAATTAGAGGGGAGACTGTGAGCCAGGCCTTCTCTCCAACATCAGTGCCTGACCTCACAAATGCTCTTGTGGAAGAATGGTCAAACATTCCCATAGAGACACTCTTAAACCTTGTGGACAGCCTTCCCAGAAGAGTTGAAGCTGTTATTGCTGCAAAGGGTGGGCCAACGCAATTTTGAACCCTACGGACTAAGACTGGGATGCCATCAAAGTTTATGTGCATGTAAAGGCAGGCGTCCCAATACTTTTGGTAATATATATATATATATATATATATATATATATATATACATATACGTAAAGTATATATATTTCATTTTGCCTGGAACTAATTGTAAAACCCTTTGTCCAGCCATTTATTTATTCTGCCTCTACTGTTGGTACCCAAGTCCCCACTGGGCAAATTGCAAAATAATTGAAAACTCTAAATCGGAATTTCAGATTTCTGTGATAAAATTATTGGTCCCATAACTGTCTTTTGTGAATACTACTTCACTGCAGCTGATCTTACTTTTATTTCCTGGAATATATTCTTGTCTTCATTTGTCATAGACCCCGGCTAGCTGAATGATGGAACTCTTTCTATTCTCCACCACATATTTCCTTCATGTTTTTCCATTTGATCTCTTTCCTTGTCTTGATCATATTCTCTCCTTCCCTACATTCACCTTCGATCCAACATTCTCTTGTACTCATTTATTTATCTTTTGTTGCTTAGAAAGTTCTGATCTCTTGCCACCACCACAATATTGGCATACATGTACTGCCTATTTATAATGGAGACTTTTGGGTTATTTTGTTATTTTTCTAACTAGAAATATGAAGGCTTGTCAGTTACCATTGGACAGACAGCAAAACACTATTAAAATAGAAAATATCAAATACACAATTATATATCTATATTCATGTTTAAAATAGTACTATTTCTTTAATAAGGCATGGCCAGTCAATCAGATACATTATTGTATAATACTATCTTATCTAAAAAAAAATGGTATTCAAATGGGTCGGGGTTCAAATTAATATATATATATATATATATATATATATATATAGATGTTACATGATAATAAAATGATTGGACTTCCAGTCCTAAAAAATCCTGCATCCAAAATCGAACTGCTCCAATGTATAGATTATATTCGACAAATTACAATTTATATACTGGAGCAGTTCTATTTTGTATGTAGGATTTTTAATATGGTATTACACAATGATGTATGTAGTTGACTGGCTATACCTTACTGAAGTAATATATGGGGTTGATTCACTAAACTGGAGAGTGCAAAATCTGGTGCAGCTCTCCAAAGAAACCAATCAGCTTCCAGGTTTCATTGCCAAAGCTTAATTGAATGAGCTGAAGTTAGAAGCTGATTGGCTACCATGCACAGCTGCACCTGGTTTTGCACTCTCCGGTTTTAGTAAAAACAACCCCCATAGTGCTTTATACATTGATAAATGTACCGTATATATTTGTGTATGTATTGTCACTGAGGCTAAAGTAATGGGAAATCCAATATTTTACAGCTCCCCCATGATGAAGAAGTAAAGGGAAATCTTCCAATGGGGATATCTGTTTGAAGGGCAACTGTTTAAGAGGGAAATTACTCTCACTTAGTAAAGATTTTCTATAATTGCGTCTCTGGGACAGGAAGTAAAAGGAAAATTGCCAAATGGGCCACAGACAGCTAACAAATAAACTGACATAAGGGTTTGGACACTTCCCTACTTTAAAATGAGTTTTAAAACAACTCTTTAGTGACCTCTGTAGCTGCAGGCACTGTGGAGAAATTCATGCTCAAAGTTTACAGCCAAAGCACAGAAGTTTTTCAAATTGAATTCTCAGCTGCTCTGCTTCTCCCTCCCAGCAGTGGTTCAGCATCTCAGCTACTGACTCGGCAGTGAATCGGCAGCTTAGCCACTTCATCCCCCTTCACTTCAGAGACTCAGCCCTCCCATTTTCTTCTTTCTTACTCTGTGTTTACACTATTAGAAGGTTGGAAGGAGGAGCTGAGAGGCTGAGATGGAGAATAGACATGTGCAGTTGGTTTTGTTCCAAATTAATTCAGAAATATCCGAATTAACGCAAACCCGTTTAAGAAACTTTGCAGAATATTCATAAATTTGAATATTCGAGAATTCGTAAATTTAAAAAAAAACGTAAATTAAAAAAAATCACAAATTCGGAAATTCTGAAAAAAGTCGGAAACTCCAAAAAAATTGCAAATTCGAAAACCCAAAAATGAAAAAATCTGAAATAGTACCTAACTAATAATAACTTAACTATTACTAGCTATTAAATTATAGGTATTGGAATTTCCTTTCAAATTTGGCTGTTAGTGAGCGTAACGAATACAAATTTATCCAAAGTTACGAATTATCCAAAAAAAACGAATGCCGTATCTAAACGAATGGAATATAACAAATTAATAATAATAAATTACAATAATAATAATAAAAAAGTTTTTTTATTATTTTTATTTATTATTAATTTGTTCCGTTCCATTTGTTTGGATGTGGCATTTGTTATTTCGGATAATTCGTAACTTTGAATATATTCTTAGTAATAGTTAAGTTATTATTAATTAGTTATTATTTCAGATTTTCGAGTTTTCAAATTTCCGATTTTATTCGAATTTCCGTTATTTCAGATTTTTTCAGAAATTCTTTTTTTTTTGAATTTCTGATTTTTTTTTCGTTTTTTTCAAATTTCTGATTTTCTTATGAATTTACGTATTTTTTCTAATTTTTGATTTTTTTTCTTCCTTATTTCGGAATTTCCGTTTTTTTTTTCAGAATTTACGAATTTACGATTTTTTACAGAATTTACGATTTCTTTCAAATTTTTTCGAATTTACGATTTGCAATCATAATGAATGACCAAAAAAAATTCAAAAAACTAAAACGAATGAAACTAAAATGAACAAATTTTTCGGCAGTGCACACGTCTAATGGGGATACAGAAGAAGCTAGATGGAGGGACTTGGACTTTTTAGGCACCATACACAAATTATATAAAAAGAATATTTTTATTGTATAATAAACTAACATATCAATATTTCTGTATAAAAATTGTTCACAAGTTCTAAAAGAGACGATACAACAATACCGATATAGTACAACACCATAGCTCTAATGCAGATCATATAGGGCCAGTGTTCATCCATAGGCCAGTTAGATGCATTCCCAAAAAGTTGAGGTATGGTTGAAACGGCATAAGTCGTAGGAAAAGATGTAATAATTTCACTCTCGCTCGACAAGTTCCGCGTCCAGTGACGCTTCTTCAGGAGCGTGTCATGTGAACTAAACAGGAAATATATTTAAACACATAACATATATCATGAGTTTGTAATTTGTCATCATGCATTCAATAATGCTATAATACATTTAGAAACCCTTATAGAAAAAGGGAAGATATGTTTACACTTTTGTAAAGGAACTCGGAGAAGACCTAAATTATATATACTGACCTTGGAGACAGGGAAAAAGGTATAGAACGAACCCGACGGTCACTGTGGAGGCGTGCACCTATTATTCAATTGATAACATTGGATTAGTGAAAAATGCTTACTGTTAAGAACATCTGGTTACTCAAAACCAGGATGTCTAATGTTGTATAAATAATTTGGCTTCATATGAAAAAGACAATTTTCCAAATTACGATTCATGAAAATGAATCAATAGAAACTGATGTCCAATCCACACAATCTCAATACACCTGCCCTTCCCAGAATATTCCCCCCCAAAAATTTAAACCCAAATCGCAGCGATTTCCCGACTTGATGACAAACCCCAATGTTTGGGCCTTCTTGACTGGAGCGGTCAGTGATATCAAGAAAATGCCCTTGACCAACAAACCAAGTAACCTCTCTCCTGCAGAAAAACAAGCGATTATACGACTACAGAACCACCCTGATTTGGAAATAAAATCTGCGGATAAAGGGGGTAATATTGTCTTAATGACAAAAGAGGTCTACATTAAAATGGTCAAGGACATTTTATCCAATAAAGATTGGTATACAGTTATCAATGTTACCAATATTCAGAAATTTAAAGATGACTACCTGATAATTATTGGTTCCGCCCATCAAAAAGGCCTAATAGATCAAGACCTATACAACTACTTAAATGTCCGCTACCCCAGACTTGCCACATTTTACGCACTGCCTAAGATACACAAAAACCCGATATCACCACCTGGTAGACCCATAGTGTCTGGCATTGGTTCTCTCACTGAGAATGCTAGTCGGCTGATTGATTCGATTTTAATGCCACATGTCATGGCATTGCCATCATATACTAAAGATACCTTGGATTTATTGAAACACATTGAAGGAGTGTTCGTGCCTCCCGATGCCCTGCTCGTGACGCTGGATGTGGAGGCTCTCTACTCCAGCATACCTCACGAGCAGGGCATCGGGACAGTACGGACATTCCTCAGAGAGCAGGACCATCACCAATGGGAATATTGCGAGTTCATCCTCAGGCTGCTCCGGTTTGTGCTGACCCACAATGTCTTCACTTTTCAAGAGTCCCACTTCCTCCAGGTGCAGGGGGTGGCCATGGGCACTTGCTGTGCCCCGGCCTACGCCAACCTATACCTGGGGGGGGTGGGAACGATATGTGTTCTCTGATGATTCCCTGGCTGAATGTGTCAATCATGTAGCCTGTTGGCTACGCTATATTGATGATATATTCATCATATGGACCGGGACCCTCAACTCACTGGAGCAATTTACTGCCATGTTAAATGAGAACACTTTCAACTTGAAATTTACCATGTCGAACAGTAAGGACAAAGTTACGTTCCTGGACTTAATCATAACCAAGGACCCTGATGGACAACTGGCCTCAACCCTCTTTCGTAAAGAGACAGCGGGCAACACTCTATTACATGCAGATAGTGCCCATCCAAACACCCTAATACGTAGCATACCCTATGCACAATACCTTAGACTTCGCCGTAACTGCACATCTACTGCTGACTTCAAAATACAGGCGAATCTACTTCGCGATAGACTTAGAGCCAGGGGGTATACTAAATCCTTGTTGCGCAGCGCATTTAATAAAGCGCTGCGACAATCCAGGAACTCACTACTATACAAAACAAAGACAGCTAAACAGGAGCAGCCTGTGAGATTTATTACAAGATACTCGACTCATCATGTGGAACTTAGGAACATACTTTCCAATCACTGGTCCCTCCTATATGATGACCCCATACTCAACAAATACATTAAATCCAAACCAGACATAACCTTTAGAAGATCAAAATCATTACGCGATCAACTCACGTCTAGTCATTTCCACGATGATATACCGGCCAGATCTACCTCTAATGGGATGACACAATGTGGTAAATGTGCTTTTTGCCCGTGGATCTCCATAGGCACCAGATTCACACTTCCCAATGGCACCATTTACAACTTGAATTTCCATGCTGACTGTAATACACAGGGAGTAATCTACTTAATGACCTGTCGATGCGGCACGTTTTACGTGGGAAAAACTATAAGACATTTCCGATCCCGCATTAAAGACCATGTATACTACTCAGGAAGTGGAAAAATGATTACTGCAGTAAGTAGACACTTGGATCTATATCATAAATTTAACACCTCGCTGGTAACATTTATAGCCCTCACTGTGGTACCACGAGACCCACGAGGCGGCGACTGGGACAAGCAAATACTTCGTCAAGAAACCTACTGGATTGAGCGTCTTGATGCCACCCTTGCACCTGGCATCAATGAAGCTCACTCCTATAAAGCATTTCTTTAGACAAAACAATTCGTAGGGTAAATCGTTTTGTAGAAACTTAGTGCTTATTAAGCATAAATAACAATAGAATACTGTACTAATTAACTGAATAAAATGTCCATGGGGGGCTCCTTTCATCTTTATTTTTCCCCCTTCCCAGTTAATGAATCAAGAGCTATGTAAACATAGGCTACTCATAGAACCATTTATTCATGTCTTATATATTTTTAAAAATACACTTTGAGCTAAAATTGAAAGTGATTTATATCCCTATATTAGATCAAATGGGAATTACTTTTGGTTTTACATTGTAAAATTGAATACTAATAACTTGTTCTTCTATTATTGTTTTTTGATATACAAACTTAATGTATACTTTTATGGTTTTCTACTTTTGTTTTGCAACTCGGAGAATCCAGGACCTTTTTATGCCGGCCTCACATCTGGCAGGGTTTGGGTTAATGGACAGGACCATGTATGGCCACTGTGTGGCCACCCGAGCGCTGTCAGGCAATCGCCAGGCAGCGCATTAGCCGTCTCCGGGTGACGAAATTCCTGTCTCCCTTTGAGATGGCTTGGCTCAGCTTCACGCCGCTGCAACCAATCACGCATCACGTTCGGAAATTCTTTCCGATACGTGGGCGTGCCTTAGTGTTACACGCGGCTACGCTGATCCTCTGGCCGTTCCGAATGACGTCACACCGAGCCTCCTCATTGGCTCAGGCGGAGACTACGGAAGAGGCGCGCACCTTCAAAATCACGCTATTATAGCGTGTTTTACATCGAGCTGACATCTCTGATACGGCGCTGCTTTTGGGAGGCGATCAAATGGGAACAGTATGCCAGGTATGGACACATATCCTCTGAGTCCAATTTAATTAGTTGACCCTCTTGAACCGCATTTAGTTAAATTCTATTTGTGGTTTCTATTATCCAGGCTCAGTTCATTGGAAATATATCGTAACACCCCAGAGTTGATGTGAACAAGTGGATGCACCTGTGGGTTATTGTTTCCACTCTGCTACACAAACAGCGTGCTTTGCTGTCTGGTGAATCCTGCATGATTCAGTTGACCATCTATTTACATTCAAAGTTTAGTAGTGGGTAAGTTTTTTACCCCTCTGTATTAAGATAAATGACTGAGGCACTTTAGCACCAGTATTACTTATTTAAACACTATGACTTATACGAATGTTTTGGCTATTATATATATATATATTTTTATATATATATTTTTTTATATACATATTTTAGGTTTCACCATTTTTGTATAGAGCCTTGGAGATTCGATCCTTCCCTCTCCCTCCCCTGGGGGCCTTCCTCCTGTCGTTTCTAAGGGAATTATCTATGCTTTAAAGTAAGTTGGAGCATATATGTTTTTTATAGTCATGTTCATCCAATATAATTATAGACATTACCTGTTTTGACTAATCAGATGTCCTAATAGCAATTATTATATTATTTAATTCAGCTGTTCTTGTTAAGGACGCCCAGGACGGCGTCCTGGCTACAAATTTACCAGATGGGAATCTATTGTCAGGTAATACTATTCTTGTGAGTGTTACCCTCAATTAGTCAAACTATTGGATCATATGAAGTAATTACCAATTGTGATTCTTCTTTCATTCTAGACCCATTGTCTAGATTAACTGTTACATTGTATCCTGACTGAAAACGTATCGTGAGGCTAATGGCAACAAGTGGATGTACTTGAGGCTTTTTGCCTTCACTGTCTTTCTACACATGGGCAACTTCGACTTGATCCCCTGGCGAATCTTCTATAATATAGCTGATTAATTCCCTAGATCTTAAACTGCATTAGCGGGTAAGCTATACCCCTTAGCAACAAGCTAAGGTTATGGACATCAATCAATTAGAACTATTGTCTTATTTACCTCTGTTTCTACTTTCTCCTTTATATAAATATGGCTGTGGTCACTATGCACTCTACCTGCATATACACTCTGGGATCCATTTGTTTGATTCCCAGACTGTTGGAGAGTTTTTCTACAACTATTTTCCAGCATACTTCCAACATATTACTTTATGGGGCTTCCGTTTCGTTTTTTTGTTTTTTCCCCCTCCTCTCCTGCCATCTCCAAGGGACTCTATTTCTGCTCGATAGTAATTTGGAAATTGTCTTTTTCATATGAAGCCAAATTATTTATACAACATTAGACATCCTGGTTTTGAGTAACCAGATGTTCTTAACAGTAAGCATTTTTCACTAATCCAATGTTATCAATTGAATAATAGGTGCACGCCTCCACAGTGACCGTCGGGTTCGTTCTATACCTTTTTCCCTGTCTCCAAGGTCAGTATATTGTGACAGCAGGAAGGTAAAGTCACCTGGTTGCATCCAGGGGGGTAGATATATTTCGCCCAGATTCAGGCTTTACGCCGACTTATACAACTAGGTGGAGAGTTGTATAAGCCCAGCTAAGGCTAGTGGGCTCATGGATGACTCATACCTCTAGGGAGAGGGCTGGGCGTCGTGCAGGCAGGGAGTTGATGAGGCCAGCTGAAGCCTGTCAGTTCGTTTAAGGCCTCTATAAAAACTCCCAGATTCATTAGGTGTTAGCTCATGCCTGGAACCAGACCTGTGTGGACTGTCTAGGGAGAGTGAACCCCTGTGCGGTGAGGCAAAGCCTGTGTGGCTATTTGTTTGGACTTTTACTAAACCAGGGACTTAGGGACTAGGACAGCACTAGGCTGATCCCAGTTGTTAGTTAGGAAACCTGTATGTTTAGTCAGAGGTCAACTTGACCAGGATTTATTTTGGTTATGTTTCTTTTGCTTTGCTGTGTTTTGTCACTGTAAATAGAAAATAAACCGCACCTTTTTTTTGATTTTGAAAACCACAACCTCCGTTTGCTGGGCCTGTTTTGTGTGGGGAGCCCATCCCGGGGGTCACACACACCCGCTGCCGAGCTAACTCCCTCACAATATATAATTTAGGTCTTCTCCGAGTTCCTTTACAAAAGTGTAAACATATCTTCCCTTTTTCTATAAGGGTTTCTAAATGTATTATAGCATTATTGAATGCATGATGACAAATTACAAACTCATGATACATGTTATGTGTTTAAATATATTTCCTGTTTAGTTCACATGACACGCTCCTGAAGAAGCGTCACTGGACGCGGAACTTGTCGAGCGAGAGTGAAATTATTACATCTTTTCCTACGACTTATGCCGTTTCAACCATACCTCAACTTTTTGGGAATGCATCTAACTGGCCTATGGATGAACACTGGCCCTATATGATCTGCATTAGAGCTATGGTGTTGTACTATATCGGTATTGTTGTATCGTCTCTTTTAGAACTTGTGAACAATTTTTATACAGAAATATTGATATGTTAGTTTATTATACAATAAAAATATTCTTTTTATATAATTTGTGTATGGTGCCTAAAAAGTCCAAGTCCCTCCATCTAGCTTCTTC
Source organism: Rana muscosa (assembly GCA_029206835.1). Classification (NCBI taxonomy): domain Eukaryota; kingdom Metazoa; phylum Chordata; class Amphibia; order Anura; family Ranidae; genus Rana; species Rana muscosa. The sequence continues at coordinate 48,546,780 of CM055120.1, forward strand.
TATATTCAAATGTTAGGACGTGGCACACCAGGTACTTTTTTTTGTTGATATCCACAGTTACCACTCTGTGGCTAATACAACATATTCTCTCTCTCCGTAATGGGGATACAGGGCAAGCTAAGGTGACTTGGACAAGGATTTTGTTGCTTCTTGCGGTGAAGTTTGAGGATAAATTGCTCTTCGGTGCCTGCAGCTGCAGAGGCCACTGGGGGGGTATGTTTTAAAGTTCATAAACCACCTATTAGGACTGTGAAAATTTTGAATATTTATATCCTGGCCATCATTATGTATGAAATTGGCCATTTTTATACTTTGCAGAAGTTCATTGTTCTCTTTTCTCTTATCCTGTGTAAACATTTCCTAACATCCTATTGTTATGCTTGTGGTAATTCTGTTATTTCTTTATCTTGCTATCCTTTCTTAGCGTTTATTTTCTTCTCTTCCTGCTGCTCCAACTTTCTCTACATTTGCTCTGGTTTGTCTATTCAGCATGTACAATATACTGTATATACTCGAGTATAAGCCGACCCCATTATATAAGCCGAGGCACCTAATTTTACCACAAAAAACTGGGAAAACGTATTGACTCAAGTATAAGCCTAGGGTGTCTATCTGCATGCCTCACTGTGCCTCACTGTGCCCATGCCTCACTGTGCCCATTCCTCACTGTGCCCATTCCTCACTGTGCCCATTCCTCACTGTGCCCATGTCTCACTGTCTCCATGACTAGACTTACGTTTAACATGGGAGTCTATGGAAGAGGTTCCCGGCTTTGAAAAATCGGTGCTCCCCGGCCGTAGGTCCCCCAGACAACAAACTTTTTACACTTGTAGAGGCGAAATGGGGCTACATGTGTGCCAAGTTTTGGGTCCAGGGGACCTACGGCTGGCCAGTACCGGGTCCCCAAAATTACTGAAGAAATTACCGTTTAACATGGGAGTCTATGGAAGGGGTGCCCGGTTTGAAAAATCGGTTCTCTCCAGCCGTAGGTCCCCCGGACAACAAACTTTGCACACTTGTAGAAGAAGAGGTGGGCTACATGTGTACAAAGATTGGGGTCCAGGGGACCTACGGCTGGCCGGTACCTGGTCCCCAAAATCCGGGGGAGATCAGGCACAAAAAGGTGACTCGAGTATTATGCCGCGTACACACGACCGCTTTTGACGAGAAAAATGCAATTTTTTAATTTGGTCATTAAAAACGATCGTGTGTGGGGCTCCAGAGCATTTTTCACGACATGAAAAATGGGCATTAAAAATTTGGAACATGCTCTAATTTTTCTCGTCGTTTTTCACGTCGTCGTTTTTCTCGTCATGAAAAACGGCCGTGTGTAGGCTTTAACAACGTGAAAAAAACGCGCATGCTCAGAAGCAAGTGTTGAGACGGGAGCGCTCGTTTTGGTAAAACTAGCGTTCGTAATGGAGATGGCACATTCGTCACGGTGTAACGGACTGAAGAGCACGAGGCTGAAAAGCGCGAATCGTCTCTCACCAAACTTTACTAACACGAGGATCAGCAAAAGCAGCCCAAAGGGTGGCGCCATCCGAATGGAACTTCCCCTTTATAGTGCCGTCATACGTTTCGTATGTCACCGCGCTTTGCTCGAGCATTTTTTTCATGATCATGTGTAGGCAAGGCAGGCTTGAGAAGAATTACGTCGAGAAAAACGTTTTTTTTTTTCAATGGCATTAAAAACGGTCGTGTGTACGTGGCATAAGCCGAGGGGGGCATTTTCAGCACAAAAAAATGTGCTGAAAAACTCGGCTTATACTCGAGTATATACGGTATTCTGTTTGCTCTTCTCTTCTATCACCATCATTAGCTCTTCACTCAGCTATATACTATCTGCATGGCCCATCCATTCTCCCAAAATGAGTGCATGTAAATGTCTTATATCATCAGTGGAAATATACTCCTAGTATATGGTACATGGCCAGTCCTCCCACCCAATGTCCAGAAATGTCAATTGAATGTTTTAGTTTTTTCTGTTGAACTGTAAGTTCTAGTTATTGCTGCTTTTATACCTTTTGTTCCTTGAGATGTTCTGTTGTGGTATTGCCCTTGATGTGTGTTGTATGAATTAAAAGCTTGTTCACCCAAAACAGACACTCATGCCGCATACACACAATCGTTTTTCATGCCGCTAAAAATTCAATTTTTAAAAATGGCCATTAAAACCGATCGTGTGTAGGCTCCAGAGCATTTTTAACTGCGTGAAAAACGGCCATTAAAAATTTCGAACATGCACTCTTTTTTCACGTCGTTTTTCATGTCGTTTTTTTTAACGACGTGAAAAACGGCCGTGTGTAGGCTTTTACGAGGTGAAAAAAAACGCGCATGCTCAGAATCAAGTATGAGACGGGAGCGCTCGTTCTGGTAAAACTAGCGTTTGTAATGGAGATAGCACATTCGTCACGCTGTAACGGACTGAAAAGCACAAGACTGAAAAGCGCGAATCGTCGCTCAACAAACTTTACTAACATGAAGGGTGGCGCCATCCGAATGGAACTTCCCCTTTATAGTGCCTTCGTACGTGTTGTACGTCACTGCGCTTTGCTCGAGCATTTTTTTTAATGATCGTGTGGATGCAAGACAGGCTTGAGAGGAAACAAGAAAAAAAACGACGAGAAAAACGTTGGTTTAAAAAATGGCATGAAAAACGATTGTGTGTACGCCGCATTAGAAGGAACTCCAAGGCCTCTATTTATCTCCAGCTTACACTAGTCCAGCTTGGCACAATGCAGTTATCCATATCTGATATCTGGAGGGCCAGTAGGGATGAAAACCACTCTAGTAGCAGTATCAGCGCTAAACCAAGCATTTGAGCGAGTATCAGTACTCGCCCAAATGCTCCCAATACCGAGATCGATACTTTGCGACAGTACAAAATGAATGGGCGCCAATCACACTGCAAAGAATCGCATGCGATTTGAACAGGAATGCAGTGCGATTCCTGCCTGAATTACAAGCGATTTCACCCACCGCCCCTGTGTGTGTGTGTGTGTGTATAGAAAGGGATTAAAGTATCTAGTGGGCAGTTTAAAGAATGTTAGAATGTTAGAGTACATATCTGGCCACATGCAAAATAATCTACATAGGTGTCCTGGTCCGCCGATGGTAGCAAATCAGGGCCACTCTAGGTGCTCACAGGGGTGGAGGAGATGTAGAGGCGGTCCACCCATAAGCTGACATCACTTCCGCCCTATACCCATGGGGTCCCAGAACTTCTCCTCCACCCCTGGGAGCACCTCCAGTGGCCCTGATTTGCTATCATCGGCGGACCAGGACACCTATGTAAATTATTTAGCATGTGGCCAACAATGTACTTTGAGTTCTTTCTATACATACCAACACACACAAAGGAGCAGTGGGGGAAATCGCATGCGATTCGGACATTAATCGCATTGCATTTCTGTTCAAATCACATCCGATTCTTTGCAGTACGATTTGCGACACTTTTTTTTTCTATTGAAGCAAATCGCACCGCACCGTATCGGTACTCGCTATCGGCAAGTACTTGACCAAAAGTATCGGTACTCGTACTCACCAATAAAAAAATGGTATCGGTGCAACCCTAATTATTTCATATTTTGGTAAATTGAGGCACACTTGATGGACCACTTGATCTTTTTTTCTGCCATCACTCCTCTATGGTTCTGGTTCCTGCTTGAATGGCTACCCCTCTGCACAGTGAACACAGGGAGGCGCTCGCCCTGCCCCGGTGCCATTCAGAAAACACCTTGCATTTTTTTTAATGAATACAGGGTGTTCTTTAATGAACTGAAGTTCTAATTTTTGCCTCTTTCACTGATTCTTAAGAAATGTATAATCTAAAAAGAACTTTAAATACAGTGTGGAACCTCGGTCAGGTTTTTATTGCCGTCTATGCCTCCATTGGGAAAATTTACCCTAAATATAAGGTCCTGTTCACACTGTTGTGCTACATTACATGCGTTGGTGCGATGCACCTTCTCAGTGCACTTGTGTTGAAGCGCAGAATGGTGTGAATGGGCTGCACTGCTGAAAATACTGCATGCACCTTTTCTGGTGCATTTTGACGCAATATTTGGCCTAATTAAATGAATGGGGTGCCTTAATATAATGTATGTTAAGGCACAGCATAACACGTTAAGACGTGTGCAGTAATGATGTGGGACAATTTAAATGAAGCCTTGTGCTGGTTTCCTACCTATGTATTTTTCTTCTTGCTGCCTGTGTCCTAGCAACCAATGACATTGTGCAGACCAGGTCCCCAGCTCTCTAGCAACCAATGACATTGTGCAGACCAGGTCCCCAGCTTTCTAGCAACCAATGACATTGTGCAGACCAGGTCCCCAGCTTTCTAGCAACCAATGACATTGTGCAGACCAGGTCCCCAGCTTTCTAGCAACCAATGACATTGTGCAGACCAGGTCCCCAGCTTTCTAGCAACCAATGACATTGTGCAGACCAGGTCCCCAGCTTTCTAGCAACCAATGACATTGTGCAGACCAGGTCTCTAGCTCTCTAGCAACCAATGACATTGTGCAGACCAGGTCCCCAGCTTTCTAGCAACCAATGACATTGTGCAGACCAGGTCCCCAGCTTTCTAGCAACCAATGACATTGTGCAGACCAGGTCCCCAGCTTTCTAGCAACCAATGACATTGTGCAGACCAGGTCTCTAGCTCTCTAGCAACCAATGACATTGTGCAGACCAGGTCTCTAGCTCTCTAGCAACCAATGACACTGTGCAGTCCAGGTCCCCAGCTTTCTAGCAACCAATGACACTGTGCAGTCCAGGTCTCTAGCTCTCTAGCAACCAATGACACTGTGCAGTCCAGGTCCCCAGCTTTCTAGCAACCAATGACACTGTGCAGTCCAGGTCGCCAGCTTTCTAGCAACCAATGACACTGTGCAGACCAGGTCTCTAGCTCTCTAGCACCCAATGACATTGTGCAGTCCAGGTCGCCAGCTTTCTAGGAACCAATGACACTGTGCAGTCCAGGTCTCTAGCTCTCTAGCAACCAATGACACTGTGCAGTCCAGGTCCCCAGCTTTCTAGCAACCAATGACACTGTGCAGTCCAGGTCGCCAGCTTTCTAGCAACCAATGACATTGTGCAGACCAGGTCTCTAGCTCTCTAGCAACCAATGACACTGTGCAGTCCAGGTCGCCAGCTTTCTAGCAACCAATGACATTGTGCAGTCCAGGTCTCTAGCTCTCTAGCAACCAATGACACTGTGCAGTCCAGGTCGCCAGCTCTCTAGCAACCAATGACACTGTGCAGTCCAGGTTGCCAGCTCTCTAGCAACCAATGACATTGTGCAGACCAGGTCGCCAGCTTTCTAGCAACCAATGACATTGTGCAGACCAGGTCTCTAGCTCTCTAGCAACCAATGACACTGTGCAGTCCAGGTCGCCAGCTTTCTAGCAACCAATGACATTGTGCAGTCCAGGTCGACAGCTCTCTAGTAACCAATGACACTGTGCAGTCCAGGTCGCCAGCTTCCTAGCAACCAGTGATGGGGACATTAAAAATGTCTGTCTCAGACAGCATCCACCCCTGCACGGCCCTGCTATAAAATACAGATATGCTTTAGTGTAACCCTATTACAAACCTGGGCAACTCAAACCGAGTAGCTTCAGCAGTAACTTTTCCAATGAAGTCATGTTCAGCCCTACCCACACCCCTTGTCCTTCCACAAATATTAGTCCTTTATTGTGATGGTTGACCAATACAGAAGCTCAAAAAAGTGGTATGATCAAGCTTGGCCTTTTACAGAAAAAGTCGGAAATTTCCCTATTAACGTCAGCTGCCTCTATCTGTGGAACCACGGATCGTTTTGACAAACGTCTGCTTATGATCTCACTCATCACATCCTCTGCTGGAGCTGCCAAGCTATGTGACAGGTTTACTTTTTTATTACATTCTGTGTTCATAACAATGATTTCATTTTGACATAACGTGCAAATAAATATTAGTAAGAAATATAAAATGCTGTACTGTTATAACAGTAATTACCATAAGCAGATGTAAGCTCAGGTACTAAAATTTTCACATGAGGCTTTAACATACATTTTATATGCAAAAATGGGTTGAAATTGATGGGACTTTTTGTGTGTGAAATAATAGTAAACAACATTTACCTGAAAAAACTATTTTTATTGAACAATAGTCTAAAATATTTTCTCCATATAATCCTTAGTTACATAGCGGTATTATACTGGTGAATCCTGACATGTTTCACCTGTTAGGGCTTCTTCAGGTGATGAATTATTATACATTTTATATGCCTAATTTCATGTTGCTTTCCCGCACCTGGGGAGCAGCACACGGCACATACAGCTGCCATACAAGTGAATAGTTGTACGCGGCTGTACTCTTTTAAACGTACTTAAAACCCAGATACTTTCTTGCATTGCCATTTTCCCAAGGAAGCCAGTGCAAGCTAATGATGTGCAGTCAGAAATGCAGCACTAAGATGAAAAAAAGCATGAAAACACATAAAAGGATCAAGGGGAGCAGGAGAGGGGGGCTTCAGCACACTGTGATTGACAGCCTCAGCTGCATGTTTCCCTATGAGATTGTGTGTGTGTGTAGAGGGGTGTGTCTGTTCCCTCGACTCAGGTCTCAGGTTACACTCAGCTCTCCTCTCTGAGCTGTGTAATGTGTGATGTCAGATCCCTGCCCCCTGCATCTGAAAGCTTAAAAATGCTGTGTAAATTCTGCAAGCGGAACTTCAGTAATTTTTTCATCTTTCCATCTATTAAATCTTCTGCCCTTGTTGGTTTAACTTTGGATAGTAAAACATTTTTTTTCTGCCAGTAAATACCTTATACAGCCCACTTCCTGTTTCTTGTCTGGTCAATAGCCTAGGCTTATGACATCATGCACAGCTCTCTCTCTAACTGTCGTGAGAGTTTGCCAGGAAGGGAGGGGGGGATGAGTCATAAGAGGGCAAATGAGAGCTGCAGAGCTGGAGGTGTGCCTCTGTGTGTCTGTGTAAATCCAGGAAGTAAACAGGTAGCAGCTTCAGCTGCCCACAGTTAAAATAGATCCAGCCAGACTCAGTGGAGGGAGATTTCTGCAGCATATTTGGCAAGTACAGAATCACAGTATATATAAAATAATCTGCAAAGTGGTTGGAGGGAAGCTTCAGAATAGCAAAGATGTTTTTATTACAAATTATGTAAGCAGACTGCAGATCATCTTTAAAGTATAGCTAAAGTTAAATTGTTTATTTTAGTTTTGGGTAGAGTGAAGATGGATTAGAACACCTGTCATTTTGTATTGCTGCCTGTGTCCCTGTTATGGAGATACACCCCCCCCCCCCCCCTCTGTTTGTCCTGTTTACCATTATCGTTGAAAGTGAAACTAATAGAACATCCCACATTTTGGGTTGTCCCCAGAAAAGTAATAGAGGGGAAATCTTCCAATGAGGACACTGGTTCTGGAGACCTAGGGGTCCCCAAGAGATTCCTTTAATTTGCAGGGTTTTCCTCTCACTTCCTGTTTGACTATGGGACAGGAAGTGAATTTAAATCTCCCCAATGGGACAAAGATGGCAAACATAAACCGTAAAAAAAATATAACCCTCCCTTACTCTATCCAAAATAAAAAAAGTTGTGCCTATAGTTCTACTTTAATTGGTGTAGAGAAGAAAGGGGTTTCAGATAAACGAGTACAACTTATTTAGTAGGATTGCAGGAGGATCATCTGCAGCCAGTCCCTTCACTGGGTATATACAAGGGTTATAACTACTTTAAGATGTTCATAAGTTCCTCTTTAATCTCTTTGTAAAATGTTAAAGCTAAAAACCTGGGGCTGCACCAAACATGCCCCTGGTGGAGTGGAGGAAATAGGACTATCTCGGTACCCAAGGATTAGGCTAGGATTATCATTAAAATAACATTTTATTAATAAAGAGGCATAATTAAAATCATTTTGTACAAAGGGAAGATTATATACAATTGAAGGTTACATAAGTAAGTAGAAAATAGAATTGCGCTAAATAAGAAAGTTCATGAATTAAAAAGTCCACCAGGGCTTGCAACTATGAGCTTATTCACAAAGTCCATCCACTATCTTCAGCGTGCAAGTTCCACCACCAAATGATAAAGATGTCTCCTTACCAGATCTGCATGACCCCCCGGTACAGAGGATCCAAGAATGCCTATAACAACAGCCTGGATCTTTCTCCAAAACAAAGCTGTGCATCTATCTCCAGGGTGCCTCTTACCCGCTTGTAAAGATGTATGGATAGTTTTTATAAAAGATATAAAAGCTCCATATAGTGTAAAACCATAAACACATTTATTTGCATAAAAAATACATTGCACTTACAGCATCCGTATTCAAAGATAGCCTTAAGTCTGGTGTGTCCGCTGGCGCACATCCAGACAAACCCGTCCTTCTGGGACACGAATGAGAAAACACGAGGTGACGTCAGCGCGCCGCTCCGCTCCTGGAGGAAGCAGCTTAAAGCGGAGGTTCAGCGGAAATTATTTTTTTTAAAAGCCAGCAGCTACAAATACTGCAGCTTCTGACTTAAAAAAAAGACACTGTCCAGGTCGCCCGTGACGTCAGCAGCCCAAGCCGAGCTACCGCTCGGCTCTCAGCTTCCCCCGCCGCCATCCTCGGTGCGGGAATTGGAAAGTGAAGTGCTGCGGCTTCACTGCCCGGTTCCCTACGGCGCATGCGCGAGTCGCGATGCGCCGTCCTTACTGGCCCCGTTGTGTTCTGGGAGCCGAGTGTTTCCCAGAACACAACGGGAGGGTAACGCTAAGGAGCGGGAGTCTGCACCCGGAAGTATTGCAAATACCTGGTTTATACAGGTATCTGCACCCCCTCCCCCCTGAAAGGTGCCAAATGTGACACCGGAGGGGGGAGGGTTCCGAAAAGCGGAGGTTCACTGTTGTGGAGATTTTTATGGAGATGTATTTAATATGTATTGTCATAGTGTCACCCAGTGTTAGTACTTCCGCAACCCGCTCTAAAAGAGCTGATTGGGGTAGTCTGAGGCTGGTTGAATCCCGTCTGATAGGGGAAAACGTCTTGAGGTTGGAGTGTGATGTTTGCAGGGGGCGGATATGTCCACCAACGGGGGCCCTCTGTGCATTAGCATGGACGATCGTTAGGGAGGGGATATGCTCGCTCTGCAATGACATCATTGGTTATAGGCGGATGGGCGCTCTTGTCTCTGCTATGTCTGATCAACATTGGTTGGAATTCGTAGCGTGCGTCTGCAGATAGCCTCCCTCCCCCATTCAATAATAGTATAATCTTAATATGCGTTATTCTATGGAATAGCGCAGAATAAGAATTCCTATCAACGGTAACTTTAGCCATCCTACGTTATTGTATTCATGTATGACATCTCCTGTTGGAAGGAATGTCCAAGTATTGTCATTTTCCTGTGAGGAGGAAACATCCTGTGAGGTTCCCGCCCATGGGGGAGGGGATTGGTTGCTGCAGCCAATCACCTCCTGTGTGAGATCTTTTGAGTTTAATAAAAGCCTATGATTAGGCGTCGGCTAGTCAGTCTTTGCTGGAATGGCCTGATAAGAAGATAAGCTTTTGTAGTGCTGCCTTGCTTGGATGAATGATGGGACGAATGAACGGTGAGTGGATCTTTAGCAAACTTAACATAAAGATAGCATTATTCCAAAAAGATGAATCTAAAGTGTGTGCTTATAGAGCACAGGAATTATAGGCTGTGTGCTCTGTAAACAGCAGCCTGAAATTCCACAACATTCACTTTTGGGTGAACCTCCGCTTTAAGCCGCGAAACATGTAGAGGATTGTGTCAAGATCTACATTCCAGCACCCCTTATGACCTTTAGTTATTCACCGATCTTCTGAAACCTTTGTATGAACTATACATGGTTGTAACCTTCAATTGTATATAATCTTCCTTTTGTACAAAATGATTTTAATCATGCCTCTTTATTAATAAAATAATATTTTAATGATAATCCTAGCCTAATCCTTGGGTACAGAGATAGTCCTATTTCCTCCACTCCACCAGGGGCATGTTTGGGGCAGCCCCAGTTATTCCGCTTTAATATTCAGCTATTATGGAGGATGGTACCCGCCCCTATCATTAGACCAGAGTTTCTCAACCAGGGTTCCTCCAGAGGTTGCTAGGGGTTTCTTGAGCAAATGGCAATTTCTGCCTCTCAGGCCTCGTACACACGGCCGAGATTCTCGTCGAAAAAAACATGTCGTTTTTTGACGAGATTCTTGGACAAGAAAATTGTCCCGGCCGAGTGTACACACGCTCGATTCAAAGAACCCGCGGTTCTTTGAATGGAGCGTACGCGGTGACGTCATCGACTACGACGAGCATGCGCTCGTCACATTCGATGCCGTCGCCGCCATCTTGGTATACCCTACGTATGCCTAGGAAGCTACCGCGCATGCGTCAAATTCATTTCGAACATGCGCGGGCTTCCGGGAGGACAGGTAAGTGTACACACACTCACTTTTCTCGTCGAGAAACATGCCGACGAGAATCTCGACGAGAAAATAGAGAGCAGGTTCTCTATTTTCTCGTCAAGATACTTGTCGCTTTTCTTGACGAGAAACCATACACACGAACGAGTTTCTCAGCAAAAAATCTCTGCCAGCAAGTTTCTTGCTGGTTTTTGCCGAGAAACTCGTTCGTGTGTACGAGGCCTCAGATAAGTTCCTTCTGACACCATTGATCTTATTAGCTTTCTGTAAGGGGGTAATTCTTCCCAATGACCACAAGTGTAAGGACCATTCTTTCCACTGACCATCACACTAATGTATCATGAGTTGTAGATATAGTCATTTTTATCAGGGGTTCCCCGAGATTGAAAGGTTATTTCAAGGGTTCCTCTATGTTGAAAAGGTTGAGCAAGGCTGCCCTAGACTAACTAGATTGAGGCAATCCCTTATATTTCTTTGTAAAATGTATTGAATACGTTTAATAAAGACATGGCAGATTTGCATTAACAAGAAATATATTTATGCTTAAAGCGGAGTTCCACCCTAAAAATGAACTTTCTATTAACAGCTTGCCTTTAATGTAAAAAAAAAATAATAATTTTTTACTCACTTCTATCTGGCTGTTACTAGGCAGATTTCATAATCTGCCTAGTTCCTGGTCCTAGGTGGTTCAACTTCCTGTCCTAAGACCCCATTGCCTCCTGGGAAATGATGACACTCATTTCCCAGGAGTCTCTGGGCATTACTGTGCCTAAAAATCGCCCAGCATGCACCTCTCCCTGAAAACCAGGAAGAAAAAGGAACTGGGCTTCACATGCCCACACATATGATGGATACGGCCACAAAATGAGCTGGAGGATATAAGGCAAGTGTTTTGCAATGATTTCTGGAACGATTGGGGAGCTATTAATATGTTTTAGGGACTATTTAACGTGATTAATTTTAGCTTGCAAAAAAAAAAAAATGATGCCCGGAACCCCGCTTTAAAATACTCTGCAGTTGTGCACTGTTGGATATTATGGCACTTTATACAAAATAATAGGCAAACTCATTATTATTGAAAAAAACATGAACAGATAATAGGCTATTCCTAAAAAGATGGCGATGGTGCATGTTCCAGCGTTGTTATGCCCTGTCAGTCGCCGATAAGCACCGTCCTCCAGATGGAGCCTGGCAGGCAGATCTTCCTTGGATCAGGAGAGCAGTTTGTGGGGTCAGAGCTGCTGATCTCCAGTCTTGTTATTTCTTTTTTTAATCTCTGACAAGATGCAAATAGGAGTGATGTCACGGCGAGGAGACATGCATATGTAGGACGTCTGAGTGGGTCTCCGGTGGCTGAGATAATTTGTGTGACTCACAACATGCAGGCAGAAGCGTCTGCGAGGAAATGGAAAAAGCACATGCACAGCTTTACTCACATCGCTGGTTGGGAAAGGTCACCTGTGGATAGCAATAATTACACAGTGACAGGGAGGTGGGGATGAAAGCTCGGAGGACGCCAGATTTGCACAGGGCAACTACATGCAAAAACCAAGACAGATCGTCATTTGATGACTTATCGAAAATGGAAAAATGCTGGGAGGTCTAGGAAAACAAATTGAACATGTATCATTTACTTATATTTATTCAGGGCCAAGAAACCTCTTTGTTTTAGCATAGGGAGCGTATAGAGGGCAGACTGATGTTCCATGCATTTTTACGCCATACACTGGAACCAGTAGCGTAACTAGAACCTTCAGAGCCTCGGGGCAAGAAACCATAAAGGGCCCCCTCACTCCTGCCCAGGGCCCTTCATTCCGAGCCCTGTGGTGGAACACCAGGGCTGGGTCATAAGTGCGACATTTGTGACCCTGGTAGTTCTGCCACTGGTGTCAGTATTTTTTTTATTTTTTTTTATCATTTTTAAAAAAATATATATATTTTTTTATTACTTATTACAATTTATTTTTAGGAGCCCCCAACGTAAGCACTTAATTGTGTGAAACGCATTAACAGTTTCTGTGTATCCTTGTGCTGTCTGTCAGACATTTGTTAAATAAACCAATACTCTTCGATTTTATTTGAATTCTAATTTTTTTCTATTTGAAATTTGAATTTCGGAAAATGGTTATATTGTTATATTCTTTCTATTCTATTCTTTTCTATCGCTTATGCTTTTATTTTCTATTCTTTTTTATTCTATTTGAATTCAATTTTTTTTAAAATTCTATTCTATTCTTTTATTTTCAATTTTATTCTTTTCTATTCTATTCTTTTCTATTTTATTCAAATCTGAATTTTCTCTATTCGAAATTCAAGACGGTTATATTCTATTTTATTCTATTCTTTTTTTCTATTCCATTATATTCTTTTTTTTATTCTACTCTTTTCTATCCTATTCTTTTCTGTTGTATTCGTGTTCGAATTTATTCTATTTGAAATTATAATTTCGGAAGATGGTTATATTCTTTCTATTTTATTCTATTCAATTTTTTTATTGTATTGTATTCTATGCCTTTATTCCATATTATATTATTTTATATTCTATTCCTTTATTTTTTATTCCATATTATTTTCTTCGGAAATTCAAATGCGATTCAAAAACGATTAGAATTCAAAATTTTATACGAAAACTATTTGAATTTGAATTGCCCAAATTTTTGTTTCCTTATTTCGGATTTGTTTAAATTTGTTACTATTGTAAGATGTATCCTGTAATGTTCGGGGAACCAGCTAGATCGCAGGACACAGGCTTTTCAAACAAAAGGACGTTTATTTAAACTTAAATGGCTTCACAGCAGCAAAACAAAAGAAATGACAGTCTCACCGACTTGTAGAGTTTATAACTGCTGTCGCAGTTAAACAGTCCTTACTTGGTGTTGCAGGTAAGTTTCCCAGCTAGCAGGCTTCCATGCAGGCCACTGCCATGTACATTCACAGCTTCCCAGAGCTTTTCCCAGCCTCCACAGCTTTTGCAGTGTCCACCATTCACCATGCAGACTTCACTACACTCCTTCACCTACAACTTCCTGTCTCTCTTAAACCACTTCCTTGGACAGGTGTGTTAACCATTGCTGTTCCCTTAAAGGAACCACAGCCCAAACAGAGGGGAAATATAGCGTCCTTCCAGGACCCAGCCACGGCGTCCTGTACATATCCCCCCCCCGTGCCCCAACGCCAAGGAGGTGGAGGCAACAGTGGAGCTAAAACAATGGACTCGGGAGAGGGCATCTGCATTTTGATGCAGTCTCCCGGGCCTATGCTCCACTACAAATTTAAATTCCTGGAGCGCCAGGAACCAACGTGTAATTCTGGCATTAGTCCCTTTACCTTGCCTCATCCATGTTAAAGGGGCATGGTCAGAAATTAACCTAAACTTCCTTCCCAAGAGGTAATATCTGAGAGATTCCAGAGCCCACTTAATGGCCAGACATTCTCGTTCAACTATAGCGTAGTTTTTCTCCGCTGGTGTCAACTTCCTACTGAGGAAGACTACTGGGTGCTCCTCACTAGTGTTGAGCGGACCCGAACTGTAAAGTTCGGGTCCGTACCGAATTTTGGCGTTTTCCCGACCCCGGACCCGGACCCGGATTTTGCGCTAAAGTCCGGGTTCGGGTTCGGATTCGGGAATTTAATGGCACAGTTAGAAATGCTTCAGGGGCCAGCCAATCACCATTTGATTAGCTGGTGTGCCCTTAGAAGCCATCATAGCCATGCCTACTAATGGCATGGCTGTAATTGGTCAGTGCAACATGTGACCCAGCATGTGACCAGCTTCTATATAAGAAAGAGGCACACAGCACAGATCGTCACTCTGCTTTTAGACAGTGGGGAAAGGATCCTGGCTGCTGTTGCTGTGAGGGAGAGAATAGGAGTTAGTCCTGATTCTGAGATCTACTGATAGAAAAGATAGGGAGACAGTGTAGTGTAGTGTAGTGTAGGGGCAGGATCCTGTTTGTGCTTTCAGGGAGAGAGATTTAGATAGGAGTCCAGATTGAGAGATATAATAGCTCAGCGATCTGCATAGGTTTATCTGTTTGTGTTGCAAGCTCAGTGCACCAGCACTGCATTACGTTGAGTGATACACCTATTCCATACTGTGGCTGTATTGTGCTCTTGCTAAAAGACCTATTTTGGTCAGAAAAAAAAAAAAAAAAAAGGCACTTTATTGTGCTTTTGCTAAAAAGACCCATTTTTGGGCCCCCAAAAAAAAAAAAAGGCACTTTATTGTGCTGTTGCAAAAAAAAAAAACGGCACTTTGTTGTGCGCAAAAAAGACCTATTTTTGGGCAAAAAAAATATTTTGCAGTGTATATCTGTAGTTGTGTGAAATAAACAATTTCTATATATTTTTCTTGTACTATGCTATACTAAAAAAAAAAAAAAAAACTTTTTTTTGAATAGCATTCTCTGCAGCTGTGCGATTCAGCGGTTATATACTGTGGTTGTGTTGTGCTCTTTCAAAAAACGCCATTTAGGGCCACAGAAAATATTTTGCAGTGTGAAATACACATCTGGAGGTGTGTGTAAAAAAACTATTTATATATATTTTCCTTGTACTGTGCTATACTAAAAAAAACAACCTTTTTTTTTTGAATAGCATTTTCTGCAGTTCTGTAGCTGTGCGTTTCAGCCATTACGTACTGTGGGTGTGTTGTGGTCTTCCAAAAAACGCCATTTAGGGCAAGATCCTAAATTTGGAAAATATGAGGGGAAGGTCAAAGGGACGTGGTGGCCCCGGTCGTGGTGCTGCTGGTGGAGCTCCTGTTGCAGGGAGAGGACGTGGTGGATCTGTGCCAGCTACACGCACAAGTGAAACACCTTCCTCAGGTGCGAGTAGGCGACCGAGCCTGCGGCGGTATTTTGTCATGCCTAATGAGGCTGTACCAATGTTTAGGCCAGGACAAGTACAGGCGATAGTAGATTGGGTTTCTGACAGTGCCTCGGGTTCCTTCACATTGTCTCCCACCCACTCTTCTGCTGAAAGATCAGAGTTGGCACCTGAAGCCCATGTCCATCAGTCTTTCACCTCACCCCCTTGCAAATCAGCCAAGCAGTCTGAGCCCCAAATCATGCAGCAGTCTCTTCTGCTTTTCGATGACTCTGTTAGCAGGGTTTCCCAGGGCCATCCACCTAGCCCTGCCCCAGAAGTGGAAGAGATTGAGTGCACCGATGCCCAACCACTTATGTTTCATGATGGGTACATGGGAGGACCATCGCAGCACGTCTCGGATGATGACGAAACACAGGTGCCAACTGCTGCTGCTTTCGCAATTGTGCAGACAGACATGGAGGGCAGGGGTGAAGACTGGGTGGAAGATGATGTGGAGGACGATGAGGTCCTCGACCCCACATGGAATCAACGTTATGCAGGTGACCAGTGTAGTTCGGAGGAAGAGGCGGTGGTCGCACAGAGCCACCAGCACAGCAGAAGAGGGAGCAGGGTGCAAAAACGGAGCATTCGTCCCCTAGACAGTACATCTGCTACTGCCCAACGCAGCAAGGGACCGAGCACACCAAAGCCAGGTCCAAGGACTTCCCTAGCGTGGCAGTTCTTCACACAGTGTGTTGATGACAAGACACGAGTGGTTTGCACGCTGTGCAATCAGAGCCTGAAGCGAGGCATAAACGTTCTCAACCTGAGCACAAGCTGCATGACCAGGCATCTAAGTGCAAAGCACGAGCTGCAGTGGAGTAGACACCTCAGAAACCAAGAAAGGTCTCTGGCTCCTCCTGCTTCCTCTTCTGCTGCAGTCTCGGCCTCTTCATCCACCTCTGTAGTGACAGTGGCACCTGTCACCACGCAAACAGAGGATCTGCCAGCAACACTACCACCTGGGTCACCGACCATCTCCACAATGTCCCATGGAAGCGTTCAGCTCTCTATCTCCCAAACATTGGAGCGGAAGAGGAAGTACCCCCCTAGCCACCCGCGATCCCTGGTCCTGAATGCCAGCATTTCAAAATTCCTGGCCTTTGAAATGCTGTCATTCCGTCTGGTGGAGACGCAGAGTTTTAAAAGCCTGATGGCATTGGCTGTCCCGCAGTACGTCGTGCCCAGCCGCCACTACTTTTCCAGGCGAGCCATCCCTTCCCTGCACAACCAGGTGGGGGACAAAATCAGGTGTGCACTGCGCAACGCCATCTGTGGCAAGGTCCACCTAACTACGGATGCGTGGACCAGTAAGCATGGTCAGGGACGTTATATCTCCCTAACAGCACACTGGGTAAATGCAGTGGCTGCTGGGCCTGAGGCAGATAGCGGTTTGGCGCATGTCCTTCCACCACCGAGGATTGCAGGGCGCTTCAGTTTGCCTCCTGTTGCTAACTCCTCCTTCTCCGCTTCCTCATCCTCTACCGCCTCCTCATCCATTCAGCGTAACACCTTCACCACCAACTTCAGCACAGCCAGGGGTAAACGACAGCAGGCAGTTTTAAAACTTTCCTGTTTGGGGGAAAATCCCCACACCGCGCAGGAGTTGTGGAGGGACATGGAACAACAGACCGATGAGTGGTTGCTGTCAGTGAGCCTCAAGCCCGGCCTGGTGGTGTGCGATAATGGGCGAAATCTCGTAGCAGCTCTGGGTCTAGCCGGTTTGACGCACATCCCTTGCCTGGCGCATGTGCTGAACTTGGTGGTCCAGAGGTTCCTTAAAAATTACCCCAATATGCCAGAGCTGCTGCAGAAAGTGCGGGCTGTGTGTGCGCACTTTCGGCGTTCTCACCCTGCTGCTGCTCGCCTGTCAGCGCTGCAGCGTAACTTCGGCCTTCCAGCTCACCGCCTCATATGTGACGTGCCCACAAGGTGGAACTCCACCCTGCACATGCTGGCCAGACTGTGCGAGCAGCAGCAGGCAATAGTGGAGTTTCAGCTGCAGCAATCACGCGTGAGTCGCTCTGCGGAACAGCACCACTTCACCACCAATAACTGGGCCTCCATGCGAGACCTGTGTGCCTTGTTGCGCTGTTTCGAGTACTCCACCAACATGGCCAGTGCCAATGACGCCGTTCTCAGCGTTACTATCCCAGTTCTATGCCTCCTTGAAAAAACGCTTCGTGCGATGATGGAAGAGGATGTGGCACAGGAGGATGAGGAGGAGGAGGAGGAAGCGGGATCATTTCAAAGGCTTTCAGGGCAGTCTTTCACAAGTGGCTACGAGGGTGGGTTCCTGCACCAACAAACGCCAGGTACACAATTGTCCGGCAGAAAGGGCACAGTTCTGGAGGATGACGAGGTGGAGGAGGAGATGGAGGAGGAGGAGGAGGAGGAGCCATGTTCACAGCAGGGTGGCACTTAGACCAGCTCGTGGCCATTACTGGTGCGTGGCTGGGGGGATACAGAGGACACAGACGATACACCTCCCACAGAGGGCAGCTTTTCTTTGCCTCTGGGCAGCCTGGCACACATGAGCGATTACATGCTGCAGTGTTTCCGCAACGACAGCCGAGTTGCCCACATTTTAACTGGTGCTGATTACTGGGTGGCCACCCTGCTGGATCCCCGTTACAAGGACAACGTACCGTCCTTAATTCCCTCACTGGAGCGGGATCGTAAGATGCGCGAGTACAAGCGCACGCTGGTAGATGCGCTGCTGGTGGCATTCCCACCTGACAGCGGGCGTACGGTGGAAGCACAAGGCGAAGGCAGAGGAGGAGGAAGAGGTCGCCAACGCAGCCGGGGCACCGGCAGCACCTCAGAAGGCAGGGTTAGCATGGCCGAAATGTGGAAAAGCTTTGTCAGCACGCCACAACAACCAGCACCACCAGCTGAGATGGAATGTCTTAGCAGGAGGCAGCATTTCACCAACATGGTTGAGCAGTATGTGTCCACAGGCCTACACGTACTGGATGACGGGTCTGCCCCCTTTAACTTCTGGGTCTCCAAATTGGGCACATGGCCTGAGCTTGCCGTTTATGCCTTGGAGGTGCTGGCCTGCCCTGCAGCCAGTGTATTATCTGAACGTGTATTTAGCACGGCAGGGGGCGTTATCACAGACAAGCGCAGCCGCCTGTCCAGAGCCAATGTGGACAAGCTCACGTTCATTAAAATGAACCAGGCATGGATCCCACAGGACTTGTCCGTACCTTGTGCAGAATAGACATGTATACCGGTGTTGTGACAAAAACTGTCCGGCCATCGGATTGTGCCCGGCCCGTACTGCGCAGGCGCAGCGCTTGCGCAGTACAGAGGACAAGGAGATTCACAAAATCTCCGAAGATGAACGGCGCCTGCGCTGTGAGTGCAGGTTCAAGCCCCACCATCCAAGAGGACATACGGTAGCACATAGTAACAGGGCCCCTCACGGGCTCGCTTCGATCGCGGCCTTGCTTGGCTCGGCTTGAACCACGGATGGTGTGGCCTTCACCTGAACTCAACACGCAGGCGCCGTTAGTCTTGGGAGATTTTTTAAATCCCCTTGTCCTACATACTCAGCAAGCGCAGTACAGGGCGGACACTATTCGACAGGGGACAGAATTCGACACATCACCGGCCTTACCCAGCCATTGTTGTATTTTTGAACCAGTGTTGGCTACCTCGTCCTCCTCCACCGCCGCTTCCACCTACACAGCCACATCCACCGCCACCTCAACCTCCTACTCCATATGGACCTCGTCCTGCTAGGCCAAGATTAAAATTTTTATTGTATTTTTTTGTAGCGCACAGATCCTTTCCCCCTTACCTGCCTTTATGTTGTTGGCTCTTCGCAGGAGGGAGAAAGGCACACCGCACTACCAGCCCGTATCATCCTATATAAAGAGGTTGAGCGGTGTACTTGACGGGCCGTGTCCACAGCCGGAGTCAAAACTCCTCCAGAGGATGATTCTCACCTCTACTGTAGGTAGAGGCAAGTCCTTTAATTGCCAGTAAAGTCAATGTCCACACCAGCTGAAACTCCAACTCTTATTCTCTCATGGCAAAATAAACTCTACTCAGATAGAAAAGGTTAGAGCAAAGAAACAGGACAGCTTAAGGTGTGGAGGAGGTCCAGGCACAAACGTAGCACATTCACTTCACTGCTTAGGTTTCTCAAACAGTTTTTGGCGCACGGTCTCTGCCACAGACATTGAGGTTGGTCTCTGCCACAGACCGGGTGTACAAGGCCCCTGCCACGGGCCTGGAGAACTTTGGTCTCAGCCACAGACCAGGGTGTATAAGGCCCCTGCCACGGGCCGGTTGAATAAGGCCTCTGATACAGTCAAGGTGACCTTGAGCTTCTCCTTCTACGAACCTAGCCCATATCAAGGGGAAGACATCTCTCCAGGGAGTCAACAGACCATTCCTTCACCGTGACTCCTGCATCGGTCCATCAGAATGATCCTCCCTTCCCTGGAACAGGGTCCCCTACACGAGGCGGCTCTGGACTCCAGGCTTTACTCCCGCCCCTAGGCCTCCATACCCAGGGCAGCAAGAACTCCAGGATAGTACCTCACCCCGGGCTAAAGGTGCCCGAGATGGAACAGGAACACATGCACCCAGGCCGAAGGCACCTGGGCGCGGACCCCACTGGACATCAGCCCCCAGGCCAAAGGTCTGCCCCTTTTATATGCTCTCCCGGCATGCACAGCAGGTTCCCCGCCCCGCTGTACTACTGCCAAGAGGGGACACAAAAGGCGCCACCTGTAGGCCGCAGGGAACTGCACACCAATACTGTCCCCCGAGGACAAAATGGTCCATGAATCCTACAGAATTAGGGTATTTGAGCCTATTTACCACTCAAACACTTTCCTTAAATTTAGCACCCCGCTACATTTTTATTTCAAAGTATTTTATTTTCCCACTAGCTTATCCATTAAATTAAATAATTTATTCCAGAAAGGGCGTATTCTGGGGCATTCCCACCATATGTGTGGCATTGTGCCGTTGAGTTTCTGAGGTTCTTAATGACTTCCTGTACCTCTTCTGCTGAAAAGGGGGCCTCCAGCATATTTTTTTATTTTTAAATTTTTTTTATGTTCTTTTAAGTTATTTCCTATCCACATTTGTTTGCAGAGCACTTGCCATGTTCTTAACAACATTTTGCTGCCATTTGCAGCCCTCTAGCCCTTTCCATTACTTTTTTA
Source organism: Rana muscosa (assembly GCA_029206835.1). Lineage (NCBI taxonomy): Eukaryota > Metazoa > Chordata > Amphibia > Anura > Ranidae > Rana > Rana muscosa. The sequence goes on from CM055120.1 coordinate 48,567,275, forward strand.
GAGCCTTTTTAGTCGTCAGAAGTCCGGGTCCCCATTGACTTCAATGGGGTCCGGGTCCGGGTTCGGGTTAAAGTTCGGTCCCGAATCCGAACTTTTTTCCGAAGTTCGGCCGAACCCGCCGGACCCGAATATCCAGCTACCCGCTCAACACTACTCCTCACCATGAACAACCTGTGACAACACAGCTCCCAATCCTACATCGGAAGCATCAGTCTGGACAACAAACTCGTTTGAAAAATTGGGTGCTATCAGGACAGGGTGTTGGCACAGTGCTGACTTGAGCTCCAAAAAAGCCTTTTCAGCATCTGCATTCCATTCCACCATGACCGATTTCCGTCCCTTAGTCAGATCGGTCAATGGAGCCGCCAATGTGGCAAAGTTGGGTACGAATCTCCTGTAGTATCCCACCATGCCCAGGAATGCACATACCTGCTTTTTTGTGAGAGGGCGGGGCCAATTCTGTATAGCCTCTACCTTGTTAACCTGAGGTTTCACCACCCCTCTACCTACAATATAGCCCAGGTATTTCACCTCCTCCATTCCCAAAGCACATTTTTCAGGGTTTATTGTAAACCCCTCCTTCCAAAGAGAGTCCAGTACTGCCTGGACTTTGGGCAAGTGTGATTCCCAGTCTCTGCTAAAAATGACTATGTCGTCCAAGTACACTGAAGCATACTCCCGGTGAGGTCGTAAAATCCTATCCATTGCTCGCTGGAAAGTGGCTGGAGCAGTTTGTAGTCCAAAAGGCATTCTTTTGTACTGAAAACTCCCCTCTGGGGTAGAAAAAGCAGTTTTCTCTCTAGCAGCCTTAGTCAACGGGATTTGCCAATACCCCTTGGTAAGGTCTAATGTTGTAATATACCTGGCTGGACCTAGTCTCTCAATAAGCTCATCTACCCGGGGCATGGGGTAGGCATCAAACCGTGAAACCTCATTAAGTTTCCGGAAATCATTGCAGAATCGCAGAGTCCCGTTGGACTTTGGTACCAACACAATTGGGCTCGACCACTCACTCTGCGACTCTTCAATGATCTCCAGGTCCAGCATCTTCTTCACTTCCTCTGAAACGGCCTTCCTTTGAGCCTCTGGGATGCAGTAGGGCCGGACAAAAACTTTGACTCCAGGTTCCGTGATAATATCATGTTCTATAACACTAGTTAGCCCTGGCAAGTCTGAAAGCTTTTCTTTATTTCTCTGCAAGAACTCCTTTGCCTGCTGACTTTGGATTTTAGACAGGGTACTTGCTACTTGGACACTCTCCACCCCAACCTGAGGCTCAAGTCTTGCACTAGCCAGGGAGGTCACCGGTTCCCTGTCTGTCCAGGGCTTTAACAAGTTGACATGATATATCTGATACGGTTTCCTCTTGCCTGGCTGGTGGACTCTATAATTTACCTCTCCCACTTTTTCCACAACTTCAAAGGGACCTTGCCATCTGGCCAAGAATTTACTTTCCACAGTGGGAATTAGCACCGCTACTCGATCCCCCACTTGGAAGTGCCTTATTTTAGCAGCCCTGTTATAGACCCGTCGTTGAGCCTCCTGGGCTTTTTTTCAAATGCTCTTTGACTAGTGGCATCACAGTTTGGATCCTTTCCTGCATTTGGGAGACATATTCAAGAACACTCTTATGCTGAACAGGTTCACTTTCCCATTCCTCTTTAATAAAGTCAAGTAGTCCGCGAGGTCTCCGCCCATATACCAACTCAAAGGGCGAAAACCCAGTGGAGGCCTGGGGCACTTCCCTGATAGCAAACAGGAGAGCTGGTAACAGGCAGTCCCAGTCTTTCCCATCCCTTTGTACCACTCTCTTTAGCATAGACTTAAGGGTCTTGTTAAAGCGTTCCACTAACCCGTCCGTTTGGGGATGGTAGACCGATGTGCGCAGCTGTTTAATCCGGAACAGCTTGCACACATCGGCCATAACTCTCGACATAAATGGGGTGCCCTGGTCTGTGAGTATTTCCTTGGGAAAACCCGTCCGTGTAAACAACTGGAATAATTCCCGGGCAATAGCCTTAGAGGAGGTATTCCGCAGTGGAAGCGCCTCAGGATATCGGGTGGCATAGTCAAGAATCACCAATATGTAGGAGTAACCTCGAGCCGACTTTACCAAGGGACCCACTATATCCATGGCTATCCTCTCGAATGGGACCTCAATTATGGGCAGAGGGACCAAAGGGCTCCGGAAGTGGGTCACCGGAGCGGTCAACTGACAGGTGGGACAAGAGGCACAGTATTTCTTTACCTCTGCTTTCAGACCTGGCCAGTAAAACCGGTCGGTGATCCGTGCTTCCGTCTTCTCAACTCCCAGGTGTCCCCCTAACACATCATCATGGGCCAGGTCCACAACCTTTCGTCTATATTGTTGGGGTACCAACAATTGTTCTACCACATTTTCCCTCACCTTGGTAACCCGATACAATAACTCATTATACATTGCGAAGTGTGGCCACCGCTCATTTGGACCTGGCTCTTGGGGAACCCCATTTACTACTACAACTTGTTCCCGTGCACGGGACAAAGTGAGGTCCTGCATCTGAGCAGTACCAAACGCCCCCTGGGGAACACTCAAATCTGGCAGGGCAGGGGTAGAGGCCACTTCCTCGTCCTCTTCCCCCAGCATTACCTGAAGTGGGGAAGATCCTCCCCCCTCAGTGTTTTGGTAGGTCTGTGGACCACATGTCTTGACATTATCAACAGTATCAGCTCTACTTTCATCACCATTAACCCAACCATTAGCAATTTCATCATTTGGATCCACATTAAGAACATTTGGCAGTTCAGGGTTATTCCTCTCAGCAGCAGGAACAGGGAGGCTAGTTTCTCCCCAATCTCTGAACTGTTCTCCTTGTTCCCACAGTTTTGTAAACAACGGACAGTCTCGTCCTATTATAACATCATGTACCAAGTTCTTTACCACCCCCACCTCTTGAGTACCAGTGCCACATGCTGAGGAGATGGTCACCGAGCTGAGAGGGTACTCTCTAGTGTCCCCGTGAATGCACACCACCCGTAAGGTTTTTCTTACCGGACCGATCTTCCCAATTACTCTAGGATGAACCAGGGTTACCATGCTTCCAGAGTCCAACAAAGCCCGGGCAGGGAGGTGGTTCACGTGGACTTCACACTCAAATTTTTCCTCACCCAGGTCGAGCTGTGTGGTGCATACTTTATGGGCATAAAAAGACCCCCTCCGAAGAACCCTGCATTCCATGGGCTCCTCTTGCAGTGGGCAGTGTGCCCGGGTATGACCCCAGGAATGACATCGCCAACATTGTACATCCCCTCCTCTCCGAACAGGAACAGAACGCTGAGGGGGTACCGGGAATGACTCTTGACCTTCCGGGGTGTTTGCTCCAGGACTCCTTGGAACATCCTTTCGAAGGGCAGCAGTTGGTCGAACAGGCCGTGGTAGACTGGGGCCTATGCGCTTGGTAGGTCCGAGCAGGTCCTTCACCACTGTATATCGTTCCACCATCTCGACAAGGAGGTTTGCTGTTTTGGGGTCTCCATGGCTGACCCACCGTTGAAGGTCGTCTGGCAGGGATCGCAGGTATCGGTCCAGCACAACCCGTTCCACGATTTGGGGGCCCGACAACACCTCAGGCTGCAGCCATTTTTTTACCAGTTGCACCAGGTCATGCATTTGAGACCGGGGTGGCCGATCTGGACGATACTTCCATTGGTGTACTCGTTGGGCCCGAACGGCCGTAGTCACCCCCAGACGAGCCAGAATTTCTGCTTTTATCTTTGGATAGTCTTTAGCATCATCGGGTGGCAAGTCAAAGTAGGCTTTTTGAGGATCTCCGGTGAGAAAAGGAGCAATGAGGCCGGCCCACTGGTCCTGAGGCCACCCTTCTCTCTCTGCCGTCCTCTCAAATGTAGCAAGAAATGCCTCTACATCATCGCTCAGGGACAATTTCTGCAAAAAATGGCTTGCCCTCACAGTCACCTGGTTGCCAGGGGCAATAGCCACTTGTTCCTGAGACAGCTTCTGTACTGCTTCCTTTAAGACAGTAACCTGCGCCTGCATAACCCCTTGCTGGGTCGCTTGCTGGGCTGCCAACTGGGCCACCAAAACTCGAGTATTTTCTTGCTGCAGAGCCAGCGCCTCTTTGTGGTGATTTTGTTGTACCTCCAGCTGGGTTGCTAAGCGCTGATTAGCTTCCTCATGGCGAGTCTGCGCTTGCATATTAGCCAGGGACAGCTGTTTAATTAGCTCCTCCATTGTTTCAGATTTCAATGTTTGTGCAGCTTTAACCCAGGACATAAATCCAATGTACTGTCCCTTTAACTGTTCAAATGCAAAGATAAAAAAAATAAAGTTTTTTTTTTTTTTTTAATTTTCTTTCTTCTTATGCCTGTTATTCTGTCCTGCCCGCATTCGAGCACCAGTGTAATGTTCGGGGAACCAGCTAGATCGCAGGACACAGGCTTTTCAAACAAAAGGACGTTTATTTAAACTTAAATGGCTTCACAGCAGCAAAACAAAAGAAATGACAGTCTCACCGACTTGTAGAGTTTATAACTGCTGTCGCAGTTAAACAGTCCTTACTTGGTGTTGCAGGTAAGTTTCCCAGCTAGCAGGCTTCCATGCAGGCCACTGCCATGTACATTCACAGCTTCCCAGAGCTTTTCCCAGCCTCCACAGCTTTTGCAGTGTCCACCATTCACCATGCAGACTTCACTACACTCCTTTACCTACAACTTCCTGTCTCTCTTAAACCACTTCCTTGGACAGGTGTGTTAACCATTGCTGTTCCCTTAAAGGAACCACAGCCCAAACAGAGGGAAAATATAGCGTCCTTCCAGGACCCAGCCACGGCGTCCTGTACAATCCGAATTTCCGAATAACGAAAAATTGTCCCAACTTCAATTCGGAACGAATTGAACTGCACATGACTACTGAATGGTGGAATTTCTTTCCTCCCTAGGCAGCAACGTCAGAGCTAATCAATTCATAAAGGCTGCCATAAAGCATACAGGCAATGCTGGACTTTCTTAGTTCAATCTTATTTTATTAGGAGACCAAAAATTACAGACATAGTCTATGTAACAAAATATTACACGATTCTGTGGTATTTTTTCTACAGTCATTAAACTCTCCATCATGTTATCCTATGTGTCCATGCACACATAGGCTGTTATCAGCAGTTTTGGGCAGTGGCGTTTTTGAGCAGTAAAAAAAAAAAAAAAACTAGTGGGTTCTGAGAGACGTTTTTCAGCTGTAAAAACACTCTAACGCTGATATACGTTCAAAAACGTCACTCAGCAGCGTTTTTTAACGTTTTTGATCCACTGAAAAAACATAACCGCTAATAAACGCAAAAAAACGCAAAAAAACGCTATTGCAAAAACGTTGAAAAACTCACTGCAAAACTACTGGTGTTTTTTTAACGTTGTTTTAACGTCCAGTGTTCATGAGGCCTTAAAGCGGAGTTCCACCCAAAAGTGGAATTTCCACTTTAACCACTTCAGCCCCGGACCATTTTGACTGGTTAAAGACCAGGCCACTTTTTGTGATTCAGCACTGCGTCGCTTTAACTGACAATTGCGCGGTCGTGCGATGTGGCTCCCAAACAAAATTGACGTCCTTTTTTCCCCACAAATAGAGATTTATTTTGGTGTTATTTGATCACCTATGCGATTTTTATTTTTTGCGCTATAAACTAAAATAGTGCTATAATAAATATCCCCAAAAAAATATATAAAACAACTTATTTTTTTCAGTTTAGGCCGATACGTATTCTTCTACATATTTTTGGTAAAAAAATTGCAATAAGCGTTTATTGATTGGTTTGCGCAAAAGTTATAGCGTTTACAAAATAGGGGATAGTTTTATGGCATTTTAATTAATTTTTTTTTTTTACTATTAATGGTGGCGATCAGTGATTTTTTTGGTGACTGCAACATTATGGCAGACACATCGGACACTTTTGACACATTTTTGGGACCATTGTCATTTTTCCAGCGATCAGTGCTATAAAAATGCACTGATTACTGTGAAAATGACACTGGCAGTGAAGGGGTTAACCACTAGGTGGCGCTGTAGGGGTTAAGTGTTCCCTGCATAGTGTTTCTTACTGTGTGTCACATGACACTGATCTTCGCTCCGAGTACACGGAGCGGAGATCCGTGTCATTGTCACTAGGCAGAGCGGGGAGATGCTTGTTTACACAAGCATCTCCCTGCTCTATACCTCCGTGAGACGATCGCGGGGATCCCCGCGGTGATCGAGTCCGCGGGACCTGCGGTCCGACTCAGGGAAGGCGGCAGGGTCCCGAGCGTGCTGCCGGCGGCGCGCAGGCGACCACACGTCAGGCATTTAAAGGGCAACGTACAGGTACGTGATTGTGCCTGTCCGTGCCATTCTGCCGACGTATAAGTACAGGAGGCCACATTTGACATGTAATTTTTTTTGGGGGGGGAGTGGGTTCTTCGTTTTGAAGGGGACTTCCTGTCTCACTTCCTCCTTGCACCTATGGGCCGCCTAGGCGACTCCTCCTCTCCCCCTAGGCGGCCCCTCCCTCTAGGCGATCTCCTGGGACACGTGACAGTTCCCAGAAGATCGCCTGTCCACTCCAAGAGCGCATCGTGACTCGCACATGCGCACATGCGCAGTGCACGCCCGGCCGTGAAGCCACAAGCTGTCACGGCCGGGTGCTCACAGTTCTAATGACGGCGCCACGGAGAGGAGGGGGAGATGAGCGGGCCTCCGTGCAGCCGCATCGCTGGACCATGGGACAGATGAGTGGCTGTTTATTAAAAGTCAGCAGCTACACTTTTTGTAGCTGCTGACTTTTAATAAACTAAAAAAAAACTCTAACTCTGCTTTAAACTGTGGCCCTTTGGGGGAATCCAGGAACATATACAAGTCCAGCAAGTTACCCACCGGTTCAGCACCTGCGGTGTCATACATTGTAGGTTCAGCTGCATTTTTTTGGGCTTCTACAAGTTTTTTTTAACCGAATTGTCCTCATATGGCCTCTCTTAGTAGTTACAAACAAGGAACAGAATCTATACATGGCAACTGTCACACATTTCTGACAGCCGTACGATGCAGGATAGACATAATTAAACGGAATCAATGCTCAGAGAGAAGCAAAGGATTCTGGGTGAGAGAAATGATAATCATTGCCGCTCTTCATTGCGATATGCTGTGATGCATGACACAGACTAGAAATAACTAAAAGGAGTGCAGGTACATGGCATTTCCTTTGAAGTGTTTCATAGACTGAACACAAGGTTAAAAATAACAAGTGTTCCTTCAGTAGCGGAATCTTGAGATCTCTCAGCAAACGTATATCTGCGATGCACAGCTCGTGTTAATGTGCTTCTTGTTAGCTGACACTGATTTGCAATCAGGTTTGCCATTAAACTATTACTTTAACACAATGTTTTTCAATGTTTTTTTTCAATCAAGGCACCTTTTAGAACTGCGCACAATCCTGGGGCACACCAGTCTGAGGGCTCGTTCACACAAGGAGGTGCGTCCGAGCGCTTTTTTGCATGTTCCCGCATGTTGAGTTTTTTTATTTTTATTAGGCTGCTTGTGAAATACGCTGGCGAAGGTGCTGGCATGATTCTTAAAATGAGCCCCACCAAAATGCATGGTACTGCGGTACCATGCGTTTTACTGGGCGCAAACATACATGCAATAGGTGGCTGCGTGAGGGTGCCATTAAGAATTGCATTTTTGTGTAGTGGGGGAAAATGCTAAATTTCACACGTGTTGCCACATTGCACCTGGTGTGAAAAGGCCCTAAAATGTAGTTTGCAGGGCAGATTTAAGTGGTCAGTAGGTTGTAAAATCCCTAAATCCACCCTGCTAGCACAAATCCCCTTCCGAGTACAAATCCCCCCTCTAGCACAAATCCCCCCCAATCCTAAATCCCCCAGCACTAAATCTCCCCTCCTAGCGCAAACCCCCCTCCAAAATTCCCTTTCCTAGCACAAATCCCCCCCCCCCATCCTAAAGCCCCCCTCTTTGCCCTTGCCACAGCTAAAATACACACAGCCCGGAACTGACTGATCATTATACTGTAGATTTCCACTATTAAATTCTGTGTACAAGTCGATTTTGCTGCACTATTGTGTCTGTTCATACCAAACTTTGTTTCTTTTTCAATAAAAGTATTGAAATATAAATTCTGTGTACAAAGGAGCGGAAGCGATCACATCTGGTATCCTCCCAGCTCTCTCCTCCTCTATGTGGTTCTCATACGTTTGCCGGCAAAACCGAAAGCTGTGCAAGCTGCCCGACCTGCCCTTAGCAACCAATGACATCATTGTATGGTTAAGACATCAGCTGGCGGCTTGCATAGCTTTCAGTTTTGCCGGCAAAGATACAGAGAACAACATAGAGGAGGGGAGAGCCGGGAGGGAAAGAAGAGGCTCCTAAATGGCGTAACCGGGTCCGTATGAAACAGTGGCTCGGTCCGCCATTTAGTGATACCTGGTATAAGGCATGGAATAAAGAGTATTGAAGTGGCGGGAGGATGCCAGGGTATAAAAGTCAGAGGTAGGAGGCATGGAACAAGAAGTATAGAAGAGGAAGGTAGAAGGTGGGTAATGTGGAAGAGGGAGTTATGACACATGAAACCAAGAATGAAAGTGGGAGGTGGAACTTTGGGAGTGGGAGGAAGGAGACACGGAAAAGGGGTATGGAAAAAGGATGTGCTGCAGAAGCTAAAGAGTGGTGAATAGGAAGGGAGGAGACACGGATTATGAAAGAGGGAGGTAGGAGCATGGAACAAAGGAGTATGAAAGAGGTAGGTAGGAGACATAGAACAAGAACTATGAAAGATGGAGTTAGGAGACATGGAACAAGGAATATGAAAGAGGGAGGTTGGGGACATGGAACAAGAAGTATAAAAAAGGGAGGTAGGAGACATGGAACAAGGCATAAGAAAGAGGGAGGTAGGAGACATGGAACAAGGCATAAGAAAGAGGGAGGTAGGAGACATGGAACAAGAACAATGAAAGAGGGAAGTTGGAGACGTGGAAAAAAGTATGAAAGAGGTAGGTAAGAGACATGGAACAAGAAGTATAAAAAAGGGAGGTAGGAGACATGGAACAAGGAATATGAAAGAGGGAAGTAGAAAACATGGAACAAGGAGTATGAAAGAGGGAAGTAGGAGACATGGAATATGAAAGAGGGAAGTAGGAGAAATGGGAGACATGGAGAGAAGTGGGAGACATGGAACAAAAAGTATGAAAGAAGGAGGTAGGAGACATGGAACAAGAAGTATGAAAAAGGGAAGTAGGAGACATGGAACAAGAAGTATGAAAGAGGAAAGTAGAAGACATGGAACAAGAAGTATGAAAGAAGGAGGTAGGAGACATGGAGCAAGGAGTATGAAAGAAGGAGGTAGGAGACATGGAACAAGAACAATGAAAGAGGGAAGTTGGAGACGTGGAAAAAAGTATGAAAGAGGTAGGTAAGAGACATGGAACAAGAAGTATAAAAAAGGGAGGTAGGAGACATGGAACAAGGAATATGAAAGAGGGAAGTAGAAAACATGGAACAAGGAGTATGAAAGAGGGAAGTAGGAGACATGGAATATGAAAGAGGGAAGTAGGAGAAATGGGAGACATGGAGAGAAGTGGGAGACATGGAACAAAAAGTATGAAAGAAGGAGGTAGGAGACATGGAACAAGAAGTATGAAAAAGGGAAGTAGGAGACATGGAACAAGAAGTATGAAAGAGGAAAGTAGAAGACATGGAACAAGAAGTATGAAAGAAGGAGGTAGGAGACATGGAGCAAGGAGTATGAAAGAAGGAGGTAGGAGACATGGAACAAAAAGTATGAAAGAGAGAAGTAGGAGACATAGAGCAAGGAGTATTAAAGAGGGAAATAGGAGACATGGAACAAGGAGTATGAAATGGGGAAGTAGGAGACATGGAACAAGGAGTATGAAATGTGGAAGTAGGAGACATGGAACAAGGAGTATGAAATGGGGAAGTAGGAGACATGGAACAAGGAGTATGAAATGTGGAAGTAGGAGACATGGAACAAGGAGTATGAAATGGGGAAATAGGAGACATGGAACAAGGAGTATGAAATGGGGAAGTAGGAGACATGGAACAAGGAGTATGAAATGTGGAAGTAGGAGACATGGAACAAGGAGTATGAAATGGGGAAGTAGGAGACATGGAACAAGGAGTATGAAATGGGGAAGTAGGAGACATGGAACAAGGAGTATGAAATGTGGAAGTAGGAGACATGGAACAAGGAGTATGAAATGTGGAAGTAGGAGACATGGAACAAGGAGTATGAAATGGGAAGTAGGAGACATGGAACAAGGAGTATGAAATGGGGAAGTAGGAGACATGGAACAAGGAGTATGAAATGGGGAAGTAGGAGACATGGAACAAGGAGTATGAAATGGGGAAGTAGGAGACATGGAACAAGGAGTATGAAATGTGGAAGTAGGAGACATGGAACAAGGAGTATGAAATGTGGAAGTAGGAGACATGGAACAAGGAGTATGAAATGGGAAGTAGGAGACATGGAACAAGGAGTATGAAATGGGGAAGTAGGAGACATGGAACAAGGAGTATGAAATGGGGAAGTAGGAGACATGGAACAAGGAGTATGAAATGGGGAAGTAGGAGACATGGAACAAGGAGTATGAAATGTGGAAGTAGGAGACATGGAACAAGGAGTATGAAATGTGGAAGTAGGAGACATGGAACAAGGAGTATGAAATGGGAAGTAGGAGACATGGAACAAGGAGTATGAAATGGGGAAGTAGGAGACATGGAACAAGGAGTATGAAATGGGGAAGTAGGAGACATGGAACAAGGAGTATGAAATGTGGAAGTAGGAGACATGGAACAAGGAGTATGAAATGTGGAAGTAGGAGACATGGAACAAGGAGTATGAAATGGGAAGTAGGAGACATGGAACAAGGAGTATGAAATGGAAAGTAGGAGACATGGAACAAGGAGTATGGAAGAGAGGTACTGTTAACAATGTAACAGATTTTCTCCCAGACACACTGCATTGGATAAACACACAATAAACAAAAACAAAGAATTCTCCAGAATATGCCGTGGAACCTCAGCACAGAGGATTTAGCAGAACTTTTTCCATACACTAAATCTCTAATTTAACATGGAGCCAGGCAAAGCTAAAACCTATTGTACCCAAAGGGGCCCTGGCATTTGAGTGTGTATGCGAGGCAGCCTGCAGTTGTCATAAAAATAATAGCTTTTCAGTACAATTTTGCTGCTTAGCTTACCGCTGAGTATCCAAGCCCCTTTTTCCAGCTCGCTCTGAATATGGTATTGCGGGCCTGTCGCCAAGAGGAAGCGAGACACAAGATTGTTTCCTCCCATTCTTTATTTTGTTACATACGTGCGTGTAATCCCACTGAACAAGCCGCTAATTGATTTATCTCGTGCCATACCCCATTAATAATTAGTCAGGTTGCTGTCGACATGTTGTAATACAAGCACTGCAAATGGACTTGCACCGCGAGTAGACGAAGGTTCACTCCGGGATACGGCACGTGACGGCATTAGAACTACAAAGGCTTCGCTTTTTGTGACACATGCGATTTTTGTGATTCATTTGCATCCGTATTGTGCGGTTTGGGGATAATTTGGAAATGTTCAGTGACTCCGTCTCCAGCTCTGCTCAGCCGCTCGGGTCTTTTGTTCCCGAAATCACATTATCTTATTTGCTTCCAGCAAAAATGTACTTGCAACATTGTTTAAATTGACTCTTTTGGCACTTTTTTTTCATAAAATAATGATTTCGCTCGGCATGGGAACTGCATGCAGAATTTTCACTGTGTCAGGAAGTTTCTGGCTATTTTGTAACCTAGTTTATTATTGAGGGATTAGAACTTTTAATGGAATTGAGAGATGGGCTTTAATCGTGAACTGTAGGGAAAAGGGTTTGGACCCTGATGGTGTAAATGACAAATCTATTCACTCACCGGCCACTTTATTAGGTACACCTTGCTAGTACCGGGTTGGACCCACTTTTCCCTTCAGAACTGCCTTCATTCTTCGTGGCATAGATTCAACAAGTTGTTGGAAACATTCCTCAGAGATTTTGGTCCATAGTGACATGATAGCATCACGCAGTTGCTGCAGATTTGTCGTCTGCACATCCATGATGCAAATCTCCCGTTGCAGCACATCCCAAAGCAGTGGCGGCTGGTGTTTTTTTTGGGGGGGGTTGGCAAACAACCACCCACCCCGGGCATCCGCCCCCACCTGCTTTATGCCAGTCGGTCCGGCACTTACCCCATCTAGGTGGCTGGCTGCGGGCGGCAGCTCCGGTGTTCTCTGCTCCAACATGGGGGACACGATCTAGGTGGCGGGCTGCGGCGCCGTGCATCTCCTCTCTCCTCCTCCTAGGTGATAGGCATCCAATAGGATCGCCTGACATTTTGGCTAATCGGGAAACGCTTCCTGATTGGCGGAAAGGAGATTTAGTGTGAACATAGTGAATATTCATACGCTATTGTCACACAAATGGGTGGGATTGGGGCGCAGTACCCTGCGCCCCAAGCCCACCCTTTTTTGAAGCCTATTAGAGCCTCAACCCCCCCCCCAATTGGAATTCATAGTCTACCACCCTGTATGTAGATCAGGGGGCCAGACGCATGGATGGGGGGGCGGCTCCCGTGCGCCCCTAATGGACAGGTCGCCACTGTCCCAAAGGTGCTCTATTGGATTGAGATCTGGTGACTGTGGAGGCCATTGGAGTTCAGTGACCTCATCGTCATGTATAAGTGTAGCGGCCTCACCCTCTCTCCATCTTCTTCATCTGTTACACACCAACTCATGTCTAGGGGTTTCTGAGTTGTGAGAGTGAGATGCGCCACGGCCCATGTCCTCCCCATTACAATAGGGAGGTGAAGGCCACTTCCTGATGTTTCCTCGGGCCAATGTGTTCTGCGAATGTACCGAGTCTGTACTTACAAGCTCACCAGCCTCCCCTCTGCTTCCAGTAACTGGAGTTCACACACCGGAGAAAGGTCCAACACTTGTTTATTTGGCACTCCAATAGCAAAGCACGATAAACAGTTCTTTTAACAGCAGACTGGTTGGGACCTATAACCTTGCCAACGGTGGGATGAGCAGATCAAGGCACTTCCTAACGTTTCAGTTCTATGCCACTATACTATGACCAGCGGCGCCTAAGCCAATCCGGCTGTTACAGAACAGGAAGGATGGGGTCTCTTCCAGCAACCCCTATGAACAGCAATGGAGCCCTCTTCGATGCGCTGTGGCCCCTACCAGGGGGATGTGTCCTCCCAAGAGAGTTCCCAGAGGCCCACTGTCACCGGGTTGGTGCTGCTCCGGGTCTCCAGTGGGTAACCTCCCCGGCCTCCTCACCTCAGGTACGAGTCCCTCCGCTCAGGGACCCTCGGACAGTCCACCCTAGCGGGACCCAGTCGAAGGTACTGGGCCCCAGGCCTCCTCGATAGTACCTCACCCCAGGCTAAAGGTGCCTGGGATGGACGCCAACATGACTCCGGACCAGGCCATGGGCACCTGGACCAGACTCCTGGATCTCCCGCACCCAGGCCTAAGGGCCCTGGGTGCAGACCGCAACCCTCCTCCTCCGAGGACCTCCTTCTCCGCAAGAACACGACGACCTCGTGGTCAGGGCGTCTCCCCCTTTTATCTCCTCCCTTCAACGGCCCGGCGGGTTCCCCGCCCCAGCCATACCATCTCCGGGAAGAGACCAAACAGGGAGCACTGCAGGGGATGATTCTACCTGAAGCCTGTGGGTACTACGCCACCCACAGGCAAAGGAGAATATTACATCCTCCAATCCTCCACGAAACAAAAAGGGGTCTGAATCCTAACACAATTATACACCTGGGTCACACTATTGCCCAGGTGTATCCCATCAATTTGAGGACCCCGCTACACACTCCCCCCTGTAATTTGACGCTGGTCCCCAGCGTCAGGTGCACACCCATACCTCCCATAAAGTGGTGGCATGGAGTGAAACCCCTGAAGCAATTCCTCTAAATTTTTTTCCCAAGTGCCAAGACCTGCTCAGGGAATGGGGAACATATAAAACAACTTATGTCATAAAACATTTTTAACATCTGCATAATCACAACCCCTCTCCCACACTGTCTAAGAGCCACCCACTCTCAATGATCTTGACTGACGATTCTCCTGCAGGGGAAAGAAAAACAACATCCTAACATAATTTCGTGTCATTTGGGATGAGTGGGCCCGTCAGCCGAGAGACCCACTCACTCCAACAAGCAAGGTGATGTGTGGGTGAAATATTTTCAAACATTTGTTGCGCAACACTGCCACCTGGTGACAACGCCGCGGTCATGACACTCAACGAATCTTCGTTCTTCCAGCTTTTCCCTACTCTGCCACTATTCCCAAATGTCCTTGCCTTTGGCACATGAAGAAAAGGGGAAACACGAAAACACAACAGTCCCCAAGTCTCCAACGAGAAAAAAGAAAAGCCCAAACAAAAACAAAAACAGGGCACAGTCCTGCGTGTCTGGGAATGGCTCTTCCAGAAAGTTCAAGTGCACAAAAGAAATAAACAGGAGTTCTTTTCTCCTATAAGTAAAACTTTGGATCCGGCAGGTACAGGGGTTTCAGGTGTTTGTCAAATGCCTCTATCGAATACTTGATATCTTCTCCTTCTCTTCTGCAAATGACTATCTTGTCAGCATGGATATGGCGCCCCAATTTCCATTCAGCTTTGCAGTCCTCAAACCTCTTAGACACTGCCGGCACACATTCCAGGTACCTGCGAGCATGGGGCACCTTCAACTTGTCCCACACAAACTCGTCATACCATCTTGTTCTCCAGACTTCCACCTCATACAGCAAGTCCCGGGGTAGATACGGGTACTCCCACCCATATTCCCGAGCTACTTTATGGCAAAACAGTCTCTGCAAGCGGGCCAAAGGTGGCATAGTGGCTTTCTCTCCAGTTCCAGGCAGCACAATAGCTTCTGGATGCCGAGGTGCCTTTACCAGCTCCCTGGAACTGACTTTCGGCGCTCTCACAGAAGCGCGGGGTATCCCCACAACCAAAGTAGGTGGGGTAACAGTAGGTGAGGACACAGGTGGAGGGGTAGGCTCCCTCGCAAGCTGCGGGTCTTCCACCCGAGGCGTGCTGTCTCCTGTGTACATAGGTGAATCCCGTACCGCACGGGAAGCAAGAAGTGGCACTCTATCCCAGCCCTTGCGGCTGAACAGTTCGTCTATCTCGCCATCATCTCCGCAATCAGACAGCGACTCTAGGTCGGAGGTGTCATACATCTCCGCAGGCAGATATCTACCCGTGGACACAGAATCATCTTCCCTGGGGGGTTCCACCTCCAATGGGCCCCCGACACCTCCAACCACCACCACAGTCCCAGCCCCTGGCTCACCTGACCCTTGTAGAAGACTGGGATGTCCGGGACTTCCATCTCGACCGGCGCCATCCAGGCCAGGCAAGCAGCGGGGTGAAGCTCGACCACGTCCATAGGATGCCTGTACTAGGCCAACTTTCCTCTTCGGTGGTGGAAGCAAAGAACTTGTGGCGACCGAAGCAGCATCTTCGGATTTTTCTCTGTTGGGCAGTCCATCGCCCTGGTCAGCGCGCACGGGAACCTCGACAGAGGCCTTGATCTCCCCTTCCGGAGTAGCAGTACCCGTGAGGTGATTGAGGCGAAGGTCCCGGGGCCTTGCTGTGGACGACTCGACCTCAAAAAGGAATTCTCTGCACTCCTCACATCGCCCGAATGGCTTCAGGGTGACCACCAGTCCCGAGCAGCCGGGACAGATCACACCGAGGGCCTCCGTGTCTCTGCAGGTGTACAGAGCCAACCGCCCTCGGGGCCTAAGTCTTATCCCCGTGTCTGTGATGGGGGCAGCAAAGGAAGTCATTCTCGTGGGGTGAGGAACCATAATCCACGGGGCACTTGAGGTCATCCCGACTATCTGCTGCTCCATCATGCACTGACCCCGCGCCGGAGTCTCCACGTGTATCCCCACACTTGGCCAGACTCCTCCCATGAGCTGTACATTTTCGCGGGCTTCCTCTTGACTCCGCCCACGAACGATGTCGCCATGGGGTGCCTCGTGGCGCAGTGCGTTAACAGTCCCCACGTGCAGTATGTCACACGGCTGGACCTCTCCCTTTTTCCGCTCCTCCGCATGGGCCTTTCCCGTGTTAGGGTCATTTCCACAACTCCGAGCAGGGACGCACTTTGGCCAGTAATTTGGCCGATCTGCTCGGAACTCCTCTGGGCAGCAAAGTTCAAATGTAGACATTCTCAAGTCCATCTTTAGAACACACTGTATCCCGGACTCACGAGCCCCCACGTGTAGCGGCCTCACCCTCTCTCCATCTTCTTCATCTGTTACACACCAACTCATGTCTAGGGGTTTCTGAGTTGTGAGAGTGAGATGCGCCACGGCCCATGTCCTCCCCATTACAATAGGGAGGTGAAGGCCACTTCCTGATGTTTCCTCGGGCCAATGTGTTCTGCGAATGTACCGAGTCTGTACTTACAAGCTCACCAGCCTCCCCTCTGCTTCCAGTAACTGGAGTTCACACACCGGAGAAAGGTCCAACACTTGTTTATTTGGCACTCCAATAGCAAAGCACGATAAACAGTTCTTTTAACAGCAGACTGGTTGGGACCTATAACCTTGCCAACGGTGGGATGAGCAGATCAAGGCACTTCCTAACGTTTCAGTTCTATGCCACTATACTATGACCAGCGGCGCCTAAGCCAATCCGGCTGTTACAGAACAGGAAGGATGGGGTCTCTTCCAGCAACCCCTATGAACAGCAATGGAGCCCTCTTCGATGCGCTGTGGCCCCTATCAGGGGGATGTGTCCTCCCAAGAGAGTTCCCAGAGGCCCACTGTCACCGGGTTGGTGCTGCTCCGGGTCTCCAGTGGGTAACCTCCCCGGCCTCCTCACCTCAGGTACGAGTCCCTCCGCTCAGGGACCCTCGGACAGTCCACCCTAGCGGGACCCAGTCGAAGGTACTGGGCCCCAGGCCTCCTCGATAGTACCTCACCCCAGGCTAAAGGTGCCTGGGATGGACGCCAACATGACTCCGGACCAGGCCATGGGCACCTGGACCAGACTCCTGGATCTCCCGCACCCAGGCCTAAGGGCCCTGGGTGCAGACCGCAACCCTCCTCCTCCGAGGACCTCCTTCTCCGCAAGAACACGACGACCTCGTGGTCAGGGCGTCTCCCCCTTTTATCTCCTCCCTTCAACGGCCCGGCGGGTTCCCCGCCCCAGCCATACCATCTCCGGGAAGAGACCAAACAGGGAGCACTGCAGGGGATGATTCTACCTGAAGCCTGTGGGTACTACGCCACCCACAGGCAAAGGAGAATATTACATCCTCCAATCCTCCACGAAACAAAAAGGGGTCTGAATCCTAACACAATTATACACCTGGGTCACACTATTGCCCAGGTGTATCCCATCAATTTGAGGACCCCGCTACATAAGAAACCAGTGGTGAGATGATTGGAGCTTTGTGATATGGTGCATTATCCTGCTGGAAGGAGCCATCAGAAGATGGGGACACTGTAGTCATAAAGGGATGGACATGGTCAGAAACAATACTCAGGTAGGCCATGGTGTTTAAACGATGCTCAATTGGTACTAAGGGGCCCAATTTGTGCCCAGAAAATATCCCCCCCACCATTACACCACCAGCCTGAAACGGTGATACAAGGCAGGATGGATCCATGCTTTCATGTTGTTTACTCCAAATTCTGACCCGACCATCTGAATGTCGCAGCTGAAATCAAGACTCATCAGATCAGGCAACATTTCTCCAACCTCCTTTGTCCAATTTTAGTGATCCTTTGCGAATTGTAGCCTCAGATTTCTGTTCTTAGCTGACAGGAGTGGCACCTGGTGTGGTCTTCTGCTGCTGTAGTCCATCTGCTCCAAGGTTCAATGTGTTGTGCATTCAGAGATGGTATTCTGCATACCTTGGATGTAACGAGTGGTTATCTGAATTACTGTTGCTTTTCTATCAGCTTGAATCAGTCAGGCCAGGCTATTCCCGTCTGACCTCTGAGATATGAGATTATCTTCTCACAACTGCCGCTCACTGGATATTTTCTCCTTTCGGACCATTTTCTGTAAACCCTAGAGATGGTTGTGCGTAAAAATCCCAGTTTATAAAAAAAAAAAACATTTTTATATTATTATTTATTTTATAAAAAAATTTAATTTTTACACTGTCCCTTTTGTTTTCGATCACTTGTATTGCTATCTCAAGAAATTTAAACATCCCTTGTGATAACAATACAGCATGATATGTAAAACCAAATCTCCCCTCTACCTTTAAAAGCAAAAGATCTTTTTTTTTAATCTTTTACTTTACAAAAAAAAAAAATGGCCTTGTTTACATTGTCCGGAAGCAGAAGTTAAGTCCTTCTAGGCCATAGAGATGAGCGCAGGCCATCTTTCCTTCACTCATATCTGTGACCAGCCAGCGCCGGATTGGTTCCCAGGGCTACCGATCTGCCAGGTAAGCCCGGGAACCACCGGAAAGTGGCGTTGGGGGGGACCCCTTGCCTGCCGTTTCTAAATGTGATCCAGCAGTGAATCCACCGCTTGGATTACTTTTATCAGAAAGACTGATGCCTAAATGGAAAAATTAATACAGGTTATGGCATCTAACGGCAGCCATAACTCCAGTGTTAAATGTAAAAGTCATGACGTATTTTCCCGGTTAGGCGGTCAGCAAGTGGATTTAAAAAATGCTTACAATTGAAAATGGAAAAAAAAAAAACCATGAATATAAACTCTTTATATGTGCCTAAAGAAGCCGGTGCTCAAGTATGAATCTAGCCCTAAAGGGGGGCAGATCTAAGGGAAGCATCAGTTCCTAATGATAAAATTGCACCCTGGGGGCTGTACTAAGTATGTGAACATAGACAGTATCCATAGGCCATAGCTCCCAACTGTCCCTGACTGCGAGGGACTGTCCCTGATTTGGAACAAAGTCCCTCTGTCCCTCTTTCCTCCTCATTTGTCCCTTATTTTAGTCTGATCTATATATTTGTATATACAATTCTTTTTATCTTTCAAAAAGTGTTTTTCCCAGTGCTAAACCTTTCATCCAATTTCTCAATTGCTGCATTTGTAAATTTCAAAAGCCAGTAGTGGTAATAAAAAAGCATTTGTGGGTTTAACTAATCTTTTTTTTTTTGTATAATTCTCTTTTAACCGCTTCCGGACCAGCCGCCGCAGTTATACTGCGGCAGGCTGGTCACCCTGTGTGAGCCGTTGTAGCTGTACGTCGGCTCTTTAAGGCGCCTCTGGCCTCCGAAGCATGTCCCCGGACTTGATGCGAGTGCCCGGCGGTCGCGATGACCGCCGGGCACCCGCGATTGCTCATTACAGAGCGAGAACGGGGATGTGTGTGTGTAAACACACATCCCCGTTCTCTCAGGGGCGAGGAGACTGATAGTATGAACACACAATGTATAAACACTGATCAATCTCTTCCCCTAGTCAGTCCCATCCCCCCTACAGTTAGAACACACATTAGGGAACACATTTAACCCCTTGATCGCCCCCTAGTGTTAACCCCTTCCCTGCCAGTGACATTTTTACAGTAATCAGTGCATTTTTATAGCACTGATCGCTGTATAAATGCCAATGGTCCCAAAAATTTGTCAAAAGTGTCCGATGTGTCCGCCATATTGTCACAGTCCCGATAAAAATCCCAGATTGCCGCCATTACTAGTAAAAAAAAATAATAATAAAAATGCCATAAAACTACCCCCTATTTTGTAGACACTATAACTTTTGCACAAACCAATCAATATACGCTTATTGCGATTTTTTTTTTTTTTATCAAAAATATGTAGAAGAATACGTATCGACCTAAACTGAGGAAATTTTTTTTTTTTTTTAAATTGGGATATTTATTAAAGCAAAATGTACAAAATATTGTGTTTTTTCCAAAATTGTCCCTCTTCTTTTGTTTATAGCGCAAAAAATAAAAACCGCAGAGGTGATCAAATACCACCAAACAAAAGCTCTATTTGTGGGAAAAAAATAAAAAAAATTGTGTTTGAGTATAACGTCACACGACTGCGCAATTGTCAGTTAAAGCGACACAGTGCCGAATCACAAAAAATGGCCCAGTCATTGGGAAGCCAATTCTTCCGGAGCTGAAGTGGTTAAGGGGGCATGGCAGGGGGTGTGTCCTATGCCTACATACTTTTTCAAATAAGTGTCCCTCAATCACATTTCAAAAAGTTGGGAGGTATGCATAGGCGTGCACACCTTAACCACTTCACTACCCGCCCATAGTCAAATGACGTCCACAGATGGGATCTTTAATCCTGGGTGGACGTCATATGACGTCCTGGGCTTCCTGGCCGTCTAGGGGGCACGCGCGCGCCCGTGGCATCGCTCGGGACCCGGTGCGCGTGCCCGGCGGCCGCGATGTCCGCAGGGCACCCGCGATTGCCCGTGATCACGGCGGAACGTGGATCTCTGTGTGTAAACACAGAGATCCACGTCCTGTCAGAGGTGAGGAGACTGGTGGTGTGTTCCCAGTACAGAGGAACACACATCGGTCTCCTCCCCTTGTGAGTTCCCTCTCCCTACAGTTAGAATCACTCCCTAGGGAATATATTTAACCCTTTGAACGCCCCCTAGTATTAACCTCTTTCCTGCCAGTCATATTTACACAGTAATCAGTGCAGTTTTATAGCACACTAATCGCTGTATAAATATTAATGGTCCCAAAAATGTGTCAAAAGTGTCTGATATGTCCGTCGCAATGTCACGGTCACAATAAAAATCGCAGATCGCCGCCATTACTAGTAAAAAAAAAAAAAATGAAAATGCAATAAATCTATCCCCTATTTTGTAGACGCTATAACTTTTGCGCAAACCAATCAATATACGCTTATTGCGATTTTTTTTACCAAACATATGTAGAAGAATAAATATCGGTCTAAACTGAAGAAAAAAAATGTTTTTTAAAATAAAGATTGATATTTATTAAATCAAAAAGTAAAAAATATTGTGTTTTTTTTCATAATTGTCGCTCTTCTTTTGTTTATAGCGCAAAAAATAAAAACTGCAGAGGTGATCAAATACCACCAAATAAAAGCTCTATTTGTGGGAAAAAAAGGACGTCAATTTTGTTTGGGAGCCACGTTGCACGACTGCGCAATTGTCATTCAAAATGCGACAGCGCTGAAAACTAAAAATTGGTCTGTGGCGCACATTCCCCCTGATAAAATATATATATATATATATATATATATATATATTGTAAAAAAAAATAAAAAATACTGACACACTGTCCATTGCTCTATTGCCACTGTCAGTATATGCACTGATATGTATTTGAGCTTTGGGGTGCACACCCTAATGCCATAGGTTGTGCCCACCTATGACAGTATGTTGGTATTTCAAGTGCCTACTTTTCTGTCTGACCACGGGTTTATTTTTAATGCATAGTATTGATGTCTCTTGAAGCATACCACACACCACACCGACGCGCGGCAGTTTTTTAGTGGAAAATAAAACTAAAACCTCCTTCACTGGGAAGTGCAATAAAGCGAAGCCTTTACAAAAACAAGCAGTTCTGTTGAATTCCTTTTCTTGTTCAGAGCTGAGAACGTATTATCCAGGGATATCTGATGCTTCCCCTACAAACTAATTCTACTCATCTATCGTCTTGTCTGCGTCCTACAGCACAATCTATAAATCCCCGCTCCCTGCTTTATGTCAGCTGAGTTCATTTTGCCACAGCGATCGTCCCAGGATTAGAACGCCATTTCGCTGTCACATACACTGACTTAGGTTTATTAGCACAGTTATGTCTTCATTAAGTATTTATTAAATGTACTTTTAAATGCAACTAGTGTAAGTACATGATTTTGAGTTAATATTATTCTCTAACGCCCTGTATAGCAGCACAGACTGGGGGAGGGAGGGCCAGCATGAGAAACTGATCAAGTGTGCTGCGGTGCTCTTGTGCTGGAAGGAACATTCTGATAGTAGAAGAGAGCAGAAGGATGCCTTATCACTTTGCTGCAGGGGCGTATGCACAGGGGTCGCAGGGGTCGCGATTACAACCCAGCCCCATACCCCAGGATAGGAGGTGCGGCGGTGGCGGCGGCATATAGAGGAACCGATCTGCTTCTCCTCCACTCCCTCTTGCAGACTTTCAGCGGCTGCAGGAAGGAAATGTGTAATGGTGGGAAACCACAAAAGGGGTTAATATGGGTTCTACTACTGTTCCGAATTGTAAAGTTTAGATAACATTGCGTGCACGCTGAAAGTAAGACTCCGACACGTCTGTGCAGATCCGTTACTTCCTTATCTAATGCTTTATTACAGGCAGTACTAAACTTTTTACACATAGCATGATACCTCACTATTATGTTAATGTAAAACTGGAAAGCACATCTGATTGGCTGAAATACAAGAAGAGTACAAAAATGTGATGGTCAAGCTTGGTTGTCCCTCTGATCTGTCTTCACTTCCGCATTCCTAAAGATGTCTGGGAGAAGAGGGTATCCGCCATTTCTGTCTTCTCCAGTTTTCTCGGTAGGAGGGGGTGTTATTAGAGGCTGATTTGAGTAAGGAAGGATTACAGCAGTGGTGTACATGAAAAAGCAATATAGACTTTATAGTATAGTAAAGATGCATAGAGAATAGACATTTTCTAATTTATTATTATGCTCATTACATTCCTTCACAAATGGAGGGCTTTACATGGGGCCCCTGCCGCCTCCCTATCACTGTCCTGCTGCCCCAGGCCCCTGTGTGCTCCCCTGGCCCCCCCTTGCCCCCCAGCAGCGCTGCCAGGTTTTCCACTTCCCGATGGGTGCTGTCTGGATAGAGAGCGGGGAAGGGGCTGGTAAATGTGTAAATCCTTGTCTTGATGGATACAGTCAGTGACTGTTTTTTTTTTTTTTTCATTCATAGCTGAGGCATAGTAAACTGTGTTATTACTGTTTATGAATGAACAGGAAGCTCTGTACAGAGATATTCCTGTTCATTCATCCTGTGCTGCTGAGGCTGCAGAGATGGAGATTAAGGTGTCCTCAATCTCTTTTTCACTGTCTCAATGGTGCAACATCAGAGGTCTATTTAGACCCCTGATGTTTTATCAAAGCCCCCAACGGGGGTCCTAAATAAAAACAAATAGAAAATACAATTGTAAAAATAAAATTATGATTAAAATAGAATGGTAAAAAATACTAAAACAAAAATAAAAAACGACTGACACCAGTGGCAGGACTACTGGGGGCCCCAAAGGTTGCATTTGCGACCGGACCCTGGCATTCTGCCACCATGGGGGGACCCTGTGCGGCAGGGAGGGGATCCACTGTTACAAAGGGTCCCACAATGTAAGGAAAGGGCCCCGGGATCAGTGAAAAGTGCCCCAGCCGGGGGCCAGGGGGGGCCCTTCTTGGTTTCTTGCACAGAGGCCCTGAAGATTCTAGTTACACCTCTGCTCTGCTGCTGCTCCTTAAAGCAGAACTAAACTATCCTATACCTACCTCCCCTCCAGTGATGTGAACCTTCTCAAAGGAGCTTCTGTATTAACTCTTTCTGCTTCTGGATTTGGCATTTTCGGTCATCTTGATTGGGATGACAATACTCCCTGAGCACCGGTGTTGAGGTGAACTTTTAGCCTCCTCAAATGCTTTCTCCCACCACCCTCCACTCTTTCAATTTAGAACCACTTTAAAGTGGTTGTAAACTCTTATGCCCCATACACACGATCATTTTTAATGTCATTTTTAAAACTGACGTTTTTCTTGTCATTTTTTTTCTTGTTTCCTCTCAAGCCTGTCTTGCGTACACACCATCATTTTAAAAAATGTTCAAGCAAAGCGCAGTGACGTACAGCACGTACGACGGCACTATAAAGGAGAAGTTCCGTTCGAATGGCGCCACCCTTCATGTTAGTAAAGTTTGTTGAGAGACGATTCGCTCTTTTCAGTCTTGTGCTTTTCAGTCCGTTACTGCGTGACGAATGTGCTATCTCCATTACGAACGCTAGTTTTACCAGAACGAGCGCTCCCGTCTCATACTTGATTCTGAGCATGCGCATTTTTTTCACGTCGTGAAAGCATGCACACTATCGTTTTTCACGTCGTTAAAAAAAACGACATGAAAAACGACGTGAAAAAAGAGAGCATGTTCGAAATTTTTAATGGCCGTTTTTCACGTCGTTAAAAATGCTCTGGAGCCTACACACGATCATTTTTAATGGCCATTTTTTTTAATGGCATTTTTAATGGCATGAAAAATGATCGTGTGTATGGGGCATTTACAGTATACCCAGTAAAGTGACTGGCCTCAGGAGATACACAGAGATGAAACAAATCCTGCGTAAGTTGTACCTGTTCATCTGCAGTCTTCTCTTCTCTACATCCATTCAAACTCCAGAATTTATAAAGCTTGTCTGAGCTGTCAGAAAACAGGGGGCGGAGAGCTGAAATGACACTGCCGAGCTTAGTGAGGAGAGCTCTAAAAGCTGTTTGGAGGGCAGAGACACGCCCTCCTTCACACAGAAACAGAGCCGAGGCTGTCAATCAGCTGAAGGTCCCTCTCCTGTCACCTTTTTTATCTTGGTGTCAGGAAAACTTTTTAGAAGTGATTCATGCTAATAGTAGAGGAACGAAGTAGCAGACAGAAATTACACTTAACTGCTCTTAAAGTGATTGTAAAGGCTGAAGATTTTTTACCTTGATGCATTCTATGTATGAAGGTAAGGAAAAAAACCTTCTGTGCGCTGTTTCTCCCACAGCCCCCCAATACTGAAGTCCCTCTAGATCTTGCAATTTGCACAAGAGCCTCAGCTGTCCCAGGGCTCCCTCTGCTCATTGGCTGAGACAGCAGTGGGAGCCATTGGCCAATGAGAGCCAGTGAGGAAAGAGCGGAGGTGGGGCCTAGCCATGGCTCTATGTGTCTTATGGTCGCATAGAGGAGGACTCTGCGGTGAGCATGCACCAGTGCCCCCATAGAAAGAGGCTTGCTAATGGGGGCACTGGCCAAGGGGGAAGGAGCTAGGTGCACCGGCGGGGGACCCGAGAAAAGGAGGATCGGGGCTGCTCTGTGCCAAACCATTACACAGAGCAGGTAGCTACTTTAATTGGGACAAGTACATATTATAGAGGGATATGCTTTGTTAATATTTCATGCCTGAGGTTTACAACCACTTTAATTGTATCTGAGCACCACAATCTGAAAATGCTATTTAATTCAATTTTAGTATTCAAAGCAATCTCCCCCATCCATCCATGTCTCCATGCCTTACCGTATATACTCGAGTATAAGCCGAGATTTTCAGCCCTTTTTTTGGGGCTGAAAGTCCCCCCCCCCTCGGCTTATACTCGAGTCATATAAATTTTTACATTGTAAATATTACCTGTAAAGAAGTTGCGGCTGCGGCCTCCATCGTTCGAATTCCGCGGCGTCCATCGTTCAAAATTCCGCGGTCTCTTCCTGTTCCTTCCTTGATAGGCGAGTCTCAGCAGACACTCTCCGCCTATCACGAACGTTCTCTCATCCTCAGTTTTCCAGCAGACGTCTGTGATTGGCGGAATATCCAACACAGTGTCTGCTGGGAAAACTAAGGATGAGAGAATGATCGTGATAGGCGGAGAGTGTCTGCTGAGACTCGCCTATCAAGTAAGGAACAGGAAGAGACCGCGAAATTCGAACGATGGACGCCGCGGAATTCGAACAATGGACGCCGCAGCCGCAACTTCTTTACAGGTAATAATTACAATGTAAAAATTTCTATTTACAGGGAACAGCGAGCTAGGGAACAGTGGGGCATCGGCTTATACTCGGGTCAGTGAGGTTTCCCAGTTTTTTTGGGCAACATTAGGTACCTCGGCTTATACTCGAGTCGGCTTATACTCGAGTATATACGGTAATTTGTTGAGAACTCATTTTGAAAAACTCCCCTTTTCACAATCATGTAAGAGTATGGGCAGATAATTCATATAGCATTTACTTCCTGGAATCCATCTGCCCTTACCTTAGGCATGCAGGGCAGGAGTGTCTGCTTAGCTGAGAAAGCCCCTCCTCCCCTCCGCCAGATGAAAAAAAATGAAGACTCCTGGGATGGATGACATCATGTTTGCCTAGGCCAGAAACCAGGAAGTAACTGAAGAAATATAAAAAATAAAGTTTCAAATAAATAAATATAATATAATATACCTTCCTATCTACTTTTACTACTATCTACTATTTTCTAATTCTAGCAGCATAAGGATTAAATATAGTTCCTGTTGATGGAGAAAGTTCCACTTTAAGTGCTGCCAATAATTTCTAACCACTTAACTGATTTTAACTTGTAAACAACAAATCTCAAAAAGAGGCCTCTTTTTGAGATTTGTTGTTTACAAGTTAAAATCTTTTTTTTTTTTTTTTTTACTTAGAACCCCTCAAACATTTCATTTTTTTTTTCAGACACCTTAGAAAATAAAATTTCGGTCATTGCAATACTTTATGTCACACGTTATTTGCGCAGCGGTCTTACAAACGCGTTTTTTTTTAAAAAAAAATACACTTTTTTGAATAATAAAATAAGACAACAGTAAAGTTAGCCCAATTTTTTTCTATATTGTAAAAGATGATGTCACGCTGAGTAACTTGATACAAAATTGATATAAAATTGGTAAATTGAGTAAATTGATACCCAACATGTCACGCTTCAAAATCGCGCCCGCTCGCGGAATAGTGACAAACATTTGGCACCTAAAGATCTCCATTGGCGACTTTTAAAAATTTCTACAGGTTATCAGTTATGAGTTACTGAGGAGGTCTAGTGCTAGAATTATTGTTCTTCCTCTAAAAAACGCAGCGATACCTCACATGTGTGGTTTGAACACCGTTATCATATGCGGGCGCGTATGCGTTCGCTTCTGTGCG
Organism: Rana muscosa; assembly: GCA_029206835.1. Lineage (NCBI taxonomy): Eukaryota > Metazoa > Chordata > Amphibia > Anura > Ranidae > Rana > Rana muscosa. The sequence continues at coordinate 48,594,199 of CM055120.1, forward strand.
CGAGCTCCGTGGAACGGGGCTCTATAAAAAAAAAAATAATAATAATAAATAAATAAAAAAATCTTATTTATTTTACTTTATTTTTTTTTTATTTTTACACTGTCCTTTTAAAAAAAAATTGGGGTCACGTTTATACCTATTACAAGGAATGCAAACATCCCTTGTAATAGAAAAAAAAGCATGACAGGTCCTCTTAGGCCCCATGCACACAGGACGCTGTTAAACTCGCGTTCAGAGGCAGTTGGACACATTTTTCAACTGCCCCTGAACTCATTCAATGTTATCCAGATCTGGGGGTCATAAAGACCTCAGATCTCATATTTACACTAAAATGCTAAATAAATAAATAAATAAATGTCTTTAAAAAAAAAAAAAAATCCCCTTTAAGACCATTGGGCGGAAGTGAAATTTGACGTCACTTCCGTCATCCAATGTTATGGAGCCAAGTGGGGGGCCATCTTTCCCTCCCTCGGCTGCAGGCCTGTGAGGGGATAGGATCGGATCGTCTCCGCCGCTACCGGTAAGCGGTGGAGACGACCGGAGCGCGGCGGGAGGAGGGTGGGCACCTCTCCCGCCGCAGATAAAAGTGATCTTGCGGCGAATCTGCCGCAGAGACCACTTTTATCAGAAAGCGGACCGCCCCCCGTTTAAGAGGACGCCAGGGTTATGACAGCTATCTGCTGCCATATTAACGGTTTTCCACGTCAAAGTACCGACGTACAACGACGGCGGGCGGTCTGTGAGGGGTTAAATATCTTTCAGAGGCTTACTTATTTTTTTTTCTTTAATAAGACAGATGTGTTTAAACTGAGCCATTTCCAGTGTTCATCACAGTTCTCCATCTGTCTGTTTGTATGTACTCAATAAACAGGTTCAGCAAAGTCAATAAACAAACTAAACCTATGTGATGCTCTGCAAATGTGTCCTGTTAACCACAACTCGAGCCCGGTTTGGCAGTGAAATGCGTTGGCTGTGTCTGCGGAATATTATACCTGTCACAATGAGCCCAGCGCCCACCTGGTGCTGTAATTACAGCCAAATTCTCCAGCAAAGTGCCGAGCCATGTGTGCTACGATTTTCCCGCAGGTCCCTGCAAGCTACGATATGAGTACCATGCTAACTAACATAAAGACTTTTTTGTTTCAATCTTTTTATTAAAGTTTCGTCATACAAAAAGTATAAAAAATATACATCAAGACACTGTACAGTCATATTACCGCTTCTGGGATTCCAATCATTAGAATCATAACGCCCAGGGGCCCACGTTATAGTACCCAAAAACATAAAGACTTTTAAGAATAAATCCAGTGTATTCTATGAAAAGACCAGAGCTAAAAACAGTCTCAGAAAGTAAGAATTCACACTAATTATATGTATTCCATACCAAGTGCTGCAGACACGGGCATTTCACAGCGAACAGCAAAATGGCAGTTTGAATATGTGAATGCTTTGGGTTCTATTTATAAAGCAATTGATGTGAAAATGTTTCAAGCGTTCCTACAGCCACCAGGAATCCTTGTAATATGTTTAGTTCCCATGATCATCAGCTTCATCAAGTGGCCGAAAAGCAGTATTTTCCTGAAATGCCTCAATCAGAAAAATACTGCATTGTGGCCACTAGATGGAGCTGATAATAATTAGAAAAAAACATATTATTCTCATTTTGTGTTTTGAGCATTCATCCCTAAATGCAAAATGCCAATAAACGTGTTCTGGCGTGAGCTGGCAGACTCTCATAGAGTTTGACAGGGAACCAGCAGCGGGGCTGGGATGGAACACCTGTGTCCTCCACCCACAGCTAAATGCTACAGCCCTATGCGTCGGGGCAGAACACCCAGTTGTAGGATATATATATATATATATATATATATATATATATACACTATATTGTCAAAATTATTGGGACACCTGACTTTACACGCACATGCACTTTAATGGCATCCCAGTCTTAGTCCGTAGGGTTCAATATTGAGTTGGCCCCCCTTTGCAGCTATAACAGCTTCACCTCTTCTGGGAAGGCCGTCCACAAGGTTTAGGAGTGTTGGAGGAGGAAGCACAGAGGCGTCACTCTAAGTGCAGTAATCACAATTTATTTAATGGGTGAAAAAGAAAGCATATGTACTCACAAAGGTAGAATTAAGTTAGGCATGTAATGACAGGGAGTCCGTCTCTCCTCTCTGTGCAGGCTGGTGGCGTGCAGCGGGTGGAAGCCGACGCTTCCTGTACCTCTCAGAGGTCTGAAGAAGGAGCGCATGCTCCGAAAACGCGTCACCTATCGGTCCCTTAAGCTACCCGGAAGTAACTGACAGCAACACGGCTCACCGCCCGTCAGGAATTTACGTCATCCTCCGGCTCCCTTCGCATCTGTGTGTCTGAGGTACAGGAAGCGTCGGCTTCCACCGGCGCAACCCGCTGCACGCCACCAGCCTGCACGGAGAGGAGAGACGGACTCCCTGTCATTACATGCCTAACTTAATTCTACCTTTGTGAGTACATATGCTCTCTTTTTCACCCATTAAATTAATTGTGATTCCTTCACTTAGAGTGGCGCCTCTGTGCTTCCTCCTCCAACACTCCTAAACCTTGTGGACAGCCTTCCCAGAAGAGTTGAAGCTGTTATAGCGGCAAAGGGCGGGGCCAACTCAATATTGAACCCTACGGACTAAGACTGGGATGCCATTAAAGTGCATGTGCATGTAAAGTCAGGTGTCCCAATACTTTTGACAATATAGTGTGTAGCGGGGTGTTCCCCTTTAATCAGAGACAGGAAATTCCAGAGAGAGGGGAGTCGGGGGGAAGGAATATAAGGAGGGGGCGAGGCCTAGCTCTTTCTCTTTGGACACGGGGAGGCAGAGAGAGAGAGACACCTGTGCGGATCTGTGCTGTTCCAGGCCTGAAGCCTGGGGCCTGTGGAGCGAACCAAAGAGCCTTCCACCCCTTTGCGAGCCTGGGGGCATCCAGACTCATCTCTTCTGAAGTTATCTGGATCGGGGATCCGATCGCAGAGGGCGCTGTGGACGAGGACCGACACAGCCGGTGGGAGTTCCGGACTGAGGGAAGTGTTCCGGAGTGGTGAGCGAGCGAAAGCTCATCTTTAAACTGTTACTTTTATACTTTGTGCCTACTAGACTTCCGAGGCCTAACACCTCTGGTGAGGGAGAATTACCCCCCCCCTATTGGATTACAAATACATGGATTTAAATACTTCAAGTGCACCACCTTTACAGATCCTGTGCCGGTGAAGATTTGTGTTTCTTCTAAGACTGAGTTTCATGGTTAGGGATCAGGCCTGATCCGTTAGATAGTTATAAGTTAGTTATCACACCACAGGGTGTTTAGGTAACGGTCGCCCCACGTGGCGTTCCGTCCCCTTTCCATTGCTGGTACACACGCACACAGTATTGTGATTTATAACTGCAGGGACCTGCTTATGTGTTGTGAACCAAATGTTACATGCATGTTATCCCCTTTTATCTTACCACTAGCAGTAAAGTCAGTTATTATTTACAACATTGTCTATGAGTCTGAGTTATCAATTTCACACACCCACATTTAAAGCATAAGTGATTGTTTATGTGAAATTGCTGTGGGTTAACTGTGCCGGAGCGGGTAGAGCAGATTGCCGGGGGGTTGAGGAAGCTGTACTCAGGGCCCAAAATCAAAACTTGCGGCTCTCTTAAGTTGAGGGTATCGCTACACGTGGGGGCTCGTACATCCGGGATTACTGAGACAGCGGTGAAACCGCCAGAAGCTACCGGCATGGACCCGATAGAGGTGGGACAGTGGTACAAGAGATGGGGCGTAGACCCAGCCAGGACGGCAGTTATAGAACTCCCGGGGATATGGCAGACACAAGCAATGATACAACTCATAATGTCCCTATCACCGATTCACAAACCATGGGTGATAGACGTGAAAACTAGTGGTGGACTTTCACATGTCTTACTGGAATGGCAGGCAGAAATTCCTGAACAGTTTAGAGGCAACAGCATACAAGATGAGGACGATCAGGTCTATCATTTGCTGCATGCGCTGCCGCGCACAAGAGACAGCCCTCAGACAACAATAACACTATCACCGCAGCCATCTTCCCCGTCATCCCCACAGAAGGACACAAAGAGTCCCAGGACAAGCCCAGGCACCCTTAGTGCAGAATTATGCGCTGTTCTGGGGGAGATTGTAGCTCAGTGCAAGAAAGAGCCCACAGATTACCCGATGTCGGGATACAGGAAACTCCGGATGTTTTCAGGGAGGAAACCAGTACCCTTGGAAGAAGAGGGATTTGAGGAGTGGCTAGACAGCGCAACTCAGGCACTAGAGGAATGGGAAGTTCCGGACCGCAGAAAGAAACAGAGGGTTGTGGAAAGTTTGAAAGGGCCTGCTCTAGAGGCCGTACGCAACCTGAAGATGAGCAAGGCAGATTGTACTGCACAAGAGTGCCTCGATGTGTTACAGAATGTGTTTGGTGGGACAGAGAAAGTCACGGAGCTTGCTTATCAGCTGGAGCATTGCTACCAGAAGGAAGGTGAGAAACTATCAGACTATATGGGACGCCTGGACAAAATACTGCATAGGATGATCCTAAAGAAGGGGATCAGCCCAGGGAAAGTAGATGAGGCCCGTGCTCAACAGGTAGTGAGGGGAGCTCAACCCATGGATCCAATTGCATGGACACTGCGTGCCCGGCAGGATGGGAAGAATCTGGAGTACCCTGACCTCATCCGAATGATTAGAGAGGAAGAGGCTATATTGGAAGAAAAAAAAAAAGAACGCCTGATAGAGCCCGTCAAACAGCCGGTAGCTATAGTTACACCGGCCATGACTCCCGATAGGGGAGCGGAGGTGGACACTTTGAAGTTGCAGATGTCCCAGATGATGGAGATGATGACTGCTATAATGGCGAAAGTTCAAGGTGGAGCAGAGAAACCAAGCCCCAGAAAGGAGTTGTTCCCAGATACGTCAATACCGAGTCCCACTCGGGACCGAGAAGAGATGTTATGCTACAACTGCGGAGGCAGTGGCCACTTTGCCAGTAGGTGTTCCAGTCCTAAGAAGAAGAAAATGGATAATCGCCAGCCGGCGGGAAACGCCAGAGGGCCCCGGTGAGGGAGTCAACCGGGTGCCCATCTCTTTCAGTGAGCTCCAAACTGAATGGAAGGAAGCAAAAGAGAGAGAACAAAACTCCTCAAAAGGAATCTAGGGTCTCTCAACCAAGATACACACCAGAGAGAGGGGACAAGACCCCTCAGAAGAAATTTAGCACTCCCAAGAAGGAATGCCTACAACCAAGAGACAATAACATCCCTCAGCGGGTTTGTACTCCCATTAGGGTGGGGAAGGTCAATGCATACCGGGCTCAAGAGAGAATAAAGTCAAAAACAAACTGGATGAAGACAAGTCCTCAGAAGAAAGTGACCTCAACCCGGCCGTACCCAGAAGAATTGGTCGGCCCGTCCCCCACTGTATCTATCCAGGTAGAAGAAGTATATACGAAGGCCCTCCTGGACACTGGAGCTCAAGTGACTTTGTTGTACAGAGACTTCTACGATAGGCACTTAAGCCATTTGCCTATACAGAAGATAGAAGAGCTGGAGATATGGGGCCTGGGAACGCAGAGGTTCCCCTATGATGGTTATCTGCCCATAAAGCTGACATTCGACCCCTCTGTGGCTGGGAAGACAGAAGTGTTCGACACCCTGGCAGTTGTGTGTCCTAGACCACCCGGGGCCAGCAAGATGTCCCTCATCATAGGCACCAATACGGATCTAGTGAGAAGACTTCTGACGCCCCTGGTGAAGATGAGGAGCCATCAAGATCCAAACATCCATCCCATGCTGAAGACAGCCTACCAACGGTTAGTGTTGGAGCAGAAGACCCCAGGAGAGGGGATAGGGAAGGTGTGGAGACTGGGGAGAGAAGGAGTGGTGCTGCAGCCCGGACAGGTGGCTTGCCTCAAGGCCACTGTGAAGCTCACCTGGGAGCAGCCTGGCCCCTTTGTCATGCTGGAATCCGACCCAAGGGAAGATCACTCAGGCCTGGAAGTGATACCGGAAGTGATTCCAATCAAGGCCTTGAAGAAAGCCAGGGGAAGAGTCCTGGTGAGTGTAAGGAACTCTACAGGAAGGGCCATAGAGGTACCTGCCCGGATGTTGCTGGGACAGGTGAGTCCTGCTGTCCCAGTCAGCTGGTCAGAAGTGAAGCAAGCGGGTGAAGAAGAAGATGTTTGGGAAAAACTTTCCATTGAGGACCCGAACTTGCCTGGGGCCTGGAAGGAGAGAGCCAAGGCCCAGCTGACTAGATGGGAGAAGATTTTCTCAAAAGATGAATTCGATGTGGGGCGTGCGAGGAGTGCTACCCACCGCATCCGCCTGCAAGAAGACAAACCGTTCAGGGAGAGAGTCAGGCGGGTTCCGCTGGCAGATCTGGAGGATCTGAGAGAACAGCTTGCAGAACTGAAAAGGACTGGGGTGATTCGAGAGTCCAGAAGCCCTTATGCCTCTCCAATAGTGGTGGTCAGGAAGAAGAATGGGTCGCTGAGGCTCTGCATTGACTACAGAACTCTCAACAGGAGGACCACCCCTGATCAGTACACCACGCCAAGGATAGAGGACGCCTTACAGAGTTTGTCTGGAGCCAAGTGGTTCAGCGTGATGGACCTCAAGAGCGGGTACTATCAAATCCCCATGCACCCAGAGGATAGAGAAAAGACCGCTTTCATAACTCCTGTGGGATTCTTTGAGTTTAACAGAATGCCTCAGGGCCTATCTGGGGCCCCAGCTACTTTTCAACGTCTCATGGAAAAGACTGTCGGAGATATGAACCTCATAGAAGTCCTCGTGTACCTGGACGATGTCATTGTCTTCGGGAGAACTTTGGAGGAACATGAGGCCCGATTGGAGAAAGTGTTGAGGAGACTTAGTGAAGAGGGGTTGAAGCTTTCCCCCGAGAAGTGTCGGTTCTACCAGTCTTCGGTGAATTATCTGGGACACGTAGTGTCTGAAAAAGGGGTGGCGACTGATCCTGAGAAGTTGGAGGCAGTTACCTCCTGGCCAAGACCCACAACAGTCACCGAACTTAGATCTTTCCTGGGGTTCTGCTCCTATTACAGGAGGTTTGTGGATGGGTTTGCCCGTATTGCCAAACCCTTAAATGAACTGCTCCGGACTGAAGGGGAAGAGGATGGCTTGGGCCCTAGAAGACCTGGGGAGTCGGTTCAAGATCAGTGGACCCCCAGGTGTGAAGAGGCCTTCAGAACCTTGAAGAGGAGCCTCACCACAGCCCCAGTATTGGCCTATGCTGATCCCACCAGGCCCTACGAGTTACATGTTGATGCTAGTCATGAAGGCCTAGGGGGAGTGCTCTACCAGGAACATGAAGAGCAAATGCGACCAGTGGCTTATGTGAGTCGAAGTCTGACCCCCTCGGAGAAAAACTACCCCACCCATAAGTTGGAGTTCTTGGCCCTCAAATGGGCAGTTGTGGACAAACTAAGAGACTACCTTTATGGAGCAGAGTTTACAGTGAAAACAGATAACAACCCCCTGACCTACCTGTTCACCACTGCCAAGTTGGATGCCACAGGACACAGGTGGCTAGCTGCATTATCTGGGTTCAACTTCAGTCTGAAGTACAGACCAGGGGCTGGAAATAGGGATGCAGATGCCCTGTCCCGAAGATCTCATGCCATGGCTGATGACTGGGAGGACTGGACTCAGATAGCACCGGACGGGGTGCGGGCCCTTTGTCAAGGAGCTGAATTCCAAGCCCGAGGAGGCTCCAGAGCCGAGGAGATAGGAGTTACCACAGTGGGAGTCCCAAAACACTACTGCGGGGTGACTCAACTTGAAGAGGAATGCTTACCGAAGCTGTCTAAAAAGGAACTGAGGTGCGACCAATTGGAAGACCCCATGGGGAGATTGGTCTTTGAAGCATTGGAAAACAAGAGTCCAGAGAAACTTCGACATCACCCCTCCAAGGAGGCTCATCTGCTAAGGAGAGAGCTAGACAAGTGTGACAGCAGGAAGGTAAAGTCACCTGGTTGCATCCAGGGGGGTAGATATATTTCGCCCAGATTCAGGCTTTACGCCGACTTATACAACTAGGTGGAGAGTTGTATAAGCCCAGCTAAGGCTAGTGGGCTCATGGATGACTCATACCTCTAGGGAGAGTGTGGGGCGTCGTACAGACAGGGAGATGAGGAGACCAGCTGAACCTTGTCAGCTCATTTAGGCCTCTATAAGAACTCCCAGCTTCATTAGATGTTAGCTCATGCCTGGACCCAGACCTGTGTGGACTGTCTAGGGAGAGTGAACCCCTGTGCGGTGAGACAAAGCCTGTGTGGCTATTTGCTTGGACATTTAAAACCAGGGACTTAGGGACTAGGACAGCACTAGGCTGATCCCAGTTGTTAGTTAGGAAACCTGTATGTTTAGTCAGAGGTCAAGTTGACCAGGATTTATTTTGTTTATGTTTCTTTTGGCTTTGCTGTGTTTTGTCACTGTAAATAGAAAATAAACCGCACCTTTTTTTTGATTTTGAAAACCACAACCTCCGTTTGCTGGGCCTGTTTTTGTGTGGGGAGCCCATCCCGGGGGTCACACACACCCGCTGCCGAGCTAACCCCCTCACAGTTGGTGGAGAACCAGTGGCAGTTTTTTTTTTAAGCCAGCATGGAGGAGATACTGAAGCAGCTGGCTCTAGCAAATGCCAATCAACAGCAGACAAATGCAGGTTTGCAAAAGAGCCTTGCAGCTCATCAACAGAGCCTTGCAGCTCAACAACAGAACTTCGCAGCCCAGCAGCAAGCTCATCAACAGAGCCTTGCAGCCCAGCAGCAAGCTCACCAACAGAGTCTGGAAGCTCAGCAACAAGCCCAGCAGCAATCTGAGGCCCGCTTCATAGACCTGTTACAGAAGCAAGAGCAGAGACTACAACAAATGGAAGCAGTAATGCAGCAACGTCCGCAGACCAGTGAGGAAAGCCGTCCCACTAATACCGCGTCCTTTGGGGTGAGTCGTTTATTGACAAAAATGACTGGAGAGGATGATCCAGAGGTATTTTTGACCACATTTGAAAGGACTGCTGAAAGAGAAAAGTGGCCTGAGGAGCAGTGGGCTGGACTAGTGGCTCCTCTGTTAACTGGTGAATCGCAGAAGGCTTACTATGACCTAGAGCCTGACCAAGCAAAAGACTATGTGATGCTAAAAGCTGAAATATTGGCAAGGCTGGGTGTCACCCAGGCTGTCCGGGCTCAGCGTGTGCATAACTGGACTTTCCAGCTTGGAAAACCCCCCAGGTCTCAAATGTATGATCTCATTCACCTGAGCAGAAAGTGGCTACAGCCAGAGACTTTGTCCGCACCAAAGATTGTGGAACGTGTTGTAATGGATCGGTTTTTGAGAGCTCTTCCTACTGCCATCCAAAAGTGGGTAAGCCATGGAGACCCAGAGACGGCCGATGGTCTTGTGGATCGTGTGGAGAAATACTTGGCTACAGAGAACCTGACGGCCTCTTCCAGAGACACTCGGACTTTCCACCCTAAGACCAGACCATCCCCAGGGGCGGATAAGAGGATTCCAAGGGGTAAGGGTGGAGAGAGTGAGAGGGTGGGAGCTCTACCCCAAGTTTGGCGAGAACAGCCTGGGAAATCAGCGGCTCAAGAGGCGGCAAGAAGGATCGTTTGCTACCGCTGCCGGCAAGCGGGACATATTGCAGCCAATTGCCCGGTTGTGGAGGAACCCATGCAGTGTGACTTTCTGACGGGCAGACGTCAGTCGCTGTGTGCGACAGTCGCATGCACTGCCATTCGAGGAACTGAGAAACATTTATGCAAAATGTGTGTTAATGGTAGAAATGTTGTGGTATTGCTGGATTCAGGTAGCCTTGTGACCCTGATAAAGGCTGAGTTAGTTAAAACAGAGGTCTCTGGGAATAGCAAGGTAGCTGTTATTTGTGTGCATGGGGACACCCGAGAGTATCCAGTGACTACAGTGTGTTTCGAGACCCCCAAAGGTACCCTCTCTCATCCAGTGGGCTTAGTATCTCAGTTACCGTATGACGCCATTGTGGGAAGGGATTTTCCGAAGTTCTGGGAACTGTGGGATGATCCTGAGCCCCCCACTGGTGCCCCTATGTACCAGGAATGTGATAGCCAGAACTCCCCTGAGAGTGGTGAGGACTCTCCGGAATTTCCCTTATCAGTATTGGCAGGGGAGACTCAAGAAACTGGAGAGGAGCCCACCTCCTCAGACGAAAACCTACCGTCTGTGGAGTTTTCTGATCTTGAGGTTCACAGGGAAAACTTTGCCACAGAACAGTTGAAAGACCCCGCCCTAATAAAGGCACGGGAAAACGTAGTGAAAATAGATGGCGAGTTAGTGAACCCAGATAATACCTGCACTTACCCATACTTCAGCGTAGAGAAGGACCTACTGTATCGGGTGGCAAAAAGGGCAGAAGAAACCGTTGAGCAGCTTGTGGTGCCCAAACCTTACAGGAAGTTGGTGTTGGAGTTGGCCCATGGGCACATTCTTGGAGGTCATCTGGGGACAGAGAAAACCCGAGAGAGGGTATTACAGAGATTCTATTGGCCGGGGGTGATGAAGGACATAGAAAATTATTGTTCCTCCTGCCCTGTGTGTCAGAGGTCGGCCCCGATGCCACATTTCCGTAGCCCGCTGGTCCCTCTACCCATCATTGAGGTCCCGTTTGAGAGGATCGCCATGGATTTGGTAGGTCCTATAATCAAGTCCGCTAGGGGGCACCAGTACATATTAGTTATAATGGACTATGCCACCCGTTATCCAGAAGCGATCCCTCTCCGAAATACCTCGGCCAAAACCATAGCCAAAGAGCTATCTCTTGTGTTTAGCCGGGTGGGTATTTGTAAAGAACTGCTTACGGACCAAGGTACACCCTTTATGTCCCGGGTTATGAAGGAGCTGTGTAAATTGTTCAAAGTGACGCAATTACGTACATCTGTGTATCACCCCCAAACCGATGGGCTGGTTGAAAGATTCAACAAAACCCTAAAACAAATGTTGAAGAAAGTGGTGGATAGAGATGGAAAGGATTGGGACTGTCTACTTCCTTATCTGATGTTTGCTATTAGGGAGGTGCCCCAATCCTCTACGGGATTCTCCCCCTTTGAGTTACTGTATGGGAGACACCCAAGAGGGCTGTTGGATATTGCCAAGGAAACTTGGGAAAGTGAGAGTTCTCCCCACAGGAGTGTGATTGAGCATGTCGCCCTGATGCAAGACCGAATTGCACAGGTAATGCCCATCGTGAAGGAACATTTGGCCCAAGCGCAGTTAGCACAGCAGAGAGTGTACAACCGTGGAGCCAAGACCCGTACCTTTTCCCCGGGGGATAGGATACTGGTACTTGTCCCTACGGTTGAAAGTAAATTCCTTGCCAAATGGCAAGGCCCCTACGAGATAATGGAAAAAGTGAGCGAAGTGAATTACAAGGTCAGACAACCAGGAAGGCGAAAGCCCGAACAGATCTATCACGTTAATCTGTTGAAAGCCTGGAGGGATAGAGAGTCCCTAGTCGCAGACACTTGGTCACCAGCTCAAACTGGTTGCGTGATTCCTGAGGTTGGAATAGCAGCCACCTTGTCACAACCCCAACAACAGGAGGTTAAGGAGTTTGTGCTTCGCAACAAGGAGGTATTCTCTGAGCTGCCGGGACAAACATCTGGGGTAGAGCATGACATCATTACCCCGCCCGGTGAAAGGGTGAAGTTAAAACCCTATCGGATCCCAGAGGCCCGACGGGAGGCAATACGGGAGGAAGTACAGAAAATGCTGAACTTAGGGGTGATAGAGGAGTCCCAAAGTGATTGGTCTAGTCCCATTGTGTTGGTGCCTAAACCGGATGGGAGCTGGCGATTTTGTAACGATTTTCGTCAGTTGAACAAAGTTACAAAATTTGACACCTACCCCATGCCACGTATAGATGAGTTGATCGACCGGCTGGGAACAGCCCGATACATGACGACTCTTGACCTCACAAAAGGGTATTGGCAAATCCCCCTGGCCAAATTGGCCAAAGAGAAAACCGCATTTGTAACCCCAGACGGGGCGTTCCAATATAAAAGAATGCCGTTCGGGTTACAGAATGCGCCGGCCACATTCCAGCGGAAAATGGACCAGATGCTGAAGCCCCATCGGAAGTATGCTGCGGCTTACCTGGATGACGTAATTGTCCATAGCCCAGATTGGGCCTCACATCTGCCAAAAGTGCAAGCAGTCCTGGACTCTGTTCGGGAAGCGGGGTTTACGGCTAACCCCAAGAAGTGTACCATTGGGCAGGAGGAGGCCAAATATCTTGGGTACACCATTGGGAGGGGAGTAATAAAACCCCAACTCAACAAAGTCGAGGCCATCCAGAGTTGGCCACGTCCCAACAGCAAGAAGCAGGTACGAGCCTTTCTGGGAATCGCTGGGTATTATCGGCGATTCATTCCCCACTTTGCTTCTAAGGCTGTGCCCCTAACCAACCTAACGAAGGGGAAAGGGTCGGTCATGATTAAATGGACCCCCGAGGCTGAGGCAGCATTCCAATTCTTGAAACAAGCCTTATGTAGCCAGCCAGTGTTGTACTCACCCGACTTCTCTAAAGACTTTGTCGTACAAAGTGATGCATCAGATGTGGGGTTAGGAGCAGTATTGTCCCAGGTCTGGAACGGGGAAGAGCACCCAGTCATTTACCTCAGCAGGAAGTTGAAGTCCCATGAGGTAAATTACGCCACCGTTGAAAAGGAGTGTTTAGCGGTGAAGTGGGCTCTAGATTCCCTTCGGTACTACCTGCTAGGTAGGCACTTTGACATGGTTACGGATCACGCTCCGTTAAAGTGGATGGCTCAAAACAAGGAAACAAATAGAAGAGTGAATAGGTGGTTCCTGGCCCTCCAGGAATTCAACTTCACAGTAAAGCATCGCCCTGGCGTTCAAATGGGGAATGTGGATGCTTTGTCTCGAGTACATGAATGCCTGATTGCTGGTGTTCCAACCCCGAGGTTAAAACAAGAGGGGGGGGTATGTGACAGCAGGAAGGTAAAGTCACCTGGTTGCATCCAGGGGGGTAGATATATTTCGCCCAGATTCAGGCTTTACGCCGACTTATACAACTAGGTGGAGAGTTGTATAAGCCCAGCTAAGGCTAGTGGGCTCATGGATGACTCATACCTCTAGGGAGAGTGTGGGGCGTCGTACAGACAGGGAGATGAGGAGACCAGCTGAACCTTGTCAGCTCATTTAGGCCTCTATAAGAACTCCCAGCTTCATTAGATGTTAGCTCATGCCTGGACCCAGACCTGTGTGGACTGTCTAGGGAGAGTGAACCCCTGTGCGGTGAGACAAAGCCTGTGTGGCTATTTGCTTGGACATTTAAAACCAGGGACTTAGGGACTAGGACAGCACTAGGCTGATCCCAGTTGTTAGTTAGGAAACCTGTATGTTTAGTCAGAGGTCAAGTTGACCAGGATTTATTTTGTTTATGTTTCTTTTGGCTTTGCTGTGTTTTGTCACTGTAAATAGAAAATAAACCGCACCTTTTTTTTGATTTTGAAAACCACAACCTCCGTTTGCTGGGCCTGTTTTTGTGTGGGGAGCCCATCCCGGGGGTCACACACACCCGCTGCCGAGCTAACCCCCTCACACAAGCTACAGGTCAATCAGGGAGTGGTCTACCGAAGGGGCCCCTCTGATGACTCCGAGGATAAATGGCAGTTGTTTCTCCCAGAGAAGCACCGAGAGACTGTGCTGGTTGCCTTACATGACCAGCATGGTCACCTGGGAGCTGAAAGAACTTTCCAACTTGTCAGAAGCCGGTTCTATTGGCCCTGTATGAGGGCTGAAGTGGAGGAGTATTGCCACTCCTGTGCACGATGCATCCAGAGGAAGACTCTACCCCATCAAGCTGCCCCAATGGGCCACCTACAGAGTCAAGGCCCAATGGATCTGGTATGCATTGACTTTCTCTGCCTCGAACCCGATTTGAGTGGATTGGGAAATGTTCTGGTGGTAACCGATCATTTCACCCGTTATGCACAGGCGTTCCCCACCAGAGACCAGAAGGCTTCCACTGTAGCTAAGGTGCTTGTAGAAAAATACTTCGTCCACTATGGATTACCACAGAGAATCCACTCCGACCAAGGAAGGGACTTTGAGAGTCGTCTGATCCGGAACCTACTGGACTCCCTGGGAGTGGAAAAGACCAGGACTACCCCTTATCATCCACAAGGAGATGCCCAGCCTGAGAGATTTAACCGGACTTTGCTAAACATGCTTGGGACTCTGGAGACAGAGAAGAAGCAGCATTGGAGTCAACACATATCCACTTTGGTGCATGCCTACAATTGCACCACCAGTGATGTGACGGGTTACTCTCCCTACCGCCTCATGTTTGGGAGAGAAGCAAGATTGCCAGTGGATCTGGCCTTTGGCATTTCTCTAGACTATACCTCTGCTACCTCCCACAAAGGATATGTAGACAGACTTAGGTATAATTTGAAAGCGGCCTATGAACAAGCCCAAGCAGCCTCAGACCAGAGAGGGGCCCGAAATAAAAGGAACTATGATTTGAAGGTTCGAGTGCAAGACCTGCAGCCTGGAGACCGTGTTCTGCTACGCAACCTAGGGATCCCAGGGAAGCACAAACTTGCTGATAGGTGGAGGTCTGAGCCTTACGTTATTTGTAGGAAACTCCCTGGACTACCGGTGTACAAGTTAAAGCCAGAGGGGAGAGTGGGACCCTTGAAGACCTGGCACAGAAACCACTTACTCCCGCTTAAAGAAGCAGTCAGGATACCTCCAGTGAGGAACCTACCGGAATCTGTTTCCATCTTGGATACTCCCAGACCCAACACTCGGTCTCAGACCTCTCGATCTAGAGGTGGACAGGTTTCTCAACCAAGTGAAGATGGGAGAGGAGAACTGGAGTGGCTATGGCCCTCCCCAACCCCGGAAAATCCCACCATAGACCTTCCACCCACTGAGGATATGCAGGATGGGACCCTGAACCCAGAAGCTACAGAGTTCATTCGATCCAGTGGCGTGCCTGAATGCTGGGAAGATATTCCGGGCCTGTGCTCAGATGAAGAAGAGACAGAGGCCCCAGAACCAGTGACGATGTCAGAGAGTGTTGCTGAAACAGAGCCTGTGGCACCAGAGCCTGAAGTCCCAAGGGAGCAGAGAGCTCGCAGAGTCGTGAGGCCTCCCATGAAGTTAACCTACCCTCAATTGGGAAAGAGCTCAGAGGACTCTGTTACCACCGCTAGAAGAAGTACCGAGTGCTCCAATCCTTCCACTGTTCATTTGGTGGAGGGCAACCCCAGCTCACTCTCTGGCACAGTTAGGCAGGCCACTCATGCCAGTGTGACCTGTGGGACAGGGAATCCCACCTCTGAGTTTTGGTGGCAATTCCCTGTACCAACATCATACTCCGCACTCTCTAAAATGGTTCAGAAATGTTGTTAAAATGTTTATCTTTGGGGACCAAAGAGTTTTAGTGGGGGGAGTGTGTAGCGGGGTGTTCCCCTTTAATCAGAGACAGGAAATTCCAGAGAGAGGGGAGTCGGGGGGAAGGAATATAAGGAGGGGGCGAGGCCTAGCTCTTTCTCTTTGGACACGGGGAGGCAGAGAGAGAGAGACACCTGTGCGGATCTGTGCTGTTCCAGGCCTGAAGCCTGGGGCCTGTGGAGCGAACCAAAGAGCCTTCCACCCCTTTGCGAGCCTGGGGGCATCCAGACTCATCTCTTCTGAAGTTATCTGGATCGGGGATCCGATCGCAGAGGGCGCTGTGGACGAGGACCGACACAGCCGGTGGGAGTTCCGGACTGAGGGAAGTGTTCCGGAGTGGTGAGCGAGCGAAAGCTCATCTTTAAACTGTTACTTTTATACTTTGTGCCTACTAGACTTCCGAGGCCTAACACCTCTGGTGAGGGAGAATTACCCCCCCCCCTATTGGATTACAAATACATGGATTTAAATACTTCAAGTGCACCACCTTTACAGATCCTGTGCCGGTGAAGATTTGTGTTTCTTCTAAGACTGAGTTTCATGGTTAGGGATCAGGCCTGATCCGTTAGATAGTTATAAGTTAGTTATCACACCACAGGGTGTTTAGGTAACGGTCGCCCCACGTGGCGTTCCGTCCCCTTTCCATTGCTGGTACACACGCACACAGTATTGTGATTTATAACTGCAGGGACCTGCTTATGTGTTGTGAACCAAATGTTACATGCATGTTATCCCCTTTTATCTTACCACTAGCAGTAAAGTCAGTTATTATTTACAACATTGTCTATGAGTCTGAGTTATCAATTTCACACACCCACATTTAAAGCATAAGTGATTGTTTATGTGAAATTGCTGTGGGTTAACTGTGCCGGAGCGGGTAGAGCAGATTGCCGGGGGGTTGAGGAAGCTGTACTCAGGGCCCAAAATCAAAACTTGCGGCTCTCTTAAGTTGAGGGTATCGCTACAGTGTATATATGTGTGTATATATATATATATATATATATATATCTCCTACAACTGTGTGTTCTGCCCCGACGCATAGGGCTGTAGCATTTAGCTGTGGGTGGAGGACACAGATGTTCCATCCCAGCCCCGCTGCTGGCTCCCTGTCAAACTCTATGAGAGTCTGCCAGCTGACGCCAGAACACGTTTATTATCAAAGTGCTTTTAGCATGGACTAAAAGGACTTCTACAATCTTATGTTTTAAATGATCACCTTGCCTCCTATCACTCCTGTTTTTTATTTCTCCCTTTTGCCTGAATTGTTTCCCACATCGCCTCTGGTGCAATCGCCAACTCCCCCCTATGTGTAAGGTTTAGGAGTGTGTCTATGGGAATGTTTGACCATTTTTGCAGAAGCACATTTGTGAGGTCAGGTACTGATGTTGGATGAGAAGGCCTGGCGCGCTGTCTCTGCTCTAATTCACCCCAAAAGTGTTCTATCGGGTTGAGGTCAGGACTCTGTGCAGGCCAGTCAACTTCCTCCACCCCAAACTCGCTCATCCATAATGGACCTTGAATGCTTTGTAGGCTGAAATAATAATAAATAATAAATGCACATTTTTGCTTTTTGTATTTATTATTCTTATTATTTATTCTTATTATTTATTTATTTATTTTTAAATAGAAAATAGCCTTTAAAGGAAATAAAGTACTAGATAGGATTGCTTTTCCCATCACCATTCTGCGGATGCTCTGAGAAGGCTGCAGCCCTCAACAAATGCCTTCTTTACCTTCCCTAGGACCAGCCCGTTTCTGTATTCATTTAGCAGCTTCTTCCCAGCAAGCTCCCTCTTGAGATTCCCCCCCACCTAGTAGACCCGCACTCGCCTCTGCTAGATTCAGAATATTTCCTAGGCTTCCTACATTGTTGCACATTATACACTGAATATTGCCAAAAAGCCTCCTTACCAAATGTGACAGATTGCTTTTAGAGGAAAAGCAATGTCTCAGATTTACTGTACTTTACAAAGAACTTTTTTAAGATTATTCTCATGCGCAGGCAACAACTGGGATCCATATTTCTCGCCATCTGTTACAATGATGCCCTCTAGAATCTGTCGAACAAGAAATTCATTCCGCAGAATTCCTACCCCGCCGAACGTGCCTCGTGCATTAACCTCCTCGTGTCATAACAACGCAGCCAATATCGCCGTAGATGTCGGTGTGTTAAACCAAACAACAGACCGTTTAAATGTATTTACCTATTTAAACTGCCACTTTTCACAACGGGCATCTTTCCAAACCCCTGGCAGGGTCGCCCCTGGAAAACCGTGGCAGAGAATTAGCCGGCCTCGGCGCTAATGAGCCTCGTTTTTTTTTGTAATTTGCATACAAATATTTGGTGGTATTGCTATTTAATTTTATGTACATAATCATAAAAGGTTGCATAAATATTTAGTGTGGCCTATTTGCAATTCATGCGATACGCTGAGTTTAGCATTCATTTTGCACAATGGTTACATAAAAACCGCCATTATACGTAGAACCAAATTATATTTTGTTTCCGTAGCCAATCAATACTCGTTAGTTTTATTCACGGTTCCGCGTCTGAGTTGCTGATTCCTCCCTGTGACATTTTCGGCGTTTTATGGGTTGAATTCTTTATTCTTTCGGATCGGGGTTTTTATGGTATTGCGCTTTTACATAAATGTTTGAAGTAAACCTGTCACTAAATAGTAAAGCTGATTTTAATTATTGAATACGGGACTAATTGAAAAGCAGCATATCGCTTTAAAAAAAAAATTGTATGTAAATGAGCTTAACCACCTCCAGACCAAGACTTTTCTGGCACTTTCTGTTTACATCTAACAATCAGTATTTTTTTGCTAGAAAATCAATTAGAACCCCCAAACATTATATATATATATGTAGCGGGGTCTCTAAATTTAGGTGGGACACCCAGGTGTGTAAGTACAGGAAGAGTGGACCACATTTGTTCGTGGAGGATTGGATGGTGTAATAATCTCCTTGGCCTCTGGGTGGCGGGGTACCTGGAGGCTCAAGGTAGATTTGCCATTACAGTGCTACCCTTTTTGTCCCTTTCCGGAGATGGTACGGCGAGGGCGGGGAACCTGCCGTGGTGTCGATGGGAGGAGATAAAAGGGGAGACGCCCTAACCACAAGGTCTTCTGGAGGAAGTTCTTGACGCGCACCAGGCACCTTAGGCCTGGGTGCGGGCGGTTCCGGATTCCGGCCCAGGTGCCCTAGGCCTGACCGGAATGGAGTTGGAGTCCATCCCAGGCACCCTCAGCCTGGGGTGAGGTACTAAACTAAGAGGCCTGGGGTCCAGTGACTTCAACTGGATCCCGCGAGGGTGGAGACGTCCGAGGGTCCCTGAGGTGGACGGGCCCATGTCTGAGGTGAGGAGGCCGGAGAGGTTACCCATTCGGAGAGTCTGGAGCAGCATCAACCCAGTGACGGATGGGCCTCTGGTAACTCCCTTGGAGGGACATCTTCCCCTGATAGGGGCCGCAGCGCAGCGAAGGTACTCCTATCTACGTTCTCTTGAGTCGCTGGTAGAGACTCTCAAGTTCTAAGTCCTTTCTAGCTAATGCTATAGTAACCGCTGGCGAGATCGCAGTGGTTTAGTTAATAACCAGGATAGTGCCTCGACCTGCTCATTCCCCGTAACACAATGTTATCAAGTCGCAACCAGATGGCTACTGAAGCACTGTTTATTGTGAGATGTACAATAAAGCAAGAGTTGGACTGTGATCAGTGTGTGGAACTATGGTTAATGGGAGCAAAGGGAAGTGTTGACACAGCGGGACTTGATTCTAGACAAAAGCACATAGGCCCAAGGAAATATCTGGTACTGGCCTTCACCTCACCCACAGCTTTGGGGAGGACATGGGCCATAGCGCATCCCACCCTGTCGTGTGACATACCCCTAGACAAAGGAGATGGGGTGAGGCCGCTACACGTGGGGGCTCGTGAGTCCGGGATGATATGTGTCTTAACTTTGGAAGAAAGAATGGCTGTGTCTGGACTTTGCTGCCCGGAGGAGTTCCGAGCAGGTCGGCCATGTGATTGGCCAAAGTGCATCCCTGCTCAAAGTCGTGGAAATGACCCCAAGACGGGAAAGGCCCATGCAGAGGAGCGAGAAGAGGGAAGAGTCCAGCCGTGTGAAGTACTACATGTGGGGGCTTTTATTGCACTGCGCCATGAGGCACCCCGTGACTGTACAGTTCGTGGGCGGAGCTTGATGGAGGCCCGCGAAAACATGCAAGTCATGGGAGGAGTCTAGCCATGTGGAGGAACTCACGTGGAGACTTCGGCGTGTGGTCAGCGCGTGATGGAGCAGCAGACAGTCGGGATGGCCTCAAGCTCCCCGTGGATTCCGGTTCCCTACCCCACGAAGATGACTACGTTCGCTGCTCCCCTTACAGACACGGGGATAAGACTCAGGCCCTGAGGACAGTTGGCTTTGTACTCATGCAGAGACACGGAGTCCCTCGGTGTGATCTGTCCCGGATGCTCGGGACTGGTGGTCCACCTGAAGCCATTCGGGCGTTGTGAGGCATGCAAAGAGTTCTTGTTCGAGGTGGAGCCATCCACAGTAAGGCCCCGGGCCCTTCGCCTCAACAGCCTCACAGGTACCGCTACTCTGGAAGGAGAGATCCAGGCCTTTGCGGAGGTTCCCGCACGCGCTGACCAGGGCGACGTGACTGCCCAATCAGAGACTGAGAGAGAAAAATCAGAGGATGCTGCTTCGGTCACCACAGATTCTCCACTCCCACCTCCGAAGAGGAAGGTTGGCCTGGTGCAGGCCTCCTGTGGTCGTGGTCGAGTTTCACTCCGTCGCTTGCCTAGCCTGGATGGATCCGGTTGGAAGAGTCCTGGACATCCCAGTTCTACAAAAGGTCAAGGTGAGCCAGGGGCTGGGACTGTGGTGGTGGTTGGAGGTGTCGGGGGTCCACAGTCAGTGGAGCCCGCAAGGGAGGGTAGTACCACGTCTACCAGAGACTACCTTCCCGCCGAGATGTATGACACTTCCGACCTAGAGTCGCTGTCAGATTGTGGAGATGACGGGGAGATTGATGAACTGTTTCATCGGAAGGGCTGGGACAAACGCCCATTGCCTGTGTTACGTGTACCGCAGGATTCCCCTATGTCAATAGGAGACAGCACGCCTCGGGTACAAGCCCCGGAGTCTACGAGGAAGTCTAGTCCTCAAAGTGCCTTCCCACAATCTACAACATCGCCCGTCTTGGTGGCGGGGGTGCAGCGAGCCTCACTACGAGCACCGAGAGAAAAGCCATCAGAGGTAGTGAAAGTACCTCGGCACCCGGAGGCCATCGTTCAACCCGGAGAAGGTGGGCGGGAAGCCATGCCTCCTTTGGCCAAATTGCAACGACTTTTCTCACAGAGAGTCGCCCGTGAGTATGGGTGGGAATATCCTTACTTGCCTCGGGACTTACTTTTTGAAGTTGAGATCATACGGCAGAGATGGTATGACGAATTTGTTTGGGAAAAGCTCAAAGTACCCCATGCACGAAGATATTTGTCTTGTTCACCACCTGTGTCGAAAAAGTTTCGGGACTGCAGAGCAGACTGGATGTGGGGCCGCCATATCCACGCAGACAAGGTGCGCATCTGCAGGAAAGATGGAGAGGATGCTGACTATTCAATTGAGGTTTTTGATAAACATCTGAAGCCCTTGTTCTTGCCTGACCCGAAGTTCTACTTGTGAGAAGAGACTCACTTGTTTCCTTTCCTACAATCTTCTAGAAGTGTTCTTGCCGGAGCATTCGAACTGTGCCCTAGTTTTTTATTTGGGCTTTTGTTTTCTACTCTTCAGGAGGAATGAGAGCAGTTTTTTTGGTTGTTCTCTCTTCCTCACAGTTCAAAGACAGACTTTGGGGTTAGAATTAGTGTAGTGATGCAGGAAGAATGAAGATTGCACCAAGTGTCATTACCGCGGCACTGTCACCAGGTGGCAGTGTTGTGCAACGGCTGTTTTTTTTTTTTTTTACACGCACATCACTTTACTCATTGGAGCGAATGGGTCTATTGGTTGATGGACCCATTCATTCCAAATTAACACAAAAATGTCAGGATGTGGCTTTTCTTGTGTGTTGTTTTTTTTTTCTCCCTTCTGCAGGAGATTCGTCAGTCAAGACTGCTGAGTATGGGGTGGTTCTTAGACAGTGAAGGGAGGGATTGTACATGTGTACATGATAGATGTTTTTAGGGAAAAGTTTTATTGTTTTATGTTCCCTTTCCCCTTTAAGCAGGTCTTGGTATGGTTGAGGTGAGGAGACTGTGAAAAAAAAAAATTTTTTTAGGGATAGCCTCTGGGGCTAAGCTTGTGTCATCACTCCATGGGAGACATGGGTTTGCACCAGACGCTGGGGACCAGCATCAAATCACAGAGGGGAGTATGTAGCGGGGTCTCTAAATTTAGGTGGGACACCCAGGTGTGTAAGTACAGGAATAGTGGACCACTTGTGTTCGTGGAGGATTGGATGGTGTAATAATCTCCTTGGCCTCTGGGTGGCGGGGTACCTGGAGGCTCAAGGTAGATTTGCCATTACAGTGCTGCCCTTTTTGTCCCTTTCCGGAGATGGTACGGCGAGGGCGGGGAACCTGCCGTGGTGTCGATGGGAGGAGATAAAAGGGGGAGACGCCCTAACCACGAGGTCTTCTGGAGGAAGTTCTTGACGCGCCCAGGCACCTTAGGCCTGGGTGCGGGCGGTTCCGGATTCCGGCCCAGGCGCCCTAGGCCTGACCGGAATGGAGTTGGAGTCCATCCCAGGCACCTTCAGCCTGGGGTGAGGTACTAAACTAGGAGGCCTGGGGTCCAGTGACTTCGACTGGATCCCGCGAGGGTGGAGACGTCCGAGGGTCCCTGAGGTGGACGGGGCCCATGTCTGAGGTGAGGAGGCTGGGGAGGTTACCCATTCGGAGAGTCTGGAGCAGCATCAACCCAGTGACGGATGGGCCTCTGGTAACTCCCTTGGAGGGACATCTTCCCCTGATAGGGGCCGCAGCGCAGCGAAGGTACTCCTATCCATGTTCTCTTGAGTCGCTGGTAGAGACTCTCAAGTTCTAAGTCCTTTCTAGCTAATGCTATAGTAACCGCTGGCGAGATCGCAGTGGTTTAGTTAATAACCAGGATAGTGCCTCGACCTGCTCATTCCCCGTAACACAATGTTATCAAGTCGCAACCAGATGGCTACTGAAGCACTGTTTATTGTGAGATATGCAATAAAACAAGAGTTGGACTGTGATCGGTGTGTGGAACTCTGGTTAATGGGAGCAGAGGGAAGTGTTGGCACAGCGGGACTTGATTCTAGACAAAAGCACATAGGCCCGAGGAAATATCTGGTACTGGCCTTCACCTCACCCACAGCTATGGGGAGGACATGGGCCGTAGCGCATCTCACCCTGTTGTGTGACATACCCCTAGACAAAGGAGATGGGGTGAGGCCACTACATATATATATATACAGTATCTCACAAAAGTTAGTACACCCCTCACATTTTTTTAAATATTATATTATATCTTTTTATATGACAACACTGAAGAAATGACACTTTGCTACAATGTAAAGTAGGGAGTGTACAGCTTGTTTAACAGTGAAAATTTGCTGTCCCCTCAAAATAACTCAAAACACAGCCATTAATGTCTAAACCGCTGGCAACAAAAAGTAAGTACACCCCTAAGGGAAAATGTCCAAATTGGGAGCAAAGTGTCAATATTTTGTGTGGCCACCATTATTTTCCAGCACTGCCTTGGGCATGGAGTTCACCAGAGCTTCACAGGTTGCCTCTGGAGTCGTCTTTCACTCCTCCATGACGACATCCATAGGCAACGCTTTAAAATCCTACATACCCGATATATATATTTTTTATTGCTATCACAAGGAATTTAAACATCCTTGTGTAGCGCCCTGCTCCTGTTGACCAGGCACTCGCATGTATATTTAGTGGGTTATCTGTTCTGTACATAGTTCAGATTCAATATTATGGCTAAATTAGCCTCTGGTCCAGCATTGGCTGTGTTGTGTGCAGTTCCACACTGTCGTCTGTAGGTGTCGTTGTCGCCACAGGCCGGTGATGGAAGGACAACAGGCTAAGGTGTATTGGGTGTCCCTTTCCCCAGAAGCAGCCGAGTGGGAGTGGTTCACTGCTGTGCATTCTGGGGGAGGATACTTAAGGGGCAGGTGCCATTTTTTTCGCTCTCTGACCTCATGGCCCACCTGGCCTAAGGTATGTGACAACTGCTCTTCTGCCTCGGGCCTGCTGGCCCGAGGCTACGTGACTGCAAGAAGGCCCAGAAGCCTGTCTGGGGCCTACTGGTTCAGAGGTGGTCCTGTGCTCTCTTACCTGCAGGGAGAAGCCGAGCAATTGAAGGATCCGGGGAGGACTCATCTAGGAGAGGACCGAGCGAAAGGCTGGTATCTCAAGAAGAGCCTGGTGACTTAATTGGAGGATGCATCCTAACCAATCTACCTCACAGTACTGCCGGATGGCTTAAAGGGACTTTAGGTACTGTGTAGCTGTGTTCGCTTGCCTATTACTGATCACCGAATCCTGTGGCAGAGGATTGTACAAATAGTTATTGCTATCATCAAGTCTGTGGCAGAGACTTTTGTCCGTGCATCATTCCGGCTGCTAGGCCGGTGAGAGAGGCCTATCCGGGTGAGCAAGATCTGCTGACAAGGAGTTGTATTTGTCTTCTGGATCTCAAGTTCCTCAGTGATCTGCACAAGGTATCTGAACTTTCCCCTAACCCTCCATCCCTCTACGGCTACAAGTTGTGTTAAATAAAAAGCATTGGAAAAAAGACTAAGTGACTGGTGAATGCATCTGTGGGCTCATTGCCCAATTTAGAGCCAAGTAAGTTTTGATACATTGAACTGTGGGGTAACGGCAGGACCAAAAATAACCAGCAGCTCCTACAGGGGTAGTGCTAAACTTATGACAGGAAAAGGCAGTGACAGGTACTCTTTATAGAGAGATCCTGGCTCTGTTTGGCTTCCCGACCAGCCAACGGACATGCAGGCTGGTCGCTTGGGTGGGACGTAGGGTTGCCACCTTTTCTTCAAGGAGAGTAGTAATGCATACCTCCCAACTTTTTAAAGTTCCACCGCGGGACATTCAGTCTCATTTTTGTTCCCTGGAACCAGTTGTTGAGCGGGGGGGGGGGGGGGTTGCTGACGCGGGACGGGGCGGGGGTTAATTTTTTACCTATTTAAACTGCCACTTTTTACAACGGGCATCTTTCTTTCCAAACCCCTACAGTCATCGCAGTCAGTTGCTGAGCGTGCGTGTTGGGAGGCATGGTAATGCGGTGCGCATAGCGTGCCACAGCGAACAGTGGGTGTGGCCAAATTGCTCTTGCTGACACTGACATCATCGCCCTGCCCCAGTGATGCCGAACCTGCCCCCAGACAGCCGCCCACAGCTCCCAGGTGGCAACAGATTTGTGTGTGACTATCTTGGATACTTGGGGAGCCACAGCCCGGTCTAAATAATGTGTCCGGGTTTCAGTCCACCTGAAACACAGACACAAGATTCAAAACCCGGACTGTCCGGGTGAATCCCGGATAGGTGGTGGTGCAAATTCTGTGTGTAAGCTGTTTGGCTGTACATTGTTGTTCTAGCGGAATCATCAATGAACTACCACAGCGCCGTGTTAGTTAATTGAGGACTACAAGCCGACCGCCACAAAGGCTACCGGACCATGGCAATTTCTATTCACAGAACTCTGTGAATGAGTGATATGGCTGGGTGGGTGGTGTGACAGGGAAGAAGATCGCCGTCGGCTGTCACATCGGGGAGTCGGGGGCCGGTGGATTTGTAACATGTTACACTCTGAATATGAGTGTAACATGTAACATGTTACAAAAGGTAAACATATTCTTTAATCAGATGGGGGTCCTTGTAGCTACTAAGCCTAGGACCCCGGTGATATAAATCAAGAGAGATAATCACTAAACCAGTGTGCAGCCCTAAAATTTGAGATTCAGGCCGCACTCTTGCCTCAAGAGCTCATTTTCCCCCGCTGCTTTTTTTCCCTCTTGGAAATGGCAGTTTTACAAGTGTAAGCTCCAGCAGAGGGAGAATTTCTTCTCCAGCCGAGATAAGGGCTTTGTCTTCAGAAAGCTGTCTTGTCCAGGGATATTTACAGGCGCCATAAATGTCCATCCAGCAGGAATCAATCAACTTGCTTAAGTCTATTGACCGGATTCTCTGTGAGCTCCTGGCAGTGGAGTTAAATTTCTGCGGCAGGCGACAGTAAATCATCGCACTGTGGCAATTATTGCCGACTTGTTCTGCACTTTACTGGGCTCTGCTCCTCTCTTATGCCGCTCTGTATTTTAGGTATATGGACTCTTAAAGGTACACAGGTGAAAATCAAAGGAAACTTACCACCAGATATTATTTTACATTATGGGGGAGATTTACTAAAACTGGAACACTCAGAATCTGGTGCAGCTATGCATGGTAGCCAATCAGCTTCTAACTTCAGCTTGTTTAACCACTTCAGTACCGGGCACTTTCACCCCCTTCCTGCCTAGGCCAATTTTCCGCTTTCAGCGCTGTCACTCTTTGAATGTCAATTGCGCAGTCATTATCTGTTATAAATAAAAAAAAATTCTCCTTCACTGATGTACGCTGATGAGGCTGCACTGACGGGCAATGATAGGCTGCACTGATGAGGCGCACTGATGAGGAGGCACTAATATGCAGAACTGATGGGCACTAATAGATGGCACTGATAGGAAGCACTGACAGGCATCTCTGATGAAAAATGGATGGGGTGTCTCCGCGCAAAGGAAATCAAATCAAAACACAGTAGACTGAACTGCTGCCTCTACTAGATTGCTATATCACGATGGGTAAAGCAAGAATATGAAAAAAGGGGGGGGGGGGGTAGTAGATGTGGCGCCGTCCAGATATGCAATGTAATAGACAAGGAAATTTTAGGTGATGGTATACCTATGACGGTATCCACTTTAGAGTATCATAAATACAAGAAAAATAAATATATAAATAAAAGAATAAATTAAAATTGAAAAAATTAAATTAGCTCAGCCGGGTGTTTGTTAAAAATAATTTTTTGTTAAATTGAAATATTTTGATTGGGTGTCTTTCCAGCAAGACGTGTCCCTCATATGTGAAGCGAAAATTTTATTTGAAAAAGTGAATAAAATACTTTTTTAATGGAAAAGCATTAGTGAGACCGATGGTCGGCCGGGTGTTTGCTAAAACAAAAAATTGTCCAAAATGTGTTAAAGATGTGTTCATAAAGAGATGTGTGATATTGGTAATAGTCTATGCTAGTAAAGGGGTAAATAAGCTGATATGGTCTCAGCCGGGTGTTTACTACTCCTAATATGTTCAGAAAAAAGTGCTGCCTTATAGCATTCAAATGAAGCTTAAAACTATATAAAACATGCGATATACATAGTATAGTGATAACAGAAAAGTCCAATAATTAGGTGGCAGTGAAAAAATTTGACTTTTTCTTGGTATGCTTTATGTTCCTTCAGTTTTCTTATGAGTAAGACAATCCGTAAGAGTTTAAATATATGCACTCACCAGATCCTTCATACCCTCTAGGGGTATGCTGCAGCCACAGTATGTGCCACTGTGTAGCAATCAGGGGATGGTTCCAGGGGTTCCTTGCGGTTCTCCGGGGTGCAGATTCCGAGATGATGAAAAAGTTGTTATAGGAGGGAAGAAAGGATGTCCATAGCGTGAACCCGTTTTAAAATGTTTTAATTTTAAAATCAAAAAGGGGGGTACTTACAATACGACACGTAAAATTGAGCGTTTTTGTATAAAATGGCGCTCAGCCAATACAAAGTGATTCCAAGTAGGAAGTGATGTGCCGACGTGTCTCCGCCCTACGCGTTTCGTCAGTCTGACGTCATCGGGAGCGTAACGTCGGTCTACACTTCACTCTAGAATTTATAGCCCTTCTTGCGCATGTGTGATAAAACTTTTCAGCCGCCATTTTGGATGAGATTTTGAGGACAGAAGTCCATGGCTGTATTTAATAGTTTTTTTGCAAATCAGAACAGTTTCTTTCAGGTCTAACAGCAATCTCATTACTAAAAAGTGCTCTGAGGGGCTATAGCATTCTAATTTGCAGAAACCTATATATATGTAACACTTATACTTTAATATAGAATATTTGATACAAATTTCATTAAAATAAGAAAAAATTAAAATAAAAGTAAAAATGAACCATGTAATATAACGGGAACTTAGAAAAAATCAAGAAATGTTAAAATTATTCAATCTCAGTGTAGACAAGATTCGTAAAAAACACAGCAACCATCTTATGTTGGTGCTGTAGGTACCAAAATGCTTGTATTGAAATACGATTAAAATACAATTAAAATAGGTGTAAATCCTACTGTGTGAGCAATATGTGTATTAAAGGAGGAAAAAATATATCTGATTAAATGGGAACTG
This sequence comes from Rana muscosa, assembly GCA_029206835.1. Classification (NCBI taxonomy): domain Eukaryota; kingdom Metazoa; phylum Chordata; class Amphibia; order Anura; family Ranidae; genus Rana; species Rana muscosa. The sequence goes on from CM055120.1 coordinate 48,622,164, forward strand.
GATATTTTGTACCTGTGAGGATAATTGGTGAATAATTGGTGGATAATTGGTGGAAGAAGTATGGATTGTTAGGAATGTGGCTATTTTAAAGCAACATTAAGTTAGAATTATATTAAAATTTCAGTTGAAAATTATTAAAAATTGGTGAGGAAGCAGTTAAGGTCGAGATCAATGTTCATTCCTGTTGGTTGGAGGGTCTCTAGCTGGTATATCCACTTAGTCTCGTTTTGTGATATTTTAATTTTCTTATTTTCCCCTCTCCAATGACCTTTTATTCTGTCTATGCCATAGAAGACCATACAGGAGGGGTCTTTTTTATGATAGTCCCTGAAATGTCTGGAGACGCTGTGTTTAGGGAACCCATTCTTAATGTTATTTATGTGTTCTCTGACTCGGACATGTAGCTCTCTGGTGGTTCTCCCCACATACTGCTTGTGGCATGGGCATTCTAACACGTAAGTTACGTGTGTGCTGTGACATGTGATCAGTTCTCTGATATTGTATTCAGTTCCATTTGCAGTTGAGGTGAATTTTGATGTTTTCTTCTCAGTCTTCTTACTGGTTCTGCAGGGAAGGCAATGTCCGCATTTGAAGAATCCTTTAAGATTTTTGAAGATCTTGATCTGTTTTGGAGGATCCAGTACGTTATGAACTAATCTGTTTCTTAGGTTAGGGGCTTTTCTGTAGATGAAGCATGGTTTGGCTGGTAATATGCTGTTTAGTACTTTTAGGATTGGCCAGTGTTTCCTTATAATTTTCTCTATACTTTTGTGCTGTCTATTGAAACCTGTGAGGAAGGCCATATCTAGATTTTTCTTGTTCTTATTCTTTGTGGTATTTCCTGTTACCATGGTATTTCTATCCATTTTCTTGACCTGCTCTTTTAGATTGAGTAGGTCTTTTTCTTTGTAGCCCTTGACTATGAATCTGTTAATGATGATGTTTGCTTGTCCTTCATATTCATTGAGGTTACTACAATTGCGGAAAATACGCATCAGTTGGCCCTTTGGTATATTCCCAATCCACTTTGGATGGTGGCAACTTTTTGTTGGGATGTACCCGTTCCTATCTGTCTGTTTGAAAAAGGTCTTTGTATTCAGATGTCCATTATCTTTATATATTTGCAGATCCAGATAGTCTATGCTGTTATGGTTCCATATGCCGGTAAAAGTAATGCCATAAATGTTCTGGTTGATTTCATCAAAAAAATCTTGCAGTTGTTGTTCTGTGCCTCCCCATATAATGACGATATCGTCTATATACCGTCTATATAGGATTAGATGTTTTCTATGCACACTAAAAACCTGCTCTTCTTCCCATCGGTTTAAGAACAAATTGGCTACGCTTGGAGCGTACTTTGCTCCCATGGCTACCCCCTTGGTTTGGGTGTAATACTCGCCTTTATACCAAAAATAATTATGGCTCATAGCCATTTCCAATCCTTCTAAAATAAATTTAATTTGCTGTTCCTTCATGTTTGTTTGTTTATACAGGGCCAATTCTACACTATTGATGCCATCTTTTTGTATGATGTTTGTATAAAGTGAGTTGACATCGATTGTCACTAGTATGTCGCTATCCCTGATGTTAAGATCTTTTATTTCTGCAATGAGTTGTCTACTATCTTTCAAGTATGACCTTCCCTCTGTTACTAGAGGTTGCAGATATCCATCTATATAAGAGCCTAGTCTTGAAAAAAGTGAGTCGATACCACTAATAATCGGTCTTCCTGGTGGTGATGTTTGATTTTTATGTATTTTGGGGACATAGTATATTACTGGTGTCTTTGCCGTTTCTGGGGTCAGAAAAATTGCTTCTTTTTTGGTTAGGATCCCTTTGTCTTCACCTTTTTTGATCAGTGCTTTCAGTTTTTTATCATATTCCATTTTTGGATTCCCCCTTAGTTTCTTATATGTATCCTGGACGCTTAATAGGTTAATAGGTTGTTCATTTCTATTTCATAGTCCTTTTTCTTGATAATGACCAGCCCCCCTCCTTTGTCTGCTGGTCTGATTATGATGTTTTTCTTCTTTTCTATTTCTTTTATGGTCTTCCAGATTTTGTCGCTTTTGGTTTTGCTAGTTTTTAATTTCCTAATATCTTCTTCCACCATTTTTTTAAAAACCAAAATGTTTTCATTATGTTGCATCTTTGGGTTAAAAATCGAATTATTCTTTAGTTTGGAATGTTGGAAGTGGGTGTCTGCATGGTTTTCCTTGTTTCTAGGCTCCTTTTGAGCAAAGAATTTTTTGATGTTCATCTTCCTGGCAAATTTTTGTAGATCTATATATGCTTCAAATTTGTCCAGATTTTTGTCGGGTGCATATTTTAAGCCTAGGTCTAATATTTTAAGTTCTTCCTCATTAAAAGTAGTATCACTTAAATTAAAAATGCCTTCTCCCACTATATGCGTCTTCTTTTTCTTGACGCCCCCTCGTTTGCCTCTGGTCCGTTTTCTCCTACCCAATGTTGGGGTCTGTAATTGTAATCTGTCCTCTCCTCGTATTGGTATTCTTCGGGTTCCCAGTTGTTCATTCGTCTCCCATAGGGTCGTGATTCCCTGGGGTTCCATCCTTGCTGTCCTCTGTAATTCCTTTGTTCTCCCTGGTATTGTTGTTGATTTCGTTCTGGATGTCTGAAAGGTCTCCAGCCTCCTTGTGTTTGGTATGGTCGATGTTGGCCATTCCAACCCCTGTTCGCAGGGGGTCTCCATCTGTTCCCTCTGTGAAAATCCCCTCCCTGTTGTGGTCTTCTATAGGGGGTATACTGTGGAAAATGTCTTAGTGGTGAATATCTATTCTGGTGTCTTGGTATTCTTGGTGTGGTAGGTGGTAAGTGTTGCGTTCTGCTGTCACTTTGTTCTGGTTGTCTGAAGTTTCTACGTGTTGGGCTTCTTTCTTCCCTTCTGGGTATGTGGGTAGTTGTATTAACCTGTAATGTATTCGAAGTTCCTTCAAAAATAGGTCTTATGTTTTGCCAAGGAGCTTCCCTTTCTGGGGAATTTTCTCTAGATTCCTCATTCATGGAAATGTTGTTTTCTTGTTCATTGTAGTTTTCGTCTGTTTGCCATTTGTACACCTGGAGGTTCTTGTAGTCCAGCACGTCTCTTTTAAATTTCTTTTGCTTTTTGGATTGTATGTCACTATCATACTTCTTAATGGCTTCCTGTAGGAAGGTTTCCTTGTCCTTATATTCTTTTGCTTCAGCAAATGATATTAATTGATCTCTAATGGAGAGGATTTCTGTCTCAATAGCTTTAAGCTTATGTTGTCTCCTAACTACTATTTTTTTTTTTTAAATAACATTAAGAATGGGTTCCCTAAACACAGCGTCTCCAGACATTTCAGGGACTGTCATAAAAAAGACCCCTCCTGTATGGTCTTCTATGGCATAGACAGAATAAAAGGTCATTGGAGAGGGGAAAATAAGAAAATTAAAATATCACAAAACGAGACTAAGTGGATATACCAGCTAGAGACCCTCCAACCAACAGGAATGAACATTGATCTCGACCTTAACTGCTTCCTCACCAATTTTTAATAATTTTCAACTGAAATTTTAATATAATTCTAACTTAATTTTGCTTTAAAATAGCCACATTCCTAACAATCCATACTTCTTCCACCAATTATCCACCAATTATCCACCAATTATCCTCACAGGTACAAAATATCCAGTTCCCATTTAATCAGATATATTTTTTCCTCCTTTAATACACATATTGCTCACACAGTAGGATTTACACCTATTTTAATTGTATTTTAATCGTATTTCAATACAAGCATTTTGGTACCTACAGCACCAACATAAGATGGTTGCTGTGTTTTTTACGAATCTTGTCTACACTGAGATTGAATAATTTTAACATTTCTTGATTTTTTCTAAGTTCCCGTAATATTACATGGTTCATTTTTACTTTTATTTTAATTTTTTCTTATTTTAATGAAATTTGTATCAAATATTCTATATTAAAGTATAAGTGTACATATATATATGTTTCTGCAAATTAGAATGCTATAGCCCCTCAGAGCACTTTTTAGTAATGAGATTGCTGTTAGACCTGAAAGAAACTGTTCTGATTTGCAAAAAACCTATTAAATACAGCCATGGACTTCTGTCCTCAAAATCTCATCCAAAATGGCGGCTGAAAAGTTTTATCACACATGCGCAAGAAGGGCTATAAATTCTAGAGTGAAGTGTAGACCGACGTCAGACTGACGAAACGCGTAGGGCGGAGACACGTCGGCACATCACTTCCTACTTGGAATCACTTTGTATTGGCTGAGCGCCATTTTATACAAAAACGCTCAATTTTACTTGTCGTATTGTAAGTACCCCCTTTTTGATTTTAAAATTAAAACATTTTAAAACGGGTTCACGCTATGGACATCCTTTCTTCCCTCCTATAACAACTTTTTCATCATCTCGGAATCTGCACCCCGGAGAACCGCAAGGAACCCCTGGAACCATCCCCTGATTGCTACACAGTGGCACATACTGTGGCTGCAGCATACCCCTAGAGGGTATGAAGGATCTGGTGAGTGCATATATTTAAACTCTTACGGATTGTCTTACTCATAAGAAAACTGAAGGAACATAAAGCATACCAAGAAAAAGTCACATTTTTTCACTGCCACCTAATTATTGGACTTTTCTGTTATCACTATACTATGTATATCGCATGTTTTATATAGTTTTAAGCTTCATTTGAATGCTATAAGGCAGCACTTTTTTCTGAACATATTAGGAGTAGTAAACACCCGGCTGAGGCCATATCAGCTTATTTACCCCTTTACTAGCATAGACTATTACCAATATCACACATCTCTTTATGAACACATCTTTAACACATTTTGGACAATTTTTTGTTTTAGCAAACACCCGGCCGACCATCGGTCTCACTAATGCTTTTCCATTAAAAAAGTATTTTATTCACTTTTTCAAATAAAATTTTCGCTTCACACATGAGGGACACGTCTTGCTGGAAAGACACCCAATCAAAATATTTCAATTTAACAAAAAATTCTTTTTAACAAACACCCGGCTGAGCCAATTTAATTTTTTCAATTTTAATTTATTCTTTTATTTATATATTTATTTTTCTTGTATTTATGATACTCTAAAGTGGATACCGTCATAGGTATACCATCACCTAAAATTTCCTTGTCTATTACATTGCATATCTGGACAGCGCCACATCTACCACCCCCCTCAGGCATCTCTGATGGACACTGAAAGACAGCACTGATTGGCATCACTGATGAGCACTGATTGGCACCACTGGTGGGCATCACTGGTGGGCACAGGTGAGCATCACTGATGGGCACTGATTGGCACCACTGGTGGGCATCACTGGTGGGCAAAGGTGAGCATCACTGATGGGCACTGATTGGCATCACTGATGGGCATTGGCATGCATCACAGATGGGGCTGCACTGATAATCAATGAACAGGATATGTGTGCTGCCCCCCCCCCCCCCCCGTTAGGAGAGCCACTTTTCGACTCTCCTCCACTCACACTGTGTCAGCGCAAGTAGAGGAATTCCGATAACCATCACTTCCTATTTACACTGTGATAAGCTGTGATTTGACACAGCTGATCACGTGGTAAGGAGCCTATGTCATCGGCTCTTTACCGACGTGATCGGAGATGCGGTGTGTCCGGGGGAGCGCACAAGCAGATTTTTCTAAAGGACATCATATGACGTCAAGTCAGAACAATAGAACCCCCGCCCGGCCTATAGCAGAATGACAGCTGGACGGGAAGGTTTTAATTGGGCTTTGGCAATAAAACCTGGAAGCTGATTGGTTTCTATGCACAGCTGCACCAGATTTTGCACTCTCCAGTTTCAGTAAATCCCCCCAATGTCTCTTCTGCAATTAAAAACATTCACTTGTCTGTTTGAAACCCTCTGCAGAATGTATAGTTTACATTTCCGAAAAAGTGTGTTGGGATATAAAAGACATCATCTCACACCGGACAATTAAGATCTCTGAAGACCAGCACCCGGAAGAAGCCATGGAGCAGATTCCTGTGCTGGTGAGGGACTTTGTAGGGGTCTGATTGTTGGAGAATAGGTGAGTATTTTAGTTCCACTTTAAAGGACCAAGGACAGCAAGGACAGATGTAACTATGCATATATCAAACCTGGCCAATGCCCCTGGAAGCTGAAAAACTGAAGTAGACACCACTACTTGAGTAATCTCCACTTGATTACAGGTCCCGCGCTGAGCGGCTGACTTGCTACATTCTGAAAACAGGAGGTTAGCTGCTTGGCACAGGAGCCAATCAGAGAATGCTTTGTATCTGCTAATTTAATGCAAAGTGTTCTCTGACTGGATTAAGTGGAAAGGCATGGTGGTGACATCACACTCACCACCTCATCCAATCAGAGAACGCTTCATTCCGAACATGCAAAGCATTCTCTGAAAAATCTGGTGCAGCTCTGCATAGAAACCAATCAGCTTCCAGGTTTTATTGTCAAAGCTTAACTGAACAAGTTGAAGATTGACTGCCATGCACAGCTACAGCAGATTCTAAATGCTCCATTTTTTGTTAAATCTCCCCCATTGTATGCATAAATAGAGCCTGCCTGTTCACGTTTTTTAATTGTTTGCATTTAGCTCCGCTTTAAGTGGAGTTGGGCTTTAAAACCACCCATGTAGCTCTAACATTATAGCCAGAGCCAGTAGTGTATTTAGGTTTTGTGCTGCCCTTGGGCCTGACTAAACTCGTGCACCCCCTAATTTAAATATGACCCACCCCTTCCTGTCAAGGCCACACCCCTTTCTGTTTAAGACCCGCCCTGCAATTAGGGACACTAGTTCTTAGGGCCTGGGGGGGGGGGGCAATGGATTTCCTTAATTTGCATAGATTTCCTATAACTTCCTGTTTGGCATTGGGGCAGGAAGTGAAGGGAAATCTCTGCAATGGGACAGGGATGGTAAAAAAAAAACTGACAGGGGCTATAACCCTCCCTTACTCTATGCAAAATGAAAAAAAAAAAAAAAGTGTTGCCTATAGTTCTACTTTAAGCACAAATTTCTGATAATTTTATGGAGAGGACTAAGAAGATATAACCATGCCAATGGTGAAGCAGAAAACATAGCACAGTGAGGAAGGTTTGTGGTCCAGGCTGATAGGACAGTCAATATTAGAAGCAGCTTGCTTTACACTAACAGTGTAGCACAAGCCGGCGGGGACTCTTTCCGTGCTGCCCCCCTGCAAAGTGCTGCCCTAGGCCTGGGCCTTGTTGGTCTAGGCCAGGATACAGCGTTGGCCAGAGCAATGACTGCATAGTTGCCAACAGTCACGGATTGGCCGGGACATTCCCGGGATTCAAACCCTTTTCCCGGATTTATTTTGTCCCGGCCAATGTCCCGGCCAATCCGATTTTTCCCGTTTTCCCCGAATTTGGACGCCGCAGGCCGCCGCCGCTAGAGGTCCACGGCTGGCGGAGACAATGTCTCCGCCGGCCGCCATGTTTAAGAAGACCAAAACACGGATGTAGTACAATAGAAAATAAAGCCGCTGCGGCGCCGCCCACACCCCGCACCTCCCCAGGGATGGGCGGCGCCGCAGCAGCTTTATCTTCTATTGTACTACATCTGTGTTTTGGCTGGCCGGCAGGCCACCCCCCCCGCCCCGCCCGCCCCGCCCCGCTGCAGGTCTGTCTGTAATGGAAAGGGGCGGGGGTCGGCAGCGCCACAGTTTAATTTTTTTTTTTTCAGCCACACTGTCGGCTCCGCCTCTATTTTGTTCCCCTTCGGGGAAGGGGAAACAATAATGGCGGCCGAGACAGGAGACGCCTGTGGTTAAGGGGGGACTCCGCTGGGAACGCCTGTGGTAAGGGAGGACTCCGCTGGGGACGGCTGAGGTAAGGGGGGACTCCGCTGGGGACACTTGATGTAAGGGGGACTCCACTGGGGACGCCTGATGTAAGGGGGGACTCCGCTGGGGACGCCTGATGTAAGGGGGGACTCCGCTGGGGACGCCTGATGTAAGGGGGGACTCCGATGGGGACGCCTGATGTAAGGGGGGACTCCGCTGGGGACGCCTGAGGTAAGGGGGACTCCGCTGGGGACGCCTGATGTAAGGGGGGACTCCGCTGGGGACGCCTGATGTAAGGGGGGACTCCGATGGGGACGCCTGATGTAAGGGGGGACTCCGCTGGGGACGCCTGAGGTAAGGGGGGACTCCGCTGGGGACGCCTGATGTAAGGGGGGACTCCGCTGGGGACGCCTGAGGTAAGGGGGGACTCCGCTGGGGATGCCTGAGGTAAGGGGGGACTCCGCTGGGGACACTTGATGTAAGGGGGACTCCACTGGGGACGCCTGATGTAAGGGGGGACTCCGCTGGGGACGCCTGATGTAAGGGGGACTCCGCTGGGGACGCCTGATGTAAGGGGGGACTCCGCTGGGGACGCCTGATGTAAGGGGGGACTCTGCTGGGGACGCCTGATGTAAGGGGGACTCCTCTGGGTACACCTGATGTAAGGAAGGACTCCGCTGGGTACGCCTGAGGTAAGGAGGGACTCCTCTGGGGACGCCTGATGTAAGGAGGGACTCCACTGGGGACGCCTGATGTAAGGGGGGACTCCACTGGGGACGCCTGCATAGTTACCAACAGTCCCGAATTTCCCGGGACAAGCACGATTTTTGGACCCTTGTCCACAAGTGTGGAGGGGGCTCTGCTGGGGAGGCACCTGATGCAAGGACGGACTGCTGGGGAGGCACCTGATGCAAGGACGGACTGCTGGGGAGGCACCTGATGCAAGGACGGACTGCTGGGGAGGCCATCTGGTGGCAGGCGACGTGGCAGGTAACACGCTCAGGGCTTCCACTGATTCGGCATTATGGTGAGTTGAATGATTTCATTTTATATTACAATGTAAAAATAGAAATAATGCACTTCAATCATCCTGACACCGTAACAACCATGGTGCCGGGATGATTGAAGCGCCGACAGGTGTTTTCGAGTATCCTTATCTGCCAATTTTGTTACACATTTCTATTGTGGTGTAGGATCTGGCTTCTTTCTTTCTATTTCTTTCTCTCTCTTTCTCTCACCTCGGACTACAGCCACACCCCTTTGAACCACGCCCATTTAAACCACACCCACTATTGTGCGTAAACCACGCCCATTTTTCACTCCGGCATGACACGCCTACAAACGAATGCCCCGCCCCCTGATTATAGCAAGGCTCCGCCTCAATACAAAAAAAGTGTCCCAGATGTTTTTTTTGCAATGTTGGCAACTATGTGACTGAGGGAAAGGGGACAAAGAAAATAATTCTTCCTACCTGCAGCAGACCAATGACACAAGTCTCTCAGTCTAGTCACATGCCTAGAGCTCATGGATGGCCTTTTAAAGCCCATTTAGATGACCAGCTAACACCACAAAATGTGTATCGCCACAACGCATAGCAATACATGTATTAGAGTGGAGTGCTTTACTGTCTCCCCCCCCCCCCCAATGCACTAAACCAGTGCACCCACGTTGCAGACCAAAACAGACATCAGAAATAATTGTGTGGGTCTGATTTTGGATGCATTGAATTGATTGGCCTGCCCTAACACAATATTTATGTGACATATGTGTTCATTAACTGATCATACAGGACTGGATAGGTGTGGATGGGCCCTTAATGATAAATGGTGGAGCGTTTTGAAAAATTATACAATTGCTGTATATACTGACATGTCAGAAGTGTATTCATGAAGACATATAAATGTACTGACAGGTCCACTTTAAGCCTTGAATGGTGTACAGCAAAGAAGATGGTGTTCGTGCTCAGGACTTTTGTTTTTCATCCAGGCTCAGTTGTTGTACGCTGTTCCCCTCCTCTGTTAAGATGGCCTTGTAGACGTCAGTCTGGCCTTCTTTAAAGACCAGTTCTTGGGCCCCCAGAGAGGCAGGCCAGGTATTCTCAATCCTGCCCATGGTATGCTTCTCTGACTGCCTTTCTAGGCTTACTTCTTCAACAGAGATCAGAAAGTTCTGCTTAATGGAATTGCGTGATGGGAGGGTTAGTCACGTTCAGCAGGTCATAAGAGGGTCCTGCAGTATCGAGGATGGACGGAGGACTAAGGCTTCATTTACCGTGAACATTAGTAGCATGTTGAAGCAAGTAGCAAACTGATCCCAGCTTTTATGTTTCTTTCATACATGCCTTCATAAAAGTCAGAACAATATATTACACATAATGTCAAGAGTCTAGTAACAATAAACCTATTTTAGTACATTACACACTGATACAAGTATGTGCTATAACTGTGAATGAGGCCATGATGACCCCAGCGGCAAGCCACCAATAAAGCTTTAACCACTTTCCCTTTAGAGCAATTTTTTCATTTTCGCACATATGTTAAAATCTACATTCTTAGCTATAAAACAGTTTAAAATCCCCAGAATATTATATATTTTATATTATATATTTTCTGAAAGGCCCTATAGAATAAAAAGATGGCAGTTGCATTTTTTTTTATGATGCACAACATTTGCCCAATTGTTTATCAAATCTATATTTTGAGGAAAAAATACACCAAAATCAATTTTACTGCACACAAACACAATTCACTATTTTTTTTTTGTACGAAATAAAAAAGAAGCCGTGTAAAATGAACAGATACCAAATGTGTCAGGCTTCAAAATGGCATGTGCCCTTAAAGTGGTAGTAAGGTAGTTTCTGGAACTTTTACCTACAGGTAAGTTTATTATAAGGCTTACCTGTAGGTAAAATGAATATCTCCTAATCGTGCACCGTTTAGAAGATATTCCACAGAGCAGCAGCCGGTGACATCACCGGTGTGCCGTTTCTTCAGAGGTCTGTGCCGTAAATTGTGACTCCTGTGCGCATGCGCGGGAGTATCGTCATTGCGGCTCAGCCAGTCAGACGGCCGAAGCCCGCGAACCCAGAAGGAAGACCAGGTGAAGATGGAAACCCTATCTGCCGGTGACAGCGTGCCGCTGGAGGGCTTCATTTTAAGGTAAAGCCTCGTACACACCACTCGTTTTTTTTCCGTTTAACCTAGATCTGACAGCCCAGGTCGGAACCACTGTACTAACAATCCGATGTTAGTACAGCGATTTCCCCTGCTGTGCTATTGTGTTCTGACAGGGGAATAGCCCCCTTGCCAGAACACTCCGGTCAGCGCTCTCAGCCATTGGGAGCTGGTTGGCAGACCTTTTTCGGTAATAAGCCTTCGACAGAAGCTGGAGGATTCAGACCGGCTACCATACACACGGACCGAATGTGGGCTGGTTTCTATTGAACCTGCTGATGTCAGCCAACATTCGGTCCGTGTGTACTAGGCTTAAGTCTCTCATAATGTGCTAGTATATGATGCATACTAGCACATTATGACATTGCCTTGCAGGGTGAATTTTTTTTTTTAAACTTTACTATCGCTTAAATATGTCAAAAAATAACAGTACCAAAAATGATCAATAGGCAATGCTTTAAATGCCTTTACAGCTCATAACTTTAGAGTAAACTGTGAAGGATGATTCTAGAACGCTGTCCATGGTGATATATAACATGTGTGGTGCAGTCGCTCTTTACATTAATGCGTTTGCATTTGAGGGTGTGCACAGGGCGACAGAGTTGCTTCCACCTTTTACTCTTGATAGTCACTGATACAAATTGGTGAAATTACGCCAATGGCTCCCACCCATTTTTTTTTTTTTCATGGGTAGAAGGAGCTGTTGCCATTGACGTAATTTCACCAATTTGTATCAGTGTGGTGAGCTGATGATATGTGTTTTTTACCTATACTTTTGTGAGGTTTTTTTATCCCAAGTTCATTTTTAATAAATCATAGCAGAGAGCACTATGGTTTCTCCATTTCTGTTTCATGATATATCACATGACTATCGAGAGTTAGGCCCCTTTCACACGGGGTGGATCCATTTTGACGGAATCCGCTTTGCTCAACGGGGGATCGATCCGTTGATCTCTGCTGAGCAGGCGGATGACAGGTCCGTCTCTGCTCACTGTGCAGAGATGGACCTGTCAGAGTCCTGCTCTTCTCTATGGGGAGATCGGATGAAAATGGACTACCTGTCTGTTTTCATCCGATCCCATCCGATAAGACCCACCGGACCGATGGCGAATGTATCGGCATAGGTCTGTTTTGAGCGGATCTTGTCGGATCGGATGCTAGGTGGGTGTCAGCGGGCACATATCCACTGACATCCGCCTCCCCATAGAAGTCAATGGGTGGCCCGATCAGACAGGTGGATCTGATCAGTCCAATTATAAGTGGCAGCCTGTGCATTGTGGGCGCACGGGCACCGCCCCCCCAACACCACTGTCGCCCTCCCTATACATGCGCTTGGCCCCTTTTAGGATGCCGGGCGCATGAATTCCTATGGCAGGGATGGGAGAGGTGTGTTTTTTGAAGCACCTGATTAGAGCCAGAGGCTTTAATTGGCTTCAAAATAGGGTGGGCTCGGGGCGCAGAGCATTGCGTCTGGAGCCCATCCAGTTGTGCTGCAACAGCAAATGAATATTCGCTGTTGCAACACTGATCCTCCTCCCAGCCAATCGGGAATCGGGTCTGATATCCGTCACCCGATTGGCTGAAAGGACAGGCGATCCTGGATGCCTAGGAGGAGGGGAGGAGACACAGGGCAGAAGGCCCTGTGATCTCAGAAGAGAAGAGGACACAGGAGATGCTGTCAGATGCCCGCCGCAGCTTGATCCCCTGCCCGATGTGCCCACCAATCCCCTCTGCTGTGTGCCCGCTGATGCCTGCCGCTCTGTGCCCACCGATCCCCGCCGCCGATGGGGTAAGTGTCGGTAGACCGGCAGACAGCGGGGGGGGGGGGGGGTTGTGTGCTTGTTTGCCCACCCTCCCCCCCCCAAACAAAAAACAACCAGCCGCCACTGCCAATCGCGTGAAAAGGGCCTAAGAGGTGGAGGACTAAGATTCAGGGAATGGTCCAGTATCATCCAGTATCATCTTAAGTGGAGGACACTGAGGCTGATTTGACTCTGTGGTGGGGTCAGATATTGGAGGTGAGCAGGAACTTTGCCTGAAGGTGTCTGTCACGAACATGTTTGATACAACTATTTATTGTCACTATATTTGCACTACGGTGGAATTTCGTGAATGGGACTTTGATATAAACATTTTTGTTGTCGCAATAATGATTTAGCTTGATTTGGATTCTGTTATTAGTTGATTGCGCTGCACTTATATGTTGCACTTTGATTTTATTTCTTAACTTTTTTTTTATTTAACATGATTGCTATCACAAGGGGGCTAACAAGCATTGGGCAGGTGACAGGTACTCTTTATGGAAACATCAGGGGTCTATTAGACCCATAATATCCCCTTTGCCTCCTGCTCTAGCCAACTGAGTACAGGAGGGTGCTCAATCAGCTGTGCACCTGGCTTTATAACCGGGATTTTACCAGCTCTGTACCAGAAATACTGAGTGCTTCTGATTCAGAGGAAACCAGGGAACAGATGTCCCCCCAAACTCCTCCCATTTACCATCCTGACAGTCGCTGTTGTGGTCCCAGGCTACCGGGAGGAGTGGAAGAGCCTGGGAACCACCAGGAGGGCGGCGCAGGTGGGGGCAGGATGTGCCAGTCAGGTGACAGTTATTGGGCAGCTCCCCAGCCACCAAACTTACTTATACATTAAAGACAGGAGCCCGCAGATAGAAATTGTAAGAAGTTTACAGCTGCTACTGCAGCCATGAGTTTGTTTTAACCTGTTCACCTATTTTGGACGTGTCCAATACCTACTTGTTTGGACTCGGAGCAATTGTGACCCTCTTTGGCTATGTCTATGTAATGGGGCCATCCCCTGAGGGAGATTAGACCTCTACACTAGCTGTACTTCCTGCAACATGAACAGTTTTATACCATTTTACCAGGTTAACACCTAGAAGACCTGAAATAGTTATGCCGCATACACACGATCGGAATTTCCGATGAAAAAAGTCTGACGGAATTTTTTCATTGGATATTCCGACCGTGTGTGGGCCGCATCAGACTTTTTTCCGTCGGAGAAATAGAACATGTTTTATTTTTTTCCGATCGTCTGTGTGGAACTCCGACGGAGAAAAAACCACGCATGCTCAGAATCAAGTCGACGCATGCTCAGAACCATTGAACTTAATTTTTCTCGGCTCATCGTAGTGTTGTACTTCACCGCGTTTTGGACGGTCGGAATTTGGTCTGACAGTGTGTATGCAAGACAGCTTGAACGGAATTCCGACGGAAAATTCCATCGGATTTTATCCCATCGGAAATTCCGATCGTGTGTACAGGGCATTAGATGCTGGAGATTAAATTAGCTTTCTTTGCTAATTGCTTCTCTTTAAGCTCTTGTTTAAAGTGGTTATAAACCTCTGAAATGAAAAATGAACAAAGCATATCCTTCTATAGTGTGTACTTGCCTCAATCCAAAGCACTGAGTGTGTCTGTCTGTCTGTTGTCTCCTTCTGTCTGTCTGTTGTCTTCTTCCTTGGCTATCTGTGATTTCTGACAGGTTATGATGGCTCCAAGGGATCCAGGGAGATTGAGGGGGGGGGGGGGCTCCAGCAAACAGCCTGTGATTGGAAGCCTCAGCTGTGCATGTTTCTGTTTCCCATGTCAATCACAGGCTGTGTGCTGGAGCTCCCCTACTCTGTCCCCCTGGATCCTTTTGAATTGGCATAATCAGAAGTGACCCATGCAGATAACAGGGGTAGGAGACAGCAGATAGAAATCACACTAAGGCTAAGTTCACACTGGCACGCGTTTGAGGGGCATTTTTAATGCCCTTTAAATGCCTATGCAAATGATACAATGGACAGCACACAGCTCTGTTCACATTATCGAAACATGAATCGTTAGTGTCGCATCGCTTCGCTTCAAAATTGAAGCGCCACGTCGAGTCTGGAGGCATTTGAGACCTTTCAATTCAAGTCTAGGGTAACGTGCCACAACAACACCGACGCATTTGCAGCATGGTTGCAGCGTGTTAGTACATTATCTCCGGTGCAAATTTTAGCTGCATATTTGGGAGCAGGCCAGCTGCCGCGTCCTTAACAATGGATGACTTATCAGCAGTGCACTGGTCGATGACATCACAAGGGGGCAGTGCCACCAGGTGACGTTGCCGGGTGGCCCCACCCCTTAGCTATTTAAGAAATGTCAGACAGCGAAGCAGGCAGACGGAAGGAGCCTTCAGGGTGAGCAGAGATTTTTTTTCCCGGGTCGATGGTGGTGGTGGGCTTCGTGATTGACGATTTTTGTTTTTTAAAATAAAGGAATTGTCAAAAACTGTCTCAGTGTTTTTATTTATTTTTGACCCTTTTTTTGGTGAATGGGCAGGGATGCAATGTACCCCATACTCATTCACATGGGGGGGAAGGGCGGGATCTGGGGGCCCCCTTCTTAAAGAGGGCTTCCAGATTCCAATAAGCCCCCTGCCCACAGACCCCCACAACCATTGGCCAGGGTTGTGGGGAAGCGGCCTTTGTCCCCATCAACATGAGGACAAGGTGCTTTGGGGTGGCTCCCCCGGCCCTCCCTGCCCCAAAGCACCTGCACATGTTGGAGGCATGTGTCCTGGTATGGTTCGGGGTGGGGGGGCTTGCTTATCCCCTCCCTGTCCTGACCTGCCGGGCTGCATGCTTGGATGAGAGTTTGGTATGGAATTTGGGGGGGGGACCCCACGCAATAAAAAAAAAAAAAAAATTGGCATGGGGTTCCTCTCAAAATCAATACCAAACCCGAAGGGCATTTGGGGGCGCATTTTTAATGCTCATTAGACGCTTATCAACTGCATTTATTAACGATACAGGTGCATTTAATAAGCATCAGTATTTTAAGCAAGTGTGAACAAGCCCTAAGTGCTGTGGATTTTCGGCAATTACACACTCTCAAAGGATATGCCTTGTTCATTTTTTATTTCAGCAGTTTACAACCACTTTAAGATAAATATGATATATTTTATATAAATATCTGATATTACCCTTTTGCTGGCAGCATGTGGCCAGTGCAAATCTGCTTCTCAGGGACTTCAAATAGCTTCTTTACTGCTGAGCTTTGAATACAGATCAAGATATCACAATTCTAGGATACACAGCTACTGTAAATGAGTCAAGTTGAATAACCTAGATGAGCCACCCCCTCCTAGTGCCCTCTAGATCTTCAGTCTGGAAGTTCAAAACTGGCGCTGGGCTTCCTTATTAGACAGCCCAGCATGCATATCAATTTATGATGAAGTTTTAAGATAAGAAACAATATTAAGTTATCTTTGAGCAATCTAATACTGCAAAGAAATGGTTTGGGCATAGTTCTGCGTTCAAGTCCACAAGAGCCGCTGATTAAAACCAACTTTGTTGCTGAAATAAAACATAAAACTTCTAATTTTTCAAGTCTTTGCTCCTTTGCAGAGTAATGGCCTCTTCACACCACACACTTCCAGGTGTTTTTTGCCTGGTCCCTCTGTGCTTTTGAATAAATGTCAAACGAGCTGTGCTACTAAAAAACAGGGATACTCATAGAAATGTTGAAAGTGTCCATGCAATTTTCTCTATTAAGAGGTAAGTACACAAAATAAAGTACAAGCGCAGATAAAAAATTATGTGCAAAATTAAGGTGCCCCAAACAACGTCACTTGTGACGAAACGCATAGGGTGGAGTGATGTGCTGACGTCATCAAGTGCTATTTGTTTTTCCTGTATGGCGAGAAATTTTAAAGACTACACGTATTCCATTGATGTACTGTAAGTTCAACCCAAATTTTACCACATTCCGCACAAGGCCATCATATGACGTTCTGGACTTGGAGTGGAGATATCTGAAGTGGAGTGGAGTGGAGATATCTGAATGATGCCTGCAGCTACAGGCATCATTCAGATATCTTTTTTTCTGCCAGCGATTCCCTGCAAAGTAAAAACAATCATAGTGGCTTGATTGTTTTTACAGGCGTCGGGAGGGGATGCCCCCCCCCCCCCACCACCACCAACCTCTGGTGCTTCTACTGACTCGCCCGTGTGATGGCTGACCTGGAAAAATAATGGCAGGGGCCATTTAACATAGAGCCGACCGAGGACCAGATTAAGGGAACTGAGACCCATTCAAGGGAATATCACTGCTCTGCAAGTGACCCACAACCGTGTGCAAAGCAGTGGGGTTAAGGCAGGTGGTGAGGTGGCAATATGCCTCCTCGTTGTCTGTCAAGTGAACTCTGAAGAGTGATCCAAACGCTGACTGCTCTTCAGAGAGCCAAGCACATGTGGACAAGCCCCTAATTTGTTAATTTTTTTTTTAGAATTGTAATATTATTTATTTTAACATTTTTTAACTGCCCTGTTGGTGGGTTTTGGTGAAATATCAGGGGTCTAGACCCCTGATGTTTCACTTTTGAGACTGAGAGAGACACAGAGGACAGAGACTCCCCAGCCCCTTTCTCTGCAGCTTCAGCTGCACTGGACAGTGCATGAATGGGAAGTGCTTTGTGCTGAGCAGCTTCCTGTTCATTCACAAACTGAAGCATAGTTAACACAGTTTACTATGCTTTAGTTATGAATGGACACATGTGTGATCAGCACCAATCACTCACTGTTTTAATTCAGGAAGGGAGGGGGCCAGTAAATTACATATTTACCGACCCCTTCCCCAGCTCTCTATCCTGAAACGATCCCTGTGCTCCAAAGCTGCTGGCAGGAGAAGAGAGCATGGAAGCCAGCAGCACTGCTGGGGAGGGGGGCACACAAGGGGGCCCCCCTGGGCTGTGGATGGAGATGGCAGATACTAGAACCAATCCCCCTGCAATGCAGCCAGTGGGAGAAAGCCAGCAGCACTGCAGAGGGATCCACAAAAGTCGCAAGTGAGTACAACTGGCCCCCTTACTCAGCAGATGCCCAGGCCCCCTTTTTGAACTGATGAGGCCTGGGCCCAGTACAGGAGGGCCAGTTGCACTGCTTTATCAGCGGCCCAGGGTGCAAGTATTGGACAGTCCCAAGCCTGCAGCCTTTAAATAAAGGGAAGATTGGCGGAACGGGCAGCAGAACAGCTGTCTTTTGCAGGTGGTGCTCAGTGACAGGGTTGCCTTAAACAACTGTAAAATTAAAGTGTTAAACCCAAAAGCAAATATTTATTATATATTTATTAATATTTATTATATTACAGCTTACCAATTCTTAAATGTGATGGCTGCATTAGTTTCCTTTTTAGTCTTTCTTTCCTTTGTTTTCACCTGGTGATCTGGCCAGCAAGTCTGTTGTTTTTAAAAAGCACAAGTTCTACAGCAGAATGTATCAGTTTACATGGATGAGACAAACCACTTGCACTTGCAGGGGTGATTAAAATGATCACGTTTTATTTAATCATGTAAAACTTTTATCCCAAAAGGAAAGAAACTGTTTTCTGTAATCAGGGGGGTACAGGCCGTACACCTGTAAGGGGCCCGGAGGTCCCCAGGGGCCCAGATGGCAACCCCCCCTTTTTTCTTTTTTTTTTGTAAGGGGCCCAGATGTCCCCAGAGGCCCCCGGATGGCAACCCCCCCCTTTTTTTTTTCTTATAAATTATTCTTTTTTTTTTACACATTTTTTTTGTAAGGGGCCCAGAGATCCCCAGAGGCCCCCACAGCCGCTCCTGTCTTCTGGCTTTCACATTGAAGAGACAGGAGCGTTTTTTTCAGGGCGCTTTGCAGGCGCTATTTTTAGTGCTGTAGCGCCTACAAAGCGCCCCAGTGTGAAAGGGGTCAAAGTGTTGGAGTTTGGCTTCAATGTATTAGTGTATTTAAATCTGCTAATACATCTAACACTCCCCTCCTCCCTTCCCCCAGACTGTGCTCATTTATCCAAAGTGGGGGTCAATCGAGCACAGGAGGTGTGTTACTGGCCAGATCACAGGGTGAAAACAGAGAAAAAAAAGCCTAAAAAAAGAAAAAGAATGCAGCCACCACATCTAATGATTGGTAAGCTGCAATATATTACATTTTCATTTTTGGGTTTAATACCGCATTATATCTTACATCAATCTCCCTGCAATCATCGGCAGAGCTGGAACAGAAAATCCAAGCGAGGATAAAAGCGTGAAGTGAAAGCAAGACATCAGAGAGGAGAGCGGGCCAGAGACTGGGGGGGGGGGGGGGGGGCTGGGAGAGGAAAGGCTATTAAAGGTAATTTCTTCTCTGTCACAGAAGAAGAAGAGGCTTTTACCGTAATTGTCAAGGTTTTTCACCAGGTATTTATTAAGAAGAGAACAGAAGAAAACAGTCTCATTACACCGGTGTGACTCACTAAAGTTGGTAAAAATGGTATAGGGATCACTTTGGAATTAAAGGAGTCGGAAACCCTCTCTACAGGTCCCCCCCAGAGCCCCCCTTTTTCTTACCTGAACCCGATTGTTACAGCGACGGGACGAGCAGAGCAGCTCTAGCCGCTGTCTCGGGTCCTCATTGGATAGATTGCTTGCAGCAGGAGCCATTGGCTCGAGCTGCTGTCAATCAAATCCAGTGACAGGGGGGCGGGGCCGAGTCCTGCTGTCTGTGTCAATGGATGCAGCAGCAGGACATGGAACTGAGCCCGCACGGGTGCCCCTATGGAGAGCGTCTCTCCGTGGGAGCACCTGATAAACACTAAACTTCCCTGTAAACCTAACACTAACCCTCTCTGTAACCCCAACACTAACCCTCCCTGTAACCCCAACACTAACCCTCCCTGTAACCCCAACACTAACCCTCCCTGTAACCCCAACACCAACCCTCCCTGTAACCCCAACACCAACCCTCCCTGTAACCCTAACACTAACCCTCCCTGTAACCCCAACACCAACCCTCCCTGTAACCCCAACACCAACCCTCCCTGTAACCCTAACACTAACCCTCCATGTAACCCCAACACCAACCCTCCCTGTAACCCCAACACCAACCCTCCCTGTAACCCTAACACTAACCCTCCCTGTAACCCCAACACCAACCCTCCCTGTAACCCCAACACCAACCCTCCCTGTAACCCTAACACTAACCCTCCATGTAACCCCAACACTAACCCTCCCTGTAACCCCAACACTAACCCCCCTGTAAACCTAACACTAACCCTCCCTGTAACCCCAACACTAACCCTCCCTGTAACCCCAACACTAACCCTCCCTGTAAACCTAATACTAACCCTCCCTGTAACCCTAACACTAACCCTCCCTGTAACCCCAACACTAACCCTCCCTGTAACCCCAACACTAACCCTCCCTGTAACCCCAACACTAACCCCCCTGTAAACCTAACACTAACCCTCCCTGTAACCCCAACACTAACCCTCCCTGTAACCCTAACACTAACCCTCCCTGTAACCCCAACACTAACCCTCCCTGTAACCCCAACACTAACCCTCCCTGTAACCCCAACACCAACCCTCCCTGTAACCCCAACACCAACCCTCCCTGTAACCCTAACACTAACCCTCCATGTAACCCCAACACCAACCCTCCCTGTAACCCCAACACCAACCCTCCCTGTAACCCTAACACTAACCCTCCCTGTAACCCCAACACCAACCCTCCCTGTAACCCCAACACCAACCCTCCCTGTAACCCTAACACTAACCCTCCATGTAACCCCAACACTAACCCTCCCTGTAACCCCAACACTAACCCCCCTGTAAACCTAACACTAACCCTCCCTGTAACCCCAACACTAACCCTCCCTGTAACCCCAACACTAACCCTCCCTGTAAACCTAATACTAACCCTCCCTGTAACCCTAACACTAACCCTCCCTGTAACCCCAACACTAACCCTCCCTGTAACCCCAACACTAACCCTCCCTGTAACCCCAACACTAACCCCCCTGTAAACCTAACACCAACCCTCCCTGTAACCCCAACACCAACCCTCCCTGTAACCCTAACACTAACCCTCCATGTAACCCCAACACTAACCCTCCCTGTAACCCCAACACTAACCCCCCTGTAAACCTAACAGTAACCCTCCCTGTAACCCCAACACTAACCCTCCCTGTAACCCTAACACTAACCCTCCCTGTAACCCCAACACTAACCCTCCCTGTAACCCCAACACCAACCCTCCCTGTAACCCTAACACTAACCCTCCCTGTAACCCCAGCACTAACCCTCCCTGTAACCCCAACACTAACCCTCCCTGTAACCCCAACCCTCCCTGTAACCCTAACACTAACCCTCCCTGTAACCCCAGCACTAACCCTCCCTGTAACCCCAACACTAACCCTCCTTGTAACCCTAACACTAACCCTCCCTGTAACCCCAACACTAACCCTCCCTGTAACCCCAACACTAACCCTCCCTGTAACCCCAACACCAACCCTCCCTGTAACCCTAACACTAACCCTCCCTGTAACCCCAACACTAACCCTCCCTGTAACCCTAACACTAACCCTCCCTGTAACCCCAACACTAACCCTTCCTGTAACCCCAACACTAACCCTCCCTGTAAACCTAACACTAACCCCCCCTGTAACCCCAACAATAACCCTCCCTGTAACCCCAACACTAACCCCCCTGTAACCCCAACACTAACCCTCCCTGTAAACCTAACACTAACCCTCCCTGTAACCCTAACACTAACCCTCCCTGTAACCCCAACACTAACCCCCTATAAACCTAACACTAACCCTCCCTGTAACCCTAACACTAACCCTCCCTGTAACCCCAACACTAACCCCCCTGTAACCCCAACACTAACCCTCCCTGTAAACCTAACACTAACCCTCCCTGTAACCCCAACACTAACCCTCCCTGTAACCCCAACACTAACCCCCCTATAAACCTAACACTAACCCTCCCTGTAACCCTAACACTAACCCTCCCTGTAACCCCAACACTAACCCTCCCTGTAAACCTAACACTAATCCTCCCTGTAACCCCAACACTAACCCTCCCTGTAACCCCAACACTAACCCTCCCTGTAAACCTAACACTAACCCTCCCTGTAAATCTAACACTAACCCTCCCTGTAAACCTAACACTAACCCTCCCTGTAACCCTAACACTAACCCTCCCTGTAACCCCAACACTAACCCTCCCTGTAAACCTAACACTAATCCTCCCTGTAACCCCAACACTAACCCTCCCTGTAACCCCAACACTAACCCTCCCTGTAAACCTAACACTAACCCTCCCTGTAAATCTAACACTAACCCTCCCTGTAAACCTAACACTAACCCTCCCTGTAACCCCCAACACTAACCCTCCCTGTAAATCTAACACTAACCCTCCCTGTAAACCTAACACTAACCCCCCTGTAAACCTAACACTAACCCTCCCTGTAAACCTAACACTAACCCTCCCTGTAAACCTAACACTAACCCTCCCTGTAAACCTAACACTAACCCTCCCTGTAACCCCAACACTAACCCTCCCTGTAAACCTAACACTAACCCTCCCCGTAAACCTAACACTAACCCTCCCTGTAAACCTAACACTAGCCCTCCCTGTAAACCTCATGCCCCATACACACAATCATTTTTCATGCCGTTAAAAATGCCATTAAAAAAAATGGCCATTAAAAATGATCGTGTGTATGCTCCAGAGCATTTTTAACGACGTGAAAAACGGGCATTAAAAATTTCGAACATGCTCTCTTTTTTCACGTCGTTTTTCATGTCGTTTTTTTTAACGACGTGAAAAACGATAGTGTGTATGCTTTAACGACGTGAAAAAAAATGCGCATGCTCAGAATCAAGTATGAGACGGGAGCGCTCGTTCTGGTAAAACTAGCGTTCGTAATGGAGATAGCACATTCGTCACGCAGTAACGGACTGAAAAGCACTAGACTGAAAAGAGCGAATCGTCTCTCAACAAACTTTACTAACATGAAGGGTGGCGCCATTCGAACGGAACTTCCCCTTTATAGTGCCGTCGTACGTGTTGTACGTCACTGCGCTTTTCTTGAACATTTTTTAAAATGATGGTGTGTACGCAAGACAGGCTTGAGAGGAAACAAGAAAAAAAATGACAAGAAAAACGTCAGTTTTAAAAATGACATTAAAAATGATCGTGTGTATGGGGCATTACACTAGCCCTCCCTGTAAACCTAACACTAACCCTCCCTGTAACCCCAACACTAACCCTCCCTGTAAACCTAACACTAACCCTCCCTGTAACCCTAACACTAACCCTCCTTGTAACCCCAACACTAACCCTCCCTGTAACCCCAACACCAACCCTCCCTGTAACCTCAACACTAATACTCCCTTATGTAAACACCTGTGCCTTATCCGCATTTGTTCCTAATACATTTGGTTGCAGAAACACTTCACTGAGCGGATGTTATCTCACACACACTGACAATAATGCCGCGTACACACGATCATTATTCACGGCGGTTAAAAATCCGCCGTGAATAATGACAGGAAAAACGAGGGAACCGCTTCGGTTCCAAGGGTTCCCTACACACGGTCGTTTTTCCCGTCATTTTTTCTCTTGACGAGAAAAACGACCGTCTGTGGGCTCCGCGGCAGTGTCTCCCTATGGGAAAACTGCCGCGGAAAAAAATGATGGAAAAAACGATGAGAAAATTTAGAACATGTTCTAATTTTTCTCGTCGTTTTTTCTGCCGTTTTTCTCAACGAGAAAAACGACATAAAGCCCACAGACGATCGTTTTTCTTGGCGAAAAAAAAATGCCGCTTTTCTCGTCGAGAAAAGCGGTCGTTTGTACGCGGCATTAAGTCAGTAATATATCTCTGGGATTTATTTATTTGGCTACACAAGGCCTCATGATAATAAAGAGCTATGGCGGGGGGGGGGGGGGATAAGTGGTTTGTAATTCACTGTACATTCACCTTATATTTGCCTGGCAACATATACAATCCAGATTGGTTGGCACTCGTTAGTGTTTATATATATTTATAGATCTTGCTTTGTATCTTTCAGAGGGTTCCCGTCCTCGCTGTCAGTTCGGTGTCGGTGTTTCTGCTGTTAATGGTTCTCCGGCTCATCAATGAAGTGAACTTCCTGAAGTTGCTGTCTTGTATTGGGCAGACCAGCTCCCAGTGCGCTCCTGTGCCGGTTATGTGGCAGCAGCGGCCTCGGACGTATCACGATGGCTACATTAACATGAGGACTCATGAGGTAACAGAGATTATTGTGCTAATGTGCTTATCTAAGTCAGCTGAGCTAAAGTGCTGTGTGTATGTCTTCTGGTACCTTCAACACATAAAAACGTAAAGCCAACACTCCCCTTTTATGTGTAGGAGGGTTAGATATTCTGTTGGGTTTTTATTGCTATCTTTGTTCCCATTGGAGATGGGGGAGAGCTTCCTCCACTTCCTGTCCCAGATATACAAAAGGAAGTTGGTGGAAATCTCAGAGAGAGGAAGAACCACCTCTGACAGCTGTCACCACAAGAGCAGGTGTACCCATTGGAAGGTTTCCCATCACTTCCTGTTCTGGTGACAGCTGATTTCCTGTCACTTTCTGTCCCAGTGACATTGGACACTGGGACAAATACAGGGTCTGAAGCTTCCCACTGCAACACACACAATAAGAACCTAGAAATCTGTCCGTTCCATCCAGCACCATAACCATATTCTCAATGCTGGGGTGCTTGGCTTATGGGAAACCGTGTTATAGCCCAATTATAGGAAATAGTCAGCACACCACCCATGTATCCCAAACATTTACTGAGGTCAAAATGCAAAAGTGGTTACATAAATAGATATAAAGGCACATGTGCCCTGTAATCCCAACTCTGATACTAAACCCTCCCTGCAACTTTAACACTAACCCTGCCTATAACCCTAACTCCCCCCCGTAACCCCAATGCTAACTCTCCCTGTAACCCCAACACTAACTCTCCCTGTAACCCCAACACTAACTCTCCCTGTAACCTCGACACTTATTCTCCCTGTAACCCCAACACTAACCCTCCCTGTAACCTCAACACATTATCCCTGTAATCCCAACACATACCCTCCCTGTAACCCCAACACTAACCCTCCCTGTAGTCCTACATGTAACCCCAACACTAACCCTCCATGTAAGCCCAACACTAACTCTCCCCATAACCCCAACACTAACTATCCCTGTAAGCCCAACCCTAACTATCCCTGTAAGCCCAACTCTAACTATCCCTGTATGCCCAACACTAACCCTCCATGTAACCCCAACACTAACTCTCCCCATAACCCCAACACTAACCCTCCCTGTTACCCCAACACTAACTATCCCTGTAACCCCAACACTAACCCTCCTGGTCATCCTAACACTAACCCTCCCTGTAACCCCAACACTAAACTTCCAGGTAACCCTTACGATCGGATTTCCTATGGCATCTAATCGGATGTATTTTTCCATCGGAAATCCGATGAAGCTGACTTCCATCAGTCTTGCCTACACACCATCAGTCAAAAATCCGACCGTCCCAAACGCCGTGACGTAAAACACTCCGAAGAGCCGAGAAAAATGAAGTTTAATGCTTCTGAGCATGCGTCGACTTGATTCTGAGCATGCGTGGGTTTTTTTCTCCGATGGAGTTCCCCACAGACGATCGGAATTTGCTATTGTTTTTTTTTCCATCAGTAAAATTTAAAACATGTTCTATTTTTTTGTACCGATGGAAAAAAGACCGATGGGGCCCATACACGATCGGTTTGTCCGATGAAAAAACTCCATCGGTCTTTTTTCATCAGAAAAAACGATCGTGTGTACGCGGCATAACACTAACTCTCCCCATAACCCCAACACTAACCCTCCCTGTAACCCCAACACTAACCCTCCATTTAACCCCAACACTAACCCTCCCTGTAACCCCAACACCAACCCTCCCTGTAACCCTAACAGTAACCCTCCCTGTAAGCCTAACACTAACCCTCCCTGTAACCCCAACAGTAACCCTCCCTGTAACCCCAACAGTAACCCTCCCTGTAACCCCAACACTAACCCTCCATGGAACCCCAACACTAACCCTACCAGGAACCCTCCCTGTAACCCCAACAGTAAGCCTCCCTGTAACTCCAACACTAACCTTCCCAGTAATTCCAACACCAATCCTCCCTGGATACTTTAAGGATAGCATGTATTCCATGTACCTCAAAATATATTGAATTCAAAATGAAAAGTGGTCACATAAATAGATAAGACACATGGCATCCACCAACATTTTGGGGCCACAAGCGACCCTTTGTCAAGGTGAAAGCAGGGTCTGTTACCGTGATCTCACCTTGAAAAAGGGACCTCTTCTGGCCCCTCAAACATTGGTTGATGCTATGCCCCTTCTTATCTTTTTTAGGTGACCACTTTTGCATTTTGACCTCAATACCTTTTTAGGGACCATGAATGGTGTGCTGATTATTACTTGTAATTAACTCATAAAAACTTAGCAGATACACTTTGATGAACTATCCCTTCACTAACTGTGCTGGTATCACTATCACTGGACAAACAGAATGGATAAATCTCTGGCACGGTCTAGGACAGAACTTCCCTTTAAAGAAAAGTTGCCTCTGCCCTATTTCCCTTCTATACATTCAACACGATCGGATTTTCTGTCGGGATAAACTCCGACTGATTTTTCAGACGGAATTCCGTTCAAGCTGTCTTGCATACACACTGTCACACCAAATTCAGACCGTCAAGAATGCGGTGACGTACAACACTACGACGAGCCGAGAAAAATTAAGTTCAATGCTTCCGAGTATGCGTGGACTTGATTCTGAGCATGCGTGTGGTTTTGCCTTCCATACAGACTGAATTCCCGATGGAACTTTTTTTAGTCGGAAAAAACATGTTCTCTTTCTAACACGGACTGAATTTCCGACGGAAAAAGTCCGATGGGGCACACACACACACGCGGAATAGCCGATGAAAAGATTCCATATGACTTTTTTCATCGGAAATTCCGACCGTGTGTACAAGGCATTATTGTGACATTCTGCTCATGTACAAAGTTCCTTTTACCTTTGCTGAGTGTTCAGATTCTGTAATGTCTGCTAATGATAACGAGAAGGTTGTACGTCATTTGCCATTATGTTATTGCCATCCTGCAGTTCTGGCAGAGAAGACAGGTATAATATTTCTGCCAGGCTCATATACCGCGATGGGCACCAACACCAATCTCCTAGAAAATAGCAATCTGTCATCTGGCTGTGAACCACCAGTTCATTGTTGGCACATGTGTGATTATTAGGTCACTGTGCCATAGAAAAGCTGCACATGGATGTCTTCTGTGTATACATCCTTAACCCCCCCCCCCCCCCCCTGCCTGTATTCTGTATGGTAATTAATGTTCCTCAGAATAATGCTTTGTGACGAACAATCATTAAAGGGTATGGAAAGGTAAAAAAAAAAAAAAAATAACAAACAAGTTATACTTACCTCCACTGTGCAGCACGTTTTGCACAGAGTGGCCCCGAACCTGGTCTTCTGGGGTTTCTCGGCGGCTGTCTCGGCTCCCCCCCGCAAGAACTCTTCACCTACATGCGAGCGAGTTCACATGGTGAGGAGTTATTGCGGGCGCGCTCCCGTGATACAGCCGGCGGCCATAGCCGCTCACTGTATCACTCGGCCCCGACTCCCGGCACGCCGCGTCATTGGATGTGATTGACAGCAGCGCGAGCCAATGGCTGCGCTGCTTTCAATCAACCAATTAATGCGCTGAGAAGCCTGGCCGAGAAGCAAGCACGTTCACGGCGCAGGACTTTCGAGGGGTCAGGTAAGTAAACTGGGGCTCAGGGGGGCCGCTAATCCACAGATGTTTTTTCACCTTAATGCATAGAATGCATTAAGGTGAAAAAACTTTTACCTTTACAACCCCTTTAATCTTTATTGCTTTTTACAGCTAGGAGTGTACAACGATGCATGCTACTAACTGATAGGCCAGGCACTGTCACTGACAGTACCTGGCCTCTACTAATGATCAGGAACCAATCAGGGTGGTTCCCAATCATGTGATCACCTCTCTGCAATACCATTGGTGATCACATGGCTTTGTTTATACACAGCCACCATTAGGGATGAGCTCCGGCGTGTTCGCACACTCCATGTGCAGAGTCCGCCAGGAAGTCGGTGCTAATCACAGGCAGGGAGACATGTCCCGATCTCTGCAGCCAAGCATTGGGACATGTCTCCCTGCCTGTGATTAGCGCAGCGCCCTGCCGACTTCCTGGTGGGCTCTGCACATGAAGTGTGCAAACACGCCGGAGCTCATCCCTAGCCACCATTAACAAGAGACAGTTGCCTGTGCACCTATTTATTTGTGCCCAGTGAAATAATATATAGTCACATAGTTAGTCAGGTTGAAAAAAGACACAAGTCCAGGCCACAGTTGATACAGAGGAAGGTGAAAAACCCCAGCAGAGCATGATCCAATTTGCTACAGCAGGGGAGAAAATTCCTTCCTGATCCCCCCGAGAGGCAATCGGATATTCCCCGGATCAACTTTACCTATAAATGTCAGTACCCTGTTATATTATGTACATTTAGGAAATAATCCAGGCTTTTTTTAAAGCAATCTACTGAGCTGGCCAAAACCACCTCTAGGGGGAGTCTATTCTACATTTTCATAGCTCTTACTGTGAAGAAACCTTTCCGTATTTGGAGATGAAAGTTCTTTTCCTCCTAGATGTAAAGAGTGCCTCCTTGTCCTCTGTGATGACCTTAAAGTGAATAACTCAACATCAAGTTCACTATATGGACTCCCTACATGTTGATCATATCCCCCCTTAATCTCCTCTTCTCAAGAGAGAATACATTCAGTTCCTCTAATCTTTCCTCATAGCTGAGCTCCTCCATGCCTCTTATCAGTTTGGTTGCCCTTCTCTGCACTTTCTCCAGTTCCCCAATATCCTTTTTGAGAACTGGGGCCCAAAACTGAACTGCATATTCCAGATGAGGTCTTACTAAGGATTTGTACAGGGGAAAAATGAAATGATCTCTCGCTCCGGAGTCCATAGCTCTCTTAATACAAGAAAGGACTTTGCTTGCTTTTGAAACCGCAGCTTGGCATTGCATGCTGTTATTAAGTTTATGATCTACCAAAACCCCCAGATCCTTCTCCACTACGGATCCCCCCAGTTGTACTCCCCCTAGTATACTTCTCTTAAAGAGGAAATAGGTAAAGAATTTTTATTGGTAACCTATTCATACATTAACCAAGTGCTTCTCAACCAGGGTGCCGCGGAACCCTTGGGTTCTGTGTGGATCGGCCAGCCACCAACACCATGAAAACCAATAACACTCCAGGGCCAGGATGCCCAATGTCATTTGTTGCTATGGTGTTGGGGCACTCCACACCATGGCAATGCATGATGCTTATCCAGAACAGGGGGTATGGAGAGTCTGTGTCCTCCAGTCAGACCTCCTCCACCTCCTGCCTTCTGCTGCTCAGCTGGAGTCAAAAGGTAGGGCTCTGATTGGAAGAGGGGACTGTGTGATTAGAGGGCTCTGTGATGGGAGGGCTGTGTGATTGGGGGACTCTGTTGTTGGGGGCTTAGTGATCCAGGACTCTGATGAGTTGACTCTGTTGTGGGGGTACTCTGATGTAATGGGGGTCTTTCAAGTATAAAGGGGGTCTCTAGTAATAGAGGGGTTTTGATCTGAAGGGGGGCCTATTACATGATAGGTAGCCTCTCGTGTGATGGGGGGGGGGGGCTTTGACATAAATAGAGGATCTTTGACATGAAGGGGGCCTCTCATGGGAAACTAATTTCATCATGGGATTGCATTGTCCTGGGCTCAAGTTTCCCATTGATAAGTAACATTAAGTTTTTTATAATTTTTTCATTTTAGACTGGGGTGCCCCAGGACTTAGCATGTTTTTAAAGGGCTTAGATTAGACCCGCTGATGATTCTCAGTGGTCTGTTTGGCAGTAAACAGAGGAGGAGCAGGCAGAGCCACACATGCTGAGGACAGGGATGTCCATTGGGAGGGCTCTGGCTGAGCATCTGTCTTGAAGCGTCACAAACAAGAGTTGACACCGCATGCTGGATAAAGGCTTAATATAGTGATAGATTTGCTTAGCAGATGCACTTACTCTGGAGAACTCAAGCTGTGAATGAAACACTATATACAGTATCTCACAAAAGTGAGTACACCCCTCACGTTTTTGTAAATATTTTATTCTATCTTTTCATGTGACAACACTGAAGAAATGACACTTTGCTGCAATGTAAAGTAGTGAGTGTACAGCTTGTATAACAGTGTGAATTTGCTGTCCCCTCAAAATAACTCAACACACATGCATACCTCCCAACTTTTCAACTGGCCCCTGCGGGACATTTATCCTCATTTTTCCCCCTCCCGTTAAAGTTGTTGAGCGGGACGGAGAGGTTCATAGGTTCGTTCTGCATTATATTTATATTCTGATCGGAGTTGTTGAGCGGAGGGGAGGTTTGGGGTTCGTTCTATACCTAACCTAACTTTGGATCGGAGTTGTTGAGAGGGGGGGGAGGGGTTCTGCCGAGGAACATAGGAATGGGGGGGGGGGGGGTTTCTGCTTTCAGGATAGCAGAGTGGGGCTGTCTTACCGCTGCTGCCTGCGTGTCTTCCGAGATCCTCCTTCTCCTCCTCCTTGCGGGAATTAAGATCCTCTCGCGGGTCTGCGGGAACTGAGTGTCCGTGCGTGAAGTTCCCGCAGAATCCGTGCGTGTTGGGAGGTATGCACATGCAGCCATTAATGTCTAAACCGCTGGCAACAAAAGTAAGTACACCCCTAAGTGAAAATGTCCAAACTGGGCCCAAAGTGTCAATATTTTGTGTGGGCACCATTGTTTTCCATCACTGCCTTAACCCTCTTGGGCATGGAGTTCACCAGAGCTTCACAGGTTGCCACTGGAGTCCTCTTCCACTCCTCCATGACGATATCACGGAGCTGGTGGATGTTAGAGACCTTGCGCTCCTCCACCTTCCATTTGAGGATGCCCCACGGATGCTCAATAGGGTTTAGGTCAGTACATCACCTTTACCCTCAGCTTCTTTAGCAAGGCGATATGATAAAGCATTCAACTTACTAGAATGAATGAGCATAGCAAAAGGAGTTGGGACTTTGTACGAGGCACAGGGCATGTAGAGCCATGCACCTCCATCCCCGATACTTGAAAAAAGGGAGAATATGGGTGGGACTTTAAATGAAGCATACATCTCAGGAGATACCCGACAAGAAATAACTATGGCAGTATACTGTTGCACTGGAACTTGAACCGTTAAATGAAAGCATTGCATAACAATTGTCAGTCATTACTTTAATTGGATATTAAATATGACAACAACAAAAAATAACACAGCATACCTAGTATATTGGTTAAAAATTGGGATGTACATAAAATACAACAATAATGGTACCTAAAAAATTTCTTTAAAAATTCTATCCATTTATGATGCCCAGACTGGCACGGATGAAGGCCCACAGACCTAATGAGAGAAATCTATAGGGTTGATTTACTAAAACTGGAGAGTGCAAAATCTGGTGCAGCTCTGCATGGTAGCCAATCAGCTTCTAACTTCAGCTTGTTCAATTAGGATTTGACTAAAAAACCTGAAAGCTGATTGGTTTCTATCCAGAGCTGCCCCAGATTTTGCACTCTCCAGTTGTAGTAAATCAATCCCTATGTGTGTATGGCTAACTTTGGTTGGTTTTGCAATCAGATAGCCTTGTGCATTCAGCATAACTGCCTAAAGCTGGCTACACATTATACAATTTTTATTGCTCAATTTCCTTTAGATTTACCTTCAACTATGTAGTGCAAGGGCCTGCTTGACTGCATACAATTTGAAAGTGTAGCGGGTATCTGAATTTAGGGGAGGCATCTGGGTGGTAGTGTAACCCAGATGCACTGATTGTTAGGGGATCTGAGACCCTTTTGTGGTTCTTGGAGGACTCTGGTGGTGTGAGGTTCCCTGCGGCCTGCAGGTGGCGCTGTCGTCCTGGGCCGGAGCTGAACACTCACCGCAAGACTGCATCCCTTTTTGTCCTTTCCTGGCGCTGGTACAGCAGGGCGGGGAACCTGCTGTGACGCAAAGGGAGAGGAGATAAAAGGGGGCGGACGCCCTGACCTTGGGGTTCAGAGTCGGAGGACGCAGCCGCGCCCAGGCACCTTCAGCCTGGGTGCTGGCGTTCCGGGCCCAGGTGCCCTTGACCTGGCCGGAGCGGGAGATGGAGTCCACCCCAGGCACCTTTAGCCTGGGGTGAGGTACTAATGCGGAAGCCTGGGGCTCAGTACCTTCGACTGAGTTCCGCGAGGGTGGAGGAATCCGAGGGGGCCCTAACGCCTTGGGTACCCGTGTCTGAGATTGAGGAGGCCGGTGGGCGGAACTTCTCCGGAAAGTCCGGCGCAGCATTTGCCGGTGACGGAGAGGCCTCCGGTAACTCTCTTGGACGGATGTCTTCCCTCTGACAGGGGCTGTGATAGCGAAGGTAATTCATGCTCTTGTTCTATATAGTCGGTGGCAGTGACTGTACATCATAACCATTGGTGACATCACAGTGATTAGCTCTACTTAACGAATTGTGCCTTGACCTACTCCCCACAAATACTGAAGTGTTCTCTGGGTCTCAACCTGTCTGTGCTGTATGACTATTTATTGCTGGAAGAGAATAAATATGAGTTGGACCTTTTCAGTGTGTGGAACTCTGGTTACTAGGAGCAAAGGGAGTCACTTCGAAGAAAGGATTTGACTCTGGGACACACAAAACCTGATAGTTCTGGCTTTCACCTCCAGTTCCTCTGGAGGACATGGGCCGTGGTGTATCTCATCCCTCCCCCCAGTACTAAACCCCTAGACAAGACCAACAAGCCGAGAATGAGAAGGGGTGAGAGGGGTGAGGTCGCTACAAAAGTGTTTAGGTTTGACCTCATATTAGATGGTTTTGGTAAATTTAAAGGAAAATTTTACCAGAAAGTTGTATAATGTGTAACCAGCTTAAAGCGTAACTCCACTTTTGTTGAGAAAAAAACATTCCCCTCTGGTTGATCTATGTACATTACAAGCAGGGCCGCCATCAGGGGGTACAGCCGATACACATGTACCGTGCCCGAGTGTCTGCAGGGGCCCAGGGCCCGGCAGCAACCAGGAAGTGTGCAGGAGAGATGAGCCGGAGGAGATATAGTGCAGGTCTGCAGGAGAGGCGCGGCCATAGGCTAAGCATAGTAAGCTGGCACGGCTGGGACTCAGGAGGAGATGGTATGAGGGAGGGACTTAACAGCCTTTCAGTTGCTCATTGGCTGAGGAGGCAGCAGGAGGCGGGCTGCTCCGCCTCCTGCTGCCTCCTTAGCCAATAGGTACACAGGGTGCACTGTCCATTACTGAAGAGCCTTGTGCTTCCTGTGTTGGTGGGAGGGACAGAATTCCTCTGTAAAGAAGCTGCTGCAGAGATCGAGGTAAGTGAAAAAAAAAGTGTTTCCCTGAAGCTGCTAGAAAACATGTACAGTGCACAGCCTGTGCTCCCCTATTAAAGCGGAGTTCCACCCAAATTTGGAACTTCCGCTTTATCCACTCCTCGCCCCTTACATGCCACATTTGGCATGTCATTTTTTTTGGGGGGGGGGGGGGCTTCAGTAGGAGTGGGACTTCCTGTCCCACTTCCTCCTTCTGCCCTGGGCTCGCCTAGGCGATACGTCATATCGCCTTGTGGCGGCCCCTCCCTGTAGGCGATCACCTGGGACGTGACAGATCCCAGGCGATCACCTGTCCATTCAGAGAGCGCTGCGCCGTTCGCGCATGCGCAGTGAGTGCCCGGCCGTGAAGCCGAAAGCTGTCACGGCCGGGTGCCCACACAATGAATGGAGGCGCCGGCGGAGAAGGGGGGGAGAGGAGCGGAGCTCCAGGCGCCGCGTCACTGGACAGTGGAGCAGGTAAGTGTATGTTTATTAAAAGCCAGCAGCTACACTTTTTGTAGCTTTTAATAAACATAAAAAAAGGGTGGAACTCCCCTTTAATATCAATCACTGTACTGCCAGACCTATTGCTGTCCTTTTAGCAGAGTGAAAGTGAAAATAACTTTACACATGTGCAGCATAGGTGTCAACTTATGTCACCATGTTAAAAGGACAGCAATATGGGTAGCATTACAGTGACTGTTATTAGTCCAGGTTCACTAAACTAGCCAATGCTCTGAAAAGCAATCCATGCGGATTGCTTTTCAGGCCCCTTTCACATGAGTGGTCCGATCGGCCCTCCTGTCCGTTTTTTACGCAACCTGATCGGACCACCTATTGTTCTCTATGGATCGGCAGATTTAAATGGAAATGTGTCAGTTTACACCCACCTACCTCCAATCTGATCTGGCAAAAAGAAAAGATGGAAGGGCCCCCATTCCCCTCCATCTGGCCGGATCAGAGGGCAGTTGGGTGTAAACGGACGGCATGAGCAGACACAGATCTGACAGTTGCCCGCTCAGCTCAGCAAGGGATCCACGGACAGATCCCCTGCTGAGAAAAACTGGATCGGCCCCTGTGAAGATTGCAGCTAGAGTGCAGATAAGGCTGGCCATAGATGGTTTGAATTCTGTTTAGCAGAGACTGGCTGAGATTCAAACTATGTATGGGCAGGCTGAATGTACCCAAGTTAATTGATCAATCAACTTGAGTACGATCAGCCTGTCAGATTTTACAATTATCGCTAGCAGCTCTTGTAGCCACTAGCAATAATTACTGTGTTCTCCTGGCAGGGGCAGTTTTCCCACCCCCACTGGGAGAATACAATGGCTCCACAGCAGGGGTTTCCCCCATCAACACTGTCTGTGTTAATGGGGGAATCAAGCAATTTTTTTCTTGCAACCCGTGGGACACAGATGGGGAAAAAAATCATAATTTGGCCAAAATGGGGAAAAAAGTGCTTGCTTTATATATACTTCAGTATGATACATAACTAGAACATCTAACAGGGTTATGTCATTGCAGGAGATTTCCCCACAATTCCTGTGGAATATGGAAACCACGGTAGAATTTGGCGCTGCTACAGTGAAAGCAGCAATCTTCCAGATCCAGTGCTGAGTGTCGGCAGTTCTACATCGTAACCAAAGGGGGTGGCTTTCTCCACTTTGCTTCTATTCAGAAACCAAATATTTTTTTTTTTCAATGAATACCAGGCTTTCTTTGATTGGATGAGGTGGAGAGACAGGGTGGTGACCTCACAATCTCCACATCATCCAGTCAGAAAACACCTTGTATTCATTGAAAAAGCGACCCCCTATGCTTACTCTACAGAAGAGCAGGCGCTCGGCACTGAGCCCAGAAGGCTTCCGCTATCGCTGTAGTAGCGCTTACTACTACAGCAATTTGCAGCTTCCACAAGTATTAGTCGGGTATTGCAAATACTGTACATTCTGACCAGGGCTGTCATCAGGGGGGTACAGGCAGTACACCTTTAAGGGGCCCGGATGGCAACCCCCCTTTTATTTTATTTTTAATTTTTTTTTTAAATAATGAAAAAAAAAAATTTTTGTAAGGGGCCCAGAGGTCCCCAGGGCCCCTGCATTTTTTATAAAAAATATATATATATTTTTATTTATTTTTTGTAAGGGGCCTAGAGTTCCCCAGGGCCCCGGATGGCTACCCCCCCTTTTTTTTCATAAAAATATTATTATTTTTTATAATTTTTTTATAATTTTTTCTTTTTTTTGTAAGGTGCCCAGAGGTCCCCGGGGCCCCGGATGGTAACCCCCCTTTTTTTTGTAAAAAAAAAAAATGTATTTATATTTTTTAAGTGGCCCAGAGGTCCCCAGAGGACCGGGCCCCGGATGGCAACCTCCCCTTTTTTTTTATCAATAACTGTTTTATTTGAAGCCACATCAGTTACAATTATAATGCACTGGTCTTACAACAAACAGAGTAATTGCTTTTTCTTCTTGGTTACATGTTTGTAATAGTTCCTGAGCGTGCCAGCACCGCACATCTAGCATCTATGCAGATTACTGATCTCATCAGATTATCTTAACATTTACGTACCGTGCTGTCAACCAAACCTTTAAACCTCCCCTTTTTTTTTTTATAAAAATAATTTTTCATTTATTTATTTTTTATTTATTTTTTGTAAGGGACTCAGAGGTCCCCAGAGGCCCGGAGGTTCCCAGGGCCCCGGATGGCAACCCCCCTTTTTCTTTGTTCTTTTTTTGTTCGTCAGCACCCAAAGCCCCCCCCCGACCTCAACAATTTGTGGCGGCAGCACCCCCCGCTTCTCAGTTCGTGGCACCCCCCGCTTCTCAATTTGTGGCAGCAGCACCCCTCACCGGTTCTCCTCTGATCCAGGGGGCCCATGCCTGAAGCTGGACCAATGTAACTATGCTATAAAATGAATGCCTAAACCTCATTTTAATCAGCTTTGCTGTTGTTTATTGTTTTCATCTTTTTGGATTTTTGGTTTAAGTTTGTGCCGATCTTTAGCAGTGTGTGAGCCCTGCTGGTGATTCTATGAGGATCTAAATGAGATGAAGCCTTGTGGAAGATATAATGAGGTTAATGCCGTGTTTGTTGAAGATCAGATTTTATTGTCGAGCAGAAAGTCCCAACCTTTCTGGACTTGTGGAATGCAGATTGCGTCATCTTTGAATCAGCACCTAAAGCTGCCAATACGTGGATCGAATTTTGGTCGATTGCTGCTAAATCATACAAAATTCCTTCCGTACCTCTCAACAAACCTCAATTGTTCTCAATTATTTTGTAGACCGGTAGAAAAATTGCGACCAAGTCTGCATACAATCAGAATACAATAGCCAGCACTGTAGATACTTCATCTGCGCTATTTAGGATGGATGGGAAAATTGAGAAATGACTTTTGCTCAGCCCGCAGGCCAGTCTAAATTCAGTATGTGGATGCTGTCCTTGGATGAAACCTGAACATACACTATATTGTCAAAAGTATTGGGACACCTGTCTTTACACGCACACAAACTTTAATAGCATCCCAGTCTAAAGCCTCGTACACACGATACGATTGTTGGCAGGGGATTGTCTGTTGACAGACTGTTGTCCTAAATTCTTACCGTTAGTACGCTCCTTCTGACAATTGTTGTCCAACTTTCGGCCAACAATTGTTGGATGACAGGCTAGGAAATTTTCGGCGGACAACGGCTGCACGTCTGATTTTCGTATGGTCAGTACACAAATCCGATACACAAAAGTCGAAAGTTCAAACACGCATGCACGGAATCAATGCTCACCCAACACAAAATTAGCAGAAGGGGCCCAAAGGGTGGCGCTCAAGAGCTGAAATTCCAAGTAGTACGTCACTACGTTTGTGTTTGTGGCACGACAATTGTGTACCGTTTGCAAGACAAGATCCTGGCACACGCCCTTTTGACAAAAATCAGACGCTCAGTTGGCCAACAATCGTATCGTGTGTACGAGGCTTTAGTCCGTAGGGTTCAATATTAAGTTGGCCCACCTTTTTGCAGCTATAACAGCTTCAACTCTTCTGGGAAGGCTGTCCACAAGGTTTAGGAGTGTGTCTATGGGAATGTTTGACCATTCTTCCAGAAGCGCATTTGTGAGGTCAGGCACTGATGTTGGACGAGGAGGCCTGGCTTGCATTCTCCACTCTAATTCATCCCAAAGGTGTTCTATCGGGTTGAGGTCAGGACTCTGTGCAGGCCAGTCAAGTTCCTCCACCCCAAACTCGCTCATCCATGTCTTTACGGACCTTGCTTTGTGCACTGGTCCAAATAATATGGTGGAGGGGGGATTATGGTGTGGGGTTGTTTTTCAGGGGTTGGGCTTGGCCCCTTAGTTCCAGTGAAGGGAACTCTTAAAGCAGGGTTCCACCCAAAAGTGTAACTTCCGCATATACGCTCCCCGCCCTCCGGTGCCGCATTTTGCACCTTTCAAGGGGGAGGGGAATAGGGATCTGTTTTTGACAGGTCCCCTTCCTCACTTCTGGAGACGGGGCCACAGCCCGATCTTCCGGAAGTTTGGCCTCCCTCCTCCTTCCCCCGCCGCTTAGAAAACACAGCGCGTTTCGCGCATGCACAGTAGGGAACCAGCTATGAAGCCGAAAGGTTTCACTGCCTGGTTCCCTTACCAGGAATGGTGGAGGCAGCACCCGAGAGTCGATCGGCTGGGGTGCTGACATTGCGGGCTCTCTGGACAGGTAAGTGTCCATATATTAAAAGTCAGCAGCTACAGTATTTGTAGCTGCTGACCTTTAATTTTTTTCACCAAGGCTGGACCTCCTCTTTAAGGTGTCAGCATGTCAAGACATTTGGGACAATTTCCTGCTCCCAACTTTGTGGGAACAGTTTGGGGATGGCCCCTTCCTGTTCCAACATGACTGCACACCAGTGCACAAAGCAAGATCCATGAAGACATAGATGAGTGAGTTTGGGGTGGAAAAACTTAATTGCACAGAGTCCTGACCTCAACCTGATAGAACATCTTTGGGATGAATTAGAGTGGAGAATGTGAGCCAGGCCTTCTCATCCACATCGTCCACCTCACAAATGTGCTTCTGGAAGAATGGTCAAACATTCCCATAGACACACTCCTAAACCTTGTGGACAGCCTTCCCAGAAGAGTTGAAGCTGTTATAGTTGCAAAAGGAGGGCCAACTCAATATTGAACCCCACAGACTAATGCCTCATACACACGACCGGTTTTCCCGTCGGAAAAACTGCGATGAGAGCTTTTCGTCAGGAATCCCGACCGTGTGTATGCTCCATCTGACTTTTTCCCACAGGAAAACTGCCGGAAAAAAAAAGAGAGCAGGATCTCTTTTTTCCCATCAGGAAAGAATCCTAGCTGGAAAACCGTTCGTCTGTATGCTTTTCCGACGGGGAAAAAACACGCCTGCTCGGAAACAATTCGACGCATGCTCGGAAGTATAGAACTTCATTTTGTCGGCTCGTCGTAGTCTTTTACGTCACCGCGTTCTTGGCAGTCTAAAGTTCACCGGACTTTTGTGTGACCGTGTGTATGCAAGGCAGGCTTGAGAGGAATTCCGTCGGGAAAACCGTTGTTTTTTTTCGACGGGAAAACCGCTCGTGTGTACGGGGCATGAGGCTGGGATGCCATTAAAGTTCATGTGCGTGTTAAGGCAGGTGTCCCAATACTTTTGACGATATAGTGTAGATGGCGCTGTCCTTCTTGATAGAAAAGCAGATAGAGGTATTGTTGGGGGAGTAGTGTGTTCTCTGTGAGATGTACTAGATGCCTGACACTTACAAATTATTATTTATGCATGCACTTTACATGAAAAGTTTATCTGATGCAAGTAGGGCTACAACTAACGATTATTTTCATAATTAGTTGGCCGATTATTGTTTTGATTAATCGGTTAATAACCCTAAAAAAAAGGTTCATTTTGCTGTGATTTGCATTTTTACATTTTTTTTTGGCCAATTTGTTGTTGGGCAGATTAAAAAACACAAATTGCTGCAAAAAACACATTATTACATCCTTTTCTGCAGCTTCTCCATTGAAGTATATGGAACCAAAAAAACAAAATGGCACCCTTTTGCGTTAAAAAAAGTCCTTGCCCTTTCCAAATACGCAGCAGCTGAAAAAATCATGGATGTGAACGTGTCCCATAGGAAACCATGTAAATGACCTGTAGTGTGTTTCTGCAAAAAGCACCAAAAAACACACAGAGGTGTGACCCAGGCCTGAGATGTTTAGTAACATAATGGGGTTAAAAAAACTAAAATGAGTACAAAAAGAGCAAATAATCGCTGTTAGGGGTTCATTTTTTACTGTGGGACAGAGAAAGTAATATTTACAGTAGTGATTTGCTCTTTTTGTACTATAAAGGGCTAATTTGAGGTTTTTTTTTAACCCCATTATGTTACTGGCCGATTAATCGATTATGAAAATAATAATCGATTAATTTCATAATCGATTAGTTGTTTCGGCCCTAGATGCAAGATCCAGTTTTATAAAACCTACCGTATATACTCGAGTATAAGCCGAGTTTTTCAGCACATTTTTTTGTGCTGAAAATGCCCCCCTCGGCTTATACTCAAGTCTGTGTTCATCCCCTGGACCCCAACCCTGGCACACATGTAGCGCCACTCTTCCTCTACAAGTGTGCAAAGTTTGTTGTCCGGGGGACCTACGGCCGGGGAGCACTGATTTTTCAAAGCCAGGCACCCCTTCCATAGACTCCCATGTTAAACGTCAGTCTAGTCACACAGCGCTGGAGATCAGGTAGGGAGATTGGGCACAGTGAGACATGGACACAGTGAGGCATGGGTACAGTGACAGTGAGGCATGGGCACAGTGAGGCATGGACACAGTGAGGCATGGGCACAGTGAGGCATGGGCATAGTAAGGCACAGTGAGGCATGCACATGGGCACAGTGAGGCACAGTGAGGCATGCAGATGGCCACCCTAGGCTTATACTCGAGTCAATCCGTTTTCCAAGTTTTTTGTGGTAAAATTAGGTGCCTCGGCTTATATTCGGGTTGGCTTATACTCGAGTATATAAGGTATTTGGAGAAATATGCCGTTGCTACGCTCTTCTAGTTGGTTGGCTGACCCATTGGCACCAGGTCATCTTTAAGCCATTATGGTTTATGAGTCTGCCTCTACTGTAAGTCAGGGGTTATCTAAAGGAAAATTCTAATTTAATTACTGTATATACTCAAGTAAAAGCCGAGTTTTTCAGCACATTTTTTTTGTGCTGAAAATGCCCCCCTCGGCTTATACTCGGGTCACCTTTTTGCGCCTGATCTCCCGGAATTTGGGGACCCGGTACCGGCCGGCCATAGGTCCCCTGGACCCCAAACTTGGCACACATGTAGCTCTTCCTCTAGAAGTGTGCAAAGTTTGTAGCTCCATCTCTCCTCTACAAGTGTGCAAAGTTTTTTGTCTGGGGGACCTACGGCCCGGGGAGCACTGATTTTTCAAAACCGAGCACTCCTTCCCATGTTAAATGTCAGTCTAGTCATGGGCACAGTGAGGCATGAGCACAGTGAGGCATGGGCACAGTGAGGTATGCACATGGACACAGTGAGGTACAGTGAGGCCTGCAGATGGACACCCTAGGCTTATACTCGAGTCAATACGTTTTGCCATTTTTTTGTGGTAAAATTAGGTGTCTCGACTTATACTCGAGTATATACGGTAAGCTTTATTGGCAGGACCAAATACGATTTCGCATTGCAAAGCAATTAAGGATTTTTTTATGGGTTGGATGGAAGAAATAACTCCTAGGACATTATTATAGGTATTGGATAAAATAAAGGGAGCCAGAGGTGAGTCCAGGTTAAGAGATAATATGAAGTGGATGGGGGGAGTCCACTCAGAACTTATGCATAAGTCACATAAGAAAAGCCTCATCCTGCCCTTTTCTCTGTAAAGTCCCCTCGGAGTAATAATTACTCAGCAGGCAAAACCTTATTCTTACAATAATTACAGTGAGAGATGGCGACGGGGATGGTGACTTGCGCTGGTTGGCCATACTCCGTCAGAATACCAATGTATCTTCTGTTTCAGATGTCTCCCCTTCCGGGATGAGCCCGTGCTGCATGCTTTGCCCATTGGATTGCATTATCTCCGCAGAATTCCAATTCATATCTCTTTGTGTGGCTCGCTCCTCTCACATACGGGATTTTAATAACCGTCACGCTGTGCTATGAATTCATAAGCAGCTCTGGAAGGGAGACCGAGCAGCAAGACTTCTTTCTTTCATTACGGGTCTTTTGAGAAACAGAATGGGCTCATATTTGGTGCAGATAGTTTGACAGATTAGCAATCTCCTTCCAAGGAAACGAACAATTGTTTTGTCTACGTGTTCCTAAACTAAGTGCTTTTGGAGAGTGAGAGATGGAAGTAGTAATTATCAAATACTGAGGGCCAGCGGTGGGCTTCAGGGATAAGGGAACCCAGCTGTTTGTTCTCGCACATCTACAAGAAGCAGACCATGTGACTGCTGTGGGGCCCAATCCCAGTATAGTGGATGCAGAGGGCCCATGGGAAGTCAATGAATCTAATGCCGCGTACACACGACCGTTTTTAATATCATTGAAAAAAAGTTTTTCTCGACGTGATTCTTCTCAAGCCTGCCATGCCTACACACGATCGTGAAAAAAAATGCTTGAGTAAAGCGCGGTGACGTACAACACGTACGACGGCACTATAAAGGGGAAGTTCCATTCGGATGGCGCCACCCTTTGGGCTGCTTTTGCTGATCCTCGTGTTAGTAAAGTTTGGTGAGAGACGATTCGCGCTTTTCAGCCTCGTGCTTTTCAGTCCGTTACAGCGTGACGAATGTGCTATCTCCATTCTGAACGCTAGTTTTACCAGAACGAGCGCTCCCATCTCATCACTTGCTTCTGAGCATGCACGTTTTTTTTACGTCGTTAAAGCCTACACACGACCGTTTTTCATGACGAGAAAAACGACGACATGAAAAACGACGAGAAAAATTAGAGCATGTTCCAAATTTTTAATGCCCATTTTTTATGTCGTGAAAAATGCTCTGGAGCCCCACACACAATCATTTTTAATAACCAAATAAAAAAATTGCATTTTTATCGTCATGAAAAACGGTCGTGTGTGCGCGGCATAAGGTTCACGGAGACTTCTTATATTGTGGATGTACATATCCTGAGGATGGGACATCAAAAACATTACTGTTGATGCCTGACTTTTCTAAGCCTTCTGTGTTGTCACCAAAGTGGTCCTTGTTATATTAACCACTTTAACCCCCAGAGGATTTGGCTGCCCAATGACCAGGCCATTTTTCCTATTCGGCACTGCGTCGCTTTAACTTAAATTGCACAGTCGTGCGACATGGCTTCCAAAACAAAATTGATGTCCTTTTTTCCCCACAAATAGAGCTTTCTTTTGGTGGTATTTGATCACCTCTGCAGTTTTAATTTTTTGTGCTATAAACAAAAATAGAGCGACAATTTTGAAAAAAAAAAGCAATATTTTTAACTTTTTGCTATAATAAATATCCCTAAAAAAATAATTTCTTTCTTCTACATATTTTTGGTAAAAAAAAACACAATAAGTGTATATTAATTGGTTTGCGCAAAAGTTATAGCGTCTACAAAATAGGGTATAGTTTTATGGCTTTTTTTTTATTTTTATTTTTTTAATAGTAATGGCGGCGATCAGCGATTTTTATCGTGACTGCGACATTATGGCGGACACATCGGACACTTTTGACGCTATTTTAAGACCATTGTCATTTATACAGCAATCAGTGCTATAAAAATGCACTGATTACTGTGTAAATGTCACTGGCAGGGAAGGGGTTAACCACTAGGGGATGAGGAAGGGGTTAAGTGTGTACTAGGGAGTGATTCTGACTGTGTGGGGGCTGGGCTACGAGTGGCATGACATTGATCCCTGCTCCCGATGACAGGGAGCAGTTGATCAGTGTCCTGTCACTAGGCAGAACAGGGAAATGCTTGTTTACACAGGCATCCCCCCGTTCTGCAGCTCTGTGACACGATCGCGGGACACTGGCGGACAT
Organism: Rana muscosa; assembly: GCA_029206835.1. Taxonomy (NCBI): domain Eukaryota; kingdom Metazoa; phylum Chordata; class Amphibia; order Anura; family Ranidae; genus Rana; species Rana muscosa. The sequence continues at coordinate 48,665,508 of CM055120.1, forward strand.
CGAGGGCACGGTCACGGAGCTCGCGGCAGGGGCACGCGCGACCTTCAAAGTGACGTATATATACGTTACTTTGCCCAGCCGTGCCATTCTGCCAACATATAAGTGCGTGAGTCAGTCGGCAAGTGGTTAAGGGGAATTCATAAAGAGTGTCATAAGTACTCTGTAGACATCCATTTTTTGGTAAAGCAACAAATGTTGGAGCATTTACCAGATTCATGTAGAGTAATGCCGCGTACACACGATCGGACATTCCGACAACAAAACCGTGGACTTTTTTCTGACGGATCTTCGCTCAAACTTGTCTTGCATACACACGGTCACACAAATGTTGTTGAAATTTCCGAACGTCAAGAACGCGGTGACGTACAACACGTTCGACGAGCCGAGAAAAATTAAGTTCAATAGCCAGTGCGGTTCTTCTGCTTGATTCCGAGCATGCGTGGACTTTTGTGCGTCGAAATTGTGTACACATGGTCGGAATTTCCGACAACAAGCTTTGTTGTCAAAAAATTTGAGAACCAGCTCTCAAATTTTTGTTGTCAGAAATTCCGACAGCAAATTTCGGATGGAGCCTACAAACGGTTGGAATTTCTGACAAAAAGCTCCCATCGAACATTTGTTGTCGGAAATTCCGACCGTGTGTATGCGGCATAAGTGTCGGGTGAATGAATTCTAGTGAGATCTATATAGAGGAATAAGGGTCTCCTTCCTCCTGCTATTGACCGCTATAATGATAACTGAAGATCTATGTAGAGGAATCAGAACCTCCTTCCTCCTGCTGGTGATGCCCTTAGTGATAACTAATGGTCTGTATAGAAAATCAAAATGTCCTTCCTCCTGCTTGTGATCCCTCTAGTGATAACCAAAGATCTATATGGGGGAATCAAGACCTCCTTCCTCCTGCTGGTGACCCCTCTAGTGATAACCAAAGATTTATATGGGGGAATCAAGACTTCCATCTTTGTTCTGTGACCATTAGTGATAACTAAGGGTCTGTATAGGAAATCTGGACTCCTTTCCTCCTGCTGGTAATCCCTCTAGTGATAACAAAGTATCTAAATGGTGGAATCAGGACCTCCTTCCTCCTGCTGGTGATCCCCTAGTGATAACTAAAGATTTTTTGGAGGGAATCAAGACCTCCCTTACCCTAGGTGCTGTACACATGTAGGCACTGTCCCTTACCCTGGGTGCTGTATGAATGAAGGATCCATAAAGACATGAATGAGTGAGTTTGGGGTGAAGAAATTAGACCTTTGGAATGAATCAGAGTGGAGACTACGAGCCAGGGATTCTCGTCCAACATCGGTGCCTGACCTCACAAATGCGCTTCTGGAAGAATAGTCGAACATTCCCATAGACACTCCTAAACCTTGTGGACAGCCTTCCCAGAAGAGTAAAAGCTGTTATAGCTGCAAAGGGTGGGCCAACTCAATATTGAACTCAATATTGAATATGTGAATATTGTTGATATTGACATGTGGCAGTGGCCAGTAGGGTCCCTTACCGTAGGTGCTGTATGCATGTAGGAGCTGTCCCTTACCTTGGGTGCTGTATGCATCTAGGAGCTGTCCCTTACCCTAGGTGCTGTACATGAACTATATTGTCAAAAGTATTGGGACACCTACTTTTACACACACATGAACTTTAATTGCATCCCAGTCCTAGCCTGTAGGGTTCAATATTGAGTTGTCCCACACTTTGCAGCTATAACAGCTTCAACTCTTCTGGGAAGGCTGTCCACAAGGTTTATGGACCTTGCTTTGTGCACTGGTCCAAATCATTTGGTGGAGGGGAGATTATGGTGTGGGGTTGTATTCCAGGGGTTGGGCTTGGCCCCGTAGTTCCAGTGAATGGAACTCTTAAGGCATCAGCATACCAAGACATTTTGGACAATTTCATGCGCCCAACTTTGTGGGAACAGTTTGGGGATGGCCCCTTCCTGTTCTAACATGACTGCGTACCAGTGCACAAAGCAAGGTCCAGGAAGACATGGATGAGCGAGTTTGGGGTGGAGGAACTTGACTGGCCTTCACAGAATCCCGATCTCAACCCAATAGAACACCTTTGGGATGAATTAGAGCGGAGACTGCGAGCCAGACCTTCTCGTCCAACATCAGTGCCTGACATCACAAATGCGCTTCTGGAAAAATGGTCGAACATTCCCATAGACACACTCCTAAACCTTGTGGACAGCCTTCCCAGAAGAGTTGCAGCTGTTATAGCTGCAAAGGGTGGGCCAACTCAATGTTGAACCCTACAGACTAAAGCCTTGTACACACGGCCGAGAATCCCGTCAGGAAAAAAACGTTGTTTTTCCTGACGAGATTCCTGGCAAGCTTTCTTGCCAAGCCGTGCATACAGATAGCCATTCAAAAGAACCGCCATTCTTTTGAATGGCAAGAACGCGGTGACGCGTCGCCGCCATCTTGCTTCACCCTAGACTACCGTTGTAAGCTACCACGCAGGCGTCGAAGTCTCATCGAGCATGCGCAGGCTTACCGGAGGACAGGTAAGCTTGTAGCCGCATACACACACACAGTTTTCTCGTCGGGAAACAGGCCGACGAGAATCCCGACGAGAAAATAAAGAGCAGGGTCTCTATTTTTCTCGTCGAGATTCCCGGCAGTTTTCCCGACGAGAAAACATACATACACGACCGGTTTTCTCTGAAAAAAGCTCTCCCAGCTGTTTTCTTGCCGGGAAAACTGGCCGTGTGTACGAGGCTTGAGACATGTGCGCATGTGCCCCGGAGCATGTGACTGTGACGTCATGGGACCATGTGACTGTGACGTCATGAGAAGCCTATATTAATCTCTGCGGACCGAAGAATTATCATTACTGCGAGAGGAAGCGACGAGTCAACATCGAGGAGAAGAGGGAAGAAGACGCCGACGGCGACGACGGAGAAGACCGGCTCCTCCACTAGCAAAAGAGCTACCAAGAAGTTAGTGGAGGGGCCGGCAGAAGGAAAACCGAGAGCCGGACGAGACGACGGAGAAGACCGTGCCCCTGCTAGCAAAAGAGCTAAAAAGAAGTTAGTGGAGGCCCGGCGGAAGAAAGAACCGGAGAGCGGGAGAAGAACCGGAGAGCGGGAGAAGAAGAAGGCGACGGAGAAGACCGGGCCTCCGCTAGCAAAAGAGCTAAAAAGAAGTTAGCGGGGGCCCAGCAGAAGAAAGAACTGGAGAATGCGGCGACGACACCGGAGACCCCCGAAGTCGGAAGAAGACCTCCGGAGCGGTGCAATAAAATACTTTTAAAAACTGTGTTGTGTTTTTATTTCCATTTATTTTCCACCAGGTGAATGGGTAGGGGTACGATGTACCCCATACTCATTCACATAGGGTGGGGGGCCGGGATCTGGGGGCCCTCTTATTAAAGGGGGCTCCCGGATTCCGATAAGTCCCCCGCCCGCAGACCCCGACAACCAACGGCCAGGGTTGTCGGGAAGAGGCCCTGTCATCAACATGGGGGCAGGGTGCTCTGGGGTGGGGGGGCCGCAGGTCGCCCCCCTGCCCCAGAGCACCAAACCCCCCATGTTGAGGGCATGTGGCCTGGTACGGTTCAGGAGGGAGGGGGGCCGCACTCGACCCCCCCTCTTCCCCTGCGGCCTGCCAGGTTGCGTGCTCGGATAAGGGTCTGGTTTGGATCTTGAGGGGGACCCCCACGCCGTTTTTTCGGCGTAGGGTTCCCCTTCAAATCCAGACCAGACCCAAGGGCCTGGTATGCTCCTGGAGGGGGAACCCACGCCGTTTTTTTCTTTAAAAATTGGCGTGGAGTTCCCGCTCAGGATTCATACCAAACGCAGTGCCTGGTATTGGCGGGAATCCACGTCGGATCCCCGCCTATCGGCAATGCGTGTCGCTCATCGTGAAAGGAACATGTTTTCCTTTCCCGATGACGAGACAGCTCGGCGCTGGCTCTCGCGACGGAGCTCATAGGGTGTCAATATCGCCGCTAGAAGTGGCGAGATTGACACAATATCGGCGGCACCTACTGTACATTTGTGTGGATAAGCCCTAAGAGGCTGATACCAAGTCAAACTCAGATACTTACACTAGTTGCATGTAAAATACATTTTTCAAGGCCTTAATGAATACAGAGCTGCGTACATTTGTGTTTTTTATATCTGCCTGGAGTTCAGCTTAAATGAAAAAAACAGCTTGTGTTGCCTTTGTTATGATTTGCCAGTCTGTAATAAAACAAAAGTCCCCGGCCCCCCTCCCCCACCCCATAAATGAAATATTTCCACGCACAGGAGGGTCTCACCCGTCTGAAATTTTCATGATGTCTTATTACATTAACTCAAAGCAAAATAAAGAGTTTCATAACAATATCTCCACCAGTCTTTAATATTTCAGTATCTCATCTTCCCGTAGACCTAACAAATGCTTACGCTTGCAGGAACACAGGTCCGCGGTAATCACCATGTTAGATCCAACATAGCGCCGTCTTGGTTTGGATTTGATTTCATCCTGTATTCATTTGCATACAAATGTTTCATACTCCCGTGTTTTGCTTATTGATGTTAAATCCCTCTTTAAATCCCTGTTTGATTTATGCAGTAGTTCTGATTCAAACCATTAAAGTGTACCTGTCATGTACTGGGAGTTGTAGCCGGATTGCACTCCGAAACAGTTTTCTATCTGTAAGCTAGAGAGCAATGAGATTGGGGCTGTAGACACAAGTAATACTTGGGCCCCAGGAAGGTCCCAAAAAGGCCAATTAGATTTGAACTTACACAGGAAAGTTGCAGTTAGAGAATAAAAGCAAAACTTCAGCCAAAAATAACAAGATAAAGAATGAATAAACCATTAAAAAACATGTAAACCCAACACTTAATATTTCTGATATGTGGCTGCTGTACCATGTACTTGTATGAGAAAGTATCCAGTTCTCTTTGTATTGCTTCCTTTTTGTAAAATCCCTGGTGTTCCTGCCAGCTCCTCTGCTTTCCTATTAAAACCTGACCACACTAAGCAGGAAAACACACTATGGTCAGTTCTGTAGCTGTGCTGGGAACTCAGTCTGCTCTACTCCAATGACCAGCCTTGTCCTGACAGCCCTCCCCCCCGCACAGTCATTCACCGGGAAGATCAGTGTACTGCTGTTTCTCCTCCCCCAGCTCTTATGAGATCAGAGAACAGAGGGAATGTGATTACTTATAAAAAAGGGGGAAAGGGTATTTATAATGTTTTCTTTTTATGTATACACAAATGTTTTGCCTTTCATTTCTATTTTAAACTATATGGATTGTTTTACAAGGTGAGGGTTTATAATCACTTTAATCTGATTGTAAACAATTACCTTGTAAAACAACTCATTCAGTTTAAAATAGAAATGAAAAGGCAAAGTTTTTTTTATAGATATAAAATATATATATATATATATATATATATATATATATATACAGTATAAATACCCTTTTCCCCTTTTTTATAAGCGATCACATCCCCTCTGTTCTCAACTGCATAAGAGCTGGGGGGAGGAGAAGCAGCAGTACACTGAGCTTTCCAGTGAATGGCTGTGCAAGGAAGGTGTGTCAGGACAAGTCTGATCATTGGAGGAGAGCATAACTAGAGAACTGACCATGGTGTGCTCTCCTGCTTAGTGTGGTCAGTTTTTAATAGGACAGCTGAGAGTCTGGCAGGAACACCGGGGACTTCACATAAAGGAAGCAATACAAAGAGAACAGGATACTTTCTCATACAAGTCCATGGCACAACAGACACATATCAGGAATATTAAATGTAGGTGTAACAAACGCTTTAACCACTTAAGCCCCGGACCATTTCGGGCCATTAGGACCAGGCCTGTTTTTGGGATTCGGCACTGCGCTGCTTTAACTGTAAATTGTGCGGACATGCAATGTTGTACCCAAATGAAATTTGCGTCCTTTTCTTCCCACAAATAGAGCTTTCTTTTAATGGTATTTGATTGCCTCTGCGATTTTTATTTTTTGCGATATAAACAGAAAAAGACCGAAAATTTAGAAAAAAAATGATATTTTCTACTTTTTGTTATAAGAAAAATCGAATAAACTCAATTTTAGTCATACATTTAGGCCAAAATGTATTCAGCCACATGTCTTTAGTAAAAAAAATGTCAATAAGCGTATATTTATTGGTTTGCGCAAAAGTTATAGAGTTTACAAACTAGGGTACATTTTCTGAAATTTACACAGCTTTAAATTTATGACTGCCTATCTCATTTCTTGAGGTGCTAAAATGGCAGGGCAGTACAAAACCCCCCCAAATGACCCCATTTTGGAAAGTAGACACCCCAAGGAAATTGCTGAGAGTCATGTTGAGCCCATTGAATATTTTTTTTTTGTCCCAAGTGATTGAATAATGACAAAAAAAAAAAAAAAATTACAAAAAGTTGTCACTAAATGACATATTGCTCACACATGCCATGGTTATATGTGGAATTGCACCCCAAAATACATTCTGCTGCTTCTCCTGAGTACGGGGATACCACATGTGTGGGACTTTTTAGGAGCCTAGCCACGTACGGGACCCCGGAAACCAAGCACCGCCTTCAGGATTTCTAAGGGCGCAAATTTTTGATTTCACTCCTCACTACCTATCACAGTTTCGAAGGCCATAAAATGCCAAAATAGCACAAAACCCCCCCAAATGACCCCATTTTGGAAAGTAGACACCCCAAGCTATTTACTGAGAGGCATGTTCAGTCCATGGAATATTTTATATTTTGCCACAAGTTGCGGGAATATGACAAACTTTTTTTTTTTTGCACAAAGTTGTCACTAAATGATATATTGCTCACACATGCCATGGGCATATGTGAAATTACACCCCAAAATACATTCTGCTGCTTCTCCTGAGTACGGGGATACCACATGTGTGGGACTTTTTGGGAGCCTAGCCGCGTACGGGACCCCAAAAACCAAGCACCGCCTTCAAGGTTTCTAAGGGCATAAATTTTTGATTTCACTCCTCACTACCTATCACAGTTTTGAAGGCCATAAAATGCCAAGATGGCACAAAACCCCCCCAAATGACCCCATTTTGGAAAGTAGACACCCCAAGCTATTTGCTGAGAGGCATGTTGACCCCATTGAATTTTTTTTTTTTGTCCCAAATGATTGAATAATGACAAAAAGAAAAAAAAAAAAATGTACAAAAAGTTGTCACTAAATGATATATTGCTCACACATGCCATGGTTATATGTGGAATTACACCCCAAAATACATTCTGCTGCTTCTCCTGAGTACGGGGATACCACATGTGTGGGACTTTTTGGGAGCCTAGCCGCGTACAGGGCCCCAAAAAACAAGCACCGCCTTCAGGATTTCTAAGGGCGTAAATTTTTTATTTCACTCCTCACTACCTATCACAGTTTCGAAGGCCATAAAATGCCAAAATAGCACAAAACCCCCCCAAATTACCCCATTTTGGAAAGTAGACACCCCAAGCTATTTGCTGAGAGGCATGTTGAGTCCATGGAATATTTTATATTTTGCCACAGGTTGCGGGAATATGACAAACTTTTTTTTTTTTGCACAAAGTTGTCACTAAATGATATATTGCTCACACATGCCATGGGCATATGTGAAATTACACCCCAAAATACATTCTGCTGCTTCTCCTGAGTACGGGGATACCACATGTGTGGGACTTTTTGGGAGCCTAGCCGCGTACGGGACCCCAAAAACCAAGCACCGCCTTCAAGGTTTCTAAGGGCATAAATTTTTGATTTCACTCCTCACTACCTATCACAGTTTTGAAGGCCATAAAATGTCAAAATAGCCCAAAACCCCCCCAAATGACCCCATTTTGGAAAGTAGACACCCCAAGCTATTTGCTGAGAGGCATGGTGAGTATTTTACAGCTCTCATTTGTTTTTGAAAATTAAGAAAGACATTTTTTTTAATTTATTTTTTATTTTTTTACATTTTCAAAACTTTGTGACAAAAAGCGAGATCTGCAAAATACTCAACATACCTCTCAGCAAATAGCTTGGGGTGTCTACTTTCCAAAATGGGGTCATTTGGGGGGGTTTTGTGCCATCTGGGCATTCCATGGCCTCCGAAACTGTGATAGGCAGTGAGGAGTGAAATCAAAAATTTACACCCATAGAAATCCTGAAGGCGGTGCTTGGTTTTTGGGGTCCCGTACGCGACTAGGCTCCCAAAAAGTCCCACACATGTGGTATCCCCGTACTCAGGAGAAGCAACAGAATGTATTTTGGGGTGTAATTCCACATATGCCCATGGCATGTTTGAGCAATATATAATTTAGTGACAACTTTTTGTACATTTTTTTTTTTTTTGGTCATTATTCAATCACTTGGGACAAAAAAAAAAAATATTCAATGGGCTCAACATGCCTCTCAGCAAATAGCTTGAGGTGTCTACTTTACAAAATGGGGTCATTTGGGGGGGGGTTTGAACTGTCCTGGCATTTTATGCACAACATTAGGAAGCTTATGTCACACATCATCCACTCTTCTAACCACTTGAAGACAAAGCCCTTTCTGACACTTTTTGTTTACATGAAAAAAAATTTTTTTTTGCAAGAAAATTATGTTGAACCCCCAAACATTATATATTTTTTTAAAGCAAAGGCCCTACAGATTAAAATAGTGGGTGTTGCATTTTTTTTTTCCACACAGTATTTGCGCAGCGATTTTTCAAACGCATTTTTTGGGGGAAAAACACACTTTTTTTATTTTTAATGCACTAAAAAACACTATATTGCCCAAATGTTTGATGAAATAAAAAAGATGATCATAGGCCGAGTACATGGATACCAAACACGACATGCTTTAAAATTGCGCACAAACGCGCAGCGGCGACAAACTACATTCATTTTTAAAAGCATTTAAAAGCCTTTACAGGTTACCACGTTAGATTTACAGAGGAGGTCTACTGCTAAAATGACTGCCCTCGATCTGACCTTCGCGGTGATACCTCACATGCATGATGCAATTGCTGTTTACATATGATGCTAGACCGACGCTTGCGTTCGCCTTTGCGCAAGAGCAGGGGGGGACAGCGGTGCTTTTTTTTTTTTTTATTATTATTTATTTGGCTTTTTTATTTTATTTTTAAACTGTGCCTTCCATATTTTATTTTTTTACCATTTTTATCGTTATCTCAGGGAATGTAAATATCCCCTATGATAGCAATAAGTAGTGACAGGTACTCTTTTTTTGAAAAAAATTGGGGGGTTAGACCCTAGATCTTTCCTCTGCCCTCAAAGCATCTGACCACACCAAGATCGGTGTGATAAAATGCTTTCCCAATTTCCCAATGGCGCTTTTTATATCTGGGGGGGGGGGACATTCCCTCCCACTGCTTGTAAAAGCAGTCTAGAGGCTAATTATCTGCTAGAATTGCTTTTACATGAAAGCCGGCTGCTGGCTGAAAAGAATGATACCAAGATGATACCTAAACCCGCAGGCATCATTCTGGTATAAACATTCAAAGTCCAGCAACATACCAGTACGTTGCTGGTCCTTGTTGGACATGTATTGTAATCTTTTTTTTTCATACAGCCTATTGGCTGAACGAAAAAAAGAGGTTGATTGGTGGGTATGCCCACCATTAGAATACCTCCCTTCATCCACCCACTTCTAATGATGGGCATATATGCCGAAGCATGGGGGCATCCTCCCGCAAAAAAGTTATGCCGCGTACACACGGTCAAGCCTTCGTCGGAATTTCGACCGTATGTACGCGGCATAAAAGGTTATGCCGCGTACACACGGTCGGACTTTTCCACGGGCAAGCCTCCGTTGGAATTTCGACCGTATATACGCGGCATTAGGAGCAAAATCGCTCCTCCGCCCCTGCTGCCCCCATGCTTCGGCATATATGCTCTTTTTTTTAACTGTGGTGGTGAAATCACCTCCTACAGCGTTGGAGTCACGGCTTTATGTATCGTGGGAGCAAACGCTGTTGCTGTCAAGATAAATAGATCCGCGCTACAACTGAATGGCGTACCTGCTAAGCAAATGGTGGTTAACATTAAAACAAAGTAACATTACAGTACAACAGTAAGACCTTACCATGCCATACCTGCAAAGCAAATACCAAAACAAAACCTAGTAAAAAATAAAAAAATGTTTTAACGCAACCTGTGCCTAAAATATATATATGCCGAAGCATGGGGGCATCCTCCCGCAAAAAAGTTATGCCGCGTACACACGGTCGGAATTTTCCACGGGCAGGCCTCCGTCGGAATTTCGACCGTATGTACGCGGCATTAGGAGCAAAATCGCTCCTCCGCCCCTGCTGCCCCCATGCTTCGGCATATATGCTCTTTTTTTTAACTGTGGTGGTGAAATCACCTCCTACAGCACTGGAGTCACGGCTTTATGTATCGTGGGAGCAAACGCTGTTGCTGTCAAGATAAATAATTCCGCGCTGCAGTTGAATGGCGCACCTGAAAACAAAAAATTACATACCTGAAAAGCAAGCATGATAAAACATTGCAGAATAGAATACAGTAAAAAAGAGCAGAACAATAGAGAGAAAATAGAGAGAGAGAGAACAATAAAACGACAACTATTTTTGGTTTTTTTATTTTATATTTTTTTTGTGTTTTGTTTTTTACGTTTTTTTTTTTCTTTTTTACACTTTTTTTTGTAACTTTACAACTGTAATGGTTCGGGTCTCTCAAAATGTAATGGCATCTTGGGAGACCCTGTGTAAGTGTGTCCTAGTCTGTGAAATGCTGTACCCTACGCTAAAACTTCACTTTTGAGTGGTAGCATTCAAAGCATTCACCTTGGCAAAGACCAGGCTTGTCAGGACAGAGTGGACAAAAACTACGGGTGTCACGCCTAAATCCGCGCTTGCTACAGACACGACATCTTTTTTGGGGGTGGCTTTGGGTAGGGGTACTCGGGAGGACATACGAATAATGCCTCTCATGCAGCCGGCTTACTGCATTTGGTTGGGGATGGTGAGGTGCAGAACCGCCTGGATACAGGAGTTCTGTGACTATCTCATTCTGGAATTTTAGAAGAGATAACGTCCCGCCTGAAGCTCTGTATAGCACATGAGCGTTCAGCAAAGCCAATTGGAATAATGATAGAGACACTTTTTTGTACCAGCGTCTCGCCTTACGGTCAATTAGATACGGCGCCATCAACTGGTCGTTGAGGTCCACCCCTCCCATATTTTGGTTATATTCGTGGACACAGAGGGGTTTCTCCACAACACCAGTCGCCGTAGGAATTTGGACTGTCGTGTCTGCATGAAGGGAGGTAAGAAGGAAAACATTCTTATTGTCCCTCCACTTCATAGCGAGCAAGTTATTACACTTCACGCAGGCTCTCTCCCCCAGCCTAAGACGGGCATCTACAAGCCGCTGGGGAAAGCCCCGGCGATTAGGTCGCACGGTGCCACATGCTCCAATCTGATGATCAAACAAGTGACTAAACAGTGGCACGCTCGTGTAATAATTGTCCACATACAAGTGGTACCCCTTTCCGAATAAGGGTGACACCAAGTTCCACACTATCTTGCCAGCGCTCCCTATGTAATCCGGGCAGTTGACCGACTCAATCTGACTATCTTTTCCCTCATAAACCGTAAAGTTCACTACATAGCCTGTTGCCCTGTCACAGAACTTGTAGAGCTTGACCCCGTATCTGGCACGCTTGCTGGGAAGGTACTGCTTGAAAGACAAGCGGCCAGAAAATTTAATCAGGGACTCATCAACGCAGACAACTTGATCGGGAGTAAACAAGGCTGCAAAACGTTCGTTGAAGTGGTTTATGAGGGGCCGAATTTTATAGAGCCGGTCGTATTCAGGGTCCCCACGTGGACGACAAAGTTCATTGTCGTTGAAGTGCATGAACCGCAAAATCTGCTCGTATCGTGCCCTGGACATGGAGGCAGAGAACACGGGCATGTGGTCAATTGGGTGCGTGGACCAATAAGCACGCAATGACGGAAATTTATGTGTGCCCATGTTGAGGGAAAGGCCCAGAAAGGTCTTAAATTCGGAAACCGTAATTGGTTTCCAATTTCTGGCAATTTTAGGCAACTGGGGGTTAGCGGCGATAAATTGACCAGCATATAAATTACTCTGGTCCACAATAGATCTATAGAGATCTTCCGTGAAAAACAGCGAATAAAAATCAATTGGAATAAAATCAGCTGTTTCCACCTGAATACCGGGTTGGGCAGTGAATGGGGGAAGTACGGGTTCTGCAGAAGTGGTGGGGACCCAATCAGGATAGGCGAATTCTGCAGGAAGGGCAGTATGGGCACGACGGGCCTGCCTTTGTCTTCTTGGTGGCAGCGGGACACTACTTGTGCTTGCCACCTCGCCAGCTTGAACTGCACTTATGGGACTCGCCACGTCACCAAGTGTTACTGCAGTGCTGGATGTACGTCCAGGCTGTACTAGGCCGCTGGTGCTTGCCAGTTCACCAGAAGGAATAGCGGCGCTAGTACTACTCTGCTCCATGATACGAGAGACCTGCGGTTCTTGCTCCTCAACAACCTCAGAAGATCGGGATCGGGTACACCTGACCTTAGCAGGGACCTCAACTTCGTCATCAGAGCTATCTGACGTGGGGCCGCTGACGTCACTGTCTTCTACGGGAAGATATTCTGAGCCTGAATCTGACAGATACGTGACCTCCTCTTCACTATCTGTCATGCTCAGAATCTCGTAGGCCTCTTTACAAGTGTACCTTTGACTTGCCATTTTGGGCTCTAAATTTAGGGGTACACTAGTAAGATTCACAGGAAAAAAAAGCACCCGACTGTCGTCAGCAAATATATCAAACGCTACAAAAAAACTGTTAGCGGTCGCAGGGATCAGGACTGTCTCTGCGAACGCTGCAGTTATGTGTTTTGTGTTTGGTAAGTGACAGTGATCGATCGATACTGCACTTGGGCTGGGCTGGGCTGGGCGGAGGGGCTAAACGCAGGCGCTAGCAGGTATCTGGGCTGATCCCGCTAACACTGCGTTTTTGGGAACCCTAAACCGCTGGGGATGCTAGTATAGATCTGATCAGATACTATACCACTAAGGGGGGTGTATGCTTTGCGCATGGGTGTTAGCGTTACTGGCACTAACCTAACACTGCCTGGGGCGACGCAGACCCTCTCTGGCGCTAAAACCTAATTGATCTCACCCGCCGGGCGATCAGGGGGGTTAAACCTTTATTGGGTTATATACGGCGGGTGCCCTGATGCTATAAAAAGCAAACTAATCAACCAGCGTCAGCCGTAACCTTTATATGGTGATCACTGGTGAAAGGGTTAACTAGGGGCAATCAGGGGGTTAAAACCTTTATTAGGTTAAATATGGGGGTACCCGACGCTATATAAAAACCTGACGGGTAACCTAAATAACTTACTGGCTAACCAGTGACACCAGTGACGCTTATACGGCGATCACTGGTGAAAGGGTTAACTCTAGGGGCAATCAGGGGGTTAAAATAATATATGGGGGTACCTGACACTAATAAAAACCTGCGGCGAACCTAAAAAAAAATAACTGCCTATCTAAAACACCAGCGACACGAATACAGCGATCGGAAAAACAATCGCTTAGTGACGCTGAAGTTAGGGGGTGAAAGGGTTACCTGGGGGGTGATCAAGGGGTTAAACCTTTATTAGGGGGGGTTAGGGGGCTACCCTGGACCTAAAGGGGCCTAATCCTAACTGCCCTGCAACTTTTTACAATCACAGATGACACTAAATGCAGTGATCAGTAAAATAAATGATCACTGCAATCAGTGACACTGTGATTGGGGGCTTTGGGGTGACCTGGGGGGTGATCTGGGGGTGACTGGGGGGTGATTTGTGTGCCTATGTGTACCTACGTGTCAGTGGACTGTTGGAGCACTAACCTCTGTCTTCTCTCCTCGGCGCCGGGAACGAAAAGACCGCGGCGAGGGAGATGACATCACTTCCTCCAGCCTCTGTTTACATCACATGGCGGAGGAAGCATTTTCATTGGCCGGGAGCGATCGCGAGGGGGGGGACGGAATCGAGCGGCCGCCCCCTCATGCCTGATCGCTCCCGAACACTTAACGGCCGCTCACTGCAGTGAAGGGGGGTCCGGATGGACCCCCCAACTGCACAAAGGTGATCACGTAGATCTACGTGATTCTGCCTGTCGGTGCCATTCTGCCGACGTAAATCGGTGGTGGGCGGACGTTAAGTGGTTAATTATTGCTTCAGTATTCAACTTCAAAATAGAGATTACCCCTTAATTTCTTTTCTACCACTAGATGTCCTCAGTCTGATGGGCAGCATCATTTATCATCTTGGCCCAGGTTATAATGAATCTGCCCCCCACCCCAGCCTATGACTGGACAGTAAAAAGAGAAGCAGCACAGTGATTGGCTCATCTCTCTGTCACTCTGATTTCTCCTCCGATCAGCATGCTTTTTTCAGCATGTGTTTTTTTTCAGCACGTGAACTGATTGGCTTCTTGTGCTCCTCACACTCCAATCCTGCTGTACAGGGACTGCAAGAAGTCTATACCAGGTTGAGCTACTTACAATGTTTGCTTTTACAACCCCAATCCCAAAGAAAAGTAAGGACGCTGTGTAAAATCTACATCATAACAGAATGCAATGATTTGCAAATCTCATAAACCCGTATTTTATTAACAATAGAAACATATCACATTTTTAAACTGAGAAAATGTACCATTTTAAGACAAGAATAAGGTACAGGTCCTTCTCAAAAAATTAGCATATTGTGATAAAGTTCATTATTTTCTGTAATGTACTGATAAACATTAGACTTTCATATATTTTAGATTCATTACACACAACTGAAGTAGTTCAAGCCTTTTCTTGTTTTAATATTGATGATTTTGGCATACAGCTCATGAAAACCCAAAAATCCTATCTCAAAAAATTAGCATATTTCATCCGACCAATAAAAGAAAAGTGTTTTTAATACAAAAAAAGTCAACCTTCAAATAATTATGTTCAGTTATGCACTCAATACTTGGTCGGGAATCCTTTTGCAGAAATGACTGCTTCAATGTGGCGTGGCATGGAGGCAACCAGCCTGTGGCACTGCTGAGGTGTTATGGAGGCCCAGGATGCTTCGATAGCGGCCTTAAGCTCATCCAGAGTGTTGGGTCTTGCGTCTCTCAACTTTCTCTTCCCAATATCCCACAGATTCTCTATGGGGTTCAGGTCAGGAGAGTTGGCAGGCCAATTGAGCACAGTAATACCATGGTCAGTAAACCATTTACCAGTGGTTTTGGCACTGTGAGCAGGTGCCAGGTCGTGCTGAAAAATGAAATCTTCATCTCCATAAAGCTTTTCAGCAGATGGAAGCATGAAGTGCTCCAAAATCTCCTGATAGCTAGCTGCATTGACCCTGCCCTTGATAAAACACAGTGGACCAACACCAGCAGCTGACATGGCACCCCAGACCATCACTGACTGTGGGTACTTGACACTGGACTTCAGGCATTTTGGCATTTCCCTCTCCCCAGTCTTCCTCCAGACTCTGGCACCTTGATTTCCGAATGACATGCAAAATTTGCTTTCATCCGAAAAAAGTACTTTGGACCACTGAGCAACAGTCCAGTGCTGCTTCTCTGTAGCCCAGGTCAGGCGCTTCTGCCGCTGTTTCTGGTTCAAAAGTGGCTTGACCTGGGGAATGCGGCACCTGTAGCCCATTTCCTGCACACGCCTGTTCACGGTGGCTCTGGATGTTTCTACTCCAGACTCAGTCCACTGCTTCCGCAGGTCCTCCAAGGTCTGGAATCGGTCCTTCTCCACAATCTTCTTCAGGGTCCGGTCACCTCTTCTCATTGTGCAGCGTTTTCTGCCACACTTTTTCCTTCCCACAGACTTCCCACTGAGGTGCCTTGATACAGCACTCTGGGAACAGCCTATTCGTTCAGAAATTTCTTTCTGTGTCTTACCCTCTTGCTTGAGGGTGTCAATGATGGCCTTCTGGACAGCAGTCAGGTCGGCAGTCTTACCCACGATTGCGGTTTTGAGTAATGAACCAGGCTGGGAGTTTTTAAAAGCCTCAGGAATCTTTTGCAGGTGTTTAGAGTTAATTAGTTGATTCAGATGATTAGGTTAATAGCTCGTTTAGAGAACCTTTTCATGATATGCTAATTTTTTGAGATAGGATTTTTGGGTTTTCATGAGCTGTATGCCAAAATCATCAATATTAAAACAAGAAAAGGCTTGAACTACTTCAGTTGTGTGTAATGAATCTAAAATATATGAAAGTCTAATGTTTATCAGTACATTACAGAAAATAATGAACTTTATCACAATATGCTAATTTTTTGAGAAGGACCTGTATGTTTGAAATTGATGGCAGCAACATGTCTCAAAAAAGTTGGAACAGGGCAACAAAAAGCTACCAAAGTAAGTGGTCCTGATAAGGAAAAGCTGGAGGGGAAAAAATTTAACTAATTAGGTTCAATGGACCTGTGTTATGTCCATCATAGGGTGGGACTCGGCGTGACTGTGAGCGGAGCCGAGAAGAGCCGAGTAGAGCCGAGTACACTCGGCTTTTTGTATCTCGGCGGCGATCACTCTGCTCCGCTCACAGTCAGTGGAGATCGACGGGGATAGGTGGGAATCGGCGTATTACACGCACCCACGATTTCCCCCTGATTTTAAGGAGAAAAAAGTGCGTGTTATACGCCGATAGATACGGTATATATTTTTTGAGTTCTTTGCACATTTATACTGTCGATATTGGAGATTGGTGTGCGGACCAGCGCTACTCTTACCATATTATATTGTTTGTTTATTGTCATTTGCAAAAATTAGAGTAGCAGCTGTCCAATAGGGCACACATTACTGTGGCGCTGTTATTTTTGATACATTGGTTTGATCCAGTCCCTGCGTTCTCGGCTGCGTTTGCCCCGCTCCGCCCAGTCTCGGCGGCGATCTCGGCGGCGCCAATTTTAAATTCGGGCAAAGCTGCAATGGACACTGCGGGCAAGGCTGCAATGAACACTATGGGCAAGGCTGCAATGGACACTGCGGGCAAGGCTACAATGGACACTGGGGGCAAGGCTGCACTGGACAATGGGGGCAAGGCTGCACTGGGGCAAGGCTGCAATGGACACTGGGGCAAGGCTGCACTGTGACAAGGCTGCAATGGACACTGGGGCAAGGCTGCACTGTGACAAGGCTGCAATGGACACTGGGGCAAGGCTGCACTGTGACAAGGCTGCACTGGACAATGGGGGCAAGGCTGCACTGTGACAAGGCTGCAATGGACACTGGGGCAAGGCTGCACTGTGACAAGGCTGCAATGGACACTGGGGGTAAGGCTGCACTGGGGCAAGGCTGCAATGGACACTGGGGCAAGGCTGCACTGTGACAAGGCTGCAATGGACACTGGGGCAAGGCTGCACTGTGACAAGGCTGCACTGGACAATGGGGGCAAGGCTGCACTGGGGCAAGGCTGCAATGGACACTGGGGCAAGGCTGCACTGTGACAAGGCTGCAAATGACACTGATAAGGCTGCATTTAAATGTAAGTTTTTTTTCCTTAAACTTCCCTCCTAAAAGTTTTTTTCCCTAAAATTCCCTCCTAAACTTGGGGTGCGTGTTTTACGCCGATAAATACGGTAACAATTGCTTGTGCAATTACAATAAATAAACTATATGCAAGAATATCAATAAAGTGCTAGTGCTGCAATTAGTGCAAATCAAACAACCATGGAAACATCTACTACTAAAGTGCTTATTTGACAATCTATTAAGGGTTTCCAAACTGGAAAGTATAAAAAAAAAGTACAAAAAAAAAGAAATGTTCAAAACTCAAACTTGTGATGTGAACTCCAAGCTATTCTGTGCCTAAATTCACCAGTGCTCCAACAATGTGCGAATCCTTCACCACTCTCACTAAAATGGACTCACCAGACGGATATGCTGGTAAAATTATAAACCAGCAAACAAGCCAAAATATCTCCCAATGATCACCGACTGCAACTCCCTCTTCTCACAGGTTTATGGTCAGGCTCCCTTCTCACAGAACATCGTATTTAAATGTGGAAAAAGCAAATAAACGTAAGGAGGCTCCCATAGCGTAAAACTGTATTACAAGCTTTCATTAAAAATATATGTGTTTCAGTCACATTTATAAAGTGCACTAGGGAAGAACACGCCCAGCTATGCTAGCGGTTTACCACCTGCTGCTCCTTAAAGACGTTGCATGACGAAAAATACGTAGGGCGAGATGAGGACATTGCGTATGCCGGTTTACACTCGCGGTCTGTGTCAGGTCTGGAGGTGAACGGCCAACATAGCTGAGCGTGTTCTGACACAGACTGCGAGTGTGAACCGGCATATGCAATGTCATCAGCATCCGTGTCCCGCCCTACGTACGTTTTACCGTGTGACGTCTTCAAGGAGCGGCAAATGAAAAGGAACGAGTAAGCACTAGTTACAGTGCGAAACATGTCAGCTGTTACACCGGTTATGCTGTGATTTTTTGGTGTATTTTATCTGATCCTTTACAATAAAGGCGACCGTCAAGGTTTTTTGGAGTGCGGCTGTCCATATCCTTATTTTCCTTTTCATATGCTACGTGCATTGCTGGCACCCATGGTGTTCCTGAGACCATAGATTGTTGGAGCATACTCACCTGGAGCGGTAAAAACTCCCTTTTTCAAGGAGCGGCAGGTGGTAAACGGCCAGTATAGCTGAGCGTGTTCTTCCCTAGTGCTGGGTGGCCACTTTATAAATGTGAGTGGAACACATATATTTTTAATGAAAGCCTGTGATAAAGTTTTATGCTATGGGAGCCTCCTTACGTTTATTTGCTTTTTCCACATTTAAATACGGTGTTCTGTGAGAAGGGAGCCTGACCATAAACCTGTGAGAAGAGGGAGTTGCAGTCGGTGATCATTGGAAAATATTTTGGCTTGTTTGCTGGTTTATAATTTTACCAGCATATCCATCTGGTGAGTCCATTTTAGTGAGAGTGGTGAAGGATTCGCACATTGTTGGAGCACTGGTGAATTTAGGCACATGCTTGGATTTCACATCGCAAGTTTGAGTTTTGAACATTTCTTTTGTTTTTTACATTTTTTTTATACTTTCCAGTTTGGGAACACTAAATGGGTTGTCATATAAGCACTTTAGTAGTAAATGTTTGTATGATTGTTTGATTTGCACTAATTGCAGCACTAGCACTTTATTGATATTCTTGCATATAGTTTATTTATTGTAATTACACAAGCAATTGTTACATATATTTTTTGAGTACTTTGCACATTAATACTGTTGATATTGGAGATTGGTGTTCGAACCAGCCCTTACAACCCATTGCGTAAATATGCAGCATGTTCTTCTTTTTTCAGCATAGTTAGTTGTGTGAACTGAACTCAAAAGACTCAAGACAAAGTGCCTTGTCTATGTGTTGAGTTTGTATTGGGTAAGACTGCCCAAGGCAGTCCAACACATATGATGTAAGTGAGCCCTAAATCCTGCTGTGTAGGGAATTACAGAAGGCAGCACAAAGACAGACTCAGGCCTCGTACACACGGCCGAGATTCTCGTTGAAAAAAACATGTGGTTTTTTTCGACGAGATTCTTGGACAAGAAACTTGTCCCGGCCGAGTGTACACACGCTCGTTTCAAAGAACCCGCGGTTCTTTGAATGGAGCGTACGCGGTGACGTCATCGACTACGACGAGCATGCGCTCGTCACATTCGATGCCGTCGCCACCATCTTGGTATACCCTACGTATGCCTAGGAAGCTACCGCGCATGCGTCGAATTCATTTCGAACATGCGCGGGCTTCCGGGAGGACAGGTAAGTGTACACACACTCACTTTTCTCGTCGAGAAACATGCCGAGGAGAATCTCGACGAGAAAATAGAGAGCAGGTTCTCTATTTTCTCGTCGAGGTTTCTTGTCGGTTTTCTCGACGAGAAACCCGATAGCCGCGTACACACGACCGATTTACTCGGCAAGACCTCTCTGCCAGCAAGTTTCTTGCTGGTTCTTGCCGAGAAAATCGGTCGTGTGTACGAGGCC
This sequence comes from Rana muscosa, assembly GCA_029206835.1. Classification (NCBI taxonomy): domain Eukaryota; kingdom Metazoa; phylum Chordata; class Amphibia; order Anura; family Ranidae; genus Rana; species Rana muscosa. The sequence goes on from CM055120.1 coordinate 48,685,496, forward strand.
TAAGGCTGGCCATACATCAAAGATTGACTTCTTTTGTGTGGGAATGGCCATAGATTGAGCGAACTTCAGCCGGTCCCAGCTGATCCAGCCAATTTTTGATCATCCTCTGGCTTGCTTAAGCCTTTTTTTAGACTTTTTTTTACACCACAGAGATGTGTCTGAGGGCTACGCAGCCTATTAATTTCATTATGTGCGAGAACCACTCAAAAAAAGTTCCTTCCTGCATCATTTTATAAATTGACACAGACACATCAAAACACATAGTACTGCGGTACCATTTGTTTTGGCGTACAAAAATGTGCGCACAATGCGTGGGGGTGGGGGGGGGGATGCCAATGAGAATTATGAAATAATGGCTCTGCTGTGCAACTGTAGAAGAACAGTACATTTTTGTGCATTGCAGGAAAGTGCATGATTTTGCATGCATTGTCGCAACGCAACTAGTGTGAACAAAGCCTAAAGTAGTATAATAAGTGTAGCGGTCTTCCCCCACCTTCTCCCCTCTCTTTATGGCTGGTTTTACTGGTCTAGGGGTATCTGGGAGAAGGGGGAAAGATGCACTCCACCAGCTCGGCTTTCTGATGTAGGATGCAGAGATATGAGCTAAACCGTTTACCCTCGGGTCTGCGTTTTAGGCCGAGGGTTTTACCCTCTGACAGGGACACTTAGCTTCCAGTAACACGAGTTCCACACCAAGAAAAGTCCAACACTGTTTTATTGCCTTCAAACTGGTTGACTTTTAAAATAACAGACAAGGTGTAGGGAAGAGTAGGTCCAGGCACAACTAATGAATAAAGTTTCTCCTGTTCTGTTTAGTGCAAACAGGCTTGGCGCACAGTCGCTGCCACCGACTGTGAATTTGGTCACTGCCACTGACCTGGGTGAACGTTGAGGCCTCTGCCACAGGCCTTGGATGAGGCCTGCCACTGACCTGATGAAGATGGGTCTCTGCAACAGACCATGAGAACATGAATTACCTCCTTTAGAACAAACGACCCCTGTCAGAGGAAGACATCCATCCGGACGGTCACCAGAGGCCTCCACCGTCACCAGCAAATGCTGCGCTGGCTCTTCGGGGAGGTCACCTCTCCGGTCCCTTACACCCTGGATTCAGGCACCCAATACCGGGGGCACCTTAGGAATGCTTCGCCCTCGCGGGACCCAGTCGAAGGTACTGGGCCCCAGGCCTCCTTGTAAAGTACCTCACCCCAGGCCGAAGGTGCCTGGGATGGAACTCGACTCCACGCGCCCAGGCCAAGGGCTCCTGGGCACAGACAAACCGCAGCAGCCCCCAGGCTGAAGGTGCCTGGGGAATGGACCTTGTGCGCAAGATGTCCGCCCCCTTTGTATCCTCTCCCAGCAGGCACAGCGGGTTCCCCACCCCGCCGTACTACTGCCGTGAGAGGACACAAAGGGCACGGCTCTAGAATGGCAGTTCAACCCCGGTCTCCGGCGACAGCGCCACCTAGGGACCGCAGGGAACATGACACCATTCATACCTCCCACACTCCAAAGTGTCCATAAATCCCTAAAAATCAACATATCTGGGCCATCTATGGTCCAGATACACCCCACTAAATTTGACACCCGCTACATAAGTGTATACAGTGCCTTGAAAAAGTATTCATACCCCAGGAAATTTTCCACATTTTGTCATGTTACAACCAAAAACATAAATGTATTTTATTGGGATTTTATATAATAGACCAACACAAAGTGGCACATAATTGTGGAGTGGACGGAAAATAATAAATGGTTTTCAAAACTTTTTACAAATAAATATGTGAAAAGTGTGGGGGGGGGGGTACATTTGTATTCAGCCCCCCTGAGTCAATACTTTGTAGAACCCCCTTTCACTGCAATTACAGCTGCAAGTCTTTTTGGGGATGTCTCTACCAGCTTTGTATATCTAGAGAGGGACATTCTTTGAAAAATAGCTCAAGCTCTGTCAGATTGGATGGAGAGCGTCTGTGAACAGCAATTTTCAAGTCTTGCCACAGATTCTCAATTGGATTTAGGTCTGGACTTTGACTGGGCCATTCTAACACATGAATATGCTTTGATCTAAGCCATTCCATTGTAGCTCTGGCTGTATGTTTAGGGTCGTTGTCCTGCTGGAAGGTGAACCTCCCCCAGTCTCAAGTCTTTTGCAGACTCCTAACAAGTTTTCTTCTAAGATTGCCCTGTATTTGGCTCCATCCATCTTCCCATCAACTCTTACCAGCTTCCCTGTCCCTGCTGAAGAAAAGCATCCCCACAACATGATGCTGCCACCACCATGTTTCACGGTGGGGATGGTGTGTTCAGGGTGATGTGCAGTGTTAGTTTTCTGCCACACATATAGCGTTTTGCTTTTAGGCCAAAAAGTTAAATTTTGGTCTCATCTGACCAGAGCACCTTCTTCCACATGTTTGCTGTGTCCCCCCACATGGCTTCTCGCAAACTGCAAACAGGACTTCTTATGGCTTTCTTCTTGCCACTCTTCCATAAAGGGCAAATTTGTGGAGTGCAGGACTAATAGTTGTCCTGTGGACAGATTCTCCCACCTGAGCTGTGGATCTCTGCAGCTCCTCCAGAGTTACCATGGGCCTCTTGGCTGCTTCTCTGATTAATGTTCTCCTTGCCTGGCCGGTCAGTTTAGGTGGACGGCTATGTCTTGGTAGGTTTACAGTTGTGCCATACTCTTTCCATTTTCGGATGATGGATTGAACAGTGCTCCGTGAGATGTTCAAAGCTTGGGATATTTTTTTATGACCAATCCTGCTTTAAACTTCTCCACAACTGTATCCCTGACCTGTCTGGTGTGTTCCTTGGCCTTCATGATGCTGTTTTTTCACTAAGGTTCTCTTACAAACCTCTGAGGGCTTCACAGAACAGCTGTATTTATGCTGAGATTAAATTACACACAGTTGCACTCTATTAACTAATTAGGTGACTTCTGGAGGCAATTGGTTCCACTAGATTTTAGTTAGGGGTATCAGAGTAAAGAGGGCTGAATACAAATGCACGCCACACTTTTCACATATTTATTTGTAAAAAAAAATGGAAAAACATTTATAATTTTCCGTTCACTTTACAATTATGTGCCACTTTGTGTTGGTCTATCACATAAAATCCCAATAAAATACATTTACGTTTTTTGGTTGTAACATGACAAAATGTGGAAAATTTCAAGGGGTATGAATACTTTTTCAAGGCACTGTAACAGGATTCATTGTTTTTTTAGGCCAGCACTTATATTAAAACCTTTTTGAAGTGCCGTGAAAGCCTATTTTCTGTGCTTTGTTCCATTCCCAGGCTTTAGGACTAGGTTGCTCTTTTGTCGTGTTTGACTTCTGTTGACTCCTCTATACAAAGGGGGAATGCAGAATCCTCGTTGAGGTGTAGTATTCAGGAAAAGAAAAAAAAAAAAAAAACACAGACAAGATTTCAATTTTCCTTCTGGTGCAGAGTATTCTTAAGCCTCGTACACACGGTCGGACTTCCATCAGTCTTTTCCGTGGATTTTTGTCCGAACGGAGTTGGCCGGGCACACCCATAGCATACACACCACAGGACTTTTCAGCAAACTTTCCCAAAACTTTTTCCAACATCACGTGGTTTTTCTGCTCTTTTCTGCTCTTTACCGCCACCCTTTGGTCAACTTCTGCTATTGTTGGTTGATTTTAACATTATTTGTTTTGTCCATCGGACAAAAGTCCGATGGTTTTCTGTACACACGGTTGGACTTTGCTCCATCAGACTTTTGTTGGCCAAAAGTTTGTCCGTTTGCAGACCGAACTTTTGTCCGATGAAAACAAAAAAAAAAAGTTTGTCCGATGGAGCGTACACACGGTCGGATTGTTGGTCCAACTTGCTCAAAATTAAGTTTGTTGGCCAAAAGTCCGACCGTGTGTACGGGGCTTAAGTTTCTTTTTATTTCACCTCACCAGAAAATGAGCTTTGTTTGGAACTCCAACCACACAGTTATATAGACTGAACTAAATAATTGTAATTCTGTTCAGATGGTCTTATGATTTTACCCTCCCACCACCACTGTTACAGTGAAAGGGGTAAAACACTATACTGTGCTTAAAGCACTCAACTTCAATCCTCACCTCCCCACCTCTAGCTTGCTGATTAGGGATGAGGCCAAACTGGGAGCAGAATCTGTCAAAATTAAAAAGGCCATTTTCTGGGCTAATAGGCAAATATGTGTGAAAAATACATATAAAGAGGGGTGGACACTACCCTGAGGAACATGGACCAATGCAAAAAAAATAAATAAAAAAATTCTAATTTCATTTGGACAGGAGAACTGATGTATGATAGATGCCTAGTGAAGCATTACTTGATTGCCTACCGGGACAGTTTTTTTTTTTTTTTCAAAGTTATTTTTAATTGAAATTTTCAAATGTAGGTTACAAAACAGAGCCTTTTCGGGCAGACCCAGGCTCCGAAGTACAATAGAAAAACAAAAACCATTAAAAACTATCTGGAGAGAGGAGGCGGGGCCCGGGTGCCCTTATGAATGGGCCTCCCCTGAACCAGAGTACCCAGAGGAAACCCAAGTAGAAATAGTCGCTTCCTTTATTGTAGATACAGTCCGTACAAAATGTCAAACTTGCCGCTCTCACCAGTGTGAAACACGTTAGTATTTGCAGTTTTAATCTGTTTTGTACGGACTGTATCTACAATAAAGGAAAGTACTATTTTTTGGAGTGTGGCTATCCGGATCTTTATTTGCTCATATGCATTTTACATACTGAGCCAGCACCCTTGGCAAGGAAGGTGTTATTCAGCTACATAGTTTATATAGTGAAGCAGCGCTAAATGTCAATAGAAAGTGCTAATATTAAAAGTGCTATTAATAAAGTCTAACTTCTCATAAATTAAATAAATGGGGTGACAAAATCAACAATAATAAAATAAAATTAAAACGTCCAAACAGTGACTATGTAAATAAAGTACTAAATAGCCAAAATGGCAGTCCAAATAGCAACAGCTAATTGCAGGGAGAGAAGCAAGGATGGGTGTGGGAATACACCTTGTCTCATCAGAAACACACTGGATCAGATGAACAAATGATGCATAAATAATCCTCCCCCATAGACACCAGCCTCTCACCTCTCTGGTGGACCCCACGGGGTCAGTAATAACCACAAAGATCTCCACTGCTCCCAATGAGAACTTCCAGTCCTTTTGCGTGATCCGAAACCACTGTAGGGATCTCCACAGCTTACCAGTATTCTTCCTTAAAGCGAATCTTCCTGATGGACCCCACAAGGTCAATAATGGCCACAAAGATCTCCACTGCTCACAATGAGAACTTCCAGTCCTTTTGAGTGACCCGGAACCACTGTAAGAATCTCCACAGCTTACCAATGTTCTTCCTTAAAACGAATCTTACTCCATAATATTCAGAAAAAAACAAAAAGGGACTCCATAGTGAAGCATGTAAAGGAAAGCCCCAAGAAAAGGCGTTTATTCAAATAAAAACAGCTAAAAAACACGTTAAAAACCAAGGGGTAAAAAACGCCAAACAAAATGTTCATAAAATACTAACTTCCGGTTTACGGCCGCAAACCGGAAGTGGACGTCACTTAGGCTCCTCCTCCCTTCTTCCAAACAAAATGTTCATAAAATACTAACTTCCGGTTTACGGCCGCAAACCGGAAGTGGACGTCACTTAGGCTCCTCCTCCCAGGAGGAGGAGCCTAAGTGACGTCCACTTCCGGTTTGCGGCTGTAAACCGGAAGTTAGTATTTTATGAACATTTTGTTTGGCGTTTTTTACCCCTTGGTTTTTAACGTGTTTTTTAGCTGTTTTTATTTGAATAAACGCCTTTTCTTGGGGCTTTCCTTTACATGCTTCACTATGGAGTCCCTTTTTGTTTTTTTCTGAATATTATGGAGTAAGATTCGTTTTAAGGAAGAACATTGGTAAGCTGTGGAGATTCTTACAGTGGTTCCGGGTCACTCAAAAGGACTGGAAGTTCTCATTGTGAGCAGTGGAGATCTTTGTGGCCATTATTGACCTTGTGGGGTCCATCAGGAAGATTCGCTTTAAGGAAGAACACTGGTAAGCTGTGGAGATCCCTACAGTGGTTTCGGATCACGCAAAAGGACTGGAAGTTCTCATTGGGAGCAGTGGAGATCTTTGTGGTTATTACTGACCCCGTGGGGTCCACCAGAGAGGTGAGAGGCTGGTGTCTATGGGGGAGGATTATTTATGCATCATTTGTTCATCTGATCCAGTGTGTTTCTGATGAGACAAGGTGTATTCCCACACCCATCCTTGCTTCTCTCCCTGCAATTAGCTGTTGCTATTTGGACTGCCATTTTGGCTATTTAGCACTTTATTTACATAGTCACTGTTTGGACGTTTTAATTTTATTTTATTATTGTTGATTTTGTCACCCCATTTATTTAATTTATGAGAAGTTAGACTTTATTAATAGCACTTTTAATATTAGCACTTTCTATTGACATTTAGCGCTGCTTCACTATATAAACTATTTTATTGTATGTTGGTCACATTATAGAAGTTAGCTGCTAGTTGTCTCTTAATATTTAATTTGTTCAGCAATATTTGCACTTTAGTGTTTCTATTTTTACTCAGTGGTAAGCGCACAAGCACCTTTTTTTCGTTATTCAGCTACAGACGCCTAGAGCGAGTTCTCTCTTTATGAAACCCACGTAGACACAAGGAGAGCATGTAAACTCTGTGCAGGTGGTGCCGTGGTTGGGATTCAAACCATCGACCGTAGTGCTGCTAGGTGGAAGAGCTAACCACTTAGCCATTGTGCTGCCCTATGCATCTGAATTTCCAAATCACAATAGTAATGAATTCACGAATAAATTCAAAATAAATTATAACGAAACAACAAACGTATCCATACTCATTCTGTCATGGAAATATGGCTATACGCTATGCATAATCCATATCTCCTGTGCTAATAAGCACCCTTCCCGTCTAATGGTATAATGCATCTTAAAATCACTCGATATCCCGCGTATCCCCAAGTAAACAGACATGACCACAGCTTACGTCCTCAGTACCATCCTCTTCTGCCTCTACCGAGCACAGCACTTTGTTTTTATTCAGCGACAACAAAAGGGCTGACAAACAGGAAGTCATGGCCCCAACAGCCAATCGCTTCCTCCATGGGAAATTACCTCACAGGATATGACCTCACAGGATATGAATGTCAACACAGGAAATGGATGACAACCACAGGCAATCCTTCCAACAGGAGGAGTTTATACAACAACCAATGAACAATGACTAGGGGAGTCTTATGGGCAGGGACAGTGTGTATGATTTCCCACCCCCTGTACCTGGAAGCCATCATCTTCAACTAGACAATGGAAGCCGCATGGCTGGTCTTGAAATCATGGACTCTCTCCCTGACCATAACTGTTCAAAGGCTCCCATTTTTACCGTTGTCATGAATCCTTATTCTGCGTTGTTCAAAGAACAACGCATACCCGGATTATACTACCGTTCCTGTGGATGGGAGATTATCTGCAGGGGCACGCCACGGTCCCGCCGTGTGCTGATCAGACACACAGAAAGACAAGAGCGCGCATGCCCCCATAACCGATAATGTCCTTGCAGAGTGAATACATCCCCCTCAGACGAACGTCTGTGCATTGCACAGGGGCCCTTTCGCTGGCGGACATATCCCCTCTCTGCAAACACCTCTCTGCAACCTCAGGAAGTTTTCCACTACCAGACGGGACTCAACCAGCGTCAGTCTGCCTCAGTCAGCTCTTTAGAGTGGGCTGCGGGAGTACTAACACTGGGAGACACTATGACAATACATATTAAAAACATCCTCATAAAATTTCCACAACAATTCGTTTTATTCAGATGACATTAAAAAGGACCTTTTCTTCTCAATCTGCAGCGCTGTCGTTTTCTGTAAAATGCAATATGGCAACCTGGAGGTGTTCTGTACACAGATGGTATACAGAACACCCCCTAGAAATGTTTTTTTCTGCTTGTGTGATTGGCTCACTTATTTTCCCAGAAGTCTGCCCTGAGATACAACTCAAATTTTGGGCATTCCCTGCAACAAAAATTTCCCTGCAGACACTGACACTTTCCTCATTAGAGCCCTGCAAGTGCAGCAGCTGATTGATAAATATAAAAATCACTCCCATACAGATTTACTTGGCACATGGACATAGACAAACAAACAGCTATTTCTTCAGAATAACAAAAGGTAGGAATCTGCAACAAAGTTTGTTAAAGCGGAGCTCCACCCTAAAGTGGAACTTCCGCTCATCGGAACCCTCCCCCCCTCCGGTGTCACATTTGGCACCTTTCAGGGGGAGGGGAGTGCAGATACCTGTCTAAGACAGGTATTTGCACCCACTTCCGGGAGTCCTCTCTGCGGGTAGTACGTCACTTCCCGCAGAATACCCTTTGTGTTCTGGGAGACACTCGGCTCCCAGAACACAACAGGAACCAGTGAGAATGGCGCAGTGGGGGCAGCAGAGTGATGAGTGATTGCTCGTCTTCTGCTGCCGACGTCGCTGGACTCCAGGACAGGTAAGTGTCCTAATATTAAAAGTCAGCAGCTGCAGTATTTGTAGCTGTTGGCTTTTAATATTTTTTTTTTCAGGGGAGCTCCGCTTTAAAATACCTGCAATGTACATAGATCACACAGAGGGGAATGTGTTTTTTTTTTTTACAAAAGTGGAGTTACTCTTTAAGTATAGCAGTCAACTTCTCATGCACTATGCTCCCATCAATCTCTGTATCACCTCTAAGATATGAATGGTTGGTTGCTTCCAAGCTCTAGCCAGCGTTTGCCCAGCCACCAGGAAAACAAAATCCGATTGTTTTCTTGCACGTTTGAGAAGATCTGAGAAGCAAGGCCTCCCAGGGGTTGTGAATGTCTATTTTTAAGTGTATCTACAATATAGCCAGAACTTTTTTTGTTTTGTGTAGAATTGTGGAGTGTTAAAAACCCCCTGTTTGCTGTCTTTGATTGGGAGAAGATTTCCTATTTTGGTGGCTATAACATTCAGTGACTATAACACCATCAAAGTTGGCTAATTTCATATCACTCTCTGTCTTGGTGACAGTGGTTGCCGGTGTCCTGTCAAGAAATGCCTCCTGTCGAGAAACGCCCGCCCGGTACTGTGCATGCGCAGCGCTTGCGCAGTACGGAGCCGCCGAAAGCCTCCAAACATCGGAATTTACGATCAGCTGTAGACGGCGCCTGCGCACAATAGCCGACATTGTGCCACATGCTCCCGATGCTCGTGCAAGTCTGCAAGGGGTGGATTTCTTCATGATGGGCGCATGTGAGGGGCGGATGCCTACAGAAGGGGGCGTATTTTGTAATGATGGGCAGTGCTGTTAAGATGGGGGCGGAATTTTTCACGAAACTCAAACACATTTCCTAAACAAATATATCTCTGCTATTCTTCCTACACGTCTTTAGCCAACTGAAGGGCGAGTTTTTCAATGTTGATGGGCGGTTGCGCAGGCGCCGTCTACAGCTGATCGTAAATTCCGACAGGGGGCATTTCTCGTCAGAACACTGGGACAAACAGGGTGAAGCTCTTCAGCGGGATCATAGACAGAAGTAAAAACCTACAGGGGTTCTAAACCTTCCTATTATATCCAGAATGAAAAAAAATGGCTTTAGATATACTAAAGCCAATTTAGTAAGTACATTAATATATATAATCTACAACTGAATATTCTGGATCCTTCAAGAAACAGCGAAGCTAACCTACCAAATCGTCTGATCAGTATTTTTTATTTTTTTTTGCTACATTATGTTTCCAGCAAAGGGCTATTTATTTTTCATGAGCACGTTAGTCGGTAATGGAGAAATACATATTTTATAAGTCTGTTGATTAGAAAGCATATTATCAGGTTCGGTCCCCGAAGCTCCGAGCTCTGATTTGAATGACAGGGTCAGATTTGTTGGAAAACTGAATTCATTTCACTCCACTCGTTCATCAATGTGTCAGGCGTCTCGGCTCTCTCCACATCTTTTCCGCTGTCAGGAAGTGTTAGACATTCTCACATTATTAAAAGAAGTATTTCCGTTTTTTTTGTTGGCAGTTTACAGCACTAGTTGGGGAGGGAGAGTTGCCGAGACTTATACCCAACAGGGGGGTGCCTATAAATTTCGTATCTGCCCTAGAAATTGTAGTAGAATTACCCCAAAAAATTTACATCAATGTTTGCTTATGTCTATTCTGTTGGCACCATAAGTTCTGCTGATTTTTGGGAAGTTTTGCAGTCTCCAGGCTAAAAACATAAATCCAAAAATGTAGGTGTATTCATTAGAAATGATTCAGTTCACCGAGTGAAAGTGCTTGTACATTCCCACAGGAAACGTCTGACCAGAGAGGAGCTATCCAGTACAGATACTTTTATTTGTTTGTTTTGTATAATTCCAAATAGATGTGGTACTTGATATCACCTGAGGAAGCCTGTATTAGGCGAAACATGTCAAGTTTGCTATTCCATGACAATCTTCAGTATGTGTCAGGCGTCTTGGCTCTCCACATTTTTCCACTGTCATTATTAACCACTTGTCACCCGTCATATAGCAATATGACGTTGGCAAAGTGGTTTAGTTATCCCAGATTGGACTTCATATGACGTGATTAAGATAACAAGCGGGTGCGCGCAGAGCGGCGATCTGAGGTGCTATGTGTCAGTCTGACACACTGAAACTTCGATCGTGGTATGGACCCTCTGACAGAGGCTTCTCACCACATGATCAGCTGCGACCAATCATAGCTGATCATTGCGTGAACCAGGAAGTGCCGTTAAACTGCTTTCCTCGGTTCACGCTGACAGGGAGAGCCGACCGGCAGCTTTCCCTGTCAGAGGGGGGGTCTCTGCGCTGATAATCAGCACATTGATTATCAGCGCAGCCCCCATCAGAGGTGCCCATCAGCTACCAATCAGTGCCCATCACCTGCCAGCCTGTGCCCCACAAAGAACGCCTGTCAGTGCCCATAAAAGTGCCAATCAGTTCCCACAACAGTGCTAATCAGTGCCCATAAAAGTGCCAATCAGTGCCCACAACAGTGCTAATCAGTGCCCATAAAAGTGCCAATCAGTGCCCTGTCAGTGTCCTTCGGATGTCACTCAGTAATGCCTGTCAGTAGCTCCTCATCAGTGCTGCCTATCCAGTGCCACCTATCAGTGCCCAACAGTGCCGCCTATCAGTGCCGCCTATCAGTACCCATCAGTTTTATTTTTCAAAATTGTAGGCCTTTTTTTGTTTATAGCGCAAAAAATAAAAACCACAGAGGTGATCAAATACTACCAAAAGAAAGCTCTATTTGTGGGTAGAAAATGATAAAAATTTTGTTTGGGTACAGTGTTGCATGACCGCGTAATTGTCAATCAAAATGTGACAGCACTAAAAGCTGAAAAGTGTCCTGGGCAGCAAGGGGGGGAAATGCCTGGTATTGAAGTGGTTAGGAGAAGCATTTCATTTTTTTTGGTCAGTTTCAAGCACTAGGTTGGAGAAGGAGAGTTACCGAGACTTATACCGAAGAGGGGAGTGTCTTCAAATTTCGTATCTGCCCTAAAAATTGTAGATTTAAGACTTACCAACAAAATATAACATTAGGATTTGCGTATGTCTATTTTGTTAGCTCCATAATTTCTGCAGATTTTTGGGAAGTTTTGCAGTCTCCAGGCTAAAAACATAAACCCAAAAACTTAGAGGGTATTCATAAGAAAATTGCACAGCAATTCACCCAGTGAAAGTACACGTACATCCCCACAAGAAACAACTCATCAGAGGAGAGCTCTTGGCACCGCATCCCATAAAGATACTAATAAAAAATGCTCCAAAGGAGCAGGGATTTTTAATGTGACAATAAATGTATTACAGCATAAAATAAAAATCCATACTTTTTATTTAATCCATATCAAACCTTAAAATACTTTCAAGTTGATACAATTCATAAAAGCCTTATTCATGAAACCAACTTTGAATTAAAGTGTCCACAACAAAGTTTTACTGAAGATTGTCAAGGTGTAGCAATCTTTACATGTTTCGCCTATTATAGGCTTCCTCAGGAGATATGAACCACCACACCTATTTGGAATTATACAAAACAAATGTTTGATTTGTTTATTTTGTATAATTCCAAATAGGTGTGGTGCTTTATATCTCCTGAGGAAACCTGTAATTGGTGAAACATGTCAAGATTGCTACACCATGACCATCTTCAGTAAAACTGTGTTGTTACATAGTTACACAGTTAGTCTGGTTGAAAAAAGACACAAGTCCATCTAGTTTAACCTGGAGAAGAATAAGGGGAGGAAATACCCAGATACAGGTATGGACACTTTAATTCAAAGTTGGTTTCATGAAAAATGCTTTATGAATTTTAATCAACTTGGATTAAATAACAATTATGGATTTTTTATCTTATGTTATAATACATTCATTGGCACCTTAAAAATCCAAGCTTCTTTGGAGCATTTGTTCTTGTTGCATGTACATTCATTCTATGCAAATGAGGCAAAAAAATGTTATTAGGCTATTTCTTATTTTTAAAAACAGAAACTACTGCATTTGACAACTAGATGGCACTAAATATCATTCCTATGATGATTAGCTCCATCTAATGGTCACATTTTATATTTTCTATTTTAAATGGATGAAAAATATTGGACCAGCACAAGAAATAACCTAATAACATTTATTTGTATTTATTTTTTTGTTTTTGCCCCACACCACACAGAATGAACGTTCATGCACTTCCACTGGGTGAATTGTTATGTCGTTTTAAAAAAAAATATATACCCCTTAAATTTTACCTAAGCAGTGCCCTGAAAAATCTACCCTTTGTCTTATATTGCTTCAGAAAAATAGCATTGCACCTCTTGGTATGTGAGTGTGCCTAGGCATTCCTGTGCCTCTGGTATCTGTATAATTGCAGTGTAAGATCATCTAGGGTTTCTGATTGCTAGTCTCAGGAGATTGGAGTGGGACATTGTGATGTCACTACTGTGCTGCTTCCTATTCTTCTTGCTGGGACCCCTTCATCACACTTCTCAGACCAGGACCAAGACCAGATGAACGTTGCTAACTACATTTTACTCTTAAGGAGGAAGTAAACCCTGATGAGTTTTACTTTCTCTTTATTCCACTGCAAAGTAAAAGCATAATGGGCTAGTATGCATCGCATGCTAATCCATTATGTGCCACTTACCTGCAAACGAAGACCGCAATGTTCCCGATGTCCCCGCTGGTGTCTGCGTCCATCTTCACCTCTCTTCCTTCCGGGGGCCATGGACTCCGGCTCTGTGACTGGCCAGAGTCGCGTGACGTCACTCCCGCGTATGCGGCACGGGCCCTATAGAAACGGCCCTTTCTTTAGTGTGCATGCGCCAATGACGTTGGTGCAAGCGTATATGGTAAATATCTCCTAAACCGTGTAGGTTTAGGAGATATTTCCACTACCTTCAGGTTGGCGCGTACACACGGTCGGAATTTCCGACAACAAATGTTCGATGTGAGCTTGTTGTCGGAAAATCCGACTGTGTGTATGCTCTATCGGACATTTGCTGTTGGAATTTCCAACAACAAATGTTTGAGAGCTGGTTCTCAAATTTTCCGACAACAAAACTTGTGGTAGGAAATTCCGATCGTGTGTAGCCAATTCCAACGCACAAAAATTCTACGCATGCTCGGAATCAATTCGAAGCATGTTCGGAATCATTGTACTTAATTTTTCTCGGCTCGTCGTAGTGTTGTACGTGACCGCGTTCTTGACGTTCGGAATTTCCGAGCAACATTTGTGTGACCGTGGGTATGCAAGACAAGTTTGAGCCAACATCCGTCGGAAAAAAATCTATGGTTTTGTTGTCGGAAAGTCCGATCGTGTGTACGCAGCATTATTATATGCTTACCTGTAGGTAAAAGTGGTGTGTAAGGGTTTACAACCACTTTAGTCCCATTGATGTCCCTGTAGATTATCGTCTAATTTTTAATGCGTTTTCTTTAAATATGGTGGTGGCAACCCTAAGTTCAGACCTTTTAGAAGAAATATCTGCATCACTTGCTTCCACACCCAGACAGGAATGTAACAGAGGTTATAATAGATTCTTAAATTTCTGTAAGTATGCATATTCCATATCTGTGGGACCACAGTGGAGGCAGAGAATCTTATAGTAGTCTCTGCTACTACAGTGGTCGCTGCTGTCATCTGGGTCCCATGCCAAATTGTGAACACGGTGTCGTTCACTGGACATGGCTGCCATTCACCTGGAAGATAGTTGTGCTCACTATAGTAGTGGCAACTACTACATTGATTCTCTGCTTCCACACACCTGATATATTGTGCATGAGTGCAGCAGAAGTTTGAAAGGACCCTCAGATATAACAACGTCCCTCAGATATAACAACCACTAAGATATACAATAATTGTAGAGGTAAACTCCTGAATGTGAACTGTAAGACTCCAGGTGATATTGATGTATGGCAAAGGTTGTAATGGTTGTACACGATCAGCAGATAGCTCGGAAGCACTAGTTAGGTGGAAATCACTCCACAATCCACGCCAGCCATAAGGCCTGGTTCACACTGGGGCGACAAACGCTCCGACATTGGGAGCTCATGTCGCATGACGTGTGAAAATCAATGTTTCCCTATGGGAGCCGTCTTAACTGGTCCGACACATGTCGGTCCGACTTTGAAAATGCTCCCTGTACTACTTTGGTCCGACTTTGATCCGACTTCAGCCCATTGACTATCATTGAAGTCGGATCAAAGTCGGACCGCAGTCTTGCATGGTCCGACTTTGGCATGCGACTTGTGCTGTGCTGCTCTTGAGGGGGAACTCCAGGCCAAATTTTAAATAAAAAACCGGCGTAGATTCCCCCTCCAGGAGCATACCAGGCCCTTGGGTCTGGTCTGGATTTGCAGGGGCACCCCTACGCCGAAAAAACGGCGTGGGGGTCCCCCCAAGGTCCAAACCAGACCCTTATCCGAGCACGCAACCTGGCAGGCCGCAGGGGAAGAGGGGGGGACGAGAGAGCGGCCCCCCCTCCCTCCTGAACCGTACCAGGCCACATGCCCTCAACATGGGGGGTTTGGTGCTCTGGGGCAGGGGGGCGACCTGCGGCCCCCCCACCCCAGAGCACCCTGCCCCCATGTTGATGAGGACAGGGCCTCTTCCCGACAACCCTGGCCGTTGGTTGTCGGGGTCTGCGGGCGGGGGGCTTATCGGAATCCGGAAGCCCCCTTCAATAAGGGAGCCCCCAGATCCCGGCCCCCACCCTATGTGAATGAGTATGGGGTACATCGTACCCCTACCCATTCACCTGGAGGAAAAAAATGTCAATAAAAAAAACTACACGGGTTTTTAAAGTAATTTATTACACAGCTCCGGGGGTCTTCTACCGACTCCGGCGCTCTTCTTCCGACTTCCAGGGGTCTTTTCCGACTTCGGGGGTCTCAGGTGTCGTCTCCGCGCTCTCCGGTTCTTTCTTCCGCCGGGCCTCCGCTAACTTCTTTTTAGCTCTCTTGCTAACAGAGGCCCGGTCTTCCCGTTGTCTCGTCCGGCTCTCCGTTGTCCTTCTGCCGGCCCCTCCGCTAACTTCTTTTTAGCTCTTTCGCTAGTGGAGGGGCGCGGTCTTCCCGTCGCTGTCGCCGTCGGCTTCTTCTTCCCTCTTCTCCTCCTCGATGTTGACGCGTCGCTTCTTCCCGCTGTAATACTGGCTCTCCGCTCCGCTCCGCATTAATATAGGCTTCTCATGACGTCACAGTCACATGTTCCGGGGCACATGGCCCCGGAGCATGTGACTGTGACGTCATGGGAACATGTGACTGTGACGTCATGAGAAGCCTATATTAATGCGGAGCGGAGCGGAGAGCCAGTATTACAGCGGGAAGAAGCGACGCGTCAACATCGAGAAGGAGAAGAGGGAAGAAGAAGCCGACGGCGACGGGAAGACTGACCCCTCCACTAGCGAAAGAGCTACCAAGAAGTTAGTGGAGGGGCCGGCAGAAGGACAACGGAGAGCCGGACGAGACAACGGGAAGACCGGGCCTCCGTTAGCAAGAGAGCTAAAAAGAAGTTAGCGGAGGCCCGGCGGAAGAAAGAACCGGAGAGCGCGGAGACGACACCGGAGACCCCCGAAGTCGGAAAAGACCCCCGGAAGTCGGAAGAAGAGCGCCGGAATCGGAAGAAGACCCCCGGAGCTGTGTAATAAATTACTTTAAAAACCTGTGTAGTGTTTTTTTATTGCAATTTTTTTCCACCAGGTGAATGGGTAGGGGTACGATGTACCTGGGGCAGGTCGCCCCCCTGCCCCAGAGCACCAAACCCCCCCCATGTTGAGGGCATGCGGCCTGGTATGGTTCAGGAGGGAGGGGGGGCCGCTCTCTCGTCCCCCCCCTCTTCCCCTGCGGCCTGCCAGGTTGTGTGCTCGGATAAGGGTCTGGTTTGGACCTTGGGGGGACCCCCACGCCGTTTTTTCGGCGTAGGGGCGCCCGTTCAAATCCAGACCAGACCCAAGGGCCTGGTATGCCTCTGGAGGGGAACCCACGCCGTCTTTTTTAATTTAAAATTTGGCCTGGAGTTCCCCCTCAAGATTCATACCAAACACAGTGCCTGATATTGGCGGGGATCCAAGTCGGATCCCCGTTCATTGAAAGTCGGACATATGTCGGCTTCATGTCGCAGGGCAAAGTCGGATCCAAAGTAGGACGGATGTCGTGTCGCACTAGTGTGAACCCGGCCTAAGTCATACACTTGTCTGCTCTCAACTCTGTTAGAGTCAAAGCAAAAAGTCTTTCATCGCACAGCCTCTCAGTTCTGTCTCATTTCAGCCAGTCGTTCTCTTGTCCTAACCATTCTCTAGGTTTCCCAGAATTCCTGTAAGATTGATGACACCAATCTCCCACAGAAATAGGTGTTCAGTGAATAGGTCAGTGACAAAACAAAGAGAACGCGTACATTAGATTCTATACAATAAGTGTATGGATTGGGTGATGCTTCAAAGGGTTCTCTCCAAGTGAGGAGGCATTGTTCACACTAATATACTACAATATTGACTATGCCGCCATGGCTCTGTTACGCCTGCTGTGCCATGGTGAATACTTGGGGTGGCAGCACACAAAGTTATTGCAGATAATAATTCTTCCTTTCATATGTGGGGAAAAGTACATGCTAAAAGAAAATCTATGGTCTTTTCATTTCTTTAATATACAGAAGAAAAAAATCAGCTTGAAGATTAGTTACAGGCAGTGAATGAGTTAGTCGGTAAAATGCTAATTCTGTGCAGAAAACATTGTAACTGCGCTTGAATATCTAAAGCTCAAACCTTTTTTTTTTTTATAGTGCCCTTTGAGTCTTAATAATTATACAGTTGAACTGGTTCAGCCACATTTGGACTGTGAGTTTGTCATTTGGTTGGGCATGTGGTCATGTACAACCTTGTAGACCCTGAGGTCCTGAGATGACGGGGACCCCCATAGCTGTAAAGGAGGTAGCCCAACCTCTCGTGCCCATGATTTACAGTAGGCCCCCTAGTGTGGAACCTTATTTCCCCATGCTAGAGCCTATCGGGTTTGTATATGGCCACATGGTCCAACCAAATCACAACATCATGGTCTGTGATGTTGAGATTTGGTTGGGCCATGTGGTCATGTACAGCCTGGTAGGTCCTATGGCCCCAAGATGGCGAGGAGCCCCCCAGCTGTAAATGAGTTAGCCCAACCTCTCATGCCCACGAATTACAGAAGGGTCCCTAATGCAGAACCTTATCAACTGCTGCTAGGGCCTTTCAGGTTGTATATAATATAACCACATGGTCAAACCAGTTCACAACTTCATGGTCTGTGGGGTTGGGATTTGGTTGGGCCATGTGGTCATCTAAAGCCTGGTAGGCCTTGAAGTCCCAAGGTGGCATTAAGTCGCCCAGCTGTAAAGGAGGTAGCCCAGCCTCTCATGTTTGCAATTTACAGTAGGCCCATTTGTGCAGGATTTGGCTTATCAGGCACTACTAGGGTCTGACCACATGTCCCAAACAAATTACAACCTCATGGACTGTGAGTTTGTGATTTGGTTGAGCCATTTGGCTGTGTACAACCTGGTTGGCCCTAAGGTAGCAAGATGGTATCTGGATCTAAATATACTGGTCTGGCAGTTTAGTTCTAGATTCTCTCATCCCTTTCATGACCGAAGGTGATAATGGAAATTCTTTGGTGTGTAGAAGCTGTCAACCCAATATTCAGATTCTCCATACTTACACCACCACCATAATATTGGATGATGGCAATTATATAATATATATACAGTCCGGTCTATAAATATTGGGACATTGACACAATTCTAATCTTTTTGGCTCTATACACCACCACAATGGATTTGAAATGAACAAGATGTGCTCTAACTGCAGACTTTCAGCTTTAATTTGAGGGTATTTACATCCAAATCAGGTGAACGGTGTAGGAATTACAACAGTTTGTATATGTGCCTCCCACTTTTTAAGGGACCAAAAGTAATGGGACAGATTAACAATCATAAATCAAACTTTCACTTTTTAATACTTGGTTGCAAATCCTTTGCAGTCAATTGCAGCCTGAAGTCTGGAACGCGATGACATCACCAGACGCTGGGTTTCATCCCTGGTGATGCTCTGCCAGGCCTCTACTGCAACTGTCTTCAGTTCCTGCTTGTTCTTGGGGCATTTTCCCTTCAGTTTTGTCTTCAGCAAGTGAAATGCATGCTCAATCGGATTCAGGTCAGGTGATTGACTTGGCCATTGCATAACATTCCACTTCTTTCCCTAAAAAACTCTTTGGTTGCTTTCGCAGTATGCTTCGGGTCATTGTCCATCTGCACTGTGAAGTGCCGTCCAATGAGTTCTGAAGCATTTGGCTGAATATGAACAGATAATAATATTTCCCGAAACACTTCAGAATTCATCCTGCTGCTTTTGTCAGCAGTCACATCATCAATAAATACAAGAGAACCAATTCCATTGGCAGCCATACATGCCCACGCCATGACACTACCACCACCATGCTTCACAGATGAGGTGGTATGCTTTGGATCATGAGCAGTTCCTTTCCTTCTCCATACTCTTCTCTTCCCATCACTCTGGTACAAGTTGATCTTGGTCTCATCTGTCCATAGGATGTTGTTCCAGAACTGTGAAGGCTTTTTTAGATGTTGTTTGGCAAACTCTAATCCTGCCTTCCTGTTTTTGAGGCTCACCAATGGTTTACATCTTGTGGTGAACCCTCTGTATTCACTCTGGTGAAGTCTTCTCTTGATTGTTGACTTTGACACACATACACCTACCTCCTGGAGAGTGTTCTTCATTGGGATCATTGGGAGGAATTGTGCAACTTTGTTGGTGTCAAATGGGGAGAATTGTGCTCCATTACTTGTGTCAGTGGATTAAATAATGCCCCATGGGCCAGATAAAAGCAAGCAATGGGCCACATCTGGCCAAGGGCTGCAGTTTGGAGACCACTGCCCTAGACCTAAACAAACATGTTACCTTTGTAGTGTAGGGGGAGCCCTACTGCAAGGGACGATTTTTACTTTTCCTCAAATCAGTTTAAAGGGAGCCAATCGTATAAGCATGAAACACAGTATCTGGAGCATAAACTGAAGAAGAACACTCCCAATTTGCAAAGAAGAAAAGAAGAAAAAAATGTTGTCAGTTTAAAAAAAATCACATTTACCCAGAGAAGTGACTAGCCTCAGGTGATACACAGAGATGAAAAGCATCCTCCTACATAAGTTGTACCTGTTTATCTGCGGCCATCCATCCTGCACAGCCTTCTACAACACACAGATGAAAAGATTTTTCTCTGCAGCAGAAAGCAGGGGGTCTGATGTCACACAAACACACACTGCAGAGCTAAAGCACAGTGGTGAGCGTAATCTAAAAACAGATTGGAGGAAAGTGGCAAACCCCCTCGTTACAGGCTCAGAGAAACATACAGAGCTGAGGGGTATGAGTCATCTGCTGTGTGCTGGGGGGGGGGGGGACTTCTATCAGTGTCTGGTTAAAGCTTGTTGAAGGAGTTTTCATTCTTCTCTGACTGTCCTATGAGGCTGCAGGACTCCTGACCCTCTGTCTGGGCAGTGCTGATTGGCCCTGTGCTTATCACATTTACCCTCCCAAGAAAAAAAAAACTAGCAATACACACCAAACTTTGTTTATGATTAAAAGAGGCACATCTAAGTATGCAGGCATCCAGGGTAAACCTGTCCACATAGACCATCCTCTGCACTGCCGACTCTGACCGCTGTCAGTCTGCAATCGTGACCGGGAAGACTACCCTGCAGTAAAGCGTTTTGAAAGCGAGGTTAGAACCGCTCGTGGAGCGCAGTGTGGAAGAGATGAAGTCGATAGCGGTGCGGAGGACGTTCTATGTGGACAGCTTTACCCCGGATCCCTGCATACTTAGATGTGCCTCTTTTAATCATCCACAATGTGAGTTGCTAAATGTTGTACCTTCATTAAATGTAACCATATTGCTACACTTAGAGGCGCCTCTCTTCTCTTTTATACTCAGTTATGACGTGACGCTACTTGTATATCAAGACATTGCTTGTATATCAAGTCAAAATTTATGAAGAAATTTTGCTTGTCTTGCAAAACGCTCTCAAACCAAGGTTTTACTGTAACCTCTTTTTTTTTTAACCAAACCAAACATTCGTCCCCATTGAATGATTTTCCCTCACCTCCTGCCCTGATGACAACTGTAAAATTGTGATCTGTCCATCACTATGGGATCTACTTAAAATTAATTTGTTGGAAGAATGTCAGAATTCGTGAGGACTGGGTGAATCTGAGTATTGCTATCACCTGAAAGTTTAAAGCCCTGATGAAGGGCGTTCCATTTTTTGACTGTAGACACACTTTATTCTTCTTAAAGTGATATTAAAGGTAAAAAAAAAAAACGTAAAAAAAATAACAAACATATTATTCTTAACTGATCTGTGCAAAACCAATGATCCTCCTCTTCTCGGGTACCCTGCCGGCACTCCTGGCTCCTCTATGCTGCTGAGTGCCCTCATAGCAAGCCATTTGTTATAGGGGCACTCGTGCATGCTTGCTCCCAAGCCCCACTCTGTGTGTCCATAAGATACACAGAGCAGGGCTCAGCCCCGCCCCCACTCACTCTTCACTGGCTGTGATCTCGGAGCCAATGAGGAGGCAGAGAGCCAGGAGAGCAGCTGCTTTTGTGCACACTGCTGGATCGTGATTGGGCTGGGGTAAGTATTTGGGGGATGCGGGGGGAGCTGCAGACTGAAGGTTTTTTTTCTTAAAGGGATTGTAAAGGTAGAATGGTTTTTATCTTAATGCATTCTATGCATTAAGATAAAAAGCCTTCTGTGTGTAGTAGCCCCCCTCAGCCCCCCTAACACCTACCTGAGGTCCCTCTCTGTCCAGCGATGTCCACGAGTGTCTCAGCCATCCGCAGCTCTCCCTCCTGATTGTCTGAGACACAGCAGCGGTGCCATTGGCTGCTGCCGCTGTCAATCAAAGTCAGCTAGCCAAGCTGCTTGCTGTGGGGGCACTGAACAGGAGGGAGGGGCCAGGATCACAGAAGAGGGACCCGAAAAGAGGAGGATCTGGGCTGCTCTGTGCAAATCCACTGCAACAGGGCAGGTAAGTATAACAGGTTTGTTATTTTTATAGGAAAAAAAAAAGAAACTTTACAATCACTTTAATGCATAGAATGCATGAGCCTTAACCACTTCTCCACCAAGGACGTCATATGACGTCCTTGACTTCGAGTGGGGATATCTGAATGATGCCTGCAGCTACAGGCATCGTTCAGATATCATTCTGTCATGCCGGCGATTCTGCGCACCATAAGAATGATCATAGTGGCAGTTCCGCGGCTTGATCATTCTTATAGGCTGCGGGAGGGGACACCCCCCCGACATCCCCCCCCTCCCGCCGCCATCCGGTGCTTCTCCGGGATCTCCCGTGCCATCAGGGGCCCGGAGAACGAATCGGCTGGCGTTGCATGAAGATCATAGAGATCTTTATGACCGTCGGAGTCCTGGGCGCGACGTTGTGACGTCACACCCGGTACCCGGCTGTCAGCATGAGATCGGTGAATTTTTTTCACTGATCTCATGCTTTCCAGCCTGGAGGAGAGATGTGGGGTCTTATTGACCCCGCATCTCTCTATAAAGAGGACCTGTCACAATGATTCCTATTAAAAGGGATGTTTACATTCCTTGTAATAGGAATAAAAGTGATCAAAAAAAAAAAAAAGTGTCAAAAGAAAAAAATTCAGTAAAAAAAAGAAGAAAAAAAAAAGTAAAATGCCCCTGTCCCCGGTAGCTCGCACTCAGAAGCAAACACGCATGCAAGTCCCGCCCACATATGTAAACGCCATTCAAACCCCACATGTGAGGTATCGTCGCGTGCGGTAGAGTGCGAGCAACAATTCTAGCATGAGACCTCCTCTGTAACTCAGAAATAGTAACCTGTAAACAAATTTAAAGCATCGCCTATGGGGATTTTTAAGTACCGAAGTTTGGCGCCATTCCATGAGAGTTTGCAATTTTAAAGCGTGACATGTTAGGTATCTATTTACTCAGCGTAACATCATCTTTCACATTATACAAAAATTGAGCTAACTTTACTGTTTTGTTATTTATTAATTTGTGAAACCGTTTTTTTTCCCAAAAAAAGGCGTTTGAAAAATGATTGCGCAAATACCGTGCAAGATAAAAAGTTGCAATGACCGCCATTTTATTCCCTAGCGTGTCTGCTAAAAAAAAAATATATAATGTTTGGGGGTTCTGATAAATTTTCTAGCAAAAAAATGATGATTTTTACATGAAGGAGAGAAGTGCCAGAATAGGCCCGGTGGAGAAGTGGTTAAAAACCTTATAGAATCACTATAACTTTAGAAACATTTACATTAGCCCCTGAAAAATCTTGGCGTTTATTGCCCGTACCACACTTATACAGACACATCCACATTTGGGCCAATTTGTGAGGAAGACAGTTAACAACGTTGTGAGGGGGTTAGCTCGGCAGCGGGTGTGTGTGACCCCCGGGATGGGCTCCCCACACAAAAACAGGCCCAGCAAACGGAGGTTGTGGTTTTCAAAATCAAAAAGGTGCGGTTTATTTTCTATTTACAGTGACAAAACACAGCAAAGCAAAAGAAACATAAACAAAATAAATCCTGGTCAACTTGACCTCTGACTAAACATACAGGTTTCCTAACTAACAACTGGGATCAGCCTAGTGCTGTCCTAGTCCCTAAGTCCCTGGTTTTAAATGTCCAAGCAAATAGCCACACAGGCTTTGTCTCACCGCACAGGGGTTCACTCTCCCTAGACAGTCCACACAGGTCTGGTTCCAGGCATGAGCTAACATCTAATGAAGCTGGGAGTTCTTATAGAGGCCTAAATGAGCTGACAAGCTTCAGCTGGTCTCATCAACTCCCTGTCTGCACGACGCCCCACACTCTCCCTAGAGGTATGAGTCATCCATGAGCCCACTAGCCTCAGCTGGGCTTATACAACTCTCCACCTAGTTGTATAAGTCGGCGTAAAGCCTGAATCTGGGCGAAATATATCTACCCCCCTGGATGCAACCAGGTGACTTTACCTTCCTGCTGTCACATACCCCCCCCTCTTGTTTTAACCTCGGGGTTGGAACACCAGCAATCAGGCATTCATGTACTCGAGACAAAGCATCCACATTCCCCATTTGAACGCCAGGGCGATGCTTTACTGTGAAGTTGAATTCCTGGAGGGCCAGGAACCACCTATTCACTCTTCTATTTGTTTCCTTGTTTTGAGCCATCCACTTTAACGGAGCGTGATCCGTAACCATGTCAAAGTGCCTACCTAGCAGGTAGTACCGAAGGGAATCTAGAGCCCACTTCACCGCTAAACACTCCTTTTCAACGGTGGCGTAATTTACCTCATGGGACTTCAACTTCCTGCTGAGGTAAATGACTGGGTGCTCTTCCCCGTTCCAGACCTGGGACAATACTGCTCCTAACCCCACATCTGACGCATCACTTTGTACGACAAAGTCTTTAGAGAAGTCGGGTGAGTACAACACTGGCTGGCTACATAAGGCTTGTTTCAAGAATTGGAATGCTGCCTCAGCCTCGGGGGTCCATTTAATCATGACCGACCCTTTCCCCTTCGTCAGGTTGGTTAGGGGCACAGCCTTAGAAGCAAAGTGGGGAATGAATCGCCGATAATACCCAGCGATTCCCAGAAAGGCTCGTACCTGCTTCTTGCTGTTGGGACGTGGCCAACTCTGGATGGCCTCGACTTTGTTGAGTTGGGGTTTTATTACTCCCCTCCCAATGGTGTACCCAAGATATTTGGCCTCCTCCTGCCCAATGGTACACTTCTTGGGGTTAGCCGTAAACCCCGCTTCCCGAACAGAGTCCAGGACTGCTTGCACTTTTGGCAGATGTGAGGCCCAATCTGTGCTATGGACAATTACGTCATCCAGGTAAGCCGCAGCATACTTCCGATGGGGCCTCAGCATCTGGTCCATTTTCCGCTGGAATGTGGCCGGCGCATTCTGTAACCCGAACGACATTCTTTTATATTGGAACGCCCCGTCTGGGGTTACAAATGCGGTTTTCTCTTTGGCCGACTTGGCCAGGGGGATTTGCCAATACCCTTTTGTGAGGTCAAGAGTCGTCATGTATCGGGCTGTTCCCAGCCGGTCGATCAACTCATCTATACGTGGCATGGGGTAGGTGTCAAATTTTGTAACTTTGTTCAACTGACGAAAATCGTTACAAAATCGCCAGCTCCCATCCGGTTTAGGCACCAACACAATGGGACTAGACCAATCACTTTGGGACTCCTCTATCACCCCTAAGTTCAGCATTTTCTGTACTTCCTCCCGTATTGCCTCCCGTCGGGCCTCTGGGATCCGATAGGGTTTTAACTTCACCCTTTCACCGGGCGGGGTAATGATGTCATGCTCTACCCCAGATGTTTGTCCCGGCAGCTCAGAGAATACCTCCTTGTTGCGAAGCACAAACTCCTTAACCTCCTGTTGTTGGGGTTGTGACAAGGTGGCTGCTATTCCAACCTCAGGAATCACGCAACCAGTTTGAGCTGGTGACCAAGTGTCTGCGACTAGGGACTCTCTATCCCTCCAGGCTTTCAACAGATTAACGTGATAGATCTGTTCGGGCTTTCGCCTTCCTGGTTGTCTGACCTTGTAATTCACTTCGCTCACTTTTTCCATTATCTCGTAGGGGCCTTGCCATTTGGCAAGGAATTTACTTTCAACCGTAGTGACAAGTACCAGTATCCTATCCCCCGGGGAAAAGGTACGGGTCTTGGCTCCACGGTTGTACACTCTCTGCTGTGCTAACTGCGCTTGGGCCAAATGTTCCTTCACGATGGGCATTACCTGTGCAATTCGGTCTTGCATCAGGGTGACATGCTCAATCACACTCCTGTGGGGAGAACTCTCACTTTCCCAAGTTTCCTTGGCAATATCCAACAGCCCTCTTGGGTGTCTCCCATACAGTAACTCAAAGGGGGAGAATCCCGTAGAGGATTGGGGCACCTCCCTAATAGCAAACATCAGATAAGGAAGTAGACAGTCCCAATCCTTTCCATCTCTATCCACCACTTTCTTCAACATTTGTTTTAGGGTTTTGTTGAATCTTTCAACCAGCCCATCGGTTTGGGGGTGATACACAGATGTACGTAATTGCGTCACTTTGAACAATTTACACAGCTCCTTCATAACCCGGGACATAAAGGGTGTACCTTGGTCCGTAAGCAGTTCTTTACAAATACCCACCCGGCTAAACACAAGAGATAGCTCTTTGGCTATGGTTTTGGCCGAGGTATTTCGGAGAGGGATCGCTTCTGGATAACGGGTGGCATAGTCCATTATAACTAATATGTACTGGTGCCCCCTAGCGGACTTGATTATAGGACCTACCAAATCCATGGCGATCCTCTCAAACGGGACCTCAATGATGGGTAGAGGGACCAGCGGGCTACGGAAATGTGGCATCGGGGCCGACCTCTGACACACAGGGCAGGAGGAACAATAATTTTCTATGTCCTTCATCACCCCCGGCCAATAGAATCTCTGTAATACCCTCTCTCGGGTTTTCTCTGTCCCCAGATGACCTCCAAGAATGTGCCCATGGGCCAACTCCAACACCAACTTCCTGTAAGGTTTGGGCACCACAAGCTGCTCAACGGTTTCTTCTGCCCTTTTTGCCACCCGATACAGTAGGTCCTTCTCTACGCTGAAGTATGGGTAAGTGTAGGTATTATCTGGGTTCACTAACTCGCCATCTATTTTCACTACGTTTTCCCGTGCCTTTATTAGGGCGGGGTCTTTCAACTGTTCTGTGGCAAAGTTTTCCCTGTGAACCTCAAGATCAGAAAACTCCACAGACGGTAGGTTTTCGTCTGAGGAGGTGGGCTCCTCTCCAGTTTCTTGAGTCTCCCCTGCCAATACTGATAAGGGAAATTCCGGAGAGTCCTCACCACTCTCAGGGGAGTTCTGGCTATCACATTCCTGGTACATAGGGGCACCAGTGGGGGGCTCAGGATCATCCCACAGTTCCCAGAACTTCGGAAAATCCCTTCCCACAATGGCGTCATGCGGTAACTGAGATACTAAGCCCACTGGATGAGAGAGGGTACCTTTGGGGGTCTCGAAACACACTGTAGTCACTGGATACTCTCGGGTGTCCCCATGCACACAAATAACAGCTACCTTGCTATTCCCAGAGACCTCTGTTTTAACTAACTTAGCCTTTATCAGGGTCACAAGGCTAAATGAATCCAGCAATACCACAACATTTCTACCATTAACACACATTTTGCATAAATGTTTCTCAGTTCCTCGAATGGCAGTGCATGCGACTGTCGCACACAGCGACTGACGTCTGCCCGTCAGAAAGTCACACTGCATGGGTTCCTCCACAACCGGGCAATTGGCTGCAATATGTCCCGCTTGCCGGCAGCGGTAGCAAACGATCCTTCTTGTCGCCTCTTGAGCCGCTGATTTCCCAGGCTGTTCTCGCCAAACTTGGGGTAGAGCTCCCACCCTCTCACTCTCTCCACCCTCACCCCTTGGAATCCTCTTATCCGCCCCTGGGGATGGTCTGGTCTTAGGGTGGAAAGTCCGAGTGTCTCTGGAAGAGGCCGTCAGGTTCTCTGTAGCCAAGTATTTCTCCACACGATCCACAAGACCATCGGCCGTCTCTGGGTCTCCATGGCTTACCCACTTTTGGATGGCAGTAGGAAGAGCTCTCAAAAACAGATCCATTACAACACGTTCCACAATCTTTGGTGCGGACAAAGTCTCTGGCTGTAGCCACTTTCTGCTCAGGTGAATGAGATCATACATTTGAGACCTGGGAGGTTTTCCAAGCTGGAAAGTCCAGTTATGCACACGCTGAGCCCGGACAGCCTGGGTGACACCCAGCCTTGCCAATATTTCAGCTTTTAGCATCACATAGTCTTTTGCTTGGTTAGGCTCTAGGTCATAGTAAGCTTTCTGCGATTCACCAGTTAACAGAGGAGCCACCAGTCCAGCCCACTGCTCCTCAGGCCACTTTTCTCTTTCAGCGGTCCTTTCAAATGTGGTCAAAAATACCTCTGGATCATCCTCTCCAGTCATTTTTGTCAATAAACGACTCACCCCAAAGGACGCGGTATTAGTGGGACGGCTTTCCTCACTGGTCTGCGGACGTTGCTGCATTACTGCTTCCATCTGTTGTTGTAGTCTCTGCTCTTGCTTCTGCAACAGGTCTATGAAGCGGGCCTCAGATTGCTGCTGGGCTTGTTGCTGAGCCTCCAGACTCTGTTGCAAAGTTGCGTTTGTCTGCTGCTGGGATGCAAGGCTCTGTTGATGAGCTTGCTGCTGGGCTGCGAAGTTCTGTTGTTGAGCTGCAAGGCTCTTTTGCAAACCTGCATTTGTCTGCTGTTGATTGGCATTTGCTAGAGCCAGCTGCTTCAGTATCTCCTCCATGCTGGCTTAAAAAAAAACTGCCCGCATTCTCCACCAACTGTGAGGGGGTTAGCTCGGCAGCGGGTGTGTGTGACCCCCGGGATGGGCTCCCCACACAAAAACAGGCCCAGCAAACGGAGGTTGTGGTTTTCAAAATCAAAAAGGTGCGGTTTATTTTCTATTTACAGTGACAAAACACAGCAAAGCAAAAGAAACATAAACAAAATAAATCCTGGTCAACTTGACCTCTGACTAAACATACAGGTTTCCTAACTAACAACTGGGATCAGCCTAGTGCTGTCCTAGTCCCTAAGTCCCTGGTTTTAAATGTCCAAGCAAATAGCCACACAGGCTTTGTCTCACCGCACAGGGGTTCACTCTCCCTAGACAGTCCACACAGGTCTGGTTCCAGGCATGAGCTAACATCTAATGAAGCTGGGAGTTCTTATAGAGGCCTAAATGAGCTGACAAGCTTCAGCTGGTCTCATCAACTCCCTGTCTGCACGACGCCCCACACTCTCCCTAGAGCAGGGGTCTCAAACCTGCGGCCCTCCAGCTGTTGCGGAACTACAAGTCCCATCATGCCTTTGCCTATGGGAGTCATGCTTGTAACTGTTTAGCCTTGCAATGCCTCATGGGAATTGTAGTTCTGCAACAGCTGGAGGGCCACCAGTTTGAGACCCCTGCCCTAGAGGTATGAGTCATCCATGAGCCCACTAGCCTCAGCTGGGCTTATACAACTCTCCACCTAGTTGTATAAGTCGGCGTAAAGCCTGAATCTGGGCGAAATATATCTACCCCCCTGGATGCAACCAGGTGACTTTACCTTCCTGCTGTCACAACGTGTACAAAGAAACCTAAACGCTTAAAGGACCTCATACATACATTCAAGAAACCTACAAACTCCATACAGAACATTTCCCTGCTGAGAACTGATGTTTAGGATGTCACTACAGCAATCAAGAGGGCTTCAACGCTTATATGGTAGACCCATATGGACCTCTACCAAAATGTTTTTGTTCATGTCAGGACTTCTTCTTTCACAATACAAGTCAATATAAATGCAAAAGCATTTAATGCTAAAGGAGGTCAACTGCATCAGTCAATGAACTCTGAAAGATCTTTGGAGCATCTCAATCTGAAGTCTAATGCAAGCGGAATGCAACTAACAGCATGCTGCATTTGCCTCCTGACTAAGGTGACCAGATTATAAAAATGAATCCGGGGAAATTTTTTTTTTTTTACTAGTAATGGAGGCAATCAGCAACTCTCTGCCCGTCGGCGCCGCCACCCGCCTCACAGCCTGTCAAGTCTTACTCTCCAGGCCCCCGGCTACTACTAGGTGGGGAGCGGAGGAAGATCACTCCGCCAGGGAAGGCAAGGAGATAAGCAGGCAGACGGCTGGCAAGGGACTTGAGCCAAGGCAGAAGAACATGCGAGCGGAGCTGAATTGGCATGTGCCCGAAACTGAAAAAATATTCCCACCGCTCCGACCAGCACATGATCATCAGAAAGGGGCACAGATAATGGAAAAAAATACACCCCCCTAAGCTAGTAGGAGCGGCAGAGCGGGGATGTGTAATTCAGATTTTTTTTTTTTAATTCTGCACTGACTGTCTTTGAAATTGCCCCAGCCCCTGTTCAAATCCAATCCGGGGACAAAACCGGGGACAGACTTGATCCGGGGACAGTGTCCTCAATCCGGGGATTGTCCCCTGGAACCGGGGATGTCTGGTCACCCTACTCTTGACCCAAGCCCTTCTAGGTTTAGTTGTCCTTGGTGTAGAGGCACAGCTTATTACCAAGTGGCTGGCCTCAAGAGAAGATACCTTGGACAAAGTGTTTTCCGATTTCATTTAGAAGGTCACCATAGCAGTTCAGTAATGCAGTTTTGCGCTCATTACCCCAGTAAAAGTCTCCCTACCCAATAATACCACATTACTCACTCATGCATTGCTGGGATAAACATGTTCTGCTGTGAATCTTCAGATTGAAATCAATAGCTGCTTATTTTATTGTTACCTGCCTACAATCAGAGAAAGCAGTATTGACTGTGTCTTCCTTCATATTTGACAGAGTATGGATTAGACATCAATTCGGAGAGCTATAAAATGTCTTAATCGTGGAAATAAATGCTAGAAAACAGTAGAGGAGATGCAGCCTGCTGGCATCTAACGCGCTTTCGCTGTATTATGCAAATTGAGGTCAATGGTGAAATCTCACCAGATTAAGATGAATGATTGGTTTAGACAAACAGATTAAGATGAATGATCGCCCCACGCTATAGACATGGTGGGTCTTCGCCCGTTTCAGCAATGTCCTTTCCAGCCTATAGCGTCTATCTCGCTGTCCATGCAGAGTTCATTCAGATGTTTGTTGTTTGGCAAAAAATGAAGTTGAAGATAGTGAAGAATTATTATTTTTTTTGCTCTGGTGGATTCACACGAAGCAAAATCTCTGCAAAACTATGGTTCCTTATTCTATTCTGGGAAGTGTGCCTCGTTTGTCTAAAAAATTGTTAATGCGTTCTTCAAAAATGAGGGTTCTGCTAATGTTGTCCTCTTTTGGATCTAAATGTTTGTCTCTATTTTCTCCACAATTATCCTATTTTTAGATCTGATGTACATATCTGTACAAATCTATCTAACACTGAACATTAAAGCGGAGTTCCACCCAAATTTGGAACTTCCGCTTTATCCACTCCTCGCCCCCTTACATGCCACATTTAGCATGCAATTTGTTTGGGGGGGGGAGTGGCGGCTTCAGTAGGAGTGGGACTTCCTGTCCCACTTCCTCCTTCCGCCCTGGGCTCGGCTAGGCGATACGTCATATCGCCTTGTGGCGGCCCCTCCCTGTAGGCGATCACCTGGGGCGTGACAGGTCCCAGGCGATCGCCTGTCCATTCAGAGAGCGCTGCGCCGTTCACGCATGCGCAGTGAGTGCCCGGCCGTGAAGCCGAAAGCTGTCACGGCCGGGTGCCCACACAATGAATGGAGGCGCTGGCGGCGAAGGGGGGGGGGAGAGGAGCGGAGCTCCAGGCGGCGCGGCGCTGCACACTGGAACAGGTAAGTGTATGTTTATTAAAAGCCAGCAGCTACACTTTTTGTAGCTGCTGACTTTTAATAAACATAAAAAAAGGCTGGAACTCCCCTTTAAATTTACCCTGTGCAGGGCAAAGTAAGAGTAACCCCCTTTCCCCCCCCCCCCCTCACCTTTACTTCCTGCTGTGAAGCTTGCCCCTGAAGGCGAGGAAGAAAGGAACACAAAGCGGTAAGTATATGCTGCTGGTTATGGGGACAACATGGTTACCCATATCTAGAAGTGCCAGTGTTTTACATCACTCCTGGAATTGAGAAACAAGAAATGTTAAGCGCATGCTGCTGGGGACACATTTAATGTTTTTTTGTTGGTTAAAAAGTCATATAAAAATATCCAATGTGCTTTGGGGACAACACTCCCCCTTCGTCGGGCTCATCACAGAACATAACATGGATGGACTCTAATGCCGCGTACACACAACCGTTTTTCATGACGAGAAAAATGCCATTTTTTAATTTGGTCATTAAAAACGATTGTGTGTGGGCTCCAGAGCATTTTTCACAACGTGAAAAATGGGCATTAAAAATTTGGAACATGCTCTAATTTTTCTTGTCGTTTTTCACGTTGTCGTTTTTCTTGTTGTGAAAAACGTTTGTGTGTAGGCTTTAACTACGTGAAAAAAACGTGCATGCTCAGAAGCAAGTTATGAGACGGGAGCGCTCGTTCTGGTAAAACTAGCGTTCAGAATGGAGATAGCACATTCGTCACGCTGTAACGGACTGAAAAGCACAAGGCTGAAAAGCGCGAATCGTATCTCACCAAACTTTACTAACACGAGGATCAGCAAAAGCAGCCCAAAGGGTGGCACCATCCGAATGGAACTTCCCCTTTATAGTGCCGTCGTACGTATTGTATGTCACCGCGCTTTACTCAAGCATTTTTTTTTTCACGATAGTGTGTAGGGAAGGCAGGCTTGAGAAGAATCACGTCAAGAAAAACTTCATTTTTTTCAATGACATTAAAAACGGTCGTGTGTACGCGGCATAAGAAAACATGGAGTAAGAACTTGACAGCAGTTGCAGAGCAGCAGTGAAGCCTCCTCATTGGTGTGTTGCTCCCGAAATGCATTGGTTGTTTAAATATGTATTTTTTACCAACAATTAAAATGATCTTGTACTATTTCATCCAGTTTTGGATCTGTATTTCTATGGGTTGAGTTACTGTTGGGTGCCCATCGAGGGAAGCCATCCTGTGTGGGAGCCACCTCGCCAGAGCTATTGAGCTTGTTTGAAGTTTACCTTCATCTGACTACATGTTCAAGTAAATATTCACAATTCCTCTTTGAATATATGGTTCTGGAGTGATATTCAGAATGGTTCTGTACGCATGCATAATCCATAGAACAATTTTAAAGCAGACCTTGCAGTACAAGCAAGGTCCCCTTATTTACTTTGTTTCCCACCCCCATGCCAAAACATTGCAATTAGGGAAAAACTGTAGAAAAAAAAGTATATATAATTATATATTTTTCCTTTTCCCGTTGTCCATACTGCAGAGGGTGACATCATCATCCATCCAATGAGATCCCAGAGAATGCTGATTAGCCAACATCTTTCAAGATGGCACTTCAGGATAGTATAGGAGCATATACTGGGGCTACTCTTCATTTTCTGGAAACTTGCTAGAAGGAGCAAGACATCCCTTAATATTGAAAGATGAAAAGCCAAGCACTGCTCTTGCCATCATTTACATTGTGCTCAACAGCATGTGAGTGTAATTGCTTTTTTATACCAATTCTTATTAGTTAAAACGATATCATGCCATGGAGATCTCTTTATAATTTTTCATGACGCACTGCAAGTGTACTTGACCATACTACTGGAGGAAATAAGAAAGAAGAAACGCTAGTCACCATACTAGGAAATTACTATTGAGACGCTTTTGACTCTGAGAGTCGGTGAGTGGGGAGTGTAGGCGGGGAGCGCGGAGGAGTGAAATTGCACTATAAGAGATTATGTGCTGAGCACTTTATTTTGCACAATGGACTTTTGATCATTGAGATTGATTATTTAAGCACTTTATTAGCACTGGTCAATTTTGTACATAGAGTTTATGAGTTGTTTAGATTTACCTCATTTTGAGCACAATGTAAATGATGGCAAGAGCAGTGCTTGGTCTTTCATCTTTCAATATTAAGTGTAGCACTTACCCCCATTTAAGGGACCGGCTGGTTTTGTTTCGGGTCTGTAGCAATTACCTCTCTGGAGTGGATCCCTTCTTTCCGTTGTCTAGGTAAAAATCTCTTGGAAAAAGGCCAATGTCCACACAGTAGTAAAACCTAATCAGCAAGGTTTTATTCTTTTTTTCTTTGAGTTAAACTTGAAGAGAGAGAGTAGGAAGTTGAGAGAGGTAGGGGAAGGTTCAGGCACGCAACACCTAAAGCTCAGTGTCAATCTTTCGTCACCACTCAAGCCTGAGTGGGCATTTCTCACCCGGATAGTCCCTATGAGAGCGGTCCTAGCACCCGGGATGGAGCACGGATGTCAGAGACAATGAATCCCTCTTCAGGCGAGTTTCCAGGCCTCTTCCCGAGATAGCAGTACTGTCGCTAATCTCCTCTGGGACTGATCCTCCCCTGGACTCCTTTCCTAAAGATTGGCCCCCTACAAGTGGGCAGCCTGGGATTCTTCTCTGAAGTGTAGGCCCTTGCCAGCGGAGCTGGGCCTACATTGCAGCAACAAAGCCTTGGGCTGAAGGTGCCAGAGGCCCAAACACACTCGCGCACCTCGTGCCATGCGGGCCACGAGGCACACTTACAGGACCAAAGGTCCCCTGGAACGCCTCACATCTAATGGCGTTTTCACCGCCCCTCTGCTGCTTATGTGAACGAGGCCTAGCAGCTTCAAAAGCGGTCTGGAGTTCCCAAAAGCTTATCTAAAATACAAAGCAAACTCTGAGTAGAAAAATTGGCTATATTTGGCGCTTTTCTTCTTGTCCGGTATATTCCAGCTCTATTATACTTCTTCTCCTCGCCTCCACTTCTCCCGCATCTTATAAGTGTTCAGGGAGGAAGGTCTATCACTGCGTTCTATCGTACAGTTTGCACAGCGAAGCGCTGTCAGGAATGACGGAATTACACAAGCACATCTCATTTCATTTTACATTAAGGTAGTTAACTAAATTGCATTGAGTAGATTATAATTATCCTCCGCCTCTCAATGGATCATGTATTGTCTCGAAATTACGTTCAGATATTTTTCAGGCATTGTGCGAAACCGTAATGGAGAAATTGAAGTTTCCATCGGTTCAGTTCTTGAGTTATGAAGACATCACAATTTAATGTATTTCATTGTAAAGGCTTTTTCTGGCTCGATATTTCATCTTGTGAAAGAGGTGTGGGGCCCTTCTCATTAAAAGAAAATTAAAGTGAAAACTACAGGCAAGGCTCGGCTTTCACTTTTAACTTTGCCATATATTTTGGATATCTACTTACATTTTTGTCTGTAGTTAGTTGTTGGAAGCCCTGCTTGGCAGGAAAGTCATGTGTGCCCTGAATCTGGAAGAGGACCAAGATGGAGGCACAGGACCTGGGCTATGGCATCCAAACAGCAGATCACAGCAGGACAACACATGTATTTTGAAGACAACCAGGCAATATAGACAGGGGGGGGGGTAACAAAAAGAATACACCAGGGAATTTTAGTAGTGCTTAAAGTATATCTAACAGTGGCGGCTGGTGCTCCATATCTTGGGGGGGGGGGTTGTGCGGCAAAACAACGCAACCCCCCCCCCACAGGAGATGGATAAACAAGAAGGCAGCGATCAACCCCCCCCCCACCGCCGGGAGGCGGAAGAACGGGAAGTCGTCAGCGATCAGAGGCCTCCTTACCTTAGGAGACAAGTGACAAGTCCTGGCCGGGATGACATTCTGATCTCCTCTCCTCCTCTCTCCACTGTCCAAGCCGGGGAGTGCTGGATGTTGCTGCAGGTGAGCCGTCCTTGCTGCTCCGGGGCCTTCCCCTCCCGACTGAACAAGAGGTGGGTCCTAAGACTCCCTGGCCAATCGGGTTTAAGGACCTGCTTCCTGATTGGCCGGGTGGAAAATCAGGAAGACAATAGAAAATATTAATTCGCTATTGTCACACAAGTGGGTGGGCTCTGCGCCCCGAGCCCACTCTTTTTGAAGCCAATTAGAGCCTCAGTCTCTAAACGTGCTTATAAGAACTACAGACACTACAGACTAGTAAGCTCAAATATCTTACATTTTTGTTCTTGGTGTACTGAACGCCAGAGATGGGTCCTGGATTGATGTGTCACTTTTGTTTGGGTTGTGGTCCCTTTAAGAGAGACAACAAAAGAAGCAGCTGGAATATTTGGGGATTCTCGCTGATGCAGGGTGAGGGGTTCCAGGGTGAGCTTTTAAGAAAGGTAAATGTAGTTTTAAAAAAGGGATTTGCAGTTTTAAAAAAGGGATATACAGTTTTCCCACTATTATTAAGTCCCAATTTGGGTCCCAGAATTTGGAGGCTCACAGAGATCTTGGG
The DNA here is from genome assembly GCA_029206835.1 of Rana muscosa. Taxonomy (NCBI): domain Eukaryota; kingdom Metazoa; phylum Chordata; class Amphibia; order Anura; family Ranidae; genus Rana; species Rana muscosa. Next base: position 48,721,042 of record CM055120.1, read on the forward strand.
TTAAGAGGGTTAACCCACCTGAAAAAGAGGGCTGAGAAGGGCCAGCAGGTGTCCATGAGGTGTTGTGTGGATGTGGAACAAGACACAGTTGTGAGAGGGCTGTTTATCTGCTCAGATGGTGCTGGACTCTTGGGACTTTTTGTGGACCCCTAGAGCAGGCTGGGACTTTAAAGCCCTGTACACACGATCGGATTTCCTATGGTTTTTAAACCGATGGATTTTTCCATCGTAAAACCGATGAAGCTGATTTCCATCAGTCTTGCCTACACACCATCAGTCAAAAAACCGACCGTTCCAAACGCGGTGACGTAAAACACTCCGATGAGCCGAGAAACATTAAGTTCAATACTTCTGAGCATGCGTCGACTTGATTCTGAGCATGCGTGGGTTTTTTAACCGATGGACTTGCCCATAGACGATCGGACTTTGCTATCATTTTTTATTCCATCGGAAAAATGTAAAACATGTTCTATTTTTTGACACCGATGGAAAAAAGACCGATGGGGCCCACACACGATCGGTTTGTCCGATGAAAAAAATCCATCGGACTGTTCATCAGTAAAACCGATCGTGTGTACGCGGCTTTAGGCTGTGCTTGTCAGGACAAGTCTGATCATTGGAGGAGAGCACACTGAGGTCCCAGCAAAGCTAGAGAATTGACCACACTGTGCTCTCCTGCTTAGTGTGGTCAGTTTTCAATAGGAAAGCAGTGGGACTGTGAGGAACACCAGGGATTTCAACTAAAGGAAGCAATATAAAGAGAACAGGATACTTTCTCATACAAGTAATGGTACAGCAAGCAAATATCAAGAATATGAAGTGTTGGGGTAAGAAAGGCTTTAAGTATACTTTAAAGCCCAACTTCTGAAAGCAGACACAATCTACCCTTGCAGTATGGTCTTCTCTACACTACAAAGCTAACTATTCATTTGGCCTAGGGGTTAAGGAATAAGAAGTAATACCTTTTTCCACGGTCCAGCGTTGTTCCTCTAGTACTTTGCCTGGGCCTGGGAAGCCTCCTCTCTAAGGTGCCTCTGGCCGCAGTTGCACTTCTGTCTCTTCTACGTAGAATGCAGGGTTAATAGTGGATCCCAACCATATGGTCACGATTCCTTCCGAGCCTCGACCGGCTCTGTGACATCAGCAGACAGCAGACTTCAGTCCGCTGTCTGCTGAAAACGGGTCACAGGAGTGTAGAGTGTGCACAACTTTGGCTGTACGTCTCCTTTAAGTCTGTACTTTCTTCCCATGTTTTATCATTAGGAAGTAAAACTTACACGCTGAGTTCAATCTCAAAGAATCAAAGAAATACCCATCACACCCTCAGAAATATTATTTGATCCACGGGAAGTGTAAATTATAAAGCTGTTTAACAAAGAAAACAATCCTTCCTGATCCACAACAAGAGTTGGCTGAATCCCTGGATTTATATTCTATGTATTTTTTAGAAATGTAGATAACCCTTTATACTTGGTTCTCAAAGGAAAGCAAAACAAACTGTGGCCCTTTGCTTGCCTTTATCCAGCCCTTGAGGCACCCTTCCATCCACTGACACCAATGATAGGGCACTATTCCTTGCACTGACCTCAGTGTTGGGGCACTATTCTTCCTAAATACCAAAAATGGGACACCATTCCTCCCACTGATACCAACAATAGGGCACTATTCCTCCCACTGATACCAACAATAGGGCACCATTCCTCCCACTGATACCAACAATAGGGCACTATTCCTCCCACTCATACCAACAATAGGGCACTATTCCTCCCACTTATACCAACAAAAGGGCACTATTTCTCCCACTGATACCAACAATAGAGCACCATTCCTCCCACTGATACCAACAATAGGGCACTATTCCTCCCACTCATACCAACAATAGGGCACTATTCCTCCCACTTATACCAACAATAGGGCACTATTTCTCCCACTGATACCAACAATAGGGCACCATTCCTCCCACTGATACCAACAATAGGGTGCTATTACTCCCACTGATACCAACAATAGGGCACTATTCCTCCCACTGATACCAACAAGAGGGTACTATTCTTCCCACTGATACCAACAATAGGGCACTATTCATCCCACTGATACCAACAATAAGGCACCATTCCTCCCCGGTGGCTGCAAACAACCACCACCCCCCCGAACGGATGGTGGCACCTCCGCCCCACTGTCTGCCGGTCGGTCCAGCACTTACCCCATCTAGGCGGGTAGCTGGAGGCGGGCATTGGCTCAGTGTCCTCTCCTCCATCACGACGGCTTACAGTGTGCGGACCCTCCCCTCCTCCTAGGCATCCAATAGGATCGCCTGTCCTTTCAGCCAGTCGGGTGACAGGTCTCAAAACCCGTTTCTTCGCTGTTGTAACACACCTGGGTGGGCTCTATTCGCATTCTCTGAGACCACCCTATTTTGAAGCCTATTAGAGCCTCTGACTCTAATCAGGTGCTTCAAAAAAACACCCCCTGCCATTGTAATTCATAAATCTGGCGTCCTGCAAGGCGCCGGATGCATGGATGGGGGGGGTCGGCGATGAATGGGGGCCGTGCCCGTGCGCTCTTAATGGACGGACCCCCCTGTTTCTCCCACTCATCTCAAAAATGGAAAATGGGGAACGATTCCACCACTGATACCAACAATGGGGTACTATTCCTTCCACTAAAACCAATGATGGGACATGGTTTACTTCCACATTTTTTAATCCCACTGGCCACAGTCTGGCCCCACTAAAGCATAGCTCCCAACTGTCCCCGATTTTGAGGGACTGTCCCTGATTTGGAACAATGTCCCTCTGTCCCTCTTTCCTCCTCATCCGTCCCTCATTTTAGTCTGATCTTTATAGATGTATATAAAATGCACTTTTTATCTTTCAAAAAGTGTTTTTCAGCGCTAAACCTTTTATCTGATTTCTAAATAGCTGCATTTGTAAATTCCAAAAGCCAAAATAAAGGAATAGCAGTGGTAAAAAAAGCACTTGTGGGCTTAACTAATCTTGTTTTTTTGTACAACTCTCCTTTAAGGGGCGTGGCAAGGGGTGTGTCCTTTGCCTGCATACTTTTGCTGATAGGTGTCCCTCATTCCCATCTCAAAAAGTTGGGGGTATGCTAAAGCCTGAAGGACAGTTAATTGGGCCTTTGTTTAGAAAGTTTGGAGACCACTGCTATAGTCTATAGTCCATCTCAGGAGCGAGCAAGAGAGGGAAGGACCATGGAGAATGAACGTAGCCACCCTCCAACAGGAATTCAGATCACAGAAGCTAACAAAAGGAATTTGGAGTTTTGGGGGCGGCTGAGAGCAATAGAAGGGACATTTTTGAGTTATGAATACATACCTAAATAGCATTTTTTTTTTAAAACAGAGTTTTGGGTCATTTTAAAGTCTGTGACCCTCCGTGGGAGATTTTCTCTCTCTTCTTGTCCCTGTCACACCTGTTCAGGGGGTGGTGTCACCAAGACAGACAGTGAGAAAAACATTCTCAGCAGTTCCCTTCCTCACACTTTTAAATATGTGTTTAGCCTTGTACACACGGCCGAGAATCTCGTCGCAAAAAAACTTTGGTTTTTCTCGACGGGTTTCTTGTCAAGCTTGACAACATTCTTGTCAAGCTTTCCTTGCATACACACTGTCAATCCAAAATCTCGTCGGTCTAAAGCGCGGTGACGTATAACACGTATGGCGGCAGTATGAAGGGGAAGTTCCATTGTCATGGCGCCACCCCTTGGGCTGCTTTTGCTAATCTCGTGTTACTGCGTGTTAGAATGTGCGCTCCCGTCTCATACATGATTCTGACCATGCGCGGTTTTTTAAGACTCGGAAAAGCATACACACGAACGGTTTTCTCGTCCAAAAACAGTCTGACGAGAATCACGACAAGAAAATTTTGACTCCTGACGAGAAAAACGAAAGCAGGTTTCCTTTTTTTTCGTTGAGATTCACGACAGTTTTCTCGATGAGAAACCATACACACGAATGGTTTTCTTGGCAAGAAACGACAAGAAAACTGTTGGGAGAGCTTTCTTGCCGAGAAAACCGGTCGTGTGTACAAGGCCTCCTTGTCTGTGTCCCCATTGGCGGGATTTCAAATCACTTCCTGCCCTTTACCACTGACACCTGTGGAATGAGTCCCAGGAAATAAAAGAAAGAGCAGCTGCTGAAAGCTATAAGTTCAAGGATTTTTTAGAAATGTAGAATTCAGATATACACAGCTATTATTCTGTAAGATAAACAGTAAAGATCTGAGTACTGACAAAAGTAGCGATCATGGACCGACTAACCAGATGGGAAACAAAGGGTTTTAAAGAGGGTTTTTGGAGAGGAGTAGATCAATAGAGAATGGTAAATAGGGGCAAATAAAGAACTGTACAACAGTTAGGAACAAGCAACAAAAATAAAAGAAATAAGAAATCAGTGACTGAGACTACTGATTATGATGAGGATGAGATAAAGAAGCTCAGAAAATATTTTTTCAAGGAAGCAAAAGGAAGAAAGTAGGGAAGACTGAAGAGGAGAAGAATATTTGTTGTATATATAGGACTGACAGAGTTATTAATTTAAAAATATACTTAGATAATGTGACCTGACACTACGATCCTGACAGGGGAGTTCTCCACTCCCCTGTCACCACCCACACAGCTGCCCTTACAGCCAGTTTTATAGAGCCCTCAGGCCCGGTTTACACTGCCACAACTTCAAAGTCGTGCATCATCATGCATTGGCGCATGTCTTAACACATGTGCTAAAATGTGCTTTCTGGATTTCCATTGATTTCAATTTGACATCAAGCAAAATGCAAAGGTGTGAACCAGGAGCGGACTGACAACTCATGGGGGGGAAGCACATAGGGGGACACTGGGGGGCAAGCACACAGGGAGGGGGACATTGGGGGAGAGCAAACAGGGAGACACTGGGGGGGAGCACACAGGGGGACACTGGGGAGGGGGAAGCACACAGGGGGACATTGGGGGGAGAGCACACAAGGAGACACTGGGGGGGAGCACACAGGGGGACACTGGGGGGGAGATCACAGGGGGACACTGGGGAGGGGGAAGCACACAGGGGGACACTGGAGGGGGTAAGCATACAGGGAGACACTGGGGGGGCATACAGGGGGACACTGGGGAAGGGAGAGGGCACAGGGGGACACTGAGGGGAGGGGGAAGCACACAGGGGGACACTGGGGGGGTAAGCACACAGGGTGACACTGTGGGGGGGAGAGCACACAGGGGGACACTGTGGGGGGGAGAGCACACAGGGGGACACTGTGTGGGGGGGAGGACACATGGGGACACTGTGTGGGGGAGAACACACAGGGGGACACTGTGTGAGGGAGAGCTCACAGGGGGGACACTGTGTGGGGGAGAGCACACAGGGGGGACACTGTGTGGGGGAGAGCACACAGGGGGACACTGTGGGGGGGGAGCACACAGAGGGACACTGTGGGGGGAGGGAGAGCACACAGGGGGACACTGTGGGGGGGGAGAGCACACAGGGGGACACTGTGGGGGGGGGAGCACACAGTAGGACACTGTGGGGGGAAGAGCACACAGGGGGACAATCACCCGATGCCTGTAATAATACCTCTAATGGCATGCTGCTCTCCGCCGGCCCCTCCTCTCTTCTCGTTCATCTCAGTTGATGTTGCGTACAGTACAAGCACCTGCGATGGACGAAAGGGAAGGAGGGGCCGGCAGGGAGCAGCGCGCCATTAGCGGTATTATTATCTGTATTATTACAGCCACTACAAGTGGCCTCTCATAGGGCCGGGCTCGGGCCCCTAATGGCCTCGGGCCCTCGGTCAGTGTGTCCCTGGTGTGAACAACCAAGGGTGGCCAAACAAGAAAAAAACTAGTGATTTAAAGTGATTTGGCCGCTTTTAATTGTAGAACTGTTCCTTAGTTTTTCAATTTAATACATTCCAGCCACATGGACACTTTTCTAGAGTATTACTTCTATTGAATTCTTGAAGATTTTGAAACACGTGCATTAAGATAACTTGTGAATATGAATATTGAGTGACTATCATAGAAGACTATGACCCAGGGGTACCCAAAGGTGATAAGGGCAATTCATTTTGTCTCAAGGGGAGGTCAGCCCTATTTGGGACGTCTAAAAATCCGCATAATTGTCCGCCACTCACTCACCTTAACAGGGCCTTTTGTGACCTTTTCCAGCTCTGATCATTCACCATTTAGCGGTGTGACCTTCGGCTTCCATGGAAACACGTTTGTGATAAATGTATAGATTCAAAAAGTAGAACTCGCTGACAAGTAACCTTTCTAGGAAAAAATTCTTCCGTCTGGCCAGCATTCAATAATTTTTTTTTTCTAATTTACTGATTTTAATTATCTTTTCTATTGTCGGCACAGAAGAAGAATGCAAAGGTCATGCCGTTTTTTCGCTTTGCTGATTAAAAAGATTCTTTGTTGTACCCCAATGTGTCATTCAAAAAATCTTCATTTATCAGAAACAATAGCTGCTGCTCAGTGAGGACATCATTAGTGCAGTATGAATTGGTTGTACAGTGACTTGAAAGAGTATTTATACCCCTTGACATTTCCCACATGTTGTCATGTTACAACCAAAAATGTAAATTCATTTTATTGGGATTTTATGTGATAGACCAACAGAAAGTGGCACATAATTGTGAAGTGGAAGGAAAATGATAAATGGTTTTAATTTTTTTTTAGAAATAAATATCTGAAAAGTGTGGGGGGTACATTTGTATTCAGCCCCCCTGAGTCAATACTTTGTAGAACCACCTTTCTCTGCAATTACAACTGCAAGTCTTTTTGGCAATGTCTCTACCAGCTTTGCACATCTAGAGTGACATTTTTGCCCATTCTTCTTTGCAAAATAGCTCAAGCTCTGTCAGATTGGATGGAGAGAATCTGTGAACAGCAATTTTCAAGTCTTGCCACAGATTCTCAATTGGATTTAGGTCTGGACTGTGACGGAGCCATTCTAACACATGAATATGCTTTGATCTAAACTATTACATTGTAGCTCTGGCTGTATCTTTAGGGTCGTTGTCCTGCTGGAAGGTGAACCTCCACCCCAGTTTTAAGGCTTTTTGAAGACTCCAACAGGTTTTCTTCTAAGATTGCCCTGTATTTGGCTCTATCCATCTTCCCATCAACTCTGACCAGCTTCCCTGTCCTTGCTGAAGAAAATGATGGTGTGTTCAGGGTGATGTGCAGTGTTAGTTTTCTGCCACACATAGCGTTTTGCTTTAAGGCCAAAATATAAAATTTTGGTCTCATCTCACCAGAGCACCTTCTTCCACATGTTTGCTGTGTCCCCCACATGGCTACTCGCAAACTGCAAACGGGACTTCTTATGGCTCTCTTTCAACAATGGCTTTCTTCTTGCCACTCTTCCATAAAGGGCAGATTTGTGGAGAGCACGACTAATAGTTGTCCTGTGGACAGATTCTCCCACCTGAGCTGTGGATCTCTGCAGCTCCTCCAGAGTTACCATGGGCCTCTTGGCTGCTTCTCTGATTAATAATTTCCTTGCCCGGTCTGTCAGTTTAGGTGGACGGCCGTGTCTTCGTAGGTTTTCAGTTGTGCCATACTCTTTCCATTTTCGGATGATGGATTGAACAGAGCTTTGTGAGATGTTCAAAACTTGGGATATTTTTTTTATAACTTAACCCTGCTTTAAACTTCTCCACAACTTTATCCCTGACCTGTCTGGTGTGTTCCTTGGCCTTCATGGTGCTGTTTGTTCACTAAGGTTCTCTAACAAACATCTGAGGGCTTCACAGAACAGCTGTATTTATACTGAGATTAAATTACACACAGGTAACTTTATTTACTAATTAGGTGACCTCTGAAAGCAATTGGTTCCACTAGATTTTAGTTAGGGGTATCAGAATAAAGGGGACTGAATACAAATGCACGCCACACTTTTCACATATTTATTTGTAAAAGAATTTGGAAAACCATTTCTTATTTTCCTTCCACTTCACAATTATGTGCCACTTTGTGTTGGTCTATCACATAAAATCCCAATAAAATACATTTACGCTTTTGGTTGTAACATGACAAAATGTGAAAAATTTCAAAGGGTATGAATACTTCTTTCAAGGCACTGTAAAGGATGGATCAGCAGACTGGCACTGGAAATCTGATGATCCAGTAGGGCTGTTCGCTAGGGCTTAGTCACACTAACGGTTGGGGGGCGGTAAAACCCCCAACCATTGCTCTCATCAGTTGCAGAGTCAGCAACCAGGGGTGTACACGTGCCATGATGCTTTGCTTCTTGACTGTAAGAGGACTTATATTTATTCAATAAATACAATTGCCGCGCTAATGTGCATATCTACTTGCTGACCACCCTATAGCAGTTTTACTGCTACAGTACTGCCGCGCTACGCAGGATCACGTATACAGTATCTCACAAAATTGAGTACGCCCCTCAAATTTTTGTAAATATTTTATTATATCTTTTCATGTGACAACACTGAGGAAATTACACTTTGGGGTTGATTTACTAAAACTAGAGAGTGCAAAATCTGGTGCAGCTCTGCATAGAAACCAATCAGCTTCCAAGTTTCTTTGTCAAAGCTTAATTGAACAAGCTGAAGTTAGAAGCTGATTGGCTACTATACACAGCTGCACCAGATTTTGCACTCTCCAGTTTTACTAAATCAACCCCCTTTGCTACAATGTAAAGTAGTGAGTGTACAGCTTGTATAACAGTGTCAATTTGCTGTCCCCTCAAAATAACTCAACACACAGCCATTAATGTCTAAACCGCTGGCAACAAAAGTGAGTAAGCTCCTAAGTGGAAGTGTCCGAATTGGGCCCAATTAGTATTTTTCCCTCCACGGTGTCATGTGACTCGTTAATGTTACAAGGTCTCAGGTGTGAATGGGGAGCAGGTGTTATATTTGGTGTTATCACTCTCACTCTCTCATACTGGTCACTGGAAGTTCAACATCATGACAAAGAACTCTCTGAGGATCTGAAAAAAAAAATTCTTGCTCTACATAAAGATGGTCTAGGCTATATGAAGATTGCCAAGACCCTGAAACTGAGCTGCAGCACGGTGGCCAAAACCATACAGCGGTTTAACAGGACAGGTTCTACTCAGAACAGGCCTCGCCATGGTCAACCAAAGAAGTTGAGTGCACGTGCTTATTGGGCTTTTTTTTTACCAAATATATGTAGCAGAATACATATTGGTCTAAATTGATGAAGAAATGTGATATTTTTATGGGATATGTTTTATAGCAGAAATTAAAATATATACCCGTATATACTCGAGTATAAGCTGACCCGAGTATAAGCCGAGGCCCTAATTTTACCACAAAAAAATGGGAAAATGTATTGACTCGAGTATAAGCCTAGGGTGAGAATGCAGCAGCTACTGTAAGTGGAAAAGAGGGTCAACAATGCCCATTTGCAGGATGAAAAAATGTCCGTGATAGGTGGAACACTAAACACAGTGTCTGCTGGGAAACTGCGTATTCCGCCTATCACGGAACAGAATGAGGAGGAGGCGCGACTTTTCAAGAATGGCCGCCCGCCGTCTGACTCTGCAGTACACCATAATTAGATAAACAGAACAAGGATGAGGCGCGACTTTTCCACAATGGCCGCCCGCCGGCTGACTCTGCACCATAATCAGGTACACAGTCAGGAGTATAGACTCGATTATAAGCCGAGGGGGGCATTTTTCAGCCTAAAAAGAAGGGCAGAAAATCTCGGCTTTCACTCGAGTATATACGGTATATATATATATATATATATATATATATATATTTTTTCTATTGGAAAATAAAAAACGCAGAGGTGGTTATATACCACCAAAAGAAAGCTCTATTTGTGGGAAAAGGACAAAAAAAAATTGGATACAGTGTTGCACGACCGCACAATTGTCAGTTAAAGTGGCACAGTGAATATACAGTATAGTATAATAAATAGATCAAAACTTATAGTCCATACCTAAATAAATCATGAAAGTCCCAAAGTGATCAATGTGAAAGTTGATTATTAGAAATAGTGACTTTCTTTCATCCGTTCCAAACACCAGTGTTGCGCCTTGGGTACAAAAGAGACTCGTACCAAAGTGAATGGACTCTTACTTATAAAAGAGTCACATGTGCTCGTATTATAGGGTGCGTCAATTCATCTATAGAATATACACAAGTTTCAGATCCGCATGGTTACTCTTGACAGTGTCTCATCCCGCGAGAGAAAACATCCCATAGGTACATAGAATCAAGGACAACCACATAACGTAAAACCTTAAAAACACTATTTATTAAAAGTACTAACCACTCGTATGGATAAAGCGCTTGTCACAAGAAAAACTCCAGTCTCGGGATGCGATTCAGACACTTCCTAGTTGGAATGAGTGTGGCGATGTCACAAGCGATGGCTCTGCCCTACGCGTTTCTGCCTCTGAAACAGAAAAGAAACTTCAGTGCTCATCCATGGTGACGTCATCGGGGGGCACGGAAGGAATTGTACCCTGTGTTGCTTTTGGTGCGAGTAGCGCCAATGAAACGCAACACATTAACATGAATAGGACCGCTCTGCAAGTCCCCTGTACTAAGCTCAATGCACAGGGTTGCAGTGCCCTAGTGCGGGGATCAAGTAATCAATGTAACGCCTCCTCACTGCCTGTCAAATGCTCTCTAAAGAGTGGTCAGAACATGGATCCCTCCTCAGAGACCAAAGCTAAAGATCTGCTTAATAATGTGATTAGCTGTCACAGTAGTCACATGGTCGGGATCCAAGCACACCAATTAATATCGACCGAGAGCTGCCACAGTAAAGCCCCTTTCACATGGGCCTGATCAGGTTTCGGTCAGCAGGGGATCTGAGCGGAGTTGCCGGATGACAGGTCCATGGGCGCTCCACTTATGCAAAGCGGACACAGACACAGCCCGCTCTGCTCTATGGGCAGTCAGATGTAACAAACCGGCTGTATGTTTACACCCGACTGCCCTCTGATCCAATCTGGACAGACAGAGGTGGGCGGATCCCTTTTTAGTTTGTATTTGATGAATCGGGTCGATCAGAGGTAGCTGGGTGTAAAAGAGCACAAGTCTGTTTACATCCAACTGCTCATAGAGGAGAATGGAGGGTCTGATCGGGTCCGCCTGTTCATATTTGTTAGGTGGACCTAATCAGACCCTCCATTCTCCTCTATGGGCAGTCAGATGTAAACAGACTTGTGTTCGTTTACACCCAGCTACCTCTGATCCGACCCGATTCGGCAAACACGTTGGACAACCCATGTGAAAGATGCCTTTGTTAGTTGCGGTCATGTACACAGCTTAGATACACAACAAATCCTATATACGATAGTCCATAGTCAATCTTGGGAGTGAGCAAGAGAGGATGGCTACCTTCCTACATACAGAGGGTCCACGGAGAACGAACCTAGCCACCCTCTAATTATGGTTGCTACCTCATCCCTTTAAACCCGAACACATATTAATTACACAGGTTCTGTGGCTGATTAAGGTTGTAATTAAACTTATCTGCATTTAATTAGACTCAGAACCTGTGTAATTCAAAGGTGTTTAGGTTTAAAGGGATGAGGGGGCAACTCTACCTCTAACAAGAAGCTAGATTACAGCAGAATAAAATGGAATTTGAAGATTTGGAAGAGAATGAGAGCAATGGAAGGGACTTTTCTGGGCCAAGGATACATACTTGAATAGAATTTAAAGTTTTAAACCAGAGTTTAGTGTTACTTTGATAGCGAAAAACAAACACTCCTGCGCACGAGTGGATCACCAGACAGTCTATGTGTCATGATGGTACATGTCACTGGCCTTGCTGCCCTTTAGGGATAGGGGTATCCTAGCAGTAAACGAGAAGAAGAAAAAAAGGGCGCACCAGCCTAGTGCATTATCCTTTGGATACATTTTATTAAAAATGAATAAAAGGAAAACTACTCACAAACGTAGGTAAATGGCTCACAATGTAAATAATCTCCAAAAGTAGCAGCAATGAGTCAGAACCAAATGAACTCCAGGTGGTCACAGAGGAAATGACAAGGGCCACTGCCGGCTGACGCGTTTCGAAGGAATACCTTCTTCCTCAGTGCCCAGTATTCCTTCGAAACGCGTCTGTGACCACCTGGAGTTCATTTGGTTCTGACTCATTGCTGCTACTTTTGGAGATTATTTACATTGTGAGCCATTTACCTACGTTTGTGAGTAGTTTTCCTTTTATTCATTTTTAATAAAATGTATCCAAAGGATAATGCATTAGGCTTTTTCTTTTTCTCGTTTAGTGTTACTTTAATGTACTCTTGAAAGAGGTAGACTGGTTCCCCGTCAATAGAGATGAATTCTTTAGCTCCGTTTGGTACATAGAGGTCCATAAAAAACAATATAAAGGAATCTTGTGGGATTTTCAGGCTCACGTGTGGTTGGCATGTGGTTATCCTTATAGATTTTTCTGGTCTGTCCATTTATCAGCTATGATAGCCCCATAGAGAAAAGTCTTGCGATGGAGCATTTGCCAGGTTTGCCGGCCATTCTCCGAACTCTCTTCAATAATGAACGCCAAACAGCTGTGAATGACACATCCACTTAGTAAATGTTCCATCCCTCCTGAGACTTTGTTAAACAAATACAGATTCAAGGATTGTTAGCGCTCCATCCTGTTCAGAATCACTCATCCCTCGTATGCTGGACTTGCAAGATCTGCCGAGCGCCTTTCCTTGTAATCTTCAAAGTCACGACAGCAGAAAAGAAATAAAGATGTAAACAGATTATTAATGCAGATCCGTATGTTGTGATGCCTACAGGGACCGGTCCACATTTATCTGCATAGCACGAAGTAAGGCTCATTGTCGGTGCTGTGTGCGTCCTAAACATCATTGTTCTCAGGTAGACTTACAAAAAGCTCTCCACGCCGCAAACAAATGAGCAAAATTGTATGGGAATCAGAGATTCGCCTGCAAGTCAAGCTTAAAGGGTAACTCCACTTTTTTTATTTTTGGTAAAAAAAAATCGCAATAAGCGTATATTAATTGGTTTGCGCAAAAGTTATCGCGTCTACAAAATAGGGGATAGTTTTATGGTATTTTTATTATTATTATTATTTTATTAGTAATTTTGGCGATCAGCGATTTTTATCGTGACTGCAACATTATGGCGGACACATCGGACACTTTTGACACCATTTTGGGACCATTGTCATTTATACAGTGATCAGTGCTATAAAAATGCACTGATTACTGTATAAATAACACTGGCAGGGAAAGGGTTAACCACTAGGGGGTGAGGAAGGGGTTAAGTTTGTCCTAGGGAGTGATTCTAACTGTGGCGGGGCTGGGCTACGAGTGACACAACAGTGATCACTGCTCCCGATGACAGGGAGCAGTAGATCACTGTCCTGTCACTAGGCAGAACAGGGAAATGCCTTGTTTACATAGGATCTCCCCGTTCTGCCGCTCCGTGAGACGATCGCGGGAACCCGACGGACATCGAGTCCGCAGGACCCTCGGGCACGCTCACCGAGCAACGTACATGCGGCGGTCGGCAAGTGGTTAAAAAATAAATTTACCCAATCACTAAAATCACCAATACAACTTGTTTACTAATGTGATTTTGGTATCTTCCCCCATCCACCCTTTCTGTTTAGTGCTATTTAGTTCAGTCCTAGCTATAAAAATGCACTCACTGTATAAATGTCACTGGCAGGGAAGGGGTTAACACCAGGGGCGATCAAAGGGTTAAATGTGTTACCTGGGAGGTGTTTCTAACTGTATGGGGACTGGGCTGACTGGAGAAGGAGAGAGATTGCTGTTCCTAATCACTAGAAACAGACGATCACTCTCAGCTCCCTTGTCAGAACGGGAATCTGCCGTGTTTACACTGGAAGATCCCCATTCTGCCTCTGTGTGGAGCGATCGCGGGTGTCCAGCGGACATCACGCCCGCTGGCCACGCGCACGGGCTTCGGGGGCCGCGCGCACGCCCCTGCTATATCTTTTACATGAAACAATGTAAAATAACGGCGATTCACGTAACAGAGCTAACCTGCCGCTGCGGCTGGTCTTTAAGTGGTTAAACTCGAACACATATAAATTACATATGAATTACACAAGTTCTGAGGCTAATTTAATGCAGATAAGGCACTATGTGATTTGAATTACCACCTTAATCAGCCACAGAACCTGTGTAATTAATATGTGTTTGGGTTTAAAGGGATGAGGTGGCAACCCTATCCCTTAGTCAATGTTAGTTTTAGCAGAGACGGGGCTTAGGAAAGTCATTGTCTTCTTACACTTAAAAAGACTGGGGAAACATCCTCTGTACTGCAATTATCTGAAGTAAAATGTTGTTGTCTTATTGAAGAGTTAAGCTGCCTGTGGATGGTGCCAAGTCACCAGGTGAGCATACTGTCTGGACAGACTGGGCATAAAGTGGCATTTGAAACAGTATGTAGACAGGAAGTGGCAGCAAAGAGGGCTGCAAAAAAAAAAACCATGAGATGCTTTATTTTTTTTAACGCAATTATTTATAATAAACAGTACTTTGGTCACCTAAATGTCCTCCAAATCCAGGTTTTAGATCAACTTTAATGTAAAATAAAAGAACATGGTAAAATGCTGACCTAAACAAATCGAATAAGTATTACATGAAGCAGGGGATGGGAAAGTTCTATTTTATGAAATAGGATTGGAATTGTCATCATAGGAAAAAAGCAGAAACAGCTATCAGACTGTAAGAGAATAAATCTCAAGGAGAGGAGGATATTGATCTGAATCGATCATACAAGGCGGGCCGACTTCATAGAAGTGTATACATGAACTAATAACTGAGATCTGGAAGGGGGAGCATCATATATCAGAACAATGGAGTGCAGTCTCTGTAGATCTGAGGGGGACATGCAAGGAAAATAAAAAACAGCATTTTAGCTTGCACATGATTGGATGATAAAATGAAATCCGGGGACATATTTTTCTTTTACTAGTAATAGCGGCAATCAGCAAATCTCTGCTAGACGCCGCCCGCCTCGCAGCCTGTCAAATCTTACTTTCCAGGCCCCCGGCTATTACTGGGTGGGGAGTGGAGGAAGATCACTCCTCCAGGGAAGGCAAGGAGATAAGCAGGCAGGCGGCTGGCCGGGACTTGAGCCAAGGCAGAAGAACATGTGAGCGGAGCTGAATGGGCACCCGAAACTGAAGTAATATTCCCTCCGCTCCGACCAGCACATGATCATCAGAAAGGGGCACAGATAATGGAAAGAATACACCCCCCTAGGCTAGTAGGAGGGGCAGAGCGGGGGGGGGGTGTAATTCAGATTTTTTTTTTTTAATTCTGCACTGACTGTCTTTGAAATTGCCCCAGCCCCTGTTCAAATTCAATCCGGGGACAAGACCGGGGACAGACTTGGTCCGGGGACAGTGTCCTCAATCCAGGGACTGTCCCCTGAAACCGGGGATGTCTGGTCACCCTACTTTCAGTGCATTTTCAAGTGCACTTGTAGTTTGTACTTGTAGTGCAAAGTGGTTTTGCCTTTCGTAAATAACCCCCATTGACTCTACAGAAAGGAGGCAATCCAATAGGAAAGGATTATTGTGATATCTCCCGGGTGTGTCCTGTGTACAGCTATGACAATAACTATGAGAATAGAATTTTATGTTCAAGTAATGGGGAGACAACATGCATGCGGACCCCGGCACTCAACCACAGAGATCTTATTAATTGGGTCCTCAAGAAAATGTCAGATAGCTAAACTCTCCAGCATCGATTAAATGCTAAAATGTACATTTTGGGTTGATTTGGCCCTTAAATACATATTTTATGTATGTCTTATGTAAAGCAATGTTTTTTTTCAACATAGCAGTGATCAGTGATCTGCGTTGGCAGAAAAGTTGCGTATTTAGCATATTTTGTGCAGAAAAAAATCATTTTTGGGAGGTGCGAATAAAGTGAAAATTCACCCTAGAGTTACTCTATGACCATTTAACAGCAACATACCACATGTACCATGATAAAAGCATAGCACCATGTTTGACTTCTCTTTGTGCTTCGATTGTCCAGCATTTAGCTTACCAACTGCCAGCCATTTACCAGTGACACCATGGTGCCACTCATTTCCCCTGGGGCAATATTCTATGCCATTGCAGAACCTGACTGGGAAATGCTTTCTCTTTGCGCTGATGCTGTCAAAGACAAAGCTAGTTTGGGGGGTTGTCACCATGAGTTGCATGGTGTCAGTAGTAAACACTTGACAGTTTCCAATGCTGATTGCTGGATAAACAGAAGTCAATCATAGAGCTATGAAATTATCAAGATATCTGTGTTACATGGCTGATGAATATTCACTGAGCAGTTCTAGAAGGAACTTACACTTCAAGGGTCATTAGCATTAGTGAAGTTATCCTTAAATAATTCCCCCCTCTCCAATATTTGCAGCCCACCTGAGATTATGCTTATTATCCTATGACAAGGTTCCGCTTTATGCTGGACATGTGCACCATGACTCTATTCACTCCTGAGAGTAGGTTGTATTCTGTTGTGATTACGGCTTATGGCTACCCATAGAAAAGAATGCTGAAGAGAATACCCTGTAGCACCAGAGAGGAGCCATTGTGGAAAATGGAGGCCAGGTAAGTATAATGTTTCCACTTGGAGGAGATTGCGAATGAAAAGTCCCAAAGTGGATGCTGTACTTTTACTCCAATAGGACCTTGGACAAATGGGGTTAGCAGAGGCCAAGGATGTGTTTGTATATATATATATATATATATATATATATATATATATAAATACACTGTATTACCAAAAGTATTGGGACACCTGCCTTTACAAGCACATGAACTTTAAAGTGGTTGTAAACAAACACTTACAGGTAAGCCTAGATTAAGGCTTACCTGTAGGTGCATGAAATATCTCCTTAACCTACACGGTTAAGGAGATATTTGCATTTAAAACTGGCGCCGCTGACGTCACGCGCATGCGCACTAGTGGGAATGGAGTTAGCCGGCCCGAGCACACATGCGTGTGACGTCATCGCCGCTCCGGGGCCAATCACAGCGCCGGAGCGGCGATACACGGAAGGCAGAGGGGAGCGAGATGGCGGCGGCGACGAAGGTGTCCGAGCACCGCTTCGGGGGCTTCGATCTCAGGTAAGTGATTCATAATGAGTTAGTATGCTATGCATACTAGCTCATTATGTCTTTATTTTGCAGGTTGTATAAAAATAAAAGTCCTGAGGGTTTAATATTGAGTTGGCCCACCCTTTGCAGCTATAACAGCTTCAACTCTTCTGGAAAGGCTGTCCACACGGTTTAGGAGTGTGTCTATGGGAATGTTTGACCATTCTTCCAGAAGGCCATTTCTGAGGTCAGGTACTGATGTTGGAGAGAAGGCCTGGCTCGCCATTGCCGATTTAAATTATCCCAAAGGTGTTCTATTGGGTTGAGGTCATGACTCTGTGCAGGCCAGTTAAGTTCCTCCACCCCAAACTCACTCATTCATGTCTTTATGGACCTTGCTTTGTGCACGGAGCGCAGTCATGTTGGAACAGGAAGGGGTCATCCCCAAACTTTTCTCACAAAGTTGGAAGCATGAAATTGTACAAAATGTCTTGGTATTCTGACGCCTTAAAGAGATTGTAAAGGTTTGTTTTTTATTTTCTAAATAGGTTCCTTTAAGCTAGTGCATTGTTGATTCACTTACCTTTTCCTTCGATTTCCCTTCTAAATGTTTTTTTTCTTTGTCTGAATTTCTCACTTCCTGTTTCTCCTCACTAAACTTCACACCATCATCCGAGTGGTGTGGAGTCACCCAGAACAGCTTACTGTGGAGGAACAGGAAGTGAGAAATTCAGACAGGGAAAACAAAGAAAAAAAACATTTAGAAGGGAAATATAAGGAAAAGGTAAGTGAACCAACAATGTACTAGCTTAAAGGAACCTATTTAGAAAATAAAAAACGAACCTTTACAACCCCTTTAAGAGTTCCCTTCACTGGAACTAAGGGGCCAAGCCCAACCCCTGAAAAACAACCCCACACCATAATCCCCCCTCCACCAAATGATTTGGACCAGTGCACAAATCAAGGTCCATAAAGACATGGATGAGCAAGTTTGGGGTAGAGGAACTTGACTGGCCTGCACAAAGTCCTGACCTCAACCCGATAGAACACTTTTGGGATGAATTAGAGCAGAGACTGTTAGCCAGGCCTTCTTGTCAAACATCAGTGCCTGACCTCACAAATGCGCTTCTGGAAGAATGGTCAAACATTCCCATAGACACACTCCTAAACCTTCTGGACAGCCTTCCCAGAAGAGTTGAAGCTTTTATAGCTGCAAAGGGTGGGCCAACTCAATATTGAACCCTACAGACTAAGACTGGGATGCCAATAAAGGTCATGTGTGTGTAAAGGCAGGTGTGCCAATAATTTTGGTAATATAGTGCTTATATATACACTATACATATATATATATATATATGGAAGCTCAAGTCTACAATGGGTATAGTATTGACAAAGCCCCATAAGAACCACAGAGCCACAATGGCCATAAACGTTTAGACAAAATAAAGGTGTTTTTTTTTTTTTTTTTACATACCCAAAACTTTGTTACGTTCCTTACATAATATCATTCTATAATTCTGCTTTACCCTTATAGCTGTCATCACATTCATGTTGGTTTGATCAGGATATGTGACAAGCATGTGCCAAGGTGACTGATATCTACACAGTGGCGTAGCGTGGGTTGTCAGCGCCCGGGGCAGGGCAAGGGATTTGCGCCCCCTAACCCACGGATTTTTAGCACTCTCTGAGTCCCTTCCACTAGTACAGTAGTACTGACCAACCTGACTCCTACACTGACCTACCTGATCACTATACTAACCTACCTGATTCCTACACTGACCACTAAACTGACCAATCTGATTGCTATACTGACCACTACACTGACCTACCTGATTCCTATACTGACCTGCCCTCCTCCTTCCCCCCAGTCTCCGCACGGTCACAATCCCTGGGATCATCATGGATGGTCTTCAGTGGACATTTACTCACTGCTGTGTCAGTGTCACCGCTGGAGCCTAAGCTGGGACTGCACCGCAACTTCTTTCTCATAGTGAAGTGGAAGAGCTCACATTCTCTGAGACAGCACAGCGCAGAAGAAGAGCTGCAGGTAACCTGCCGCCTGCCACTGCACCCCTCTAAATTTTGCGCCCGGGGCAACCGCCCCCTGCCCCCCACGCTACGCCACTGTATATACATCAGAGGGACGGGCCCTTAGATCGCCCACCAGCAGGCACATTCCGAAGACATTGACACTGAACCACTTGTGTCTATTTTCTAATAAAATAAATTAAAGCCTTGGCATGTATCATAGGAACTGAAGTACATTGTTATGTAGTCTTTGGGTAGTGGCGTCACTCTACAGATGTAAAGCCCACATATTCTTTAAAAGACATTAGCGTGGGCTTATGCTGCTTGTAGGAGGTAAGAGCAGTTTAAGAATAAAAGACACATTATAAAAATGATTTTTGTTTGTGTTAAATTCATTTAATTTCCTTCTGGGATTCTTCAGGCTGTGAAATTTCAAGGTGTGCAGCGCGGATCAAGTTGCAGCTTTGCAGGAAAACTAGCGGAGATTTGAGTCAGCCAATTCTCATCTGGAATGCAAAAAAAACAAGGCATTTTCGACTTTTATTTTATTTTTAATGAGGTGATATTTCTCATAAAAGCTAAAGGAAAAGTCTGAATATAGCAACCGGTTAATAGCTGTCAATTCTTTACTAATAAAGTTACACAAAGAAAGCAACAATTTGACCTGGATGGTGTAGGCAGTGACCTTTCACAGCGTTAACGGGTCTAACTTGTACCATTCTTTGTGCCCCGTATATAATTCATATTTAGGTTGAATAAAACATGTCCATCATGTTCTACCAAAAGATGAAATTGAGTGAATTAAAAACTCAGTATCCTCAGAACCATAAGCCTGCAGTTGATCCAGAAGAAGGTGAAAACACCTACAAATTTGGTCCAATTTGCTGCAACAGGAAAAAATCCTTCCTGATGCCCGAGGACAATGGATATTCCTTGGATCAACATTCTGCACTGTTATTTCTTAAAAATGATAGTAGCCAGTTAGATTTTCTGTATTTAACCCCTAGTCTCCTAGTGAACGCAAATATGCGGCCTCTTGGCACCAAGCGGCCGCATATATCTGTTCAATAGCGACGATAGTGATGTGCCAAGAGCGCACGCCTTTGCGCTCCTGACACAGTTACCGGCGACTAACTGAAAGCTCCTGTTCGCTGTCTGCGATCAGGAGCTTTCTGACAATAAGGCCCGCCTCCCGGAATTCGTAGCCCCCCTGGCGGTATGATTATGTCAGATTTTTGCAACTCAAATCGGTACAATTGTTTTGCATAGAAATTTGGCCTTTTATATTGTAGGCCTGTAATTCTTAGTAATAACTCACTTAAATCTGTCCAAACAAGAGTCTAGTAGACATCCCGGGTATGATAAAGTTTGAAACACAAAATCATAAATTATAATATATTAAATCACTATAAATTAGGGCTGTTACTGATTTAAATTTTCGTGTTCGATTAATCGTTTTTTTTTTTTAAATCGATTAATCGACTAATTTCAATTAATTATAATGCACATACAGATCCAACTACTTTTAGCTGATTTCCTTGCAGGCCGATTCCCAGTGCAGCTACCAACCACTGGAAAAATGGATAGCAGGATACAAAAAACACACAAAGGCAGCGCTCGATGGGAAAAGCATTAAAACTTTTATAGTCTTCAAGTAGGTAACAAAATTAATATTGCACTGGAGATAAAATCGATGTAGCTACATAAACTGTAAAAATGGTGCGAGTAATACCAAACGGTAGCAAAAGCAGTCATAAAAACATGTAGCTAAGTATGATACTGGTATAAAAATGTGTACAACGATACCACTGCTGAATCCAGATGAGGAGGGGTTAACATCAGTCCGTCGGCATGTAGATGTCCCGTGAAGGGAACTACCACAACTCCCAGTGGATGGCTGTAGAATCCCAGGTTGATAGAGGGAAGTGATAGAGGGAAGTGTAACAGCCCTTGCGTGTGGCAGATAGTAAGGTCCCGCCGGCATGCAGATATGAAGGCACAGCAAAGGAGCCCTTCAGATGGACACGGCAAGCCCCGCCGGTGCCCGTGACGTCACCGGATCTCCGACGGAACTCCCTGAAGACCCGGAAGCCGGCGGAGAGGTGAGTACCGATCAAAAGAATTTTGATCGATCAAAAAAATTAATCGATTAATCGAGGAATTAATAGTTAAGTTCCACAGCCCTATTATAAATAATAATAATATAATAATAATAAAATTAATTTTCCAACGATTCACTATCGCTCAATTCTTCAAGTTTTCTAATTCACTATCGCTGTTTTCTAGCTGGTCTAAAAGCACTTTTGACATAAAGGGACGCTTTTTGGTTGCTATGGACAATCTGCAGTTTCCAGGCAGAAAGAACAGTATTTATAATATAAAAGTGCATGCAGGACACTGGACAGACCACTAGGGACAAAAGGGAGGTGAAATGATTTCATACAGTAATGTAATCTGTAAAATTACATTGTACTGTATGTTTTATGTTTTGTGTACTTTTTGAATTTGCCGCCAAGCTCCGCCACCGTGAGTCGCGACGCTCGCAGGGAACGGAACCTGGCACACAGAGCATCGGGCAGAGGACACAGCCCGCACACACAGCGGGGGGACATCGCAGGATCCTGGGGACAAGGTAAGTACACTGCACCAGGATCCTGCAATGCAATCCTGAGTGTGGCTCAGGGTACAGCTAATGGTAATGAAATTTAACCCCGAGCCACACTCGGGAAAACCGCCAGGGAGGTTAAGCCCTTAAAGGCCTGGTAGGTTCCGGCTCTAACAGGTTAAAAAACGCATCTGGCCTTTGTTAAAGCCATCTACTAAGTTGGCTAGAATTAGCTCCAGTGGAATTCTAGTGCGCCTTTTCACAGCTCTTACTGTAAAGAAGCCTTTCTGGTTAAACCTTTTTTTTCTTCCATTAGTAGAGTATAGTAGAGTAGAGTGTCCCCTTATCATTTCCATTAACCTTAAAAGGAACAACTTTACCAAACTTTTCCAAGTTTACTATATATATATATATCAATATATAATTTATGTTTTCGTACTAAGTGATCATATCCCCAGCTCTTCTCTCTTCAGTTCTGCACCATTCTTTTTGTGTACTGGTGGCCAAAACTGAACATATGCAATTTAAATGAGGCCTATGGGAGCAATATTACATCTCTCTCTCAAGTCTATGCTTAGTGTTTTTAGTTTAAAGGCTAAGTTCACCTGTTTTTTTGTTATTTTTTAATTCCAGCTCCCCTATGTATCAATATACCAAAGTAAGAAAGTGGCGGCACTGACCAGCATAAAAATATTAGTTTTATTTCAAATCCAATAAAAATGAGGACACAGCCTGCACACACATCTTATGTGGCTTCAGCAAACGCGTTTCACACACCTGTGCTTAATCATTGCTGACCTGCATTGACAATCCAGGCAAACAAAAGCCTGGAGGGATGCCGTGCAAACATAGTTGATGGACGCAGGGTGTGTGTGCGCTAATAAGGTCAGCTGGTAAACTGCTTTCCTGTGTGTTACTGGTTTTCACGTCCCAAATCTACATACCAGAAAGTCATGGATTTTTCTATGGAACACATCAGGGGCTAAGGTAAGGCCTTGTTCTAACAATCAAAGAAAGTTTTTATTTTTCTGAAACAAAGGTACATTAATGTATATTGGTACATAGAGGAGCTGGAATTTAGAAAACTTAGCCCTTAACACATTGAACACAATAAAATAAACTTATCCAGTAATTTTTTGTTAAAGTAGAACTTAAGGCAAAACTTTTTTTTCTTCAGTTTGGATCAATTAAGGGAGGGTTATAACTTCTGTAATGTTTCTTTATGCCATCTATGTTCTATTGGGGAGATTTCTCTTTGCTTTCTTTTCCTGTCATGTACCTTGTGGCTGAGCCTGACGTGCAGAGGGAGACCTCTTACAGCCCCGGCTTGGGGACCACTGATGTTGTGACAGTGGTCGCGAGAGCACAGTGAGGTATGAGTGCCTGTGTAGTCTTCCGCTGGACGTAGTGATGCGTAGCAGGTGTGTCACCAGAGTTGGCCGGATAGCTGGGACAGTAGATCCTGGGCTGGTAGACAGCAGGCAACGGTAGACAGTGGATGATAACAGGTGCAACAAGACTGGTGACTTGCAGTAGAAGAAGCTCCAGCAGAAGCTAGGCAGGTGCAGGCAGGGCAAATAAACAACTGGATGCAAGGTCAGACAAGCCAGGTCGGCAACAGATGGTCAGATGCAGGCATAGATGGCAGGCAAGGAATTGTCAGGGTACAGGCCGAGGTTGACAACACAAGATCAGGCAGAGCAAAGTCCAGAGACAAGCCAAGGTCAGGGCAGGTAGCCTTCAAGCAAAGTCAGGAGTAAGCCGGGTCAAACACAAAAGGCAGCAGAATTGGATACAGGAACACAAGTACAGCTGCAGATCAGACAGCACTGGACTAGTGAAGTTGCTGCACTTATATAGGCCACTTGGCACCAGCATCAATGGCTAATGTGCATGCGCGTTCGTGTGCGCATGCGCATATGTGTTTGCCTGAGCACAGTAAGATGGGCACAAGCAGGCCCGTGCCTGCCCATTTGTATGTTCCTTGGAGCTTCAGCTGTGCTATGGCCAGAACGTTCCTGACAGTCCCATAGCCAAACCAAACAAACAAATTGCCTTTAGTTATTATTCATACTCCAGCACTTGCATTTTACAACTTTGAATGCTGCTGATCTGTCAATGCTTCTTCCCTGCACTTCTGATCTTCACAGGAAAGAGTAATGCCGCGTACACACGATCAGATTTTCCGTCGGAAAAACATTGGATGGTTTTTCCAACGGAATTCCGCTCAAGCTTGGCTTGCATACACACGGTCACACAAAAGTTCTCAGAACTTTCGAGCGTCAAGAACGCGGTGACATACAACACTACGACGAGCCGAGAAAATTAAGTTCAATGCTTCCGAGCATGCGTCAAATTGTTTCCGAGCATGCGTCGGAATTTTGCATTCAGGATTGCTACAGACGATCGGATTTCCGATAGGAATTTTTTCCGTCTGAAAATTTGAGAACCAGCTCTCAATCTTTTGCTGGCGGAAATTCCGACAGCAAAGGTCCGATGGAGCATACACATGGTTGGAATTTCCGTTCAAAAGCTCACATCGGACTTTTGCTGTCGGAATTTCTGATCATGTATACGGGGCATAAGAGTGGATAGTGCAGTCTGGAGTCAGTCTGTACTTGGAGAAAAGAGGGGAGGAGGAGGGAAGAGCAGGGGACTGACTTGCCATCCTAGGCTACAGTGCTGTGTTTTTCTATTGATGCACTAGGTGTAGAGACACACAGTTCTAGGCCCTGCATGCAAGGGTGGCTCCATGGAATGTTGCAAGAGAATGGAGCCACCTTGAAAAAAGGAAATCTGGGGCAGCCATCATGGCACCAACTTAAACTGGAACATAGACAAGGATTAAAAGATAAAGAAGCTTCATACTCAGTAAGTGATTAAATCAGCTGCTGAAAGTACTTTAAGTAGGAGTAAACTCCCATGCATGAATTGTATCTATAGGTAAACCTATAATAAGGGTTACCTAAAGGTATTGTAAATATCCCCTAAACATGCACCATTTAGGAGATATTTATTGTAGATGCAGCCCGTGACATCACTGCTGCCTGCACTCTGAAGGAACGACATCCCCGTGCCGTTCCTTTAGAGTCCTGTGCTGTAAACGGCGGCTCTGTGGCGTCCTGAGTGACGTCATCGCAGCTCCGGGCCACCCACACAGCCGGAGTCCACGAACCCGAAAGGAAACCTGGGTGAAGAGGAAAGCGCCCTCAGTGGTGACTGCGCGCTGCTGGAGGGCTTCCTTTTATAGGTAAGTTTCACATAATGTGAATGCGATGAATACTAGCACATTATGACATTACCTTGCAGGTAAAAAAAAAACAGCAGTTTACTACCGCTTTAAAAACAGAATTTTAAGTATTAGGGAAAAACTTTTCCTTTAGCTATGGATAGAGTGGAGACCTCTTAGAACACCTGTCAGGTTTTTATTTCTGTCTGTGATCCACCCTCCCTATTTGCCAAATTTACTGTTATCACCGAGAACAAAAGAAAATCCAGATTTTGGGTTGTCACAAGACCAGTAATAGAGGGGAAATCTTCCAAAGGGGGCACTAGTTCTGATGACTCTAATTCCCCCACTTTGGAGGGATTTCCTCTTTCTTCCTGTTTTGCTATGGGACAGGAAGTGAAGGAAAATCTCCCCAATGGGACACAGATGGCAAAAAGATCTACCAGAACCCTCAGATCCTTCTCCATCATTGATACCCCAGATTGTACTCTTTCTTTAATGTATGATGCATGCATGTTTTAAGCCTCCAATTGCATAAATTTACATTTGTCACCATTAAACATCATTTGCCATATAGTTGCCCAATCAAGCAGTACATCTTGTAAATCTGAGACATCTTCTTGTAAAGACTTTATTCTTCTATGTAACTTTGTGTCATCCGCAGACACAGACATGCTACTTTTTTTTAAGGAATAAAGATTTATTGATTTTCCAAAGTAGTTACAGAAAATTGTTCCATCAACCAACACATTGTCAGAAATAGAGCAATGACCCAGTGGCATCAGACAATACATCTGTCACCATTATTGACTTCAAGTGATAAGATAGTGGAAAAGCAGACACACCTTCGAAATTTCAGTGTGGATTCTTACGATGATAATGCACAACCACAAGTGATTTATTGAAGCTGATCTCAGGCAGGTTACAAGAGAAGGTGGTTGTTTTGGGAACATGGTGTCCTTATGCAAATCTATTTGCCCATCCTGTGTGGTGATGGAAAAAAAGGGAAACAAAAGATTAAAAAGGAAGAGAATTCATGAGAGGAAGGGGGAAAGAAGAGACATGAAGGCCAGAGAGGAAGGTAGGCATGGGTGGGGTGACTGGGTCAAGGAGGCATTCAAGTTTTACTGAGAGGTTCAAGTAATAATGGCTTTGAATTTTTTCAATCCCGAGAAGATGATCCAGTAAATCCAGGTGGCAAAGTAGGCAGAATATGGATCAAGGTGTTGTCCATTAGTTCCTCTACTGCGAGCAGTCCTCAAATACTCTGCTTTAGGTTTCTCACCCCCACTGCGCTGACAGAGGGGCACCAGCTCCAGTCTTTGATCAGCTCCCCAGGGATTGTCTGGAGCACAATAAACATCCAGGCTGCCTATTTGCCTTGCTCAACCCACTGTGTTCAAGAACAGAGGTGGTCCATGAGAAAATGTTTGTGGTCCCCAGGGGTTCTGCCTTAAATCAACATTGTTGCGGATATATACCTCCCAATGTTGTCTCCGGTGTTGTTCTCAATGCGAACTAGATGCCTCCTCTGTAGTTCCGGCTCCTGTGATCTCAGAGGGAGGTGCTGGGAGTAGTGCAAAGAGAGGGAAGTGAAGAAGGAGGGGACTTCCAATGGCAGTGCTGATCACAGACTGGGAGGAAGCACAGAGCTCAAGCACATGGCTGGATAAGGAGGTAAAAGCCAATGATGAGTCTGTGTATGGCAGCAATATAATTCAGAGAGTATGTGGGGGAGCAGAGAGCCGGAGCATTGTGTGTATAAGGCAGCAGTGTGATCCAGGGGGAGGGGATCAGAGACCTGGAGCATTGTGTGTATAAGGCATGTAAAATTAATCTTAGTGGTGCACACGATTCAAAATTGTGAGTTTAGTGGTCCATGAGGTCCAAAAGGTTGGCAACCATTGTTCCAGAAGCAGGGGAGGGCTGGGCCATCGGGCAGGGTGGCAATTGCCTCCCAAGCCGCCCTAACTTATGTTC
The DNA here is from genome assembly GCA_029206835.1 of Rana muscosa. Lineage (NCBI taxonomy): Eukaryota > Metazoa > Chordata > Amphibia > Anura > Ranidae > Rana > Rana muscosa. The sequence continues at coordinate 48,747,969 of CM055120.1, forward strand.
AAAATGGCCGTCAGCCGCTGCCCGCTACCATTTCTTTTTTATTCTGGTCTAGGAAGTCGGGCCGGGGGCATGGCCATGGTGGCCGACCACTAGCTGTTGCATTCCGGGAGTTGTAGTCCGCACTCAAGCTTCTGGTGGGTGGAAAACACAGCAGCGCAGAGGAAACTACAACTCCCTGGGACCGGATTCTTGGAAGCAGGCAGAGGCAGGGCGTGCCAGGGAGTCGGGACGCAGGGCTGCAGGGCTGGGCGCTGGCTGCAACTTGACCCCAGGATCAGGAGTGTTAACCCCCCAGAAGACTGTGGCGTGCAAGGACCTACTGAGCTGAGATCGCTGAGGTGAGAGACCCAGACACCCCTAGCTGACCCCCCATATACCCCATGTAACCTGCCCCAGTGATCAGGCTGCATTGATGGGCACTGGAGTTTGCTGCACTGATGGCCACTGGTGAGGCTGCATTGAAAAACCAGGTGGGCCATGGATGGTGAGCTGATTTGGCCGTTCAATGGGCCACTTGACTGGACTTGCCCCCCAGGCCTAAGGCCGCCAGCCCTCCCCTGTCCAGAAGCCTCTGGAAAGCAGAAGAGAGCAATAAAACCTGCAGCCTGTGAGATCCAGTACAGCCAGAAGCAATCAACAACTGCTCCACTAATTAGAGAGGAGCCAAAAAGAACTACATTTGCCTGACAGCCTAGCAACCTAATTAGGAGGGGGCTACAACAATATAGAATACTGTGCTTCTGGGCTTCTCCTCACCTTTTTCTTATTTTCTTAGAAATCACCCAACAGTTAGGAATAACCTTTCACAAGTCTCATCATTTTGCTGAAATTTCAAAAGTGGGTAATGGTCTGCATTCAATATGGAAAGTGAAATTCAGAAAATGGGCTTTAAACGGCTTTGGAGGGTTAGAAGGTCCTATGTGTTTTACTTTTTTAATTCTTTAAATAAAATTGTATTATTTTAAGAAAAATATTTATTTCTGGGGAACACTGCATGCCCCTAAAAAGAAATACATTGAACAGCTGTCAGTGACATGGGTTTGTTTATTAACAAAGCCACTGATCACCAGTGCTGATTACTACATGTTACATGTACAGTGCTGATTACATGTTAGAGAAAAAATGTCACTCCTAATTTGGTATAAACAATACACAAAATAACCTGTACACCAATGCCGCGGCCGTAATATGGGTGGAGAAACTGAATGTGTGGGGCAAACTGAATGTTATCTGTGTAGTTACCAGGGGAGACCCCATGCTTTGCTCATAAAGGTTACTGTGTTCTGACTTAGAGTTCTTAATATATCATTCAAGTAGCATTTTGACCTTTTTTGCATTGCATATAGTATTGCTCTCTGCAGGGCTGTCTTAATGAGAGGGCACACCTGGGCACTGCCCAGGGGGCCTAGCTGCATGGGGGGCCCCTGCACTTTCCCCAAAGCAGCTGGTCCTTGAGCCCATGCTGCCCCAAAATTGGGGGCCCCATGATGGCACTATGAGTAAAGGATACACAGGGGAGGTAGGCTATTATTTCACAGCCAGCAGGGAGGGGCAGGGCCGGAGCCCCAGTGATGCTCTGACCCCGCCCCATGCAGCTTGAATGCTCGGGACTCGAAGGCTGCAGGGTAGGAGCTGGAGTGGGAGCTGCTGAGTCGACAGCACTGAGAGCCCACTTGCGGAAGTAGCATTGTGGATAGTGTCATGGTGAGCCCAGCTGTCCAGCACTGTTTGCATTGAAAGGCTTGGAATGCCCAGAGGGATGCTCCCTCCTCCGCCCCTCCTTCTGCCTGCTTGATTTGTATAGGTGAGTGCAGTGCTGGAGGTGGGCGCAGAGCCAACAGTTTACATGCACTGTATCTCCACTAGAAAAGGGAGTACTACACGCATGGAATAATGGTGCTGGGGGATATCAAGGTTGTATGGGGAAAAACAATGCTGAGGGGGGATCTGGGGTGTATAGGGGGTAGAAATGCTTGGGGTAGCTTTGGTGGCTATAGTACTAGAGGTATCAAGGATGTAGAGAGGCAACAGTGTAGGGGGTATCAGGGATGTAGAGGTGTCACAATACAAGGGGTATCTTATGGTATATGGTTACAGTGCTGGGGGGAATATCTAGGGTGTAGAGGGGACAGAGTGCTGGGTGGGATATCTGGGGTGTAGAGGGGTCAGAATGCTGGGTGGGATATCTGAGGTGTAGAGGGGTCAGAGTGCTGGGGGGATATCTGGGGTGTAGAGGGGTCAGAGTGCTGGGGGGATATCTGGGGTGTAGAGGGGTCAGAGTGCTGGATGTAGAGGGGTCAGAGTGCTGGGGGGATATCTGGGATGTAGAGGGGTCAGAGTGCTGGGGGGTATGTGGGATGTAGAGGGGTGAGAGTGCTGGGGGGATATCTGGGATGTAGAGGGGTCAGAGTCCTGGGGGGATATCTGGGATGTAGAGGGGTCAGAGTGCTGGGGGGATATCTGGGATGTAGAGGGGTCAGAGTGCTGGGGGGATATCTGGGATGTAGAGGAGTCAGAGTGCGGGGGGGATATCTGGGATGTAGAGGGGTCAGAGTGCTGGGGGGATATCTGGGGTGTAGAGGGGTCAGGGTGCTGGATGTAGAGGGGTCAGAGTGCTGGGGGGATATCTGGGATGTAGAGGGGTCAGAGTGCTGGGGGGTATCTGGGATGTAGAGGGGTGAGAGTGCTGGGGGGGATATCTGGGATGTAGAGGGGTCAGAGTCCTGGGGGGATATCTGGGATGTAGAGGGGTCAGAGTGCTGGGGGGATATCTGGGATGTACAGGGGTCAGAGTCCTGGGGGGATATCTGGGATGTAGAGGGGTCAGAGTGCGGGGGGGATATCTGGGATGTAGAGGGGTCAGAGTGCTGGGGGATATCTGGGATGTAGAGGGGTCAGAGTGCTGGGCGGATATCTGGGATGTAGAGGGGTGAGAGTGCTGGGGGGATATCTGGGATGTAGAGGGGTCAGAGTGCTGGGGGGATATCTGGGATGTAGAGGGGTCAGAGTGCTGGGCGGATATCTGGGATGTAGAGGGGTCAGAGTGCTGGGGGGATGTCTGGGATGTAGAGGGGTCAGAGTGCTGGGGGGATATCTGGGGTGTAGAGGGGTCAGAGTGCTGGGGGGATATCTGGGATGTAGAGGGGTCAGAGTGCTGGGGGGATATCTGGGATGTAGAGGGGTCAGAGTGCTGGGGGGATATCTGGGGTGTAGAGGGGTCAGGGTGCTGGATGTAGAGGGGTCAGAGTGCTGGGGGGATATCTGGGATGTAGAGGGGTCAGAGTGCTGGGGGGTATCTGGGACGTAGAGGGATGAGAGTGCTGGGGGGGATATCTGGGATGTAGAGGGGTCAGAGTCCTGGGGGGATATCTGGGATGTAGAGGGGTCAGAGTGCTGGGGGGATATCTGGGATGTACAGGGGTCAGAGTCCTGGGGGGATATCTGGGATGTAGAGGGGTCAGAGTGCGGGGGGGATATCTGGGATGTAGAGGGGTCAGAGTGCTGGGGGATATCTGGGATGTAGAGGGGTCAGAGTGCTGGGCGGATATCTGGGATGTAGAGGGGTGAGAGTGCTGGGGGGATATCTGGGATGTAGAGGGGTCAGAGTGCTGGGGGGATATCTGGGATGTAGAGGGGTCAGAGTGCTGGGCGGATATCTGGGATGTAGAGGGGTCAGAGTGCTGGGGGGATGTCTGGGATGTAGAGGGGTCAGAGTGCGGGGGGGGATATCTGGGATGTAGAGGGGTCAGAGTGCTGGGGGATATCTGGGATGTAGAGGGGTCAGAGTGCTGGGCGGATATCTGGGATGTAGAGGGGTGAGAGTGCTGGGGGGATATCTGGGATGTAGAGGGGTCAGAGTGCTGGGGGGATATCTGGGGTGTAGAGGGGTCAGAGTGCTGGGCGGATATCTGGGATGTAGAGGGGTCAGAGTGCTGGGGGGATGTCTGGGATGTAGAGGGGTCAGAGTGCTGGGGGGATATCTGGGGTGTAGAGGGGTCAGAGTGCTGGGGGGATATCTGGAGTGTAGAGGGGTTTCAAGAATAATCAGTGGAAACAGGATGCACCTGAGCACAATTTTGAGTGTCATGAAAAAGGCTGTGAGAACTTATGTATATGGGATTTTTTTTCTTTCATGTGATATTGTTTGTAGAATTCTGAGGAAAAATAATAAATGTAATCAATTTTGGAATAAGGCTGTAACATAACAAAATGTGGAAAAAGTGAAGCACTGTGAATACTTCCCGGATGCCATGTACACAACTATGAAGCTGTAGGCACAGGAAGTGCACTGCTATTTTTCAGGAAGAATTTTAATTCAAGGTGCTGCTTAGGCACAATAACATCTCTAGCTGTTTTCCATGTTTTCTATATATATTTTTTTTAGTTTAGGTGAACTTTAATAATCACAGTACAGCATTTCCACAGCTCAGCTGCAGTCCGAGAATCATTTATTCTAAATTACACCTTTAAAAAGTAGTATATATATATGTTTCCAGCACATCCTGACCTCACCCCAGGTGCTCAATAGAATGTTTGACCTCAATGCTAAAACCCAAAATGACAGGGAATAATAGCAATCCCATATCAGTGTATAAACCTGTGTGAAAACGAAATCTGTGATTTACAACAAATAAATGGGATTTTCTCACATTGGAATTGTCTTGGTTTGGGGTTGATTTTATTTGTAAACTTTAGACCTTTTTAAACTTATTTATTTTTTTTAGTTTTTTTTTATTGTTTCTATTAAACCTTTACTTTGCAAATATATATTTAGTACAGGGTGCAAAGATGGCCTTAATATGAATGTATTTGGAGCTTGAGCTATTGAGTTTTGTAAACAACAGTTGGTTTTCCACATTTATGGCTACACCTTTTGAGTAGTATTTCAAGGGAACATGAGTAACCACATAAGACGACAGGAAAAACCACATAAGGGAGCTAGAGTAACCCAAAATCATCAAAGCATATTTAAACCCAGTCACTGAGATTTTTTTTTAAAAAGCTTTAACTTGTTAATGTCATTTTGAAAATTATTTTCAATGTTTTTGCATCTTTCATTAAAATACTACCTGGTTACCGGCCATGAAGGTCCTTGTCCAGGCACTTTCTATTATAGAGTGAAAACATTCTGTCCCTGTCTCCTAATTGCTCTAGTGCGTTGGGGCTTTGTCACATGGGCTTCCGATGGAGACTACGACAGGCCAATTCAACAAGCATTAAAGTGATATTAAAGTATTGTTTTTTTTTTTGTTTTGTTTAAAAATAACAAACATGTTATCCTTACCAGCTCTGTGTAATGGTTTTGCACAGAGCAGCCCAGATCCTCTCCTTCTTGGGTCCCCCACCAGCGCTCCTGCCTCCTCCCTCCTACCGAGTGCCCCCACAGCAGGCAGCTTGCTATGGGGGCACTCAAGCTGAGCCGCTGATCTGTGTGTCCATTCAGTCACGGAGCCGCGGTTTGGCCCTGCCCCTCTCTTCTCATTGGCTCACTGACTTTGATTGACAGCAACGGGAGCCAATGGTGCCCTGCTGCTGTCTCAGCCAATAAGGAGGGAGAGTCCCAGACAGCCGAGACTCTCATGCGACATTGCTGGAGAGAGATGGGGCTCAGGTAAGTATTAGGGGGGGCTGCTGCACACAGGAGGCTTTTTATCTTAGAGAGGAACTAAACCCTGATGGGTTTTACTTCCTCTTTTGTTCCCTGCAAAGTAAAAGTATAATGGGATAGTATACATCGCATACCTAATCCATTATGTGCCACTTACCTGCAAACGAAGCCCACGACGTCCCCTATGTTCCCCACTGGTGGCTGCGTCCATCTTCACCCTTCTTTCTTCTGGGGCCATGGACTCCGGCTCTGTGATTGGCCAAAGTCACGTGACGTCACTTCCGAGCTACGACGGTCACGGCACGGGCCCTTAAGGAACGGCACGATCGTGCCCTTTCTTCAGTGCGCATGACGTCGGCGCAAGCGTATATGGTAAATATATCCTAAACCGTGGCTTTAGGAGATAATTCCTGTACCTAAAGGGAAGCCTTAGTATAGGATTACCTCTAGGTAAAAGTGGTGTGTAAGGGTTTACAACCACTTTAATGCATAGAATGCATTAAAATAAAATAAAAACCTTCTGACTTTAGAACTACTTTAAATAGACATGGCCCACTGTTGTCACCATCGAGAAACCTGCCCTGAGAATTGCCATGCAGCCATGGATGGAGTGCACCTAAACATGCATTGGCTGCAATTAGGCTGCAGGGGAATTGCAACACTGAGATACAACAAAGGATCAAAAAAGGTGAAAACAAGAGTTTTAGTTGAAAAAAAAAAACAGCAATTGTTTATATATTTTTTTTTAAAACGAAATGTCATTAAGAGGTTTAAGAGGTTTAGAATGTGTCCTGCATCAAATGACAAAAAAACAAATAGACCTCCACACACCTAAATGCATTTATACTACAAAGTTTAATAGCCTAGTAAAGGCAAATACATGAATAAACACTTATAACAGTACCCCTAAAACCTAAAAGGACCAAAAGCATAAAGTAATAGCTATGTGACCGCACAGCTAGCAGACCTACTCCCTCCCCTGATGCGGTGAGCACCCCCCTACAATGATATTAACCTAAAAAACCACAATAGCCACCCATGGGACCAAAAATTCCCCACAAAAAGAATTCCTAAAGCAGCGCAGTGTGTACCTGAACAGGTTTGAAACACTACCCTGCAACGGAAGGCTAAAGAATGTGTCCTATTGGCCAACATGGGCATAGCACAGGTTCACTTTAAAGCCCTGTACACACGATAGGTTTTACCGATGAAAACAGCCCGATGGACTTTTTTCATCGGACAAACCGATCGTCCCATCGGTCTTTTTTCCATCTGTGTTAAAAAATAGAACATGTTTTAAATTTATCAGATGGGAAAAAAAAACGATAGCAAATTACTATCGTCTGTGGGGAACTCCATCGGATAAAAAACCCACGCATGCTCAGAATCAAGTCGACGCATGCTCAGAAGCATAGAACTTAATTTTTCTTGGCTCGTCGGAGTGTTTTACGTCACGGCGTTTGGGACGATCGGTTTTTGGACTGATGGTGTGTAGGCAAGACTGATGGATGTCAGCTTCATCGGATTTCCGATGGAAAAATCCATCGGTTTAAAATCCATAGGAAATCCGATCGTGTGTACAGGGCTTTAGGCGCTGCCTTTAAACTCAGAAGCCATTTTTGTGCTGTGAGTAACCAAATACAATTAAAACAATGACTACTTTATTACTAAGAGTACTTAGCTGTGTTCCTTGCATATTTAATTATATTGCTCATTACGGTTTAAAAAACAAAAAAAAAACAAATTTCAATAGCCAAGGCAATATTGAAATATGCCTACTTTTTACTTCTTACCATCAAAGTGACGTTTATTATCCATATAAAATCCGAGTGTTTTACAGGAATCCAGGAGAGATAAGAGCGACGTGCTGCGGCGTCTGGAGAGGCAGTGCAGATTACAGTTGACATGCTTTGTTAGGAGACAATTCATAGAATGAAAGTGTAATCTCACCCAGCAAAGCAGACCACAATTTATATGTATAAATAAAATATGCAATGTGCGTCTGCCTTTTCTATTGCTTTTCTGCTTTATGCCCAGATTATCCATAAATCTATTCAATAAAATTGAAACAATATTAATGTCTTTCACTTTCTTGTTCTCTATCTATGGCTTTTTTGATTGAAAATGAAAATACTCACTGTGGGAAGCAGATTGTTATTTGGCACATGTCTTTTATTTTTCTCTTTATTTTTTTTCCCCTTTGCTGAGAAAAAAAGATTGTTGTGAGATATTTGTATAAAATGAAGTGGTTCTCAAAGAGGACCTGTTACTTTCTGTCTAATATAATCGCTGTAAATGTGAGCGACAGGGAAGGAATATACAGTGCCTTGAAAAAGTATTCATACCCCTTGATATTTTCCACATTTTGTCATGTTACAACCAAAAACATAAATGTATCTTTTTTGGGGATTTTATGTAATAAATAGACCAACACAAAGTGGCACATTATTGTGAAGTGGAAGGAAAATGATAAATGGTTTTCAATTTTTTTTTACAAATACAGTGGAACGTTTTTGAAAGACGAGCAACTTTAAAAAAAAAAAAAATCCTGACTCGGTTTGCGAGTGTTGTCTCGCAAAGCGAGCAGGATTCAAGCCTCTGCGGTGTGCAGTACCGCATTTAGCCAGAGGTGCGGGGGCGCCGGTGACACTGGGAACGGTTTAAAGCCGTTCGGAAATGATCAGAATCACTTGGAAATACTCAGTTCCCGAGTGTTTTCAAGCCTTTTCGAGGGTTTCCGAGTTCAGCCGAGCTGTCTCCGAGTATTTCCGAGTCTCTCCAGCGCCCCATTCGGTATTGCATGCAATAAAAGTCAATGCGGAACAAATTATCTTTGTTTCCATTGACTTCTATGGGGAAACTCGCTTTGATATGCGAGTGCTTTTAATTACAAGCATTCTCCTGGAACGGATTATGCTCGTAATCCAAGTTTCCACTGCAAATATGTGAAAAATGTGAAAAATGTGGTGTGCATTTGTATTCAGCCATCCTAAGTCAATACTTTCACTGCGATTACAACTGCAAGTCTTTTTGGGGATGTCTCTACCAGCTTTGCACATCTAGAGAGGGACATTTTTTCCCATTCTTCTTTGCAAAATAGCTCAAGCTCTGTCAGATTGGATGGAGAGCGTCTGTGAACAGCAATTTTTAAAGGGGTTGTAAAGTCTCGTTTGTTTGTTTTTTTTAAATAACAAACATGTCATACTTACCTCCTCTGTGTAGGGGTTTTGCACAGAGTGGCACAGATCCTCCTTTTCTGGGGTTCTGGGGGTTTTCTGGGGTTCTGGGGGTTTTCTGGGGCTCCTGGCTCCTCCACTTCTTGGGTGCCCCAACGGAGAAGGGCTTTCTCTGGGGGCACTCGTGTGGGGGAGCTCCCGTGTCCTGCTGCTGCGTCTATTGACACAGACAGCAGGACTCTGCCCCGCCCCCCAGATCCCGCTCCCGCAGGACTCAGCCCCCGCCCCCAGCTCCCGCCCCTGCTCCCGCTGCTTTCAATCTATCCAATGAGGACCCGAGACATCGTGTGGAGCTGCATACTTTTATTGTTCCATGCTGACCTAAGGTGAGTATGCAAAATATATCATCCCTGGTGTAGTATTCTCCACCTGGATTTTACTCCGGGGCTGTGTAAATCTTGGACCTGGATATACAAAATACAAGTGCTTTGGTAGGTAAGACTATTCCACTATGTATTCTTTTGCCGTATATTGCTATTAGCTTGGAGTTCCAGTATGTTTGTTAGCATTTCGGTTCTGTGTTGGTGTCTTGGTAAAAAAACAAAACTAAGCTGTCCATCAGTTGGTTTTGTATTCCATTACAAATTAATTCCGGTTGGCAATGTTGGTGCCCTCTATGGTAGGGAAGAGGGAGTTTCCGGAGACTGGGTTAGATGAATGCAAGTTAGAAGGCCTGAAACACATAAGCAACAATGAAGCACAGGACAAGTAGACTATGTCAATTAAAATGGCATATTTTCAAGCTTGATATACCTGTATCCCTTTTTTTCCTCCAGCCTCTTGAGCTTGACTGCAACCATTGCGCTATCGTATCCAATTCGGGGCAGATGATTGGACAGAAGGTTGGATCCGAAATCGACCACTCTTCTTGCATTTGGAGAATGAACAATGCTCCCACCAAAGGCTATACAGAAGATGTTGGGAAGAGAACTACAATCAGGGTCGTGTCTCACACCAGCGTCCCTCTCCTGATCAAAGACCCCAATTACTTCTTCAAGGAGACCAATGACACCATTTATGTCATATGGGGTCCTTTCAGGAACATGCGGCAGGATGGGAAGGGGATTGTGTACAACATGCTGCGAAAAGTGGTAGAAAACTACACTGGGGCTAAAGTCTACATAACGACGGAGATGCGCATGAACTCCTGTGACAGTGTCTTCAAACAGGAGACTGGGAGAGATCGGTGAGATGCATGTTTACTATGAAGGTAGCTAAAGTAGATAGTATATTCAAGAGGACCTAAGGCTTCATGCACACTGGACGTTTTTTTTTTTTTTTTACAAATCAGGAGTGCTTTATTGAAAATCAAAACATTACAGGAGAAATAGTCTCATAAATAAAATACAGTGCCATGCATAACAGGTAAGGAATGGGAAGACAATAAGACCCAACCATACAATGTCACAGAAAATATACCACATAGGTCAAGATACAGAACAATGAGCCTCAGCACCAGAGTATGAGACACAGAGGAACACCTTGCTGGACCATTGAGGCAGCCAAGAAGAGAACAACAAGGAGAGATGGGGGGACAGAAAGGATGCAAGTAAAAGGGAGAGAAGGGAGACAAGGGTCAGGGTGAGAGATGGGAATAATTAAAGCATCTTTAAGTGAGGTCCAAGGAGACCACACTTTATCATATTTCCAAGGACAGCCACGACTTATATAAGTAAGTTTTTACATAGACAAGGCAGCATCCACTATTGCTTCCCAGGAGGACACCACGAGGGTGGGGGGGGGGCTGAAGAGGTCTACTTAAGGAGGATTTATTTTTTAGCATAAAATAGTAGAGAGCAATTTGGTATGATGGGAATGCTGATCATCCTCATGTATCCCCAAAAGCACCAACTCCGGGGAAGCTGGAAGTGACAACTGCAATCTAGGGTTAATTAATTCAAAAACATTCAAACAGAATTCCGCAATACTTGGACAGACCCAAAACATATGCAGATAGGACCCTAGGTGGACACGACACTGAGGATACTTCACATCCCGTGTTGGGTACATCTTATGGAGTCTCACAGGGGTATAGTACACCCTATGCAAGAACTTGACTTGGATCAATTTGTCCCTGAATGGGATCACCAGTTTAGGACCCCCCCTCCAAACAATCGTCCCAGCTCTCCCTATCTAGGGAATGGATGTCATCTCTCCACATCTTCCACACTGGTCGTTTTTAATGCTTCTGTAAGGGGTGCCTGGCGTTTTTTTATGTTTTCTGCCTCCAAACGGACCTTAAAGTGATTGTAAAGTCTTGTTTTTTTCTCTCCTAAAATAACAAACATATAATATTTACCTGCTCTGTGTAATGGTTTTGCACAGGGCAGCCCAGATCCTCCTCTTCTCAGATCCCTCTTTGGCTCTTCTGGCCCCTCCCTCCTGTCGAGTGCCCCCAAAGCAAACAGCTCGCTATGGGGGCACCAGAGTCGAGTCACAGCTCCCGGTGTCCATTCAGACATGGAGCCTGGTTCGGCACCACTTCCTCTCTCTCCTGATTGGCTAACTGGGTTTGATTGATGGCAGCGGGAGCCAATGGCATCACTGCTGTGTCTCAACCAATTAGGAGGAGAGTCCCAGATGGCTGAGGCACTCGTGGACATCGCTGGAGAGAGATGGGGCTCAGGTAATTATTAAGGGGTGCTAGGGTGGCTGCTGCACACAGAAGGTTTTTTACCCATTGCGGGTATGGGAACCCAGCATTGTAGCCTTTCGGCTTCACGCCGGGAACCCTACTGCGCATGCGCTAGGCCCCGCTCCTCTCTCCTATTAGCCCGGCGGCCGGGGGAGGAGGTGGAGGGAGCCCCGCGGTGACGTCACAGCGTTCTCTTCTTCACAGAGTCTGGCCGTTGATAGGCTAGATTGGATAGATTGATAGCAGCGCAGCCATTAGCTTGCGCTGCTGTCAATCACATCTAATGACGCGGCGTGCCGGGGGGGGCGGGCCGAGTGAAACAGCCGGCGGCTATAGCCGCCGGCTGTATCACGGGAGCGCGCCCGCAAGCTAACCCCCTTGGGAGAGAGCTTCTCATTGCAGGGAGGAGCCGAGACAGCCGCTGAGGGACCTCAGAAGACGAGGATCGGGGCCACTCTGTGCAAAACGAGCTGCACAGTGGAGGTAAGTATAACATGTTTGTTATTAAAAAAAAAAAAAAAACGAAGCCATACAACCACTTTTAACCCACAAATGCTTTTTTTTTTACCACTACTATTCCTTTATATTGGCTTTTGGAATTTACAAATACAGCAATTTAGAAATTGGATGAAAGGTTTAGCACTGGGAAACATTTTTTAAAAGATAAAAAGTGAATTTCATATACAACTCTATAGATCAGACCAAAATGAGGGACAAATGAGGGGGAAAGAGGGACAGAGGGACATTGTTCCAAATCAGGGACAGTCCCTCGTAATCAGGGACAGTTGGGAGGTATGAATTAATGCCCAAGCGCTTAACATGCCTAAATTTCCATGTGCTTTATGCACACTGGGGCTTTTATAAATGCTTTTCTCCTGGTAGGAAAAAAGCAGCTTAAAAAAATGCACCTAAGTCAACGTTTTTCAAATGCGTTTAGGCACGTCAAATGCTTGGACGTCTATTTATTTAATTTGCCAGAATATTCATTTATTCTTACCATTGAAATGAAAAAACACTCAAGCACTAAACATGCTTGGCGCTTAGATGTGTTTAGACATGTTTGCCCGCGTTTAGGCCACAACACTCCTCTCTTGAACGCACAAGTGATGTTTTTTTTCTGCCTCCAAACTCCTGTAACCGCTTGCACACATAAGCTAACATGGAGGGTCGATTAGAGGCAAAAAAATAAAAAATCAAACGCCTGTAGAAAGGCATTTTTGAGTGTGCATGAGGCCCTACAAGCATCAAGTTTTTTTTTCTGCCAGGAGGAAAGGCGTTTAGGAGAGATGGCCAAACGTCCAGTGTGCATAATAGTGTGCATTAGGCTTAATAGTTTAGAAGTAATCTATTCAACTAGTAATTTGAAGCAAGTTATGGTATTTGATGTTTTTAATACACATTTTTTTTTACTCAGAGCTACATCTTGCTATTAAAATGTTTGACCTGACCTTTACCTGTTGTGTCCATATACCGTAATTAATACAAGACTAATCAGGGAAGGATGTGGTTTTGTTGGATGGGACATTAGAGTGAAAGAGGAAAGATAAGAATGGGTTGACCTAACCTTTGCCCATAATTGGTCAGAATCTTGGGCAAAGGTTAGGTCAACTGTTTTTGATTAACTGTCATAACTTGGTTATTTTTTGCTATTCAGCACTGCGCGCTACTTTAGCTGGTAATTGTGCGGTCGTGCTTCACTGTACCCAAATGAAATTTATATAATTTTTTTCACACAAATAGAGCTTTTGTTTATGGTGATCACCACTGTTTTTTTTTTGCTATATAAACAAAAAAAAGACCAACATTTTTGAAAACCCCTCCGATATTTTCTTATTACTGTTATAATACATATCCGATTAAGAAAAATCTAATTTCTATTTAAGTCACAATTTATTCTACCACATATCTTTGGAAAAAAATGAAATCCCAATAATTGTATATGGATTGGTTTGTGTGAAAGATATAGTGTCTGCAAACTATGGTATATATACTGGAATTTACACAGATGCTATATTGCAGGGATATGCAATTAGCCGACCTCCAGCTGTTGCCCATGAGGCATAGCAAGACTATGACAGCCCCAAGCATGACACCCAGAGGCATGATGGGACTTGTAGTTTTGCAACAGCTGGAGGTCCGCTAATTGCATATCACTGCTATATTGTAATGGCAGTGATCGGAGACTGAGGCCAGGTTCACACTTGTCCGACAAATGCTCCAACATTGGGAGCTCATGTCGCATTACGTGTGAAAATCAATGTTTCCCTATGGGAGCCGTCTTAACTGGTCCGACACATGTCGGTCCGACTTTGAAGGTGCTCCCTGTACTACTTTGGTCCGACTTTGATCCTACTTCAGCCCATTGACTATCATTGAAGTCGGATCAAAGTCGGACTGCAGTCTTGCATGATCCGACTTTGGCATGTGACTTGTGCTCTGGTGATCTTGAGGAGGAACTCCACGCCAAATTTTAAATAAAAAACCGGCATGGGTTCCCCCTCCAAGAGCATTCCAGGCCCTTCAGTCTGGTATGGATTTTAAGCATTACAGTGTGAACCCAGTCTCATGATGTGACTTTCAGGCTGGGTTCACACTGGTCCGACATTGTGAGCTCATGTCGCATGACGTGTGAAATTCAATGTTTCCCTAAGAGACCTGTCTTAACTGGTCCGACACAAGTCGATCCGACTTTGAAAATGCTCCCTGTACTACTTTGGTCCAACTTTGATCCTACTTCAGCCCATTGAATATCATTGAAGTCGGATCAAAGTAGGATCCTTGTCCTAACCATCCGACTTTTGACATCCGACATGATGATTACAGCAGCAGTAAAAGGAATTTTTCTCACACTGGGATTGTTTTGATTGGTCAAAGAACAAGTCAGACTATCACAAAGTCGGATCAAAGTAGTATCCTGTTCATGAAAGTCGGATGGATGTAGGACCAATGTAGGACTGATGTCGCAGAGCAAAGTAGGATGAAAGTTGTATGACTGTCGTGTCGTACAAGTGTGAACCCAGCCTGATAGTGTGACGGGCAATCTGGCGCTAACAGACACTGTCTGGAAGGTCACTAACTGACACTAATGTTGGTAGTGACACTAATAAAATGATCAATCATAATACTGTACACTGACACTGTACTAATGACACTGGCTAGGAAGAGGTTAACATCTAGGGACAATCAAGGGGTTAAAATATAAGTATGTTTTATTTTTTCAGAACCCTACTTACCTAGACCGATGCTGCATCTGTCCCCTGCCGACTCCAACATTGAGAACCGAGCGTCCAAACCCTGCTGATCGCTCAGTTCTCAGCTCTGACTGTCAGTAACCGCTCTCTGCTCTGCCCCCCTCGCCCTCACTCACTGAAGCACTGGGCTGTGGAGGGGGCCGGGGGTGGCCGACTCAGGATCTCAGCAGCATCTGGGCGGATCCCGACTTCATTGTCGGGATCTTACCCCAGCCTGGATCGGCTCTGTGACATCAGCCAGCTTTCTGCTGAAAATGGGTCATAGGAGTGCAGAATGAACTGCACTCCAGTGATCCACAGGATAAGTACAGCCAAATGAGTTTGTGTCCCCGTGCTGCTGCATACCGCCCTATTATCCCTCCGGGACAATGGCAGTCAGGGCTATCTTAATGCATGGGCACTGCCTAGGGGCCCTAGGTGCATGGAGGCCCCATTAAAATCATGCATTACATCATACTTTCCAACTGTCCTGGAGCTGTCCTAGGATGGCCGTGTCCCGGGAAGCATCCCAAAACCTGTACTGTGCCCTCCTAATCCCAGTATTGTACCCTTCTGATCCCCCCATGTACTGTGCCCTTCTGACTCCCCCTGTTCTGTGCCCTTTGTGTTGATTAGTCTTTGGTTTATGGCATGTTTTCTTTTTGTTTAATATCGATTTTATTGAAAGTACTAATAAATATATGTTTCTATCAACTATTTATACTTTAATTCTTGAGAGAAAGTACGTAAATTGGGACAGGCTGGCAGAGACCCCAGTGCATTACTTTGCCCAGGGACCCATGATGCCGTTAAGACGGCCCTGGTGGCAGTACTCCAATCACATGCCCCGCACACCGCACAATGTTCTCAGAGGATCGGACCAGGATCGGACTGGTAGTGTGTCCGCTGTGAGCTGTGTGCCGTCACCTCCTCTTCCCCCCTCTGCTAAACGTAGCCGGCTTCTATCCCTATATGTGGGCCGGATGGAGCGGGGAACTGCAGAGGAACTGGAGAGGACTGGGATCGGCACTGAAAGAGATGCAGGAAGTCTGGGTCTGGCTGGGGGTGGAGAGGGCAGCGGCAGCAGCACAGCGCCGGGCACCGGGCAGCCGATGCCATGATCGGACACAGTACGATGGATGGTCACAGTGTGGAACTCGGACTAATCTATTAGCCCCCCTAAATGTTGCGCCCAGGGCAACCGCCCCAGCTCCACCCAAGCTACGCCACTGGTTGCACTCACATTTAAAAAACTTGCTTCACACTTGTCTCATGTATAAAAGCATAGTACCAGATGCCTTGATCTATGGGAGGATGGACAGAGCCGCTCCGCCATGTGGACGCCTGCAGATTCTAGTCACAGTGCCTGTAGCTGCTCTCCTGGCTTCTAAGCCGCCGGTTAAGATGTACAGCGCACGGGCGGCTCAGGCAATGTCGGCAGAGGTGGAGAGTGTTGACGCCGACATCAGAGTTTAATGAGGAAGGTTTATTGTATTGTACTCAATGTGTTAAAACAAAAATGATGAGGGTTTAAGACTATCTTAACATGTAATGTTTTGACTGGAATCCATTCCCTTCCGTTTTTGTACCTTTGGTATCTCTGTTACATTATTCATTTTGACAATAATGAACAGCCTCCGCTGTCTAAGTCGTGTTTTATTTTTGCATTATCTCTAGATCATTCTCTATTGTACTATTCGAGGGAGCAGGCCTGTAACTCAGTAACGTCAGTACAGTGTTCCCACGTTACCTATGAGCCCCGCAGGAGCCCCTAAAAGAAGCCGGTATGCATTATTTATCGCCTGATCTGCGTTGAAATGCCTTCACTAGTTAGACCTTCGGGCATAATTATGAAAAGCTACTGAACACATCTCACACGATGAAACAATGGGCACAACTCAGAGCGAAGGTGTAAAATGGACAATATAACTTTGTCAGACGTGGTGCAATCTTATCTGCGGTCTCTGCGGTCTGAAAACTTTTTCTTTTCCCCTTTTATGATGATTGGTCCTGGTTCCCTCATAAAGTGTAACTCAACCTGCACTGATAAAAGTCAGCGACTTATTGAAATGTAATTTGTTTGCTCTAAATTGAAGCTTCAACTTTCATTTAAAGAATATTAGATTACTGGCGGAAAAAAATAGTGTTTCTCAGAGAATGAATTGGATCTCGCTACTCCTCCGAATGATGGGGAAAAATTGATTTCTTGTCAGAGCTTTGTGAGGGAGATAGGCAAGTTTACGGCAGCTTAGATGGTCGCAGGAGATGCCATCCAAATCCAAAGGGCGCTGGACAAAATTCCAAGAGGTTGCAATAAACCTTTACAAAGCCATCTGCAGCATTTTAGTAGCAAATAGGTTTGTCTAAAAGTGCAAAGTTCCTTGTATGACCAAGTCATTGATTTATTTATTTTTTGCAATCTACTTACAGAAAATCTGAAATGTCAGGTAAATATGAACAATTATCACTATAGAAATAATATGCCAAATAAAGAAAAAAACAACAACAGATTTATATAGATGTACCATATATACTCGAGTATAAGCCGACCCGAATATAAGCCGAGGTACCTAAATTTAACAAAAAAAAATGGGAAAACGTATTGACTCGCGTATAAGCCTAGGGTGTCCATCTGCATGCCTCACTGTGCCTCACTGTGCCTCACTGTGCCCATGCCTCACTGTGCCCATGCCTCACTGTGCCTCACTGTGCCTCACTGTGTCCATGTGCATGCCTCACTGTGCCCATGCCTCACTGTGTCCATGACTAGACTGACGTTTAACATGGGAGTCTATGGAAGGGGTGCCCAGCTTTGAAAAATGGGTACTCCCCGGTCATAGGTCCCCCAGACAACAAACTTTGCACACTTGTAGAGCAGAAATGGGGCTACATGTGTGCCAAATTCCGGGTCCAGGGGACCTACGACCGGCTGGTACCGGGTCCCCAAATTCACCAGAGAAATTACCGTTTAACATGGGAGTCTATGGAAGGGGTGCCCGAATTTGAAAAATCGGTGCTCCCCGGCCGTAGGTTCCCTGGACAACAAACTTTGCACACTTGTAGAGAAACAAGTGTGCCAAGTTTGGGGTCCAGGGGACCTACGGCCGGCCGGTACCGGGTCCCCAAAATCCAGGAGATCAGGTGCAAAAAGGTGACTCGAGTAAAAGCCGAGGGGGGGGGTCATTTTCAGCACAAAAAAATGTGCTGAAAAGCTTGGCTTATACTCGAGTATATACGGTATATGTAGAAAAATGTAAAATAATGCATTTGGGTGGCAAAAATACAAATGCAATCTATACACTGGGGGGGAGAATCTCTGGGGGAATCTAGGATGGAAAAGGTAGTAGATGATAGGCTCGGCAATGGCATGCAATGCCAAGCTACTGCTAACAAAGAAAACAGAATATTGGCATGCATTAAAAAGGGGATTAACTCCAGAGATAAAACAATAATTCTTCCGCTCTACAAGACTCTGGTCCGGCCGCACCTGGAGTATGCTGTCCAGTTCTGGGCACCAGTCCTCAGGAAGGATGTACTGGAAATGGAGTGAGTACAAAGAAGGGCAACAAAGCTAATAAAGGGTCTGGAGGATATTAGTTATGAGGAAAGGTTGCGAGCACTGAACTTATTCTCTCTGGAGAAGAGACGCTTGAGAGGGGATATGATTTAAATTTACAAATACCGTACTGGTGACCCCACAATGGGGATAAAACTTTTTTGCGGAAGGGAGTTTAACAAGACATGTGGCCACTTATTAAAATTAGAAGAAAAGTGCTCTAACCTTAAACTACGTAGAGGGTTCTTTACTGTAAGAGCAGCAAGGATGTGGAATTCCCTTCCACAGGTGGTGGTCTCAGCGGGGATCATCAATGGTTTCAAGAAACTATTAGATAAGCACCTGAACGACCACAACATACAGGGATATACAATGTAATACTGACATATAATCACACACATAGGTTGGACTTGATGCTCTTTTTTCAACCTAACCAACTATGTAACTATGTAACTATGTACTATGTATTATTTTTACAAAATACTGTTGATTAAAGAATAGTATAATAGAGACACTGACAAAGAGAGAAGTACATATTCTGAGAAAACGTAAATAACCACAAGTGCTTGCAGTGCATCAAACAATACATAAATGAACAATTACAGCAGAGAGATTGTAGGGGGAAGACTCGTATACACCACAACAATGGAGCTAGTCAGCAACATTGTCTACGCCTGTACATGTAGAAGCAGCTTCCAGCCATTTGTCCCATATTTTATGGTACTTGAGGGGACACCCCCACCCCCATGTGTGTATAAAACTTTCTAATATGGTAAAGTAGTATTCACCGCAACTTTCCAATCATTTAAGGTTGGGGGTAATGCCCTCAACCACTTCCGTGCAATCAGCAGTCTAGCTGTAAAGAGGGATTCTTGAAGAAAGATATGAAGGAATTTGTCTGCATCGGGGTCAGGAAATAGGCCTAATAGGCACTTCTTGGGGTACAGTGGGAGATGGGAGCCCATCTGATCATGTAGAAATGTTACCACTTGGGACCAGTAGCCTTGTATAATTGGACAGGACCCTAGCAGGTGGTAGAAGGAGCCATTAGAGTCCCCACACCCAGGACAGAGAGGGTTGTGGTCTGTACGGTACTTGGCCAGGCGAGGGGGGTCAGATAGGATCTATGCAAGATATATAATTGTGTTAGACAGTCTGAAAGCTATGGGGAGACTAATTTACAAGACTCAAGCACATCCTCCCACTCGACATCCACCTCCCAATGGTTTTTCAACTGGTATGCTAGTGTTACAGCAGTAGGAGTAAGTAGGTGAGTTTTTTAGACTCTAATCCCTTTATAAAGTCTAATGCCGCGGTCGGAATTTCCAAGGAAAAAAGTCTGACGGAATTTTTTCATCGGATATTCCGACCGTGTGTATGCCCCATCTGACTGTTAGAAAGAGAACATGTTCTCTTTTTTTCTGACAGAAATTCCGTTTGTCTGTATGGAACTCCGACAGAGAAAACACGCATGCATGCTCGATGCATGTTTGGAAGCATTGAACTTCATTTTTCTCGGCTCGTCGTAGTGTTGTACGTCACCACGTTCTTGACAGTCGGAATTTGGTGTGTCCGTGTGTATGCAAGACAGCTTGAGACGAATTCCGTCTGAAAAATCCATCTGAGTTTATCCCGGCGGAAAAACCGGTCGTGTGTACGAGGCATTACAGGTATAATTGTAGCCAAACTGAACAACCAACGCGTGGCGGAGCTGTAGTTAGTGGAAGAACATGGAATTAGGGAGTCCAAATTCGTTCTTAAAGGGGTTGTAAAGGTTTGTGTTTTTTCACCTTAATGCATCCTATGCATTAAAGTGAAAAAACACCTGGCAATCACCGGTCCCCCAGCCCCCCCGTTTTACATACCTGAGCCCATTCGTCTCCTCGGCACGTCCCCACCGTCCTCCTCTCCATGGAGTCCCGACTTTGATGGGATAGATTGATAGCAGCGCAGCCATTGGCTCCCACTGCTGTCAATCAAATCCAATGACACGGGTGCCGGGGGCGGAGCCGAGTGTATGACTCAGGAGCGTGCCCACAAGGTAACCCCCTCGGGAGAGCGCTTCTCCAAGGGGGTTATCTAATGCGGGGAGGAGCCGCGAGAGCCGCCGAGGGACCCCAGAAGAGGATGTTCGGGGCCACTCTGTGCAAAACGAGCTGCACAGTGGAGGTAAGTATGACATGTTTGTTATTTTAAAAAAAATAAAAAAGGAACCTTTAGTATCACTTTAAGTTGCTGAAAGGTCTTGAAACCATTATGGCAATACACTTGAGAGAGATAAACAATTCCCCTGTACACCCACAACTCATAGGCAGGTATGGACGGGAGTTCATTTAGACAAGGATTGTCCCAAAAGGGGAGAAGTAACATTTACAGGTGGAATTTTAAGCTTATGCCGTGCCAGACCCCATATCCTACAGTGGTGGAACAACAGACCTCCACGACCACTCAGAGTTGGTATGTCTCGAAAAGGAAGTTGGAAAGGGTGCGTGATCTTCAGATTTGTATTATTTTATTACATATCCGAAGGCTGTACTGGAAGTAATGCAAACACTCCTCCCATTGCTTTTGGTGCATTTTGGTGCATTTTTGAGCCATATATCTTTTAAAAAAATGCACTGCAAATGTGGCAAAAGTGTGAAAGTGCCCTTAAGTTACACAGGTATGAGCAACCTTCAACCTATAACCAGGTGTTTCAGTGGGGATCATGCAGCTTAAAGTGGTGTTCCGACCGAAATTACACTTTTTAAATAAAAATACCCCTATAATACACAAGCTTAATGTATTCTAGTAAAGTTAGTCTGTAAACTAAGGTCCGTTTTGTTAGGTTATTACAGCATTTTGAAAGTTTATAAACTAGCATTAGACCGTGGCCATCCTAAGTGTGGGCATCTGAAGCCAGACTGTATTTCTTCCTGGATTTCAGCTTTGCAGATCTCGCACATGCTCAGAGCTGCACAAACAGGGTAATAGGTTTCAGGTCAGGTTTCCATAGCAACGGCAGTGTCAGAGGAAGTTGCAGCCCCTTATGCAAACCTCTCCTGAAATAACCCATTTAATGTTGATAAGCGCGGGGGGGGGGGGGGGGGAGGTGATGCCGATCGCCGAAAATAAATGACAATGACATCGCCCATTAAAAGTTGATAAGCTGCGAGGGGAGGGGGGGTTGGGGGTGCCGCTGATCGGCACTTGACATTGACATCGCCCATTATAAGTTGATAAGTGGGTAAGCTGAGGGGGGGGTGGGGCCGATATTTAAAGTTGATAAGCGGGGGGGAGGTGCCGCCCCTCTGCTAGGTGTTTAGACATGACTGACCAATAAGGAAAACGAGAGGGCATGGCTTAGCACAATCTGTGCTTCTTAAAGTATCAGTAAACAGCGGGGTGTGTAGATCGAACTGCGGCTAGCTCCCGCGGTAAAGCCCCGCGATGCTACGGCCCGACTATTGCCTTCTGGGATTGATGACAAACATCTCCCAGGAGGCATAGCGGACGGGGAATGGCGCGCTCAGGCTTCAGGCCGCGGCCGGAGGAGAAGCATATCAATAATAAAACGGAGTTTTCAAAAAAAAAAATAATTATATGTATGCCAAATGTGTTTAAGGGGACAGAGAAGCAGGGGATGAAGAGGACTTGAAAAAGAGGGTGGCACTCCACTTTAAAGAGTCATGGCAAAACAGAGAACCCATAATATCCAGCGGCTCCTGCGGGAGTAAGCGCTAGATAAGTTAATTAAAAAGTTATGCCCACTTTTGCGTTATTTTGAATACAGCCCTCAAGATTACAAAAATACATTTATCGCCTTGTTTTCACCAATAATAATGCCCCCCAAGCTATAGTTGTTTTTTTTTTTAACAAGAAGTATAGTTGGTCTTTTAGCGACCAGGTCGTCACAAGTTTATTGCACATTGCTTGCTTATTCATGCCTGTATGGCCACCTGAAATTGCAGACCCAGGAAACCTCTTAAGTCTTGTCACTCTATAAATTAATTTAAAGAATATGTAAACCCAACATTTCATATTCCTGATATGTGCCTGCTGTGCCATGTACTTGTATGAAAACGTATCCTGTTCTGTTTATATTGCTTTCTTTATGTGAAATTCCTGGTGCTCCTACCAGCTGCTCTGCTTTCATTAAAAACTGACTACACTGGGCAGGAGAACACAGCATGGTAATTTTTTTAGCTGTGCTGGGAACTCAGTCTGCTCTCCTCCAATGATCAGATTTGTGCCCCCCCTGCGCAGCCTCTCACTGGGAAGATCAGTGTCCTGCTGTTTCTCCTCCCCTAGCACTTATGAGATCGGAGGGAATGTGGTCACGTATAAGAAAGGGGAAAATGTATTTATATTGTGTGTGTGTGTGTGTGTATATATATATATATATATATATATATATATATATACACACACAAATGTTTTGCCTTTCATTTCTGTTTTAAACTGAATCCTCCCCTAGCTCCTATGCAGCTGAGAACAGATATAATATGATCACATACAGTTGTTCTTTTTTTTTAATACGTTTTTATTTGAAAAAGAAGTATAGCGGGGGTTCCAAATTTAGGGACTGCTATACCAAATTTAGGGGTGATTTGAGTGGTAGTTGACTCAAATGTTTTCAATTGCTGGACTCTGTCTTGTTGCTGTTTCACCTGGTGTGCAGTTCCCCTAAGAAGTATGGGTGGCGCTGTCATCTATACTCGGGGTTGAACTACAGGTGATGGGGCAGCGATTTGGTGTCTCCTCTCGGCTGCCGTACAGTGGGTGTGGTGGACCTGCTGTGCATGCCGGGAGGGGGTACAAAAGGGGAGACGCCATAGAGAGGTTGTTTAAAGAGTGGGGGGCGAGTTGCCACCCCGGGGACCTGTACCCGGGGGAAGGTATTGTGTGGAGTCCAGTTTCGAGTGCATGGCCCTCCAGGCCATGGGGCCACGTGTCCCTCAGTCCCAGGCACCTTCAGTCCTGGGACTGCAACTTCAGCCCTGGGCCCAGCACCTTTAGCTGGAGCCCACTTCCGAAGGAAGAATCCCAGGGTGCCGCCTTGCGAGGGGACCCGTTTCTGGAAGAGGAGGCTGGGGGAGGACCGTTCCGAGGGACTGGTGAGAAAATCACAGTGAAGGAAGGGGCCCAGTAACTCTCCGGAGGGATGTCATCCATCCGGATACCAAGGGCCTAACATCTGGACCATCAGGAGGTTTGGGACACCATAGATCCTGTGGAAGAGGATCTCCTAGACGCATCCATTAGGGAACTAAATTGACTGTTCGAGCTACACGCCGGCTGCTAGTGCCATTGGGTGATTATCTGGTTAAACTGTACCCACTCGGGATCAAGTGGCGATGAAGCCAGGAGTGCCTGAATTCCATCTGTCTTCCTAACACCTTTCTCCTTTCATGCATAAGAAAATAAAGCTCTACGTTGGAGTGATACACTGGTGTGGACCTTGGAGTTACTTGGGGCATAGAGACTTTTGTCCTAACATACTAGGGACAGAAACCAACACTGAGGGGCCTGCTGCAAAGACCCGTAAGGAAACTAAGTGTGCCTAACCTCTGCAACCCAGGGGGTACGGGCATGGAAGAGACCACGCGCTCCTTCCTCTCCAGTGAACGAGCCAAAGAGTGGAGAAGGAGGGAGGCGAAGGGCGCTTCAGAAGATACACGACATAGAGAAGTGTTAACAAAACAACGAGTAGGCCTCGTAATGACATAATATTCGGTTACCTGTGTGCACCAGGTGTGTGCAGTAGGCCACATAAGCTAAGACCTATCTGCAGCATTTAAAGAGGCCCAGGGTCGCACAATAGTCACCATCTTGTCAGATACAGGGACATTTCAAAACATACAGGGCAAAGGCACAAGTATCCTCTCTAGAACAGCCCGTATCTCAACATATAAACGGTCGTGGCATATGCTACTGAAGAAACATCACAGGTGCCCGTTTCCTCAGAGTGCATGCGCTGATGATATTATCGGAGCAGTACAGGTCCTTCTCAAAAAATTAGCATATTGTGATAAAGTTCATTATTTTCTGTAATGTACTGATAAACATTAGACTTTCATATATTTTAGATTCATTACACACAACTGAAGTAGTTCAAGCCTTTTCTTGTTTTAATATTGATGATTTTGGCATACAGCTCATGAAAACCCCAAAATCCTATCTCAAAAAATTAGCATAATTCATCCGACCAATAAAAGAAAAGTGTTTTTAATACAAAAAAAGTCAACCTTCAAATAATTCTGTTCAGTTATGCACTCAATACTTGGTCGGGAATCCTTTTGCAGAAATGACTGCTTCAATGCGGCGTGGCATGGAGGCAACCAGCCTGTGGCACTGCTGAGGTGTTATGGAGGCCCAGGATGCTTCGATAGCGGCCTTAAGCTCATCCAGAGTGTTGGGTCTTGCGTCTCTCAACTTTCTCTTCCCAATATCCCACAGATTCTCTATGGGGTTCAGGTCAGGAGAGTTGGCAGGCCAATTGAGCACAGTAATACCATGGTCAGTAAACTATTTACCAGTGGTTTTGGCACTGTGAGCAGGTGCCAGGTCGTGCTGAAAAATGAAATCTTCATCTCCATAAAGCTTTTCAGCAGATGGAAGCATGAAGTGCTCCAAAATCTCCTGATAGCTAGCTGCATTGACCCTGCCCTTGATAAAACACAGTGGACCAAAACCAGCAGCTGACATGGCACCCCAGACCATCACTAACTGTGGGTACTTGACACTGGACTTCAGGCATTTTGGCATTTCCCTCTCCCCAGTCTTCCTCCAGACTCTGGCACCTTGATTTCCGAATGACATGCAAAATTTGCTTTCATCCGAAAAAAGTACTTTGGACCACTGAGCAACAGTCCAGTGCTGCTTCTCTGTAGCCCAGGTCAGGCGCTTCTGCCGCTGTTTCTGGTTCAAAAGTGGCTTGACCTGGGGAATGCGGCACCTGTAGCCCATTTCCTGCACATGCCTGTTCACGGTGGCTCTGGATGTTTCTACTCCAGACTCAGTCCACTGCTTCCGCAGGTCCTCCAAGGTCTGGAATCCGTTCTTCTCCACAATCTTCTTCAGGGTCCGGTCACCTCTTCTCGTTGTGCAGCGTTTTCTGCCACACTTTTTCCTTCCCACAGACTTCCCACTGAGGTGCCTTGATACAGCATTCTGGGAACAGCCTATTCGTTCAGAAATTTCTTTCTGTGTCTTACCCTCTTGCTTGAGGGTGTCAATGATGGCCTTCTAGACAGCAGTCAGGTCGGCAGTCTTACCCATGATTGCGGTTTTGAGTAATGAACCAGGCTGGGAGTTTTTAAAAGCCTCAGGAATCTTTTGCAGGTGTTTAGAGTTAATTAGTTGATTCAGATGATTAGGTTAATAGCTCGTTTAGAGAACCTTTTCATGATATGCTAATTTTTTGAGATAGGAATTTTGGGTTGTCATGAGCTGTATGCCAAAATCATCAATATTAAAACAAGAAAAGGCTTGAACTACTTCAGTTGTGTGTAATGAATCTAAAATATATGAAAGTCTAATGTTTATCAGTACATTACAGAAAATAATGAACTTTATCACAATATGCTAATTTTTTGAGAAGGACCTGTATATCTTTCCATTGGAAAGATATATGTGTTATATAAGAGATAATTCAGCTTTGTATTGGAAGTTACTTAGGCTAGGCGTACCATGCCCATATAAATATAGCCTAGAGAATGTACATCTTTTTATATTGCAATGTATTGCAATACATCTGTTGTGGCCATATTTTGATCTTGATGAAAACAGCCTATACAAAGTGAAGAAGATGAATTATCTCTTAACATACACAGGCCTATCTTTCCAGTAATAGCTGTCCAACTTTCCAGCAATATATAAATCAAAATGCTCCTCCTAACTGCTCTTACCTGTGGTTCTTCTTCTGTTGCTTGCAACTGTATATGCCACTTACTTCAGGTCAGGATTTCCTGTGATGTGATGATGAGTAGGCACTCGGCAGCTCGGCCATTGACTGCACTGAGTGGGCGGCGCCGGCACCGGCCGGATCTACACAACATGTACACAGGCAGGCAGCCAATCACTGAAGAGGAGCGGCGGACACTGCAGCTGGCAACTACAACACCTTCTTGACGATTCCAGGGGGGCAATTGCCCCACCTTGCCCCTACCTGCAGACTGTAGGTATAGGATTGTGCATATAGGATTGCATGTTGTTTTTTTTGTTTTGTTTTTTTGGGTTGAACTTTTTTCAACCTGACTAAATATAATGTAACTATGTAACATACTGTCCATGTATATTGTGTGCAAAACTTTTTAGCTAGAGTTTGCTTCAGGGAAGAAGAACTCTCTGCAAATGCAATGTTTTTATTTGTTTTTAGACAATTGCCTGGAGTTTTAATAAGTAGGAACTACAGCTGATTAAAAAAAAAAAAAAAAACAATACACAGGAAATGCGAAATGCCAAAAACACATAAACAACATCAATAATGTAACCGAAACAATTATTTTTTTCTGGTATAAATCTGCCGTATCCTGCGTAATGTTCAAGTATAATTTCACTAATCATCTTGATACATAGACCACCTTGTGATTTACAACCCTCAGCATAATAAGCACGGCATTAACGAACCAACTGGTCTCGCCTTTCTGTCTCAAGTACCTGGTGATTTCGGATACAAATTAAGATTGTGTACTGAAATGTATTAAATGTTATTAGACGTGTAGATCAAGTTTATTGTCTACAAAATGGAGCCTTTGGGAGGAAATTGCTCGCTTGCAGCGTTTACGAGGCTTGGGTTGTGTATCAAGCGCGTCTCTTTGTACGCTGTGCAATAGATTAATTGCCGTAGGC
The DNA here is from genome assembly GCA_029206835.1 of Rana muscosa. NCBI lineage: Eukaryota > Metazoa > Chordata > Amphibia > Anura > Ranidae > Rana > Rana muscosa. The sequence goes on from CM055120.1 coordinate 48,775,066, forward strand.
TTAAAATCATTCCGCCTGTTTTCTCTCTCTTTTTTTTTTTTTTTAATCCCACCCTCACTAACGCCAGACCACCGTAGGGACCAGGAAATAAGCCATTTCCAGAGAAATTACTTCTCAAGAGTCTTCGAACTTCGAGATCCGAAATTCTATTCTGTTGTTTTTATTTTAATTTTTTTTCAGTTGTTGTTCTTTGTGGCTATAGATAATCAGGTCCCACTCTTGTTCCCTCTCTCTCTCCAATTACATTTTTAATTTCACAGAATTATGTGCTCTGCCTGGCTGACGACTCTTATTTCACAAGGATCTGAAAGGCGACTAGATGAATTGTATTTTTCCTTTGCTCCCTGCGGTGGGCATCTTTTTACCATCTTATTTGCCGAGTTACTGAAGGTCATGTCGCCGGCACAAAGTTACTGTTGAGTGAAAGACAGTATGCTGATTTTTTTTTTTTCTTTTTGGAATGTGTCAAGCAGTTATTAAAAAGAATGGCAGTGCATAATCGCCGACCGCATAATTACCCGAAGTAAAGACAGCTGGGTGACCTGTTTATCAAGGTCTTCTGTAATAGGTAGCTCCAGGGAATGCTAATTAGATCAGGTTACACCAAATAAGAGAAGAGCAATGTAGGAGGACATAGGGGAACGTCCTGGGATTTTTGTTTTTGACCCAGACAAATTGTATTATCATGGCTGAGAACTGTCCTAGAAACATCAACTGCATACATTTTACAGCTTGGCGCTTTGGGACTTCTTCATCCCGCACTTGTTTTATGGATTTCACTACCTTGAAAAGTTTGACTGTTCTCTCTATAGGTTGTATGTGTGATCTTTTTCTTTACCCGCACAGGACAACACAACAAATTCACTTCATAGGTGGCCTCACCAGTGGCACCTTCCCTTGGCTCCTCCACCACGCACTTTGATCAAAAAGAAACATCTGGAACTTTTGTGATGGGGGAGCATAAAACTCACTTTCCTTCCTTCCACATGACAGCACAGGTGCTCTTTGATTGGGTACCCAGGCAGCCAGCACATGGGGTTGGAGCTATAGTCCTCAGCTGAGAGTGGGCTTCTAGCTGTGGGCTTCTAGCTGTGGGCTTTCACGGGGCATTATGTCTTTCGTCCTAACAACTGAACAGGGCAGTAGAGGAGCAAAAGAAAAGTGAGTATGTTCAGCTGGTGGGACCACCATTAAAAGGTAGCTTTCAGGTCTCTAAATAAATAAAATCAGAAGGCCTTGGAATAGAAGAGGTAGTATACTCAGCCATTTCTCCTACTTCTCCTCTGTTCCAGAGCACCGGTCAGTGATGTCACAAGGGGGGGGGGCACCAGGTGGCCCTGCCCCTTACCTATTTAAGAACTGACACCTGGCGGAGCAGGCATTCGGCGGTTAACCTTCCTCGCAGGCGGAGTGTTGTTTTTATTTTGTCTGGCCCAGTGGTGCATCAGGCATCGTGATTGATGATGGATCTACATCGGGGGACATTTTTTTTGTTTTTTTATAAAAGGAATTGTCAAAAACTGCCTCTTGTCATTATTTATTTTTGACCCTTTTTTTGGGTGAATGAGTAGGGGTACAGTGTACCCCTACTCATTCACATGGAGGGGGCAGGATCTGGGGGCCCCCTGCTCGCAGACCCCCACAACCACAGCCCAGGGTTGTCGGGAAGAGGCTCTTGTCCCCATCAACATGGGGACAAGGTGCTTTGGGGTGGTTGCAGAGCCCCCCTGCCCCAAAGCACCCCTCCCATGTTGAGGGCATGTGGCCTGGTATAGTTCAGGAGGGGGGGTGCTCGCTCATCCATCCTCCCTTTGCTAACCTGCTGGGCTGCATGCTCGGATAAGGGTCTGGTATAGATTTTGTGGGGGACCCCATGCGTTTTTTCTTTTCAAATTTTGGCGTGGGGCTCACACCTTCAAAAGCTTCCAAACCCGACATGCTTGTCATATGTGCATTCTGACCTTTGTTTAATGATAAAACAAGAACCCCTCACAATATTATAATGTGATAGGTGGCCACACTGTATTATGGGATGCAGGGGTGCTTGCTTAAAGCGGAGCTCCACCCAATGGGGAAAGCTCCACTTGTTTGCCTCCTCCTAGTTTTGAAAAGTACCCGCTCCCACTTCTGGCTGAGCTCAGCTGGAAGAGTTCACCCCCCGCTGCCGGGTCATTCACAAAGTGCAGCGTGTTTAGCGCATGTGCAATAGGGAACCGGCAGTGAAGCCAATTTCCCTTAGCCGAGATGGTGGTGGCTCGGGTGAAGACACCGCTGGATTCGTGGACAGGTAAGGGTCATAATATTAAAAGTCAGCAGCTACAGTATTTGTATTTTGAAGGAGCCTGGAGCTGTGCGCTTTAAGTATGGTTTAGGGGGATTCCAGGGCATGTCGGAACTTTATGTAGAAAACCCACAGGTATGTACAGGTTTTTACATGATAATGATTCCTCTTGTAAAGCAGACATCCTAGGTAAAAAGCACTACAGAAAACTGCATGTAATGGGCTTACATTTTCTACTTATGTTCTGCTGAATGCCACTTTCCTTCCAATGATTTCTCTTGTTTAAAATTCTCCCTGGTGTGATTGTTAGCTGTTCTTACCGGTACATAAAAGAAAGGATGCAATGGCACCATCTATATTTTTGGGTAGACAAAAGGACCATGTTTATAAAGACACATTTTTCTGGTTGAATCTTAGGTGACAATTAGAGATTCTTGGGTGATAACATTAATAATCAGACCCCTCTATTGGGCCAAAATAAATTTGTGAACGCCTTGCCGTGTCACCTACATAAACTGGACATCCCATTCCAAAACTATGGCCATTAACTTCTTGAGATCCGGGCCATATACAAATGACGGCCTCAAGGTGGATCTACAAATCCGGGAGGCCGTCAACAGACGACCTCGGCTATTCCGGCCACTGGGGGGCGAGCGTGCGCGCCCGGCGCGTCACTGAAATGTCGATGCGTGTGCCTGGCGGCTGCGATGTCTGCCAGTCACCCGTGATCGGCCGGTACACAGACAAGGATGTGGATCTCTGTGTGTAAACACAGAGATCCACGTCCTGTCAGGGAGAGGAGACCGATGCTGTGTCCCTTGTACATAAGGACACAGATCGGTCACCTCCCCCAGTCAGTCCCCTCCCCCACACAGTAGTAATCACTCCCAGGGCACACATTTAACCCCTTCCTTGCCCCCTAGTATTAACCCCTTCCCTGCCAGCGTAATTTTTACAGTAACCAGTGCATTTTTATAGCACTGATCGCTGTAAAAATGACAATGGTCCCAAAATGGTGTCAAAAGTGTCCGACGTGTCCGCCATAATGTCGCAGTCACAATAAATATCGCTGATCACCGCCATTACTAAAAAAAAAAAATTATTAATAAAAATGCTATAAAACTATCCCCTATTTTGTAGACGCTAAAACTTTTGCACAAACCAATCAATAAATGCTTATTGTGATTTTTTTTACCAAAAATATGTAGAAGAATACGTATCGGCCTAAACTGAGGAAAAAAATATAAAAAAAAAAATTGGGATATTTATTATAGCAAAAAGTAAAAAATATAGTTTTTTTCAAAATCGTCGCTCTTTTTTTGTTTATAGCGCAAAAAAAAAAAAAACGCAGAGATGATAAAATACCACCAAAAGAAAGGTCTATTTGTGAGAAAAAAAGGACGTCAATTTTGTTTGGGAGCCACGTCGCACGACCGCGCAATTGTCGTTCAAAGCGTGACAGCGCTGAAAGCTAAAAATTTGCCTGGGCAGGAAGGGGGTTTAAGTGCCCAGTAGGCAAGTGGTTAATATGGAGTTGGCGACCTCTCTGGGTGGTAATGTAACAAAAACTGAAAGTAAAATTCCGGGCTTTACCTAACTAGCATTAAAAACATTCCCTTCCCCTTCCTAACACCTATGTTAACTAAACTACTTACCTATTTTCAGGCTGTTCTGGTCCAGTCGTGATCATGCTCCCCTGTGTTAGCTGGTGCTGCTGCATGGGAGATGAGGGAGCACTGACAACAGATGCACCATATAAGCCTATGGGTGACGTCACAACTCCTAGGATAACAAGCTATTTTCAAGCGCTTTCTCTTCTTCCCTGCAGCTGGCATTGGTAGACACAGGGTAGATCACGTGACCAGACCAGAATGACCTGAACATACACTAGGTAAGAATGGACATTGTATGGTAGCTAGTATAGGTGTAGTTAGTACAAGGTAGTTAGTATAGGAGGGGAGAGAGCTTTTTTTAGGGACTAGTTAGGTAAAGTGGCGAATTCTACTTTAAAGTGGTTGTATACCACCTTAGCTAATTTTTACCTAGATCTCCTTTATCCCCCATGCGTCCGAGCCATCTCCGCCACTTACCGGATACATCGGTAGGGGCGGAGATGATCCGTTCCTATCCCCTGATAGGCAGGAAGTCGAGTGAGGGAATGATGATCCCCACTTGACTCCATACCATTGGATGACGACAGCGATGTCAAACGTCACTTCCGCCCAACGGTCTTAAAGGGTCAATTTTATTTTTTGATTTGTTTTTAAAAGATTTTTTTTATTGCTTTGAAGTGTAAATGTGAGATCTGAGGTCTTTTTGGCCCCAGATCTCACATTAAAGAGGTCCTGTCATGCTTTTTTTTTCATTACAAGGGATGTTTACATTCCTTGTAATAGGAATAAAAGTGAACCAAATTTTTTTTTTAAAGGACAGTGTAAAAATAAAAAATAAGAAGTAAAATAAATAAGGGGAATTTTTTATTTTTTTTGAAAGTGCCCCTTCCCTCCTTGCTCACGCGCAGAAGCAAATGCATACGCAAGTCATGCCCACATATGAAAACGGTGTTCAAACCACACATGTGAGGTATCGCCGTGATCATTAAAGCAAGAGCAATAATTCTAGCACTACACCTCCTCTGTGACTCAAAACTGGTAACCTGCAGAAATTTTTTAACGTAGCCTATGGAGATTTTTAAGTGCCAAAGTTTGACCCCATTCGATGAGCGGGCGCAATTTTAAAGCGTGACACGTTCGGTGTCAATTTACGGCTGCGCAAATACGATGTTTCTTCAAGTATGATTACAGGAACAAGTCTTGTCAGCAGCAGGATTGTGTCCCTGACTTTTATTGCAATAAAGTTGTATCTGGAACTTTTAGCAGTGGTTTGGCACTTCAATTTATATTTTTGTTACATACTATACTTATACTACAAGCCAAGGAGACCGTTAAGATCCTCAGTGGTGTAGATGCTGCCTGTTTGGTAACGAGATCACGTACATCAACATTTAAGCCCTGTACACACGATCGGATTTCCAATGGATTGAAATCCGTTGGATTTTTCCATCGGAATTCCGATGAAGCTGACTTACATCAGTCTTGCCTACACACCATCAGTCAAAAAATTGACCGTCCCAAACGCTGTGACGTAAAACACTCCGACGAGCCGAGAAAAATTAAGTTCAATGCTTCTGAGCATGCGTCGACTTGATTCTGAGCATGCGTGGGTTTTTTCTCCGATGGAATTCCACACAGACGATCGGAATTTGCTATCGTTTTTTTTCCATCGGATAAATTTAAAACGTTCTATTTTTTCTCACCGGAAAAAAGACCGATGGGGCCCGTACACGATCGGTTTGTCCGATGAAAAAAGTCCATCGGACTGTTTTCATCTGTAAAACCGATCATGTCTACAGGGCTTTAGACTTTAAAGCTGTTGTAAACCTTCATTTTTGGTATTGCACAGGGTGCCCCTTACCTCCTCTTCTGAGGTCTCCCGACAGCACTGTGTGCTCCTTCCCTGCGTGTGCTATAAGGCACAAGTGTGGACGCGCTACTTCCCATAGCCCCTTCCCATAGCCCCTTACCATAGCCCCTACCCATAGCCCCTACCCATAGCCCCTTCCCATAGCCCCTTCCCATAGCCCCTTACCCTAGCCCCTTACCATAGCCCCTTACCATAGCCCCTTACCCATAGCCCCTTACCATAGCTCCTTTCTATAGCCCCTTACCATAGCTCCTTCCCATAGCCCCTTACCATAGCTCCTTCCCATAGCAGGCTATGTGTTATAAGGCACTCCTGAGTTGGGCTGTGTGTGTCCTTAGACGGAGAAAGGGTGGATTGGCCCTGCCCCCACTCCCTCCTCCCAAGATTGGATTTACAGGAGCAGGAGCCAATGGCAGCCTGTGAGAGCAGGGAGAGGGGAACGAAGAACTGTAGCCAGGCATATCACTGGATGGATGTAGGGCACAGGAAGGAGGATGGAGGAACAGACGGTGGAATGTTCTTTAACTTAATTAAGAGAATGCATTAAGGTAAACAAAAACCTTTAGAATTTAGAACTACTTTAAAATGGCAATACCAATTAGATAACCTTATGGGTACAGCGCTATTTTTCCTCTTTCCTCAACTACCTCTTGTGGGGGGGGGGGCTGCTATAACACCCTTCATTCTTATGGGAAGGCTTTCCACAACATTTTTGAGTGTGTTTGTGGGAATTTGTGTGTATTACGTTAAAAGAACAATTGCGAAGTCAGGTACTGATGTTGAATGAGAAGACCTGGATCACAATCGGTGTTCCAGTTGGGCTCATTCCACACTAGCCGACTCCAAAGTTGCGCGATTTTCAGAGTCCGACTTTGATACGACTTTGAAGTGACTTTGATAAGACTTTTACACTCTCTGGTATCAAATTTGTGTCAGAGTCGGATCAAAGTAGTGCAGGAAACCTTTTCTAAAGTTGCAGCGATTTTAGTAGTGTCATTTGGAACGGCTCTCATTGAGCAGTCCTCAAACTTTCCACTCGCCTGCTTGCATTTAGCGAGTGGAAATAAGCTGAGGGTGAGTGTGGAGCTGCATTGGAGGGGGGGGGGGGGGAGGGAGCTGCTGGCACCAGTTTAGCTGTACAGCTTCCCTCCTCCCAGCCAGGCAGCTGCCGCTATCATTAGGTTCACAGCATGGGAGGTGCCACAGGTCAGTCCCTTCCATAACATCACAGCACTCCCCCCCCTCCCCACACTTCCTTACCTTATTCACACAAGACGGGAAGCATGGCAGGTCCAGACAAAGGTTGGGACTTCTCTAGTTAAGAAGCAGGTGATTGGTTGCTAGGCAGCGGGAGGTGTCCCAGCAATCAATCACCTACCTTTCACATGAAAAGTCCCACCCTTTGCCTGGACCTGCCGTGCTTCCTGTCTTGTGTGAATAAGGTAAGGCAGTGTGGGGAGGAAGGGGAGGGGAGAGTGTTGCGATGATATGGAAGGGACAGCCTGAATATCGAGGGAGGACTGTGATGGGGGGGTCTGTGGTTAGGGTTCTGTGATTGGGCGGGTGGGAGATCTGTGATGAGGGGATTAGTGATTGGGGGGTGGGGGGTTTGTGATGATGGGGGTCTGCGATTTGGGGGGGATCTTTAATGGGGGTCTGTGATGTGGGACCTGTAAGGCAGGAAAAGAAGATCTTCTGAACTGCAGCACTCCAAAAATAAAAGCCTTTATTTCATAAAATCCAGGACTCCAAAACACACACTGCAAATCACAGCACACTGGTCAAAAAACTGGCTAACGGTTGCTTGGAGGAGGTAAATTGAAGGATATCTACACCTGAGCGGCTCCCTTTCCCCATATGGGATCTGTGATGGAGGGGATCTATGATGAGGGGGTCTGTGATGGGGGAGGATCTGTGATGGGGAGGGGGTCTGATTAGGGGGTCTGTTAAATGGGGGAACTGTGATGTGGAGGGGTCTGTGATGGGGGAATCTGTGATTGGGGGGGCTCTATGATGAGGGTGTTTGTGATGAGGGGGATCTGTGAAGGGAGGGTCTGTGATGAGGAGGGGTCTGTGATGGGGGGGAATCTGTGATGGGTAGGGGTCTGTGATGGGGGGGTCTGTAATGGGGAGAGATATGTGAAGGGGATCTATGATGGGGGGATCTGTGATATGGGGGATCTATGATGGGGGGGATCTGTGATGGGGGATCTATAATGGGGGGGTGTCTGTGATGAGGAGGTTTGTGATGGGGATCAGTGATTAGGGCAGGTGATTGAGGGGTCTGTGATGAGGGGAGTCTGTGATTGGGTGGGATCTGTAAAAGAGAGGGGCCTGTGATGAAGGGAGCTGTGATGGGGGGATCTGTGATGGGGAGGGGTCTGTGATGGGGGATGTGTAATGGGATAGTCTGTGATGGGGAAATCTGTGATGAGGGGGTCTGTGATGTAGGGGACGTGTTTAGGGGCAGGGTTGGGTGGGGCAACTGGTGGCAAGTTACTCTTAAGGCCTGGCCAGTAGCTCAGGACTTGAAATTTTGAGCCCTGTCATAGAGATACATGGCATTTCACATGCCCTGTGTATTTGGGTCTCACAAGTCGGATCCTAAATCACACAAGTTTGAAAGAAGCCTTAATCACAAAAATGTTCAAAAGGGTTAAGGTCAGGACTGTGTACAAGCCACTTGAGTTCCTCCACATAAGACTCATTCACTCAAACCACATCTGTATGGGGCTGTCCTTGTGTGCAGGGGCACACACATGTTGGAACAGAAAACGGCCTTCACCTAACTGTTACCACAAGGTTATAAAAGCATAATTGTCTAAAACAGGGGTGTCAAACTCAATTTCGTCAAGGGCCGCATCAGCAGTGTGGTTGCCCTCAAAGGACCGGTTGTATCTGGGTTGCACTACGTACAGAATGCAGAGTTCAGGATTACGTCAGGATTATGCTATGTACAGAGAGCAGGGTTCAGCAGTACGCTATGTACAGAGTGCAGGGATTGAGGGGTGCGCTTTGTACAGAGTTCGGGGAGTGAGGGGTGCAATACGTGCAGATGGCAGGAATTCAGAGGTGCGCTACATACAGAGGGCAGGGATTCAGGGGTGCGCTACGTACAGAGGGCAGGGATTCAGGGGTGCGCTACGTACAGAGGGCAGGGATTCAGGGGTGTGCTACGTACAGTGGGCAGGAATTCAGGGGTGTGCTACGTACAGAGGATAGGGATTCAGGGGTGCGCTACGTACAGAGAGCAGGGTTCAGGAGTGTGCTATGTACAAAGGGCAGGGATTCAGGGGTGCGCTACGTACAGAGGGCGGGGTTCAGGGGTGCTCTGTGCCTAATGTGCAACATCTCACTTCCATCTCTCCTCCTGGATTCTGACCCCTGCACCATGGGTGTCCGCTGAACTTTTTTCAGGGGGGGGCATCATTTTAAGGTCATCCATGCTCGGTCCCTTTTTGACAATGTCATGAAGGGGAGGGGCTTAGTCATTATGACATAAAGCGCAGGTATGCAAAGGTTTGAGAAACCTGATGCAAAAGCTTAATAGAAGGATCAAGCTGCCATTGTCTGATTAGCAATTTCAATTTTTTTTTAAACCCCCCCCCCCCTCTAGCGGCCAAATAGCGCCACTAAAACGATGGTAAAGCGCCGCTAAAACTAGCGACGCTTTATCGATAACGTGGCCAGCTAGCAGTGAGAAATAGCTCTTGAGGATAATTCCGCTTCACTCCATGTCCATATAAATATAGTGTGTCTCCAGGGGGGGGGGCAATTGACCCCCCTTGCCCTATGGAGCGGATGCCCATGCCCTGCACTCTGCCCCCACCCCCCCACCTCTAAACACATCTTCCTACCAAAGCAAACCTCCCATCTGTACTCTCTCCTACCTGGTGTAAGATGGCATTTACAAGAATGCTTTCATGGCCAGTACTGCTACAGGTCCTTAAAACCCCTCCCTCAAGATACAGCCACTCCATGTAGATTGGAACACACAGACACCGGAGCCGTCAGGTATCTCTGCCAAAGACAGGCTGTCAATATGGGTGCCCCATCGGATAGTGCCCGACATGGACTGCGCATGCGCAATCGGAACCAACGGAAATCTCCGAGGATGAATTCATCTACAGTTCATCAGCTGTAGATGGCGCATGCGCAATCAACACGCCGCTCGCTCCCGATGCACTATCCAATGGGGGACCCTTCTCGTGAGAACACCGGTGTCTGGATCGACAGCGCATGCGCTCAGCTACACACGCAGCCATCAGAATTGGTAACGGAAGTGACGTTTCGTCGCCGCCATCTTGCTACACCTCACACTCTACCATAGTAAAGATAAACTGAGAAAGGTGGTAAGCGGACATCTTGTTACACCCACCGGAGTCTTGCATTTTACACTTTTTTTAACAGTAGACTGAGATGATATAGTGAAATACAGTACCTAAAACTCCGTCTGACTGTTTACACGGAGTTGTAAGTACTGTATTTTACTATATCAACTCAGTTTACTGTTAAAAAAAAAAGTGTAAACTGCAAAACTCCGATGGGTGTAACAAGATGTCCGCTTGCCCCTTCTCAGTGTATCTTTACTGTGGTGGAGTGTAGCAAGATGGCGGCGAGGAAAAGTCACTTCTGTTACCAATTCTGACGGGTCGCATACCTCCCAACTGGCACGGATTGTGCGGGTTTTACCCGCAGAGGCACCTCCTTCCCGCACTCCCGCGAGACTATCATGTTTCCCGTACAGCAGGAAACATGAACAGAAGAAGAGGAGCAGCAGCAGCAGGTAAGAGCCCCCCCCCCCGCGATCGGCGGACTAGTATGGCCCCTCCCGCTCAACAACTTTTTTTTTTTGCACATGTCCTCTTTTTTTTTCCAGCGGCAACCATCACCACCAACCCCCCCCCGCTCAAGCTCAACAACTTTTGTGCAACTCTGGTTGGCAGGGGAGAGGGGACATCGGAATGTCCCGCGATGGGACTTTACAAAGTTGGGAGGTATGGGGTCGCCTAATCTGACGAAACACCAGCGCCGCTGAGGAGACTGAGGAGGAGAGCGGAGGAAGCGTTTACTCCTGTTGCCAAGGAGACCTGTTCGTGACAGCGGAAAACGGCAGGTAAGAACAGGAGGTAGAGGGTGGCGGCCACTGCACGGGCCCCACGACAAGGCCTGCGGGCCTTGTGTTTGCCCCTTGTTTTCTAAAATGTCTTATTGTGTTGTAGCACTAATGCCCCATACACACGATCATTTTTCATGCCATTTTTTAAACCAACGTTTTTCTTATAATTTTTTTTAATGTTTCCTCTCAAGCCTGTCTTGCGTACACACGATCATTAAAAAAAACGCTCGAGCAAAGCGCAGTGACGTACAACACGTACAACGGCACTATAAAGGGGAAGTTCCGTTCAAATGGCGCCACCCTTCATGTTAGTAAAGTTTGTTGAGCAACGATTCGCGCTTTTCAGCCTCGTGCTTTTCAGTCCGTTACAGCGTGACGAATGTGCCATCTCCATTACGAACGCTAGTTTTACCAGAACGAGCGCTCCTGTCTCATACTTGATTCTGAGCATGCGCGTTTTTTTTCAAAAAAAAAAAAAGTGAGCATGTTCGAAATTTTTAATGGCCGTTTTTCACGTCGTTAAAAATGCTCTGGAGCATACACACGATCATTTTTAACCACTTAACGACCGCTCACTGTATATATACGTCGGCAGAATGGCACCGACAGGCACAATCACGTAGAGCATACGTGATTGCCTTTGTATAGTTGGGGGGTCCGATCGGACCCCCCTTCTGTACAGTGAGCGGGTGGCTAAGTGTCCGGGAGCATTCCGGGATGAGGGGGCAGCCATTCGTTTTCTTGCCACCCCCTCGCGATCGCTCCCGGCGAATAGAAATGCCCCCTCTGTCTGTGTCAGACAGAGGGAGCAGGAGGAAGTGATGTCATCTCTGGTGCGGCGCTCACATATACCGAGCGCCGTACAAGAGAAGATATCAGGTCAGTGCACACAACACTACACTGACACCAGGACACATAGGGACATAAATCGCCCCCCCCAGGCCCCCCCAGCCCCCAGTCACAGTGTCACTGATTGCAGTGACCATTTATTTAGTGATCACTGCAATCAGTGACATTTGTGACTGTAAAAGTGTCACCAAAGTTTAGTCTTAGGTCCAGTGTAGCCCCCTAACCCCCCCTAATAAAAGTTTAACCCCCTGATCACCCCCCAGATAACCCTTTCACCGCCTATCACCACTGTCGCTTAGCGATCATTTTTCTGATCGCTGTCTTAGCGTCAGTGATGCCGATCGGCAGCCAGTAATTTTTTTTAGGTTCGCCGCAGGTTTTTATAGCGTCAGGTACCCCAATATATTATCTAATAAAGGTTTAACCCCCTTGATCGCCCCCCAGGTAACCCTTTCACCCCCTATCACCACTGTCACTAAGCAAACGTTTTTCTAAACGCTGTCTTAGTGTCTGTGATGCAGATCGGTAGCCGGTAATTTTTTTTAGGTTCGCCGCAGGTTTTTATAGCATCAGGTACCCCAATATATTATCTAATAAAGGTTTAACCCCCTTGATCGCCCCCCAGGTAACCCTTTCACCCCCTATCACCACTGTCACTAAGCAATTGTTTTTCTAAACGCTGTCTTAGTGTCGGTGATGCAGATAGTAGCCAGTAATTTTATTTAGGTTCGCCGCAGGTTTTTATAGCGTCAGGTACCCCAATATATTATCTAATAAAGGTTTAACCCCCTTGATCGCCCCCCAGGTAACCCTTTCACCCCCTATCACCACTGTCACTAAGCGATCGTTTTTCTAAACGCTGTCTTAGTGTCTGTGATGCAGATCGGTAGCCGGTAATTTTTTTTAGGTTTGCCGCAGGTTTTTATAGCGTCAGGTACCCCAATATATTATCTAATAAAGGTTTAACCCCCTTGATCGCCCCCCAGGTAACCCTTTCACCCCCTATCACCACTGTCGCTAAGCAATTGTTTTTCTAAACGCTGTCTTAGTGTCGGTGATGCAGATCGTAGCCAGTAATTTTTTTTAGGTTCGCCGCATGTTTTTATAGCGTCAGGTACCCCAATATATTATCTAATAAAGGTTTAACCCCCTTGATCGCCCCCCAGGTAACCCTTTCACCCCCATCACCACTGTCGCTAAGCAATCGTTTTTCTAAACGCTGTCTTAGTGTCGGTGATGCAGATCGGTAGCTGGTAATTTTTTTTAGGTTCGCCGCAGGTTTTTATAGCGTCAGGTACCCCCATATATTATCTAATAAAGGTTTTAACCCCCTGATTGCCCCTAGTTAACCCTTTCACCAGTGATCACCATATAAGTGTTACGGGTGACGCTGGTTAGTTAGTTTGCTTTTTATAGTGTCAGGGCACCCGCCGTGTATATAACCCAATAAAGGTTTAACCCCCTGATCGCCCGGCGGGTGATATCAATTAGGTTTTAGCGTCAGAGAGGGTCTGAGTCACACCCCAGGCAGCGTCAGGTTAGTGCCAGTAACGCTAACACCCACGCGTGAAGCATACACCCCCCTTAGTGGTATAGTATCCGAACAGATCAATATCTGATCTGATCTATACTAGCTTCCCCAGCAGTTTAGGGTTCCCAAAAACGCAGTGTTAGCGGGATCAGCCCAGATACCTGCTGGCACCTGCGTTTTGCCCCTCCGTCCAGCCCAGGCCACCCAAGTGCAGTATCGATCGATCACTGTCACTTACAAAACAAAAACACACATAACTGCAGCGTTCGCAGAGACAGGCCTGATCCCTGCGACTCCAGTGCTGTAGGAGGTGATTTCACCACCACAGTTAAAAAAAAAAAGCAAATATGCCGAAGCATTGGGGCAGCAGGGGTGGAGGAGCGATTTTGCTCCTAATGTCGCGTACATACGGTCGAAATTCCGACGGAGGCTTGCCCGTGGAAAAGTCCGACCATGTGTGTGCGGCATAACTTTTTTGCGGGAGGATGCCCCCATGCTTCGGCATATATAAATGGTGCGTGTATGCCCATCATTAGAAGTGGGTGGATGAAGGGCGGTATTCTAATGGTGGGCATACCCACCGATCAATCTCTTTTTTCGTTCAGCCAACTGGCTGCATGAAATAAAAAGATTACAATACATGTCCAACAAGGACCAGCAACGTACTGGTATGTTGCTGGACTTTGAATGTTTATACCAGAATGATGCCTGCGGGTTTAGGTATCATCTTGGTATCATTCTTTTCAGCCTGCGGCCGGCTTTCATGTAAAAGCAATCCTAGCGGCTAATTAGCCTCTGGACTGCTTTTACAAGCAGTGGGAGGGAATGCCCCCCCCCCGGATATAAAAAGCGCCATTGGGAAATTGGGAAAGCATTTTTTCACACCGATCTTGGTGTGGTCAGATGCTTTGAGGGCAGAGGAAAAATCTAGGGTCTAGAAGACCCCAGTTTTTTCAAAAAAAGAGTACCTGTCACTACCTATTGCTATCATAGGGGATATTTACATTCCCTGAGATAACAATAAAAATGATAAAAAAAAAAAATACTTGGAAGGAACAATTTAAAAATAAAATTAAAAAAGCAAAATTAATAATAATAAAAAAAAAGACAAAAAAAAAAGCACCCCTGTCCTGCCCTGCTCTTGCCCAATGGCGAACGCAAGCGTCGGTCTGGCGTCATATGTAAACAGCAATTGCACCATGCATGTGAGGTATCACCGCAAAGGTCAGATCGAGGGCAATCATTTTAGCAGTAGACCTCCTCTGTAAATCTACTGGGGTAACCTGTAAAGGCTTTTAAAGGCTTTTAAAAATGTATGTAGTTTGTCGCCAATGCGCGTTTGTGCGAAATTTTAAAGCATGTCGTGTTTGGTATCTATGTACTCGGCCTAAGATCATCTTTTTTATTTCATCAAACATTTGGGCAATATAGTGTGTTTTAGTGCATTCAAATTAAAAAAAGTGTATTTTTTAACCCAAAAAATGCGTTTGAAAAATTGCTGCGCAAATACTGTGTAGAAAAAAAAAATGCAACACCCACCGTTTTAATCTGTAGGGCCTTTGCTTTAAAAATATATATAATGTTTGGGGGTTCAACATAATTTTCTTGCAAAAAAAAAATGTTTTCATGTAAACAAAAAGTGTCAAAAAGGGTTTTGTCTTCAAGTGGTTAGAAGAGTGGATGTAAGCTTCCTAATGTTGTGTATAAAATGCCAGAACAGTTCAAAACCCCCCCAAATGACCCCATTTTGGAAAGTAGACACCCCAAGCTATATACTGAGAGGCATGTCGAGTCCATGGAATATTTTATATGTTGACACAAGTTGCGGAAAAAACGAAAAATTATTTTTTTTTTTTTGCACAAAGTTGTCACTAAATGATATATTGCTCAAACATGCCATGGGCATATGTGGAATTACACCCCAAAATACATTCTGTTGCTTCTCCTGAGTACGGGGATACCACATGTGTGAGACTTTTTGGGAGCCTAGCCGCGTACGGGACCCCAAAAACCAAGCACCGCCTTCAGGATTTCTAAGGGTGTCAATTTTTGATTTCACTTCTCACTGCCTATCACAGTTTCGGAGGCCATGGAATGCCCAGATAGCACAAAACCCCCCCAAATGACCCCATTTTGGAAAGTAGACACCCCAAGCTATTTGCTGAGAGGTATTGTGAGTATTTTGCAGATCTCGCTTTTTGTCACAAAGTTTTGAAAATTGAAAAAAAAAAAAAAATATATATATATATTTTCTTTCTTCATTTTCAAAAACAAATGAGAGCTGTAAAATACTCGCCATTCCTCTCAGCAAATAGCTTGGGGTGTCTACTTTCCAAAATGGGGTCATTTGGGGGGGTTTTTGCTATTTTGGCATTTTATGGCCTTCGAAACTGTGATAGGTAGTGAGGAGTGAAATCAAAAATTTGTGCCTAGAAATCCTGAAGGCGGTGCTTGGTTTTCGGGGTCCCGTACGCGGCTAGGCTCCTAAAAAGTCCCACACATATGGTATCCCCGTACTCAGGAGAAGCAGAAAAATGTATTTTGGGGTGCAATTCCACATATAACCATGGCATGTGTGAGCAATATATCATTTAGTGACAACTTTTTGTAATTTTTTTATTTTTTTTGTCATTATTCAATCACTTGGGACAAAAAAATATATATTCAATGGGCTCAACAGGCCTCTCAGCAATTTCCTTGGGGTGTCTACTTTCTAAAATGGGGTCATTTGGGGGGGTTTTGTGCTATTTTGGCATTTTATGGCCTTCGAAACTGTGATAGGTAGTGAGGAGTGAAATCAAAAATTTGCGCCCTTAGAAATCCTGAAGGCGGTGCTTGGTTTCCGGGGTCCCGTACGCGGCTAGGCTCCCAAAAAGTCCCACACATGTGGTATCCCCGTACTCAGGAGAAGCAGCAAAATGTATTTTGGGGTGAAATTCCACATATAACCATGGCATGTGTGAGCAATATATCATTTAGTGACAACTTTTTGTAATTTTTTTTTTTTTTAGTCATTATTCAATCACTTGGGACAAAAAAATAAAAAATTCAATGGGCTCAACATGCCTCTCAGCAATTTCCTTGGGGTGTCTACTTTCCAAAATGGGGTCATTTGGGGGGGGTTTGTACTGCCCTGTCATTTTAGCACCTCAAGAAATGAGATAGGCAGTCATAAATTTAAAGCTGTGTAAATTTCAGAAAATGTACCCTAGTTTGTAAACGCTATAACTTTTGCGCAAACCAATAAATATACGCTTATTGACATTTTTTTTACTAAAAACATGTGGCTGAATACATTTTGGCCTAAATGTATGACTAAAATTGAGTTTATTCGATTTTTCTTATAACAAAAAGTAGAAAATATCATTTTTTTTCAAAATTTTCGGTCTTTTTCCGTTTATATCGCAAAAAATTAAAATCGCAGAGGCAATCAAATACCATTAAAAGAAAGCTCTATTTGTGGGAAGAAAAGGACGCAAATTTCGTTTGGGTACAACATTGCATGTCCGCACAATTTACAGTTAAAGCAGCGCAGTGCAAAATTCTGAATTCACCTCTGGTCCTCTAGCTACCAAATGGTCCGGGGCTTAAGTGGTTAATGGCCATTTTTAAAAATGGCATTTTTAACGGCATGAAAAACGATCGTGTGTATGGGGCATTACAGTACCCTTCACTCAACACCTGACACCTGACACCTGAACTCAATATTTGAAGTGTAGCCATTTAGTTGGTGTAATGATCAAGGGTGCACATTTTGGCTATATAGGGCACAGTATGTGTACCGTATATACTCGAGTATAAGCCGACCCAAGTATAAGCCGAGGTACCTAATGTTACCACAAAAACCTGGGAAAACTTACTGACTCGAGTATAAGCCGAGGGTCAACAATGCCCACCCATTGCAACTTCACTAAGCCCATTGCCACCTTACTGTTCCCATCCTCACAAGTTCTCATCCTCACTGTGCCCATCCTCACTGTGCCCATCCTCACTGTGCCCATCCAAATTGTACCTGAAGGCTGCAGCGTCCATCGTTTAAAACTCGCGCTCTCTTCCTGGTCTCTTCCGTGATAGGCGGAACTGTGTCTGCTGAGAATCGCCTATCACGAACGTTCTCTCATCCTCACCCATCCCAGCAGACACTGTGTTCAGTTTCCGCCAATCACGGACGTCTGCTGGGAAATTGAGGATGAGAGAATGTTCGTGATAGGCGATTCTCAGCAGACACAGTTCCGCCTATCACGGAAGGGACCAGGAGGAGACCGCGAGATTTAAACGATGGACGCCGCAGCCTTCAGGTACAATTTACAATATTACATTTTGCTGACTCGAGTATAAGCCGAGGGGGGGGGGGGGGGGGGGGGGACTTTCAGCCCAAAAAAAGGGCTGAAAATCTCGGCTTATACTCGAGTATATACGGTATGTGTGTGTGTGTGTGTGTATGTATATATATATATGACTCACATGGCTTCTCAAAAGCAACAAACTTGTCATCTATTAAGGGTGATGTTTTGGTGGTGAACAGGCCACTTTCTCAAGGACATAATATAACATAGTAATAAATATAATGAACAGCCCTACAGACTTTGTTACTATAATATATATTTATAAATACTGTATATATGTAGAGAGAGACTTTCTGCATAATGTATGGGAATGATAAGTGCATTGGCCTTTTATATTAAAGGTTGGAAACAGCGTTTTGATTCATGCAGTGAATCATTTTTTTAATAACCATTTACTAAAGTGGTTCTAAAGTCTTAAGGTTTTTTTTTTACATTCTATGCATGAAGGTAAAAAACCTTCTCTGTACAGCAGCCCCCCTAATACTTACCTGAGCCCGATCTTCCTCCAGGGGCTCTCTCTCCTCATTAGCTAAGACAGCAGCAGGAGCCATTGGCTCCCACTGCTGTCAATCGCAGCCAGTAAACCAATGAGGAGGGAGAGGAGTGGGGCCGAGCTGCAGCTCTGTGTCTGAATGGAGACGCAGAGCAGCAGCTCGGGAGCGAGCCTGCTTGGGTGCCCTCATAACAAGCTGCTTTCTCTGGGCGGAACTGGGCAGAAGGAAAGGCCCAGGAGCGTCTGCAGGGGACCCAAGAAGAGGGGAATCTGGGCTGCTCTGTGCAAAACCACTACACAGAGCAGGTAAGTATGACATGTTTGTTTTTTTCATGTAAAAAAATCCAAAGCTTTAATATCACTAAAGCCGACCTATCATCTAAACAAGAAAGTATAATGCCGTGTACACACGATCGGTTTTACTGATGAAAACAGTCCGATGGACTTTTCCATAGTTGTGCGCAGCCTGTTGCATTAGGGTGTGCACCTGAAAGCTCAAAAACACGGTACCGATCTCTCACTGTGTTCATTCAGAAAGGGAAGGGGGCGGTAAATGACATTACCCCTTCCCCCACTCATCCTGAAATAAAATCTATGTATGCCCACTGCAGTAGCCAATGGGAGATGTGGGAAGCCAGCCATGCTGTGGGAGGGGACACCGGGCAGCAGGGGGAATCTGCACTGCAGGGAGTGATTAGGGTGTGCCTGGGCACACCTGGCACACCCTGTGCGCACACCTATGGACTTTTCTCATCGGTCAAACCAATCGTGTATGTGCCCCATCGGTCTTTTTTCCATCGGTGAGAAAAAATAGAACATGTTTTAAATTTATCCGATGGAAAAAAAAACGATAGCAAATTCCGATCGTCTGTGTGGAACTCCATCGGATAAAAAACCCAAGCATGCTCAGAATCAAGTCGACGCATGCTCAGAAGCATTGAACTTCATTTTTCTCGGCTTGTCGGAGTGTTTTACGTCACCACATTTGGAACGGTCGGATTTTTGACTGATGGTGTGTAGGCAAGACTGATGGAAGTCAGCTTCATCGGATTTCCGATGGAAAAATCCATCGGGTTAGAATCCATAGGAAATCCGATCGTGTGTACAGGGCTTAACAGTTTAAACCAAATATGCTGTATAATGGTAGTCAATGGTAATGCAGTTGCTCCAGAGCTTAGTAAATGAGGTAAGGCTTCACGTTGCAAAGAGTACCCAATCACGTGCAAGGAAAATAGAAAGAAATGAATTTTTGCCTGTACGTGATTGGATGATAGAAGTCAGCATGTCTTCTGCTCATTTATTAAGCTCTGGAGCAACTACCCCCCAACCCCCCCTAGCACAAATCCCCCCCCATTTCCCCTCCTAGCACAAATGCCCCCCAATCATCCCTACTAGCACAACACCCCCACCCCCTACCGTATCACCTCTTCCACCACAAACTCTCCAATTCCCCCCTTCTAGCACAAATCTTCTTACCCCCTCCCCCCTCCCAACACAGTTCTCCCTAAATCACCACTTTTAACACATCCCCCCCAAATTTCCCCTCCATAACAATTCTTACCCCCTGCCGCCACCCCAAATTCCCCCTCCTAACACAAATCCCCTCCCCCCTAACACAAATCCCCTCCCCCAAGCTCCTTGCAGCACCCCTCCACCTCACATGATACTACAGTGCCCAGGACAGCTACCACTTCTGCCCACCCCCTTGTCCCGGCCCTGTGCAGAGTACCTACAGAGCAAGGGGGTTGTTTCTATCATTTGAGCTCCAGTTGTCTACAACATGGGCTGTGTAGAGTAAACAGTCTGGTGAAGAAGGGAAAGGAGGCTGGCGCTCCACGTGCCGACTACTACAGTCTGGTGAAGAAGGGAAAGCAGGCTGGCGCTGTACGTGCCGACTACTACAGTCCGGTGAAGAAGGGAAAGCAGGCTGGCGCTCCACGTGCCGACTACTACAGTCCGGTGAAGAAGGGAAAGCAGGCTGGCGCTCCACGTGCCGACTACTACAGTCCGGTGAAGAAGGGAAAGCAGGCTGGCGCTCCACGTGCCGACTACTACAGTCCGGTGAAGAAGGGAAAGCAGGCTGGCGCTCCACGTGCCGACTACTACAGTCCGGTGAAGAAGGGAAAGCAGGCTGGCGCTCCACGTGCCGACTACTACAGTCTGGTGAAGAAGGGAAAGCAGGCTGGCGCTCCACGTGCCGACTACTAATGATAAATACTAAAAAGTCATATACAACATTTCATATTTAGCTGATTTATATGAAACAATATATATTTTGTTTTAAATTTAAATTGTAAATTTATTTCTTAATAATAAATAATGAAAATTAATGCAAACAATGTATACAGTAATTGTTTCATTTGTCGAATTAGGAGAGTACGTTTTCTAACGAGACGTCCGATTTAAAGATATAAAAATTGCATTGACTATTTGCATAAATTAATTTATCAAAGCCTTGGATTACCCTCCTACAAACCAGATGACATGTTTTCGAACAACAATTTTCCTATGTTTGACTTGAAAAATAAAGTCATTTGAAAAGCACAACCTTGCTGTGAAAAAAAAAAAGAAGAAACTTCTGTAAAATGTCTGGAGGAGGATGCCTATTTTCTCAGTTGTGTCTGATTTTGCTATTATTCTTTCAGCGACTGTTTCCTGCGCACATCTTTCAATCACTCTAATTACTTCCTTCCACCAAGTCACTCAGTCGTCAGACTATTCCTTTCAGCTGCCGCTTCAGCGTGACGCCGTCTCTTTCTTTTTTCGGTGTGAGGGAGGGGACACTTCAGGGGAAATCAGCAAGCCTCCATCAGCTTGCAATCAGGATTGCAGCATTATTCTCTGGCACTTTGCACTCAATGTCATTAGCTATTAGCTGATTTCTAATACAATACACTAAAAATTCCTTTTTTTTTAAGAGGTGAAAGGCTTTTGGAGATGTTTCAATACTTATGTAGCGGCCTCCTCCCTCCCCTCTTTCTCTCGTCTCGTCTTTCTCTTGTCTAGGGGTATCTTAGAGGGGAGGGAGCGAGGACACCACGCCTAGCTTCCACCACATGTGTCAGTGCGGTATAAGCAACGGTTTTGTATTACCTTCGGTTCAGTGCTGTGCACCTGGATCCTCCCTCCAAGAGTCACCTTGAACAATGTCTGTCAGGAAATGAGCCCCACACCATTAAAGTTCAACACTCCTTTATTCTTCTCGAATGAACACAATCAGTTGAACTCCCTTGGTTAACAGAACAGGAAAGGAGGTGTGGATGCGAATAGGCCCAGACACAATTTGATTCTCCACTTTCCTTCCTGAAAGTGGGTTACAGTCTCCGCATGAGGGGGGATTTCCTTTCAGGCGGTCTCCGACGAGAGGCTCACCTGTCACCGGCAATATGCTGCACCGGGTCTTCAAGTGAAGAGCTCCCCCCGGTCCATTACGCTTCCCGGATTCGGGTACCCACTCCCGGGGTTCCCTAGGATCTCCTTCCCTCGCAGAACTCAGTGTTGGGCACTGAGCTCCAGACCTCCATCCGAGTACCTCTCCCCAGGCTAAAGGTGCCTGGGATGGAACACAACCTCCGATTGTCCTCTAGGCCTAGGCCACCCAGAGGACCGACACGAACCACCGTCCACAAGCTGAAGGTGCCTGGGACTTCGAACCCCGTGACAAAGATGGCCGGCCCCTTTATACCCTCTCCCAGCAAGCACGGCGGGTTCCCCGCCCCACCATACCGCTGCCGAGGGAGGACAAAAAGGAAGCACAACACACAGCAATGATTCAACCCCAGCCCAGGGCGACAGCGCCACCCGCTTGGCTGCAGGGAATTACACATCACCAATGTCTCTGTCAAGTTCAAATTTACACCCGGAAAAGTACATACCCGCTACACTTAAATTTTAAGAAGATTTTCGAAAGACAATGGGATTGATTTACTAAAACCAGAGAGTGCAAAACCTGGTGCAGCTCTGCATAGAAACCAATCAGCTTCCAGGTTTTTTTGTCAAGGCTTTACCACCAAGGCCTCATGCCCACGGACGTTTTTAAAAACGAGCTGTAAAGCTAGGTTGGGCGCCTGGAAAAAGCGTTGTTAAAAACGCGATTTTTACCACGTTTTTCATTAGCGTTTTTGCGCGTTTTTACACGTTAGGTAGCGTTTGCAAAGGACTCTTGGGAAATCTAATGTCCAGACAGGAATTGCAGGTAAGAAACGCCAGAGCTCAAAAACGCCACTGCAGCGTTTTTACGCGTTTTTAATCATTTTTTAGCGATTCGCTTTTTTCAGCTCTAACGCCCGCGCCACGGAACGCCCTGGTCGTAGGTTTTTTTTACAGCTTAAAAACGCCTATGCCATTTGCAGCTCAAAAACGCCTAGGTGGGCATGAAGCCATAGACTAACATGGACAGGCGTTTTTAAGCTGTAAAAAACGCTCAAAAAAGCGACTGTAAAAACGTCCGTGGGCATGAGGCCTTAATGACCGGAAGATTTTTCCCCTTAATGACCAGGCCATTTTTTGCGATACGGCACTGCGACGCTGTACCCAAACAAAATTGACGTCCTTTTTTTCCCACAAATAGAGCTTTCTTTTGGTGGTATTCGATCACCTCTGCGTTTTTTATTTTTTGTGCTATAAACAAAAAAAGAGCGACAATTTAGAAAAAAAAACAATATTTTTTACTTTCTGCTATAATAAATATCCAAAAAATAAATAAATACATTTCTTTATCAGTTTAGGCCAATATGTATTCTTCTACATATTTTTGGTAAAAAAAATCTTAAAAAGTGTATATTGATTGGTTTGCGCAAAAGTTATAGCATCTACAAAATGGGAGATATATTTATGGAATTTTTAATATTATTATTTTTTTTACTAGTAATGGTGATCAGCATTTTTTAGCGGGACTGCGACATTGCGGCGGACAGAACGGACCCTTCTGACATTTTTTGGGACCATTGACATTTATACAGCGATCAGAGCAAAAAATAGCCACTGATTACTGTATAAATGTTCAAGAGGTTAAGTGTTCCCTAGGGAGGTGTTTCTAACTGTGGGGGGGGGGGGGAGTGTACTGACTGGGAGTAGAGAGAGATCACTGTTCCTGATCACTAGAAACAGCATATTTCTCTCTACTCCCCTGTTAGAACTGGGACCTGTCTGTTTACATTGACAGATCCCCGTTCTGGCTCTCTGAGGAGTGATCGCCGGTGGCCAGTGGACATCGTGGCCGCCGGCCACGCGTATAGGCTCCAGGGTCACTCCGTGGGCGGGCCTGACGCCTCTGGTGGCAAATGCGCCCCATAGCCATTAAAGCATCCGCCGTACAGCTACGGCGATTCGAGCAGGGGAGCCAACCTGTCGCCATATAACGACGGCGGCTGGTCGGCAAGTAGTTAAGTGAACAAGCTGAAGTTAGAAGCTAATTGACTACCATGCAGAGTTACACCAGATTTTGCGCTCTCCAGTTTTAGTAAATCAAGCCAATGTAGGGTTAATATACTAAAGGCAAGTAAAAAATGCTTTTGATTAAAAAAAAGAAAAAAAATGACACTGGGAAGAAAAATTACAAAAAACAAAACAAAGAAACGGCCAAATGGAGGAAAAGAGTTGATATGAGCTTACAAAGCAGGAGAACAATGCCCATATTAAAGTATTCAGGTTCCCAGCGCGGGCTACATGGTGCTGAGAAACTAAAGGAAACCGTGAGTAAGGCCTCGTACACACGACCGATTTTCTCGTCGTAAAAACACGTCGTTTTTTTCGACGAGATTCTTGTTAAGCTTGTCGATTTTCTCGTCAAGCTTTCTATGCGTACAAACTGTCATTTTCCAATTTCCTCGTGGTTCTCTGCACTCACGTCCAGCACGTACGACGGCACTATAAAGGGGAAGATCTTTTTTCTTGGCGCCACCCCTTGGGCTGCTTTTGCTGATCTTGTGTTACCGCGTGTGAAGTAAAAGTTTGGGAAGAGACGATTCGCGCTTTTCAGTCTTTGTGCTTTCAGTTCGTTTTAGCGTGACGAATGTGCTATTTCCATTACGAAGGCTTGTTTTACCAGAAGATGCGCTCCCGTCTCATACTTGATTCTGAGCATGCGCGCTTTTTGAAGAGTCGTAAAAGCATACACACGAACCATTTTCTCGTCACAAAACAGGCCGACGAAAAACACGACGAGGAAATCTGGAATCCTGACGAGAAAATAGAGAGCAGGTTCTCTATTTTCTCGTCGAGATTCTCGTCAAGTTTCTCGTCGTAAAACCATACACACGAACGTTTTTCTAGACAAAAAAACTCTCGCGGCACTTTTCTTGACTGTTTTGGACGAGAAAATCGGTCGTGTGTACGAGGCCTGAGACTCCTAAAACTCTCAAAAACTCTGCTAAAGATCCTCCTCGGGACATGAGGTTTTATGCCCAAAAACAGAAAGGTAGAGGCAGACTCAGATTATTCCCTGGAGCTGCCTGATACAGAGCATGGGGTGGCTGATGACACTCAGGATCCAGTTCCAAATACAGAACGGGCAGGTCAGCCACACAGTGACACAGGGGACATGGAGGGAGCCCAAGAACAGCCTACACTGGCAGATATCCTCCAGGCAGTACACAAGTGCACAGCCTCAGTTGACACTCTGAAAGACCAGTTTGGGGGCCTGAAGGAAGCTGTGGCATAGATTTGCAGAAAGTTTGAGAGCTAACCACAGCGGTTGAAAGCAGGGTTAGTGACGTTGAGGATCAACTGCCCCCTCTTTCTAAAGAATCTCAGGCTACGGCACGCTTAGCCAGGGCCACTGAGCAACGTGCTGAGGACATTGAAAACCGCCTGAGGCGCAACATGTCCGTATTGTTGGCTTGCCAGAAAAAGTGGAGGGCAGAGATCCCACTGGAGGGCGCACCAAGTACCTCCCAGGCCTTTACAACCAGGCCACCCTCCTTGTACCATGCTGGCACGCTTGCTCAATTACAGGGACAAGGAAATAATTCTACGCCTTGCAAGGGAAAGGAAGAATGTCCAGTTCAATGGAGCTTAGATCTTATTCTATCCTGACTTCTCAGCAGAGGTGCAAAAGAGCAGAGCACGATTTCCACAGTAAAGCAACGCCTCCAAAAACTGCAGGCCTCGTATGCAATGCTATACCCTGAAAAACTCTGTGTTCCACTTCTTTGAACATGCAGCGGAGGCCTCTGCCTGGCTTGATGCTGATGAGCATGCTTTTCGCCCAGCAAGGAGACCATCGGTGGAAGATGACTGAGAAAATCCCTGAATTTGGATGGTCTGTATACCAACCTGGTTACTACATTGGAGGGACTTTCTTTATTTCACCCTGATCTGTGAGTGTCCATGGAATTTTTCAATTGTTAATACCGTTAAGCAAGCAGGAAATGAGAAATAGTTGTACCACTGATTTTTTCACCTTTATTTCTTGTACTTTATGATTTTTGTTTCTTGGAATAAGCCGTCTGAAAGGCAGATGGAAAGACCTGTTGTCCTCCAACACTTATTCCACTGTTTACTTCTATATATAAGTGCTGTTGAAAAAGTCGGGAGTCTAGGATCTCCCGGACTTCCCCCGAATGCCCTGTTCTGCAGATTTCTTGTACATTGTCCAATTTTTGTTGACAAGAGGGCTTCCCTTATATTCCCCCTTATACCTCATTACCAATACCCCCTGGAATTGAAGGCAGGATGCAGCAGGACGAGGCATGGCATGGGTGCCTGCAGTGGATCTAGATGCAGAATAAGGTCAGAAGACAGTCTGGGCGCTGCTGTATTGCTGGGGACGCTCAGACCAGCCTGCACAGGAAACTTGTACGCAGGTTGGGCACAGGTGTAAGGAGAAGAGTCATAGTCGGGACAAGTCAAGCCAGCGATAATTGGGAAGCAGAAATACCACTTCAGAAGCAAGTGCAAGGCCTAAGTCCAATTGAAAAACAAATAGCAGTGCAGGATCCTCATCAGTAAAATAGTAACAATTTATATAGATTCTTGGCATTCAGCATATAGCCTGGATATGGCTCCGTAAGGCTGTCGATATGTATCAGCAGCGTAGGGGCTTGTGGATTGTGAAGCTGTCAGTGTGGATCGGCATAATGTATATCTTTCCCCACTGGCGCACACAGCCTGAGTTTGACAGATGTCAAATTGTCCTGCTGGTGTTTGGATTTCTGCACTGAGATGCCTGCCTTGTGAAGGCTGGTGGGCAGTGCTGGAAAGGGGGTGGTAGTGCATTTCAGAAGATTCTTCCTCCTTTGTCAAGCATTTTGCACTGAGATGCCTGCCTTGACAAAGAAGAATGAACCCTCTGAAACGTGTTACCGGCCGCTTTCCAGCACCACCCACCACCCTCCACGAGGCAGGCATTTCAGTGCAGAACACTGAACACTGGTGGAATCTTTTGACAGCTGTCAAACTTAGGCTGTGTGAGCCAGTGGGGAGAGATATACACTATATTACCGAAAGTATTGAGACACCTGCCTTTACACCCACATGAACTTTAATGGCATCCCAGTATTAGTCTGTAGGGTTCAATATTGAGTTGGCCCACCCTTTGCAGCTATAACAGCTTCAACTCTTCTGGGAAGGCTGTCCACAAGGTTTAGGAGTGTGTCTATGGGAATGTTTGCCCATTCTTCCAGAAGCGCATTTGTGAGGTCAGGCACTGATGATGGAGAGAAGGCCTGGCTTGCAGTCTCCACTCGAATTCATCCCAAATTTTGGGCTGAGGTCTTGACTCTGTCATCCATGTCATCCATGTCTTTATGGACCTTGCTTTGTGCACTGGTCCAAATCATTTGGTGGATGGGAGGATTATGGTGTGGGGTATTTTTTCAGGGGTTGGGCTTGGCCCCTTTGTTCCAGTGAAGGGAACTCTTAAGGTGTCAGCATAGCAAGACATTTTGGACAATTTTATGCTCCCAACTTTGTGGGAACAATTTGGGGAGGGCCCCCTTTTGCTCCAATATGACTGGACACCAGTGCATAAAGCAATGTCCATAAAGACATGGATGAGCTAGTTTGGGGTGAGGGATATTGACTGGGCAACAAAGCTAATAAAGGGACTAGAGCAGGGGTGTCCAAACTTTTTTCAAAGAGGGCCAGATTTGATGAAGTGAACATGCTTGAGGGCTGACCATTTTGCCCGACATTCTTTAAACCATTAAAATTTGGTCTAAGTGTGTCCGTCCGAGCACTAATACACTGCCCAACAAGAATTCTCTTGCCTTTGTGGCTGTGTGTGGTGAAGAGATGAGCTTGGGCATGTTATTTGGATATACCGTATTTTTCGGCTTAAAACTCGCACCTTAACTTTTAAAAAGGACGTTTCAGGAAGAAATCTTAAATCTTAAATTTGAAATAAAGAACTGTGAAGCAAAATAAGGGTCAGTGCTCATTAATGCAGCATCCACTCCATTGCTATGAATGCAGCGCCCACCGTATTGCCATGAATGCAGTACCCACCGTATTGCCATGAATGCAGTACCCACCGTATTGCCATAAATGCAGCACCCACTCCATTTCCATGAATGCAGCACCCACCATATTGCCATGAATGCAGCACTCACCATATTGCCATGAATGCAGCACCCACCGTATTGCCATGAATGCAGCACCCACCGTATTGCCATGAATGCAGCACCCACTCCATTGCCATGAATGCAGCACCCACTGTATTGCCATGAATGCAGCACCCACTCCATTGCCATGAATGCAGCTCCCACGTATTGCCATGAATGAAACACCCACCGTATTGCCATGAATTCAGCACCCACCGTATTGCCATTAATACAGCACCCACCGTATTGGCATGAATGCAGCACCCACCATATTTGCCATGATGGCAGCACCCACTCCATTGCCATGAATGGCAGCACCCAACGTATTGCCATAAATGCAGCACCCACCGTATTGCCATGAATGCAGCACCCTCCGTATTGCCATGAATGCAGCACCCTCTGTATTGCCATGAATGCAGCACCCTCCGTATTGCCATGAATGCAGCACCCACCGTATTGCCATGAATGCAGCACCCACCATATTGCCATTAATGCAGCACCCGCCATATTGCCATCAATGCAGCACCCACCATATTGCCATTAATGCAGCACCCACAATATTGCCATTAATGCAGCACCCACTCCATTGTCATGAATGCAGCACCCACATTGACATGAATGCAGACTCACCATTGCCGTGCAGCCTCAGTGAAAGGGAATTTAAAAAGACATGCGGCCATTCACTGAAATTGAAAGATAAGCGGTTTAACCTTAAACTGCGTAGAGGGTTCTTTACTGTCAGAGCAGTAAGGATGTGGAATTCTCTTCCACAAGCAGTGATATCAGCAGGGAGCGTCGATGGTTTAAAAAAACTATTAGATGGGCACCTTAACGATCACAACATACAGAGATATAGGATGTACTATTACCGACTATGTAACTATGTAACTGGCCTGCACAGAGTCCTGACCTCAACCCGATAGAACACCTTTGGGATGAATTACCGCGAGCCAGGCCTTCTTGTCCACATCAGCACCTGACCTCACAAATGCGCTTCTGGAAGAATGGTCAAACATTCCCATAGACACACTCCTAAACCTTGTGGACAGCCTTCAAAGAAGAGTTGAATCTGTTATAGCTGCAAAAGTGGGCCAACTCAATATTGAGCCCTACGGACCAAGACTGGGACACCATTAAAGTCCATGTGCGTGTTAAAGCAGGCATCCTAATGCTTTTTATAATATAGTATACACCAAGCCGATCCACCCTGACAGCTTCACGATCCACAAGCCCCCCACAATGCTGTCAGCCCTGCGGTGCCTTATCCAGGTTATAAGCTGAAGGCCAAGAATCTATGATGTAAGTGTGCTATTTTTTTTTATTTTTAATAAATTGTTACTATTTTACTGATGAGGGTCCTGCTCTGCTATTTGTTTGTCATTTGAGCTCCTGTGTTCTTCCCGGATCGTTTGGTGAGATGCAGTACCTCTAGTACATGAAACTGACTGTGAGCCACTGTTTTTTTTGACTAGTTCCAGGAAGGCTGGACCATCTAGGGTACTGAATAGGTTTGTTTATTTTCTCTAAGGTCCAAGTTCAGGCCAAAAGCTCTAGCAGATGGGCAGCAGAGGTACCAAGACAGCAGACAGAAAGCATAATTAGGATACAAGCTAAGGTCAGCGACAGAAGATCTGGATAAAGCGGAGTAGGGAAGCGATCCAGGTCAAACACAGGACAGCAATATGCTTATCAGATCACCGGAGCTGTAACAACACAGCAAATCCCCTCAGCTGAGCTGTGCTTTAAATAGGGCTCTCTGTGGCAAAGCTAGTGCTGGACATGCACTCTCATTTACGTTAATTCACATGCACATAAGCACGCATCTTAGCATGAGCACCAGCATGAGCAGATATGCGCACAACCCTGACCCGATGCAGCGAGCCATGAGCTGTACCCTACAGATCTCCAGTCACGGCCGTGCACTCAGCCTTCCTGACAGGGGGCAGGGATCTTTTTCAGCTGGAACTTGGTGGAACTCAGTTCCACCACCTTTGGCTCAGGCCTTCCGTTCCCTACTCACCACTGTCACTTGTAAACACATGTCCGGCTTCTGTGTTTACAAGTGAGAGCTCGTCTCCCAACAATCTGTTTCCCTGAGCGGCTCCCACTAAGTGCAGGATGGGGAAAAGAGAGATGCAGGTGCCCATGTTGCAGTGCGGATGTCTACACCCCTACTGGATAATCTCCTTGCAAGTGAGAGAGCCAGAGCCACCTACAGTGTGCGAGAGGTACTAAAGCCGGTCGGGTGCTTCAGCCTAATACAGCAACAAAGGTATATGGAAGATGGTGGTGCTCTTAAGGAGGGGAGACGATGGGGGCATTAGAGGCGGGTTGCATATAGAGGTCTGAGCTGAAGGAGAGATAAAAGTGAGATGTGGAAGAAGGCTGAACTCCATACTCTGTATGCAGAGCACCCCTGAACTCTACACTATGTACATAGCGCACTCCCAAACTCTGTACTATGTACCTAATGCACTCCTGGTATTTAATGCCCCTTTAAGATCCTCCCACTGTTAGTAAAATTTGACCACACCCACCATTTGGTACAGTTTGGAGGGTGTGTGTGTGTGTGGGGAGGTTGGGAAGTCGTGGTCGAGTTCCTGCACCTATTTTCTGAGAAAAAAAAGCCCTGACAGGGGATATTAACCATTTTCTACTGTATCCAAAACTAATTATACAATTACCGTATATACTCGAGTATAAGCCGAGTTTTCCAGCACATTTATTTGTGCTGAAAATGCCCCCCCCTCGGCTTATACTCGAGTCACCCTTTTGCGCCTGATCTCCTGGACTTTGGGGACCAGGTACCGGCCAAACTTGGCACACATGTAGCCCCACTCTTCCTCTACAAGTGTGCAAAGTTTGTTGTATGGGGGACCTACGGCCGGGGAGCACCGATTTTTCAAAGCCGGGCACCCCTTCCATAGACTCCCATGTTAAACGTCAGTCTAGTCATGGACACAGTGAGACATGGACACAGTGAGGCATGGACACAGTGAGGCATGGGCACAGTGAGGCATGGACACAGTGAGACATGGACACAGTGAGGCATAGGCACAGTGAGGCATGGACACAGTGAGGCATGGACACAGTGAGACATGGACACAGTGAGGCATGGGCACAGTGAGGCATGGGCACAGTGAGGCATGGACACAGTGAGGCATGGACACAGTGAGGCAAAGTGAGGCACAGTGAGGCATGCAGATGGACACCCTAGGCTTATACTCGAGTCAATACGTTTTCCCAGTTTTTTGTGGTAAAATGAGGTGCCTCGGCTTATATTCAGGTCGGCTTATACTCGAGTATATACGGTATACAAAATTGTTCTGGCTTTAGCTACTTCGATCAGAACTTTATTACCCATAGCTTAAAGTTACAAATTGCCCCAAAAAGCAATGATGTTGATCTTCTTCCCATTGGAGACAATGACATCTTTTCCCAATGTACACATACTGTAGTATTGGATAGGAGACAGTCTAGGGAGAAGATGAGGCTGCCTCCTGGTAAGAAAGGTTGTGGATATCCTACACTATACGGACAAAGTATTGAGGTTATCAGGAGCAGACATTGTCGGCTGTCTTCTGATATGAGCTGACAGGCAAGCTGACATATTCTACACTTGTCCTTGTGTTAGTTGATAGGGGAGTCGGTGCCTCGCTGTGTCACTGCAAGTCTGAGGCTCTTCACAGCTTACAATTCGGCACTTTCCATCATTAACCGGCAGACGTCAGCTGCATATCAATCCTGCCTTCCCTGCTGTCTATTAAAAAAGCACCACAGTGACAATATTTTGGATGATACCTGAAAGTTGCAGCATCTCCTTGGGGAGATAACGAAATGCGTGAGCTGCGTGTAAATGACAGATGCCATCGGCCGCTTTAGCGAGAGCAGTCAGGCTTCCTCCCGTGTCCCTGCATGGAGATACTCTGCATTATTAATGATGTAAGCGACTTCTTCAATAGAGAGTTAAAGCGTGGGGTGTTTTGCTGAAGGGAAGAACGTTAGTTACTATACTTTGTACCACTAGCTGTAATTTTTGTGCTATGCAGTTAAATTTGACTATACCCCAACAGCCAACACTGAAAAAACAATCTCATTTTTTCATTGGAAACTTTTTTAGGTGTCTTCAATGAAGGGTGAAAAAGTAATGCCTTGTTACACACGAGCGGAATTTCTGTCGGAATAAACTCTGACGGGTTTTTCCAACGGAGTTCTGACGGAATTCCGCTCAAGCTTGCATACACACGGTCACACTAAAATCCGACCATCAAGAACGCGGTGACGTAAAACACTACGACGAGCCGAGGAAATTAAGGTCTATGCTTCCGAGCATGTGTCAAATTGTTTCCGAGCATGCGTAGTTTTTAGTCCATCGGAATTGCATCCAGACGAACATGTTCTCTATCTAATTCCGTCTGAATTTCTGACGGAAAAAGTCCGATGGGGCATACACACGGTCGGAATATCCGATTTGAAAAAATTCCGTCTGACTTTTTTCCATTGGAAATTTCCGAGCGTGTGTACGCGGCATAAGGCTCAGTACGTGTGTTGTTTCTGGTTTGGATTGAGTGGGGAAAAGCTGAATTAGAACTATAGGTAAATCATAAAATTGCAGTCCCCCAAAACTAGAAATCCTATTGTCTCCCTTTTAGAAAAAAGCTTGTGCTGCTGTGTAAATACAGTACCAGATAATCCTGCATGTAGGAACTCTGAGGAGTTTCCATTTCCTGTTTTCGGATGAGGACACTCAGCCTGTCCTAGCGAGTTCACTACAGTACTCTCCCCTTTGCAGCCCTTGTGTAGGTGAAACCACAGCAGAGAAAGATCAGGTTTCCTCCCCTTATATATATATATATATACAGTTGTGCTCATAAGTTTACATACCCTGGCAGAATGATTTCTTGGCCATTTTTCAGAGAATATAAATGATAACACAAACACATTTCTGTCTTTCATAGTTAGTGTTTGGCTGAAGCCATTTATTATCAATCAACTGTGTTTACTCTTTTTAAATCATAATCACAACAGAAACTACCCAAATGACCCTGATCAAAAGTATACACACCCCAGTTCCTAATACCGTGTATTGCCCCCTTTAACATCAATGACAGAAGTCTTTTGTGGTATTTGTGGATGAGGCTCTTTATCCTCTCAGATGGTAAAGTTGCCCATTCCTCTTACCAAAAAGCCTCCAGTTCCTGTAAATTCTTGGGCTGTCTTGCATGAACGGCACGTTTGAGATCTCCCCAGAGGGGCTCAATGATATTTAGGTCAGGAGACTAAGATGGCCACTCCAGAACCTTCACTTTATTCTGCTGTAGCCAATGACAGGTCAATTTGGCCTTGTGTTTTGGATCATTGTCATGTTGGAATGTCCACGTACGTCCCATGGGCAGCTTCCTGGCTGATGAAGACAAATGTTCCTCCAGTATTTCTTGATAACATACTGCATTCATCTTTCCATCAATTTTGTCAAAATTTCCTGTTCCTTTGTAGCTCACACATCCCCAAAATATCAACATACCACCTCCGTGTTTCACAGTAGGAATGGTGTACCTTTCATCATAGGCCTTGTTGACTACTCTCCAAATGTAGTGTTTATGGTTGTGGCCAAAAAGCAAAATTTTGGTCTCATCACTCCAAATGGCTTTGTGCCAGAAGGTTTGAGGCTTGTCTCTGTGCTGTTTGGCGTATTATAAGCGGGATACTTTGTGGAATTTGCGTAGTAATGGCTTTCTTCTGGTGACTCGACCATACAGCCCATCTTTCTTCAAGTGCCTCCTTATTGTACATCTTGAAACAGCCACACCACATGTTTTCAGAGAGTCCTGTATTTCACCTGAAGTTATTTGTGGGTTTTTCTTTGCATCCCGAACAATTTTCCTGGCAGTTGTGGCTGAAATTTTAGTTGGTCTACCTGACTGTGGTTTGGTTTCAACAGAACCCCTCATTTTCCACTTCTCGATTAGAGTTTGAATACTGCTGATTGGCATTCTCAATTCCTTGGGTATCTTTTTATATCCCTTTCCTGTTTTATACAGTTCAACTACCTTTTCCCGCAGATCCTTTGACAATTCTTTTGCTTTCCCCATGACTCAGAATCCAGAAACGTCAGTGCAGCACTGGATGAAAGATGCAAGGGTCTGTCAGGGGTCCAGAAACTCATTGACCTTTTAAACACACACACTAATTACAAGAAAACAGATCACAGGTGAGGATGGTTACCTTTAATAGCCATTCAAACCCCTTTGTGTCAACTTGTGTGCATGTTATCAGGCCAAAATCATCAGGGTATGTAAACTTTTGATCAGGGTCATTAGGGTAGTTTCTGTTGTCATTATGATTTAAAAAAGAGTAAACACAGTTGATTGATAATAAATGGCTTCAGCCAAACACTAACCATGAGTGAAATAAATGTTTTTGCGTTATCATTCATATTCTCTGAAAAAGGGCCAAGAAAACATAAATTCTGCCAGGGTAAGGCAAACTTATGAGCACAACTGTGTGTGTATGTGTGTGTGTGTGTGTGTGTGTGTGTGTGTGTGTGTGTGTATATATGTGTATGTGTATATATATATATATATATATATATATATATATATATATATTATAATGGCATCCCAGTCTTAGTCCGTAGAGTTCAATATTGAGTTGGCCCACCCTTTTGAAGGCTGTCCACAAGATTTAGGATTGTGTCTATGGGAATGTATGACCATTCTTCCAGAAGGGCATTTGTGAGGTCAGGCACTGATGTTGGACAAAAAGGCATGGATGAGCGAGTTTGGGGTGGAGGAACTTGACTGGCCTGCACAGAGTCCTGATCTCAACCTAATAGAACACCATTGGGATGAATTAGAGTGGAGACTGCGAGCCAGGCCTTCTTGTCCAACATCAGTGCCTGACCTCACAAATGCTCTTCTGGAAGAATGGTCAAACATTCCCATAGACACTCTCCTAAAGCTTGTGGACAGCCTTCCCAGAAGAGCTGAAGCAGTTATAGCTGAATAGGATCGGTCACCTCAATATTGAACCCTACAGACTAAGACTGGGAGGCCATTAAAGTTCATGTGCGTGTAGAGGTAGGCATCCCAATACTTTTGACTATAAATATATACTGTGTGTGTATGTATATATATATATATATATATATACTTTATTTTTTTTTATATACTGTATATTTATATATTTTTTTGCTTGGAGCTTAACTTTGAACAAGCCCAAGCCAGAACAACCTTTTTTATTTCACTTTGACTTCCACAGAGAATGCCATAGAATGCAGATCTCCAAAGCTGTTGTTAGAAGTAGGTCCTCAGCTAATGTGCAGTTCTCAGAAATCCCTTCCCTCCCTAAAGTGGTTGTAAAGCTTTGTTTAAAAAAAAATAACAAACCTGTTATACTTACCTCCACTGTGCAGCTGGTTTTGCACAGAGTGGCCCCGATCCTGGTCTTTTGGGGTCCCTCGCGGCTGTCTCGGCTCCTCCCCGCAAGAGCTAACCCCCTTCATGGGAAGCTCTCTCCCTAGGGGGTTAACTTGCGGGCGCGCTCCCGTGATTCAGACAGCGGCATAGCCGCCGACTGTATCACTCGGCCCCCGGTGCGGCGCGTCATTAGATGTGATTGACAGCAGGGCGAGCCATTGCCTGCGCTGCTATCAATCTATCCAATCTAGCCAATCAACGGCCAGACTCCGTGGAGAAGAGGACGTCGGGGGCGAGCACAGCAGGTGAACGGGCTCAGGTAAGTAAAACGGGGGAGGGGGGCTGGGGGGGCCGTCATTGCCAGGTGTTTTTTCACCTTAATGCATAGGATGCATTAAGGTGAAAAAACATGAACCTTTACAACCCCTTTAAGAGGTTATCAATGCTTAGGAGCCATAGTCCTTGATAGTGATCAAGAACAAGGAAAAATAGAACCAGGCTACTGCTAAATCCAATAAACAATGTTTATTGGATTTAGCAATAGTGTGGCTCTATTTTTCTTAGTTCTTGGTGTGTGAACGTGGGACAGATCCATTAAAAGCCCTGGGCATCTGCGGTTGGTTTTCGAAGACTATTTGGGCCTAGAAAGATAACTGCGGAGTGCAGCCATTTCCCGACTTGATGGGGATCCTCTCAATAATAGCCCATAATCTAGCATTAATACTAGGTTTTGAGGCACCTGAATATACTATGCACCTCTCAAGATAATGATTCACAGCTTGCGGTGTGGCAGCCAAGGCGTATTGCTGTTAAATTATGTACTAGAAGGCTCACTCTATGTTTAGTGTTTTGAATCATTTGTTCATGAAAGGAAATACCTTGCATATAATAAAATGGATCAGGACGGCTCCCAACTGTGAATGTGCTTCCCTTTGTGTACAGACACGTGAACCAGTTTTAAAGAGGAATTGAATTGTGAAAGTTGTGCCCTAAAAAGGTCAGGCAGGGTGCATAGCAATAGTTACCAGTATTGCCTGTGCTCTCCCTGTAGCAAATCTGTTCCTTATTACTGACTTACCATGTCTTGTTCTGCACTGTGTCTCTTTATGGAGGTGGCCATCTTAGTAAAGGCAGGGCTTTGCTTCCTCATGTCAGAACCTCCAGCAAGGAGCAAAATCCTTTCTTGTATTAGCCACTTGCTTACTGGGCACATATACCCCCTTCCTGCCCAGGCGAAATTTCAGCTTTCAGCAATGTCACGCTTTCAATGACAATTGCACAACGTGCAACGTGGCTCCCAAACAAAATTGACATCCTTTTTTTCCCACAAACAGAGCTTTCTTTTGGTGGTATTTGATCATCTCTGCGGTTTTAATTTTTTGCGCTATAAATAAAAAAAGAGCGACAATTTTGAAAAAAACACAATATTTTTTACTTTTTGCTACAATAAATATCCCAATTTTCTCAGTTTAGGCCAATATGGCCTACATATTGGCCTAAATATGTAGGCTTCTACATATTTTTGGTAAAAAAAAAAAACGCAATAAGCGTATATTGATTGGTTTGCACAAAAGTTATAGCGCCTACAAAATAGGGTATAGAATCATGATTTTTTGTTTTTTACTAGTAATGGCGGTTATCTGCGATTTTTTTTTTTTGGTCAGGACTGCGATATTGCAGCGGACACATCGGACACTTTTGACACATTTTTGGGACCATTGACATTTATACAGCAAACAGTGCTATAAATATGCACTGATTACTGTATAAATGTGACTGGCAGGGAAGGGGTTAACACTAGGGAGCGATCAAGGGGTTAAATGTGTGCCCTGCTAGGTGATTCTAACTGTGGGGGGAGGGGACTGACTGGGGGAGGTGACCGATCTGTGTCCCTATGTACAAGGGACACACCATCGGTCTCCTCTCCCTGACAGGACATGGATCTGTGTGTTTGCACACAGAGGTCCACGTCCCTGGCTCTGTAACTGCCGATCACGGGTACCTGGAGGACATCGCGGCTGCCAGGCACGCGCATCGGCACCTGAGTGACGCGGCGGGCACGCTCGCCGCCCAGCGGCCAGGAGGCCCGAGGACGTCATATGACGGCGTCCCAGCATTATAGAGCCACCTTGTGGCCGTCTTTCTACAATAGCCAGGATGGGAAGTGGTTAAGAGAGGTATGGACTGCAGAGAGAGAGATATAATTGTGCCCCTGTACAAATCATTAGTAAGACCTCATCTGGAATATGCAGTTCAGTTTTGGGCCCCAGTTCATATAAAGGATACCGGGGAACTGGAGAAAGTGCAGAGAAGGGCAACCAAACTGATAAGAGGCATGGAGGAGCTCAGCTATGAGGAAAGATTAGAGGAACTGAATTAATTCT
This sequence comes from Rana muscosa, assembly GCA_029206835.1. Lineage (NCBI taxonomy): Eukaryota > Metazoa > Chordata > Amphibia > Anura > Ranidae > Rana > Rana muscosa. The sequence goes on from CM055120.1 coordinate 48,812,512, forward strand.
CTCTAGAGAAGAGGAGATTAAGATTGATCAACATGTACAATATAAATACAATAGTGGTACATATAATGAACTTGGTGTTGAGTTATTCGGTTTAAAGGGGTTGTAAACCCTCGTGTTTTTTCACCTTAATCCTATGCATTAGGGTGAAAAAACTTCTGTCAGTGACCGGACCCCCAGCCCCCCCCCCCCGTTTTACTTACCTGAGCCCCGTATTTCCCTTGGCGGAGACGCGCTCTCCTTCTCTGCACGTAGTCCTGTCTCTTGATTGAATAGATTGATAACAGCGCAGCCATTGGCTCCCGCTGCTGTCAATCAAATCCAATGATGTGGGCGCCGGGAGCAGGGCCGAGTTCGACATTCGTGTCTATGGACACAAATGCTGGACTTGGGAGCACGCCCGCAAGGTAACCCCCGGGAGAGCGCTTCTCCTAGGGGGTTATCTGATGCACGGAGGAGCTGCGAGAGCCGCAGAGGGACCCCAGAAGAGGACGATCGGGGCCACTCTGTGCAAAAATGAGCTGCACAGTGGAGGTAAGTATAATATGTTTGTTATTTAAAAAAAGATAAAACACAAAGATTTACAATCACTTTAAGGTCATCACAGAGGACAAGGGGGCACTCTTTACGTCTGGAGGAAAAGAGATTTCATCTCCAAATAAAAGTAAGAGCTGTGAACTTGCGTACTTGCCCGCTTGCCTGGAACATTTGGTTGCCCTTGGTTACATCATCAATTGTGCTTTGGGTTGGGTTGACATGCTCTTTACTCCTTGGCCATACTTGTTTGATTTGTTTTTCAATTTTTTTGCCAGCCAGGCAATCTGCGAAGAAGTCTTGGCACTTCTAGAGCTTGCACCATGGTGGTGATAGTGGTGCCACTTACTGAAGATCCACTCGGATTCATGACAGTGGACTTGTGTGTTTTCTATGGTTTCTTCCTGTGCTTTTTATATGAATACGTTAAGCTTGTTCTTGCCTGGTTACTGTAAATAGCCATGTATTATCCACCGGCTGTGTGCTCATAACAGTGTAAATGTCTGATAATATTTTCAATACCAATTCGTCAGAGACAACAAAAAAAAAAGCCTCAGGAGCCTGACAGATTTTTTTAATACCTTAGCGAACTTCTTCCAGCAGTTAAATTGCTTTGTTCTTCACTTCCATATGATGACTCTTTGCTGGAGCGAAGGGACCAGATGGTGCTGCATATTAGGCACTAAGGATGCTGTTTTATCATTTACGACAGAGCTGAGCATCATCCTTCAGTTTTCACTTTCAATCCAGACTCCCACTTCCGAGTGTCAGCATTAAATATTTATTACTTTCACATGATTACATTGTTTTTTTTTTTTTACCCTCATGTGTTATCATTGACAAAGATACATTAGACCTGCCTTTCTCTACCGGGATTCCATGGAACTCTAGGCTTCCTCCTGATGTTGCTAGGGGTCCCTTGAGCAGTGACCACCAATGTAAATGGCCACATTTACAGTCACCACTGATGTAAGGGGACACCACAATTTTCACTGCCAATGTTTCTTTCCTATTATCATTATTCATTTCAAGATTATTACCGAAAAATTTTTTCTTGTAAAGTGGATGGTTTTAAAAAAAAACATCTGACCTGGGTGTCAAATAATCTGGGGGTGCCACATCCTTTATTCTTTAGTTTAAAATGTCCTACAACCTATTGATGATGCTAATGTTCCATAATGTAGATGTACCGTAATAATTTTTAACAAGGGTTCCCCAAGACCTGTAAATTATTACAAGGGGTAAAAAAGTTGAGAAAGTCTGCATTAACCACTTCCCATCCCGCCTATAGTAATATGAAGGACACAAGGTGGCTCTGCCATCCTGGGTGGCCGTCATATGACGTCCTCGGGCCTTCCGGCCGCTAAAGGGCGCGCGCGTGCCCGCCGCATCCCTCGGGTGCCGATGCACATGCCAGGCGGCCACAATGTCCGCCAGGTACCCGCGATCAGCAGTTACAGAGCCAGGGACGTGGATCTCTGTGTGTAAACACAGAGATCCATGTCCTGTCAGGGAGAGGAGACCGATGGTGTGTCCCTTGTACATAGGGACACCGATCGGTCAACTCCCCTAGTCAGTCCCCTCCCCCCACAGTTAGAATCACTCCCTAGGGAACACATTTAACCCCTTGATTGCCCCCTAGTTTTAACTCCTTCCCTGCCAGTCACATTTATACAGTAATCAATGCACATCATGTCCTTTGATGACGCCCTAGAGGAGGTGTGAAACGCATTGACGTACTTCCGGTTTGCGGCAAACCAGTGACTCCGTGGAGCGCGGCGAATTCTGCCTCCGTGGAGCGCACGCGATTTGAGCGGCGTTCGCGGAAGTCTTTTCTGATTACCTGCCTCTGCCATACACATTGCAACTAGCGCCTAGTCAGCACGGTTTTAAGCCTGTTCAGCAGTACTTCACCATATTTGTTCTCCTGCATTTGTTTTCTGGTCGCAACTTCCATCAAGCATCTATCAAGCACAAGCAAGCTTGAAAAACCTTTTATGCCTTCACGATCCCAGACTGAGAAGCTGTGGATCGGCATCATTTGGTGAGTGGGGTCTCTAAAGGGGGAACAGCTTATCCGTTTGATGTTTGGACTTATTGAAGATATGTCACTTTCATTATTATTATTATCCATTTTTCAACTCATGTGTTGCACTATAGCACTCACAGCACTTGGTTTTTGATGGACTATATTGCTTTGTCATTTAGACATTGCTGTGTCCCATTTTTTCAGCAAAGCTCTGTTTTTATTTTATTTTATATATGATCTCATTTTGGATATCTTTATATATGATCTCATCTTGACTATTTAGCTATCACGCTAACCGCTAGCGCTGCACCATAATATTTCTGTCTTTCACGTTTGAAGTTGTAGCAGTAACTATATTCATCACCTGTTCACTTTATTCACCCTAAGCACCAAATAATTTTTGTATTAATGCATATTTATAGCACTGTTCGCTGTATAAATGTGAATGGTCCCAAAATAGTGTCAAAAGTGTCATATTAAACGCAGCCAAATCATGTATACCACTCACTTGGAAACAGATACAACCTCCATCAGTAGGAAGGTGGCTTAACCACTTAACGACCGCCCACTGTAAATATACGTCGGCAGAATGGCACCGACAGGCAGAATCACGTATATCTACGTGACTGCCTTTGTATAGTTGGGGGGTCCGATCGGACCCCCCTTCTTTACAGTGAGCGGTGGTTAACTGATCGGGAGCGATCAGGCATGAGGGGACGGCCGTTCGATTCCGGCCACCCCCTCTCGATCGCTCCCGGCGAATGAGAGAGCTTCCCCTGCCCGTGTAATGTAAACACAGGCAGAGGAAGTGATGTCATCTCTCCTGCGGCGCTCACATATACCGAGCGCCGTACAGGAGAAGATGCCAGGTTAGTGCACAAAACACAACACTGACACCAGGACACATAGGAACATAAATCGCCCCCCCCGGCCCCCCCAGACACCCCCAGATCACCCCCCAGCCACAGGGTCACTGATTGCAGTGACCATTTATTTACTGATCACTGCAATCAGTGACATTTGTGACTGTAAAAGTGTCACCAAAGTTTAGTTTTAGGTCCAGTGTAGCCCCCTAACCTCCCCTAATAAAGGTTTAACCCCCTGATCGCCCCCAGATAACCCTTTCACCCCCTATCACCACTGTCGCTAAGCGATAATTTTTCTGATCGCTGTCTTAGCGTCGGTGATGCCGATCGGTAGCCAGTAATTTTTTTTAGGTTCGCCGCAGGTTTTTATAGCGTCGGGTACCCCCATATATTATCTAATAAAGGTTTAACCCCCTTGATCGCCCCCCAGGTAACCCTTTCACCCCCTAGCACCGCTGTCACTAAGCGATCGTTTTTCTGAGCGCTGTTTTATTGTCGGTGATGCCGATCGGTAGCCAGTTTTTTTTAGGTTCGCCGCAGGTTTTTATAGCGTCAGGTACCCCCATATATTACCTAATAAAGTTTTAACCCCCTTGATCGCCCCCCAGGTAACCCTTTCACCCCCTATCACCACTGTCGCTAAGCGATCGTTTTTCTGATCGCTGTCTTATTGTCGGTGATGCAGATCGGTAGCCAGTTATTTTTTTTAGGTTTGCCGCAGGTTTTTATAGCGTCAGGTACCCCAATATATTACCTAATAAAGGTTTAACCCCTTGATCGCCCCCCAGGTAACCCTTTCACCCCCTATCACCACTGTCGCTAAGCGATCGTTTTTCTGATCGCTGTCTTATTGTCGGTGATGCAGATCGGTAGCCAGTAATTTTTTTTAGGTTCGCCGCAGGTTTTTATAGCGTCAGGTACCCCATATATTATCTAATAAAGGTTTTAACCCCCTAATTGCCCCTAGTTAACCCTTTCACCAGTGATCACCATATAAGTGTTACGGGTGACGCTGGTTAGTTAGTTTGCTTTTTATAGTGTCAGGGCACCCGCCGTATATATAACCCAATAAAGGTTTAACCCCCTGATCGCCCGGCGGGTGATATCAATTAGGTTTTAGCGTCAGAGAGGGTCTGCGTCACACCCCAGGCAGCGTCAGGTTAGTGCCAGTAACGCTAACACCCACGCGTGAAGCATAAACCCCCCTTAGTGGTATAGTATCTGATCAGATCAATATCTGATCTGATCAGATCTATACTAGCGTTCCCAGCAGTTTAGGGTTCCCAAAAACGCAGTGTTAGCGGGATCAGCCCAGATGCCTGCTAGCACCTGCGTTTTGCCCCTCCGTCCAGCCCAGGCCACCCAAGTGCAGTATCGATCGATCACTGTCACTTACAAAACACAACACATATAACTGCAGCGTTCGCAGAGACAGGCCTGATCCCTGCGACTCCAGTGCTGTAGGAGGTGATTTCACCACCACAGTTAAAAAAAAAAGCAAATATGCCGAAGCATTGGGGCAGCAGGGGCGGAGGAGCGATTTTGCTCCTAATGCCGCGTACATACGGTCGAAATTCCGACGGAGGCTTGCCCGTGGAAAAGTCCGACCATGTGTGTGCGGCATAACTTTTTTGCGGGAGGATGCCCCCATGCTTCGGCATATATAAATGGTGCGTGTATGCCCATCATTAGAAGTGGGTGGATGAAGGGCGGTATTCTAATGGTGGGCATACCCACCGATCAATCTCTTTTTTCGTTCAGCCAACAGGCTGCATGAAAAAAAAAAAGATTACAATACATGTCCAACAAGGACCAGCAACGTACTGGTATGTTGCTGGACTTTGAATGTTTATACCAGAATGATGCCTGCGGGTTTAGGTATGATATTGGTATCATTCTTTTCAGCCAGCGGCCGGCTTTCATGTAAAAGCAATCCTAGTGGCTAATTAGCCTCTGGACTGCTTTTACAAGCAGTGGGAGGGAATGTCCCCCCCCCCGGATATAAAAAGCGCCATTGGGAAATTGGGAAAGCATTTTATCACACCGATCTTGGTGTGGTCAGATGCTTTGAGGGCAGAGGAAAGATCTCGGGTCTAGAAGACCCCCAGTTTTTTCAAAAAAGAGTACCTGTCACTACCTATTGCTATCATAGGGGATATTTACATTCCCTGAGATAACAATAAAAATTATTTAAAAAAATAAATATGGAAGGAACAATTTAAAAATAAAATAAAAAAGCAAAATTAATAAAAAAAAAAAAAAAAAAAGCACCCCTGTCCTGCCCTGCTCTTGCCCAATGGCGCACACAAGCGTCGGTCTGGCGTCATATGTAAACAGCAATTGCACCATGCATGTGAGGTATCACCGCGAAGGTCAGATCAAGGGCAGTAATTTTAGCAGTAGACCTCCTCTGTAAATCTAACGGGGTAACCTGTAAAGGCTTTTAAAAATGTATGTAGTTTGTCGCCAATGCGCGTTTGTGCGAAATTTTAAAGCATGTCGTGTTTGGTATCTATGTACTCGGCCTAAGATCATCTTTTTTATTTCATCAAACATTTGGGCAATATAGTGTGTTTTAGTGCATTAAAATTTAAAAAAGTGTATTTTTTCCCCAAAAAATGCGTTTGAAAAATCGCTGCGCAAATAGTGTGTAGAAAAAAAAAATGCAACACCCACCATTTTAATCTGTAGGGCCTTTGCTTTAAAAATATATATAATGTTTGGGGGTTCAACATAATTTTCTTGCAAAAAAAAAATGTTTTCATGTAAACAAAAAGTGTCAAAAAGGGCTTTGTCTTTAAGTGGTTAGAAGAGTGGATGTAAGCTTCCTAATGTTGTGTATAAAATGCCAGAACAGTTCAAAACCCCCCCAAATGACCCCATTTTGGAAAGTAGACACCCCAAGCTATATACTGAGAGGCATGTCGAGTCCATGGAATATTTTATATGTTGACACAAGTTGCGGAAATAGACAATTTTTTTTTTGCACAAAGTTGTCACTAAATGATATATTGCTCAAACATGCCATGGGTATATGTGGAATTACACCCCAAAATACATTCTGCTGCTTCTCCTGAGTATGGGGATACCACATGTGTGAGACTTTTTGGGAGCCTAGCCACGTACAGGACCCCAAAAACCAATCACCGCCTTCAGGCTTTCTAAGGGTGTAAATTTTTGATTTCACTTCTCACTGCCTATCACAGTTTCGGAGGCCATGGAATGCCCAGATGGCACAAACCCCCCCAAATGACCCCATTTTGGAAAGTAGACACCCCAAGCTATTTGCTGAGAGGTATTGTGAGTATTTTGCAGATCTCGCTTTTTGTCACAAAGTTTTGAAAATTGAAAAAAATAAAATAAAATTTTCTTTCTTCATTTTCAAAAACAAATGAGAGCTGTAAAATACTCACCATTCCTCTCAGCAAATAGCTTGGGGTGTCTACTTTCCAAAATGGGGTCATTTGGGGGGTTTTTTGCTATTTTGGCATTTTATGGCCTTCGAAACTGTGATAGGTAGTGAGGAGTGAAATCAAAAATTTGTGCCTAGAAATCCTGAAGGCGGTGCTTGGTTTTCGGGGTCCCGCACGCGGCTAGGCTCCTAAAAAGTCCCACACATGTAGTATTCCCGTACTCAGGAGAAGCAGCAAAATGTATTTTGGGGTGTATTTCCACATATAACCATGGCATGTGTGAGCAATATATCATTTAGTGACAACTTTTTGTAATTTTTTTTTTTGTCATTATTCAATCACTTGGGACAAAAAAAAAATATTCAATGGGCTCAACAGGCCTCTCAGCAATTTCCTTGGGGTGTCTACTTTCTAAAATGGGGTCATTTGGGGGGGTTTTGTGCTATTTTGGCATTTTATGGCCTTCAAAACTGTGATAGGTAGTGAGGAGTGAAATCAAAAATTTGCGCCCTTAGAAATCCTGAAGGCGGTGCTTGGTTTCCGGGGGCCCGTACGCGGCTCGGCTCCCGAAAAGTCCCACACATGTGGTATCCCCGTACTCAGGAGAAGCAGCAAAATGTATTTTGGGGTGCAATTCCACATATAACCATGGCATGTGTGAGCAATATATCATTTAGTGACAACTTTTTGTAATTTTTCTTTTTTTTTTAGTCATTATTCAATCACTTGAGACAAAAAAAAAATATTCAATGGGCTCAACATGCCTCTCAGCAATTTCCTTGGGATGTCTACTTTCCAAAATGGGGTCATTTGGGGGGGTTTTGTACTGCCCTGCCATTTTAGCACCTCAAGAAATGAGATAGGCAGTCATAAACTAAAAGCTGTGTAAATTCCAGAAAATGTACCCTAGTTTGTAGACGCTATAACTTTTGCGCAAACCAATAAATATACGCTTATTGACATTTTTTTTACTAAAGACATGTGGCTGAATACATTTTGGCCTAAATGTATGACTAAAATGTAGTTTATTCGATTTTTCTTATAACAAAAAGTAGAAAATATCATTTTTTTTCAAAATTTTCGGTCTATTTCCGTTTATATCGCAAAAAATAAAAATTGCAGAGGCAATCAAATACCATTAAAAGAAAGCTCTATTTGTGGGAAGAAAAGGACGCAAATTTTGTTTGGGTACAACATTGCATGTCCGCACAATTTACAGTTAAAGCAGCGCAGTGCAAAATTCTGAAATCACCTCTGGTCCTTTAGCTACAAAATGGTCCGGGGCTTAAGTGGTTAAAGGGTAGAAAAATTGAACCTAATGGAAGATTTGGTGTGGACATCCCGGCAGAAGCAGGGTATATATATGAAAACATGGTCTTTATGGAATCTTTTTATTAATACGGAAGAGGCAAGGACCCTTATAGATGTGAATTCTGATAATTGAAAAATAGAGAGGCTGTTTTTAGATGCCTGGAAGGGAAGCTGGCCAAGTGAGAAAGGGATGTACAGAGGGAGGGGGGGAGGGGGAGAAGAAGGGCGAGATGAGAGGTGATGAGGACTTCACCCCCCTTTTACCCTTTTTTTGTTGTTGTTTTTGTTTTTTTATTTTGTTTTGTTTTGTGATGTTTTGATTGCTTTGTTACATTATTTTTGGACAAAATAGGGAGGGAAGAGATGGTTTGACATTTTTTGAATATATAAGGAAGACCCCCCAGAGCCTGAGATATTTTTTGGGGGTTCTGGATGATTGGCTGTTTTGGTTACTGTCTATTTGCGTGATTTAAAAGGATATAGTTGTTTTTTGTTTTTTTATGTATTAAATGAGCAGGGTTTCAGGAGGAAGATGTTACTAATTGCACACTAGTTAGCAGATAGATATGGATATTATGTTATGTATGTTGTTCATTAAATGTATTCATTGCTTGCTTCCAAATAAAATTATATATGAGAATAATATGACTTCTTCTCGGACTATAATGATCCACTCCTTCAGTATCCAGTTTGAGTAGTAAAAAAACTACGTGTTTATCACTTTATAAAAAACTTGTGACCTTAGACAGAGATCAGGATTCTGTGTGCTGGGGACCAGAGAGAGAGAGCAGATCAGAGTGCACAGAGAATGAGGACTGAGCTATTAGGAGGACACAGACCTTTGCTGCAGAAAGGCCAGAGCGCTTTGTACCTATGGGCGAAGGACCGGAGCCATTACAGGCAGATCTAGAGAACATCTGCACAACAGGACAATTGCTGCCATACTGCTGGGACTAGTGAGAGAGCAGCCTTTACCACTGCATGTAGACTTTACCAAGACTGTATTTATATGCACCAACATAAAGACTAGGCCCCAACGTTAGACGACTGAAGAACAAGGGCTAAAGACTGCTCACTCAGATTGCTGCTTCACAAGAACTTTGCCTTTTGTCCATAGAAAGAGGTACCTCTTTAGGGAGTTCTAAATGTCATTGCTGCCATTCATATAGAGTGAATATAGCCTACTCTTTACAGAGGAGTTATGAAAGTATTGATTATCATTGCTGTTACATAGCTGCTATAGCCTAGTGAACATATTATCTAGTGAAAGGTGATTGACTAATTCTTTACTTACTTTTTTATGAGCATACTGCTATTTACTGCAACCCATGTCAATATATTGCGTCAATTTACCACTAACCAGTTTGATGTTTGCTTTTTGATACTGAACCTTTAGTTCTGTGTAGGGTATCTATAGTTGTGCTCCCAGTAGCAGTGCAGTATCCATTTGCTTAACCTGGAGTGTCAGTCATGTCGATGCAGAAGAATAGAGAACTCAATCTACCAAGAGGCTCTTGCTGGGGTAGTGCTACCGACAGTCATCAGGAACGCAGGCAGGGAGTAAGAGTAAGTAAGGTAGAGGAGGCAAGAAAGGGTTGAGTAGAGGAAGAATGTGATAGAGGGAATGCAGAAGAAAGAAGGGAAGGGAGGGCAAAAGGAGGACAGCAGAAGGGATGAAAGCTAGAAGGAAGGTACATAAGATAAGAAAGTGGAAGAAGAAAGACAGGGCATGTGTAGGGAAGGAAGAGCGGGAAGGAGGAAAGCAGGCAGAGAGAGCAGTTGGTAGAAATAATTCTTTACAAATTTCTTATCTGGAAGCCATCTCTTTCTTCTAGGCACATCTCTACTCAGTAACCTGGCCCTCACAACTTCTGCAAGCACATTGCCAGCTCTGTTCTATATCTCTGTAGCCTGACAGCTAACTAAAATAATTTTGCCTTGTCTATTATAAAAATGAAGAGGCTTGGTGTGGGCACAAGTACATGCTTTAGTAAAATAATAAGGCCAACAGAGCCTATAAATAGAGCATCTTGATCTGTGTTGCCTTGAATACTATCCATTTAGTTATGACTATGCTTTAGACTGGAGTCGATTTCAGCACCATGGAGAGCGACAGTATAAATGCAATCACCATTCATTCCTGTGCACTGATTCTCTTTAACCAGAGCTACTGACTATATATATATATATATATATATATATATATATATATATATATATATATATATATATATACACGGTGGGTACGGAAAGTATTCAGACCCTCTTAAATTTTCCACTCTTTGTTATATTGCAGCCATTTGCTAAAATCATTTAAGTTCATTTTTTTCCTCATTAATGTACACACAGCACCCCATATTGACAGAAAAACACAGAATTGTTGACATTTTTGCAGATTTATTAAAAAAGAAAAACTGAAATATCACATGGTCCTAAGTCCAGGTGTGCCCAACCAGTGGCCCGCGGAGCCCTCTGATGTGGCCTACGACCTCCTGCTCTGGGATGGAATAAAATAGAATACTGTCATTAAAGGTAAGTTTTTATTACTAAAATCACAGTATGTGTATATATGGGAATATCTGTTCTGCAGTGGTTACTGGGCTGCTTTCAAACTGATCCACAGGTACAGAGAAGTGCACCTGTGGGTTGCCTGCACTGAGCCATAGAATTCTATTAGCTGCGAGTTTGGTGTGCTGAGAGTAGAGTGGGCTCTATAGAGCCAAGTGGGCTGCCATCCACCCACTCCACTCATTGTGGACCGCGACTGGTTACCAAGTCGCTTAAGTGGTCCTTGCTCTTCAAAAGGTTGGGCACCCCTGTCCTAAGTATTCAGACCCTTTGCTCAGTATTTAGTATTTTCACCCTTTTGATCTAATACAGACATGAGTCTTTTTGGGAAAGATGCAACAAGTTTTTCACACCTGGATTTGGGGATCCTCTGCCATTCCTCCTTGCAGATCCTCTCCAGTTCTGTCAGGTTGGATGGTAAACGTTGGTGGACGGCCATTTTTAGGTCTCTCCAGAGATGCTCAATTGGGTTTAAGTCAGGGCTCTGGCTGGGCCATTCAAGAACAGTCACGGAGTTGTTGTGAAGCCACTCATTTGTTATTTTAGCTGTGTGCTTAGGGTCATTGTCTTGTTGGAAGGTAAACCTTCGGCCCAGTCTGAGGTCCTGAGCACTCTGGAGAAGGTTTTCGTCCAGGATATCCCTGTACTTGGCCGCATTCATCTTTCCCTCGATTGCAACCAGTCGTCCTGTTCCTGCAGCTGAAAAACACCCCCACAGCATGATGCTGCCACCACCATGCTTCACTGTTGGGACTGTATTGGACAGGTTTTCTCCACACATACCGCTTAGAATTAAGGCCAAAAAGTTCTATCTTGTTCTCATCAGACCAGAGAATCTTATTTCTCACCATCTTGGAGTCCTTCAGGTCTTTTTTTTAGCAAACTCCATGCAGGCTTTCATGTGTCTTGCACTGATGAGAGACTTCCGTCGGGCCACTCTGCCATAAAGCCCCGACTGGTGGAGGGCTGCAATGATGGTCGACTTTCTACAACTTTCTCCCATCTCCCGACTGCATCTCTGGAGCTCAGCCACAGTGATCTTTGGGTTCTTCTTTACCTCTCTCACCAAGGCTCTTCTCCCCCGATAGCTCAGTTTGGCCGGACATCCAGCTCTAGGAAGGGTTCTGGTCGTCCCAAACGTCTTCCATGTAAGGATTATGGAGGCCAATGTGCTCTTAGGAACCTTAAGTGCAGCAGAGATTTTTTTGTAACCTTGGCCAGATCTGTGCCTTGCCACAATTCTGTCTCTGAGCTCTTCAGGCAGTTCCTTTGACCTCATGATTCTCATTTGCTCTGACATGCACTGTGAGCTGTAAGGTCTTATATAGACAGGTGTGTGGCTTTCCTAATCAAGTCCAATCAGTATAATCAAACACAGCTGGACTCAAATGAAGGTGTAGAACCATCTCAAGGATGATCAGAAGAAATGGACAGCACCTGAGTTAAATATATGAGTGTCACAGCAAAGGGTCTGAATACTTAGGACCATGTGATATTTCATTTTTTTAAATTTTTTTATAAATCTGCAAAAATGTCAACAATTCTTTATTTTTTTCTGTCAATATGGGGTGCTGTGTGTACATTAATGAGGAAAAAAATGAACTTAAATGATTTTAGCAAATGGCTACAATATAACAAAGAGTGAACAAGTTAAGGGGGTCTGAATACTTTCCGTACCCACTGTATATACAGTATACACTATATTTTCAAAAGTATTGGGACACCTGCCTATACACGCACATGAACTTTAATAGCATCCCAGTCTTAGTCTGTAGAGTTCAATATTGAGTTGGCCCACCCTTTGCAGCTATAACAGCTTTCCCTCTTCTGGGAAGGCTGTCAACAAGGTTTAGGAATGTGTCTATGTGAATGTTTGATCATTCTTCCAGAGGTGCATTTGTTAGATCAGGCACTGATGTTGGACGAGAAGGCCTGGCTTGCAGTCTCCACTTTAATTCATCCCAATGGTGTTCTATTGGGTTGTGCAGGCTAGTCATGTTCCTCCATCCCAAACTCGCTCATCCATGTCTTTATGGACCTCCCAAAGGAGTTCTATTGGGTTGAGGTCAGGACTGTGCAGGCCAGCCAAGTTCCTCCATGTCTTTATGGACCTTGCTTTGTGCACTAGTCCAAATCATTTGGTGGAGGGGGGATTATGGTGTGGGATTGTTTTTCAGGGGTTGGGCTTGGCCCCTTAGTTCCAGTGAAGTGAACTTTTAAGGCATCAGCATACCAAGACATTTTGGACAATTTCATGCTCCCAACTTTGTGGGAACAGTTTGAGGATGGCCCCTTCCTGTTCCAACATGACTGCGCACCAGTGCAAAAAAAGCAACGTCCATAATCCCTCCTCCACCAAATGATTTGGACCAGTGCACAAAGCAAGGTCCATAAAGACATGGATGATCGAGTTTGGGGTTGAGGAACTTGACTGGCCTGCACAGAGTCCTGACCTCAACCCGATAGAACACCTTTGGGATGAATTAGAGTGGAGACTGCGAGCCGGGCCTTCTCGTTCAACATGAGTGCCTGACCTCACAAATGCGCTTTTGGAAGAATGATAAAACATTCCTATACACACACTCCTAAACCTTGTGGACAGCCTTCCCAGAAGAGTTGAAGCTGTTATAGCTGCAAAGGGTGGGCCAACTCAATGTTGAACCCTACGGACTAAGACTGGGATGCCATTAAAGTTCATCTGTGTGGAAAGGAAGGTGTCCCAATACTTTTGGCAATATAGTGTATATTAAAGTCTAAAGTGGGTTGCGTATCTGGACCTCTGGACTTTTCTCAGTATCTTCAGAGTCTGTGATAGCAGGACCATGTATGGAGTTTTTAAAAATGTTCCTGTTGCTATGCATGTGGATAATTGAAGGAGGAAGATCTACCTCCATTTGATTATATCGCATGTGGACATAATACACTGCAGGTTATACCATTCCTTTTAGAGTGGACCCATTCTCTTCTATAGAGACATTGCGTTTCTGGTTAATATCCATTTGGACGAACCTTCTGTTAAGACCTCGATATATAAAATAATGAAGACAATCAAAACCCTAAATCTCATTGGATGTCATTGTTTTTGAATACTTTCTGAATGACTGACTGATATTTGCAATATACAATATAAATTACTGTTATTATTATTTAAGGTACTTATAAAGCTCTGTCAATTTACGCAGCGCTTTACATATACATTGTACATTTACATCAGTCCCTACCCTCAAGGAGCTCACAATTAGGGCTGAAATGATTAATTGATTAAATCGATTAAATCGATAATGAAAATCGTTGTCGACGATTTTCATTATCGATTCATTGGTCTGCATGCACCCTCCTCCCTGCCTGTCAGTCCTGCCTCCGTCCGAGTGTTACACAATCCCCTGTGTACAAGCCACTTTCTCAAATCGACGCTCATGTGACCTCGCACGTCTGCCTCGCACGTCCGCCTCTCTCCTCCTCACTGACGTCAGTAGGGGTATTCTCAGCCCCGCCCGCTTTGCCTCGAGAGAAGAGAGAAGCAGCACAGAGTGCCGAGCTGCGATAAGGTAGCGGCTCACTTTTAAATGACAAGTGCCCCATAAATGGTGTTCCGGGGGTGGGGTGAGAATAGTGCCCCATCATTGGTGTTGCGGGGGGGATAGTGCCCCATCATTGGTGTTCCTGGGGGGAGAATAGTGCCCCATCATTGGTGTTTTAGGGGGGGGGAATAGTGCCCCATCATAGGTATTTCTGGTAGGAATTGAGCCCCATCATTGGTGTTCCTGGGGGGGATAGTGCCCCATCATTTGTGTTCCGGGGGGGAATAGTGCCCTATCATTGGTGTTCCGGGGAGGGGGAATAGTGCCCCGTCATTGTTGTTCCTGGGGGGGGGAGAGAATAGTGCCTCATCATTGGTGTTCTTGGGGGGGGGAATAGTGCCCCATCATAGGTATTTCCAGTAGGAATTGTGCCCCATCATTGGTGTTTCTGGGGGGGGATAGTGCCCCATCAATAGTGTTCTTGGGGTGGAGAATAGTGACCCATGATTGGTGTTCCTGCGAGGAATGGTGCCCCATCATTGGTGTTCCTGGGAGGAATAGTGCCCCATTATTGGTGTTCCTGGGAGGAATGGTGCCCCATTATTGGTGTTCCTAGGGGGGGAATAGTGCCCCATCATTGGTGTTCCTGGGAGGGAATAGTGCCCGTGATCATTTTTCCTGGAAGGGGGAATAGTAGTGCGCCATCATTGGTATTCCTAGGGGGGAAAAGTGCCCCATCATTGGTGTTCCTGGGAGGGGGAAGTGCCCCATCATTGGTGTTCCTAGGGGGGAAAAGTGCCCCATCATTGGTGTTCCTGGGGGGGTAGTGCCCCATCATTGGTGTTCCTGGGGGGGATAGTGCCCCGTCATTATTTTTCCTGGAAGAGGGAATAGTAGTGCCCCATCATTGGTGTTCCCGGGGGGGGTAGTGCCCCATCATTGGTGTTCCTGGGGGGGGATAGTGCCCCGTCATTATTTTTCCTGAAAGAGGGAATAGTAGTGCCCCATCATTGGTGTTCCCGGGGGGGGATAGTGCCCCATCATTGGTGTTCCTCGGGGGGTTTCTTGTACTATAAACCCCATCATGACAGGATACCTGTATATGACCTTATATGACCCGCGTAACGCTCTATATTTTCATTATTATTTTAATTAAACCAAAAAATGGCATATTACACTTTTTTCATGATTTATTCCCCGATTAATCGAAAAAATAATCGGCCAACTAATCGATGTATGAAAATAATCGTTAGTTGCAGCCCTACTTGCAATCTAAGGCCCCTAACATACATATACATACACATACTAGGGCCAATTTAGACAGGAGCCAATAAACCTGCCAGCATGTCTTTGGAGTTCACTGTTTAGACCGTCCTGGAATTCTGGCCTCCTTAGAAGGGCAGATCATTTGTGCATTAGAACTTCCTACATTTCACCAATGACTATTTTCTGCATTCATCAAAAGTGTTGAAAACACCAAGGAGTGGTGTTGTTATGCATGGTTTTCTATACAACAATCACACTGACATATGATGCACGCTATTCTCGTAATATACAGTGAAGAGCAACAAACACTTGTCATTGGGAATAATCAGTCACAAGTACTTTGACATTTGCTATTGGAGACAATCATCTAGGAGTCTAATAATATATAAGACAATTACTATCCAGAGCTCACAATATATGTTTCTGATCATTCAGTATTCAGCCTCTGGAGCGATGTTTTTCAAATAAATTCTCATTACAAGTACCTGCACTGTGACATTGAAGAATAAAGGCGTTCTTATGCACCGAGGAGCCAAACCCCAACAATTTCATCATGAGTTGATGTATACTCATAAAGATATATGATGCAAATATATACAATTGGTTTTATATTATGATAGTCCAGTGGTCTGCAGCCAATTTACATTTTGTAGTTCGTATTTTATGATTGTAATAAGTGATCTGGAGACAGGCTAATGGTCTAGTTTAGGGGTCTCCAAACTTTCTAAACAAAGGGCAAGTTTACTCTTGTTCAATCTTTAGGGGGGCTGGACTGTGGCCGACGGGAGTAGAAAATGTCCTGGTGTCAGTAAGAGTCAACAGTGTCACCTCTTTGGTATTAGGGGGAGGAATAGTGCCTTCATCATTGGTGTCAGTGGGAGGAATACAGCCTCATCTTTTGTTTCAGTGGAAGGAATAGTGCCCCTTCATTGGTGTCAGGGGAAGAAATAGTGCGCCATTGTTGATGTCAGTGGGAGGAATAGTCTCCCATCGTTGGTGTCAGTGGGAGGAATAGTGCCCCATAGTTGGTGTCAGTGGGAGGAATAGTGCCCCATAGTTGGTGTCAGTGGGAGGAATAGTGCCCCATTGTTGGTGTCAGTGGGAGGAATAGTGCCCCATCGTTGGTGTCAGTGGGAGGAATAGTGCCCCATTGTTGGTGTCAGTGGGAGGAATAGTGCCCCATTGTTGGTGTCAGTGGGAGGAATAGTGCTCCATAATTGGTATCGGTGGGAGGAATAGTGCCCCATCATTGGTATCAGTGAGAGGAATAGTGCCCCATCATTTGTATCAGTTGTAGGAATAGTGCCATATAGTTGGTGTCAGTGGGAGGAATAGTGTCCCATTGTTGGTGTCAGTGGGAGGAATAGTGCCCCATTATTGGTATCAGTGGGAGGAATAGTGTCCCATCATTGATGTCAGTGGGAGGAATAGTGCCCCATTATTGGTATCAGTGGGAGGAATAGTGCCACATTATTGGTATCAGTGGGAGGAATAGTGTCCCATCATTGGTGTCTGTGAGAGGAATAGTGCCCCATTATTGGTATCAGTGGGAGGAATAGTGCCCCATCATTGGTATCAGTACTCTCACAGTATGCCAGCACATTTTACAAAGTGGCTGAATTCTTGGAATTCAGCTTTAATTTTCCAGGATCATTAAAGTGTTACTAAACCCCAGACCCTGCATTTACTACATCTGGTCTCCCACAGTACACAGAACATGAAAATGCAATTATTTGAAATACCTTTTCTCATCAGCATCATCTGGCAGTCTTGTGACTTCTGTCAGTGTCCTTCCGAGCACTGGTTAAAGCTTGTAGGAGGAGTTTTTATTCTCCTCTGATTGTCCTATGAGGCTGCAGGACCCCTGACCCTCTGTCTGGACAGTACAGATTGGCCCTGTGCTGATCACATGCACCCTCCCAAAAAAAAAAAAAGGGAAAGCCCCACCTTATACAGTTGTCACCAGAAAAGGTGTCCCCATTGGTTGATTATCCTCACCCCTGTTCCGGTGACAGCTCTAAAACTTCAGATTCCCATAACTTTCTGTACAAGTGACATCAGTCTCCAACACAACTTAAATTTCATAGGTCATATGACTCAAAAAATGCATCAAAAATGCAACACGGGTGCGTTTTTGCTGCGTTTTCAATGCATTTCAATGGGGAGGTGCGTTTTTGGTGCGGTTTGCCAAATATGCATAAAAAAATGCAGCAAGCAGGCTTCAAAAGGTGCCAATAATGTCTGACATTAAATTTCTATTGATTTAATTCCATGATATTAATTAAAAAGTCGAATAATACAGCTATTTATAAATATATATATATATTAAATAAACTTAAATTTTGGTTTCGGCCAAGTGCATGCAGAATTTTCGGTTTCAGCACCAAAATTTAAATTTCACTGCAACACAAATTGTAACATATATGACCACCGTGACTTTTTTTTTTACCACAGATGGGATTAAATGCTTCCGGACCGCCCACCGCACATTTAGACCACTTTCACACTGAGGCGCTTGAAAAACTGCCAGTAAAACACTGAGCACTTTTGAAGCGATTTTCAGGCGCTTTTGAAGCGCTTTCATTTCAATGGAGAGGGGCGTTTTTTCAGCGCACTGCCTCAGTGTGAAAGTATTCATTGATTTTAATGGAAATACGTTTTCAGGCGCTTTTTTTAGCGTGAAAGCGCCTGAAAAGCGCCTCAGTGTGAAAGTGGCCTAACTGCTTGAAACAACGTAGCTGTACATTGTTTCCGCCTCGGGGTCTGCGGTCTGTTTTGTCTATAGAAGAGGAAGTGAAGGGAAATCTCCACAAGAGGGCAAAAAACTGACAGGGGGTGTAACCCTTCCTTACGCTATCCTAAAATAAAAAATGTTTTGTCTGTACTTTAAGCTTATCGTTCCTCCACCTCTACTCTGAATCTTCTGAATGATGGTTTTCAAAACAGCAAGTTACATGACAACAGCTGCACGCCCACTTAGATGGAAAGCACTTTTTAATCAAATGCCGTGATCGATACAAAGCAACGTTTTGTGATAAAGCTCCAGTAGGAAAGCCTGCTATTGATTTAATTATTATTGGTGCAATAACACTTTGCTTTCTTTATTGAAGAAGCCTTAGTGCTGGGTAATTAGTTTTTAAAATATTATCAAAATGAAACAGCTGGGCCTCTTCTTACAGTAGTGCGGGTTTCCTTCCCCAGAATGCTCCTAGGATGCAACGTGCTACTCACTGGATAAGATGTCCCCCCCCCCCCCTTGCCACGCTTGGCTAAATTAAAGAATAAATTCACTTATTAAAAAAATAAAATAATAAATGCACATTTTTTTTGCAGGTTAAAAAAATGTGCATTAATAAAAAAAAAAAAATTGGGGTATTGAATTAAAATTCATGTAGGTCCGATTAGTAAAATTTTCTTCCAGCCGAGGTTCGAATCGCAGTTTTGTGCGATGACTCCGCTTCTTTACATCACAGCCCAGGTGTGCAGGCACCACAGTCCATTCATTTGAATGGGCTGCTGTGCCTGCGTTTTCTGCTGGGAAAAGGTCCTGCCACCTTTTTAAAAATGCAGCCGCATGGAAACTGCATGGTGCGTTTGTACCATGCAATTTCCATGTGACAGAAATCGCACCTTGCATTTCAGTGCGTTTAAGAGTCAATGGTACCCCTACACGTTTTCTGTGCAGCACCTCATTTTGTGCGCAGCTGCTTGTCCCCTTCACATCTTCCCCACCACAGCACTGCTACCCTTCACATATCACCCCACACAGTATTGCCCCCCCCTTCACATATCACCCCACACAGTATTGCCCCCCTTCACATATCACCCCACACAGTATTGCCCCCCTTCACATATCACCCCACACAGTATTGCCCCCCCTTCACATATCACCCCACACAGTATTGCCCCCCCCTTCACATATCACCCCACACAGTATTGCCCCCTTCACATATCACCCCACACAGTATTGCCCCCTTCACATATCACCCCACAAAGTATTGCCCCCTTCACATATCACCCCACACAGTATTGCCCCCCTTCACATATCACCCCACACAGTATTGCCCCCTTCACATATCACCCCACACAGTATTGCCCCTCCCCTTCACATATCACCCCACACAGTATTGCCCCCTTCACATATCACCCCACACAGTATTGCCCCCTTCACATATCACCCCACACAGTATTGCCCCCCTTCACATATCACCCCACACAGTATTGCCCCCCTTCACATATCAGTTATTTAGAGGGGACAGCAAATTTACACTGTTATACAAGTTGTACACTCACTACTTTACATTGTAGCAAAGTGGCATTTCTTCAGTGTTGTCACATGAAAAGATATAATAAAACAAATTGTAAACAACATTTTTCTTTCAATAAAACATTTTGATTGTGAAAAAAATAAATAAAAAATAAAACATTTACAAAATTGTGAGGGGTGTACTCACTTTTGTGTGATACTGTATGTGTGTGTATATATAATAATAATAATAAAAAAATATATTATTATTATAATATATATACCATTATAACCACTTACAGGTGAACAACATATATATTAGGTAGCAAGTCCAGATGTTGTCCCTGAAATGGATGCAAGCAGAAAAAATGGGCAAGTGTAAGGATTTGAGCAGATTTGATAAGGGACACATTTTAATGGGCAGATAGGCCAAAGCGACTCCAAAATTGCAGCCTTTGCGGGATGTTCCCAGTCTGCAGTGGTCAGGACCGACCAAAAGTGATCCAAGGACAAAAAAAAACTGTGAAACAGTGACAGGGTCATAGGTGACCAAGGCTCATTGCTGCACATGGGAAGCAAAGGCTGACCTGTGTAGTCCAATCCAATAGAAAAGCTACTGGAGCTCAAATTGCTGGAAAAAGTTGAGGCTGGTTTCAATAGATAGTCGTCAAAACACGCCGTGCATCACATTTTGTTGGGTAAGGGGCAGTGTAGCTGCAAACTGGTCAGGTTTCAAATGCTGACCAGTGTTCATAATCAAAAGCACCTACAATGGGCACATGGGCATCAGAACTGGACCACAGGAATGGAAAAAGGTGGAATGGTCTGCTAAATTCAAGGGTGGCTTAAAAAACACAACAAGTTTTTGACTTGGCCTCCAAATTCTCCAGATGTTAATCCAATCGAGCATCTCTGGGATGTGCTGGAAAAATATGTCCAATCCATGGAGCCCCCACCTTGCAACTTACAGGACTTAAGATCTGCTATTGATGGCTTGGACCCAGATACCACAGCATGGTAGGCAGTGGAGTCCATGCCTTGACAGGTTATGGTGGGTGGTCATAATGTTATGGCTAATCAGGATGTGTGTGTGTGTATGTATGTATGTGTGTGTGTGTGCGTATGTATGTGTATATATATATATATATATATATATATATATATATATAGTGTGTGTGTGTATGTATATATTTTTTATACAGTATATATGGCTTTTTTTATATACCATCTAGAGATTGGACATGCATACATACTACACAGTTTGATACATAGATAACCGGGTTGCATGTTGTACAATCCATGAGTTGCCATAGACAACACCTGCTATAAATGACATTTGATTTGTCTGAGCTGCCTGCCAATTTGAGCGGTTCGGTGTTAGGTTAAGTGTTCCATGACCGGACTGCTCGGTGATATAACAAAAGAGCACAGCAATGCAGACTGGTGTGAACTGTATTCCCATCCTGCGCTGAGGACAATGCAAATACAGAGTTGCTTTAAAGCTCTGTGTAATCGGATCTTCTTTGCACAGGGAGATAGAAAATTGTTTGCTCACAGCTGAGCTGGGTGCATAACACCAAATTCCCGGAGAATACAAATTCTTTGAGGCTTTGTTATAAAATTACTGTGCTTTGTTATGCTGCATAACAAAAATTGCGCTTACCAAAAATAAGCTTTCAGCAGGATTATGTAGAATAATACTAATAACATATTGTGCTGTATACAATTCAGTAACAATGTAATGCACTTTGCAATGTTATTTCTTCGTTGTCATTGGGCTGCGTTTTCAGGAAGGCAGGTAATACTCATGTAGCACACGGACCCTTTTTCCTGGCTTTGGCTCACTTGCAGGAAAAAAGGCACACCCCGTACTATATGCCCGTACCCTCCTGGATGATGAGGTTACGCTGTGTTATGTATTTGGGTCCCACAGCTAGGTTCTTCCATCAGTTGGTTCTCATCTCCTAGGATATAGGGACAAGTCTGCCCCCCCCCCCCCCCAAGTAATTCCAATGTCCACACCACCATAAACTCCAACGTTGAGTTTATTTTCTCAATGTTCAGCAGATAGGAAAGGGTGGATGAGAGACAGGACAGCAAGGTTTTGGGAGGTTAGTCCAGGCACAAATGGATATTACAATCGCTACTCTATCCCAGAGTAGGTTCAGCTCACCCGGATAGTCTCCAACAAAGTGGATCCTAGCAGCCGAAGTGATGCTTGGACGTTTGATCGAGTTCTTTTCCTAGATGCAATCGGGAGACTCTCTGCCACAGAATCTATCAGACCCCCAACCTCTTAGCTTTTGGTATGTAAGGACAGGTGCCAGCAGCAGCACATTACTAGGCCCTTGGTGGATAGATGAATCCCTCCAGAAAGTTACCGGGCCCCTTCCTTCACCGTGAACTCTCACCGGTCCGTCAGAAAGGTCCTCCCCCGGCCTTCTCTTCTTAGAAGCGGGCTCCCTCGTGAGAGACACCCTGGGACTCCCCTTCCCAGAAGTGGGCTCCAGCTAAAGGTGCTGGGCCCAATGTTGAAGATGCAGCCCCATGACTAAAGGTGCCTGGGACTGATGCACACGTGGCCCCATGGCCTGGAGGGCCATGCGCCACGCACCCAGACTCCGACTCTGGAACGAAGACCCCTCCCAGGCGGCGTCTGCCCCTTATGTATCCCCTCCCGGCATGCACAGCAGGTTGACCATGCCCACTGTACTGTTGCCGAGAGAGGACACCCCAAGGCAGAGCACTAATACCAGTGGTTCAACCCTGACCCATTATGGCAGTGCCACCTACAGGCCACAGGGAACTGCACACCAGTATACCATCCTGGAAATAAAACAGCACAACCTATAAGGGATGAAGTTACCGCTCAGGTGTACTCGATTGATCTTTCACTCCTATCCCAAGCCACGGGTGCAGACAATGCATACGATAATGCGAAACTAGGAAGAAATTCTTGGACAGCTGCACTCCGAACAACGGTTCCTTTATTAAAAGATCACAAAAATCCACACCACAGCAAAATAAAAGCAGACCACTGACGCGTTTCACACCGTACTGAACATACGGTGTGAAACGCGTCAGCTTGTCTGCTTTTATTTTGCTGTGGCGTGGATTTTTGTGATCTTTTAATAAAGGAACCGTTGTTCGGAGTGCAGCTGTCCAAGAATTTCTTCCTAGTTTAGCACAACCTATAAATTGAGAACGGTCTGAGCCTAACTACTATCTCAGACCAGCCCCTAAATTTGGGTACATAGCACCCCTAAATGGGGTGGTCGCTACACTCACAAGCAATGTCCATGCACAAAATACCTCTAGGAAGTTCTGGTTCACTTTGAAAGTATACAGTGCATCCAGAAAGTATTCACAGCGCTTCACTTTTTCCACATTTTGTTATGTTACAGCCTTATTTCAAAATGGATTAAATTCATAAATTTCCTCAAAATTCTACAAACAATACCCCATAATGACAACGTGAAAGAAGTTTGTTTGAAATCTTTGCAAATGTATTAAAAAGAAAAAAGAAAGGAAATCCCATGTACATAAGTATTCACAGCCTTTGCTCAATACTTTGTTGAAGCAACTTTGGTACCAATTACAGCCTCAAGTCTTTTGTCCTTTGGAGTATGATGCTACAAGCTTGGCACACCTATTTTTGGGCAGTTTCTCTCATTCTTCTGTAGCGCCCTGCTCCCAATGACTGGGCGCTATGTCAAATTTAGTGGGTATCTGAGCCAATAGTTGGGCTCAGATGTGAATAATTAATGCTAAATTAGCCTCTGTTCCGGCTATGGTCGTGTTGGGCAGACTTCCCACTGTTTGCCTGTAGGTGGCGTTACCACCCCAGGCCAATGTAGAAGACTGACAGGCCAGAGTGCATTGGGTACCTTCCCCCGGGAACAGTTCAGTGGGCGTGGTCTACCTACTGAGCATGCTGGGGAAGGGTACTTAAGTGGCAGACGCCATTTTGTGGGGTCCTTCGTCTCCTCGCGGCCCTCCTGGCACGAGGGGTGTATTGTGTGATTTTGGCCTCGGGACCAGGTTGGCCCGAGGCTGCGTCCTGCGGGAGGAAGCCACTCAGTGGAGGAAACCAGGGGAGGACCTGTCCTGGAAAAGACAGAGTGGAAGGCTGGTGTCTTGAGGAGGGCCTGGTAAATCTATTGGATGCACCGTAACTAAAGTTCACCTTGCAGTCTACCGGGTCGGCTTAAAGGCTCTTTGACTGTATGGCTGGAAGTTCGGGCGTTAAGTCCTGTGGCAGAGGACCCCGGATTATCCATTTTTGTGCACAGCCAGTCTGTGGCAGAGACTGGTCCTGATCATTGTTCGTGCATCATTCCGGCTGCTAGGCCAGGTGAGAGGGGCCTATCCGGGTGAGCAATTCCCACTCAAGCAGGAGTGGTGAATGACTTTGAATTGAGGAGTTTTGCCCAGTGATCTGTACTGTGTACCTGAACCTACCCCTTCCCTTCACCCTTCTACTATTCTTCATACGTTTTATGCAAAGGAAAATAAAACCTAACAGCTTAAGGTTTTACATCTTGTGTGGACATTGGAGTTTTTAAAGACTTTCTTCCCCTAGACAACGAATACCGGGGTAACGTGTAAGGCTAAAATTAAAACCAGCAGCTCCTACGGGGGTGTGCTACACTTCTTTGCAGGACCTCTCAAGCTCCATCAGGTTGGATGGAGAGCGTCGGTGCACAGCTATTTTCAGATCTCTCCAGAGAGGTTCAATCGGATTCAAGTCTGAGCTCTGGCTGGACCACTCAAGGGCATTCACAGTGTTGTCCCGTAGCCACTCCTATGTTATCTTGGCTGTGTGCTAAGGGTCGTTGTCCTGTTGGAGGATGAGCCTTCGCCCCAGTCTGAGGTCCAGAGCGCTCTGGAGCAGGTTTTCATTAAGAATGTCTCTGTACATTGCTGCATTCATCTTTCCCTCGATCCTGACTAGTCTCCTGGTTCCTGCCACTGAAAAACATCCCCACAGCATGATGCTGCCACCACCATGCTTCACTGTAGGGATGATATTGGCCAGGTGATGAGCGGTGCCTGTTTTTTCCAGAGTCCAGACATGACATTTCCTATTCAGGCCAAAGTGTTCAATCTTTGTTTCATCAGACCAGAGAATTTTGTTTCTCATGGTCTAAGAGTCCTTCAGGTGCCTTTTGGCAAACTCCAGGTGGGCTGTCTTGTGCCTTTTACTGAGGAGTGGCTTCCGTCTGGCCACTCTACCATACAGGCCGGATTGGTGGAGTGCTGCAGAGATGGTTGTTTTTCTGGAAGGTTCTCCTCTCTCCACAGAGAAACACTGGAGCTCCGTCAGAGTGACTATCAGGTTCTTGGTCACCTCCCTGACTAAGACACTTCTCCCCCCCGAACGCTCAGTTTGGCCGGGAGTCACGCTCGAGGTGGTTCCAGACTTCATCCAATTATGGATGATGGAGGCCACAGTGCTCATTGGGACCTTCAATGCTGCAGAAATGTTTCTGTACCCTTCCTCAGATCTGTGCCTTCATACAATCCTGTCTCCGAGGTCTACAGACAATTTCTTGGACTTCATGGCTTGGTTTGTGCTCTGACATGCACTGTTAACTGTGGGATCTTTTCTAGACAGGTGTGTGCTTTTCCAAATCATATCCAATCAACCGACTTTTCCACAGATGGACTCCAATCAAGTTGTAGAAACATCTCAAGGATGATCAGTGGAAACGGGATGAACCTGAGCTCAATTCTGTATGTCATGGAAAGGGCTGTGAATACTTACGGTATGTATATTTTTGTTTAAAAAAAAATTGCAAATATTTCAAACAAACTTCTTTCACATTGTCATTATGGGGGATTGTTTGTAGAATTTTGAGGAAAATAATTAATTTAATCCATTTTATTACAAGGCTGTAACATAACAAAATGTGGAAATAGTGAAGTGCTGTGAATACTTTCTGGATGCACTGTAGACTGCATTCATAGTGATGTCACTGCTCTCTAAAGAATGGATAGGCTGTGTTCATAGTGATGTCGCTGCTCTCGAAAGAATGGATAGGCTGCATTCATAGTGATGTCACTGCTCTCTAAAGAATGGATAGGCTGTGTTCATAGTGATGTCACTGCTCTCTAAAGAATGGATAGGCTGTGTTCATAGTGATGTCACTGCTCTCTAAAGAATGGATAGGCTGCATTCATAGTGATGTCACTGCTCTCGAAAGAATGGATAGGCTGTGTTCATAGTGATGTCACTGCTCTCTAAAGAATGGATAGGCTGTGTTCATAGTGATGTCACTGCTCTCTAAAGAATGGATAGGCTGCATTCATAGTGATGTCACTGCTCTCGAAAGAATGGATAGGCAACATCTGTAGTGATGCCTCAAGCAAAAGAAAGGAGGTGATCCCTGGTGTCGCACATCCGTATGGTCCTATGGTAATCCAGGGGGCAGGGTGAAATGCGTTGAGGCATTGGCCTGGTTGGAGTCCAGGCTGAGGTTGTCACTCTGATCACTACCATAGGGCCATATAGATGTGCGCACCAGGGATCACCTCCTTTCTTTTCCCGAAGCCATAGCATGAGCCTGGACAGGCTCCATCCCTCACCAGCACTCCCAGCACCAGATGCAGAAGAACCTACACACACATACCACAATAACAGAGCTTGAGCGGCACACCAAGATACTAAGGATCCGTAGTGATGCACTGGTCTCTAAAAAAGGGATAGGCTGCATTCATAGTAATGTCATTGGTTTCATGTAAATAGATAGGCTTCATTCATTGTGATGTCTGTTCTCTAATGAGTGGATAGGTCGCAAATGGATATGCTGGATTCATAGTGATGTCAGTGGTCTCTAATGAGTTGATAGGCAGAGTTTGTAGTGATTTCATTGGCCTCTAAAGCATGGATAGGCTGCATTCATAGTGACACTACTGGTATCAAATAAATGGATGGGCTACATTCTTGGAGATGTCACCTGGTTTCCAATAAATGCATTGCTTGCATTCAAAGTGATGTCACTAGTCTCTAATGAATGGATAGGCTGCATTTATAGTGATGTCACTAGTCTCTAATGAATGGATAGGCTGCATTCATAGTGATGCCACTAGTCTCTAATGAATGGATAGGCTGCATTTATAGTGATGCCACTAGTCTCTAATGAATGGATAGGCTGCATTCATAGTGATGTCACTAGTCTCTAATGAATGGATAGGCTGCATTCATAGTGATGTCACTAGTCTCTAATGAATGGATAGGCTGCCTTCATAGTGATGTCACTAGTCTCTAATGATTGGATAGGCTGCCTTCAAAGTGATGCCACTAGTCTCTAATGGATGGATAGGCTGCCTTCATAGTGATGCCACTAGTCTCTAATGAATGGTTAGGCTGCCTTTATAGTGATGTCACTAGTCTCTAATGAATGGTTAGGCTGCATTCATAGTGATGTCACTAGTCTCTAATGAATGGATAGGCTGCATTTATAGTGATGCCACTAGTCTCTAATGAATGGATAGGCTGCATTCATAGTGATGTCACTAGTCTCTAATGAATGGATAGGCTGCATTCATAGTGATGCCACTAGTCTCTAATGAATGGATAGGCTGCCTTCAAAGTGATGCCACTGGTATCGAATAAATGGATGGGCTGCATTCTTGGTGATGTCATCTGGTCTCTATAAGATCCATTGCTTGTATTCATAGTGATGTCACCAGTCTCTAATAAATAGAGAGGCTGCATTCATAGTGATGTCACAGGCATCTAGTACATGGATATGGTACATTCATGTTGATCACCAAATATTTAAACATAAGGTCCGGCGCTATCCACATGTGCAAATACCTTATTACGATAACATATTTACAAAAAGAAGATGATTTAAAAATTAAAGATAATGTCAATGTGAAACATACAGTATGTTTCACATTTATATATCTTTAATGTAGGTTTGCACTTAAAGGGGGCAGCTGTCTAGTATTCACAGTTACCATTTATGATTGGGGCACCAGAACTGGCGCCTATTGCACATTCATATTGATGCCTATGGTGTCTAGTAAATGGATAGGCTGCATTCAGAGTGTCATTCCTGGTCTCTGCATTCATAGTGATGTCAATGGAATAGAGAAATAAATAATAAATATGTAGTAAAAAAAATAGGCTATATACTTATTTTTCTCACTCTTATGCTGCGTACACACGATCGGAATTTCCAACAACAAATGTTCGATGTGAGCTTTTGGTCGTATATTCTGACCGTGTGTAGGCTCCATCGGACATTTGCTGTCGGAATTTCCGACAACAAATGATTGAGAGCAGGTTCTCAATTTTTCCGACAACAAAAGTTCTTGTCGGAAATTCCGACCATGTGTATCCAATTCCGACGCACAAAAATCCTAAGCATGCTTGCAATCAATTTGACGCATGCTCGGAATAATTGAACTTAATTTTTCTCGGCTCGTTGTAGTGTTGTACGTCACCGCGTTCTTGACGTTCGGAATTTTCGAGCAAAATTTGTGTGACCGTGTGTATGCAAGACAAGTTTGAGCCAACATTCCGTCGGAAAAAAATCCACGGTTTTGTTGTCGGAATATCCGATCGTGTGTATGCAGCATTATTATTCTCACTGGTCTCTAATGAACAAAATGCTTAATCGTCATTGATGTCACCTGGTCGCTAATGAATATGAGGTTGCTGTCTAGTCTGTGCTGTCTAGTGAATGGATAACTAGAAATCTTTTGATGTCATTGGTTTATAGTGAATGGATTGGCAGCAAGCATAGTATTGTCCCAGGATGCATTCTTAATGATGTTGCTGGCTCTAAAGAGTAGGCGGTCTACAAACTCTGTAATGTCACAGACAATGTGTTCAACAATCTCGTCATTGTCCAATGAATGGATAGATTGCATCCTCAATTATGTCATCAATCATTTCTATTAACTGTGTTTCTAGTGATCACTGGTCTCTAGTGAATGGATGTAAAGAAGGATTTGGAGTGTCTCTTGAAGCAGTGTTTGGAGAGCTGCGGCATGGCCTAGGAACCAAAATAGGCAGCAGATGTGTGCATGGGCAACCCCAAGTCTAAGCAGAGGAGTCTATGCTACTTGCATGATGGGAAAAGTGAAGTCTGGGATCCAAGGGGTAGTCAATTTGTGTTGTTGGGTCCCAATAAGGAAGGGATGTGGCAATGGGGTCCAGTTCCAATAAGGAAGGGATGTGGCAATGGGGTCCAGTTCCAATAAGGAAGGGATGTGGCAATGGGGTCCAGTTCCAATAAGGAAGGGATGTGGCAATGGGGTCCAGTTCCAATAAGGAAGGGATGTGGCAATGGGGTCCAGTTCCAATAAGGAAGGGATGTGGCAATGGGGTCCAGTTCCAATAAATAAGGGATGCGGCAATGGGGTCCAGTTTCCAATAAGGAAGGGATACGGCAATGGGGTCCAGTTCCAATAAGGAAGGGATGTGGCAATGGGGTCCAGTTCCAATAAGGAAGGGTTGCGGCAATGGGGTCCAGTTCCAATAAGGAAGAGTTTCATGTACCACAGTGAACAATTTCCAGTACCGCTTGTAAGGGCAACAGGTGGTGTGGATTCCTTATGTTTTATTATTCAGTAGCTGTAGAACCAGGATGGCAGCCTCTGCATTCAAGCAAATAAGGCACGTGAGCCAAGTGAGTGTCAGCTCTGAATGGATAGGCTGCATTCCAAGGGATGTTGCTCTGCTTAATGGTTATTAGTCTTATTTTATTATCATCCGCTGTAATAACTCCTTTTAATTTCTTTAAGAACTTCCATTATTCTAACTCATTTTAAGTTTAGAAAATACCCCATGTTTGCAAAATTATGTTCTATATACCATTTATACCGGTATGATGATAATTGTATGCTAATGTACCCTAATTAGCATCTATCAGGTATACCTTCCCTCTCTCCATCCTTTTTCTGTACATTTAATGCCTTCATGTTTACCATCTATGGGGAAAAATTTAAGGCACCAAACACGTTGCAGACTTAAAAAATATAAAAATATATTGCGCTAAAATAGGCGATCCACAAGGATTACATCTTTATCTCGCCCAAAGGGGAATTTCTGTACTTTACAGTCAAGAAAATGAATGTAATTTGCATTCCGAGCTGTCTCTCTTACCAATTTCTGCGCTATAAAGTGCAAAGAGAATTTTCTTCTTCTTGCAATTATTTTTGACTGATTTTTAAAATGGCTATAGTTTTCCAGCCGTATTAATAAAATTGACGTTTTTAATCAGCTCTGCCTAATCTTTATTCTTTCCCTCCTTTCACGGTAGATTTGAATAATGCATGTAAAGAAATATATGAAAAGAGGGATTTTAATTTACGAGCAAAAATAAAAAAGATAGAGAGGAATAAAACAGAAGCACACTGTTGCTGTATCGCATCGTAAACATAAAATATTATAGGATCACCATGAGACAAAAACTGTTGGCTTTGGAGGTGTGATAACAGTTTCATATAGCAGGATATATATATATATATATATATATATATATATATATATATATATATATATATATATGTAGCGCTACCCCCAGTTAAGAGAGCCGCTGATATTGATTTGGGCCCTGTAGTGCACTGCTGTCAACCCCTGGCAATCGGCTCTAACCTCCCGTGGCACAGCTGGTGATAGAGGGATAGGACCGCGTGACCGCAACTGTTGGTGACGCAGTCCTATAACAAACATACACAGAATATACTTTAAAACTCCTATTAAAGTAAGCGGAACTGACACCAAATGTACTTTACCCAGATATTTTACTGAGGCTAATGGGCAAGTAATAAACAACAGTATAACAAGTTGCAGATCCCTGCAATAAACAGTAATAAAGATAAACAGAGTAATCAGAATAATAAAGTATTGCTATGCAACTCTAGCGCTGCCCTTTTACAGCTACTTCCCCTCATGGGTAGACTAACACCCAGCAATGTCTACCTATGCAGTCAGGCCTGACTGATCTAAATGGAAGTTCAGTGAAACAATATTCGCTAGCAATCTCTCGGTGGTGCACTTGAAGAACAACTTTGTAATCCCAACGAATAGTAAAGATAAAGTATCTGTCTTTAAACAGCTCTCACCACCCGGACAAGTCCAAATCCGTTTCCTCCATCGATTCGTCTAGGAACAGGAATCCACCGACATCCAAGTCTTCAATCCTTCTGGTGTACTGCAGCAAGGAGGATTAGATGTCTCTAAGGCTCTGCTAGGCTGGCAGAGGGCTCTTTGGAAAGGAGCACACGGCCCAGGCTTCAGGCCTTGTGCACACAGCAGTTCAGCACAGACATCCTCTTGCTAGGAGAGGGGGGTCCAAAGAGGCCGACCAAAACTCCACCTCCCCTTTATAAAGTCTGCCCCAGCAGTCTCTGTTCTGGAGCAATGCACCCTGGGTGCTGCAAGATGTACTGGGAGATGTAGTCTCTCTCTCCTCTGCTTTCACTTCCATAATGTCTCTTTACTTCCTCCCGACTCACCTCTCACCTGGAACTTCTTGTCTCTCTGCATTAAAGGGGAACACCCCGCTACACACTCCCCCCACTTGAACTCTTTGGTCCCCAAAGATAAACTTCAACAAATACTGTTTACCATTTTGGACAATGTCGAGCATGATGTTGGCATAGGGAATTCCCACCAAAACTTTGGGATGGAACTCTCTTGCCCACAGGTCACACTACCATGAGTGGCCTGCCTAACTGTGCCAGAGAGTGAGCTGGGGTTGCCCTCCACCAAATGGACGGTGGAAGGATCAGGTTGTTCAACACTTCTCCTAGCCGTTACAACAGAGTCCTCTGAGCTCGTCCCCATTTGGGGGTAAGTTAGTTTCTTGGGAGGCCTGATGACTCTGCGAGCCCTCTGCTCTCTTGGTGCTTCTGACTCTGGCACCACAGGCTCTTCTTCAGGAGTAAGTTCAGGTAACATTGCTGGTTCTGGAACCTCTGATTCAGAAGTCGACTGACGTATGGAATCTCTAGAGTCCTCCTCTGCGCAAGTGTCAGGAACATCTTCCCAGTAATCAGCTGAGGGACTGAAGGGTATGAATTCAGTAGCCTCCGGATTCAGCGTTGCATCTGGGGTATCCCCTCCATTTGGGAGATCTATGGCGGATGTTCCCAGATTCGAGGGAGGCCACAGCCAGTCCAGTTCTCCACCTTCTTCTGTACTCAATTGGGAGGCCTCCCCATCTTTGGCTCGAGAGGTCTGGGACCGAGTGTTCGGCCTAGGAATATCCAGGATAGGGGCCTGGTTCAGGGGAGTCTCTCACGGGAGGTATTCTGACTGCCTCAGCAAGTGGGAGCAGGTGGTTCCGATGCCACGTCTTCAGTGGACCCACCTTTCCTTCTGGCTTTAGTTTGTAGACAGGCAAACCGGGCAACTTCCTACAGACAACATAGGGCTCAGATCTCCACCTGTCGGCAAGCTTGTGTTTTCCAGGGACCCCCAGATTGCGTAGCAGTACTCGGTCCCCGGGCTGCAGATCTTGCACTCGAACCTTCAGATCAAAATTTCTCTTGTTGCGGGCCCCCCTTTGATCCGAAGCCGCCTGGGCTTGTTCATAGGCCACCTGCAAGCTACGTCTAAGTCTGTCCACATATCCCTTGTGGGAAGTAGCTGAGGTATTGTCTATAGAAGTGCCAAAGGCCAGGTCCACAGGTAGCCTTGCTTCTCTCCCAAACATAAGTCGATAAGGGGAGTAGCCAGTGGCGTCACTTGTGGTACAGTTATAGGCATGTACTAGGGCTGATATGTGCTGACTCCAGTGTTGCTTCTTCTCTGTTTCTAAGGTTCCCAACATGTTGAGCAGGGTCCGGTTAAATCTCTCCGGCTGAGCATCTCCTTGTGGGTGGTAAGGCGTGGTTCTGGTCTTCTTTATTCCTAATGAATCCAAAAGTCTTCGGATCAACCGACTCTCAAAGTCCCTTCCTTGATCTGAGTGGAGTCTCTGTGGTAGTCCGTAATGGACAAAATACTTCTCCATAAGTATCTTGGCCACGGTGGATGCCTTCTGGTCTTTGGTTGGGAAAGCTTGAGCATAGCGGGTGAAATGGTCGGTTATTACCAGAACATTCCCCAATCCACTCAGGTCGGGTTCGAGGCAGAGAAAGTCAATGCATACCAGATCCATTGGGCCTTGACTCTGTAAGTGGCCCATTGGGGCAGCTTGATGGGGTAGGGTCTTTCTCTGAATGCATCGTGCACAGGAATGGCAATACTCCTCTACTTCTGCCCTCATGCAGGGCCAATAGAACCGATTTCTGACAAGCTGGAAGGTCCTTTCTGCCCCTAGGTGACCATGATGGTCATGCAGGGCAATTAGTACATTCTCTCGGTGCTTCTCTGGAAGAAATAACTGCCACTTATCTTCTGAGTCATCAGAGGGGCCCCTTCGGTAGACCACTCCCTGATGTACCTGTAGCCTGTCCAATTCCTTCCTCAACAGGCGAGCCTCCTTTGAGGGGTGATGTAGGAATTTGTTGGGATCCTGATTCTCCAGGGCTTCGAGGACCAATCTCCCCATGGGGTCTTCCAATTGGTCACACCTCAACTCCTTCTTGGACAGTCTCGGTAGGTTGTCTTCCTCCAGTTGAGTTACCCCACAATAGTGTTTGGGGACTCCTACCATGGTAACCCCTATTTCTTCTGCTCTGGAGCCTCCTTTGGCTTGGAATTCAGCCCCTTGACAAAGGGCCCGCACCCCGTCCGGTGCCACTTGGGTCCAATCTTCCCAGTCATTTGTCGTGGCATGAGACCTCCGGGACAGGGCATCTGCATCCCTATTTCCGGCTCCTGGTCTGTACTTCAGACTGAAGTTGAATCCAGACAATGCGGCCAACCACCTGTGTCCGGTGGCATCTAGTTTTGCGGTGGTGAAGAGGTAGGTCAGGGGGTTGTTGTCTGTCTTCACAGTAAACTCTGCCCCATACAAGTAGTCTTTTAGCTTGTCTACTACCGCCCATTTGAGGGCCAGGAATTCCAGCTTATGAGTGGGGTAATTCTTTTCTGAGGGGGTCAGGCTCCTGCTCACATAGGCCACTGGTCGCAGTTGTCCTTCATGTTCTTGGTAGAGTACACCACCTAGACCCTCATGGCTGGCATCCACATGTAATTCATAAGGTCTGGTAGGGTCGGCGTAGGCCAGGACTGGGGCAGTGGTTAAGCTCCTCTTCAGAGCATGAAAGGCCTCTTCACACCTTGGGTTCCACTGATCTTGAACTGACTCACCAGGCCTCCTGGGCCCTGAGTCATGCTCTTCCCCTTCTGCCTTTAGCAATTCATTCAACGGGCGGGCAATCCGAGCAAACCCCTCCACAAACCTCCTATAATAGGAGCAGAACCCCAGGAAGGATCTGAGCTCTGTTACTGTGGTGGGTCGTGGCCAGGAAGTGACTGCTTCCAACTTCTCAGGATCTGTGGCCACCCCTTCTTCAGACACTATGTGCCCCAGATAGTTCACAGAAGACTGGTAGAACCGACACTTCTCGGGGGAAAGCTTAAGTCCCTCTTCGCTGAGTCTTCTCAATACTTTCTCCAACCTGGCTTCATGTTCTTCCAAGGTTCTTCCAAAGACAATGACATCGTCCAAGTACACAAGGACTTCTATAAGATTCATGTCTCCAACAGTCTTCTCCATAAGGCGTTGAAATGTAGCAGGAGCTCCAGACAGACCCTGAGGCATCCTATTGAATTCGAAGAATCCCCCCGGGGTTATGAAGGCTGTCTTCTCCCTGTCTTCTGGGTGCATAGGGATTTGATAGTACCCACTCTTGAGGTCCATCACACTGAACCATTTGGCTCCAGACAAACTTTGTAGGGCATCTTCTATCCTTGGCGTGGTGTATTGGTCAGGGATGGTTCTCCTGTTGAGAGTCCTGTAATCGATACAAAGCCTCAACGACCCATTCTTCTTTCTGACCACCACGATTGGGGAGGCATAGGGACTTCTAGACTCCCGGATCACACCAGTCTTCTTTAGTTCTACAAGTTGTTCCCTCAGATCCTCCAGATCTGCCAGGGGGACCCGCCTGACCCTCTCTCGGAAGGGCTTATCTTCTTGGAGGCGGATCCGATGGGTGGCACTTCTTGCACACCCCACATCGAATTCATCTTCGGAAAAGATCTTCTCCCACCTGGTCAGCTGGGCCTTGGCTCTTTCTTTCCAAGCCCTGGGTAGGTTCGGGTTTTCCACGGACAGTTTCTCCCAAATATCTCCTCCGTCACCCGTCCCCTTGACTTCGGACCAAGTGACCGGGGCAGCAGGGCTCACCTGACCAAGCAACACTCTGGCAGGGATCTCCATGGGTCCTCCCGTAGTGTTCCTAACACTCACCGGAACTCTGCCATGGGCCTTCTTCAGGGCCTTGAACGGAATCACTTCTGGTATCACTTCCAGGCCTGAGGACTCTTCCCTTGGGTCTGATTCCAGCATGACAAAGGGGCCAGGTTGTTCCCACGAAAGCTTCACAGTGGCCCTAAGACAGGTTACTTCTCCGGGCTGTAACACTACTCCTTCTCTGCCAAGTCTCCACACCTTCCCTATCCCCTCTCCCGGGGTCTTCTGCTCTAAGACCAGTCGTTGGTAGGCCGTCTTTAGCATGGGATGGATTTTGGTGGCTGAATGGTTTCTCTCTTTCACTAGAGGGGTCAGGAGTCTCCTGACTAGATCCGTGTTTGTCCCAATGATCAGGGAAATCTTGCTGGCTCCAGGCGGCTGGGGACACACAACTGCCAGGGTGTCAAACACTTCAGCCTTCCCAGCCACGGATGGGTCGAAAGTCATCTTTATGGGCAGGTACCCATCATAAGGGAAACTCTGGGTTCCAAGTCCCCATATCTCCAGCTCTTCTATCTTCTGGATAGGCAGATGACTCAAGTGCCTATCATAGAAGTCCCGGTATAGTAAAGTCACCTGTGCTCCGGTGTCCAAAAGAGCTTTAGTATAGACTCCTTCCACTTGAATGGGCACAGTAGGAGACGGGCCCACCAGTTCCTTTGGGTATGGCCGGACTGGGGTCACCTCTTTTTTTTGGCTTTCGACCCTTGCCCTGCTCCTTTTGGACTTTAATTTTTCCTGAGCCTGGCATG
Source organism: Rana muscosa (assembly GCA_029206835.1). Lineage (NCBI taxonomy): Eukaryota > Metazoa > Chordata > Amphibia > Anura > Ranidae > Rana > Rana muscosa. The sequence continues at coordinate 48,848,347 of CM055120.1, forward strand.
CATTGACTTTCTCCCTCTCAATGGGGGCACAAACCCGCTGAGGGATGTTATTGTTCCTTTTAGGTGGATGTTCCTTCTTTGGGGTGCTGTACTTCCACTGAGGGGTCTTGCCCCCTCCCTCTGGGGTACATCTTGGTGGGGGTGTACTATACCTCCTCCTAGGAGTTTTGTCTCCTCCATTCTTGGCCTTTTTTTTTAGTTTGGAGCGCACTGAAGATGATGGGCACCCGGTTGACTCCTTCACCGGGGCCCCTTTGGAGTTTCCCGCCGGCTTGCAATTATCTGTTCTCTTCTTCTTTGGGCTGGAGCATACGTTAGCAAAGTGGCCACTCCCTCCGCAGTTATAGCAAATCACCTCTTCTCGGTCCTGTAGGGAGGCCGGTGCTGAGGTGTTCGGGAACAACTCCTTTCTTGGGCTTGGTTTCTCTCGTCTTCTCTGATCTTTCTCCATCAAAGAGGTCAGCATCTCCAACACTTGGGCCATTTGCGATTTCAGAGTGTCAACCTCCGCATCTCTTTCTGGGCTCTTGACCGAATGGACCAACACTGGTACAGGTGTGACATTCGCCTTGGCCACCTGCTGATCTTCCTCCAGCGCCTCTTCGTCCCTAATAATTTTTATTAGATCAGAGTAGGTTAGTGACATTCCTCCTCCTGAGGTTTTCAGGTGCAGCCAGACCGGGTCTGAGCGCCGCGCTCCCCTCATGATCTGCTTCATGCGTGCTTCATCTGCATCTTTGGGCAGCATTCCCTTCTTCAGTACAATCTTGCATAACTGCCTGTTCAGCCTTCTAACATATTCTGACAGTTTCTCATTCGGCTGCTGGAGAGTGTGTTCAATTTGATAAATCATCTCTGACACCTTCTCCAGCTGACCAAACTCTTCCTGCAGCATGGCCAGGCAATCTTGAGCTGTACAGTTTTCATTTCCAAACCGGAAGCTCTTCACCGATTCTGCCGCGGCACCTTTCAGACTTTCTAAGACTCGCTGTCTCTTCTGTGCCTCAGGCACCTCCCATGCTTCTACTGCCTGCAATGCCTGTTCCACCCAAGTGTCAAAATCTTCCTCCCCCGCAGGGACGGGGAGCTTCCCTGAGAAGGTGCTAAGCTTCCGGTAACCGGCCTCCACATGCACCGTACTGCTTTTCAGGCACTTAATTACAAGGTCTCCTAGAGCATTCAACAATTCAGGCCCTATAGCGGCCAGCGGTGATCCCGGGCTTAATAGTTCCTTAAGCTTTTCTGCTTTAGGGGATAGTGGTGGAGATAATTGTGGGAGTGATGGCTTTGGTGTCTGAAACCATTCTTCCTTCACTGGCAGCGTATGTATCAAGTGATAGATCTGATTATCTATGGCTTGTATACTCTGACTTTTAAAATGCTCTGGGATTTTGTTTTTCCATTCTACCAGTGCGTATGTAAACGAGATCACTGGATCTGGCCTAAAATCCATCACCCATGCTTTGTGGCTCGGAGACAGTAACAATACGAGCTGTTTTATCTCCTCTTCCTTCCATCTTTCCCCCGAGAGTACAATGACTACCGCCGCGTTTGGATCGGCGCCAATCGCTGCGCACCACTGTGACATTGCCAGCGGGTCCATGCTGGTACTTCTGACCGGCTTGATTGCAGCGTGCAACGTACAAGGATCCCGGACTCGAGCCCCCACGTGTAGCGCTACCCCCAGTTAAGAGAGCCGCTGATATTGATTTGGGCCCTGTAGTGCACTGCTGTCAACCCCTGGCAATCGGCTCTAACCTCCCGTGGCACAGCTGGTGATAGAGGGATAGGACCGCGTGACCGCAACTGTTGGTGACGCAGTCCTATAACAAACATACACAGAATATACTTTAAAACTCCTATTAAAGTAAGCGGAACTGACACCAAATGTACTTTACCCAGATATTTTACTGAGGCTAATGGGCAAGTAATAAACAACAGTATAACAAGTTGCAGATCCCTGCAATAAACAGTAATAAAGATAAACAGAGTAATCAGAATAATAAAGTATTGCTATGCAACTCTAGCGCTGCCCTTTTACAGCTACTTCCCCTCATGGGTAGACTAACACCCAGCAATGTCTACCTATGCAGTCAGGCCTGACTGATCTAAATGGAAGTTCAGTGAAACAATATTCGCTAGCAATCTCTCGGTGGTGCACTTGAAGAACAACTTTGTAATCCCAACGAATAGTAAAGATAAAGTATCTGTCTTTAAACAGCTCTCACCACCCGGACAAGTCCAAATCCGTTTCCTCCATCGATTCGTCTAGGAACAGGAATCCACCGACATCCAAGTCTTCAATCCTTCTGGTGTACTGCAGCAAGGAGGATTAGATGTCTCTAAGGCTCTGCTAGGCTGGCAGAGGGCTCTTTGGAAAGGAGCACACGGCCCAGGCTTCAGGCCTTGTGCACACAGCAGTTCAGCACAGACATCCTCTTGCTAGGAGAGGGGGGTCCAAAGAGGCCGACCAAAACTCCGCCTCCCCTTTATAAAGTCTGCCCCAGCAGTCTCTGTTCTGGAGCAATGCACCCTGGGTGCTGCAAGATGTACTGGGAGATGTAGTCTCTCTCTCCTCTGCTTTCACTTCCATAATGTCTCTTTACTTCCTCCCGACTCACCTCTCACCTGGAACTTCTTGTCTCTCTGCATTAAAGGGGAACACCCCGCTACATATATATAGATAGATATATCTATAGATATACTGTATATATCCTATATAAGTATTGAACACATCACCATTTTCGAAGTAAATATATTTCGAAGGGTGCAATTGACATAAAATTTTCACCACATGTCAGTAACAACCCATACAATCCATACATACAAATAAACCAAAACAAATAAGCTCATAAATTAAGTTATGTAATAAATTAATAAAATAAAATAATAAAATGGAATGACACAGGGAAAGAGTATTCAACACAGGTATTGAAGGTGCAAAAAGGCATGGAAAGCCAAGACTCTAGATGAAATCTATCAGTAATTAGAAAGCAATCCTGCCCGTTGTCAGTGCAAATTAACATCAGTTGGTTCAGTCTCAACTGATGGCCTATAAAAAGGTGTCTCATTACCAAGGTGTCACACAAGAAACATCTTATGATGGGTAACAGCAAAGAGCTCTCTCAAGACCTTTGCAAACTTATTGTTGCAAATCATACTGATGGCATTGGCTACAGAAGGATTTCTACACTTCTGAATGCTCCAGTAAGCACTGTTGGGGCCATAATCCGGATGTGGAAAGAACATAATTTTAACATAAACCGGCCACGACTAGGTGCTCCTTGCAAGATTTCAGACAGAGGAGTGAATAGAATCATCAGAAGAGTTGTCCAAGAGCCAAGGACCACCTGTGGAGAGCTTCAGAAAGACCTGGAATTAGCAGGTACAATTGTTTTAAAGAAAACAATAAGTAATGCACTCAACCGCCATGCACGCTCACCACGCAAGACTCCATTGCTGAAGAAAAAGCATGTTGAAGCTTGTTTAAAGTTTGCTGCACAACATTGAGACAAGCCTGTGAAATACTCAGGGAATATAGTCTGGTCAGATGGAACCAAAATGGAACTCTTTGGATGCTATAAGACACATCATGCTTGGAGGTTAAATGGCACTGCACATCACCCCAAAAACATCCCAATACCAACAGTGAAGTTTGGAGGTGGCAATGTCATGGTGTTGGGCGGTTTTTCAGCAAACGGTACTGGCAAACTTCATGTCATTGAAGGAAGGATGAATGGAAAAATATACCAAGACATTCTTGATAAAAATCTGCTGGTATCTACCAGGATGATGAAGATGAAATGAGGGTGAACATTTCAGCAAGACAATGATCCCAAACACAAAGCTAAAGAAACTCTCAATTGTTTTTGAAGAAAGAAATTAAATCTGCTAGAATGGCCCAGCCGATCACCTGACTCGAATAGAAAATCTATGGAAAGAACTAAAGATCAGAGTTCATAGAAGAGGCCCAAAGAACCTTCAAGATTTGTTTGTGTGGAAGAATGGGCCAAAATCACACCTGAGAAATGCATGCGATAGTTTCTCCATACAGGAGGTGCCTTGAAGCTGTATACAGTATATATTTCCAAAAACACTTAATTTTGGGATGCAGTGTATATGCTTAAAGTATGTCTAATGCCAAAACCCTGTTGGGTTTTTATTGCTATATCTTAGCAGAAGAAATTGACCCTCCCTGTTTGTTCTGGTCACCATAACATACATTGGCTGTTGGGTTTGTGGCACTCTCTTTGGTCAATGCCCTAGGGTGGGACCACAGAAATGTCTCTATTACAGTATATTATAGTACATGATGTACGATGATCAGTAGTAACCTTATGACCACTGACAGGTAAAGTGAATATCATTGAATATCTCATCACAATGGCATCTGAAAGTGGGCGGATATATTAGGCAGCAAGTGAACATGTTGACGTTGAAGTTAATTTGTTGAAAGCAGAAAATATGGGCAAGTGTAAGGATTTGAGTGAATTTGAGAAGGGCCAAATTGTAATGGCTAGTTGACTGGGTCAGAGCAACTCCAAAACTGCAGCTCTTTTGGGATGTTCCTGGTCTGCAGTGGTCATGACCGACCAAAAGTGGTACAAAGAAGGAAAACGAACGAACCAGTGAAAAGGTCATAGATTACCAAGACTCATTGATGCACGTGAGGAGTGAAGGCTGGCCTATGTAGTACGATCCAATAGAAGAGCTATTGTAGTACTAATTGCTGAAAGAGGTAATGCTGGTTGTGATAGAAAGGTGTCAGAACACACAGTCCATTGCAGTTTATTGAGTATGGGGCTGTGTAGCTGAAGACCGGTCAGGGTGCCCTTGCTGACCCGTGTCCACGGCCAAAAGCGCCTACAATTGTTATGTGAGCAGCAGAACTTGGCTGATGAAGAATGGCTTGAGGAACACTAGTTCTAGGTGTTGATTTGGCCTCCAAATTCTCCAGATGTCAGTCTAATCAAGCATCTGTGGGATGTGCTGGAAAAACAAGTCCAATCAATGGAGGCCCCACCTTGCAACTTACACGGCCTAATGCCCTGTACACACGATCGTTTTTTCTGATGAAAAAAGTCAGATGGACTTTTTCCATTGGAAAAAACAATCGTGTGTGGGTCCCATCGGACTTTTTTCCATCGGTGTGAAAAAATAGAACATGTTTTAATTTTTCCCGATGGAAAAAAAACCGATAGGAAATTTTGATCGTCTGTGTGGAACTCCATCCGAGAAAAATTCACGCATGCTCAAACTAAATTAGAAGACGGGAGCGCTCGTTCTGGTAAAACTAGCGTTCGTAATGGAGATAGTACATTCGTCATGCTGTAACGGACTGAAAAGCACGGAAACTGAAAAGCGCGAATCGGCTAACACCAAACTTTTACTAACACGCGGTAACACGAAATCAGCAAAAGCAGCCCAAAGGGTGGCGCCATTGGATTTGAACTTCCCCTTTATAGTGCCGTCGTACGTGTTGTACGTCACGGCGTATTGGACGGTCGGAATTTTGTCTGATGGTGTGTATGCAAGACTGATGGAAGTAAGCTTCATTGGAATTCCGCCGAAAAATTCCATCGGATTTTATTCTATCGGAAATCCGATCGTGTGTACAGAGCATAAAGGATCTGCTATTGATGACTTGGTGCCAGATAATACTGCATATCTTCAGAGGTCTAGTGAAGTCCATGTTAAGACAGGTTGTCATGTATGGTTTAGGTTTACAGCTGATTGGTTTATAAATATCATCTCGTGGTTGTAAAATCTACACCTGCCAAGTGTTTATCTTCTGCCAGTCAGTCGTATTATTTATCTACATGCTGATTTTCTCTAATATGTTTGTGAGCCTGCATCTTTGATTTGATCTAATTAACGGATCAAAGGCGATTCACAAGGCCAGCGCGCTTCATTTTCTGTTCTGTTTGTAACCTCAGATTACCCTATCTGCACAAGAACTGCCGGCCATGGTGCCGTTTGGAAAAGGAAGAGTATTGATTTTATTTCGGTGGGAGCAAAATAGTTTCACTTGCTTTGCCTGAGTGCCATGTATTTTAAACATTATGGATTTTTAGCTATCTACTCAATCAAAGAAATAAATAAATAAAAAGGGTCTTTAGCTTTAGATATACTTTTTCAGTGAACCTGTTGCAAAAGGTGGCTTAACAGAGAAGTGCAGTAGCTGTAGTTGGATACCAAAGGATTAAAGACCAACTCTGGGATCAAAAAAGAACACTTGCAGTAGGGCCGATCTGCACTGCAAGGGCTAAATACTTGTTAGGTCTACTGGAGCCAAAGAGGTTGTATTACATACTGTACACCCTACTCCGGCTGGCTCCGGTACTCTTCTCTTCTCCAGTCTGGGCTATGGGTGATCCCTTGACGTCATGACGTACAATGTAGGGATAATACCACTGCATTGTACATGGGGAGGCAGTTGTGTGATCATGACCAGGAGCACCTTAGAGAGGAGACTTCACGGGAGAAGTCACGCAGATGGAGGGAGCCTGCAGTAGCGAGGCAAGTATTACTTCTTATCCAAGTACCCCTTGACTTAACAAGCAGGTAATCTACTGCAAGGGTAAAAAAAAACTATTGTGCCCAGAGTTGGGCTTTAATACACAGTAATAGTATTGCAGTTGGGGTACGGTTTGTGTTGCTGCTGTGCATGTGTTGTGTGTGCGATGTGTGTTCACGCATGTTGATTATGAGTTATGCTCTGTGTATGATATTTGTGCTCCGCGTATGGTGTGTGCTTATCTGTGTGGTGTGCATGCTCTGGCTATGGTATGTGCTTTTTTGTTGTGTGTGCTCTGGGTACCTTGTTCACTTCCATGTGTGGTGTGTACTAAATATAGTGTGTGCTTCTGTGTATGGTGTTTGCGCTGAAGTTATGGTGCGTGCTTTTGTGTGCAGTCTGTATGCTCTGAGTATGGTGTATGCTTCTGTGTATGATGTGTGCTTTGGGTATGGTATGTGGTGTGTGAGCTCTGAATATGGTATATGCTTCTTTGTGAGATGTGTACTGTGTATGGTGTGAGTTTCTGTGTGATGTATGGGCTGGGTATGGTGTATGCTTTCATGTGTATGCTCTAGATATGGTTTGTGTGTGTGCTCTGGGTATGGTGTGTGTGTTTTTGTGGTGTGTGCTCTGGGTATGGGGTATGTTTTTGTGTGTGGTGTATAGGTAGATTCCCAACTTTTTGAGATGGGAATGGGGGGAGTACCTATTAGCAAAACTATGTGCGTATAGGCCACGCCCCCAGAATGAGAATTAAACAAAAAATGATTAGCTAAACCGACAAGTGCTTTTTTTTAAACACTATTATTACTTTATACTGGCTTTTGAAATTTACAAATGCAGCGATTTAGAAACTGGATGAAAGAATTAGCACTGGGAAACACTTTTTAAAAGATATATATAGTGCATTTTATATACAACTGCAGTATATAGATCAGACCCAAATGAGGGGCTAATGAGGAGGAAAGGGGGGCAGAGGGACTTTGTTACAAATCAGGGACAGTTGGGAGCTATGGTGTATGTGCTAGGAATGGTGTGTGTTTCTGTGTGTGGTATGCATGCTCTGGGTATGGTGTGTACTTCTGTATGTGGTATATGTGCTGGGTATGGTGTATACTTCTGTGTGTGGTGTATGTGTTGTCTATGGTGTGTACTTCTGTGCGTGGTGTATGTGCTGGGTATGGTGTATACTTCTGTGTGTGGTGTATGTGCTGGGTATGGTGTGTACTTCTGTGTGTGGTGTATGTGCTGGGTATGGTGTGTACTTCTGTGTGTGGTGTATGTGCTGGGTATGGTGTGTACTTCTGTGCGTGGTGTATGTGCTGGGTATGGTGTGTACTTCTGTGTGTGGTGTATGTGCTGGGTATGGTGTGTACTTCTGTGTGTGGTGTATGTGCTGGGTATGGTGTGTACTTCTGTGTGTGGTGTATGTGCTGGGTATGGTGTGTACTTCTGTGTGTGGTGTATGTGCTGGGTATGGTGTGTACTTCTGTGTGTGGTGTATGTGCTGGGTATGGTGTGTACTTCTGTGTGTGGTGTATGTGCTGGGTATGGTGTGTACTTCTGTGTGTGGTATATGTGCTGGGTATGGTGTGTACTTCTGTGTGTGGTGTATGTGATGGGTATGGTGTGTACTTCTGTATGTGGTGTATGTGCCAGGTATGGTGTGTACTTCTGTGTGTGGTATATGTGCTGGGTATGGTGTGTACTTCTGTATGTGATGTATGTGCCGGGTATGGTGTGTACTTCTGTGTGTGTGGTATATGTGCTGGGTATGGTGTGTACTTCTGTATGTGATGTATGTGCCGGGTATGGTGTGTACTTCTGTATGTGGTGTGTGCTCGGGGTATGGTGTGTACTTCTGTGTGTGGTGTATGTGCTGGGTATGGTGTGTACTTCTGTATGTGGTATATGTGATGGGTATAGTGTATTCTTCTATATGTGGTGTCAGGGCCACCATCAGGAATTTTGGGGCCCCTTACACAGCTTCAGGCATGGGCCCCCTGGAGCAGAGGACTGGGGGGGTGGTGCCGCTGCAAATTGAGAAGCGGGGGAGGGGCTTTCCGCGAATTGAGAAGCGGGGGGGGATGCCCCACGAATCGAGAAGAAGTGTCGCTGCGAATTGTTGAGGTCGGGGGGGCTTTGGGTGCTGACAAAAAAAGAAAGAAAGGGGGGGTTGCCGACCGGGGCCCTGGGGACCTCTGGGCCCCTTGCAATAAATAAATAAATAAAAAAAATAAAAAATTTATAAAAAAAAAGGGGGGTTGCCATCCGGGGCCCTGGGGACCTCTGGGCCCCTTACAAAAATAAATAAATAAATAAAAAATTACCAAAAAAAAAAGAAGGGGGGTTGCCATCCGGGCCCCTGGGGACCTCCGGGCATCTTACAGGTGTACTGTACTGCCTGTACCCCCCTGATGGCGGCCCTGTGTGGTGTATGTGCTGGTTATGGTGTGTACTTCTGTATGTGATGGGCATGGTGTATATTCTGTGTGTGGTGTATGTGCTGGGTATGGGGTATGCGATAGTGTATGCTGGGTATAGTGTGATTGTGTGTGGCTTTGTGTGCCATGTGTTTGGTGTGTGCTCCAAGCATGATGTGTAGTGTGTACTTCTGTGTATGTTGTGTGTGTGTGGAGGTTATTGTATGTATGCCTGTGTGCTCTGGGTATGATGTGTGTTTCCATTTATTGTGTGTACTTCTGTGTGTGGTGTGTGCTCTGGGTATGGTATGTACATCCTTGTGTGGTGTTTGCCTCTTTCTATTCCTTCCTACACAGTCAGTGGACTTCACAGGTGAAACAGAAAGTTACCTTGGCTTCTTCTATCGGTAGTAAACTAAGTTTTTTTTTTTTTGCAAGTCAATGCATTGCATACTAGCACATTATGTGAAACTTACCTTAGAACGAAGCCCCCCCAGTGGTGCGCTGTCAGTGCTGATGGTGCTTCTATCTTCACCCAGTCAACCTTCCATTGTCGCGGACTTCGGCTGTGTAAGTGGTCGGAGCCACGATTACTTCTCTCCCGTGCATGACGTTGTTTTACGGCACAGGACTTTTTAGAGATATTTACAGTACCTATAGTTGAGCCTTATTATAGGCTTACCTGTAGGTACAGTTCATGCATGGGAGTTTACTCCCACTTTAAAAAATACAAGGAGTAGCACCTAAAAGATGGTAAGATTGTCATAAAAATTCTCTGTCGTAGAGAAGATCCCATAAAATGTTAAAAATTTGCATCACATATAACAATCCAACGTAGGATATTGGAAAATTGCTTATTTCTTTCTAAGGTAGTGTATTCACAACTTCATCCAATCATATGTGTCTAATAACACTGAGATGCATGTACACGTTAACCTGAAATCAGTGGATTGTATAATTAGATTGTAACGTGTGTCCCTCTAGGATAAGATCAGTACTCGCTACATATTGACTACACGTATGTCTGTTAATTCTATTAGACATCAGTCGATATTGTCATTGCTGTGTTCTTCCTCTGGAGTTGGTAGAGCGTTCATATTACATCTCTGCTTGCTCTAGTTTTACATATTAATAGTATCAGAGTATTTGGCACATTTGCATACTAATTATCTCAGAGGGCTTTCTCTATATATTTCCGATGGTGTGATGGCGGTATTTCTATGTCCATATTGATTATGTCAGCTCAGTGGTAGGCACTCTTCTGTCTGTGGTAGGTACATTTGCATGTTAAGTGTGTCAGAGGAAGCAAATACATTAAGACCGTTGTTTTATAGTCATCCAGTTGCTGTCAATATGGGATCTTTTACATAATCAAGGGATTGCAGATACAGAGGCTGACTTTACCTTCAAAACCCAAGACCACAAATATAAACCCAAACTGTTGACCAACTAACTATAATTTATTTTTTAGAGCCAAATAGCCATAGTAGCTATTTATTACTGTAGCGGCCTCACCCCCTCTTTTTGGTCTAGGGGTATGTTGTACTTGAGGGTGAGATGCGCTACGGCCCATGTCCTCCCCATTGCAGCAGGTGAGGTGAAGACCAGTACCAGTTATTCTTCTCGGGCCTGTGTGTTTCTATTCACAACCAAGTCTTGCTGTGCTGACACTCCCCTTCACTCCCATTAACCAGAGTTCCACACACCGATAAGGATCCAACACTTGTTTTATTGTAACACACAATAAACAGTTGCCAACTGGTTAAGATCCATAAACAGTTCAATACGGTGGGGTGAGCAGGTCGATGCACTGTCCTAATGATAAAACTAAACCACTGTGGTTTCACCAGCGGTTGCTATAGCCATTGGCTAGAGAGAGAGGAACTTGAAACTCGTGAGTCTCTACCAGCGACTCTGAAGAACATGAATTGGAGTACCTTCGCTGCGTTGTGGCCCCTATCAGGGGGAAGATGTCCCTCCAAGGGAGTTACCAGAGGCCCCTCCGTCACCGGGTTGATGCTGCTCCGGACTCTTCAGACAGGTAACCTCTCCGGCCTCCTCACCTCAGACATGGGCCCCATCCACCTCAGGGTCCCTCGGACTCATCCGCCCTTGCGGAGCCCAGTCGAAGTCACTGGGCTCCAGGCCTCTGGTGTAGTACCTCACCCCAGGCTTAAGGTGCCCAGGATGGACGCCAACTCTGCTCCGACCAGGCCCAGGATGCCTGGGCCGGAACTCCGGATCGCCCGCACCCAGGCCCAAGGTGCCTGGGCATGCACTCCAGAAAAAGACCTCGTGGCGAGGGCGTCTCTCCCCTTTATCTCCTCCCGTGACGCCACAGCAGGTTCTCCGCCCCCACTGTACCACCGCCGGAACGGGACAAAAAGGACAGCACTGCGGCAGTGATTCTACCTCGACCTGTGGGAACACCGCCACCCCAGGCCAAGGAGAATAGTACACCACCAAAGTCCTCCACGACTGAAAGTGGTCTAAATCCTCTATGATTTACACACACCTGGGTCATACTACCACCCAGGTGTATCCCCCTAAATTTAGACCCCCGCTACATTACAAATAACACAAAAACAAACATTTTTTACAATAGCACACTATACATCATTAAACAGAACAACAAAATTTAGAACTACCCCCAGAGGAGCTACCTTGATTAACTGGTTCTTTCTTACTACAGTGCAGAAGCAGCCAGCCACACATAGAAACAGAAAAGTGACAGCAGAAAAAAGACAGTCTGCCCCCCTTTTTTTTATTGGGGGGGGCGGGGGGTTATACATTTTATTTTTTTGCAAAAGCAACAGTTCATCCACTCCGTCTCATTGATCAGTCTAGGAGTTTGTCTTTTTTTTATTATATTTTATTGCTTAAAAGGGACTGGGGTGGGGATTTAGGGTGGTGTGGAATACTCACTCCAAAACGCTTGGACACAATTCCAAAAAGGACAATTCTCTAAACAATAGCAGCACATTTCACTCACAGCTGGGAACCGTGAGCTATTTTGTAGTCCAGGTGCAGCAAGACTGGAACAGTCTATAGGTGGTTCATGGCTGGGGACCATGAAGTAGCTTGAAGAAGAGATATGGCTAGACTGGAACAGTCTATAAGTTCACAGCTGTGAATCATGAAGTAGCTTGAAAAAAAGATATGGCTAGACTGGAACAGTCTCTATAGGTTTACAGCTGGGGAGCATGAAGTAATTTGCAGAACCAGTGCTTTTTTTCAGCGGGAACGCGGAGGAACGCAGTTCCGGCACCTCCTGCACTGCATATATATGGTGGCAAGGGGTGCTGAGTTGTGCTACAGTGTCTATTGATGCTGGCTGCTGGGGGGTCTATTGTTCTGGAGGAGATATATTTTTCCTGGGGGGGTTATTGTTGCAGGGAAAATCTATTGTTGCTGCTGAGGGACCTATTGTCTCTGGAAGGGATCTATTTTTGGAGTGGGAAGGTCTATTATTGCTGGGGTTGGTCTTATGTTGTTGGGGGGTCAGTTGTCGCTGGAAGGGATCTACTGTTGAGACACCAGTCTATTGTAGCTGGCTGCTGGAGGCTTGTTGTTGTTGGGTGTAGGGGATCTATTTTACTGCTTTTCTTGTATCATTAACAAGTTCCATACAAATTACTTAGTACCACAAATGTTACTTGGTTACGTATTCTCTAAAAGGGGCAGTATTGGGAGGTGGGAAGGGGGTGGAACCAAGGAAGGGTGCTCGGAGGTAGGTAGGGGCAGAGACAATGGGTGACTCCGAAAGGGGGAGTTCCTGCACCTATTCTCTGAGAAAAAAAGCCCTGTGCAGAACAGATATGGCTTTATGGAACAGTCTATAGGTTTATGGCCGGGGGACCATGAAGCAGCTTGCAGAACAGAGATGGCTAGACTGGAACAGTCTTTAGGTCGGAGGTCAGAAACCCATAGATCGTGATCTACCAGTAGAGTGCGGACAGGTGACTGGTAGATCGTGGTCTGGGCTTGCTTAACCGCCATCCCTGAGCATCAAACAGAGTGCAATGCAGAGGGACTAATTGTAAAGTTGGAGCTATAGTAGTTAGCGAGAACTGTATAAGCCGATGCCTCCTCTGTAGTGCTGGCTCCTGTCCCATGTGGAGTAATACCAACTGCACTCCACCTCTTATGCCGGCTAGCAGTTTCCAGAGTCGTGCCAGGAGCAGGAAAGAGATCTTCAGGTAATTGTGAAGCAATACACTGGGCATATCAGTATAGGGCTGCCTTCACATTGATGTGATGCGGTTTATACACACCACGGGTGCAGGGCATTGTACCTGTGGGTTTGCTGCGCTTAGCCATAGACTTCTATTATATCCTGCGGGTTTGGTGAACCAGCTGATTTAAACCCATGATTGCCATGCAATGCACTCGATTGTGACATGGTAGTATGGTAAGTAGAGGTTTAAATTGGGTGTGAGGTGGCAACACTGTGCCCTGTGATCTTTGACTTTTACCATGTTGTTCAGGTAGATCTGTCTCTTTAGCTAAACCCATATTACATGGGGAGAGTCATTTGTCATGTATTTTATGTTTCTTAGTAGAACATAGTTATACACTGTAGTTAGGTTGAAAAAGGACCCAAATTCATCGAATTCAGCTAGAAAAAAATTATTAACAGATTAAAAACCTCTATATACAGATTGAATCCCATCCAAAGTTAAACCAGAGCAAGGCAAAAAAAAAAAAAAAAAAAACCAACAGCTTAAAATATTATAAAAGTTGCAGCTATAGTATATAAACAATGATAAACACATATGATAAACAAACATAATAAGGCCTCATGCCCACGGACATTTTTACAGCCGCGTTTTTGAGCGTTTTTTACAGCTTAAAAACGCCTGTCCATGTTAGTCTATAGCTTCATGCCCACCTAGACGTTTTTGAGCTGCAAATAGCATAGACGTTTTTAAGCTGTAAAAAAAACCCAGGACCAGTGCGTTCCTCAGCGTCAGAATTAGGCAGGAAAAAACGCGAGCGTCAAAAAACGCGCAAAAACGCGCAAAAACGCGCACTAACGCGCGGTCGCGTTTTTAGCTCCGACGTTTTTTTTTTTTTTTTTTCAAAAAAAAAATAATAAATAAATTATTTACAATAACATGGACAGGCGTTTTTAAGCTCTAAAAAACGCAGCTGTAAAAACGTCAGTGGGCATGAGGCCTAATACTCAAACCCAATAAGTAAAACACCTGACAGTGAATAAAAGGAAAATGAGTCCTCTTTAAAAAAAAAAAAAACTGGAAAAAAATGATTGCTCTGTAATAAGTGTGCAAGTATCCCCAATGAAAAAAATAAAAGTCCCTTTTAACCACTTCCTTACTGGGCACTTAAACCCCCCTCCTGCCCAGACCAATTTTCAGCTTTCAGCGCTGACGCACTTTGAATGACAATTGTGTGGTCATACAACACTGTACCCAAATGACATTTTTATCATTTTTTTCCCACAAATAGAGCTTTCTTTTGGTGGTATTTGATCACATCTGCGGTTTTTATTTTTTGCACTATAAACAAAAAAAAGCGACAATTTTGAAAAAAAACACAATATTTTTTACTTTTTGCTATAATAAATATCCCAATTAAAAAAAAAAAAAAAAAATGTTCTCAGTTTAGGCCGATACGTATTCTTCTACATATTTTTGGTAAAAAAAAAAATCGCAATAAGCATTTGATTGGTTTGCGCGAAAGTTTATTTTATTTTATTTATTTTTTACTAGTAATGGCGGCGATCTGTGATTTTTGTTAGGACTGCGACATTGCGGCGGACATATCGGACACTTTTGACACTATTTTGGGACCATTCACATTTATACAGTGAACAGTGGGTTTACAACCACTTTAAGGCCTCATACACACTGGACGTTTTTGGACATTTTTTCAGCTGCTGTTTTTGGCTTCAGACGTTTTTTTCTACAATCAATAAACTCTCCAGCATGTTATCCTATGTGTCCATGCACACATAGGCTGTTTTCAACAGTTTTTTAAAACAAGTGGGTTCTGAGAGGCACTTTTCAGCTGTAAAAATGCTCTAACGTCAGAAATGCCTAAAAACATTGATATACGCACAAAAACATGGCTCACCAGCGTTTTGTTAACGTTTTTGAACCATTGAAAAAAGAAAAAAAAAAACGCTAACGCTGAAAAATGATAAAAAACGCAAAAAAACGCTTTTGCAAAAACGTTGAAAATCTCACTGCAAAGCTACTGCCGTTTTTATAATGTTACTATAACGTCCAGTGTGCATGAGGCCTAAAGGTCAGTTATTTTCTGCTCATTTTTGAATGCCTCCTACTTTATATCTGCAGTGTGAGATCATCCAAGGCACTAATGCCTCTGACTTCTAGTTGCACCACATCTAGAGTTATTTTTTGGTGGTGCTACTACTGTGCTGCCTACTGTTTTACTTGCTGGAGCGGAAGCTGTACCTGAGGACCTGCAGTGCAAGCATCTCCTTGCTGCAAATTCATTAATTCATGAATTCAGTGGATCTGTGCATTCGCCGCATCTTCTTCTGCTGCTTGATTATTCATCCATCAGTAATTAAATCATTTGTCATGGGGGGGGGGGTTGGTTTTAAGATAGCTGCCTCCATACAGAGATAAAGGCATAGCAGATCAGCCTTGTGGAAATGATCAGTACTGGTGACTAGTTCTTTGATCCCTGCTTATCTTTTCTGGGTGCAGCTTCCAGAATTCAGGTTCTCTTTCAGAAATGATTTCAGGATTCGTTTTTTTGTCACTAAATGTTAAAGGAGAAGCAAAAGGAAGTTGGGACTTTGATTGAAACAGTGAGCTGAATGGGGACACAACCACTGGAAAGATTTGGTATTGCAAACATGTATTGGGTAGATAAAAAATCATTACAATAAAAACAGGCAATAGGTACATAGACACATGAACTACCAACATAATATCCATATAAAGAGTATTAATGTAATATACATAGCAATAAGTAATCCAAATGGATCAATGGGGGCATATATAGACACATGAGGGCTGAGCAATAACAAGATATATGGTTGGAGAATATACAATATACAAAAATCATAAAATTAGGTTAATCTGAAACAGGGTCCCATTTACGCTAGTAGCTACATCTTAAATAAGTCCGACGCGTTTCGTGTATGAAAAACACTCCTCAGGGGCAGATGTAATGGGGTGTATGGAATAACAAAGTAGATTGTGATCAGAATATTGAAGTAAATAACTCAGAAAAGACACATGATCGATTCTGGTTACCTAGAAAGTGTGTCTCATTGTGATGTGTATGAGAAATGGGCCATTGGACTAAATGTTAAAGGGGTTGTAAAGGTTTGTGTTTTTTCACCTATGCATTAAGGTGAAAAAACACCTGGCAATCAACAGCCCCCCGTTTTACGTACCTGAGCCAGTTCACCTGCTTGGCGCATCTCCCCGTCCTCTCCACGGAGTCCCGGCTTTGATTGGATAGATTGATAGCAGCGCAGCCATTGGCTCCCGCTGCTGTCAATCAAATCCAATGACACGGGCGCCGGGGGGCGGGGCAGAGTCATACACTCGGCGTCTATGGACGCCGAGTGTATGACTCAGGAGCGCGCCCGCAAGGTAACCCCCTTGGGAGAGAACTTCCCAGAGAGGTTATCTAATGCCGGGAGGAGCCGCGAGAGCCACTGAGGGACCCCAGAAGAGGATGTGCACTCTGTGCAAAACTTACTGCACAGTGGAGGTATGACATGTTTGTTATTTTATTTTTTTTTAAAAGGGAACCTTTAGTATCCCTTTAACACTTTGATGAAGTTTTATTTATTTTTTTTGCCTATATCTTTACTCCTGGCTACCTCTGTATAGTATTTTTTTTTTTTCTGTAACATGACAAGTAACAGGCTCTCTACATGACGGTGGTAGAGAGACCCCTTTAAAAAACGATTTGGCTAGTTTGACAGCTAAGAAATAATTAGGACCCGGCTCTGAAAGTTCTGCAGTGATGAAGAGGCAGCACTAATTGTATTGATTTGTTTAGCTCGGGCTTAGCAAGCTCATTAAATAAATGGAGTGTAACCATTTCCATATTCTTATCTGCTTTGCAAATGAGAATGTTTGATATTAGCAGGAGTCAGAATGAAATGCCAGGGTGTAGACGCTTCACTGAGCAGCCTGGCGTTATATGGGGGTGTTAGGGACCTACCACCTTCTTTTGATCACCTTGAATAAATATGTAAATTCTTTGGATGGCGTAGTATCCAGGTTATTGTTATTCACTTAAAAGTAGAATTGTGGAATAACATGTTATTAACAAGCACTGAATACGTTTCTCTAACTAACTTCTGTAGCTGTAGGAAGTGTGGATTAATGAATCCTTGAAGTTTACAGTAAAATTTACTTTCAGTTTGGTGGCAGCAGCTCAGCTCACTCTGCTCCCCCCTCCCAGCAGTGGCTCAACACCGGCTTCACACTTGACTTCCCGCAGTGCACAGAGGAGAGGGGTCGGGGGAGAAGGAGCAGATCAGCTGTCTCCTCTCCCATCCTGTGCGAGAGAGGAAGGAGGGGGAGGGAGAACTATCAATGCCGGCTCAGCTGTATGAGAGAAACGCTGTTAGTTTAGAACCGGGCTGAGAAGGCAGGCAGGATTCATGAGCACTTATAGGCTTCACTGATAGGAGGCACTAATGGGTACTGATAGGTGGGATTGATGAGCACTGATAGATGGCACTGATGGGCACTTTTAGGTGGGATTTATGAGCACTGATAGGTGGCACTGATAGACGGCACTGATGGGCATTGAGCACTGATAGGCAGCACTAATAGGTGGCACTGATAAGCGGCATTGATGAGCGATGATAGGTGGCACCGATAGGCGTAATTGATAGGCACTGATAGGCGGCACTGATAGGTGGCACTGATAGGCTGCACTAATTATCAGTGTAAACAATTTACTGACATTGTTGCCAGTTAACAGCTTTTCTTTCCTCACACAGACACAGCGTGGGAGGAAAGGACTGCCAATAACCAGCAAGTCAGTTTACATGTGATCAGCTTATCACATGGTAAAGGGCTGCTGTAAATTGTGCTGGGTGCACGTCCCAGGGGACACGTGGGAGGCCAGGGTTCTGGGAGGATGTCCATGGACACCCTCTCAAAGTTAGAAGCCCGGGGCTTGGATGGAAAGGGGGGGGGGGTCAGGGGGACCCATCACGGTTACTTGCACTGGGGCCCTGAGGGTTCTAGTTACGCTTCTGCCACAGCACTTTCTCCCAATCCTTCTCTGAATCATTTGGATGTTTATTGGATGACCGTACATGTGCCTTCTTGAGAAAGGGGACTTTTATCCCCTTTAAACAGGCTCCAAGTACAGAAAGAGAACTGTTAACGTGACACCTGATACCTTGATATCCTTATTCTCCAAAAATAACCCATACACAATCACAACCTAATGGCAAACCTTTCATACCTTGCCACCACTCCCTTGCTGCTCCTTCCTCTGTTCCAGCCAGAGACATTACCTGGTACTTCCAGGTACAGGGAACATGTGACCATCTCCCATTGACAGTGTTTGGGTCTATCAGCCAATTGCTATGCCCAAGTGCTGTCATGTGACTGGGGGAGCGGGATCACTGCTCCACTTGTCCAACACTAGAGACTAGAGTGCTGGCTGCAGTGGAGGCAGGAGAGGCAGAAGAAGGTTGGCAAGGTGGGTATTAGAGCTTTGAGGCAAGGGGTGGAGCATTTACAAAGATATTGTCTCTTTGCCCTGAATGTTCAAGAGGACAGTGTCACCTTAAGTTGGAATCCTACTGGAGAAAACACAGACATTTGTTCCCTGGGATTTGTTCATAAATTTGACCTAGGTTCCCTGGAGCCCAGATCTTCTCAGTTCATTCCCATTAAGAACAATGAATCAATGTAACAATGAGGTAATGGAAGACGGTATATTCTTTGATCCAATATTTTTCTATGTCTGTGTCATCATTGTGTCCCCTGGGTGCCATGCACTGCCATTTTCTCTCTGCCTTTTCCTTCGGTGACCGGACAGATTTATGGGCTGTTTCAGAGCCAGAGATATGTGAAGCATTTCCTAGATTACTAATATCGCTTCCTTCCAGTGTTTCTCAGGACGTTGCAGTAAAAAGAGGATAATGAGTGATTTATTGTTACTGGAATCATGGCTCCTCATATGGCAATGAGTAATGAGGACGTGCGTGTCACCCAGGCTCGTTTTAAAGAAAACCTGTGCCCTTGCCATGCTGATGAAAAAAAAATAGTATAATAGCATTGTGTGAAGATAAATGAGCAAAGCACATCTGGGGACATGCAAAATTCAGTCCCCTGTGTAACGTGGCAGAATTGGTGCAAAGGGTCATAGCCGCCATATTGTCTGCTGTGCAGATAGTCAATCATTGTCTCCGAAAGCTGGCTGCGGTGGGTCGGTCTTTACTCCTAACCATGCCTTGTGAGTGCCTCTCAGTCTAAAAGAGCCCAGTATGATGGCCTGCTCCTTGGGGGCGTGTCCATGATGGCCTTGGCTCAGAGGTAGTCGGTTGGATTGCATTAACTGTTTTAATTGCTGCTTGGGGAGATATCACAAGAGCTGGCGGGGGTTAGATATATGATAATTAATTTATTAGTTTATCATCGATTGGCATTCCATACTAGCACATTATGAAATACCCACCTTGGAACAAAGCCCTCCAGCACTGTAAAGTCACCACTGAGAGGGCAGACAATTTCCCCCTGTCTGTCTTCCGGGTTCATGAGCTCCGGTTATGTAATTGGCCTGGAGCTGCGAGGATGTCACTCCCACACATGCGCGCATGAGCCGCCGTTTCCAGGACAGGCTCTGAAGGTCCGCCACTGTAAGCCGGACCTTCAGAGCGAATGTGCCGATGATGTCATCGGCTGAATGCACTCTGAATATCTCCTAAACTGTGTCACTTGCCACACCCAGGCCTGATTACTGCTAGACCCATTGAATCAAAAAATCACTTAAATAGAAGCTGTCTGACAAAGTGAAGCACGCTAAAAGATCTCAACAAGCAACACATCATGCTACATTCTAAAGAAATTCAAGAACAGATGAGAAACAAAGTCATTGACATGTACCAGTCTGGAAAGGATTACAAAGGCATTTCTAAGGCTTTGGGATGCCAGCGTACCACGGTGAGAGCCATTTTTCACAAATTGAGATAACTTGGAACAGTGGTGAACGTTACCAGGAGTGACAACCAAAATGACTCCAAGAGCACAACGACGACTCATCCAGGAGGTCATAAAAGAACCCAGAACAACATCTAAAGAACTGCAGGCCTCACTTGCCTCAGGTAAGATCAGTGTTCATAATTCAAAAATAAGAAAGAGACTGTTCAAAAATGGCATCCATGGGAATGTTGATTATTCCCAAGACTTTTAGGATAATATTCTGTGGACTGATGAGACAAAAATTTTACTTTAACGTGTACGTCCCGTTACATCTGGCATTAAACGAATACAGCATTTCATAACAAGAACATCATACCAACAGTCAGACATGGTGGTGGTGTGAGGGTCTGGGGATGCTTTGCAGCTTCAGGACCTGGACAACTTACCATAATTGATGGAACCATGAATTCCAGCCATTAGCTCGTGACCTCAAGTGCCCTTGGGTTATGCAGCAGGACAATGATCTGAAACACAACAGCAGGTCCATCTCCAAATGGTTCAAACAAAGCAAAATTTATGTTTTGGAGTGGCTTAGTCAAAGCCCGGACTTAAATCCAATGGAGATGCTGTGACATGACCTTACACAGGCCGTTCATGCTGGAAAACCCTCCAATGTGGCTGAATTAAAACAATTCTACAAAGAAGAGTGGGCCAAAATTGCTCCACAGTAATGTGAAAGACTCATTGCCAGTTATCGCAAACACTTGATTGCAGTTGTTGCCACCAAGGGTGACACAACCAGTTATTAGGTTTAGGGGGCAATTACTTTTTCACATAAAGCCAGGCAGGTTTTGACAGCTTTTTTTGCCTTAATAAATTAAACCACCATTTAAAAACGGCATTTTGTATTTACTCGGGTTATCTTTGTGTAATAATTTAAAGTTTTTGATGATCTGAGTCATTTAAAGGAGTTGTAAAGGTACATTTTTTATTTTCTAAATAGGTTCCTTTAAGCTAGTGCATTGTTGGTTCACTTACCTTTTCCTTTGATTTACCTTCTAAAGGTTTGTTTTCTTTGTCAGAATTTCTCACTTCCTGTTTCTCCTCACTGAACTCCACACCATCATCCGAGTGGTGTGGAGTCATCCAGAACAGCTTACTGAACAGCTTACTGAGGATAAACAGGAAGTGAGAAATTCAGACAAAGAAAACAAAGAAAAAAAATATTTAGAAGGGAAATGTAAGGAAAAGGTAAGTGAAGCAACAATGCACTAGCTTAAAGGAACCTATTTAGAAAATAAAAAATGTACCTTTACAACTCCTTTAAGTGTGACAAATATGCAAAAAAACTAAAATCAGAAAGGGGCAAATACTTTTTCACAGCATTGTATTTATTTCTGTGCATGATAAGTATTGTTAAAGGTGGAATGGGAATGCCCCCTGGTGGGGTTTTTAAGCAGCAAAAGTGTGCAAAAGTATAATAAAACATATTTATTGCATCTGTACATGAGATTACAAACAATTTAAAGCTCTGATGGAGTTTACACACACAGAATGTTAAAATACAACATAAATAGTACACAGCAATGCTATACAGCTATACATGTCAATATGCATCTGTATATGTTTTTGACGCGTTTCGATCACAAAGGATCTTCTTCAGAGGGTATGTTGTTTGCTGCAAAGAATTATAAGGTGAGTATCACTTCATTACCTGGGTATGTACCCAAAGGTAAGGGACACAAAATATATAATTACCAATATGCTGTATGTTAGAACCTAGCTTCCAATCAGAGCTCCGCCAAAAGGCAGGCGCCTCCAGGGATCCAACAGCCCCCCAGCCTCCCGACAAGCTATGAGTAAGCATCAATTGATGTGAAACATGTCAGCTAATTTTTGATCAGTGTGTCGTGATGTGCAGTGTATGCTTTGGATTCCTGGACTTTTGAAATAAAGGCTTTTTATCTTGGAGTGCTGCTATCCAGAAAAATCCTTTTCCTGTTTTGCTCATACTTGCATTGCTTGCACCCTTGGTTGCTGGGAGGAGGTCATTTGGAGGATATCTACATCTGAGCGGCTCCCTTTCTCTACCCCGGGGGCCGGCGCCACCAAGAAACAATGCGACCTACAGGGAGCCATACCGGAGGGGGGAAGCTCCACGTGGGGCGTGCATGGACAGGCGACCAGCACCTGTAAAGGACATCAAAGGCATCAATGTAGGATGCATTGGTATTGCTTCCATACAATTTATATATTATATGACATCTTATTATGTAGGCAGGTAGGAGGTCCATATGGGTTGCCCTTCCATTGTTATATATTAGGATGCTGATGTGTTTATTAATAAAATCTATTATTATAATTCTTTGCAGCAAACAACATACCCTCTGAAGAAGATCCTTTGTGATCGAAACGCGTCAGTAACGTATACAGATGCATATTGACATGTATAGCTGAATAGCATTGCTGTGTACTATTTATGTTGTATTTTAACATTCTGTGTGTGTGTAAACTCCATCAGAGCTTTAAATTGTTTGTAATCTCATATACAGATGCAATAAATATGTTTTATTATACTTTTGCACACTTTTGCTGCTTAAAAACCCCACCGGGGGGCATTCCCATTCCTCATTATTCAGGGTGTGCAGCATCATTCGCTCTCCTTATATATGTCTCTTTCCCATTTCTAGTATTGTTAAAGGTTAACACTTCCAGGTATTTATTGTCTGTAAATGAGAGTACAGCACTGGGCAGGGGGAGATTGAAGAAATGCTTCATCTTGCTTGCAGCAGACTAATGGCATCACCCCAGTTTAGACTACACAGTGGGGTTGATTTACTAAAGCAAATACGCTGTTCACTTTGTGAGTATTTAGGGAGGTGATGTGATATAACCAATGGGACATTTTTTACGGGGAACGCATTAGGGTAAAAAATGTCCGACCTTTAGAACCACTTTAATGGACATAATTGTTGGTGGAACCAAGAAAAAGGGTATTTGAATTATCTCCACAATATTAATTAATTTAATTTTAATTAATTAATTAAAGTTATATAGCACCCTCTACCTTAGGTAGGTGCTAAGTGTAAGGGTTTTTTGTGTAAGCTGCCAGCGCAGGTATATTTAAGCAGGCCTATGCTGTGAGCTAGGCCTGTTTGTTTTGATCTGGGGGCAGGGGAGTGGTTTAGTGTAACAGTAAGTGACTGATATGTACTTCAGCTCTTGGGCGCCCCCTCTGTTTCCAGGGAGAAGGTTCTGGAATAGGGGCAGGGCAGAGAGCTGGAGTTACATGGGGTGCATGTGAGGAGGTCTGACCAATCCCCAACTAGGATTGGCAGGGGGCAGGCCTCCTACATATACCCATGGTCAGCCTTTTGGGGGAGGAGTTGTCAGCTGGGTGAACTAGATGATGGAGTGTTAGACTGTCGTGCCTGAGGGAACCTCCATTCTGGGTAGGGTGTACCTCAGGTGGGGAGATCGGGAGATGGGAGGGAGCCTCTCCTTACATGGTCATGGAGAGATGTCCTGGAAAAGGATCTGGAGGACACAGTTGGTCCGCACGTCAGGAGTAACTAATTCAGGAAGGATCCAGGGCAGATGTCGGTGAGTGGAAAGCACAGTGGAGAGATATGGAAGAGACATGCCAGGGGAGCTGGATGTAGAGCAGGAGGGAGAGACTGTGGGAGTTTTGTGTCAAATCGATGCAGCCATGAGGGCAGGCAGGATTTGCAAGTCGGACTTGCTGGGATCAGTAGTCCATCACCTTTAATTCTTCTCAAGTAAATCGGTTGCTGCCATAAAGGGGTACTGCAGGCCTGGCCTACAAAAGGTAATCAAGTAATTACACTGGGACTTGTTCAGAGTGAGGCCTTGTCATGTTCTGATGGCGTGACAGGATTACTAAGACTTGGACAGTAAAGTAGTGTGCTGGAGGAAGAAGTGAAGAAGTGTTCTGAGGTAACAGTCTGTCGAGGTATGTGCTGAGGAAGAAGTGTTTCTGAGGTAAAAGACTGTTTAGGGTCAGCCATCTTGTTCTACTAAGAAGTGTGACACAGTTACTTTATTCTACAAAGTACTAATTTATCCTATGGGCATCCCATGTCCCTTTTCCCCAACCAAGTTCAATTCCCTAAATAAATAAAAAAACAAAAACAAGCAAAAGACTGTTCATTGACTGAAAAGTATGTCTAATGGAGGTCTGGGAGCAGGGTGAAATGTGTGGATGTTGTAACACGTAGCAACCCATCGCTACAGGTACTACAATTTAAGCAGCACTTTACACATATACAGTATATTCACATCAGTTCCTGCCCTCAAGAAGCTTACAATCGAAGCTCCCTAACTCACATTCATGCATACACATACTAGGGCCAATTTAGACAGGATCCAGGTAACCTACCAGCATGTCTTTGGAGTATGGGACGAAACCGGGGTACCTGGAGGAAACCCATGCAGGCACAGGGAGAACATGCAAACTCTAGGCCCATGGTTGGGATTCAAACCGACAACCCCTAGTGCTGCTAGGCAGAAGCACTTACTTTTTTTTTTTTTAAATCAAATTTTTTTTAAATTATTATTATTATAATTATTATTATTATACATACGTACAAATATGTCAAATCGATCCATGAATTATCAAAAATAGGAAAATACACACAACAGACAAACCTTGCACCCCTCGGACTAAGATGGCTTAGCATATAATAAACAAAACATAATAAAGACATAAATACATTTTACACATCATGTTATTCTCCACTAATACCAATCGTTATGCCGCGCACACACGACCGTTTTTCTTGACGAGAAAAATGCTATTTTTTAATTTGGTCATTAAAAACGATTGTGTGTGGGCTCCAGAGCATTTTTTGTGACGTGAAAAATGGGCATTAAAAATTTGGGACATGCTCTATTTTTTCTCGTCGTTTTTCACGTCGTCGTTTTTCTCGTCCTGAAAAACGGCCGTGTGTAGGCTTTAACGACGTGAAAAAAAAACGCGCATGCTCAGAACCAAGTTATGAGACGGGAGAGCTTGTTCTGGTAAAACTTGCGTTCATAATGGAGATAGCACATTCGTCACGCTGTAACGGACTGAAGAGCACGAGGCTGAAAAGCGTTAAACGTCCCTCACCAAACTTTACTAACACAAGGATCAGCAAAAGCAGCCCAAAGGGTGGCGCCATCCGAATGGAATTTTCCCTTTATAGTGCCGTCATACGTTTCGTATGTCACCGCGCTTTGTTCGAGCATTTTTTTTTCACGATCGTGTGTAGGCAAGGCAGGCTTGAGAAGAATCACGTTGAGAAAAACTTCGCTTTTTCAATGACATTAAAAACGGTCGTGTGTACGCGGCATTAGACTATGGAAGCTTCCTCTATACAGCGTCAAATTATGTTTCTTTTACGCACAAATTTCTTCTCTTCTACTCCTCACTCCTCTATTTCTACTCTTTGCTCCCATCTATTTCCTCTGCCTCACTCCTCTCCACTAGGTACTCCATCATAACAGCGATTACTGGGGTCTATCCAGCATGACCATATTTTACCAAACCTTTGGGGTATACCTCTATGCTTATATGTTAATTTTTCTCTTTTAAGTATATAGTTAAGTTTCTCAACCCATTGCTTATGGGTTGGAAGATCAGCAGATGACCATTTTTGTAAAATAACTTTACGTGCTAAATATAGAGATCTTATCCACCTAGTATGCATCTCTACTGGTAACATTCCATCAGGAATTATTCCCAGTAGAGCAAGTTTGGGCGTTCCTATTATCTCAGTAGAGCATAATAAATTTAGGGTTATAAATATTATTTCCCAATAGCGATGAAGCTTTGGGCATCGCCAGATCCTGTGGATAAGAGAACCATTAAATAAAGAGCATCGCGGGCATAATGGTGTTATATATTTTCCCCAAGCATATTGTTTTTGAGGGGTATATTGAGCCCTAGGTATGATAAAAAGCTGGGATAACCTTTGGGAGGGCGAGAGAGATGTCCTGGGAAGTGTTTCCAGGGCATGTGTCCAGTCCTCCTCATCTAGATCCTCTATAGCCGTGTACACACGATAGGTTTTACCAATGAAAACACTCCGATGGACTTTTTTTATCGGACAAACCGATCGTGTATGGGCCCCATCGGTCTTTTTTCCATCAGTGTTTAAAAATAGATCATGTTTTAAATTTATCCGATGGTTAAAAAACCGATAGCAAATTACTATTATTATCGTCTGGGGTGAACTCCTTGGGATAAAAAACCCACGCATGCTCAGAATCAAGTCGACGCATGCTCAAAAGCATTGAACTTCATTTTTCTCGGCTCATCTGAGTGTTTTACGTCACCGCGTTTGGAACGGTCGGTTTTTTGACTGATGGTGTGTAGGCAAGACTGATGGAAGTCAGCTTCATCGGTTTTCCGATGGAAAAATACATCGGAAATCCGATCGTGTCTAAAGGGCTTTAGTCTCCTTGCCATCGGGCAAAACTATTTTTATGTTTTTCAGTGTTCTCTATTATTTGTAAATTATAATAAAGACCTCCTATTAGTCCTCGTTTCGTGCAAGTAGCTGAAATTGCCTTTGATAGTATTTTAGCGTTTTATATTGTAATTGGGTTTTTGAGCCCTGGATCTGTAATGCGTGGCGTATTTGAAGATATTGATAGAAATTTTTATTCGTTAACTGATAGCGTTTTTTTTATATATTAAAGGGAAGTAAAGCATCCCCTTCATATAACTGATACAAGAATATTATACCCGCTTTTTTCCAATCCAAGCACTAACTAAACTAAAGTTTGCTAAAATTCTTTGCAATATATGTAGCTGGCCTTTTTACAACTTATAAGAGTCCACATAACTTTGTTATACTCACCCCAGTACACCATTGTCTCGCTGAAAACTGTATACAGATAAAATTTCATAAACCCCAGACATTCTTCAGGGAACTCAACAGACCGGTCTGAAAAGTGTAGGTGTCATTGTATCAAAAATAAACATTTATCAGCGTCTCCCGCGTCCTTCAGGAGCTGATCTCTCTCGGCCGAGCTTCACACATGAAGGCCAGTAACAAATGAATCTCATAAAATGATTTTTGTTATTGAGTGGCTCATTCCAAATTAAGAACTGTGCTGTGTTCTTCCAGCCTGACCCTACAAACCTTGAGAATTTACGGACAGGACAAACTTTTCACAACAGTCCCCGGGGAGATTGAGACATCCAGAGAGCAGAGAAAGAACACTTCCTATTGTGGCCCGCTCGCTGCTTTATGAGAAGGAGCTAATGTGTTACCTTACTGCAAGATTTATTGTGCCATTGGACGTGATTGGAATTTAATCAGTAGTGTGCTAGTGGGCAAAAGTAAGCACAACGAAGAACCTTTTTCATGTATAGCGAGAATCTTTGGGGCTCTGTTCACTTTACATTGCATTACAGCAATGGTTGGCTATAGATGTTGGGGCTTCAGTGCAAATTTTAGAGTGGGCCTCCCCCACTGCTCCCCCGATAAGGGGTTCTAATAGAGTTTGGCCATATTCCTCCCACCACAGATGGTCAACAAAGGTCCTGTTCAATGATTGAAGGGAATCTGCTAATCAGGAGAAAGGGCACCTATTGCTGGGTGATAAAGATCATCCTTACGAGGCAGTCGTTGAAATAACATTGTTCTTAGTGTGCTGGAGACATCCAGGACTGCCATGTGATTGCCTAAAGTGACACTAAAGGTTCACTTTAAAAAAAATAAAAATAACAAACATGTCATACTTACCTCCCTTGTGCAGTTCGTTTTGCACAGAGTGGCCCCGAACGTCCTCTTCTGGGGTCCCACAGCGGCTCCTCCCAGCAAGGGCTAACCCCCTCTGGGAAGCTCTCTCCCGGGGGAGTTACCTAGCAGGTGCGCTCCCGTGTCATACAATCGGCGTCCATAGCCGCTGATTGTATGACTGGGCCCCGCCCCCCGGTGGCCGCATCATTGGATTTGATTGACAGCAGCTGGAGCCAATGGATGCGCTGCTATCAATCTATCCTATGAAGAGCCGATCAGCCATGGGGAGAACGACGCGGGATTGCGCCTTAGGAAATTCAGGGCTCAGGTAAGTAAAACGGGGGCTCGGGGGGGGGGCCGGACACTGCAAGGTGTTTTTTTACCTTAATGCATAGGATGCATTAAGGTGAAAAAACACAAAGGTTTGCAACCCCTTTAATGGAGATCAGGATTGGGACCTTGTTCCCCAGGATTTCCTTATACTATAGCAACCTTTCTCAATCTTTTTACCTCCAAGGAAACCTTGAAATGTTTTTCAGGTATCAATAACCCCTGCTAAAAATAATTATACCTACAGTACCTGGGACATTAGCATGCTCACAAAAATGTAAAACATTTTATACATAAGAATAAATAATATGGCATACCTCACATATTTGATAATATTTGATAATTGGGCAGATAATTTTTATACCCTTTGCTCTGTACAACAACGTTTTCAGTAGTAATCTTGAAATGAAGTTAATAATAACAGAAAATAAATGTCCGCAGTAAAATTGTGGTATCCTCTGCAATGAATGGTTACTGTAGAAGTACCTCCTTGTATTGGTGGTCAGGTTGGCTTTAGATAGGAGCTCAATTTGTCATTGTTCAATGTTTAGGAAAGCCCTAGAAACTTCAGTAGGAACCCTGGGGTTTCATAGAATAAGGTGACCAGATTTTTAAAATGAAATCTGGGGACATATTTTTACTTATTTTTTACTAGTAATAGCAGCAATCAGCGACTCTCTGCCCGTCGCCACTGCCGCCCGCCTCACAGCCTGTCAAGTCTTACACTTCGTGCCCCGGCTACTACTGGGTGGGGAGCAGAGGAAGATCAATCCGCCAGGGAAGGCAAGGAGATAGGTAGGTGGCTGGCCGGGACTTGAGCCAAGCCAGAAGAACATGTGAGCAGAGCTGGGTGGGCATGCGCCCGAAACTGAAGAAATATTTTCTCCGCTCCGACCAGCACATGATCATCATCAGAAAGGGGCACAGATAATGGAAAAAAATACACCCCCCTAAGCTAGTAGGAGCGGCGGAGTGTAATTCAGAATTATTTTTATTTTTTTTATTCTGCACTGACTGTCTTTGAAATTGCTCCAGCCCCTGTTCAGATCAAATCCGGGGACAAAACCGGGGACAGACTTGGTCCGGGGACAGTGTCCTCAATCCGGGGACTGTCCCTGGAAACCGGGAATGTCTGGTCACCCTACCATAGAACTCTGGTTGAGATAGAATGTCCTATAGAGAAATCTAAAGCATGTCTCCATGTTTTTAAAACACATATATAGGCAGCTGAAGTATGAAAATCCTGTTACGGCCCTGCCATCTGGCTTTCCTATTGGACCAATAAAGAGGTACTTCACTCTACCTAGCTAAAACAGTATTTTTAGTCACGTAACAAATGACCCTGCTGAGAATATAAAAATACATACTCTTTAGTCCATGGAGTCCAGCATTGTCATACTTGCTGCTGAAGCTCTGAAAGGGTGTTCTCTTAGTGGGCTAGGAGAGCAATGCCAAGAGAGTTGCGGTAGGAGAAGGCCTGCTTTAAGGTGATAGGCTACCTCATTGGACAATAGGAAGGCTTGGTAGGTGGAAAGGGCCAGGCTAGACTTGACAAGACAAATTAAGGTTTGCATGTATCCTTGGAACCCACATCTCTGGATAATACATAGTTGGTCTGAAGAAATTGGTGACCTTATTTTAGAACCCTATAACTGCAGCTGATCCAGAGGAGAGCAAAAAACTATTTGGTTCAGCAGTAAAAAATTCTTCCTGATATCAGCCTATTGCAGTCCCTGTACAGCAGAACTTTCAGAGGTGAACGGAAAGGCGGCTGGATGTCTCATTCAGATGTGTCATAGTGCAAGGGACATGCATTCAGTATATTTAAAGCTGTTGTAAACCCTACACATACCCCATGAAGTGACTGGCCTCAGGTGATACACAGAGATGAAACAAATCTTCCTACAAAAATTGTGCCTGTTTATCTGCAGCCTTCTTTAAAGTGAAGAATTTACACAGGATCTCTCACTTCTGAAAAGCAGGGAGGGAGCTGAAGTTACATTAAAGTTACATTAGTGAGGAGAGCTCTGAGAGCTGATTGGAGGGAAGGGGGCACACCCCCTTTTACACAGAGCACAGGAACAGACCTGAGGCTGTCAATCACTATGTGGCAGATGAGGTTTAATGTTGATAAATGTAAAGTTATGTACTTGGGGGCTAATAATATGAATGCATCATACATACTAGGGGGAGTACAACTGGGGGGATCCGTAGTGGAGAAGGATCTGGGGGTTTTCGTAGATCATAAGCTCAATAATGGCATGCAATGCCAAGCTGCGGTTTCCAAAGCGAGCAAAGTCCTTTCTTGTATTAAGAGAGGTATGGTCTCCAGAGAGAGAGATGTCATTTTGCCCCTGTACAAATCATTAGTAAGACCTCATCTGGAATATGCAGTTCAGTTTTGGGCCCCAGTTCTCAAAAAGGATATCGGGAAACTGGAGAAAGTGCAGAGAAGGGCAACCAAACTGATAAGAGGCATGGGGGAGCTCAGCTATGAGGAAAGATTAGAGGAACTGAATTTATTCACTCTTGAGAAGAGGAGATTAAGGGGGGATATGATCAACATGTACAAATATATAAGGGGTCCATATAGTGAACTTGGTGTTGAGTTATTCACTTTACGGTCAACACAAAGGACAAGGGGGCACTATTTGCGTCTAGAGGTAAAGAGATTTCACCTCCAAATGCGGAAAGGTTTCTTCACAGTAAGAGCTGTGAAAATGTGGAATAGACTCCCTGCAGAGGTGGTTTTGGCCAGCTCAGTAGATTGCTTTAAGAAAGGCCTGGATACTTTCCTAAATGTACATAATATAACTGGGTACTGACATTTATAGGTAAAGTTGATCCGGGGAATATCCGATTGCCTCTCGGGGATCAGGAAGGAATTTTTTCCCCTGCTGTAGCAAAATTGGATAATGCTCTGTTGGGGTTTTTTTCCTTCCTCTGGATCAACTGTGGGTATAGAATTGGGTATATGGGATTGTACGATATTTCTTTTTTTCTTTTTTTTATGGTTGAACTGGATGGACTTGTGTCTTTTTTCAACCTGACTAACTATGTAACTATGTAACTAAATCACAGACTGTGCACTCCCCTGTCACCTTTTTTCTTTTGGTGTCAGGAAAACTTGTCGGAAGTGATTCATGTTGATAGCAGAGGAACAAAGCAGCAGAGAGAAATGGCACTTAGTGCTCTAGATTGAGAAAGGTTCACACTACAGAGGGATATGCTTTGTTCGCATTTCATGTCTAAGGTTTGCAACCACTTTAACTGTATGCCTGGAGTTCAGCTTAAAGGATGAATAGAGTCAGTTCATCTAACCTTTCCTCATAGCTGAAGAACATTATTTTTTTATTAAGTTGTTATGGATAATGTTCCACTTTAAATGACTCAGTGATTTGGAAAGCTTATGCAGGTCATAAAATCTGCCCTTACTGTCTGCATGCCTGCTTTGTGTCAGTGATACACTAGGTCAGCCATTCTGAACCAGGGTTCAATGGAATCCTAGGGATTCTCCAGAGGTTGCTGGATTCCTAGAGCTGTGGATGAATGACCTTCTATCAAAGCCAGCAGCATGACACCAATATTCTTTTTAACTGTCTGTAAGGGTGAAATTCTGACCACCACTCTAAAGCCAGCCATAGACGATCTGAATCTGAACGAACCGGCTGAGATTCAACCATGTGTGGGCAGACTGAATAAACCCAAGTTGATCGATCGATCGATCAACTTGGGTACAACCAATCTGTTGGATTTTACATGTTATTATTGTTAGTGGCTGTTATAGCTGCTAGCAGTAATCCCTGTGTTCTCCCGGCAGGAACAGCTTCCCCCGACCAGAAAAACACCTTAGGGTTGATTTGCACATGACAAATACACTGTGCATTTTGCAAAATGCAGTTGCACTCTGTAAGAGCAGTTGATTATTTAATGAGCAGAAGCTCTGCTGACTTCCATCATCCAAACATGTGCAAGCAAAAAAGCACTTTTTTTTTTTTCTTGCATGTGATTGGGTATTCTTTGCAAAGTAAAGCCTTGCCTCATTTACTAAGCTCTGGAGCAACTGCACTTGCGAGTCTATTTGCCTTTAGTAAATCAACCCCAATGGCTCAGCAGGAGAGATTCCCCCATCAATGCTGACTGTGAGACAGAGGTGGCTGGTGTTTTTTTATTAGGGGGGCAGAAAGCAACCCCCCGCGGTGGGTTGGTTGGTCAGTCGGTTGGCAACCCCCCCGTGGTCAGTCATTCAGCCCCGCACTTACCCCATCTAGGTCATGGGCGGGCAGCGCTCCGGCTGGGCGGCGGCTTCCATCGCATCTCCTCCTCCTCTGCATCAGGGCGGCTTCCGCTGTGCATCACCTCCTTCCTTCTCCTAGGCATCCAATAGGATCGTCTGTCCTTTCAGCCAATAGGGTGACGAGTATCACGACCCGCTTCCTGATTGTCCAGGAGGAGAATCAGTGTAACAATAGCAAATTTTCATTCGCTATTGTCACACAACTGGGTGGGCTCAGAGTGCAGTGCTCTGCACCCCGAGCCCACCCTTTTTTTAAGCCAATTACAGCCTCTGGCTCTAATCACGTGCTTATGGATGGGCCGCCGCTGCTGTGACACTCTGTGGTTGCTCCGTCTATGGCCTTCCTGATTACTATCAATGAAAAAGGCATTTTCCCCATGGCCCCCAGGGCATTTATTGTAACAGGGGTTCCCAGAGACCTAGAAATTATTTATGGGTTCCTCTGGGATATAACCAGGGCCGGCCCTACCATGGGACCCGATGGGACCATTGTCCCAGGCGGCAGGTTCTGAGAGGCGGCACATTGACGCCCATAAATACAGTAATCCCGCCCAATCGGGCTCCGCTACGCCCACCCGCTCCGCTCTTCATCCCACTATGTGGATGGCCCAGCGCCGCTGCTATTAGAAGTATTGGCAGACCATTCGCTGCCATAACCGCACAGCTGGCCGCCCGCCCATCCTCTCCACGGCTCCCCCCCCATCCTCTCCACGGCTCCCCCTCCATGCTGCTGAGAAAGTCAGCTGACGAACAACAACGTAAAGGGGGAGGAGCTTTCGGCTGAGCAGAGACCCCATGATGGAAGAGGGATTGCTATAGGCGCGGCTGACACTGAGAGAAAGTAAGTGTCACTAATCCCATCTCCACCACCCCTGCCTGTGTCTAACCTCCCCTACCACCCCTGCCTGTGTCTAATCCTCCCTACCACCCCTGCCTGTGTCTAACCCCCCTACCACCCCTGCCTGTGTCTAATCTCCCTACCACCCCTGCCTGTGTCTAACCCCCCTACCACCCCTGCCTGTGTCTAATCCCCCTACCACCCCTGCCTGTGTCTAACCCCCCTACCACCCCTGCCTGTGTCTAACCCCCCTACCACCCCTGCCTGTGTCTAATCCCCCTACCACCCCTGCCTGTGTCTAATCCCCCTACCACCCCTGCCTGTGTCTAACCTCCCTACCACCCCTGCCTGTGTCTAATCCCCCTACCACCCCTGCCTGTGTCTAACCTCCCTACCACCCCTGCCTGTGTCTAATCCCCCTACCACCCCTGCCTGTGTCTAATCCCCCTACCACCCCTGCCTGTGTCTAATCCCCCTACCACCCCTGCCTGTGTCTAATCCCCCTACCACCCCTGCCTGTGTCTAATCCCCCTACCACCCCTGCCTGTGTCTAACCTCCCTACCACCCCTGCCTGTGTCTAACCCCCCTACCACCCCTGCCTGTGTCTAACCCCCCTACCACCCCTGCCTGTGTCTAATCCCCCTACCACCCCTGCCTGTGTCTAATCCCCCTACCACCCCTGCCTGTGTCTAATCTCCCTACCACCCCTGCCTGTGTCTAACCCCCCTACCACCCCTGCCTGTGTCTAATCATCCCTACCACCCCTGCCTGTGTCTAACCTCCCTACCACCCCTGCCTGTGTCTAACCCCCCTACCACCCCTGCCTGTGTCTAACCCCCCTACCACCCCTGCCTGTGTCTAACCCCCCTACCACCCCTGCCTGTGTCTAATCCCCCTACCACCCCTGCCTGTGTCTAACCTCCCTACCACCCCTGCCTGTGTCTAATCCCCCCTACCACCCCTGCCTGTGTCTAATCCTCCCTACCACCCCTGCCTGTGCCTAACCTCCCTACCACCCCTGCCTGTGTCTAACCCCCCTACCACCCCTGCCTGTGTCTAACCCCCCTACCACCCCTGCCTGTGTCTAATCCCCCTACCACCCCTGCTTGTGTCTAACCTCCCCTACCACCCCTGCTTGTGTCTAACCTCCCTACCACCCCTACCTGTGCCTAACCTCCCTACCACCTCTGCCTGTGTCTAATCTCCTCTACCACCCCTGCCTGTGTCTAACCTCCCCTCCCCCCTCACCACAACCGCCGCTGCCTCTGTCTGAACCCCACCACCACTATTACGTGGAAATCTGACTTCCTAATAAATGTAATTTTGTTTTTTATTGTCATAATATAAAATAATAAATGTGGGGGCCTTTTGGTGGGTGTGATTATTATTATTATTTTTTTTGGGGGGGGGGGGGCGGTAGGGAGGAGGGGGGCAGCATTTTGATCCTGGGCCCAGGCAGCACAATGTCTTGGGCTGGCCCTGGATAGATAGATACGATACGATAGATAGATAGATCGATCACACATTACACAATTTTCTTTTACAATGTTCCTTTAGATCTACCAAAGCCATATACTATGAGGTCACATCTAAACACTTCCAATTTGAATGCAATCAGGCAGACCCTTCTACTACATAGTTGAAGGTAAATCTAAAGAAATTGAATAAGAAAATTACATAATGTATGGCCAGCCATAGAAAGATATGAGATAGATAGATAGACAGATAGATAGATAGATATTAGATATATAGATATTAGATAGATAGATCAATTTGAGAAAGTTAGATGGATAGATAGATAGATCTGAGAAAGTTAGAAATATCTGAAAAAGATAGATCGACAGATAGATAGATCTAAAATAGATAGATAATTAGATATTAGATAGATAGATTGATCTAAAAAAGATAGATAGATAGATCTGAGAAAGATAGATATACAGATAGATAGATAGATCAGAGAAAGTTAGATAGATAGATACTTATATATTAGATAGATAGATAGATCTGAGAAAGATATATAGATAGACAGATATATAGATAGATCTGAGAAAGATAGATAGATACTTAGATATTAGATAGATAGATCAATCTGAGAAAGATATATAGATAGACAGATATATAGATAGATAGATCTGAGAAACATATATATACAGTTTGATAGATAGATCGGAGAAAGTTTGATAGATAGATCTGAGAAAGATAGATAGACAGACAGACAGATAAATAGATAGATAGATATGGATAGAGATAGATAGATAGATTCCAACTGTCCCTGATTTGGAGCAATGTCTCTCTGTCCCTCTTTCCTCCTCATTTGTCCCTCATTTTGGTCTGATCTATATAGTCGTATATAAATTCAGGGCCGTCTTTACCACAGGGCAAAAGGGGCAGCTGCCCAGGGCCCAGTCATTGTTGGGGGCCCAAAGCAGCTGCCCCTAGAGACCGTGCTGCCCATACTCTCCAACTGTCAGAAAGCTCCCAAAAAACAATGCCGCGGGGTCGGGACAGCACATCGCGGATCACTGTACTGGGGATTGCTTTACACTGTCCGCATAGTCTGGAATCTCCGCCCCCTGTACCACCCCCTTTCTCGCTCCCCCATTGTTTTGCGGGCACTCTCCTGAACGAAGGGACATCCCTAAGACGGAGTCTCTTGTTGCATGTAGGAGCGGGGGGGATGTGCCCGACCTATGAGATCACATCTGCTGGGAAGAGTGTGGTGTGATAAGCCGAGTCCTGAGCTTGACTGCGGAGGTAAACTCACCTGCAGGCACCTCGATGCTAAGTCTGCTGAGTTACTTACTGCAGCTTAGCATAGAAGTGCTGCATGTTTGCTGACAAATGAGAAGATGGCATCTTTTTCATGTAGCGCTGGGAGAAATTGTTGGGTTTATTACAGGTTGTCACTGCCTCCAGGTTTTTACTGCCCCCTAGCTAGTGTGTGCCCTCCTGGCCCTGTGTGTTTCCTCCCAGCCCCCCCATACTGTGCCCCAGGGCCGGCCCTACCATGGGACCCGATGGTACCTCGGTCCCAGGCGGCACTTTAAAGGGGGCGGCAAATTGCCGCCCACCAGCCAGCTAGCCCGTTCCCCTGCGCTGCTTATCCCATTGCGAGCAGGGCCAGTGTTCTGCCGAGAAAGGTCCCGGCATTTTTTAAATGCATGCCTTATGGCGCCAGCCTAGGGGGCGGTTGTGGCTGTGAAGACATCCCTGACAGACCACTCTATCCCCAGCCTGCAGTGCCGCCCTAGCAGCTGCAGTGAGAAGATGAGAGGAGAGAGCCGGGACGAGGAGCAGCTGAGCTGGCCGGAAGTGCTGCATGTTTAGTGGAACCGGCTGGGGTAGACGATATGGAAGCCCTGCATCATGTAACTACGGGCTTGCCACGATATCTGCTCCCGCCGCCCCCCCTCCTCCTGGTCGCTCAGGGATCTGTTGTGGGAGGACTGGCAGGCAGCAGCGCCGCTCTCCAGTCCTGGAATAAAGTTTACCACCACCTTCGCTGGCTCAGGTATAGTGGAAGCTCATTGCTGCAGCCTGCACCCATTCACAAGAAACAAAAATTTACTCTGCTGTCAGTTTATAGTGCATTGCACTGTGTACAGAGGGAACTGATATGTGTGTGTGTGGGGGGGGGGGGGGTAGGTGTGCAGGGGGGTACAGATATGTGTGTGTGTGGGGGGGGGGAACAGGTGTGCAGGGGGTACAGATATGTGTGTGTGGGGGGGAACAGGTGTGCAGGGGGTACAGATATGTGTGTGTGTGTGGGGGGGGGTACAGGTGTGCAGGGGGTACAGATATGTGTGTGTGGGGGGGGGGGGTAGGTGTGCAGGGGGGTACAGATATGTGTGTGTGTGTGTGTGTGTGGGGGGGGGGACAGGTGTGCAGGGGGTACAGATATGTGTGTGTGTGGGGGGGGGTACAGGTGTGCAGGGGGTACAGATATGTGTGTGTGGGGGGGGGTAGGTGTGCAGGGGGGTACAGATATGTGTGTGTGTGTGTGTGTGGGGGGGGAACAGGTGTGCAGGGGGTACAGATATGTGTGTGTGGGGGGGAACAGGTGTGCAGGGGGTACAGATATGTGTGTGTGTGGGGGGGGTACAGGTGTGCAGGGGGTACAGATATGTGTGTGTGTGTGGGGGGGACAGGTGTGCAGGGGGTACAGATGTGTGTGTGGGGGGTACAGGTGTGCAGGGGGTACAGATATGTGTGTGTGGGGAGGGGGGCAGGTGTGCAGGGGGTACAGATATGTGTGTGTGTGGGGAGGGGGGGCAGGTGTGCAGGGGGTACAGATGTGTGTGTGTGGGGGGGGTACAGGTGTGCAGGGGGTACAGATATGTGTGTGTGTGTGTGTGTGTGTGGGGGGAGGGGACAGGTGTGCAGGGGATACAGATATGTGTGTGTGTGGGGGGGGTACAGGTGTGCAGGGGGTACAGATATGTGTGTGTGGGGGGGGGTACAGGTGTGCAGGGGGTACAGATATGTGTGTGTGGGGAGGGGGGGCAGGTGTGCAGGGGATACAGATATGTGTGTGTGGGGGGGGGGTACAGGTGTGCAGGGGGTACAGATATGTGTGTGTGGGGGGGGGTACAGGTGTGCAGGGGGTACAGATATGTGTGTGTGTGGGGAGGGGGGGCAGGTGTGCAGGGGGTACAGATATGTGTGTGGGGGGGGTACAGGTGTGCAGGGGGTACAGATATGTGTGTGTGTGTGGGGGGGGGAACAGGTGTGCAGGGGGTACAGATATGTGTGTGTGTGGGGGGGGGGGTACAGGTGTGCAGGGGGTACAGATATGTGTGTGTGTGTGGGGGGGACAGGTGTGCAGGGGGTACAGATGTGTGTGTGGGGGGGTACAGGTGTGCAGGGGGTACAGATATGTGTGTGTGGGGAGGGGGGCAGGTGTGCAGGGGGTACAGATATGTGTGTGTGTGGGGAGGGGGGGGCAGGTGTGCAGGGGGTACAGATGTGTGTGTGTGGGGGGGGTACAGGTGTGCAGGGGGTACAGATATGTGTGTGTGTGTGTGTGTGTGGGGAGGGGACAGGTGTGCAGGGGATACAGATATGTGTGTGTGTGGGGGGGGTGCAGGGGGTACAGATATGTGTGTGTGGGGGGGGGGTACAGGTGTGCAGGGGGTACAGATATGTGTGTGTGGGGAGGGGGGGCAGGTGTGCAGGGGATACAGATATGTGTGTGTGTGGGGGGGGTACAGGTGTGCAGGGGGTACAGATATGTGTGTGTGGGGAGGGGGGGCAGGTGTGCAGGGGATACAGATATGTGTGTGTGTGGGGGGGTACAGGTGTGCAGGGGGTACAGATATGTGTGTGTGGGGGGGTACAGGTGTGCAGGGGGTACAGATATGTGTGTGTGTGGGGAGGGGGGGCAGGTGTGCAGGGGGTACAGATATGTGTGTGGGGGGGGGGGTACAGGTGTGCAGGGGGTACAGATATGTGTGTGTGGGGGGGGTACAGGTGTGCAGGGGGTACAGATGTGTGTGTGTGGGGAGGGGGGCAGGTGTGCAGGGGGTACAGATATGTGTGTGTGTGTGTGTGTGTGTGGGGAGGGGACAGGTGTGCAGGGGATACAGATATGTGTGTGTGGGGGAGGGGTACAGGTGTGCAGGGGGTACAGATATGTGTGTGTGGGGAGGGGGGGGCAGGTGTGCAGGGGGAACAGATATGTGTGTATTGGGTACAGAGGGTGAACAGATATGTGTGTGTGGGGAGGGGGGAAACGGATGTGCAGGGGGGTGTTTTTACACTTGAATATTGATTTACACACACATATAGTGCCATGACCAGTTCTCTTTATACTCCTATACATGAATAGAGCCATAACACATCCTTTTTATTGAGCCATGACACATGCTTTTATACTCCTATATATACATGTATAGAGCTCTGACGGGTCCTTTTATACTCCTACATGCATGTATAGAGCCATGACAGGTCCTCTTTATATTCCTACATACATGTATTGAGCCATGACATTTCCTTTTACACTCCTATACACACGTATAGTGCCATGACCGCTCCTCTTTATAGTCCTATACATGAATAGAGCCATACCAGGTCCTTTTTATAGAGCCATGACAGGTCCTATTTATACTTCTATATACACTGTGACAGCAGGAAGGTAAAGTCACCTGGTTGCATCCAGGGGGGTAGATATATTTCGCCCAGATTCAGGCTTTACGCCGACTTATACAACTAGGTGGAGAGTTGTATAAGCCCAGCTGAGGCTAGTGGGCTCATGGATGACTCATACCTCTAGGGAGAGTGTGGAGCGTCGTGCAGACAGGGAGTTGATGAGACCAGCTGAAGCTTGTCAGCTCATTTAGG
Source organism: Rana muscosa (assembly GCA_029206835.1). Taxonomy (NCBI): domain Eukaryota; kingdom Metazoa; phylum Chordata; class Amphibia; order Anura; family Ranidae; genus Rana; species Rana muscosa. The sequence continues at coordinate 48,887,975 of CM055120.1, forward strand.
CCTCTATAAAAACTCCCAGATTCATTAGGTGTTAGCTCATGCCTGGAACCAGACCTGTGTGGACTGTCTAGGGAGAGTGAACCCCTGTGCGGTGAGACAAAGCCTGTGTGGCTATTTGCTTGGACATTTAAAACCAGGGACTTAGGGACTAGGACAGCACTAGGCTGATCCCAGTTGTTAGTTAGGAAACCTGTATGTTTAGTCAGAGGTCAAGTTGACCAGGATTTAATTTGTTTATGTTTCTTTTGGCTTTGCTGTGTTTTGTCACTGTAAATAGAAAATAAACCGCACCTTTTTTTTTATTTTGAAAACCACAACCTCCGTTTGCTGGGCCTGTTTTTGTGTGGGGAGCCCATCCCGGGGGTCACACACACCCGCTGCCAAGCTAACCCCCTCACAGTTGGTGGAGAATGCGGGCAGTTTTTTTTTAAGCCAGCATGGAGGAGATACTGAAGCAGCTGGCTCTAGCAAATGCCAATCAACAGCAGACAAATGCAGGTTTGCAAAAGAGTCTTGCAGCTCAACAACAGAACTTCGCAGCCCAGCAGCAAGCTCATCAACAGAGCCTTGCAGCCCAGCAGCAAGCTCACCAACAGAGTCTGGAAGCTCAGCAACAAGCCCAGCAGCAATCTGAGGCCCGCTTCATAGACCTGTTACAGAAGCAAGAGCAGAGACTACAACAAATGGAAGCAGTAATGCAGCAACGTCCGCAGACCAGTGAGGAAAGCCGTCCCACTAATACCGCGTCCTTTGGGGTGAGTCGTTTATTGACAAAAATGACTGGAGAGGATGATCCAGAGGTATTTTTGACCACATTTGAAAGGACTGCTGAAAGAGAAAAGTGGCCTGAGGAGCAGTGGGCTGGACTGGTGGCTCCTCTGTTAACTGGTGAATCGCAGAAGGCTTACTATGACCTAGAGCCTGACCAAGCAAAAGACTATGTGATGCTAAAAGCTGAAATATTGGCAAGGCTGGGTGTCACCCAGGCTGTCCGGGCTCAGCGTGTGCATAACTGGACTTTCCAGCTTGGAAAACCCCCCAGGTCTCAAATGTATGATCTCATTCACCTGAGCAGAAAGTGGCTACAGCCAGAGACTTTGTCCGCACCAAAGATTGTGGAACGTGTTGTAATGGATCGGTTTTTGAGAGCTCTTCCTACTGCCATCCAAAAGTGGGTAAGCCATGGAGACCCAGAGACGGCCGATGGTCTTGTGGATCGTGTGGAGAAATACTTGGCTACAGAGAACCTGACGGCCTCTTCCAGAGACACTCGGACTTTCCACCCTAAGACCAGACCATCCCCAGGGGCGGATAAGAGGATTCCAAGGGGTGAGGGTGGAGAGAGTGAGAGGGTGGGAGCTCTACCCCAAGTTTGGCGAGAACAGCCTGGGAAATCAGCGGCTCAAGAGGCGGCAAGAAGGATCGTTTGCTACCGCTGCCGGCAAGCGGGACATATTGCAGCCAATTGCCCGGTTGTGGAGGAACCCATGCAGTGTGACTTTCTGATGGGCAGACGTCAGTCGCTGTGTGCGACAGTCGCATGCACTGCCATTCGAGGAACTGAGAAACATTTATGCAAAATGTGTGTTAATGGTAGAAATGTTGTGGTATTGCTGGATTCAGGTAGCCTTGTGACCCTGATAAAGGCTGAGTTAGTTAAAACAGAGGTCTCTGGGAATAGCAAGGTAGCTGTTATTTGTGTGCATGGGGACACCCGAGAGTATCCAGTGACTACAGTGTGTTTCGAGACCCCCAAAGGTACCCTCTCTCATCCAGTGGGCTTAGTATCTCAGTTACCGCATGACGCCATTGTGGGAAGGGATTTTCCGAAGTTCTGGGAACTGTGGGATGATCCTGAGCCCCCCACTGGTGCCCCTATGTACCAGGAATGGGATAGCCATAGTCTACCGGAGAAACCCCAATTCATTTATAAGAAAGCCCCGTCCTTGCGAGATCGATTGGCACCTAGTGTCCTAAACCCCCCTGTACCGTCAGATAACAGCATGTTTAGATTCCTGGGTGGATTTTACGCATGTGGCCGTTGTGTCCCGTGCAGGACCTCCAAAGTTAATCTTAAGAAAAGGAAGTCTTTTTTGGCATCTGCCACCAATAAAGAATACAATATTAAACAATTGATTACGTGCGCCACGGTGGGGGTCGTCTATATGCTGGAGTGCGATTGCGGACTCCAATATATAGGCCGAACCTCGAGACCTCTACATGTTCGTGTGGCAGAACATGTTAATAATATTAAAAAGGGGGTCAAAACCCATAATGTCTCTAGGCATTTTAAACAGTTCCACCAACAAAATCCCAAGGGTTTGAGATTCTGGGGCATAGAGAAAGTCACTAGACATTGGCGAGGTGGCAATTTTATCCGTCAGCTGAGCAAAAGAGAATCCCATTGGATTCATGAAACACGAGTTCTTTGCCCTGACGGGTTAAATGTCGAATTTGACATAAATTGTTTTATAACTGACCGCTAATTAGATCGTAGATGTTTTTTTTCATTTATTATATGTGATTTATTAATGTATTATTGTTTTAGTATGTTTATTTTGGTTTGGTGAGATTGTTGTGGGCTGTGGTTGATGTCACGTCTATATTCAGGTCTGCAGTCCAGATTTGTTTATTTATTTTTTATCCAATGTATAAGCAGCTTCTTTCTCCATATCGGTAGTAACTGTAGGAGTTGATCGCTGCATTAATATACATATATTTTATATTAATCAACTGGGCTGGTTTACTGGTTGAATTTTAGATATATATATATTTATATTTTCTATTTTAAAGTTTTTATCATGTATTTTGGTTGCCTTTGGAGTCTTTGTGTGGATATCTGGCTCACGGGGACACTTCCTGGTTGATGTCATGTGATTCAGACGTCCCTATCGGCGTCATGTGACGCTGCATCGTGTCTCCATAGTCACAGGCGCCTTGTTGCTATAAGAGCGGGTGTCTGGCGTTCTTCCCATATCCGCTGATGAAGTCCCGCCTACTGGGACGTAACGTGCGTACGGATGGGAAGTTCGTGACGTCACCCGCAGTTCATTCACAGTCTCACCAGACGCGCTGTTGTACCTCGGCACTGGTTTAGTGCCTTTTAAATGTAAGTGCACTACTTTCGTTTTTCATTAAATTGTTTGCTATTACGGAGAAACACTATGGTCTGCTTCTATATTTTCCACATGTAAACACTGCCCTATGAACTTAATACCTGGAAGTTTTTGAATGATCCTGATGTTATATGGAATTGATGACCCTAATCCTTTTGGGGAAGTTTACATCTTCATCTGCTTTGGATTAACCCGTAAGGGAAAGTTTTTCAGTGACCCTCTATAATTAAAGGGTCCATGTTGGAAGGTGAGCGGCCAATTTATCTGTTGGTGGAGGTCTCTCACTGTGTGTGTGTCTGTTACCACCTGCATGCAATCAAGAGTCCATGTGTCATCTATGAAGATCACGGGGATTATATACTGATTTACTGTGCTGTTTTTCTATCTTTGATATATGGACTTTTAAAGCGCTGCACTATTTATTTTTATGTTATACTCAGGGATTTTGATTATTTGACCCTTAGTGTTCAGCTGCTTAGTAGTACATTATAGTTTATTGCGCGGATTTGTTTCTTTTTACATATTCTGATTTCTCAAGTTATCAACAATCACGCTGCAATAATGGATGTTTTTCAATATTTAGAAAAACGGGAAGTTAAAATTAATGAAGTTTTCTCTAGGAATTCTTCTAATGAACCTATTAATGATATCTCCCAGGCATTTCGTAAATTGGGGCATATTTTTGAAAAAAAGACTAAAACTTGGTGGGATATTACATCGTTTGAACAGTATTTATCTGCCAAGCTTATTCCTAGAAGGTTAAGGTGGGATGTGCCCCCTAATGATGGTCTACTTGACGATGATTCTATGTCTGAGTGGAGTGGCTTTTTCATCAAAAAAGGGTTTGAGCTAATAGAATTTCTTTTGGCTCGGAAACAAAGAAAATTAAAGCTCCTTGACTCCCAGATTGGGGAGATCATTTCATTTTTAGAACCCCATAAAGAAAGTGAAGAATTTCTGAAACTTTCAGGGGAGCTAAAAAATAAGCTTATGAAATGGGATGCTGAGATTCAAACAAAGAAAAAGAAGAAGTTTATACGGGATTGGGATGATTTCACTGGAGGTAGCATTTTCAAATGGCAGAATGCTCCCCCCATAGGTGGTGGTAATGTCACTGCCAATCCCCCAGTCGAAACTCTCAATGCCACTAAAATGGCAACACCTAGAAACCAACCAGTGTATCAATATGATGTACCTCCCCCTCATGAGAGGTTTTCTTCCCCTCATGATTACCCTAATAGGGGTCCCCCCAAAAGGGGTAAGAACAAAAGAGGTAGAGGTAAAGGTAATTATCAACCAACCCCCCATTATGAAAATGATTATCCAACATCATCTTATTATCAGAATGCATCCCAACCATGGAGAGATTCTCGTAATTTTGGAGATGGGGCTGACCCATCCAATAGAGGGAGGCCCCATTACCCCCAAAATAGGGGGTTTCCTACGCAAAATAGTTTTGCACCGTTAGCCAACCACTCTGACCACGATAGGGGGGATTTTTTAGGGTCACGTGGGGGATACCAAACTGGACCCCCTGTACACAGACCCAACCTAGGGGAATGGTGGAGACAATTGCCACAGTATCCACCGCCCAATGTAGGTACCCCAAGAAAAAGAAAAGACAGAGAGGAAGGAGAGGGGGTAGGCGATTACAAAAGGTCGAAACCATAACGGGAGCAGGAATTTATAATCTAAGTGGGGTAACATTAAATGATGATGAAATCAAAGTCCTGGATAGAGGGCTTAAATTTGCCCCAACCAAAAATTTGAACAAATTCCAAACTTACGTAAGTTTGCAAAAATACATTAGAAGTTTGAACATGAAAAAATATTTTTTATCCAACACTAGTAGGGCTACACCACTTGTTAGGGGTGACCATTCTTCTTTACGAAATAAATCAATATTCAACCCCATTAATGTTGACAGCAAATATATGGAGGTCTTCAAGAATATGGTAGTAAAGGATTTGGAGTCATTGAAAATTAAAAAGGTATTAGATCCACAATATATTAAACGGGGTATGGGATCTTTGGAAAAAAGAAAAGAAATTGTAATTCGTCCAGCGGACAAAGGAGGAGGGTTAGTCATCCTGAGTAAAGAATACTATAAAATGGAAATGAGTAACCTATTGTCAGATGAGGATACATATAGAGTTCTTCATACAGACCCTATGTTGTCCTTTAAGGATGAGTTACACCATATCATTGAGGATGGTAAAGATCAGGGAATATTGACCATAAAAGAGGCTCTTTACCTGGATCCATTGTTTTGCAGAACTCCTATCATTTATTTTCTACCGAAATTACATAAAGACAGTGTTAACCCTCCAGGGAGGCCCATAGTAAATGGGATTGACTCAGGGTCAGCCCGATTAGGGCAATACATTGATTCATTCTTACAACCCCTGGTAGTTAAAACGCCAGCATTCCTTAAAGACACTAAACATATTATCCAGATCCTCCAATCTCTGGGGTGTTCTGAAAAAAGTATATTGGTGACAGCAGACGTGGGGTCCCTGTACACCATTATAGGACACCAGGATGCACTGACGGCTGTGGAATGGGCTCTGTCCACCTCTACGCTGTCTGGTAGACATCAGGAGTTCCTTTTGAGTTGTTTGGATTTTTGTTTATCCCGGAACTATTTTTGGTACGATGGGGATTTTTTCTTACAAACTAGGGGAGTTGCGATGGGGGCCCGTTTTGCTCCCAGTGTGGCCAATATTTTTATGGCCCACTGGGAGGAACGGGCAGTGTTCGCATGTCGTCCCCCTGAATTAGTTTGTTATTTTCGTTATATTGATGATTTGATCCTGGTGTGGGAGGGTGATAGATCCGCTTTGGATTTTTTCATTAGTCATCTTAATGACAACAACAAAAATATTATCCTCACATGGACCATAGATAATGAGAAGGTTGATTATTTGGATCTTACCATCACCAAGGGAAGTGATCATTTTAAGTTGATCAATCACTTTAAACCCACCGATCGCAATGCGTACATTCCCCTGGGGAGTTGTCACCACCGTTCTTGGTTGTGCAACATCCCCAGGGGACAGTATATTAGGTTGCGTCGGAATTGCACACAAGTATCTGATTTTGTAAACCAATCACGAGTGTTGACCACTAGATTTGTGCAAAAGGGTTATGATGAACAGGTTCTGCTCCGAGAGGTAGAACAAGTTAAGATGATTGATAGACAGACATTATTGACTGATCGAAGTAAAACTTCTGATGGGGATTCTCACAATTTTCGAATGATATTGGACTACAATGTCCAGTATAAAAAGTTCGAGAAAATTATTGCTAAAAATTGGTCCATCTTAAAACAAGATAAGATTCTTGGTCCCGTTCTACCGGAGAAACCCCAATTCATTTATAAGAAAGCCCCGTCCTTGCGAGATCGATTGGCACCTAGTGTCCTAAACCCCCCTGTACCGTCAGATAACAGCATGTTTAGATTCCTGGGTGGATTTTACGCATGTGGCCGTTGTGTCCCGTGCAGGACCTCCAAAGTTAATCTTAAGAAAAGGAAGTCTTTTTTGGCATCTGCCACCAATAAAGAATACAATATTAAACAATTGATTACGTGCGCCACGGTGGGGGTCGTCTATATGCTGGAGTGCGATTGCGGACTCCAATATATAGGCCGAACCTCGAGACCTCTACATGTTCGTGTGGCAGAACATGTTAATAATATTAAAAAGGGGGTCAAAACCCATAATGTCTCTAGGCATTTTAAACAGTTCCACCAACAAAATCCCAAGGGTTTGAGATTCTGGGGCATAGAGAAAGTCACTAGACATTGGCGAGGTGGCAATTTTATCCGTCAGCTGAGCAAAAGAGAATCCCATTGGATTCATGAAACACGAGTTCTTTGCCCTGACGGGTTAAATGTCGAATTTGACATAAATTGTTTTATAACTGACCGCTAATTAGATCGTAGATGTTTTTTTTCATTTATTATATGTGATTTATTAATGTATTATTGTTTTAGTATGTTTATTTTGGTTTGGTGAGATTGTTGTGGGCTGTGGTTGATGTCACGTCTATATTCAGGTCTGCAGTCCAGATTTGTTTATTTATTTTTTATCCAATGTATAAGCAGCTTCTTTCTCCATATCGGTAGTAACTGTAGGAGTTGATCGCTGCATTAATATACATATATTTTATATTAATCAACTGGGCTGGTTTACTGGTTGAATTTTAGATATATATATATTTATATTTTCTATTTTAAAGTTTTTATCATGTATTTTGGTTGCCTTTGGAGTCTTTGTGTGGATATCTGGCTCACGGGGACACTTCCTGGTTGATGTCATGTGATTCAGACGTCCCTATCGGCGTCATGTGACGCTGCATCGTGTCTCCATAGTCACAGGCGCCTTGTTGCTATAAGAGCGGGTGTCTGGCGTTCTTCCCATATCCGCTGATGAAGTCCCGCCTACTGGGACGTAACGTGCGTACGGATGGGAAGTTCGTGACGTCACCCGCAGTTCATTCACAGTCTCACCAGACGCGCTGTTGTACCTCGGCACTGGTTTAGTGCCTTTTAAATGTAAGTGCACTACTTTCGTTTTTCATTAAATTGTTTGCTATTACGGAGAAACACTATGGTCTGCTTCTATATTTTCCACATGTAAACACTGCCCTATGAACTTAATACCTGGAAGTTTTTGAATGATCCTGATGTTATATGGAATTGATGACCCTAATCCTTTTGGGGAAGTTTACATCTTCATCTGCTTTGGATTAACCCGTAAGGGAAAGTTTTTCAGTGACCCTCTATAATTAAAGGGTCCATGTTGGAAGGTGAGCGGCCAATTTATCTGTTGGTGGAGGTCTCTCACTGTGTGTGTGTCTGTTACCACCTGCATGCAATCAAGAGTCCATGTGTCATCTATGAAGATCACGGGGATTATATACTGATTTACTGTGCTGTTTTTCTATCTTTGATATATGGACTTTTAAAGCGCTGCACTATTTATTTTTATGTTATACTCAGGGATTTTGATTATTTGACCCTTAGTGTTCAGCTGCTTAGTAGTACATTATAGTTTATTGCGCGGATTTGTTTCTTTTTACATAGCCAGAACTCCCCTGAGAGTGGTGAGGACTCTCCGGAATTTCCCTTATCAGTATTGGCAGGGGAGACTCAAGAAACTGGAGAGGAGCCCACCTCCTCAGACGAAAACCTACCGTCTGTGGAGTTTTCTGATCTTGAGGTTCACAGGGAAAACTTTGCCACAGAACAGTTGAAAGACCCCGCCCTAATAAAGGCACGGGAAAACGTAGTGAAAATAGATGGCGAGTTAGTGAACCCAGATAATACCTGCACTTACCCATACTTCAGCGTAGAGAAGGACCTACTGTATCGGGTGGCAAAAAGGGCAGAAGAAACCGTTGAGCAGCTTGTGGTGCCCAAACCTTACAGGAAGTTGGTGTTGGAGTTGGCCCATGGGCACATTCTTGGAGGTCATCTGGGGACAGAGAAAACCCGAGAGAGGGTATTACAGAGATTCTATTGGCCGGGGGTGATAAAGGACATAGAAAATTATTGTTCCTCCTGCCCTGTGTGTCAGAGGTCGGCCCCGATGCCACATTTCCGTAGCCCGCTGGTCCCTCTACCCATCATTGAGGTCCCGTTTGAGAGGATCGCCATGGATTTGGTAGGTCCTATAATCAAGTCCGCTAGGGGGCACCAGTACATATTAGTTATAATGGACTATGCCACCCGTTATCCAGAAGCGATCCCTCTCCGAAATACCTCGGCCAAAACCATAGCCAAAGAGCTATCTCTTGTGTTTAGCCGGGTGGGTATTTGTAGAGAACTGCTTACGGACCAAGGTACACCCTTTATGTCCCGGGTTATGAAGGAGCTGTGTAAATTGTTCAAAGTGACGCAATTACGTACATCTGTGTATCACCCCCAAACCGATGGGCTGGTTGAAAGATTCAACAAAACCCTAAAGCAAATGTTGAAGAAAGTGGTGGATAGAGATGGAAAGGATTGGGACTGTCTACTTCCTTATCTGATGTTTGCTATTAGGGAGGTGCCCCAATCCTCTACGGGATTCTCCCCCTTTGAGTTACTGTATGGGAGACACCCAAGAGGGCTGTTGGATATTGCCAAGGAAACTTGGGAAAGTGAGAGTTCTCCCCACAGGAGTGTGATTGAGCATGTCGCCCTGATGCAAGACCGAATTGCACAGGTAATGCCCATCGTGAAGGAACATTTGGCCCAAGCGCAGTTAGCACAGCAGAGAGTGTACAACCATGGAGCCAAGACCCGTACCTTTTCCCCGGGGGATAGGATACTGGTACTTGTCCCTACGGTTGAAAGTAAATTCCTTGCCAAATGGCAAGGCCCCTACGAGATAATGGAAAAAGTGAGCGAAGTGAATTACAAGGTCAGACAACCAGGAAGGCGAAAGCCCGAACAGATCTATCACGTTAATCTGTTGAAAGCCTGGAGGGATAGAGAGTCCCTAGTCGCAGACACTTGGTCACCAGCTCAAACTGGTTGCGTGATTCCTGAGGTTGGAATAGCAGCCACCTTGTCACAACCCCAACAACAGGAGGTTAAGGAGTTTGTGCTAGGCAACAAGGAGGTATTCTCTGAGCTGCCGGGACAAACATCTGGGGTAGAGCATGACATCATTACCCCGCCCGGTGAAAGGGTGAAGTTAAAACCCTATCGGATCCCAGAGGCCCGACGGGAGGCAATACGGGAGGAAGTACAGAAAATGCTGAACTTAGGGGTGATAGAGGAGTCCCAAAGTGATTGGTCTAGTCCCATTGTGTTGGTGCCTAAACCGGATGGGAGCTGGCGATTTTGTAACGATTTTCGTCAGTTGAACAAAGTTACAAAATTTGACACCTACCCCATGCCACGTATAGATGAGTTGATCGACCGGCTGGGAACAGCCCGATACATGACGACTCTTGACCTCACAAAAGGGTATTGGCAAATCCCCCTGGCCAAATTGGCCAAAGAGAAAACCGCATTTGTAACCCCAGACGGGGCGTTCCAATATAAAAGAATGCCGTTCGGGTTACAGAATGCGCCGGCCACATTCCAGCGGAAAATGGACCAGATGCTGAGGCCCCATCGGAAGTATGCTGCGGCTTACCTGGATGACGTAATTGTCCATAGCACAGATTGGGCCTCACATCTGCCAAAAGTGCAAGCAGTCCTGGACTCTGTTCGGGAAGCGGGGTTTACGGCTAACCCCAAGAAGTGTACCATTGGGCAGGAGGAGGCCAAATATCTTGGGTACACCATTGGGAGGGGAGTAATAAAACCCCAACTCAACAAAGTCGAGGCCATCCAGAGTTGGCCACGTCCCAACAGCAAGAAGCAGGTACGAGCCTTTCTGGGAATCGCTGGGTATTATCGGCGATTCATTCCCCACTTTGCCTCTAAGGCTGTGCCCCTAACCAACCTAACGAAGGGGAAAGGGTCGGTCATGATTAAATGGACCCCCGAGGCTGAGGCAGCATTCCAATTCTTGAAACAAGCCTTATGTAGCCAGCCAGTGTTGTACTCACCCGACTTCTCTAAAGACTTTGTCGTACAAAGTGATGCGTCAGATGTGGGGTTAGGAGCAGTATTGTCCCAGGTCTGGAACGGGGAAGAGCACCCAGTCATTTACCTCAGCAGGAAGTTGAAGTCCCATGAGGTAAATTACGCCACCGTTGAAAAGGAGTGTTTAGCGGTGAAGTGGGCTCTAGATTCCCTTCGGTACTACCTGCTAGGTAGGCACTTTGACATGGTTACGGATCACGCTCCGTTAAAGTGGATGGCTCAAAACAAGGAAACAAATAGAAGAGTGAATAGGTGGTTCCTGGCCCTCCAGGAATTCAACTTCACAGTAAAGCATCGCCCTGGCGTTCAAATGGGGAATGTGGATGCTTTGTCTCGAGTACATGAGTGCCTGATTGCTGGTGTTCCAACCCCGAGGTTAAAACAAGAGGGGGGGGTATGTGACAGCAGGAAGGTAAAGTCACCTGGTTGCATCCAGGGGGGTAGATATATTTCGCCCAGATTCAGGCTTTACGCCGACTTATACAACTAGGTGGAGAGTTGTATAAGCCCAGCTGAGGCTAGTGGGCTCATGGATGACTCATACCTCTAGGGAGAGTGTGGAGCGTCGTGCAGACAGGGAGTTGATGAGACCAGCTGAAGCTTGTCAGCTCATTTAGGCCTCTATAAAAACTCCCAGATTCATTAGGTGTTAGCTCATGCCTGGAACCAGACCTGTGTGGACTGTCTAGGGAGAGTGAACCCCTGTGCGGTGAGACAAAGCCTGTGTGGCTATTTGCTTGGACATTTAAAACCAGGGACTTAGGGACTAGGACAGCACTAGGCTGATCCCAGTTGTTAGTTAGGAAACCTGTATGTTTAGTCAGAGGTCAAGTTGACCAGGATTTAATTTGTTTATGTTTCTTTTGGCTTTGCTGTGTTTTGTCACTGTAAATAGAAAATAAACCGCACCTTTTTTTTGATTTTGAAAACCACAACCTCCGTTTGCTGGGCCTGTTTTTGTGTGGGGAGCCCATCCCGGGGGTCACACACACCCGCTGCCAAGCTAACCCCCTCACAACACGTAAAGAGCCATGACAGGTCCTCTTAATTTATCATGATATACAATTATGAATGTGGGGGCCTTTTGGTGGGCGACTGGGCGTGTTTTTTTTTGGAGGGGGGGCAGCATTTAATTCTTGGTACCAGGCAGCACAATGTCTTGGACCAGCACTGGATATAACAGTAGGTAGCGAAACAAAAAGGAAAATGACAGCCCTAGTAAGGGCAGCTTTTATCATTTTCTTTTAAAACTGTTGTTTTCAAAAAGCAAAACAAAGGTACAAAAAGAGAATATATCCACTGTATAATGGAAGACAGTGCACCTGTAGTACAAAAAAGGTTCCCTTTAAGTAGCTGGTGTTTGAAGCCTGTGCTGAGTTAATACTATTAATGAAATTCAGTCTTGTAAACAATAGTATTTAATTAGTAACAAAATCATTAAAATATGAAGGAGGTGCAGTGAAGCCGAGCTAGATGGATTAATTGGCTGCGTGACTAAAATGTACAAGTTGGTATCACAATCCACTTTTATTTGTGTGTGTATACATTTTTAGGGGGGCAGATTAAACTGGTAGTGCCAGCAGTAAACCATGCACAAGACAGGGACACCCAGGAACAGTCCAAGCTGGTTTGTCCTGAGCAGAGAACAAATACAGTTCCAATGAAAGAAGGCTTGCATACACTATATTGCCAAAAGTATTGGGACACCTGCCTTTACACGCACATGAACTTTATTAGCATCCCAGTCTTAGTCCTTAGGGTTCAATATCGAGTTGGCCCACCCTTTGCAGCCATAACAGCTTCAACTCTTCTGGGAAGGCTGTCCACACGGTTTGGGAGTGTGTCTTTGGGAATGTTTGCAGTCTCCGGTCTAATTCATCCCAAAGGTGTTCTATCGGGTTGAGGTCAGGACTGTGTGCAGGCCAGTCAAGTTCCTCCACCCCAAACTCACTCATCCTTGTCTTTATGGACCTTGCTTTGTGCACTGGTCCAAATCATTTGGTGGAGGGGGGATTATGGTGTGGGGTTGTCTTTCAGGGGTTGGGCTTGGCCCCTTAGTTCCAGTGAAGGGAACTCTTAGGGTGTCGGTATACCAAGACAATTTCATGCTCCTAACTTCGTGGGAACAGTTTGGGGATGGCCCTTCCTGTTCCAAAATGACTGCGCACCAGTGCACAAAGCAAGTTCCATAAAGAAATGGATGAGTGAGTTTGGGGTAGTGAAACTTGACTGGCCTACATAGAGTCGTGACCTCAACCCGATAGAACATCTTTGGGATGAATTAGAGGAGAGACTGCGAGCCAGGCCTTCTGGTCCAACATCAGTGCCTGACCTCACAAATGCGCTTCTGGAAGAATGGTCAAACATTCCCATAGACACACTCCTAAACCTTGTAGACAGCCTTCCCAGAAGAGTTGAAGCTGTTATAGCCGCAAAGGGTGGGCCAACGCAATATTGAACTCTATAGACTAAGACTGGGATGCCATTAAAGTTCATGTGCGCGTAAAGACAGGCATCCCAATACTTTTGACAATATAGTGTATCATAACACTAACAAAACTTCTGCTTGTCCAAGCCACTAACTAAACTCAGGTCGGTTCCTGACTAACAGGGTGACCCCTAATGAGTTCCCCAAAACAAACAGGCAACTCTTTTACCTTTTTAGTGTTCTGCCAGCACTCAGTCTTTTCACCCAGGAGCATCATAGCCGAGAGAGAGTGAGAGCCCTGAGCATCAGTCAACTCACATACTGTATATAAAGGTCTGTGAACAGCTGAGACTAACGATGAGGTATGGCTACCCCAGGTAAAATGTGGCCCTAGGAATGGATGCTTTACCCCAACCAAAGTCCTACAAAGTCTACAGTCTTCAGAACCTGGAATACAACTTTATTAATAGTCTGAGAAATAAAAAGATGGTTTTCTCTATGATAAACACAAACTATTGAGCCTAGACCAGAACTAGTGTCCTCACGGGAAGATTTCCTCTCTGTTTTCATTCAGGTTGTGAGATAACAACCTCAAAATGTGATATTATCTTTCCCTTTCACTCTGTATGGTAACAGTAAACAGGACAATTAGAGAGGGTGAATCTCCCTAACTGAGGTACAAATATAAACCTGCCCGATGTTGTAATATCTTTCCAATCTATCCAGGGGCAGCCTGTTCATGAAGGGCGCACAGGTTTTTTTGAAGCACCGATTAGAGCCAGAGGCTGCGCTCCGAGCCCACCCAGGTGTGTTACAACAACAAATGAATATTCGCTGTTGTAACACTAATCCTCCTCCTGGCAAATCTGGAAGCCAGATTTGACACCGGTCATCCATTGGCTGAAAGGACAGGCGATCCTATTGGATGCCTAGGAGGAGGAGGAGGGGAAGAGCTGGAACCTGCCATGGAAGAGAGGACACGGAGCCGCTGCACCACGCTGCCTGCCACCCGCCGCCCCCGATGGAGTAAGTGGTGGACTGAGAAACAGCAGGTGGGGTGCGTGCCGCTCAGGGGGGGTTCCACTACTAATTCTACCGCAACCGGAAGTGAGGTCATCAACATGGGATGCGTTTCGGAACTACTGATTGGTTCCTTCTTCACACCAATGACAGTGGTGTGAGGGGGATATGGTCTATGGGTGGGCTATGGGCGGATTTTTTAAGGTCGCCATCACCCCTCCGTAATTTATGGCATTTTTATGGCTTTTTTTTTTAGTAATGGCGGTGATCTGCAATTTTTTGCGGGACTGCGACATTGTGAAGGATTGGATACTTTATAAAAATAAAGATACACTGATTACTGTAAAAATGTCACTGGCAGGGAAGGGGTTAACGCTAGGGGGCGATCAAGGGGTTAATTGTGTTCCCTAATATGTGTTCTAACTGAAGGGGGAAGGGACTGACCTAGAGGAATTTACAGATCGTGATTCCTAGCTATTAGGAACTCACTATCTGCCTTTCCTCATTGAACAGAACAAGGATCTGTGTGTTTACACACACACGTCCCTGTTCTGCGTCTCGTGCCCGGAGATCGCTCGCGGCCGGCGGTCACAAACATCGCCCCCCCCCCATGATGCAGCGGTCGCGCGCCTGCTAGCCCGCTTAAAGCAACCAACGTTCAGCTACGACGGTTCGCACAGCGAAGCCAACCTGCCGCAGTATAACTGCAGCGGCTGGTCCGTAAGTGGTTAATAAATCATAGCCCATATGCTTCTTCGTATCCTGTGTTGACTAGTTTCTAAAAGTTCTACCTCCAGGATTGTCATCCCACTTCACTACCTATAGAAGGAGGGAACTGCGGTATGTTTTCTTAACCTTCACAGTCAAGAGATTCAAGGGGCTTTGCAGAGATCTGTAGCTAGAAAATCCTTTTAAATGAAGACAAATCCATTTATTTTCTAACTCAGGAATCCGAGAACAAGAAGTCATAAAACCAGTAAAAGAAAGATTTGTAAAGCATGCAGAAAATTACTCAGTGGCATCATTCAAACTAAAGTTTATTTAAAATGACTTAAAATAAAAATATTTTCTGTTCACAGCCCGACAATGCCTTTGAGATCTGTGCATTGTGTTTTGCTTCTTTTACCAGCAAACTTTGGATTAGCGTGTGGCCTTGAGGCAGATAATGTTCATTTCTTTGTTGCAGTTTGCTATTCATTATTAATACATAAATTATATTAGTGTTTACTTATTTATGTTATTTTTGTATACAGATTCCACATATTCTGCAGGGCTTCACAGTCTACATAGAACAATTCACAGAAATCTCTGCCCCTAAACTGGCTTGCAGTGTCCCTACCGCATTCATATCAAACACAAACTGCCTTTTTTAATAAACAATACAAAAGATAAAACAATAAAAATGGACTTATGCCGCGTACACACTACCGTTTTTCCTGTCATGCAAAAAAACAATGTTTTTCTCGACGTGATTCGTCGTGATTCCTCTCGTCGTGAAGCCTGCCTTGCATACACACGTTCAGGAAAAAAAAACGCTCGAGCAAAGCGCGGTGACGACACGTACGACAACGCGTACGACGGCACTATAAAGGTAAGGTAACCAGATTTTTAAAATGAAATCCGGGGACATATTTTTTTTACTAGTAATGGCGGCAATCAGCGACTCTATGCCTGTCGCCGCCCGCCTCACAGCCTGTCAAGTCTTACTCTCCGGACCCCGGCTACTACTGGGTGGGGAGCGGAGGAAGATCACTCCGCCAGGGAAGGCAAAGGGGATAAACAGGCAGGCGGCTGGCCGGGACTTGAGCCAAGTCAGAAGAACATGCGAGCGGAGCTGAATGGGCATGCACCCGAAACTGAAGAAATATTCCCTCCGCTCCGACCAGCACATGATCATCAGAAAGGGGCACAGATAATAGAAAAAAATGCACCCCCCTAAGCTAGTAGGAGCGGCGGAGTGGGGGTGTGTAATTCAGATTTTTTTTTTTTTTTATTCTGCACTGACTGTCTTTGAAATTGCCCCAGCCCCTGTTCAAATTCAATCCGTGGACAAAACCAGGGACAGTGTCCTCAATCCGGGGACTGTCCCCGGAAACCGGGGATGTCTGGTCACCCTATATAAAGGGGAAGTTCCTTTTGAAATGGCGCCACCCTTTGGGCTGCTTTTGCTGATCTTGTGTTAGTAAAGTTTGGTGAGAGACGATTCGCGCTTTTCAGCCTCGTGCTTTTCAGTCCGTTATATGGTCTAAAGTGGTAAGTGGGGTACCACGAGGCTCTGTCTTGGGACACATTCTGTTTAATTTATTTATAAATGATATAGAGGATGGGATAAATAGCTCAATCAGTGTTTGTTGACGACACAAAAATAACATCACAGCAGGATATGGAAACCTTACAAGAAGACCTCAATAAATGATCAGAGTGGGCAACTAGATGGCAAATGAGGTTTATCATAAAAAAAATGTAAAGTAATACACTTGGGGGTTAAAAACATTAATGCAGGTTACTTTCTATGTGGAGAAGCTCTGGGGGATTCCAGGATGGAGAAGGATCTGGGGGTCCTAGTAGATGACAGACTTAGCAATAGCATGCATTGCCAAGCAAAGCCAGCAGAATTTTAGCATGCATTAAAAAAAAAGGGATTTACTTCAGAGATAAAACAGTTATCCCCAC
Source organism: Rana muscosa (assembly GCA_029206835.1). NCBI lineage: Eukaryota > Metazoa > Chordata > Amphibia > Anura > Ranidae > Rana > Rana muscosa. The sequence goes on from CM055120.1 coordinate 48,904,800, forward strand.
GTGGAGCGACCTCACCCCATTTCTTTCTTCTAGGGGTATCACACACGACAGAGTAAGATGCGCTACGGCCCATGTCCTCCCCATAACTGTGGGTGAGGTGAAGGCCAGTACCAGATATTTCCTCGGGCCTGTGTGCTTCTGTCTAGAATCATGTCCTGCTGTGCCAACACTTCCCTCTGCTCCCATTAACCAGAGTTCCACACACCGATCACAGTCCAACTCTTGTTTTATTGCATATCTCACAATAAACAGTGCTTCAGTAGCCAACTGGTTGCGACTTGATAACAGTTTGATACAAGGGATGAGCAGGTCGAGGCACTGTCCTGATTGTCAGCTAAACCACTGCAATCTCGCCAGCGGTTACTATAGCCTTAGCTAGAAAGGACTTAGAACTTGAGAGTCTCTACCAGCGACTCAAGAGAACGTAGATAGGAGTACCTTCGCTGCAGTGTGGCCCCTGTCAGGGGAAGATGTCCCTCCAAGAGAGTTACCAGAGGCCCATCCGTCACTGGGTTGATGCTGCTCCAGACTCTCCGAATGGGTAACCTTCCCGGCCTCCTCACCTCAGACATGGGCCCCATCCACTTCAGGGACCCTCGGACTTCTCCACCCTCGCGGGACCCAGTCGAAGTCACTGGGCCCTAGGCCTCCTGGTTTAGTACCTCACCCCAGGCTGAAGGTGCCTGGGATGGACTCCAACTCCATTCCGGTCAGGCCTAGGGCACCTGAGCCGGAATCCAGAACCGCCCACACCCAGGCCTAAGGTGCCTGAGTGCGTGATGAAAAACCTCCAGAAGAGCAAAACCTTGTGACCAGGGCGTCTCCCCCTTTTATCCCCTCCAATGACGCCACGGCAGGCTCCCCGCCCTCGCCGTACCATCTCCGAGAAGGGACAAAAAGGACAGCTCTGTGGCGGCAAATCTACCTTGAGCCTGCGGGTACCTGCCACCCACAGGCCAAGGAGATTATTACACCGTCCAATCCTCCACGAATACAAATAGTCCAATTACTCCCACACTTTACACACCTGGACTTTCACCCAGGTGTACCCCACCTAAATTTAGAGACCCCGCTACAATTAATTCAAAATTCGATGTCAAAATGAACGCTGCTCTACTTTTCCCTAATAGTAGTAGGCAATCAAGCTTCAATTTACTGATTGGCAACGGGATGATTTAAGTTTGGCTGTTATAAGTTGCATTTTTCTCTCTTCCCTTCATGAAGTAAACTCTACAGCCTTTCACTCGTATTTATTACAGAATGATGTGAGTTGGCTGGCATTCTTCTTTAAATAATCACATTTACCTAGCAGAATGATTCATCCGTAATCCGGTGAATATTCTTGAGTGATAACGGGACACTTGTATTGATTACTCTGCTCCGCTCTGCTTATATGCTCGCACATGACAACGCAATATAAAGTAGAGCCAGCAGGCAGGCCTCCTCTTACTCATAGCACACACTGTCAGCCAAAAGCATTTTAGAGACAGTTATTCCTTTCATTTATGGCTTTATCTTAACCAGAGCTGCAGAGAGGAATTTTTCCATCAGACAAGCCTTTTCATCACCGTAAAGAAGCCGGAGAGAATTTCACGTTCTCGTCTCAGCTCGAAAATGCAGCTCTTTGTGAAATGTGACTCATGAAAAACGTATTATATTTATGTTACATAAAAAGTGCAAGGGACTTTGTCTTCTTTTGCCTTTTATTTTTTATAAGTATGTCCCAGTGGGGTACCTAGTATATCTGACAACCAGGGCAATCATTACAATGCACCCTCCTCTACATGTCAACATTATTTTGAAGAATAATCATGACATTAAATGAATAATACAAAATTTATACTAATGTAGCGGCCTCACTCTCTCTCTCCATCTTCTTCATCGGTTACACGCCAACTCATGTCTAGGGGTTCCTGGGTTGTGAGAGTGAGATGCGCTACGGCCCATGTCCTCCCCATTGTAGTAGGGAGGTGAAGGCCACTTCCTGATGTTTCCTCGGGCCGGTGTGTTCTGTGAATGCACTGAGTCTGTAATTGCAAGCTCACCAGCCTCCCCTTTGCTTCCAGTAACTGGAGTTCACACACCGAAGAAAGGTCCAACACTTGTTTATTTGACACTCCAATACGCAAAGCACAATAAACAATTCTTTTGCAGCAAACTGGTTGGGACCTATAACCTTGCCAACGGTGGGGCGAGCAGATCAAGGCACTTCCTAAAGTTTCAGTTCTATACCACTGTACTATGACCAGCGGCGCCTAAGCCAATCCGGCTGTTACAGAACAGGAAGGATGGGGTCTCTTCCAGCAACCCCTATGAACAGCAATGGAGCCCTCTTCGATGCGCTGTGGCCCCTATCAGGGGGATGTGTCCTCCCAAGAGAGTTCCCAGAGGCCCACTGTCACCGGGTTGGTGCTGCTCCGGGTCTCCAGTGGGTAACCTCCCCAGCCTCCTCACCTCAGGTACGAGTCCCTCCGCTCAGGGACCCTCGGACAGTCCACCCTAGCGGGACCCAGTCGAAGGTACTGGGCCCCAGGCCTCCTCAATAGTACCTCACCCCAGGCTGAAGGTGCCTGGGATGGACGCCAACATGACTCCGGACCAGGCCATGGGCGCCTGGACCAGACTCCTGGATCTTCAGCACCCAGGCCTAAGGTGCCTGGGTGCGGGCCGCAGCCCTCCTCCTCCGAGGACCTCGACGACGACGACAACCACCCCCATGAACAGGGCGTCTCCCCCTTTTATCTCCTCCCTTCAACGGCCCGGCGGGTTCCCCGCCCCAGCCATACCATCTCCGGGAAGAGACCAAACAGGGAGCACTGCAGGGGATGATTCTACCTGAAGCCTGTGGGTACCTCGCCACCCACAGGCAAAGGAGAATATTACATCCTCCAATCCTCCACGAAACAAAAAGGGGTCTGAATCCTAACACAATTATACACCTGGGTCACACTATTGCCCAGGTGTATCCCATCAATTTGAGGACCCCGCTACACACTCCCCCCTGTAATTTGACGCTGGTCCCCAGCGTCAGGTGCACACCCATACCTCCCATAAAGTGGTGGCATGGAGTGAAACCCCTGAAGCAATTCCTCTAAATTTTTTTTTTTTTCAAGTGCCAAGACCTGCTCAGGGAATGGGGAACATATAAAACAACTTATGTCATAAAACACTTTAACATCTGCATAATCACAACCCCTCTCCCACACTGTCTAAGAGCCACCCACTCTCAATGATCTTGACTGACGATTCTCCTGCAGGGGAAAGAAAAACAACATCCTAACATAATTTCGTGTCATTTGGGATGAGTGGGCCCGTCAGCCGAGAGACCCACTCACTCCAACAAGCAAGGTGATGTGTGTGTGAAACATTTTCAGACATTTGTTGCGCAACACTGCCACCTGGTGACAGCGCCGCGGTCATGACACTCAACGAATCTTCGTTCTTCCAGCTTTTCCTACTCTGCCACTATTCCCAAATGTCCTTGCCTTTAGCACATGAAGAAAAGGGGAAACACGAAAACACAACAGTCCCCAAGTCTCCACGAGAAAAAGAAAAGCCCAAACAAAAACAAAAACAGGGCACAGTCCTGCGTGTCTGGGAATGGTTCTTCCAGAAAGTTCAAGTGCACAAAAGAAATAAACAGGAGTTCTTTTCTCCTATAAGTAAAACTTTGGATCCGGCAGGTACAGGGGTTTCAGGTGTTTGTCAAATGCCTCTATCGAATACTCGACATCTTCTCCTTCTCTTCTGCAAATGACTATCTTGTTCTCCAGACTTCCACCTCATACAGCAAGTCCCGGGGTAGATACGGGTACTCCCACCCATATTCCCGAGCTACTTTATGGCAAAACAGTCTCTGCAAGCGGGCCAAAGGTGGCATAGTGGCTTTCTCTCCAGTTCCAGGCAGCACAATAGCTTCCGGATGCCGAGGTACCTTTACCAGCTCCCTGGAAATGACTTTCGGCGCTCTCAGAGAAGCGCGGGGTGTCCCCACAACCAAAGTAGGTGAGGTAACAGTAGATAAGGACACAGGTGGAGGGGTAGGCTCCCTCGTAAGCTGCGGGTCTTCCACCCGAGGCGTGCTGTCTCCTGTGTACATAGGTGAATCCCGTACCGCACGGGAAACAAGAAGTGGCACTCTATCCCAGCCCTTGCGGCTGAACAGTTCGTCTATCTCGCCATCATCTCCGCAATCAGACAGCGACTCTAGGTCGGAGGTGTCATACATCTCCGCAGGCAGATATCTTCCGGTGGACACAGAATCAACCTCCCTGGGGGGCTCCACCTCCAATGGGCCCCCGACACCTCCAACCACCACCACAGTCCCAGCCCCTGGCTCACCTGACCCTTGTAGACTGGGATGTCCGGGACTTCCTTCTCGACCGGCGCCATCCAGGCCAGGCAAGCAGCGGGGTGAAGCTCGACCACGTCCATAGGATGCCTGTACTAGGCCAACTTTCCTCTTCGGGGGTGGGAGCAGAGAACTTGTGGCGACCGAGGCAGCATCCTCGGATTTTTCTCTGTTGGGCAGTCCATCGCCCTGGTCAGCGCGCACGGGAACCTCGACAGAGGCCTTGATCTCCCCTTCCGGAGTAGCGGTACCCGTGAGGTGGTTGAGGCGAAGGGCCCGGGGCCTTGCTGTGGACGACTCGACCTCAAAAAGGAATTCTCTGCACTCCTCACATCGCCCGAATGGCTTCAGGGTGACCACCAGTCCCGAGCAGCCGGGACAGATCACACCGAGGGCCTCCGTGTCTCTGCAAGTGTACAGAGCCAACCGCCCTCGGGGCCTAAGTCTTATCCCCGTGTCTGTGATGGGGGCAGCAAAGGAAGTCATTCTCGTGGGGTGAGGAACCATAATCCACGGGGCACTTGAGGTCATCCCGACTATCTGCTGCTCCATCATGCACTGACCCCGCGCCGGAGTCTCCACGTGTATCCCCACACTTGGCCAGACTCCTCCCATGAGCTGTACATTTTCGCGGGCTTCTTCTTGACTCCGCCCACGAACGATGTCGCCATGGGGTGCCTCGTGGCGCAGTGCGTTAACAGTCCCCACGTGCAGTACGTCACACGGCTGGACCTCTCCCTTTTTCCGCTCCTCCGCATGGGCCTTTCCCTTGTTAGGGTCATTTCCACAACTCCGAGCAGGGACGCACTTTGGCCAGTAATATGGCCGATCTGCTCGGAACTCCTCTGGGCAGCAAAGTTCAAATGTAGACATTCTCAAGTCCATCTTTAGAACACACTCTATCCCGGACGAGCCCCCACGTGTAGCGGCCTCACTCTCTCTCTCCATCTTCTTCATCGGTTACACGCCAACTCATGTCTAGGGGGTTCCTGGGTTGTGAGAGTGAGATGCGCTACGGCCCATGTCCTCCCCATTGTAGTAGGGAGGTGAAGGCCACTTCCTGATGTTTCCTCGGGCCGGTGTGTTCTGTGAATGCACTGAGTCTGTAATTGCAAGCTCACCAGCCTCCCCTTTGCTTCCAGTAACTGGAGTTCACACACCGAAGAAAGGTCCAACACTTGTTTATTTGACACTCCAATACGCAAAGCACAATAAACAATTCTTTTGCAGCAAACTGGTTGGGACCTATAACCTTGCCAACGGTGGGGCGAGCAGATCAAGGCACTTCCTAAAGTTTCAGTTCTATACCACTGTACTATGACCAGCGGCGCCTAAGCCAATCCGGCTGTTACAGAACAGGAAGGATGGGGTCTCTTCCAGCAACCCCTATGAACAGCAATGGAGCCCTCTTCGATGCGCTGTGGCCCCTATCAGGGGGATGTGTCCTCCCAAGAGAGTTCCCAGAGGCCCACTGTCACCGGGTTGGTGCTGCTCCGGGTCTCCAGTGGGTAACCTCCCCGGCCTCCTCACCTCAGGTACGAGTCCCTCCGCTCAGGGACCCTCGGACAGTCCACCCTAGCGGGACCCAGTCGAAGGTACTGGGCCCCAGGCCTCCTCAATAGTACCTCACCCCAGGCTGAAGGTGCCTGGGATGGACGCCAACATGACTCCGGACCAGGCCATGGGCGCCTGGACCAGACTCCTGGATCTTCAGCACCCAGGCCTAAGGTGCCTGGGTGCGGGCCGCAGCCCTCCTCCTCCGAGGACCTCGACGACGACGACAACCACCCCCATGAACAGGGCGTCTCCCCCTTTTATCTCCTCCCTTCAACGGCCCGGCGGGTTCCCCGCCCCAGCCATACCATCTCCGGGAAGAGACCAAACAGGGAGCACTGCAGGGGATGATTCTACCTGAAGCCTGTGGGTACCTCGCCACCCACAGGCAAAGGAGAATATTACATCCTCCAATCCTCCACGAAACAAAAAGGGGTCTGAATCCTAACACAATTATACACCTGGGTCACACTATTGCCCAGGTGTATCCCATCAATTTGAGGACCCCGCTACACAAATAATACCTTAAAATTAAGAAATTGCAAAGTCTAATATTGCAGATTAGTGGGGAAGTTCCCCCTTACATTGGTGATCAGTGGAGAAGCACCACCTTACATTAGTGGAAAAGTACCACCTTGCATTGGTGATCAGTGTAAAAGTACCACCATACAGTATATTGGTGATCTTTGTAGAAGTACCACCTTGTATTGGTGATTAGTGGAGAAGTACCACCTTACATTGGTAATCATTAAAGAAGTACCACCTTATATTGGTGATCAGTGGAGAAGAACCGCCTTATAATGGTGATCAGTTGAGAAGTACCACCTTACATTGGTGATCAGTGGAGAAGTACCACCATACAGTATATTGGTGATCTTTGTAGAAGTACCACCTTGTATTGGTGATTAGTGGAGAAGTGCCACCTTACATTGGTGATCAGTGGAGAAGTACCACCTTACATTGGTGATCAAAGGAGAAGTACCACCTTATATTGGTGATCAGTGGAGAAGAACCGTCTTATAATGGTGATCAGTTGAGAAGTACCACCCTCCATTGGTGATCAGTGGAGAATTACTACCTTAAATTGGTGATCATTAAAGTGGAGCTGCACCCTAAAGTGGAACTTCCGCTCATCGGAACCCTCCACCCCTCCGATGTCACATTTGACACCTTTCAGGGGGGAGGGGGGTGCAGATACCTGTCTAAGACAGGTATTTGCACCTACTTCCGGGAGTCCTCTCTGCGGGAAATCTGCGGGAACCACGTCACTTCCCGTAGAATACCCGTAGTGTTCTGGGAGACACTCGGCTCCCAGAACACAGGAGGACCAGTCAGAACGGCGCAGCGCGACTCGCGAATGCGCCGTAGGGAACCGGGCAGTGAAGCAGCAAGGCTTCACTTCCTGGTTCCCTCACCGAGGATGGCGGTGGGGGCAGCAGAGTGACGAGCGATTGCTCGTCCTCTGCTGCGGACGTCGCTGGACTCCAGGACAGGTAAGTGTCGTAATATTAAAAGTCAGCAGCTGCAGTATTTGTAGCTGCTGGCTTTTAATATTTTTTTTTTCGGCGGAGCTCCGCTTTAAAGAAGTATCACCTTATACTGGTGATCAATGGAGAAGTACCACCTTACATTGATGATCAATGGAGAAATACCACCTTATATTTGTGATCATTGGAGAAGTATCACCTTACAGTATATTGGTGATCAGTAGAGAAGTATCATATTACATTGGTGACCAGTGGAGAAGTACTAATTTGATCAGTTGAGAAGTACCACCTTACATTGGAGATCCGTGTAAAAGTACCACCATTCATTGGTGATCTTTGTAGACGTACCACCTTATATTGGTAATTAGTGGAGAAGTATCACCTTACATTGGTGATCAGTGGAGAAATACAACCTTATATTGGTGATCAGTGGAGAAATACCACCTTACATTGGTGATCAGTGGAGACATACCACCTTACATTGGTGATCAAAGGAGAAGTACCACCTTATATTGGTGATCATTGGGGAAGCACCACCTTATACAGTATTGGTGATCATTGGAGAAGTACCACCATATATTGGTGATCAGTGGAGAAGCAGCACCTTATATTGGTGGTCAGTGGAGAAGTACCACTTTATATTGGTGATCATTGGAGAAGTACCACCTTATATTGGTGATCATTGGAGAAGTACCACCTTATATTGGTGATCAGTGGAGAAGCAGCACCTTATATTGGTGGTCAATGGAGAAGTACCACCTTATATTGGTGATTAGTGGAGAAGTAGCACCTTATATTGGTGGTCAATGGAGAAGTACTACCTTATATTGGTGATCATTGGAGAAGTACCATATTATATTGGGGATTAGTGGAGAAGTAGCACCTTATATTAGTGGTCAGGGGAGATGTGCCCACTTCACATTCATGATCATGGAGAAGGGCTCCCTTACATTGGTGATTAATATAAATATTTCCTGTTACATTGGTGGCCAGTTAAGAAGTGGCCCCTACATTGGTAGTTAGTTAAGAAATCCCACTTACATTGGTGGTCAATTAAGGTAGAACTAAAAGCAAAACTTTTCTTTTTCTTTTGAATGGAGTAAAGGAGAGTTATAACCTCTGTCAGTTTTTTTTTGCCATTTGTATACCACTGGGGAGATTTACCTTCACTTCCTGTCCCATAGCCAAAACAGGAAGTGAGAGGAAATCTCTCCAAGGTGAGGGAATCCCTGGATGTCACCATAACTAGTGTCTCCATTTAAATATTTCCCTTCTATTACTGTTTTTGCGGCAACCCCAAATTTGGGATTTTCTTTCACTTTCTGTGATAACAATGAACATGGCAAATTGAGAGAGTGAATTTTACTTAAGGGGGGCACAGATAGCAATAAAAATCTGACAGGTGTTCTAATCACTCTCAGCTCAAAACTAAAAACAAATTTCCCCCTAATTTAAGAAGTCCCCCCTTAAGTGGGTGGTCAGTGGAGAAGTTCCCCTTTCATTGATGATCAGTGGAGAAGAGCCCACTTTACATTGTTAATCAGTGAAGAGAGGCTCCCTTCCATTGGTAGTCAGTGAAGATGTGCTTCCTTAAATTGTAAGTTAGTGGACTCTTATGTTAGTGGTCTTTGAAGTGTTCCTTTTAATTGGTGGTCAACTAAGAAGAATACCCATTGGACTGATGGTCATTGGAGAAGTGCCCCCATTTATTGGTGGTCTGTGGGAAGAATTATCCTTATACTGGAGATCAGTTGGGAATCATTTTTCAGTGAACGCATTCTTGTGGAATTTGGGATCCTCAGCTTTCCAGGGGTCCCATGAGAAGGCTCAGTGACACCACCCACGTGTAGCGAAAAGCTGGAGTGTAAGGTATTTTTTATTTATTTACCAATTATGTTTAGGTTTAAATTAGCATTTTCATTGGAGGAGAGGAAGGGGGGGGGGGCAGAGACCATGAACTATCAGCATTTTACATTTTCATTTGCATGCAAAGTCTGCTTCGACTATGTAAATGATTGATTTTTTTGTTTAGCGATTACCTATGGAGATCAACAGTTCTCAGTCTTCAGATTTCAAATTCCTCATTCAGCACCCTTTGAATTAAGCATTCTAAATAATCACAATGAGGATGGAGACATCTCCAAATCCCCAGCGAGTTTAGCCAAATCTATACCTTTCAAGGCCATAGGTTACTATAGCTAAGTGCACATTACACTTTGCCTTATTGAATAACACTGTATCATTCAGATTTCTTACTGCCGCTCCTGAGCCATAATCATATGCATATTATATTCAAATGAATGCAAATCTGCTTTGCTTCCACTGAATGTCCTCTTTACCATGCACCTGCAGTTTACTCAATGGCACAGGTCTAAAGTGTGGCGACAGTGTTTGTGCGCTGTGCATCAAAGAGTCACACGTATACATTCATGCCGTTACCTTACTAAAGATAATTAATGTGTGCATATAGCTGGAATTTGTAGCATGATGTGTGTTTAATATACAACGTCCAATCAATCAATATACGGTATATATAAATACATATATATATATTGTGAGGGGGTTAACTCAGCAGCGGGTGTGTGTGACCCCCTGGTTGGGTTCACCACAAAAAAACAGGCACAGCAGACAGTGGTAGGAGAAAACAAAAAGGGTGTGGTTTCATTTGAACTATATACAGACAAAAAAAATACAGCAAAAACAAAAAAAACAGGAAAATAAATCCTGGTCAACTTGACCGCTCACTACACACGTTGGTGTCCCTAACTAACAACTGGGTACAGCCTTGTGCTGTCCCAGTCCCTAGCTCCCTGCTTTTAGAAGTTCTTAGCAATAACCACACAGGCTTTGGCTCACCGCACAGAGATCACACTCCCCAGACTATCCACACAGATCTGGTTCCAAGTTGGAGCATCTCCCTTAGCATGCTGGGAGTTCTTGTAGAGGCCCTAATGAGCCCACTTACTTCAGCTGGGCTCATTAACTCTTCCCCTGCAAGACTCCCAGCACTCCCCCTAGTGGTATAAATCGGCATAAAGCCTGAATCTAGGATATATATACCTTCCATCCTGGATGCAACCTGGTGATTTTACCTGCCTGCTGTCACATACCCCCCCCTCTTGTTTTAACCTTGGGGTTGGCACACAAGCAATCAGGCATGCATGTACTCGAGACAAAGCATCCACATTCCCCATTTGAACGCCAGGGTGATGCTTTACCATAAAGTTTAATTCTTGTAGGGCCAGGAACCACCTATTTACTCTCCTATTTGTCTCTTTGTTTTGAGCCATCCACTTTAAAGGAGCGTGATCAGTAATTAGGTCAAAGTGCCTCCCTAGCAGATAGTACCGAAGGGAATCCAGAGCCCACTTCACCGCTAAACACTCCTTCTCAATCGTGGCGTAATTTACCTCATGGGACTTCACTTTCCTGCTGAGGTAAATGACTGGGTGCTCTTCCCCATTCCAGACCTGGGACAATACTGCTCCTAACCCAATGTCTGATGCATCACTTTGTACGACAAAGTCCCTAGAGAAGTCTGGTGAGTGCAATACTGGCTGGCTACATAAGGCTTTTTTTAAGAATTGGAATGCTGCCTCAGTCTCTGGGGTCCATTTAACCATGACAGACTCTTTCCCTTTTGTCAGGTTGGTTAGGGGCACAGCCTGAGAGGCAAAGTGGGGAATGAATCGCCGATAATAACCAGCGATTCCTAGAAAGGCTTGTACCTGCTTCTTGCTGTTGGGACGTGGCCAATTTTGTATGGCCTCGACTTTATTGACTTGGGGTTTTATCACTCCCCTCCCAATGGTGTACCCAAGATATTTGGCCTCCTCCTGTCCAATGGTACACTTCTTGGGGTTGGCCGTAAACCCAGCTTCCCGGATAGAGTCTAGGACTGCTTGCACTTTTGGCAAATGTGAGGCCCAATCTGTGCTATGGACAATTACATCATCCAGGTAAGCCGCAGCATACTTCTGATGGGGCCTCAGTATCTGGTCCATTTTCCGCTGGAATGTTGCCGGTGCATTCTGTAATCCAAACGGCATTCTTTTATATTGGAATGCCCCGTCTGGGGTTACAAAAGCGGTTTTCTCCTTGGCCGATTTGGCCAGGGGAATTAGCCAATACCCTTTTGTGAGATCGAGAGTTGTCATGTATCGGGCTGTTCCGAGCCGGTCGATCAACTCATCTATACGTGGCATGGGGTAGGTGTCAAATTTTGTAACTTTGTTCAGTTGTCGAAAATCGTTACAAAATCGCCAGCTCCCATCCGGTTTAGGCACTAACACTATGGGACTGGACCAATCATTTTGGGATTCCTCTATCACCCCCAATTCAAGCATTTTTTGTACTTCCTCACGTATTGCCTCCCGTCGGGCCTCTGGGATCCGATAGGGTTTTAGCTTCACCCTTTCACCTGGCGGGGTAATAATATCATGCTCTACCCCAGACGTTTGTCCCGGCAGCTCAGAGAAAACCTCCTTGTTGCAAAGCACAAACTCTTTAACCTCCTGTTGTTGGGGGTTTGACAAGGTGACTGCTATTCCAACCTCCGGAATCACGCAATCAGACTGAGCTGGTGACAACGTTTCTGCGACTAGGGATTCCCTATCCCTCCAGGCTTTCAACAGATTAATGTGATAGATCTGTTCGGGCTTTCACCTTGCTGGTTGTCTGACCTTGTAATTCACTTCGCTCACTTTTTCCATTATCTCGTAGGGGCCTTGCCATTTAGCAAGGAATTTGCTTTCAACCGTAGGGACAAGTACCAATATCTTATCCCCCGGGGAAAAGGTACGGGTCTTGGCCCCACGGTTTTACACTCTCTGCTGTGCCAACTGCGCTTGGGCCAAATGTTCCTTTACGATCTGCATTACCTGTGCAATTCTATCTTGCATCAGGGCGACATGCTCAAACACACTCCTGTGGGGAGAACTCTCACTTTCCCAAGTTTCCTTGGCGATATCCAACAGCCCTCTTGGGTGTCTCCCATAGAGTAACTCAAAGGGTGAGAAACTCGTAGAGGATTGGGGTACCTCCCGAATGGCAAACATTAAATAGGGGATTAGACAGTTCCATCTCTATCCACCACCTTCTTTAATATTTGTTTTAGGGTTTTGTTGAATCTTTCAACCAACCCATCTGTTTGGGGGTGATACACGGATGTACGCAATTGTGTCACTTTGAACAACTTGCACAGCTCTTTCATAACCCGGGACATAAAGGGTGTACCTTGGTCTGTAAGCAGTTCCTTACAAATACCCACACGGCTAAAAACAAGAGATAGCTCTTTGGCTATGGTTTCGGCCGAGGTATTTCGGAGAGGAATTGCTTCCGGATACCGGGTGGCATAGTCCAATATAACCAAAATGTACTGATGCCTCCTAGCGGACTTCATTATCGGACCTACCAAATCCATTGCGATCCTCTCAAAGGGGACCTCAATGATGGGAAGAGGTACCAGCGGGTTACGGAAATGTGGCATCGGTGCCGGTCTCTGACACACAGGGCAGGAGGAACAATAATTTTCTGTTCTTGTTTCTGCAACAGGTCTATGAAGTGGGCCTCAGATTGCTGCTGGGCTTGTTGCTGAGCTTCCAGACTCTGTTGATGAGCTTGCTGCTGGGCTGCCAGACTCTGTTGATGAGCTTGCTGCTGGGCTGCGAGGCTCTGTTGTTGAGCTACAAGGCTCTTTTGCAAATCTGCATTTGTCTGCTGCTGATTGGCATTTGCTAGAGCCAGCTGTGTCAGTATCTCCTCCATGCTGGCCTTAAAAAAAAAACTGCCACTGGTTCTCCACCAACTGTGAGGGGGTTAACTCAGCAGCGGGTGTGTGTGACCCCCTGGATGGGTTCACCACACAAAAACAGGCACAGCAGACAGTGGTAGGAAAAAACAAAAAGGGTGTGGTTTTATTTGAACTATATACAGACAAAAAAATACAGCAAAAACAAAAGAAACAGGAAAATAAATCCTGGTCAACTTGACCGCTCACTACACACTTTGGTGTCCCTAACTAACAACTGGGTACAGCCTTGTGCTGTCCCAGTCCCTAGATCCCTGCTTTTAGAAGTTCTTAGCAATAACCACACAGGCTTTGGCTCACCGCACAGAGATCACACTCCCCAGACTATCCACACAGATCTGGTTCCAGGTTGGAGCATCTCCCTTAGCATGCTGGGAGTTCTTGTAGAGGCCCTAATGAGCCCACTTACTTCAGCTGGGCTCATTAACTCTTCCCCTGCAAGACTCCCAGCACTCCCCCTAGTGGTATAAATCGGCATAAAGCCGGAATCTAGGACATATATACCTTCCATCCTGGATGCAACCTGGTGATTTTACCTGCCTGCTGTCACAATATATACAGTTAGAAATTAAATATGAAGTACTTGTGCGCTGCTATGGTCCTCACAACCAACCAAAACGAATGTACATGTAGCACTACCCCCGTAGGAGCTGCTGGTTATTTTTGGTCCTGCCATTACCCCACAGTTCAATGTATCAAAACTTGCTTGGGCAATGAGCCCACAGATGCATTCACCAGTCACTTAGTCTTTTTTACAATGCTTTTTATTAAACAACTTAAGCAGTAGAGGGATGGAGGGTTAGGGGAAAGTTCAGCTACCTTGTGCGGATCACTGAGGAACTTGAGATCCAGAAGACAGATACAACTCCTTGTCAGCGGATCTTGCTCATCCGGATAGGCCTCTCTCACTGGCCTAGCAGCCGGAATGATGCACGGACAGACTTGATGATACGAATAAAGTCTCTGCCACAGACTTGACGATAGTAATAACTATTTGTACAATCCTCTGCCACAGGATTCGGTGATCAGTAATAGAGAAGTGAACACAGCTACACAGTACCTAAATTACCTTTAAGCCCATCCGGCAGTACCATGAGGTAGATTGGTTAGGATGCATCCTCCAGTTGAGTCACCAGGCTCTTCTTGAGATACCAGCCTTTCGCTTGGTCCTCTCCAAGATAAGTTCTCCCCCGGATCCTTCAATTGCTCTGCTTCTCCCCGCAGGACAGACAGCACAGGACCACCTCTGAACCAGTAGGCCCCAGACAGGCTTCTGGGCCTACTTGCAGTCACGTAGCCTCGGGCCAGCAGGCCCCGAGGCAGAAGAGGAGTTGTCACATACCTTAGGCCAGGCGGACCATGAGGTCAGAGAGAGAGAAAGATGCCCCTTAAGTATCCTCCCCCAGAATGCACAGCGGTGAACCACTCCCACTGGGCTGTCTCAGGGGAAAGGGACACCCAATAAACCTTAGCCTGTTGTCCTTCCATCACTGGCCTGTGGTGACAACTACGGACGACAGTGTGGAACTTCACACAACACAGCCAATGCTGGACCAGAGGCTAATTTAGCCATAATATTGAATATGAACTATGTACAGAACAGATAACCCACTAAATATACATGCAAGCGCCTGGTCAACAGGAGCAGGGCGCTACATACACAATAAAATACCAAAGAATAGTAAATCACCCTAAAAATAGACATGAAAAACTGCAACCATTAGCAAGTGACCTCAACACTCTAACACAAATAATAATGTAGCGGCCTCCACTCTCTCTCCCTGATATCACATCATCTGTCTCTGGCTTTTGTCTAGGGGTACCTTGGTTGAGAGAGTGCGGGGTCACCACGCCAAGTTCCCACCACAGATGTGTGTGTGGTGTGAGAAGATCCTCTTTACCTTCGGGTCGGTGTTCTGCATCAGAGCCTCCTCCTCCTTTTGCACAGTGTCTGCCAGAAAATGAGCCCCACACCATTAAAGTCCAACACTCCCTTATTCTTCCAATATCAGAGTAAAACACAGTCAGTTGGACTCCCTCAACGAGTAGAACAGACAGGGGGGGTGTGGATACGAGTAGGCCCAGACACAATGAACTCTTCTTCTCTCCTTCTAAAAGTGTATTGCGGTCCCTTGGCGAGGGATATATCCCTCCGGGCGGTCTCCGGAGGCTCACCCGTCACTGGCAATATGCTGCACCAGGTCTTCAGGCGAGTACCCCCTCCGGTCCCTTACGCCACTGGATTCGGGGAGCCCACTCCCGGGGTTCCCCTAGGAAATCCATCCCTCGCGGAACCCAGTGAAGGACACTGGGCCCCAGACCTCCATCCGAGCACCTCACCCCAGGCTAAAGGTGCCTGGGATGGAACACGACCTCCGAACATCCTCTAGGCCTAGGCCGCCTAGACTCCCGACACGAACCACCGCCCTCAGGCTGAAGGTGCCTGGGACTCGACCCCCTGACAAAGATGGCCGGCCCCTTTATACCCTCTCCCAGCAAGCACGGCGGGTTCCCTAACCATAACCATAACACTGAAAATCACATTTTCACATAACACTTCTCCCCACCCATCCTGGCTAAGACCCACCCCATTCTCAGTGGTCTTGATGGGATGCTCTCCTGCAGAAGGGAAAAGAAAGGTTAAACACACAAATCCCTGACACATATGTTTGTGTGAGAACGAAAAAACTTCTCCGCAGAGAAATCCTTTCCTTCTAAAAGTGTATGGGTGAAAAGTGAATGTCGATGCACGACACTGCCACCTGGTGACAGCGTCGCGGTAACTGCACTTGTGGAACTTTCCTTCTTCTTTGGGCCCTATCTACCCCAGAGTCCATGATTGCTTGCTGGAAAATTGAAGAACAAACAGGAACAGTCCTTCAACTCCTCTGGGTAACAAGAACAACAACCCCGGAAAGTCCAGCAGTGTAAAGACAACAAGAACGGAGTCTCTTTTCTCCTACAGATAGAAACGAGGGTGCGGCAGGACAAGGGGTTTCAGATGCTGATCCAGCGTCTCTATTTGGTATTTGGCATCTTCCCCTTCCTTGCGTCGAATCAGCACTTTGTCCGCATGAATATGCCGCCCCAACATCCACTCTGCCTTGCAGTCTTTGAAACGCTGAGATGCCTTGGGGGAGCACGCAAGGTACCTGCGGGCGTGTGGGACCTGAATGTGAGTCCACACGAAGTCATTGTACCAGCGCTCCCGGCAAACTTCCACTTCGTATAACAGTTCTTTGGACAAGTATAGGTACTGCCACCCATACTCAGCAGCAACCTTCTGGCAAAATAGGCGTTGTAGTCTCGCCAGCGGAGGCATAGTGGCTTTGTCCCCTTCGCCTGGCAAGACTATAGCATCTGGGTGACGAGGGACCTTGGCCACATCCAATCTGGGCATAGGTGCCCGCAACAACAGTCTCTTCTCCCCGGCACTGGCTGCAGGTGGCACCGGGGATGTGAGAGTAGGCGGGGTACAGGACCCCTCCTCAGGCGCTGGTGCCTCCACCCGGGGTGTACTGTCCCCTGTAGACATGGGTGCGTCTCTGGTTCTGCGGGACGAAGCAAGAGGTACTTTGTCCCAGCCCTTTTGAGTAAACAGCTCATCTATGGCCACATCGTCTCCCAGATCGGAGAGCGACTCCAGGTCGGAGGTGTCACACTCCTCCGCGGGCAGGTAGCCTGCAGTAGAGACTGAGCTGCCACCTCCGCCCACACACCAAGTCCCTCCCCCTGGCTTACCTCGGCCTTTACTTGAGAAGGGATGTCCGGAACTTCTCTCAACGGATCCATCCGGGCCAGGCGTAGGCGGGCAGGATGGTTCACCGCAACCGCTGGACGGGGCTACCATGCCGATCTTTCTCTTCGGCGGTGGACGCTGTGAGACCGTGGTGACCGAGTCAGCATCCTCGGATTTCTCCCGTATTTGAGTGATCGCGACCTCCCCCGCGGTCGCTGCAGTGCGCACAGGGATGGCTGTCAAAGCGGTGATTCCTCCAACTTGAGTGGTGTTGCCTGTTGTGCGGCCGGGGTAGATGGTTCTTGGCTTTTCGATGACCGAATCCACCTCGAATAAGAACTCCCCGCAGGCCTCGCATCGCCCGAACGGCTTTAGCTGACACACCAGTCCCGAGCAGCCGGGGCAAATCACACCCAGGGCCTCAACGTCCATGCACGAATACAAGGCGAATCGTCCCCGGGGCTTTAGCCGAATCCCCGTATCGGTCACCGGAGCAGCAGCAGTCAAAGTCGTGGTAGAAGGGTGAAGTGGAACCCACGATGTATGTCCGAACATGGTGACTTGCTGCTGATCCATTGCGCACTGCAAGTTTTGCGCCAAAGTCCCACGTGTAGTCCTTCACACGTATTGGACTCCTCCCCTCTTGCACTCTAGTTCGCGGGCTTTCTCCTTTCCTGAGTCACGCCCACGAACTGAGCAGGGAGGGTGTGCCTGATGGCGCAGTGCAAATAGAAGCCCCCACGTGGAGTCCCTCACACGGCTGGGCTCCCCCCTCTTCTCGCTCTTCTGCGCGGGCCTTTCCCTTCACTGGGTCATGTCCACGACTTCGAGCAGGGATGCACTTTGGCCAATGATATGGCCGATCTACTCAGAACTCCTCCGGGCAGACACGTCCAAACTCCATAATAGCACGAACACCATCCCGGACCCGAGCCCCCACGTGTAGCGGCCTCCACTCTCTCTCCCTGATATCACATCATCTGTCTCTGGCTTTTGTCTAGGGGTACCTTGGTTGAGAGAGTGCGGTGTCACCACGCCAAGTTCCCACCACAGATGTGTGTGTGGTGTGAGAAGATCCTCTTTACCTACGGGTCGGTGTTCTGCATCAGAGCCTCATCCTCCTTTTGCACAGTGTCTGCCAGAAAATGAGCCCCACACCATTAAAGTCCAACACTCCTTTATTCTTCCAATATCAGAGTAAAACACAGTCAGTTGGACTCCCTCAACGAGTAGAACAGACAGGGGGGGTGTGGATAATAGTAGGCCCAGACACCATGAACTCTTCTTCTCTCCTTCTAAAAGTGTATTGCGGTCCCTTGGCGAGGGATATATCCCTCCGGGCGGTCTCCGGAGGCTCACCCGTCACTGGCAATATGCTGCACCAGGTCTTCAGGCGAGTACACCCTCCGGTCCCTTACGCCACTGGATTCGGGGAGCCCACTCCCGGGGTTCCCCTAGGAAATCCATCCCTCGAGGAACCCAGTGAAGGACACTGGGCCCCAGACCTCCATCCGAGCACCTCACCCCAGGCTAAAGGTGCCTGGGATGAGACACGACCTCCGAACATCCTCTAGGCCTAGGCCGCCTAGACTCCCGACATGAACCACCGCCCTCAGGCTGAAGGTGCCTGGGACTCGACCCCCTGACAAAGATGGCCGGCCCCTTTATACCCTCTCCCAGCAAGCAAGGGGGTACCCCGCCCCACCATACAACCGCTGAGAGAGGACAAAAAGGGGTACGGCACACAGCAATGGTTCAACCCCAGCCCAGGGCGACAGCGCCACCCGCTGGGCTGCAGGGAACTGCACATTACTGGTGTCTCTGCCAGTTTTAAATACACTGGGAAAGTGCATGCCTGCTACAATAATAATAATAAAAATGGTGTGCTAATTCCAGTCCCGCCATTGGACCTGTGTTATGTCGTACATAGGAGCCTGGCCAAGGGGCAGGAGTGTGAGAGGAGCCGAGTACAGCCGAGTACACGGGACATCCGGCTCTGTCTATCTCGGTGGCGGTAATTTTAAACGATCATGCTGCAATGACACTGGGCAAGGCTGCAATGACACTGGGCAAGGCTGCAGATGGACACTGATCATTCTGCAATGATGGGCAAGGCTGCAGGTGGACACTGATCATATTGCAATGATGGGCAAGGCTGCAGGTGGACACTGATCATATTGCAATGATGGGCAAGGCTGCAGATGGACGCTGATCATTCTGCAATGATGGGCAAGGCTGCAGGTGGACACTGATCATATTGCAATGATGGGCAAGGCTGCAGATGGACGCTGATCATTCTGCAATAATGGGCAAGGCTGCAGATGGACACTGATAAGGCTGCATTGATGGGCATTTAAATGTACGTTTTTTTCCTTAAACTTCCCTCCTAAAAGTTTTTTTCCTTAAAATTCCCTCCTAAACTTGGGGTGCGTGTTATACGCTGATAAATACGGTAAGATAAAAAATGCAGTTATATGCGATAATATGTGAAAATCTTAAATTTCATTGCATTGTATATTTTTTTGTCTTGTTTTTCTTCTTTCTTATTTTTTGGCATTTTGTTGTTTTTTTGTTTTTTATTTTAGTGACATTTTGTGATTATAAATGTCTTATAATAAATTGCGGTTATGGTATGCCTATAATAAGCCTTGCCTGTAGGTGCTGGAAATATCTCCTAAACCTGCAGGTATTTACCATATACTCCTGGGCCTGTCCTGTGACCGTTGGCTCCCGCGCGCATGCACGAGAGTGATGTAACGTGACTTGGGCCAGTCACAGAGCCGGAGTCCATGGCCCCAGAAGAAAGAGGGGTGAAGATGGATGCGGCCACCAGCGGGGACATAGCGGGCTTCGTTTGCAGGTAAGTGGCTCATAATGGGCTAGTATGCGATGCACCATTATGCTTTTACTTTACAGGGTACAAAAGAGGAAGTAAAACCCAACAGGGTTTACTTCCTCTTTAAAGCGGTTGTATACCCGCTGATTTTTTTTTTTACACCTGTATGGGAAAAGGCATACTAGCTCATTATGAAATACTTACCTTAGAACGAGGCGTCGGTGTCCCTCCAGGTCGATGCTGAGGCAGCCAAAATTTTGCCTCGGCGTGTCTTCCGGGTATCGCGGATCCAGCGCTGTGAATGCCTGGAGCCGCGATGTTGTCACTCCTGCGCATGCGCGCGGAAGACTTCTTTCCGGCAAGGTCCGGCGTCTGCCGGGCCTTCAGCCGAGAATCCCCTGTGCGCATGCGCCGCTGCAGTCAGCGGCTTTTGCGAGGGGAATATCTCCTAAACCGTAAAGGTTTAGATTTTTTTTTACCTACCGGTAAGCCTGTAGGCTTACCTGTAGGTAAAAGTTAAAAAAAAGACTATACAACCGCTTTAAACAAATCTGTGAGATGTAATGTTCGTCTTTGGCCACTGGGGGCTGTTTTTTGCAATTTCCCCCAGTGGCTGTGAGGATGTGTGTTTTCCGGGATACTATTTATAAGTCTCCATAGTAACCTATGGGCTTTATAAGCCCGACCTCTGTCATCTATCTCCTATCCTTGAATAAATCACATGATGCTTGCATTGGGGGAATCTATATGCTATGTAAAAAATACAGATGTCCTCTACTACTCCACTATATCAGTCTACAGAAGAAAAATCAGAAGGGTCCTACTGCATACATTTCCAAAACCCATAGGAAAAGTTTGCGAGTGTCAAGGTGCCGCTGCGTTGTGCAGTTCCTAGTATGCTAATTGCATTGGGTATATACACACATGAGGTCCTCAACAGCCAGCCTGCTTCTTGAATGTCACTACATTTTAAAAGGTTAACCTCCTGGTAAGCTTGCTCTTAGTGTATTCATTGCTTTTATTTATCCCAAACTGCTTGTGCAGATTAGAATAGGGACCACACTGTGCAGAGGTTGAGCTTGATGTTGGCCTGTGGCTTTCCCAGATATTTGCAAATGTATGGAAAAGAAGGCTCGAGTTTTAATGGAGTAATATATTTTATTAGGTTCTTTTGCTAGCTCAGATGGTTGGATGGTGGGGGAACTTTTGCATTTTGCAAATTGCTTGGCTCATGTGTGGGGCACCAAACCCTGTTCATCTTAATTGGGAATTGAGTAGAACTACAGACTAGAACAGGGAGAAGTGCACAAAGAATTTACTTGGCAAAAGTGCTAACAATTCATAGACAATTGTCCTAGAACATGTCATAGAGTAAGGTGACCAGATTTTTAAAATGAAATCCGGGGACTTTTTTTTACTAGTAATGGCGGCAATCAGCGACTCTCTGCCTGTCACCGCCGCCCGCCTCAAGCCTTTCAAGTCTTACTCTCCGGTCCCCCGGCTACTTCTGGGTGGGGAGTGGAGGAAGATCACTCCGCCGGGGAAGGCAAGGAGATAAGCAGGCAGGCGGCTGGCCGGGACTTTAGCCACGGCAGAAGAACATGCAAGCGGAGCTGAATGGGCACCCAAAACTGAAGAAATATTCCCTCCGCTCCGACCAGCACATGATCATCAGAAAGGGGCACAGATAATGGAAAAAAAAAAAAACCCCTAAGCTAATAGGAGTGGGGGGTGTAATTCAGATTTTTTTTTTAATTCTGCACTGACTGTCTTTGAAATTGCCCCAGTCCCTGTTCAAAACCAATCTGGGGACAAAACTGGGGACAGACTTGGTCCGGGGACAGTGTCCTCAATCCGGGGACTGTCCCCTGAAACCGGGGATGTCTGGTCACCCTATCATAGAGGGTTTTCATGTATCAAGTGCCTCTCCAATACTAAGGGACCTCACAGTTTATTTTTGCAGGTTAGAAGATACAGCTCAGTAACCTTGCACTTTTCCTTAAACCAATCTGTGCATTACCCATGCAACAGGTTTACTTTAATGAGCTCTGCTGGCAGTACAATCCTACCTACGTTCACTTCCCTAAATTTTGTTTGGCCCACAGGAGAAAAGATAAATAACCTGTACTTACAAGTATGGAGAAGCATGTGTCTCACTTCCCTTCTTCCCATCTGACATTGCTTATGTTGGTTGACCAGTCGCTTAGTCACCCAGCACTGTCCAGTTTGTAACTTAGGGCTTACACCGCTCTTTGCTCCCAATGACTGAACAGAACGGAAGGTAGGTGTAAGCAGATGGTGTGGGCATGATTAAAGTGAACCTGTTGCTTTGATGCTCTGGGCATAATGCATACAAAAGTGTTGCCCAACAACAGCTACAGCATGCACTTTGCTTCTCCAACAACAGTGTGATTACCAAACATTCATCAAGCCAGGTCCATCCAGCTCTGCCCTTATGGGCTGCCCAGACCAGTACAAAACAAGATAGGACTCACGAACAGTGTCCCCCACCTCACTCACTTATAGCGGAGTTCCACCCAAACGTGAAACTTCCACTTTAAGCACTCCTCGCCCCCTTAAATGCCACATTTGGATGTCATTTTTTTGGGGGGGGGGAGTGGGTTCTTTGTTTTGAAGGGGACTTCCTGTCCCACTTCCTCCTTCCTAGAGGGCCGCCTAGGCGACTACTCCTCTCCCCCTAGGCGGTCCCTCCCACTAGGCGATCTCCTGGGACACGTGACAGGTCCCAGAAGATCGCCTATCCACTCCGAGAGCGCAGCACGACTTGCGCATGGGCAGTTCGCGCCCGGGCGTGCAGCCACAAGCTGTCACAGCCGGGTTTCCCACAGTTCCAATAGAGGCACGGAGGAGAGGAGGGGGGAGGAGTGGGACTCTGTGTGGCCACATCGCTGGACCGCGGGACAGGTGAGTGGCTGTTTATTAAAAGTCAGCAGCTATACTTTTTGTAGCTGCTGACTTTTAATAAACTAAAAATAGCCTGGAACTCCCCTTTAATAAGGATCTTTGAACCACAGTCCCCATTACATATATTCCCTTTAATCTCAGTTTCATACAATATCTCACACTGCTTTTGGGTGGGACCACAGCATCTCGCCACACAATTTTTTTCTTTTTAACATGCTTCATGCGCTAGTGAATATATGTGATGATAAAGAGGAGCCTGAGAGAGGACTGTGCTGGAACCATATAGCCAAAGGCCATATATAGGGACAGGGCCACAACACACATTAATGTAGGTGCTTCTACTATCCATGTTGCCCGTTCTTTCCTTTATTTATTTTTATGAAATCAAGTTTTATTGATTTTCAAACAGTACAAAGGGGACAAACCAGTTAAGTACAATTTCAAGCATTCTCTGGGAACATACAATGTACAGAATGAGTAGACAAAGCTTAGTAAACAAAGTGCTTCCGAAGATACAGTACATCATATTCCAAAGTACATATACCTGTAAATATAGTGAAGAGAAAAGAAACACAACGGGTGTAAACAGCCTATGTACCGTCATGGTTGCTCATTACCGGGAATACACCAGAGAATTAAAAGAAAGGCAATTACGTTCTGGATGTTTTTTCCGACGGAATTTTGCTCAAACTTGTCTTGCATACACACGGTCACACAAATCTTGTCGGAAATTCCGACCGTCAAGAACGCGGTGACGTACGACGAGCCGAGATCAATGAAGTTCAATAGGCAGTTCGGCTCTTCTGCTTGATTCTGAGCATGCGTGTTTTTTTGCGCGTCGGAATTGCATACAGACGATCGAAATTTCCGATGGGAACTTTTCCTGTCGGAAAATTTGAGAACCAGCTCTCAAATTTTTGCTGTCGGCAATTCCGACAGAAAAAGTCAGATGGAGCATACACACGGTCAGAATTTCCGACTAAAAGCTCACATCAAACTTTTCTTGGTGGAAATTCCGACCGTGTGTACGCGGCATAAGTGTAATGGTAAGTAGGGATGAGCTTCATGTTCGAGTCGAACTCTCTCTCAACAACAACAACGGAGGAGGAGGAAAAGAGAGAGATCTCTCTCAACAACAACAACGGAGGAGGAGGAAAAGAGAGAGATCGGCCCACAATGCACTACGCCATCGCAGTGTCATCCAGGCGCTGTGATTGGCCAAGCATGCACTGTGACCCCGCATGCTTGGCCAATCACAGCGCCGGCAGCGAGGAGAGCAATGATTGGCCACAGGCAGGATGCCTGTGGCCAATTATTGCTGAGGGTGTTTAGTACACGCCCCACACTATAAAAGGCCGCCAGCACGGCGGCCTAGTGTAGTGTGTTCCGGAGCAGGGAAAGAGAAGCATAGGCAGGGACAGTGACATTTATTTTTTTCTTGCTTAACCTGGATTCCTTTAGTTTAGGAAGTCAGATGGAGCATACACACGGTCAGAATTTCCGACTAAAAGCTCACATCAAACTTTTCTTGGTGGAAATTCCGACCGTGTGTACGCGGCATAAGTGTAATGGTAAGTAGGGATGAGCTTCATGTTCGAGTCGAACATACGTTCGACTCGAACATCGGCTGTTCGATCGTTCGACGAAGATCGAACGATTTGGGCCGTTCGCGCCAAATTCGAGTGACGCGAACGGCCCACAATGCACTACGCCATCGCAGTGTCATCCAGGCGCTGTGATTGGCCAAGCATGCACTGTGACCCCGCATGCTTGGCCAATCACAGCGCCGGCAGCGAGGAGAGCAATGATTGGCCACAGGCAGGATGCCTGTGGCCAATTATTGCTGAGGGTGTTTAGTACACGCCCCACACTATAAAAGGCCGCCAGCACGGCGGCCTAGTGTAGTGTGTTCCGGAGCAGGGAAAGAGAAGCATAGGCAGGGACAGTGACATTTATTTTTTTCTTGCTTAACCTGGATTCCTTTAGTTTAGGGAAAGAGAAGGATAGGTAGGGAGAGTGTCGGTGTGTTTTACTGTGCGAATCCTTGTTTCTAGGGACAGGGAAGGACAGTGAGGGAATTCTCCTTGTGCTATAGTGTGCTTTAAAAAAACATTTTTTCTAGGGACAGAAAACTATAGGAAGGAAGAGTGTCAGTTTCTTTCACTGTGATAATCCTTGTTTCTAGGGACAAAGAAGGAAAGTGAGGGAAATTCTCCTTGTGCTATAGTGTGCTTTAAAAAAACATTTTTTCTAGGGACAGAAAACTATAGGTAGGAAGAGTGTCAGTTTCTTTCACTGTGATAATCCTTGTTTCTAGGGACAGGGAAGGAAAGTGAGGGAAATTCTCCTTGTGCTATAGTGTGCTTTAAAAAAACATTTTTTCTAGGGACAGAAAACTATAGGTAGGAAGAGTGTCAGTTTCTTTCACTGTGATAATCCTTGTTTCTAGGGACAGGGAAGGAAAGTGAGGGAAATTCTCCTTGTGCTATAGTGTGCTTTAAAAAAAAATTTTTTCTAGGGACAGAAAACTATAGGTAGGGAGAGTGTCAGTGTGTTTTACTGTGCGAATCCTTGTTTCTAGGGACAGGGAAGGACAGTGAGGGAATTCTCCTTGTGCTATAGTGTGCTTTAAAAAAACATTTTTTCTAGGGACAGAAAACTATAGGTAGGGAGAGTGTCAGTGTGTTTTACTGTGCGAATCCTTGTTTCTAGGGACAGGGAAGGACAGTGAGGGAATTCTCCTTGTGCTATAGTGTGCTTTAAAAAAACATTTTTTCTAGGGACAGAAAACTATAGGTAGGAAGAGTGTCAGTTTCTTTCACTGTGATAATCCTTGTTTCTAGGGACAAAGAAGGAAAGTGAGGGAAATTCTCCTTGTGCTATAGTGTGCTTTAAAAAAACATTTTTTCTAGGGACAGAAAACTATAGGTAGGGAGAGTGTCAGTGTCTTTTACTGTGCGAATCCTTGTTTCTAGGGACAGGGAAGGACAGTGAGGGAATTCTCCTTGTGCTATAGTGTGCTTTAAAAAAACATTTTTTCTAGGGACAGAAAACTATAGGAAGGAAGAGTGTCAGTTTCTTTCACTGTGATAATCCTTGTTTCTAGGGACAAAGAAGGAAAGTGAGGGAAATTCTCCTTGTGCTATAGTGTGCTTTAAAAAAACTTTTTTTCTAGGGACAGAAAACTATAGGTAGGAAGAGTGTCAGTTTCTTTCACTGTGATAATCCTTGTTTCTAGGGACAGGGAAGGAAAGTGAGGGAAATTCTCCTTGTGCTATAGTGTGCTTTAAAAAAACATTTTTTCTAGGGACAGAAAACTATAGGTAGGGAGAGTGTCAGTGTGTTTTACTGTGCGAATCCTTGTTTCTAGGGACAGGGAAGGACAGTGAGGGAATTCTCCTTGTGCTATAGTGTGCTTTAAAAAAACATTTTTTCAAGGGACAGAAAACTATAGGTAGGAAGAGTGTCAGTTTCTTTCACTGTGATAATCCTTGTTTCTAGGGACAAAGAAGGAAAGTGAGGGAAATTCTCCTTGTGCTATAGTGTGCTTTAAAAAAACATTTTTTCTAGGGACAGAAAACTATAGGTAGGGAGAGTGTCAGTGTGTTTTACTGTGCGAATCCTTGTTTCTAGGGACAGGAAAGGACAGTGAGGGAATTCTCCTTGTGCTATAGTGTGGTTTAAAAAAACATTTTTTCTAGGGACAGAAAACTATAGGTAGGAAGAGTGTCAGTTTCTTTCACTGTGATAATCCTTGTTTCTAGGGACAGGGAAGGAAAGTGAGGGAAATTCTCCTTGTGCTATAGTGTGCTTTAAAAAAAAATTTTTTCTAGGGACAGAAAACTATAGGTAGGAAGAGTGTCAGTTTCTTTCACTGTGATAATCCTTGTTTCTAGGGACAGGGAAGGAAAGTGAGGGAAATTCTCCTTGTGCTATAGTGTGCTTTAAAAAAACATTTTTTCTAGGGACAGAAAACTATAGGTAGGGAGAGTGTCAGTGTATTTTACTGTGCGAATCCTTGTTTCTAGGGACAGGGAAGGACAGTGAGGGAATTCTCCTTGTGCTATAGTGTGCTTTAAAAAAACATTTTTTCTAGGGACAGAAAACTATAGGAAGGAAGAGTGTCAGTTTCTTTCACTGTGATAATCCTTGTTTCTAGGGACAAAGAAGGAAAGTGAGGGAAATTCTCCTTGTGCTATAGTGTGCTTTAAAAAAACATTTTTTCTAGGGACAGAAAAGTATAGGTAGGAAGAGTGTCAGTTTCTTTCACTGTGATAATCCTTGTTTCTAGGGACAGGGAAGGAAAGTGAGGGAAATTCTCCTTGTGCTATAGTGTGCTTTAAAAAAACATTTTTTCTAGGGACAGAAAACTATAGGTAGGAAGAGTGTCAGTTTCTTTCACTGTGATAATCCTTGTTTCTAGGGACAGGGAAGGAAAGTGAGGGAAATTCTCCTTGTGCTATAGTGTGCTTTAAAAAAACATTTTTTCTAGGGACAGAAAACTATAGGTAGGGAGAGTGTCAGTGTGTTTTACTGTGCGAATCCTTGTTTCTAGGGACAGGGAAGGACAGTGAGGGAATTCTCCTTGTGCTATAGTGTGCTTTAAAAAAACATTTTTTCTAGGGACAGAAAACTATAGGTAGGGAGAGTGTCAGTGTGTTTTACTGTGCGAATCCTTGTTTCTAGGGACAGGGAAGGACAGTGAGGGAATTCTCCTTGTGCTATAGTGTGCTTTAAAAAAACATTTTTTCTAGGGACAGAAAACTATAGGTAGGAAGAGTGTCAGTTTCTTTCACTGTGATAATCCTTGTTTCTAGGGACAAAGAAGGAAAGTGAGGGAAATTCTCCTTGTGCTATAGTGTGCTTTAAAAAAAACATTTTTTCTAGGGACAGAAAACTATAGGTAGGGAGAGTGTCAGTGTCTTTTACTGTGCGAATCCTTGTTTCTAGGGACAGGGAAGGACAGTGAGGGAATTCTCCTTGTGCTATAGTGTGCTTTAAAAAAACATTTTTTCTAGGGACAGAAAACTATAGGAAGGAAGAGTGTCAGTTTCTTTCACTGTGATAATCCTTGTTTCTAGGGACAAAGAAGGAAAGTGAGGGAAATTCTCCTTGTGCTATAGTGTGCTTTAAAAAAACTTTTTTTCTAGGGACAGAAAACTATAGGTAGGAAGAGTGTCAGTTTCTTTCACTGTGATAATCCTTGTTTCTAGGGACAGGGAAGGAAAGTGAGGGAAATTCTCCTTGTGCTATAGTGTGCTTTAAAAAAACATTTTTTCTAGGGACAGAAAACTATAGGTAGGGAGAGTGTCAGTGTGTTTTACTGTGCGAATCCTTGTTTCTAGGGACAGGGAAGGACAGTGAGGGAATTCTCCTTGTGCTATAGTGTGCTTTAAAAAAACATTTTTTCAAGGGACAGAAAACTATAGGTAGGAAGAGTGTCAGTTTCTTTCACTGTGATAATCCTTGTTTCTAGGGACAAAGAAGGAAAGTGAGGGAAATTCTCCTTGTGCTATAGTGTGCTTTAAAAAAACATTTTTTCTAGGGACAGAAAACTATAGGTAGGGAGAGTGTCAGTGTGTTTTACTGTGCGAATCCTTGTTTCTAGGGACAGGAAAGGACAGTGAGGGAATTCTCCTTGTGCTATAGTGTGGTTTAAAAAAACATTTTTTCTAGGGACAGAAAACTATAGGTAGGAAGAGTGTCAGTTTCTTTCACTGTGATAATCCTTGTTTCTAGGGACAAGGAAGGAAAGTGAGGGAAATTCTCCTTGTGCTATAGTGTGCTTTAAAAAAACATTTTTTCTAGGGACAGAAAACTATAGGTAGGAAGAGTGTCAGTTTCTTTCACTGTGATAATCCTTGTTTCTAGGGACAGGGAAGGAAAGTGAGGGAAATTCTCCTTGTGCTATAGTGTGCTTTAAAAAAACATTTTTTCTAGGGACAGAAAACTATAGGTAGGGAGAGTGTCAGTGTATTTTACTGTGCGAATCCTTGTTTCTAGGGACAGGGAAGGACAGTGAGGGAATTCTCCTTGTGCTATAGTGTGCTTTAAAAAAACATTTTTTCTAGGGACAGAAAACTATAGGAAGGAAGAGTGTCAGTTTCTTTCACTGTGATAATCCTTGTTTCTAGGGACAAAGAAGGAAAGTGAGGGAAATTCTCCTTGTGCTATAGTGTGCTTTAAAAAAACATTTTTTCTAGGGACAGAAAAGTATAGGTAGGAAGAGTGTCAGTTTCTTTCACTGTGATAATCCTTGTTTCTAGGGACAGGGAAGGAAAGTGAGGGAAATTCTCCTTGTGCTATAGTGTGCTTTAAAAAAACATTTTTTCTAGGGACAGAAAACTATAGGTAGGAAGAGTGTCAGTTTCTTTCACTGTGATAATCCTTGTTTCTAGGGACAGGGAAGGAAAGTGAGGGAAATTCTCCTTGTGCTATAGTGTGCTTTAAAAAAACATTTTTTCTAGGGACAGAAAACTATAGGTAGGGAGAGTGTCAGTGTGTTTTACTGTGCGAATCCTTGTTTCTAGGGACAGGGAAGGACAGTGAGGGAATTCTCCTTGTGCTATAGTGTGCTTTAAAAAAACATTTTTTCTAGGGACAGAAAACTATAGGTAGGGAGAGTGTCAGTGTGTTTTACTGTGCGAATCCTTGTTTCTAGGGACAGGGAAGGACAGTGAGGGAATTCTCCTTGTGCTATAGTGTGCTTTAAAAAAACATTTTTTCTAGGGACAGAAAACTATAGGTAGGAAGAGTGTCAGTTTCTTTCACTGTGATAATCCTTGTTTCTAGGGACAAAGAAGGAAAGTGAGGGAAATTCTCCTTGTGCTATAGTGTGCTTTAAAAAAACATTTTTTCTAGGGACAGAAAACTATAGGTAGGGAGAGTGTCAGTGTCTTTTACTGTGCGAATCCTTGTTTCTAGGGACAGGGAAGGACAGTGAGGGAATTCTCCTTGTGCTATAGTGTGCTTTAAAAAAACATTTTTTCTAGGGACAGAAAACTATAGGAAGGAAGAGTGTCAGTTTCTTTCACTGTGATAATCCTTGTTTCTAGGGACAGGGAAGGACAGTGAGGGAATTCTCCTTGTGCTATAGTGTGCTTTAAAAAAACTTTTTTTCTAGGGACAGAAAACTATAGGTAGGAAGAGTGTCAGTGTGTTTTACTGTGCGAATCCTTGTTTCTAGGGACAGGGAAGGACAGTGAGGGAATTCTCCTTGTGCTATAGTGTGCTTTAAAAAAACATTTTTTCTAGGGACAGAAAACTATAGGTAGGAAGAGTGTCAGTTTCTTTCACTGTGATAATCCTTGTTTCTAGGGACAAAGAAGGAAAGTGAGGGAAATTCTCCTTGTGCTATAGTGTGCTTTAAAAAAACATTTTTTCTAGGGACAGAAAACTATAGGTAGGGAGAGTGTCAGTGTATTTTACTGTGCGAATCCTTGTTTCTAGGGACAGGGAAGGACAGTGAGGGAATTCTCCTTGTGCTATAGTGTGCTTTAAAAAAACATTTTTTCTAGGGACAGAAAACTATAGGAAGGAAGAGTGTCAGTTTCTTTCACTGTGATAATCCTTGTTTCTAGGGACAAAGAAGGAAAGTGAGGGAAATTCTCCTTGTGCTATAGTGTGCTTTAAAAAAACATTTTTTCTAGGGACAGAAAACTATAGGTAGGGAGAGTGTCAGTGTATTTTACTGTGCGAATCCTTGTTTCTAGGGACAGGGAAGGACAGTGAGGGAATTCTCCTTGTGCTATAGTGTGCTTTAAAAAAACATTTTTTCTAGGGACAGAAAACTATAGGAAGGAAGAGTGTCAGTTTCTTTCACTGTGATAATCCTTGTTTCTAGGGACAAAGAAGGAAAGTGAGGGAAATTCTCCTTGTGCTATAGTGTGCTTTAAAAAAACATTTTTTCTAGGGACAGAAAACTATAGGTAGGAAGAGTGTCAGTTTCTTTCACTGTGATAATCCTTGTTTCTAGGGACAGGGAAGGAAAGTGAGGGAAATTCTCCTTGTGCTATAGTGTGCTTTAAAAAAACATTTTTTCTAGGGACAGAAAACTATAGGTAGGAAGAGTGTCAGTTTCTTTCACTGTGCGAATCCTTGTTTCTAGGGACAGGAAAGGACAGTGAGTGAATTCTCCTTGTGCTATAGTGTGCTTTAAAAAAACATTTTTTCTAGGGACAGAAAACTATAGGTAGGAAGAGTGTCAGTGTGTTTTACTGTGCGAATCCTTGTTTCTAGGGACAGGGAAGGACAGTGAGGGAATTCTCCTTGTGCTATAGTGTGCTTTAAAAAAACATTTTTTCTAGGGACAGAAAACTATAGGTAGGAAGAGTGTCAGTTTCTTTCACTGTGATAATCCTTGTTTCTAGGGACAAAGAAGGAAAGTGAGGGAAATTCTCCTTGTGCTATAGTGTGCTTTAAAAAAACATTTTTTCTAGGGACAGAAAACTATAGGTAGGGAGAGTGTCAGTGTCTTTTACTGTGCGAATCCTTGTTTCTAGGGACAGGGAAGGACAGTGAGGGAAATTCTCCTTGTGCTATAGTGTGCTAAAGCATTCCTCATCAACCATCTTTGAAATCCTTGTTTTTTTGGACAGTCAGGGAAATTGTCGTTGTGCTATTCTGTGCAAAAGCAATCATCCTCAACCATATTTAGAAATCCTTAAGTAAAGGGACAGAGAAGGACACCTGAAGGTAGCCCTTATTGCTTTTTTCCCATCTCCCTGCAGGCCATCTATTAGAATGTCTGGAAGGCAAACAAGGAGAGGCAGACAGTCAGGAGGCAATAAAAGAGGGCAAGCAGGCTCTGTGTCTGGGGGCAACAGTGCTGGTCGTGGACGCGGTGCATTGTCATCAGCACATGGCCATGGGACACGCTTGTCCTTCTTTTCGGCAGCTGGACATGTTGAGCCACATCATGCCGAAGACTTGGTAGAGTGGATGACCAAGCCCTCCTCCTCCTCCTCATCCTCTCTCACCCAGGCTCAGGGTACTGGAAAAGCAGCTGCCAAAGCGTCCTCTTCCCTGGTATCAATGTCAGACTCATCATCAGTCACTCCTTCCCTAGACCCACCATGTCCTCCTCCTGAGGAGTCCCCCGAACTGTTTGAGCACAGTGTTGGGTACATGCTCCAGGAGGATGCCCAGCGTTTCGAAGGGTCTGATGATGAAACCCAGCTACAGGAAGGCAGTAGCGTGAGAGCAGACAGAGGGGATGCTCAAGAAGGACACCAATCTGGCAGTCATGTTCCAGCAGCTGCAGCATACTGCCAGATTGGCTCCAGTGATGAGGAGGGAGGGGATGATGAGGTCACTGACTCCACGTGGGTGCCTAATAGGAGAGAGGAGGAGGAGGAGGATGAGGAGGAGGCACATCTCCAACGAGGCAGGATGCCCTTTGGTGGCCAGCGTAAGGGCAGTACACCGACGGAATCACACCGCAGAGCTCCGCCTGTGCAGGGCGCTGCCTCTGCCCGTCATTCAAAAAGTTCTTTGGTGTGGGCCTTTTTTGAGGCTAGTGCATCAGATCGCACAGCTGCTGTTTGCAACATATGTCTCAAGCGTATATCGCGTGGCCAAAACATCAGCCGCTTGGGTACCACATGCCTGACCAGACATATGTTGACCTGCCATGCAGCTCGTTGGCAAGCCTACCTCAAAGACCCACACCAAAGAACAAAGCGGACCTCTCCTTGCACCGCATCAGCTGGGATCTCCAACCCCACTATAACTTCAGTCCTCTCTGAAACATGCACTGAGAGGAATGAAGGTGTAGAATTAGGTGTGTCACAGCCAAGTACTTGCGGCCACTCTGCTAGCAGTACACCGACGTCCGATTCTAGCAGGCAAATTTCCCTGCCCCAGCTGCTGGACCGTCGAAAGAAGTTCACTCCCAGCCATCCACATGCCCAGCGGTTGAATGCTAGCTTGGCTAAATTGCTAGCGCTTCAACTGCTGCCTTTTCAGTTGGTAGACTCGGCCCCCTTCCGTGAGTTTGTGCAATGTGCGGTTCCTCAGTGGCAGGTTCCCAAACGCCACTTTTTCTCACGGAAGGCTATTCCGGCTCTCTACCGGCATGTGGAAGGCAATGTCTTGGCCTCGCTGGACAGGGCGGTCAGCGGTAAGGTGCATATTACCGCTGACTCATGGTCCAGCAGGCATGGACAGGGACGTTACCTTTCTTTCACGGCCCATTGGGTCACTCTTTTGGCAGCTGGGAAGGATGCAGGACAAGGTGCAGTAGTGTTGGAGGTTGTTCCACCGCCACGCCTCCAAAATGCTACTACTGGTTGTGACACACCTCTCTCCTCCACCCCCTCCTCTTCTTCTTCTTCCATGGCCTCTTCCTGTGCTTTGTCCTCTGAACCAGCGGTGCTCCGTAGCCGTTCAAGGGGCTACGCAAGTACGCAGGCAAAAAGATGCCATGCCATGCTTGCGCTGGTGTGTTTGGGGGACAGAAGCCACACTGGGGCAGAGGTCCTGTCTGCTCTGCAGGGCCAGGCCGAGAGGTGGTTGACGCCACGCCAGCTTAAGCCAGGAATGGTGGTTTGCGACAATGGCACCAACCTCCTCTCCGCCCTCCGACAGGGACAACTGACCCATGTGCCCTGTGTGGCTCACGTCCTTAACCTGGTGGTGCAGCGGTTCTTGGGCAGGTACCTGGGCTTACAGGATGTCCTGAGGCAGGCCAGGAAAGTCTGTGTGCATTTCCGCAGATCTTATAATGCCAGTGCTCGCCTGGCTGAGCTGCAAAAGGAGTTGAACCTGCCCAAGAACCGCCTTATATGTGACATGCCCACCAGGTGGAACTCAACGTTGGCCATGCTGCAGCGGCTGCACACGCAGCAGAGGGCCATCAATGAGTACCTGTGCGACTACGGTACCAGGACAGGGTCAGGGGAGCTTGTTTTTTTTTCTCCACGCCAGTGGGGCATGATCAGGGATGCATGCACTGTCCTGGCACCATTTGAGGAGGCCACGAGGATGGTGAGCAGTGACAGTGCATGCATCAGTGACACTGTACCTCTTGTCCACCTGTTGGAGCACACGCTGCGTGGAATAATGGACAGGGCACTTGAGGCAGAACAGAGGCAGGAAGAGGAGGACTTCCTTGCCTCTCAAGGCCCCCTTTACCCAGACAGTGTTCCTTCTGTCCCACCCATCGCACAGGAAGAGGAGGAGGAGGAGGAGGAGGAGGAGGATTGTGTCAGCATGGAGGTGGAGGCTGGCACTCAGCATCATCAGCAGCAGTCTTTTAGGGATGATTTACAGTCCCAAGAAACCAGTGGACTTGTACGTGGCTGGGAGGAGGTGGCTGCGGATCATGTCGTCCTTAGTGACCCAGAGGACTCCGGAGCGAATGCCTCAGCAAACCTACGCTGCATGGCCTCCCTGATCCTGCAAAGTCTGCGGAAGGATCCTCGTATTCTTCGGATCAAGGAGAGGGACCATTACTGGCTGGCCACTCTCCTTGATCCACGGTACAAGGGTAAGGTTGCGGACCTTATGTTACCGTCGCAGAGGGAGCAGAGGATGAGACAACTCCGGGAGGCCTTGCAGAAAGGTCTGTGCAACGCGTTCCCAGAGACTGGGAGGTTACAAACTCCTGGTCCTGGACAACGAGTTGCTGAGGCTTCGGCCAGTCAAAGAAGGAGCGGTGGGGAAGGTGGCCGTCTGACCGATGCGTTCAGACAATTCTTTAGTCCGCAGCCCCAAAGTATGATCGGTTCCAGCAACCATCGCCAGCGTCTGATAAACATGGTGCAGGAATATCTAGGGGCAAGGTCAGACTTGGACACCTTCCCCACCGAAAATCCTCTGGCTTACTGGGTCTTGAGGATGAATCACTGGCCAGAGCTTGCACAGTATGCAATTGAGCTACTGGCCTGTCCTGCATCCAGCGTTCTTTCGGAACGCACATTCAGTGCTGCTGGAGGATTTGTCACGAATCACAGGGTGCGCCTGTCCACCGACTCGGTTGATCGACTGACTTTCATCAAGATGAACCAGTCTTGGATCACCACCAGCTACCACACACCTGATGCTGATATAACAGACTAATTGATTTTAACATGTCACATCCCTTCAAGACTGATGCTGATGCTGAGTGCCTGTGCTGTTATGTTGACTGGCTATCCTCCTCCTCCGAGTCCTCAATGATACGATTGATGATGATTGCTTGGAAGATCATTTTTGTTTATGGGTGCCGCCACCAGTGGCTAAGGCCCAATTTTTCAGCCCCTGTTTTACAGGGGCGTGTAATTACAATTTTTTTAGCAATAATTTGCCATAGGGCTCATTGCTGTGCTCCAAGTACAGTATCTGTGAGGGGTTGGAGTGTTGTGGCACCAGTGCCTAAGGCCCAATTTTTCAGCCCCTGTTTAACAGGGGCGTGTCATTACAATTTTTGAAGCAATACTTTGCAACAGGGCTCATTGCTGTGCTCCAAGTACAGTATCTGTGAGGGGTTGCAGTGTTGTGCCACCAGTGCCTAAGGCCCAATTTTTCAGCCCCTGTTCAACAGGGGCATGTAATTACAATTCTTGATCTAATAATTCACAGCAGGGCCCATTGCTGCACCCACCAAGAGTAACTCTGAGGGCTTACAGTGTTGTGGCAACGCCACCACCACCACCACCACGAAAGGCCCAATTTTTCAGCCCCTGTTCAAAAGGGGCATGTAATTACAATTCTTGATCTAATAATTCACAGCAGGGCCCATTGCTGCACCCACCAAGAGTAACTCTGAGGGCTTACAGTGTTGTGGCAACACCACCACCACCACCACCACCACGAAAGGCCCAATTTTTCAGCCCCTGTTCAACAGGGGCATGCAATTACAATTCTTGATCTAATAATTCATAGCAGGGCCCATTGCTGCACCCACCAAGAGTAACTCTGAGGGCTTACAGTGTTGTGGCAACGCCACCACCACCACCACTACCACGAAAGGCCCAATTTTTCAGCCCCTGTTCAAAAGGGGCATGTAATTACAATTCTTGATCTAATAATTCACAGCAGGGCCCATTCCTGCACCCACCAAGAGTAACTCTGAGGGCTTACAGTGTTGTGGCAACACCACCACCACCACCACGAAAGGCCCAATTTTTCAGCCCCTGTTCAACAGGGGCATGCAATTACAATTCTTGATCTAATAATTCACAGCAGGGCCCATTCCTGCACCCACCAAGAGTAACTCTGAGGGCTTACAGTGTTGTGGCAACACCACCACCACCACCACCACGAAAGGCCCAATTTTTCAGCCCCTGTTCAACAGGGGCATGCAATTACAATTCTTGATCTAATAATTCACAGCAGGGCCCATTGCTGCACCCACCAAGAGTAACTGTCAGGGCTTACAGTGTTGTGGCACCAGCACCACCATCAAAGGCCCAATTTTTACTACCACTGTTCAACAATTATATGTAATTAAAATTCCTGATATAATAGTTGACAGCAGGGCGTTCCAGCACCAACCAAGAGTAACTGTGAGTGCTTACAGTGTTGTGCCAACACCAACAACTAAGGGGCCTATTTCTGCAGAGTATATACGGCAGGTCCCTACTTTCAAACATCCAACTTACAAACGACTCCTACTTGCAAACGCAAGAAGACAACAGGAAGTGAGAGGAAATCTACCCCTAGGAAGGAAAATTCTCTCCTGTAAGAATAAATATGGGAGAAAGGTGTCTCCTCTGTACTGATGCTTTATCAGCAATCCTTGTTTCAAGAAAAACACCACATTTCAAAAACAGTTGTCATTGGGACGGAAAGTGAGGTGAAATGTTCTGAACAGGGGCACAGACAGCAAAACAAATGTTACAGGGGTGATAACCCTTACCTATGTTTTCCAAAAAGTTTAAAAATAGATTTTTGGGCTGGAGCTACACTTCAACAATGTACCTGTTCAAAATTACAAACAGATTCTACATAAGAACAAACCTACAGTCCCTGTCTTGTATGCACCGCCTGTATACGGCTGTTCAGAGTATATAGGGCCTTTTTTATTTTATGTGCGGGGTTCCCCTTAATATCCATACAAGACCCAAAGGGGCTGGTAATGGGCTGGGGT
Organism: Rana muscosa; assembly: GCA_029206835.1. NCBI lineage: Eukaryota > Metazoa > Chordata > Amphibia > Anura > Ranidae > Rana > Rana muscosa. The sequence goes on from CM055120.1 coordinate 48,941,572, forward strand.
AGGGGGGGGGGGGGGGGGTCATGGGGTAGCTATGCCATTTTTCTTAAAGATTTTCATCCATATTACCGGGACCAGACATTACATTAAAGCCGCAAGCAGTTTTAAATGGCTTTTTTTTCCTTTAGAAGTGTCATTTTGTGCAGGGACAGTTCTAAACACGGGAAACACGTGGCACTTCACAGGCATACTTTAGACACCCCCCAGGTACGATATTTAAAGGAATATTTGACTTTTTTTTTTTCACTTTATGCATCATTAAAATGACTGCTCCCGAAAAACGACCGTTTTTAAAACTTCTTTTTGCATTGATACATGTCCCCTGGTGCACAACCCGGGTTCCCAAACCCTTTTTAGGACAATAACATGCATAATAGTTGTTATAATTAGCACTTTAGAATTCGAACGTTCGCATCCATTGTATTTAATAGGGTTCTAATGTTCGTACGAACTTTCGGTCCGTTCGCGGGTTCTGGTGCGAACCGAACCCGGGGGTGTTCGGCTCATCACTAATGGTAAGGTATCCAGAAACGTTTGACCACAAAGATTATGGTGTGATAGGTGTCCTTAAACCTTTGGCCACAAAGTGTAGATGCAATCGTAAGGTTCACACAAATTATAATCAGGTATCCACAGACACTTGAATAATATAAATAACAGACAAATCTCCAAATATCTAACTTTCATATGTTTATAAAAGGAAGAATCCTATTGAGATATCACAATACATAGTAGTACATACACAAGATCTCACACCGCAATTCATTTAACTAGTCAAAAACATGGTTACAGGAAGGGTTTCTGTTAGGGCTACAAAGAAGTTAGTAATAGAATTGTCATTGAGATTTAGGGAGGGTTAGTGTTAGGGTTACAGGGAGGGTTATTGTTAACGGAACCTTGGAGTAGGGTATAGCTATCTGTGCTGGTTGCTGTGCACCAGACTATTTCCTGGGAATGAAATGTAATCTACTTGTATTGTGATCAGAAAACTTGCAATTTTAAAGGGGACTCCAGGCATTTTGTTTTTAGATAAAGAGGGGAAGATTGGTACCGCCACATGGTTTCTGTCTGTGTCCCACATGCTTTTTTGTCTAGGTAAATTAATTGCAAGGTAAGATCCTGTGTATGTACTACTATGTATTATGTACTGTATCTATATGCTTCCTTTTGCAAATCTATGAAATTTGAAATACCAGTTATTTGGAGTGCTGCCTATTTTTTATATTATTAGAGTGTATTGTTTTTGTGAGGAGCCAAATGTATAGTTCTAACACCCGTACTTCCTGAAACCATTTTTTTGTATAAATTGTGCTGATGTACAGATTTTGGAGTTCATTTCCCTATTCTTGTTTTACAAAAACACCAATACCTGGATATAAAGTGTAGATGTGGTAGTAAAGTGCACACAAATCTTTGGCCACAAAGTGTAGGTGTCATAGTTAGGTGTCCAAAACCTTTGGCCAAAAAGTATAGGTGTGATGATCAGGTGTCCCAAACCTTTGGGCACAAAGTGTAGTTGTAATGGTCAGGTGTCCCAAACTATTGGCCATATAGTGTGTAGGTGAGATGGTCAGGTGTCCCAAACTATTGGCTATAAAGTGTAGGTGTGATGGTCAGGGGTCCCACATTTTTGGTCATAAAGTGTAGATGTGATTGTCAGGTGTCCTAAACCTTTTGCCACAAAGTGTAAGTGTGATGGTCAGGGGTCCCACATTTTTGGTCATAAAGTGAAGGTGTGATCGGTGTCCCAAACTATTGGCCATAAAGTATAGATGCAATCAGGTGTCACAAAACTTTGGCCATAAAGTGTAGGTGTGATGGTCAGGGGTCACACATTTTTGGTCATAAAGTGTAGATGTGATTGTCAGGTGTCCTAAACCTTTGGACACAAAGTGTAGGTGTGATGGTCAGGTTACATAGTTGGTAAGGTTGAAAAAAGACAACAGTCCATCCAGTTCAACCTGTGTAGGTGTGTGTGTTTTTTCATTTCCCATATCTCCGTATATTGTTTTCGCTAATATGCCCATCCAAGAGTCTTTTAAAACTATCCAAACTTCCGACCGACACCACCGATTGTGGAAGGGAGTTCCACATACGTACCACCCTGACAGTGAAAAAACCCCTACGCAGCTTAAGGTTAAATGGTTTTCCTTCCAGTCTCATCGTGTGGCCCCGTGTCCCCTTACACTCCCTGGGACTGAAAAGTGTCATACTTACGCTGGGTGTTCCAAACTATTGGCCATAGTGTAGGTGTGATGCTCAGGTTTCCCAAACCTTTGGGTATAAAGTGCAGGTGTGATGGTAAGGTGTCCCAGACCTTTGGTCACAAAGTTTAGGTGCGATGGTCAAGTGTTTCAAACCTTTGGGCATAAAGTGTAGGTGTGATCAGTTGTCACAAATCGTTGGTCATAAAGTGCAGGTGTAATGGTCAGGTGTCCCAAACTATTGGCCATATAATGTGTAGGTGTGATGGTCAGGTGTCCCAAACTATTGGCCATAAAGTGTAGATGTAATCAGGTGTCACAAAACTTTGGCCACAAAGTGTAGGTGTGATGGTCAGGGGTCCCACATTTTTGGTCATAAAGTGTAGATGTGATTGTCCGGTGTCCTAAACCTTTGGCCACAAAGTGTAGGTGTGATGGTCAGGTTACATAGTTACATAGTTGGTAAGGTTGAATAAAGACAACAGTCCAACCAGTTCAACCTGTGTAGGTGTGTGTGTTTTTTCATTTCCCATATCCCCGTATATTGTTTTCGCTAAGATGCCCATCCAAGAGTCTTTTAAAACTATCCATACTTCTTACCGACACCACCGATTGTCGATTGTGGGCATAAAGTGTAGGTGTGATCAGTTGTCACAAATTGTTGGTCATAAAGTGCAGGTGTAATGGTCAGGTGTCCCAAACTATTGGCCATAGTGTGTAGGTGTGATGGTCAGACTTCCCAGACCTTTAGCCATAAAGTGCAGGTGTGATGGTAAGGTGTCCCAGACCTTTGACCGTGTGATGATCAAGTGTTACAAACCTTTGGCCATAAAGTGTAGGTGTGATCAGGTGTCCCAAAACGTTGGTCATAAAGTGTAGATGTGAAGGTCAGGCGTCCCAAACTTTTGGCCAAAAAGTGGAGATGTGATGGTCTGGTGTCACAAACCTTTGGTCATAAAGTGTAGGATTGAAGGCCAGGTGTCTACATTTAGAACACAAGGACAACTGGCAATAACCCAGCAGGGCGAGATAAAATCCAGGATGACAAATAGAGCCATTAGGGGTGTGTCCCTGTCAGTATGAATGCATGTTTCCTGTTTGGCTGGAATATACCTTTAAATGAAATACACACACACAAAAAGAGCACTAGGCATAGACTTTCATCATAATCCGCCCAAGCTTCCTGTGAGGTCCACAGAGGGCAAATCCTGACACTACTGCATCCTTGAAATCCCCCTGAAGCATTCCTGTCAGTTGTCTGTTTTTCCAATACAGAAATATAAGCTTTTCATTCCAGCCTCAGCAGAGCTAAAAATCTTTCCATAATATCTGTTTATGGTGTATATTTTATTTACACGTTCCCATCCTTGGTGAAACATTGTGCTGAAATATGAAAAATAAAATGAAATGTGAAATCGCTGAACCCTTTTTATATTACAGTTTAATACACTATTACCAAACTGAAAATGCAATCCCGTACCGCATGGTGAAAAAGTTTTATGTTTTGTACAAAGCTGCTGTCATAACCTGCCCTGACACAATAGGCTTGTCTGAAAGTTTTGAAAAACAGATTAAGTGCTAAGCAAGGACGGCGTCAAATGTGTTATTGGTTTAAAATGCGAGTGGCGGAATAACAGTTTCATTGTGTAATCATAAAGCCGTGTTCACATGGGAAATACATACAAGTTTATTTTCATTTGCAGATTCTTTGAATGCCTTACCAGTGAGACACAGGAGTTTTTTTCAGCAAGAACGCAGGGGAACGCTGTTCCGGCACCTTTAGACCTGAATGTATGTAATGGGAAGGGGTGCTAAAGAATGCTGGAAGGTTTATTGTTGCTGGCTGCAGGGGATCTATTTTCATTGTTGCTGGTGGGTGGTCTGATGCTGGGGAGGTCTATTGTTGCTGTGGGGGATCTTTTGTGGCTGGGGGGGGCAATTGTTGCTGGAGTGGAGGGAGGTGTCTATTGATGCTGGCTAATGGAGGGTCTACTGCTTCTGGGGGGGTCTATTGTTGCTGGGGGGTATTTTGTTGCGGAGGTCTATTGTTGATGGGGGACCTCTTTTACTGATTTTCTTGCTATCATTAACACATTCCGTACAAATTACCTTTTTACTGTAAAATAATACTTTGTTCTGTATTCTCTAAAGGGTGGTACTGGGAGGTGTGTAGGGGACGGGGACAAGGGGTGATTTAGAAGGGAGTACCTGCACCTATTCCCGGGTGAAACCAACTCTCTTTTAAACAGCGGGTTCCCCGACCACACTCCCTGACCTCCAGTCAGAGAGAAAAAAAGGATATGCTAAAAGTAATTGTAAACCTCTGAAATGAAAATCAAACAAAGCATATTCTTCCATAGTTTGTACTTGCCTCAATCCAAAGCACCTAATATAATTTCTGTTTGCTGTCTCTCTCCTCTGCTATCTGCTTGAGTCACTTCTGACACATCTTCCTGTAAATATTGCAATATGTTTACAATTCTAATTCAAATTCATTTTCAACGTAAATTTTTTTTTAATTCAAATTCGGATAATTAGTTTTGTTATAATTTATCTCGGATTTTTTCAAAATTGTTACTCGAAACTCATTACTGTTGTGATTTTGAAATTCAGATTCATTCGGATACATTCGGATACATACATTTTCAGACCATGAGAATTTTGTCTGAATTTCGATTCGTAATGAAACAAATCGCACATGTCTGTCTGGCTTTGATACACAATGCTTTAGCAAATTAAATGTCAATCAGTTAAAGCGGAAGTAAACCCATCGATTTAACCGTTTCAAAAAGCAGTTACATTCCCGGCATACCGGGAATACCAACTGTCACATTGGTTGTGCTCTCAACCAAACTGTGAAACCATCCAATGACTGGTGTCATAACTGATCACATGTGCAGCATCATGGCAGTTGAAGATTAAACAGAGGCCAAGATGGCAGCTTCCTTGCCTGAAAATGATAGGAGGGTTTACTTCCACTTTAAGATTAACTTTAAAGTGCATTTTTCTATGACCTTTAATTATTTCCTTCATCTTCCTTTTTTGTTATTTTATTAAATTCAGAGAATTATATATTTGTCTCTAGAGACTGAGTAGATTTGCTACCACAATGACTCTGCAATGACAGCTGCTGAGATAAGATATCAGAGACACAGGGAGTGCATTGTTTTTGTAAATTCGGCTGATATACAGACTTGCATTGTCAGAAGGAACTGTAAAACGGAACCACCCTGGGTACTTAATGAGCCAATATGGCTGCCCTTGTGTACAGTATACTTACATTCTATACATTGTCATTTTTTTCAAATAATAAAACACATTGAAAAAGAAACATGATGCTTTGCTCTTTCAAGTCCAAAAATACCAATTGTGGTGATTTTCACATGTAGGCAAGAGCAGTCTACTTTCTCCACTGCAGGTGGCACTTTTCCACAGCGGCATTGTTTGAAAGGAAGTCAAGAGGAACAGGGTTCTCTATGGTTTACTGGGTCAAAGGGGAAGCTACTCTTTTGGATGCTGTCGTCCCATGTGACTCTAGCAGCCATCTTGGGTCAAGCAAAGCCTATTTAAGGCCTTGGCTGTCAGGCTTGGTGCGCATATGACGTGTGGGTAGTGTAGCGACAGGTTAACTGTTTAACAAGGAGAGGTTCCTGACAGGTAGGGAAAGGATAGGGACAAACCATCCTACCTGGAGTCCTCCCCAATCAGCCAGGCTGCATTCCGCCCCTCAAGACAGATGCTGTCGGCACACCTGAGACCTACTCTGCTACGTGTTGCTGTTACTTAATACTAATGGTAGTATTACAGAAAACAAAGTCATTTTAGCCATTTGTGTGCCACTAACATTGTGGTGACAATTTGGGGAAGACTCTTTCCTGTTTTAACATGACTATGCCCATGTGAACAAAGCCAGCTCTATAAAGACATGGTTTAATGACATTGGTGTACAGGAACTCTGACCTGACCTCAACCCTACTGAACACCTTTTGGATGAACTGGAATGCCAATTGTGAACCAGGTCTTCCCATCCAACATCAGTACCTGACCTCACAAATACTGTAGGGGGGCAACTCCATATTGATGTCCATGGTTTTGGAATGTGATGTCCATCAAGATCATATATGCATGATGATCAGGTGTCCACATAGTGTTGGCCACAATATGTAGGTGTGTTGGTCTGGAGTCACAAACCATTAGCTATAAAGTGTAGGTGTTGATGTTAAGGTACCCACATTTAGAATGCAAAGAACAACTGACAAGTAGCAAGCAGGGCAAGATAAGTAACTCAGTGTCTGCATAGAGTGTGTGTTATGCTGGAATATTAAAGGGGTTGTAGAACTTCGTGTTTCTTCACCTTAATTCAATTTTTGCATTAAGGTGAAAAAACACCTTGCAGTCACGCCCCCCCCAGAGCCCCCGTTTTACTTACTTGTGCCCCGAATTTCCGAGGGCGCGATCCCGCGTCGTTCTCCCCATGCCTAATTGTCTCTTCATTGGATAGATTGATAGCAGCGCAGCCATTGGCTCCCACTGCTGTCAATCACGCGGCCGAGTCGTACAATCGGCGGCTATGGACGCGGATTGTACGGCACGGGAGCGCGCCTGCAAGGTAACCCCCTCGGGAGAGAGCTTCCCAGATGGGGTTAGTTCTTGCGGGGAGGAGCCGGGAGAGCCGCCGTGGGACCCCAGAAGAGGACGATCGGGGCCACTCTGTGCCAAACGAACTGCACAGTGGAGGTAAGTATGACATGTTTGTTATTAAAGGGGATGTCTTTTAGACTATGGACCGTCTGCTTCTACAAGCTCCTCCTAATACTTCATCAAGTCTTATACCACCTGAAATGAGGCAAACAACAACCAACACCCTAACTTACAACATAGTCGCAAGCCAGTTATGGACTAAACTGGTCTGTCATTAGAGCCAAGCAGTGTTGTATAAATTCAGAGAAGAAAGAATCAAGCTGATAAAATTTGACAGCAGTGCTGCGTCCTCTCTTTACCCATAAATGCTCAAGTGCTAATGCAAAGCAAGCAACACATGTTATACATAAAACCACCCTTACCCATCCAGACGTTTTCAGCTCTTGAGAAAACAAAGAGGTATTGTGGTTTTGTTGTGATAAGCCTGCCAACTTCTCCCTCCTCGTCAGCAAGAAACTGACCTTTTGGGTGGACGATAAAAGCTTACCATAAAATAACCCATCATTTCTCAGGCCGCCAAGTCACTTAAATATCTGTATCCATTATTCAAAAGGATTCTATCCCATTTCTAATAACTAGCATGTTAGGAAGAGAGATCAGAAATGAACACAGTGGCATAAACTCTTGTCGCATTTATTATGCTGCAATGTAACACCGCTGAGACTCGTGTCCCCCGTCCCTCGCTCAGAGGTTAAACTGCAAGTATTATATGTTACTTTTCCTTTCTTAAGATGTTTATAAGATGTCTAAGTCTAAATCTCCCGGATTAACATTCTGTCACTGGAAGATTATAGGTTTTACGTTTTGGCTTCAGATCCTTTTAACTCTTGGGTATAAGCTTGTTGGTTTTATAAACAGACTTCCGTATAGTGATACTCCAATTCAGCTTATAATAAAAACCCACTGGGTCTGCTCTGCTATGTAATTTGCTAGGGTATATAGCAATCTTAGTTGAAACTTTCTACACACAGCCTTCCACAATGGTCCCCTGAAATTTTTAAAAATGAGCACTACATGGGTGTTTCTGCAGGGAGTCCAGCCATTCAGAGCAACAGAACTACATGGTGTATGATTGTTCTTTGTTCTTGGGTTGTCAAGGCTGTGTCAGATGCTGATTTACCAATATAAAGTAGCTCTAAACCCAGTCAGTAAAACCTCATACAGTATATAAGCTTTAACATACAATTTTGTAAGTTGTTTTCAATCTTTTGAAATCCAAAGCTTTTATTTAAAGCAAGGGTGTCAAATAAAATTTCATTGCGGGCCACATTAGCAGTATGGTTGCCCTCTAAGGGCCGGTTGTAGCTGGGGTGCACTACCGACAGAGTACAGGGTTCAGGGTGTGTTATGTACAGATTACAGGTTTCAGGGGTGCACTATGTACAGAACACAGGGTTTAGGGGTGTACTACATACAGAGTGCAGAATTTGGTGTACACAGTGCTGGGTTTAGGAGTGCACTATGCACAGTGTGCAACTCCATCTCCCCTGCCATCTCCCCTGCCATGTTCTGGCTTTAAAACTGAGAGCAAGGGCCACATAACAAGGCCCGGTGGGCCGGTTTGAGCCTGCGGGCCTTGTGTTTGACATATGAAAAAGAAAAAATTGGAGCAAATGGGATGGGACTGTAACGATGCAGTAATCAAACAGAGAATTTTTAGGTAAAATCTTCAAAATTTATTAACAAAAGTTGGTTAAATTTTTTTTTTTTTAAAAGCAAAGGCTTAAACCCATAATTATCATCCGTGAACTAATTGTAGCGGTATAGTATTAAATCCCGACATGTTTCGCCCTATGTATTGGGCTTCTTCAGGGGATGCTATCCACTGGAGTCTCAGCCTTCTAATAGACAAAAGATATATACGAATAAGGATCCATAGTTATAATGAATTCTCTATATATTATTACAATATTATATATGTACATGAAGTTCAATGAAATGTAAAATGTATCTTGTAATAATATATAAAGAATTCATTATAACTATGGTTCCTTATTCGTATTTCTTTTGTTTACTATTCGACGGATGAGACTCCAGCGGATAGCATCCCCTGAAGAAGCACAATATATAGGGTGAAACATGTTGGGATTCAATACTATACCGCTCCAATTAGTTATGGGTTTAAGCCTTTGTTTTAAAAAAAAAAATGTAAACAACTTTTGTTAATACATTTTGAAGATGATTTCTCTGTTTGATTACTGCACCGTTAAAGTCCCATCCCATTTGCTCAATTGTTTTCAATAATCTCGGGATGGGGTGCTCTCTAAATGTGATAGTCTATCCACATTAGCCTATATACTCATATGGGATTGAAAGCGTGGAAAGTGTACCTGGTGAAGGTTCTGGTTCAGGCACTTTCTGTTTTTGGCTTTATAACTGTCTCCCAATAGTGCTCCTGCATTGTCACCCTGTCAAACATGCCCCTAATAGTGACTATGATTAGCCGAGCCGACACACATTGAGTACATGGTCTGCCATTGTCAGTAACAGGGAGACACTAAAGCGAGTGTGTACAGGCAGGAAGTGGCTAAAAGAGACTGGAGGCAATCGTCAGTGGTTAGGCTGGCCATACACGGTTCGAATCTCAGGCGGTTCGAGATTCGAACCATTAATGGGTAGGCTTTATGTACCAAGTTGATCAATCAATCCACTTCGTTACAACCAGCCTGCCGGATTCACTTGCAATTATTATTATTAGCTGCTATAGCCGCCAGCGATAATCACTGCCTTCTCCCGACGGGGATGGCTTCCATCGCCCGTCTCCCTGTCGGGAGAAGTAAATTGCTGCACGGCATGAGGGATTTCCATGTCTGCATTGCGTGTATTGATGGGGGAATCATGCAAATGTCTTTCTTCTTTAGCTAAGAAGGAGATATCTGCTTCATAGCGGCCACAGCACTTTCCTGAAGCAAGCAACGGCAACAGAAATGCAGAGGGATGGGAGACAGACACGCCCCCTCTCCCTCTGCATTCCTCTTCCCGCTGCTTGTCTTGGGAAAGCACTAGGAGCAGAGACAAGCAGTCATTAAGAAGCGCTGTCTCCTTCCTGGCTTTCAATTATCAACATGGACCTAAGTACTACAGAGGACAGAACGGTGAAAAAAATAATAATGCTAGTTCTTTAAATGCAAAGAGAGTTTCTAGCGTAGAAAAGTATTTTTAAGCCACTATTAAAATAGCAGAAAATATGACATACATTACAACTGCACAGAAACACAATAGAATAAATAAGTAGGTTTATCTAGTGAACTATTCATCACCTGGAAAATGTTGTCCGTATGTGGGACTTTTTAGGTGCCACATAACATATAGATGTCTTAAAGAGGAACTGCAATCTGCTTACATAATTTGTAATAAAAACATCTTTGCCATTCTGAAGCTTCCCTCCAACCACTTTGCACATTATTTTATATATACTGTGATTCTGTACTCGTCAAATATGCTGCAGAAATTTCCCTCCACTGAGTCCAGCTGGATCCATTTTAACTGTGGGAAGCTGAAGTTGCTGCCTGTTCACTTCCTGGATTTACACAGACACACAGAGGCACACCTCCAGCTCTGCAGCTCTCATTGGCCCTCTTATGGCTCACCCCCTCCCTTCCTGGCAAACGCTCACGAGAGTGAGAGAGAGAGCTGTACATGATGTCATAAGCCTAGGCTAATGACCAGACAAGAAACAGGAAGTGGGCTGTATAAGGGATTTACTGGCAGAAAAAAAATGTTTTACTATTCAAAGTTAAAACAACAAGAAAATATAATAGATGGAAAGATGAAAAAATTACTGAAGTTCCGCTTTAAACTTTAACACAATACATGTTTTATTACTGACTAAATCATAAAATGACATAAAAAAGGTAGATGCAGTTATGTACAACAGATATTTCTAAAGATCACAATTTTACCTCCATATATAACTTCAAATGCCCACTGCTCAGCAAACTAACATATAATTCCAATCATACACAACAATAACTATTTTCATTTCATTAATGCTGCTTCTTGCAGTGGGACAATATTAATGGAATGGAAATAGCTTTTGTTGTACATGATTGTAACAATATGTTAGTTTGCAGAGCAGTGGTCATTTGAAGTTATATATGGAGGTAAAATTGTGATCTTTAGAAATATCTGTTGTATACAACTGCATGAATCTTTATAATGTGATTTTAAAGTGTTACTAAACCCACAACAGTAAAATCAGTCTGTATATGCAGTAAATCATGCTTGTTATACTCACTGTGGAACCTAAGGGGTAATCCTCCGCATTGTGTAAAAAGGATGTTTAATTCTGTCTTCTCTGATCCTCCCCTTCTTTTACTGTCCCCATTCCATCTCCTGATAAGACAGAGCCTTTGGAGTCACTCTGCACATGCTCAGTTTGGTGTGTGCTGCTAGAGAGTTTTTTTTCTCTTGGGTGAATGCATGTGATCAGCACAGGGCCAATCAGCACTGTCCAGACAGAGGATCAGGGGTCGTGCAGACTCATAGGACAGTCAGAGTAGAATGAAAACTCCTCCTACAAGCTTTAACCAGACACTGATAGAAGTCACAAGACTGCTATATACTGCTGAAGAGAAAAGTTATATTTACTAAAATAATTGCATTCCATGTTCTGTGTAATGAGGGAGACCAGATATGGTGAATGCAGGGTCCTGGGTTTAGTAACACTTTAAGATTTAACAGTAATGCATGTTTTTGTAAAAATCCAATTTTTTGTGGAGTGTACATTTTAGATTACGTCTTTCAGTTATACATGAAGAAATAGTTGGGACCATAGTGGGGAGAGGGTTGTGGGATTAGTAATTAGGGTGGGAATAAAAGTGTGAAGTGGTAGGGGAATGTGGGATGGTTGTCATGAGCTTTTGCAGTCAGATCCTCCTTTTGCATAATGGAATCTAATCCTGTGACCCATTCAACTAAAGATGGTAGATGTTGGGTTCTCAATGGGAAAAAAAATTACTGCTCTGGCTGCCATATAAAAGGGTCAGATGATGTATTTTTTAATAGATTTGATGGTATCAGGAATGACAAATCTCTTAATTATGTTATAGTTTGAGATCTACAGTAAATGTGCATTTGGTAACCAAGAAGTCCTGCATACTCACACGTTTTTCCTATTAAATATTTTTTGAGAATATGATACTCAGATAAACCAACAGCCCAATATACATGTTATTATACTGTTCATCAACCAGCCATGATCTTTAATATGTTTTAACAATAAAGTTAGAAATGTACAGTACTTAAAAGTTTAGGTTCCATTGTTTGGGTTAATTTGATGTGTAAGGTGAGACCAGGGCTGGATCGAGCTTGTTTGACGTGGGGGTGCAGAAAAAAATGTCAGTGAAATTCCTTGGTTGGAATGGCAGCACAGCTGCAGTATCCAGATACATACCGTACAGATTGCGGCTGTGTGTATGGGAATCAGATTTCAGCTATGTGCTATGTGTGGAGGAGGAACTCTGCTGCCTGTGCCCAGGCAGTGTGAAGTGCAAGGATGGGAGAAGGAGCTCAGTGGCCAGGCTCAGCGGCCGGGGGCTGGTGGAGCAAGGGGGGGGGTGGATGGGAGGCACAACTGAAATCTGGGAGGGTATAGCCCACCCAAGAACCCCCTAGATCCAGCCAAGGGTGGAACAGTATAGTAATCAACTTTGCAAATTAATTTCATTAAAAGAGAAGTTTGAAAATATAAAAAAAAAAAACAGTCATACTTACCTAGGTGGATGTACCATCTGTCCCCCACCACCCCTAATGCCGCGTACACACGACCGTTTTTAATGTCATTGAAAAAAACTATGTTTTTCTCGACGTGATTCTTCTCAAGCCTGCCTTGCCTACACACATGAAATAAAATCCTAGAGTAAAGCGCGGTGACGTACGAAATGTACGACGGCACTATAAAGGGGAAGTTCCATTCGGATGGCGCCACCCTTTGTGCTGCTTTTGCTGATCCTTGTGTTAGTAAAGTTTGGTGAGAGACGATTTGCGTTTTTCAGCCTCGTGCTCTTCAGTCCGTTACAGCGTGACGAATGTGCTATCTCCATTACGAACGCTAGTTTTACCAGAACGAGCGCTCACGTCTCATACTTGATTCTGAGCATGCGCATTTTTTTCCCCTCGTAAAAGCATACACACTACCGTTTTTCACGACGTTAAAAAGAACGACGTCGTTAAAAATGCTCTGGAGCCTACACACGATCGTTTTTAATGACTAATTAAAAAAATTCAATTTTTCACGCCATGAAAAACGGTTGTGTGTACGCGGCATCAGAAACAAGCAAATACAATACATTACGTCATCGTGGGAAGACTAGCATGCAAAAAAAAAAAAGGGAGATCATTCGTCCCATATCCTCATTATATGTACGAGGCACAACTTTTATTTATTCAGCACATAAATAAGAAAATATGAAACTGAACAGGAGCAGCACCTGAGATCAGTGTAAATAGAGCTCTCTGCTGTATCTACAGTCACAACCCTTATAACAACCTAGCCTGCCCTGCAGCTATAGTGCTTGTAGTGTAATTGATAAGAGACAGAAAGGTGAAGCCCTCACAATTTAAAATTTGCTTCTGGCCATGTTTGAAATTCTGTTCTCCGGGACATTGCCTTGCATGAAATGTATTAGTTTAAAACATCTGCTGTGTGTGTATATATATATATATATATATATATATATATATATATATATATACAGTATATATTCATGCTGGTAGGTTAACTGGCTCCTGTCTAAATTGGCCCTAGTACATAATTGTGAAGTGGAAAGAAAATGATAAATGGTTTTCAATTTTTTTTACAAATGAATATCTTAAAATAGTGTGGGGTGCATTTGTATTCAGCCCCCCTGAGTCAATACTTTGTGTAACCACCTTTCTCTGCAATTACAGCTACAAGTCTTTTTGGGGATGTCTCTACCAGCTTTGCACATCTAGAGAGTGACATTTTTGCCCATTCTTCTTTGCAAAATAGCTCAAGCTCTGTCAGATTGGATGGAGAGCGTCTGTGAACAGCAATTTTCAAGTCTTGCCACAGATTCTCAGTTGGATTTAGGTCTGGACTTTGACTGGGCCATTCTAACACATGAATATGCTTTGATCTAAACCATTCCATTGTAGCTCTGGCTGTATGTTTAGGGTCGTTGTCATGCTGGAAGGTGAACCTCCCCCAGTCTCAAGTCTTTTGCAGATTCTAACACGTTTTCTCCTAAGACTTCCCTGTATTTGGCTCCATCCATCTTCCCATCAACTCTGACCAGCTTCCCTGTCCAGACCTAAATCCAATTGAGAATTTGTGGCAAGACTTGAAAATTGCTGTTCACAGACGCTCTCTATCCAATCTGACAGAGCTTGAGATATTTTGCAAAGAAGAATGGGCAAAAATGTCACTCTCTAGATGTGCAAAGCTGGTAGAGATATCCCCAAAAAGACTTGCAGCTGAAAATTGCAGAGAAAGGTGGTTCTACAAAGTATTGACTCAGGGGGGCTGAATACAAATGCACCCCACACCTTTCACATATTTATTTGTAAAACATATTGAAAACCATTTATCATTTTCCTTCACAATTATGTGCCACTTTGTGTTGGTCTATCACATAAAATCCTAAAAAAATACATTTACGTTTTTGGTTGTAACATGACAAAATGTGGAAAATTTCAAGGGGTATGAATACTTTTTCAAGGCACTGTATTCATAATGTATATACTGTACATTACATATTGTACATATGTTATTTTTTTTTTATGCAAAACTGGAATTAAGCTTCAAACAAATAATTATTTTCACACAAATATCTCCAATTTATGTCACAGCTTATAAAGCAACATCTTTTCTTAAATTCTAATTCCATTTAGCATCAAAGGCTGGCAGCGAAAATAGCTGCGGACAAGGATAAACTTATTCACAGATGACTGGGTGCAGCGATAGCCCACTTGAATACTATCCGTGCTTCATGATTAATTGCTCATTAATGAGTAATTGTAAGACGGGAGACATTAACAGATGAGACCTTCATATTAGTGCTTCCTCCATATCATCAATAAATTTGACATAAAACTTAATCAATATAAGTTTTAACTACCCTTCAGCCCAGCTTGTTATGTATCAATATGGTTAGTTTAATTTGTAAAAAATGAATGTTAGGAAATCATTACCATTTTTGTTGTAAACGCCTTAAATATATCAAACAAAAGCTGTGTCGAACCAGGGAAGATTAATGGTTAGTACAATTGCCCTGCAGTGTGGAGGACCCAGCCTTGGTTCAGCTGCATGTAGGAAAACTGTGTCTGTATGTTCTCCTGCAGTTTGTGTAGGTATTTGGTTTACACACAGAATTATTCTGAATAATAGAGAATTAGATTGCAGAACTCTGACTGGTGGGGGAATATCCCAAAAGTAGGAGATGTGAAGTAAAGATGAAATTCAGAGAACAGATGATGCAGAAGAATGGGAGATTCTTTCGCTACAGGTCCTCAGGTGCAGCTTCCTCTCCAGCAGTAAGAACATTGAGCAGCACAGTAGAGTCATCACCAAATTGGTAAGACTAGAAGTCAGAGGCAGCAGTGCTTTAGAGCTCATGCTGCAGATATACATCTATGAGGCTCAAGGCAAAGCAGTGCCTAGGCGGTAGAAGTAGACTGCTATTTTTCAGAAGGAATTCAAGGCAAAGGGTACATTTTGAGAGGCTCAAGGCAAAGCAGTGCCTAGGCGGTAGAAGTAGACCACTATTTTTCAGAAGGAATTCAAGGCAAAGGGTACATTTTGAGAGGCTCAAGGCAAAGCAGTGCCTAGGCGGTAGAAGTAGACCACTATTTTTCAGAAGGAATTTAAGGCAAAGGGTACATTTTATGAGGCTCAAGGCAAAGCAGTGCCTAGGCGGTAGAAGTAGACTGCTATTTTTCAGAAGGAATTCAAGGCAAAGGGTACATTCTAGGGTACTGCATAGGCACAAGTACTATATATATATATATATATATATTGTGAGGGGGTTAGCTCGGCAGCGGGTGTGTGTGACCCCCGGGATGGGCTCCCCACACAAAACAGGCCCAGCAAACGGAGGTTGTGGTTTTCAAAATCAAAAAGGTGCGGTTTATTTTCTATTTACAGTGACAAAACACAGCAAAGCAAAAGAAACATAACCAAAATAAATCCTGGTCAAGTTGACCTCTGACTAAACATACAGGTTTCCTAACTAACAACTGGGATCAGCCTAGTGCTGTCCTAGTCCCTAAGTCCCTGGTTTAGTAAAAGTCCAAACAAATAGCCACACAGGCTTTGCCTCACCGCACAGGGGTTCACTCTCCCTAGACAGTCCACACAGGTCTGGTTCCAGG
Source organism: Rana muscosa (assembly GCA_029206835.1). Taxonomy (NCBI): domain Eukaryota; kingdom Metazoa; phylum Chordata; class Amphibia; order Anura; family Ranidae; genus Rana; species Rana muscosa. Next base: position 48,957,807 of record CM055120.1, read on the forward strand.
CATGAGCTAACACCTAATGAATCTGGGAGTTCTTATAGAGGCCTAAATGAGCTGACAAGCTTCAGCTGGCCTCATCAACTCCCTGTCTGTACGACGCCCCACACTCTCCCTAGAGGTATGAGTCATCCATGAGCCTACTAGCCTCAGCTGGGCTTATACAACTCTCCACCCTAGTTGTATAAGTCAGCATAAAGCCTGAATCTGGGCGAAATATATCTACCCCCCTGGATGCAACCAGGTGACTTTACCTTCCTGCTGTCACATACCCCCCCCTCTTGTTTTAACCTCGGGGTTGGAACACCAGCAATCAGGCATTCATGTACTCGAGACAAAGCATCCACATTCCCCATTTGAACGCCAGGGCGATGCTTTACTGTGAAGTTGAATTCCTGGAGGGCCAGGAACCACCTATTCACTCTTCTATTTGTTTCCTTGTTTTGAGCCATCCACTTTAACGGAGCGTGATCCGTAACCATGTCAAAGTGCCTACCTAGCAGGTAGTACCGAAGGGAATCTAGAGCCCACTTCACCGCTAAACACTCCTTTTCAACGGTGGCGTAATTTACCTCATGGGACTTCAATTTCCTGCTGAGGTAAATGACTGGGTGCTCTTCCCCGTTCCAGACCTGGGACAATACTGCTCCTAACCCCACATCTGACGCATCACTTTGTACGACAAAGTCTTTAGAGAAGTCGGGTGAGTACAACACTGGCTGGCTACATAAGGCTTGTTTCAAGAATTGGAATGCTGCCTCAGCCTCGGGGGTCCATTTAATCATGACCGACCCTTTCCCCTTCGTCAGGTTGGTTAGGGGCACAGCCTTAGAAGCAAAGTGGGGAATGAATCGCCGATAATACCCAGCGATTCCCAGAAAGGCTCGTACCTGCTTCTTGCTGTTGGGACGTGGCCAACTCTGGATGGCCTCGACTTTGTTGAGTTGGGGTTTTATTACTCCCCTCCCAATGGTGTACCCAAGATATTTGGCCTCCTCCTGCCCAATGGTACACTTCTTGGGGTTAGCCGTAAACCCCGCTTCCCGAACAGAGTCCAGGACTGCTTGCACTTTTGGCAGATGTGAGGCCCAATCTGTGCTATGGACAATTACGTCATCCAGGTAAGCCGCAGCATACTTCCGATGGGGCCTCAGCATCTGGTCCATTTTCCGCTGGAATGTGGCCGGCGCATTCTGTAACCCGAACGGCATTCTTTTATATTGGAACGCCCCGTCTGGGGTTACAAATGCGGTTTTCTCTTTGGCCGACTTGGCCAGGGGGATTTGCCAATACCCTTTTGTGAGGTCAAGAGTCGTCATGTATCGGGCTGTTCCCAGCCGGTCGATCAACTCATCTATACGTGGCATGGGGTAGGTGTCAAATTTTGTAACTTTGTTCAACTGACGAAAATCGTTACAAAATCGCCAGCTCCCATCCGGTTTAGGCACCAACACGATGGGACTAGACCAATCACTTTGGGACTCCTCTATCACCCCTAAGTTCAGCATTTTCTGTACTTCCTCCCGTATTGCCTCCCGTCGAGCCTCTGGGATCCGATAGGGTTTTAACTTCACCCTTTCACCGGGCGGGGTAATGATGTCATGCTCTACCCCAGATGTTTGTCCCGGCAGCTCAGAGAATACCTCCTTGTTGCGAAGCACAAACTCCTTAACCTCCTGTTGTTGGGGTTGTGACAAGGTGGCTGCTATTCCAACCTCAGGAATCACGCAACCAGTTTGAGCTGGTGACCAAGTGTCTGCGACTAGGGACTCTCTATCCCTCCAGGCTTTCAACAGATTAACGTGATAGATCTGTTCGGGCTTTCGCCTTCCTGGTTGTCTGACCTTGTAATTCACTTCACTCACTTTTTCCATTATCTCGTAGGGGCCTTGCCATTTGGCAAGGAATTTACTTTCAACCGTAGGGACAAGTACCAATATCCTATCCCCCGGGGAAAAGGTACGGGTCTTGGCTCCACGGTTGTACACTCTCTGCTGTGCCAACTGCGCTTGGGCCAAATGTTCCTTCACAATGGGCATTACCTGTGCAATTCGATCTTGCATCAGGGCGACATGCTCAATCACACTCCTGTGGGGAGAACTCTCACTTTCCCAAGTTTCCTTGGCAATATCCAACAGCCCTCTTGGGTGTCTCCCATACAGTAACTCAAAGGGGGAGAATCCCGTAGAGGATTGGGGCACCTCCCTAATAGCAAACATCAAATAAGGAAGTAAACAGTCCCAATCCTTTCCATCTCTATCCACCACTTTCTTCAACATTTGTTTTAGGGTTTTGTTGAATCTTTCAACCAGCCCATCGGTTTGGGGGTGATACACAGACGTACGCAATTGCGTCACTTTGAACAATTTACACAGCTCTTTCATAACCCGGGACATAAAGGGTGTACCTTGGTCCATAAGCAGTTCTTTACAAATACCCACCCGGCTAAAAACAAGAGATAGCTCTTTGGCTATGGTTTTGGCCGAGGTATTTCGGAGAGGGATCGCTTCTGGATAACGGGTGGCATAGTCCATTATAACTAATATGTACTGGTGCCCCCTAGCGGACTTGATTATAGGACCTACCAAATCCATGGCGATCCTCTCAAACGGGACCTCAATGATGGGTAGAGGGACCAGCGGGCTACGGAAATGTGGCATCGGGGCCAACCTCTGACACACAGGGCAGGAGGAACAATAATTTTCTACGTCCTTCATCACCCCCGGCCAATAGAATCTCTGTAATACCCTCTCTCGGGTTTTCTCTGTCCCCAGATGACCTCCAAGAATGTGCCCATGGGCCAACTCCAACACCAACTTCCTGTAAGGTTTGGGCACCACAAGCTGCTCAACGGTTTCTTCGGCCCTTTTTGCCACCCGATACAGTAGGTCCTTCTCTACGCTGAAGTATGGGTAAGTGCAGGTATTATCTGGGTTCACTAACTCGCCATCTATTTTCACTACGTTTTCCCGTGCCTTTATTAGGGCGGGGTCTTTCAACTGTTCTGTGGCAAAGTTTTCCCTGTGAACCTCAAGATCAGAAAACTCCACAGACGGTAGGTTTTCGTCTGAGGAGGTGGGCTCCTCTCCAGTTTCTTGAGTCTCCCCTGCCAATACTGATAAGGGAAATTCCGGAGAGTCCTAACCACTCTCAGGGGAGTTCTGGCTATCACATTCCTGGTACATAGGGGCACCAGTGAGGGGCTCAGGATCATCCCACAGTTCCCAGAACTTCGGAAAATCCCTTCCCACAATGGCGTCATGCGGTAACTGAGATACTAAGCCCACTGGATGAGAGAGGGTACCTTTGGGGGTCTCGAAACACACTGTAGTCACTGGATACTCTCGGGTGTCCCCATGCACACAAATAACAGCTACCTTGCTATTCCCAGAGACCTCTGTTTTAACTAACTCAGCCTTTATCAGGGTCACAAGGCTACCTGAATCCAGCAATACCACAACATTTCTACCATTAACACACATTTTGCATAAATGTTTCTCAGTTCCTCGAATGGCAGTGCATGCGACTGTCGCACACAGCGACTGACGTCTGCCCGTCAGAAAGTCACACTGCATGGGTTCCTCCACAACCGGGCAATTGGCTGCAATATGTCCCGCTTGCCGGCAGCGGTAGCAAACGATCCTTCTTGCCGCCTCTTGAGCCGCTGATTTCCCAGGCTGTTCTCGCCAAACTTGGGGTAGAGCTCCCACCCTCTCACTCTCTCCACCCTCACCCCTTGGAATCCTCTTATCCGCCCCTGGGGATGGTCTGGTCTTAGGGTGGAAAGTCCGAGTGTCTCTGGAAGAGGCCGTCAGGTTCTCTGTAGCCAAGTATTTCTCCACACGATCCACAAGACCATCGGCCGTCTCTGGGTCTCCATGGCTTACCCACTTTTGGATGGCAGTAGGAAGAGCTCTCAAAAACCGATCCATTACAACACGTTCCACAATCTTTGGTGCGGACAAAGTCTCTGGCTGTAGCCACTTTCTGCTCAGGTGAATGAGATCATACATTTGAGACCTGGGGGGTTTTCCAAGCTGGAAAGTCCAGTTATGCACACGCTGAGCCCGGACAGCCTGGGTGACACCCAGCCTTGCCAATATTTCAGCTTTTAGCATCACATAGTCTTTTGCTTGGTTAGGCTCTAGGTCATAGTAAGCTTTCTGTGATTCACCAGTTAACAGAGGAGCCACCAGTCCAGCCCACTGCTCCTCAGGCCACTTTTCTCTTTCAGCGGTCCTTTTAAATGTGGTCAAAAATACCTCTGGATCATCCTCTCCAGTCATTTTTGTCAATAAACGACTCACCCCAAAGGACGCGGTATTAGTGGGACGGCTTTCCTCACTGGTCTGCGGACGTTGCTGCATTACTGCTTCCATCTGTTGTTGTAGTCTCTGCTCTTGCTTCTGCAACAGGTCTATGAAGCGGGCCTCAGATTGCTGCTGGGCTCGTTGCTGAGCCTCCAGACTCTGTTGCAAAGTTGCGTTTGTCTGCTGCTGGGCTGCAAGGCTCTGTTGTTGAGCTGCAAGGCTCTTTTGCAAACCTGCATTTGTCTGCTGTTGATTGGCATTTGCTAGACCCAGCTGCTTCAGTATCTCCTCCATGCTGGCTTAAAAAAAAACTGCCCGCATTCTCCACCAACTGTGAGGGGGTTAGCTCGGCAGCGGGTGTGTGTGACCCCCGGGATGGGCTCCCCACACAAAACAGGCCCAGCAAACGGAGGTTGTGGTTTTCAAAATCAAAAAGGTGCGGTTTATTTTCTATTTACAGTGACAAAACACAGCAAAGCAAAAGAAACATAACCAAAATAAATCCTGGTCAAGTTGACCTCTGACTAAACATACAGGTTTCCTAACTAACAACTGGGATCAGCCTAGTGCTGTCCTAGTCCCTAAGTCCCTGGTTTAGTAAAAGTCCAAACAAATAGCCACACAGGCTTTGCCTCACCGCACAGGGGTTCACTCTCCCTAGACAGTCCACACAGGTCTGGTTCCAGGCATGAGCTAACACCTAATGAATCTGGGAGTTCTTATAGAGGCCTAAATGAGCTGACAAGCTTCAGCTGGCCTCATCAACTCCCTGTCTGTACGACGCCCCACACTCTCCCTAGAGGTATGAGTCATCCATGAGCCTACTAGCCTCAGCTGGGCTTATACAACTCTCCACCCTAGTTGTATAAGTCAGCATAAAGCCTGAATCTGGGCGAAATATATCTACCCCCCTGGATGCAACCAGGTGACTTTACCTTCCTGCTGTCACAATATATATATATATACACAGTTGTACTGATAAGTTTACATACCCTGGCAGAATTTATGATTTCTTGGCCATTTTTCAGAGAATATAAATGATAACACAAATTTTTTTTTTCCACTCATGGTTAGTGCTTGCCCATTTATTATCAATCAACTGTGTTTACTCTTTTTAAATCATAATGGCAACAGAAACTACCCAAATGACCCTGATCAAAAGTTTACATACCCTGGTGATTTTGGCCTGATAATATGCACACAAGTTGACACAAAGGGGGTTTGAATGGCTAATGAAGTAGTTGTAAACCCACAAAAAAAAATAACCCCTGCAAGACAAAGGCATAATGAGCTAGTATGCATTCTAGCTCATAATGAAATACCCACCTTAGATCGAAGCCCCTGTAGCGGTCCCAGTACACAGCTCCGGCCAGCGACATCGCTCCCGGAGTTACTTCCGGGTATCGCGGGCTCCGGCGCTGTGATTGGCCGGAGCCGCAATGACGTCATTCCCATGTAGGAGCCACCGGTAATGGCACACTAGCTGAAGCAACGGCACGAACGTGCCATTGGTTCAGTGCGCATGTGCTGATGACGTCGGCACATGGTGATACAGGGAATATCCGGGGTAGCTACAGGTAATTACCTATAATGCACTAATAGCACTTTCTGAAAAATATCCAAGAAATCATCAATTCTGCCAGGGTATGTAAACTTATGAGCACAACTGTACTTAATTTTTTCAAACGTAGAGGAAAATCATAATCTCATTAGGCAAACTGAAAGCTTTTGGATGGAATTTGTCTTTTGCATCTGGTTACAAATATCTGTTGATCCTGCTAGTGCCTGGCACTTTCTTTAACAGGGTGAGAAGGCAAATGACCCTGCATCATTGTCACCCTCTTGAATGCTCCTTAGGTGCAGCCATCCTGCCCCTTGTATAGCATATACAATTAGAATTTTGGATGTCAATCACAGCCCACGAATCAAAGACACTTCTGCTCTTTCTTGTGGCAGTGCCGGGACAAGGTCATCCAGCGCCCAGTGCAAAGATGCCAAACTGTGCCCGCATCCCACGTTCATGATGTACAAGCTTTGGGGATTCTACACCCAGCAGTCGCTCACTTGTTAAAATCACTTCCGCTGTCACTACTCCTGTCATCCATGCAACAGAAGGAAGGTGCCCCTATCCCTACAGTAAACCATTGTGCCTAGGGCAACCGCTTCTCCCGCCCACCCCTTATCTCGACACTGTCTGGTGGCAATCATCTATCAATGTTCTCTGCCTTTGTCAGCTTCCAGGGGGAGTGGTCAGGGTAGGAGATGAGGACTTAGCTGTTGACCTTTGATAAAAAAAAAACAAGATCTGCATATTGCCAGCAGCACTGTATAGTCTTTTTTTTTTAAGGAGAGAAGAAGTTTGTTTGGAACAACCAATGGACCAAATTTGTATCACTATGTTTAAATTATTTGGTATTGGGAAACTTTTAGCTGATCTCTTTCAAATGTATATCTAAATATATTCAAAAGACTTAAAGCAGAATTCAAAGTGTGTTTAAACGCATTGTCATGCTTTTGTATGTATGATAACATAATTTAGCAATATAAGCAAATTGAATTTAAAACAGATAACAAAAAACACTTCCATGTATCTTATTTTGGTCATTGCAGATGATGGTCACTCAAGCGGCTGGAGTGGCCCCATGTGACTCTTTTAATCACCTGTGGGGCTGTCATGCAGGTTGGCTCTAGCCACTTGAGGGACATTTGTTCCCTCTTTCCTCCTATTCGCCCCACGTGATGACTGGAACTGTCATTTAGAACAAACTCCGCCTCCATTGATTACATAGTTGGTAAGGTTCAATAAAGACAACAGTCCCTCCAGTTCAACCTGTGTAGGTGTGCGTGTGTGTAGAAAAATAATTTCCCATATCCCCATATATTGTTTTCGCTAAGATACATGTCCAAGAGTCTTTTAACACTATCCATACTGCCTGCCGACACCACCGATTGTGGAAGAGTGTTCCACTTCCTTACTGCCCTGACAGTGAAAAACCCCCTACGCAGCTTAAGGGTAAACTGATTCTCTTCCAGTCTCATCATGTGGCCCTGTGTCCTCTTACACTCCCTGGGACTGAAAAGTTTCATACTTACGCTGGGATCACCGTTGAGATATTTGTATATCTCTATCATATCTCCTCTCAAGCGCCTCTTCTCCAAGGAGAATAACATTTAGCGCTTGTAGTCGTTCCTCATAATTGAGGTCCTCCAGTCCCCATATTAATTGTGTTGCACTTCTCTGGACTCTCTTTAGCTTTTAGCTCCAGCACATCCTTTCTGAGGATTGGCAAGTGGGTATATTATATTTATTTGTTTTACATTTTTCTTCTTTCTTTTCTTTTACAGTATATTTCTTTGGTTTATGCTTAGTTTCTGGCCTGGGCCAAAATAATTGTTGGGGCATGTTCTAAACAGCCCCCGGTGACCAATCAGATACCTTCACGCCTAGAAACACTTGAGAAAACTAGAGCCAAAATGTGTGTGTGTGTGGGTGGCTTGTCAGCGAAGCGGGAGGAGCAGAAGCGGAAGTTTTTTGACCTTGGTGTGAAGACAAGGAGCCATTATAATTTTAAGTTTTTGGTAAGGTGCATGGAGTGACTCTTTGTTGAAGATTGGGACTTTATGCACATCTCACATGGATTCAAGGGATGCACAGGGGTTTGCATAGTAATGACAGTCGTTATGTCACTATAAGGATCTGTAAAAGAAAAAAGACAAATGTAAAACAAATAAATATAATATACCCACTTGCCGACCGCAATACATATATATACGTTGCAGTTTGCAAGTGGTTTACCAGGGTTATTGCTGAAGCTATCAGCCATAATTCCAGTATTTAATTTTTAGCCGGTGGCAGGCTTTCTCATGACGTTCCCTCCCACTGTTTGGTGGTGTTTCTCGGGCTTGAGAAATGATCCGATGGTGCGTCTGGCTAGTCAAAGAGGCTACCAGAGACTATATTTGTCTCTGAACACCTCTATGGCCTTGAAAGACTGGAGCGACAACAACTTCTGGTCTATGGCAGAAGTAAATAATTATATTTTTTTAAGCAAAACGTCTATTTTTTTTTTGATCTTTTACTTTTAATGATTTTGGGACTTTTTGACCCCAGATCTCTCCATAAAGAGGACCTGTCACTGTCATCCTTATTTCTGTTTCAAGAGATGTTTACATTTCTTGTAATACGAATAAAAGTGATACAAAACATAAAAAAATAAAGAGACAGTATAAAAAATAAATAAGAAAAAAATAAATAAGAAAAATAAATAATTAAAGTGTTCCCCATCCCAACGAGCTCACGCACAGAAGCAAACGCATATGTAAATGGTGTGTGCACCTCACGTGTGAGCTATTGCCGCGAACGCAGAGCTCTAACTGATTTCAAACTGATATGCAGGTGCAGAGCAGTGCACCTGCAGGTTACCTTTATTGAATCATAGACTTCTGTTATTTCCTGCGGATTTGGTGCGCTTTCAGAAAGTGCACCACACTTGCAGGTTATAATAGATGTCTATGACAAAGTGCAGCTAACCCGCAGGAAAGCCACAGGTGCACTGGCTGCATCCGCAGTGTGGTTAAATCGCAGCGCATCAGTGTGAAACAGCCTAAAGCAGGCCATACACGGTCGAATTTCGAACAAATTTTCTTTTCAAAATCAGAAAGTTCATTTTTTTTGTGATCCGATGATGCCACCATTGATTTTCGAAATTCGGCCGACCAAACCTTCATGTTGCCGGGAATATTCTTTTCTCTCTGGGAATATTCTTTTCTCTCCGGGAATATTCTTTTCTTGCACATGTGCATTTTTTTTTTCTATTACATTTCTCGCACGATTCTCCCATCATTGATCAGAAAATCGTTTGTTTTTCAAAAAATTTCCAACATGTCGGATTCCTCAAATTTGATGGCCGCATGAAAATCGGCTGTTGCTGCAGCCCACCAACGGTGCGAAATTCGTACGAAAATTCTTTGATACGATTTTCGAGAGAAAATTCTTTCGAAATTCGAACCGTGTATGGCCGCCTTTAGGCCCCTTTCACATGATCGGTCTGACCCATTCGGACCCTCCATTCACCTCTATGGAGTTGTAGATATAAATGGACTTGTGTCTGATTACACCCGCCTACCTCCAATCCGATCTGCTAAAAAAACAGAAGGGGATCCGTCTCCTTCCATCTGGGAGGATCGGTGGCCCCATAGAGTAGAGTGGGCTGTGTCTGCTCTGCATATGCAGAGTGGACACGGACCTGTGATCTGCCCTCTCCGCTCATTGTGGCCCTTGACTTGTTACCAAGTCGCTTAAGTGGCCCTCGCACTTCAAAAGGTTGGGCACCCCTGCCCTATGGTCTGCAAAAAAAATATCTGCATAATGTTTCGGGTTATAAGTAATTTTCTAGCAAAAATACTGATTTAAACTTGTAAACAAAAAGTGCCAGAAAAGGCTTGGTCTTCAAGTGGATACCTTCCAATCTACTTACTAATGCTTACAGCATAATGATTAAGAATAGTTGCGAGCATTTAGCTCTGCTTTAGGCTCCTCTTTTAAATAATCCAAACATTTGATCGATAAGCGCTGAAAGAACAATGGCAATGATCACAGAATTTGATCCTATGCCCCATTATTATAAGACACCTAAGTATCGCACTATGTTTTTTTCCTGACATTGGAACGAGATTGTGTTATTTGGCTTGTTTACATAAAATGATGAGCTGAGTTTTTCTTTGACTTATAGTTGGCTAACATAATATTCCATGTTTTTCTCCATTCTGTTCTATAAGGAGATCTCTCTCTTTTGTAACAAGTGGCTTTAGAAGAATGCTTTTCCTGGAACACAATTGAAACCCAGTAAGATGTTGATAATCACTGAGTTATATCAATATTTGTAGCAGGACGCTTTCAAGGTTCTGGCAGATAATTAAAAGGAATTGAGCTTGTGGCTTCTAAGCACATCATCCAAGAGGCAGAGTGGCTTGTGTTTTCTAGTTTATCTGTCCTTTATGGGGATGTGATTCTTTTTTTGAGATGAGTGAAGATCCTTGTACAATTCCTGAAGGACTCCGGTAAACAGCTCTTTTCATCTCTCGAGAAACGCGTGTTCAAGGAATCGCTACAGATGGCACGGTATAATTATATCAGACCATCACAAAAATATTAATATTACACAGGGAAAAAAAATGCTTACAGATGTGATAGAATGCAGACTGGTAGCAGGAGGGAAAGCTGAGTGCATTTTAATCTTCATCGTAGATGTGGCCTAGTGAGTTACTGGCCGTGTCCTTGAGGACATCATCAAGCTCCACTGCAGGATAACTTCTGTGCCGCAAGTCTCCTCATTCCGACTATATGAGCACAGTTAATTCATTTCTGCTCTACTTCAGTCTCATTCTTTGTTCTTATATGTGCTGTGCCTTCAAATTCAAGTTGACCTAGAAATTTCATATTAAGTCATGGTGGTGTGTTAACAATGTAACCACACGCTGCTGGTTTTTCACACTGAGTTGCTTTCAAGTAGTACAATTATCCTTTAAATGTCCTTTCAGCCAACCCAACAATTCCCTAAGTCTTATACCCGCCTGTCCCACCCTTCTAAGTTCTTGGCTGTGTGGCCCACTGGAAGCTAAAATACTCCAGGCTAGGTTATAAGAGAGGCCTTATTTCTGATCTATATAGGCACTTTTTGGAGCCCGCAACCTCTTGTGCCCCTTCTTATATTGCCAAATGGAAGAGGGACCTCAATCGCACCTTGGACCCTGGACCCCGCTGACTGGATCCATATCTGAGATGCTACCAAGACCACCCCACAGAATATTATCGCCCTAGAAACAAACTATAAAGTTCTCATTAGGTGGTACTTGGTCCCCACCAGGATATCCAAATTCCTGCCCTTATATCCTACTTTATTCTTTCGGGGCTTTAACTCTGTAGGCACACACCTTCATATATGTTGGGAATGCCCAGTGGCACAATCCTTTTGGTCAGTGGCGGTGCGTCCATAGAGGGCGCAGGAGCACCGCTCCCTCTCTCCTGCACCCGTCAATCTCCAATAGATAGATTTATGCATTGCATGATAGCATCTCTGACATGAAGATGACGGGAGAAGACATTGAGGACTCGGAGGGAGCGTGGAGGATGGCGCTGACCCGAGAAAGGTAAGTGAAGGGCGAGGGGGGTGAGAGGGCAAAATGGCTGCATTTCATGAGGCAAACTGGCATCATTTGATGGGGCAAACTGGTGGCGTTTGATGGGGCAAACTGGCATAATTTGATGGGGCAAACTGGCGGCATTTTATGGGGCAAACTGGCATCATTTGATGGGGCAAACTGGCAGCAATTGATGGGGCAAACTGGCGGCAATTGATGGGCACAGTGGCTGCGTTTGATGGCACAGTTGCGACAATTGATGGGCACAGTGGCTGCGTTTGATGGCACAGTGGCGGCAATTGATGGGCACAGTAGCTGTGTTTGATGGGCACAGTGGCTGCAATTGATGTTTTTTCAGTTTGTTTGCGCCCCCACCCCCCAAAAATTTTTGAGCACCAGCCGCCATTGCTTCTGGTTAGATGTGTTCTGCATCCTTTCCAAACTTTTTGTCATTTCCATGACCCCAGACCCAGCAGTAGCGCTCTTGAACACCGACAGTTCAAATTATGCCTCCAAGTAACAACTGCAGCCAAATAAACAATAGCGAGAACGTGTATACTGGCTACCCAAAACAGAGTAACACAAGCTCTTATCCACGCCAAAATAGAAGCTGTGCTGCTGGACAAAGTATTCAAATTTGAAAAACTCTGGAGCCCTTGGGTAGAGCACTACTTGCCCTCTAACTTTGATCACTCACTTTCACGTCTGTAACTACCCTCAGGCGAGCATATGATGCTGCTCCCCAAACATCCTCTTGAGGACCGAGTCCCCCCCTGGGGATAGACACCCCTCCCCACAATTCCACTCTACCTTTTCCTTCCCTCTCCATCTTGACTCCTTCCCCTTCTCTCACACATCCCCCCTCCGTTACGGTTCACCATAACCTTCATACTTCTCACTTTCTTTCTTCCTCAGGATAGACACCCACCATGCAATAGTCGGCCCTCCTGGCCCACCACTGTTTGGGATCCCCATGGTCCCCCTTTTTCTGCCTCACCGGCAGACTTTGAAATGTTGTTTTATGTTCAGTATCTTAATTTCTGTCACAGCAGGGCATTAGGCTGATATTGTGGTTTGGAAACCAAGTGTCCACTGTTTTTTAATAATATAGTTTCCGTTGGACTCTTTCCTATACGATGTACTGAACTCTGGGTCATACCCTTTCTTAACTATAATGATATGACTGTACCTTTCACATTAAGTTTTGTCTACCTGTGACATGTTTTTCTGTATTTTGCCTATTTCTGCAAATCAATGAACTGTTTGAAAAAGAAAAAACTCAAGGGTAGGCTGCACAGAATACCGTATGTTGCTTCATCATATGGAAGGGTCATTATGCATCCCAAGTATGTAAAGCCTCTTCATAGAAGTGAATAGAGATTATTTTATGCATGCACAAGAGATTACTACCTTGGTGGATGCACAGCTCCCAGCAGAATGCATAGAAAATATCTCCAAGGAACAGTGACACATAAGTATAGGATTTTGGGAGGTTATTAGAGGATAGGTTGTGGGTCATATGAGCGATAACAGTACTAAAAGTCCTTTAAAGTCGATCTATAGTCACAGCACACACTTTCGGTTTATAACATCAGCATTGTAATAACAATACTAACAATAGTTATACTTGACAGTCCAATGTAAGCTTACTTGAAAAATGTCCTTTCATGTTGTCAGTTTTACTTGTCTACTGCCCACCTCTTTGCACAACTTACTGGATCCCCTGGATGCTTTGCAGCTTCTTATCTGCTCTTTACTTTAAATTTCTAAGGACTATATATCCCATGGTGTCTTTCTGCCTGCAAGCTGTGATTCCTGTACTGGCTCCGCCTCCTGAAACTCCTCCTCTCAGCACCTCTGTAGTTCAGAAGGCAGCGCCTACTCACAGGGAATAGCCACTTGAAGACCAAGCCTTTTCTGGCACTTTTTGTTTACAAGTTTAAATCAGTATTTTTTGCTAGAAAAGTACTTATTACCCCCAAACAATATATATATACATTTTTTTTTTAGAGACCATAGGAAATTAAATGATGAACGCAATTTTTTATGTCACACAGTATTTGCGCAGCAGGTTTTCAAACACAATTTTTTTGAAAAAAACTGACTTTAATGAATTAAGTAAAACACAATATATACCCTATTTTTAAATAAAATAAAGATGAAGTTACTCCGAGCAAATAGATACAGTACCTAACATGTCACTCTTTAAAATTGTGAACGCTCGTGAAATGGCAACAAACTATAATGCCGCGTACACACGACTGTTATTCATGTCATGGAAAAAAACAACGTTTTTCTCGACGTGATTTTTCGTGTTTCCTCTCAAGCCTGCCTTGCATACACACGTTCATGAAAAAAAATGCTCGAGCAAAACACGGTGACGTACGACACGTACGACGGCACTATAAAGGGGAAGTTCCATTTGAATGGCGCCAACCTTTGGGACGCTTTTGCTGATCCTCGTGTTAATAAAGTTTGAGAGACGATTCACCCTTTTCAGTCTTCGTGCTTTTCAGTCCGTTACAGCGTGATGAATGTGCTATCTCCATTCCGAACGCTAGTTTTACCAGAACGAGTGCTCCTGTCTCATACTTGATTCTGAACATGCACGTTTTTTTCCCCCTTGTAAAAGCATGCACACGACTGTTTTCCACGTCGTTAAAAAGAACGACGTGAAAAACTACGAGAAATAATAGAGCAGGTTCTAATTTTTTTTCGGCCATTTTTCTCGTCGAGAAAAATGCTCTGTAGCATACACACAACCGTTTTTCACGACCATTTTTAAAAATGGAATTTTTCTCGTCATGAAAAACGGTCGTGTGTACGCGGCATGATACTTAAAAATCTCCATAGGCAACACTTTAACATTTTTTACAGGTTACCTGTTTAGAGTTACAGAGGAAGTCTAGCACTAGAATTATTGCTCTCACTCTAATGTGTGGTGCGAACGCCGTTTACATATGCTTCCGCGCGCTAGCACAAAGGGATGGGGGTGCTTTAAAAAAAAAAATCTTATTTCATTTTTTTTTTTTTTTTTTCTTTACACTGTTCCTTTTAATTTTTTTTTATCACTTGTATTCCTATTACAAGGAATGTAAACATTCCTTGTAATAGAAATAAGAATGACAGGTCCTCTTTATGGATAGATCTGGGGTCCAAAAGACCCAAAATCTCACCTTTACCTTTAAAAATTGTTTACTTCCAGCTTGGACCGGAAGTGACGTCATGATGTTGCTCTGGTCCTCCAAGACCATAGAGGTGATCAGAGACGATCTGGTCTCTAATATAGCCAAAAAAATATTCACAGATCTGCCCCTTTACAACTGCTTATCTATCTACTATATTTGAGTGTTATTATATATACCTCATTCATGTGATAGATTTAAATACCATGTATGTCACTCGTGACATTACCCCTTACATATATGCACAAGGTCAAACAGCATACAGGTATATACTTCACAATGTCATAAACAGCTCTCCTTCTGTTCAGTATTATTTGATATACTATATCAATACATGCAAAACAGATGATCTTTCACACTCAGTCCATAAAGTGCAGTCTCTCATGCTGAAACAAACCACTCCTGTGCAGTATAAATACAATATCGTGCTCCCCTCTTATGCCCACACTCGCCAAATAAATGCAAGTCAAGTGCACTTCAGATACTGTGATGTCCAAATAGCCAGGTGTATGTTTTCCTCTGATGTTGTTTCCTCCACTCCTTTTCCTCTATGCCTCCAAGCTATATAAAGCCCTGATGTTGCTCATAGAGAGATAAGTAAAGGAAAGCTCCCATAGTGTAAACCTCTTTTATTATGCTTTAATATAAAGGGCTGGTCTCTGTTCACCTCTGTTACCAGCCAGCTGCACCGTTGGATCGTTTCTCGGGTGTGCCGGTAAAAATGGTAAGCCCAAGAAACCCCGGCGAGCAGCTTCTGAAAGCGATCCAGAGGCTAATGAGCTGCTCGGACCGCTTTCCTAAAAGAGCCAGCCGCCGGCTGAAAAAAATAAAAATACCGGGGTTATGCCTGGTAAACCACTTATATATACATATTGCAAGTGGATAATAAATATATGTCACAGAATTTAAGGAAGTAAATGTGTGGGGATCTTCACAAAGTAAGTTTATGAACGTCAATATAGTTCAGATTAATAGAAGCAGGCTATAGAAATAACTGAAATTTAATATGGAAATTATTATACAGTTTTTAATTGTGACCATTGATAAGCTTTAAAGCTTTGGTCTACCCAAAACTGATTGTTCAATTTAACTAAAGATGTTACTGTTAAAAAAAAAAGATGGACATTGGATGGATTTAAATATCTCTCAGAGACCCTAGGACCTTTCTTACTAGAACTGCTTTTGTGCTCAATGAAATGTATCTTCTTGTGATGCAAAAAGAATAGTCCTAGGCACCCTGCTGTCATAACCCCAAAGAGATTGTAAAGTCTCGTTTTTATTTTTGTTAAAAATAACAAACATGTTATACTTACCTGCTCAGTGTAGTTGGTTTTGCACAGAGTAGCCCAGATCCTCCTCTTCTCAGGTCCCTCTTCAGTGCTCCAGGCCTCTCCCTCCTGTTGCGTTCCCCCACAGCAAGCAGCTTCCTATGGGGACACCAGAGCCGAGTCACAGCTCCGTGTGTCCATTCAGACATGGAGCCATGGCCCGGCCCAGCCCCCTTTCTCTCCTCATTGGCCCACTGACTTTGATTCACAGCAGTGGGAGCCAACGGCACCGCTTTGCTGTCTCAGCCAACGAAGAGGGGAGTCCCAAGCAGCCGAGACACTCCTTCAACATCGCTGGCTAGAGACGGGGCTCAAGTAAGTATTAGGGCGGCTGAGGGGGGATGCTGCACACAGAATGTTTTTTATCTTAATACATAGAAAGCATTAAGATAAAAAAACCTTCTGCCTTTACAACCACTTTAAACACTTTTGCCCGCCATTTAGCAGAATGATGGCCGGAAAGTGGCTGTATTTTCCTGACTGGATGTGTCATATGACGACCAGCAGAATAAGCCGGTAGCGCTCGCCTGCAGGGGCGCGCAGCGAACGGTGGTGTGGTGTGTCAGTCTGACACAAATTTTATCTCCGATCTTGGCAAAAAGCCTCTGACGTAGGATGTGATCAGTTGTGTCCAATCACAGCTGATCACAGTGTAAACAGGAACAGCCATTTATCGGCTTTTTTTTTCCTCTACTTGCACTGACAGACGTGAGTAGAGGAGAGCCGATCGGCTGCTCTCCTGACAGGGGGCATTGATTATCAGTGCAGACCCATCGAGGATGCCCACTGGAAACCGCTAGGGATGACCACTGGAGACCACCAGGGATGCCCAATGAAGACCACCAGGTGAGCCCCCCAGGGATGCAAATCAGTGCCCATTAGGATGGCAATCTGTGCCCATCAGTGATTGCCTGTCAGTGCCACCTGATCAGTGCCACCCATCAGTGCTGCCTATAAGTGCCCACCAGTGCCACCTATCAGTGCCACCTATGAGTGCCCATCAGTGCCATCTATCAGTGCCCATCAGTGCAGCATATCAGTGCCACCTATCAGTGCCCATCAGTGCTGCATATAAGTGCCTCATCAGTGCCCATCAGTGACAATAAGTACTGCCTCATCATTGCCAGTCAGTGTAGCCTCATCAGTGCTCATCAGTTAAGGAGAAAACTTACTTATATACAAAGTATTGTATCAGAAACAAATACAAAAAAAAAATTCAAAATTTTCAGTCTTTTTTTCATTTGGAGTGTAAAAAATAAAAACCCTATTGGTGGTCAAATACCACCAAAAGAAAGCTCTATTTGTGGGGAAAGAAATTATAAAAATTTTGTTTGGGTACAGCGTTGCATGACCGCGCAATTGTGATTTAAAATGCGACAGCACTAAAAGCTGAAAATTGGACTGAGCAGGAAGGGGGTAAAAGTGCCCGGTATTGAAGTGGTTAAAGGGGAGTTCCAGCCTTTTTTATGTTCATTAAAAGTCAGCAGCTACAAAAAGTGTAGCTGCTGGCTTTTAATAAACAGACACTTACCTGTTCCACTGTCCAGCGACGCGGCCGTTTGGAGCTTCGGTCCCCTCACCCCCTCTCCGCCGGCACCTTCATTCTAACTGTGGGCACCTGGCCGTGACAGCTTTCGGCTTCACGGCCGGGCACTCACTGCGCATGCGCGAGCGGCGCTGCGCTCCCTGAGTGGACCGGCGATCGCCTGGGACCTGTTACGTGTCCCAGGTGATCGCCTACAGGGAGGGGCCGCCAAAAGGCTATATGACGAGTCGCCTAAGCGGTCCCTGGGCGGAAGGAGGAAGTGGGACAGGAAGTCCCACTCCTACTGAAGCCCCCACTCTCCCCCCAAAAAAATTACATGCCAAATGTGGCATGTAAGGGGGCGAGGAGTGGTTTAAGCGGAAGTTCCACTTTTGGGTGAAACTCCACTTTAAGGAGAGGAGGAATCCTCTGGATAATGGTCGCAGCACAAAGGCAATCCTGGGATCCTCAGGTGTAGAGATTTCCCTTTGGAAGTCATCATCAAATATCAGCTAGGTGTATATAGGCCTACAACCCTCATACCAGGAGTGGGCAGCCTCTTTAATTCCCCTAGTGATAGAAAGTTTGGGGGTACCTCATATCAGAGGTAGCTCTCTAATTAGGCAAGTTATGCGGTAGCCTAAGGCCCCGCGGCCGCGCTCCCAGGGGCCTCGCCGCGGCCACCTATTTTGCCAAAGTTGTGTGTGGAAATGGGAGGGAATGTCCCCTGGTCGGTGTCCCCGAACCGTCTTTAACGCGCGGGAAAAGCCGCGGTGTCCGCAACTACTTTTTCCAGCCACAGGTGGGTGGCCGGACTGACCTCTTGAAAACTGCTCGAGGTCCACAGGTTAGTGGGTGGCTGTATGTATTTCCCTCCCCTGGCTCCCCCCCTTCTGCCGCGCTCTGTGAATCTCCTGCATGCAGCGGCTAAGCAGCTCCCTGCTCTACTCTCCAGAATGGATCGACCTGTAATGGAGGACTTGCCAGAGCTGCCACGTCCTCGAGGAGCCAGTCTGTCACAGCCTTAAGGTACTGCATGACACTGACAGCATCCCGGCCGGCGGCCGTGATGTCACCTCCAGACCGAGGGATTAGGGAACCCCGAAAATCAAGGCCGCCAGCCGCCCGTGACCTCATAGCCCTAAGTGAAGTGATGTATGCCATCTGGCATATGATGCCACCTACTGACCCCCCTGCCATAATCATAATCCTCCTCATCATCCCCCTGTTCCTGGCATCCCACTACCCTATGCCTATCTCCTGTCATTATACTTCCTATCAATTTACCCCCTGTCATCATTTCTATCCTCACCATAATCCCCCTGTTCCTGGCATCCTACTACCCCACCCCTGTGTCATCATCAACCCCCCTGCACCCCACTGCCAGCTTCCTACCACACCACCCCACCCTGTTATCCCCCCTGCACCCCACTGCCAGCTTCCTACCACCCCACCCCCATCATCCCCACTGCCAGCATCCTACCACCCCACCCTGTCATCCCCCCTGCACCCCACTGCCAGCTTCCTACCACCCCACCCCCCTACACCCCACTGCCAGCTTCCTACCACCCCACCCCCATCATCCCCACTGCCAGCTTCCTACCACCCCACCCCTGTCATCTTCATCCCCCTGTACCCCACTGCCAGCTTCCTACCACCCCACCCCTGTCATCTTCATCCCCCTGTACCCCACTGCCAGCTTCCAACCACCCCACCCCCATCATCCCCACTGCCAGCTTCCTACCACCCCACCCTGGTCATCCCCCCTGCACCCCACTGCCAGCTTCCTACCACCCCACCCCCATCACCCCCACTGCCAGCTTCCTACCACCCCACCCGGTCATCCCCCTGCACCCCACTGCCAGCTTCCTACCACCCCACCCCTGTCATCTTCATCCCCCTGTACCCCACTGCCAGCTTCCAACCACCCCACCCCCGTCATCCCCCCTGCACCCCACTGCCAGCTTCCTACCACCCCACCCCTGTCACCCCACTGCCAGCTTCCTACCACCCCACCCCGTTATCCCCCCTGCACTCCACTGCCAGCTTCCTACCACCCCACCCCCGTCATCCCCCCTGCACTCCACTGCCAGCTTCCTACCACCCCACCCCTTCATCCCCCCTGCACCCCACTGCCAGCTTCCTACCACCCCACCCCGTCATCTTCATCCCCCTGCACCCCACTGCCAGCTTCCAACCACCCCACCCCCTTCATCCCCACTGCCAGCTTCCTACCACACGACCCCCGTCACCCCCCCTGCATCCCACTGCCAGCTTCCTTCCACCCCGCCCCCTGTCATCTTCATCCCCTCTGCACCCCACAGCCAGCTTCCTACCACCACGCCCCCTGTCATCTTCATCCCTCTGCACCCCACTGCCAGCTTCCTACCACCCCACCCCCGTCATCTTCATCCCCCCTGTTCCCTTCTGCCAGCTTCCTACCACCCCTCTGTCATCTTCATCCCCCCTGTACCCTACTGCTGACATCCTACCACCTCATCCATTGTGATCAGCATCCCCATCATCCCTCTGTATCCCACCTCTGGCATCCTTCCACCCCACCCCATGTCATCATCATCTTAATCCCTCCTGGTACTCCACTGCCAGTTTCCTACCACCCCACCCCCTGTCATCATCACCTACCCCCCGTACCCCACCTCTGACATCCTACCACCCTGCCTCCTGTCATCAAAATCCCCATCATCCCCATGTACCCCATCTCTAGCATCCACCACCCTACCCCTGTTATCATCATCCTTATCTTTACCCCCCTCCTTTACCCCACTGTCAGCTTCCTACCCACCTACATCCTGTCATCATCATCCCCATCCTTATCATAATGTCTTGTGTACTACCACCCCATTCCCTGTAATCTTCATCCCCCCTGTACCCCACTGCCAGCTTCCTACCACCCCACCCCCTGTAATCTTCATCTCCCCTTTACCCTACTGTTAGCTCCCTACCACCCCACCCACTATCATCATCATCGTCCCCATACCCCACTTCTGACATCCTTCCCCCTGTCATCAATTTCCCCATCATCCCCCTGTACCCCACCTCTAGCATCCAACCATCCTACCCCCATCATCACCCCCCTGTACCCCACTGCCAGCTTCCTACCCACCCACTGTCATCATTATGCCAATTTGCTGACCACCTACCACCCCACCCAATTTCATCAACATCCCCACCATCCCTCTCTACCCCACCTCTGGCATCCTACCACCCCACCCCCTGTCATTATTATTCCCATCATCCCCCTGTAACCCACCTCTGGCATCCTACCACCCTGCCTCCTGTCATTATCATCCTCATCCCTCCTGTACCCCACCTCTGGCATCCTATTCCCCTACCTATTATCATTATAGGGAAGATATGATCTCAGCCTCTCACCCCAATGCTGCCACCATCATCCCAAACTGCATCCTGTCATCCAACCAACTGTTCCCCAACAGTTGCATGTCACACCACAATACTGCCCTTCCACCCAGCGAGAGGCAATAATGTGCAGTAACCTTTAGCAATCAATCAGTGAGTGATAATGATAAGCAGTAACCTATAGCAACCAATCAGTGAGCAGTAATAATGTGCAGTAACCGCTATCAACCAATCAATGTGTGGTAATGATGTGCACTAACCTCTAACAACCAATCAGTGAGCTTGGAGCAATCAGTGAGTGTGAACCAGACTTTTATGTGTACATTATTAAAGTTGTTTTTTTAGATAAGTCTATGTGCATGTTTGTTTTTTGGCATGTTGTTGTGGAGAGCGAAATTGCTAGGGGTCTATCGCTTGAATTATTTTTCCCATTATGGGAGTTAGTAGGGCCTCATGTCTAAGATTTGCCTAAGGCCTCACAAAGCCTAGAGCCGCCTCTGCCTCATATACACATTTTAGCTCTCCCTACTGACAGAATTCTGAGGGAGTAAGACTTGGCTGATAAGACTATGACCTATGGTTATATGTGGGTATAATTGGCCAAATATCCAGCCAAGCATACCTCCCAACTGTCCCTGATTTGGAGCAATGTCCCGCTGTCCCTCTATCCCCCTCATTTGCCCCTCATTTTGGTCTGATCTATATAGTTGTATATAAAATGCACTTTTTATCTTTCAAAAAGGTGTTTCCCAGTGCTAAACTTTTCATCCCAATTCTAAATTGCTGCATTTGTACATTTTAAAAGCCAATATAAAGGAATAGTAGTGGTAAAAAAAAATCCTTCAATTAACCTTTTATTTTGGATAATTCTCCTTTAAGGGGGTGTGACAGGAGGCGTGTCCTATACCTACATACATTTGTTAGTAGGTGTCCCTCATTCCCATCTCAAAATGTTGGGAGGTATGAGCCATGTTACTCAAAAGTGTTAAATCCTTTAGATTGTAAGCTCCATGAGCAGTGCCCTCCTATTCCTTCTGTATTGAACTGTATTGTAATCGTACTTCATTGTAAATCGCTGCGTAAACTGTTGGCGCAATATAAATCCTGTATAATAATAATTTTCATTCACATTGATCCATACTGAAAATGTAGATTCTTAAAGGCAATCTGTTGCAAATAAAAATGGCTGATAGAACTTTCCTTGCTGAAACTAAAAAAAAAAAAATTTGTGAGCACCAAAGTTTGTCAAGAGCTTGATGGAAGAATCTTTGCTCCAGGAAAGCTTTGGTCTGCAAATCGATGAGGTCATGCATCCGCATGTCAGCATCATCCATCAAGTGCAAATTAAAGGTGAAAAGATTTTCAGTTTAGTCATTTTCAATTTGTCTTGAACAGTTAGTCTCATGAATTTTAGAGAAGAAAGTCTTTTTTAATGCCTGTTTTGGTAGCAGATCTCACAAAGACAAAGAGCGACCATGGTACATTTATCTAATTGAAGTCCCTAGGGACGAGTCTTTCTTAGGTTCCTCCAGGAGGTATTTAAAAATATCAGATGACATATCCGAATATGATTTCTAAATATGTTGTTTGACAAAATTTTCAACAGTCTTTATCTTTTATTGCTTTACAGTGGCAGCCGGTGGTAATTTTCTTTGGGTGGGGGCAGCAAACAGTAAACCCCCCCTGTTGGTCGGTCGGCGGGACGGACTGGTGCACTTACACCATCTATGCGGTGCTTCTCTCGGCGGCGACTGCTCTCCCGTTCTCCTGCTCTCCACGGGCGACGGCTCTGGCTTCCGTTTCCTCCCTCCTTCTCGGCGGCCAATCGGGAGTCTTCTCTTTTCGGCGCCAATCAGAAAACGGGTCTCACACCCGCTTCTGATTGGCCGGATTTAGGATCAGTGTTGCAACAGCGAAGTTTCTGAATATGCTGAAGCAGCGCATTGCGAGCGGTATAGCCGCGCTGTCCCATTGATTTCAATGGGCAGGAGCGGTGAACACACCGCTCCTTCATCGCTCCAAAGATGCGGCTAGCAGGACTTTTTTTACCGTCCTGCTAGCGCAGCGCTCCAATGTGAAAGCCCTCGGGGCTTTCACACTGGAGGCAATGGAGCAGCTGTTGAGGGCGGATTGCAGGCGCTATTTTTAACGCTATAGTGCCTGCAATACGCCCTCAGTGTGAAAGGGGTCTCAGTGTGGGCATCTGAAGCCAGACTGTATTTCTTCCTGGATCTCATCTTTGCAGATCTCGCACATGCTCAGTGCAGCACAAGCAGTGTAATATAGGGTGACCAGACATCCCCGGTTTCAGGGGACAGTCCCTGGATTGAGGACACTGTCCCCGGACCAAGTCTGTCCCCGGTTTTGTCCCCGGATTGGATTTGAACAGGGGCTGGGGCAATTTCAAAGACAGTCAGTGCAGAATTTAAAAAATTCTGAATTACACCCCCCCGCCGCTCTTACTAGCTTAGGGGGGTGTATTTTTTTTCATTATCTGTGCCCCTTTCTGATGATCATGTGCTGGTCGGAGCGGAGGGAATATTTCTTCAGTTTCGGGCGCATGCCTATTTAACTCCGCTTGCATGTTCCTCTGCCTTGGCTCAAGTCCCGGCCAGCCGCCTGCCAGCTTATCTTCTTGCCTTCCCTGGCGGAGTGATCTTCCTCCGCTCCCCACCCAGTAGTAGCCGGGGCCCGTAGAGTAAGACTTGACAGGCTGTGAGGCAGGCGGCGACGGGCAGAGAGTCGCTGATTGCCGCCTTTACTAGTAAAAAAAAATAATATGTCCCCGGATTTCATTTTAAAAATCTGGTCACCTTAGTGTGATAGGTTTCAGGTCAGGTTTCCATAGCAACGGCAGTGTCAGAGGAAGTTGCCACCCCTTCCCAGGAGGCATTGCAAACAGGAAATTATGCGATGGGCCACGGCCAGGGAGGAGGAAGTGAAAAATGAATACAGCAGATATACAGGAGGTGCTGAGAAATAAAAATAAAAAATATCCAATTCGTTTACAGTGCACAGTTTAGTGAGGGATGCTGAAGAGTTGTAAAAGTGGGTGGAACTCCTTACCAGTTTCTAGAATAGGTTTTTGCTAGTGGCTATTTATACAGCACAGCCTAGGCTTCTGAATCTGCCAATCGTTTTATTATACTTTCCATACAAACCTCATATGTATCATTTTTCACTCACTAATTATTGCCCGGTTTTAATTGACCGAGTCGCGCATTAATTCGTCATGCTCCCGCTGTATTCTTTAAATTAATTACAAAAATAAAGAATTACATTTTTTTTCCAGCTGATATGTTTATATGTTCTCTGGAAAATATATTGCAGTAGAAGATGCTGGAAAAAACCTCCAGGGTCTTGTAAGCTCCTACAGTAGATCACAGGGCGAGCAGATAATGCTCTTTTAATGAGTGTTGCTTGTCAGGGTATCATTTCACCACAGTGCTGTGTAAAATCAGCTTTTCATGAGTTTGAAAAGCAGAACTTAGAATAAAACGTTTCACTGTTCTCTCCAAAAGCAACATTTTCATGCCCGGGGGGAAAAAGCAACATTATTTTCCAATTAAAAATTTGTTACTACCCACATAATAGAATCAGATGTGTTTACCTGTCCGGGAACAGCAAATTTTGATTATGGGAATACTGGGAAATCAAATAAAAAGTGTTTGTCTAGAAGGGCACAGAGCATTGTGCAAAAAGAGCTCTTGCTGGAGGAGAAGCTGGCAAGTTTTTGTAGGAAAAGTTTGCATTACAAGGTACGCTTTTAATATAATAGATATGGCTGAAGCGATACATATATGGGATGTAAACTAAGGGAAGAGGGCGCCACCATCTAAGTGCAGCCATTTATATGTTAAAAATAACAATTATGCACTCACTGCATTAGATGAAACGTAGGCATATTGGTCTCAGGGAGGATTTGATTTAAAGGGGTTGTAAAGCTTTGTATTTTTTCACCTTAATGCATCCTATGCATTAAGGTGAAAAAACACCTTGCACTGTCCGGCCCCCTAGCCCCCCCCGTTTTACTTACCTGAGCCCGTTCAACTGCTGTGCTCGCCCCTGGCATCCTTTTCTCCACCTCTTCTCGGCTCTTCATTGGATAGATTGATAGCAGTGCAGCCATTGGCTTCCACTGCTGTCAATCAAATCCAATGACGCGGGCTCCCGGGGGGCGGGGCCGAGTCATACACTCGGCGGCTATGCACGCCGAGTGTATGACAAAAGAAGCGTGCCCACAAGGTAACCCCCTCGCGAGAGAGCTTCCCAGAGGGGGTTAGCTATTGCGAGGAGGAGCTGAGAGAGCCGCCGTGGGACCCCAGAAGAGGTGGATCGGGGCCACTCTGTGCAAAACGAACTGCACAGTGGAGGTGAAGTATGATATGTTTGTTATTTAAAAAAAAAAAAAAATACCTGAACCTTTAGTATCACTTTAAATCAAGTTGATTTAAATCACGATTTAAATTACTAGTAAAAAGGCTCGATTTAAATCAACTCAATTTTTTTAACCACTTCACTACCCGCCCATATTCAAATGACGTCCACAGGAGGGATCTCCCATCCTGGGTGGATGTCACATGACGTCCTGGGCTTCCCGGCTGTCTAGGGGACGCGCCCGCGGCATCGCTCGGGACCCGGTGCCCGTGCTCGGCGGCCGTGATGTCCGCGGGGTACCTGCGATTGCCCGCGATCACAGCAGGACCGTGGATCTGTGTGTGTAAACACACAGATCCATGTCCTGTCAGAAGTGAGGAGACCGATGTGTGTTCCCAGTACAGAGGAACACACATCGGTCTCCTCCCCTTGTCAGTCCCCTCCCCCTACAGTTAGAATCACTCCCTAGGGAACATATTTAACCCCTTGATCGCCCCCTAGTGTTAACCCCTTCCCTGCCAGTCACATTTACACAGTAATCAGTGCGGTTTTATAGCACACTAATCGCTGTATAAATGTGAATGGTCTCAAAAATGTGTCAGAAGTGTCCGATATGTCCGTCGCAATGTCACGATCGCAATAGAAATCGCAGATTGCCGCCATTACTAGTAAAAAATAAAAAAAAATAAAAAAATGCAATAAATTTATCCCCTATTTTGTAGACGCTATAACCGATAATGATATTTTGCGCAAACCAATCAATATACGCTTATTTCGATTTTTTTTTAACCAAAAATATGTAGAAGAATACATATTGGCCTAAACTGAGGAAAAAAATATTTTTTTAAAAAGAAATTGTGATATTTATTAAATCAGAGTAAAAATATTGTGTTTTTTTCAAAATTGTCGCTCTTCTTTTGTTTATAGCGCAAAAAATAAAAACCTCAGAGGTAATAAAATACCACCAAAAGAAAGCTCTATTTGTGGGGAAAAAAGGACGTAAATTTTGCTTGGGAGCCACGTCGCACGACCGCGCAATTGTCCTTCAAAGTGCGGCAGTGCTGAAAACGAAAAATTGGTCTGGGCAGGAAGGGGGTGAAAATGCCCAGTATTGAAGTGGTTAAAGAAGTGGCTGAAGTGGTTGAAGTGGTTAAAGAGCAACTGTCATCTCTGTCCCGCAGTGGCTCCTCCTCTGATCCACTGTTGACTCACCGACAGTCCCATTCACTTTACTGGGACGGCTGGTGATTCAGCAGTGACAGAACAAGGTGAGGGACGTGGCAGCACAGGTGAGTGGATGCCCGCTAACAGGCTCTGCCATGATGGATCTGAAATGACAGGTGATCTTTAAATGTAAGGACTTTTTCTTGCTGGTACTGTAGTTAGAATCTGTAATATTTGCAAGCAAAATTAAGGTTTTCTATTTAAAATAATAAGTTGTCAGGTTAGTAAAACAGCGATATCAGAACAGATTCAATCATACAGTTTGTAGTGTACATAGATTTGCAAAATAATGGGATAAAGGAATATTCCTGAACTTTGGTTTATCTCATGGTTACTGTGAAATTGTGTGAATGCATCAATGCAGTGCATGTTATCTCAGCTTGCAGAGATTGAGTTCATTGAATAAGTTTACCAAAAAATGTAATATTGCAGAATATACAGCCTCATGCTACATAACTATACAAAACTAAGCTCCATTTCATGCTGAATACATTTAATTATTATTGTACCTTGAATAGAAAACTATCTTTAGATAGATTTTTTACTCCAAAAGCATTTTTATTAAAATAAATTTGATAAAAATCAAAAAAATCGATTTAAATCAAATCAGATTTTTATTTTATTTTTAAATCATCAATTTTTTTCCACCCTGATTGGTCTATTAGGCTGTGCAAGACTTGACAACTTTTCATCTACTGCAGTGATTGCATAATTGCAATTTTAATGCTTTCATAATGTCAATAAATGGCTGCACTTAGATGGTGGTGCTCTCTTACTTTTGTTTACATTTTGTGCACTAGAGCAGTGGTCCCCAACCTTTTTGGCACCGGGGACCGGCTGCGTGGAAGAAAATTGTGCCAAGGACCGAGGGGGGGGGGGGGGGGGGTCACGATTTTTTGCGGGCAATGGCTGGTGTTAGCGCTTCAATCATCACGGCACCATGCTTAATATGGTTTGAGGGTGATTGAAGCGCATTATTTCTATTATTACATTGTAGTAATAAATGAAATGGTTCAACTCGCCATAATGTAGAATCAGTGGGAGCCCTGAGCGTGTCGCTTGCCACTGTCGCCTGCTACCAGATGCGGAATGTCACTTGCCACGCTGCCTGTCACCAGATGCGGGATGTCACTTGCCACATCACCTGCCACGCTTTGCTGCCACAAGATGTGAATTGCCAACTGCCACGTTGCCTGTCACCAGATGTGGAATGTCACTTGCCACATCACCTGCCACGTTTACTGCCACAAGATGGGGATTGCCACCTGCCACGTTGCCTGTCACCAGATGTGGAATGTCACTTGCCACCTGCCACGTTGCCTGTCACCAAATGTGAAATGTCACTAGCCACGCCACCTGTCACGTTGCCCTTCACCAGATGTGGAATGTCACTTGCCACGTTGCCTGTTACCAAATGTCACTTGCCACGCCACCTGCCACGTTGCCTTTCACCAGATGCGGAGTGAGTGGGAGCGCCCCTTGTGGTATATCAGGCAGACAGCTGAGGGGTGAACTACAAGTCCCAGCACACCTCACCTGTACACCCACACACAGCTCACCTGTCACTGATGACATCACATCTCTGTCGGATCGCCCCTCTGGAAGTAGCAGGGTGGCTCCCTCCTCATGCTGCAGCCGGTCTTACCTGGCAGAGGGAGGGTCCGGGACTCGTTCGGCTGTCAATCTCTGGCTCCACCGCAGGAGAGCGGTGATGCGGGGCGGGCAGTGTGAGATGTCATCTCTCTGCTCCCTCCAACACTGAGACAGAGCACTGGCTTTGAGAGCAGAAGAGCGGTGATGCAGGGGGCGGAGAGGGATGATATCTCTGCTTGCCCACTCGCTTCTTCTATGCACCCAGTGCTCTCATGCCGGTGTTGTGCTGAGAATGGTTTCCCCGTCAGAATCTGTTCCCCCTGGCTCTCGGCTCCGATCGGAACTCCGCCTCTCCAGCCCTCTGCATTGCCGCTCCTCCTACTGTACCCACGAATGCTAATGATCCTAATACAGCCCCGCCTCTCCAGCCCTCTGCTTTGGGAACAGATTCCGACGGGGAAACCATTCTCGGCACAACACCGACAGCCCAGCATGTCTCTTGATGGCCGCCTGCACCCGCGGCCCGATTGCAGAAGGGCCACGGCCCGGTAGTGGGCCGGGGATCGGGGGTTGACGACCCCTGCACTAGAGTATACTCAAGACTTGGATGTTGAGAAGCTGAAAACATTGTAAAGTGACCCTTGGCTGAACTGATACTTTACCCACAAGACATTTTAGACCCTTTTTCCCTCTTTTCTCCTAATATCAATTTATACTCAATTATGCACCATACCACCTATTTCTTTTTCTTTTGACATATATGAGCCTTGAAGTCCAGGCATGTATGGAGGTTCCCACTGCAGCTGGCTCTGCTGGGTAGGAGGAGTCCTGGATGGAGTATCACGATGATGTAGGAGCCTCAATTGCTCTTTTTGGAGCCTCTAAGTTTGCCGTTGCAGCCGTGGGTGTGGACATTCACTTGTTCCAGTGTGTTCCTTCGGGTCCCGGCTGGGCAGGATGCTGTAGGCGGCAGGAGGATGCTGCGGGCCAGCTGGTGGAGGGAGGGCGGCATGTGCTGGTGGAGAGCGTGGTGTGTGGCAGGGGATGCACCGACGATGTCCTGCCCACAGGGCCGCCATCAGGAATTTTGGGGCCCCTTACACAGCTTCAGGCATGGGCCCCCTGGAGCAGAGAACCGGGGGGTGCTGCCACTGCAAATTGAGAAGGGGGGCTGCCGCCGCGAATTGAGAAGCGGGGGCTGCCACGAATTGTGGAGGGGGGGTGCTGCGGCCGCAAATTATTGAGGTCGGGGGGCTTTGGGTGCTGAAGAAAAAAAAACAGGGGTTGCCATCAGGGGACATGGGGAAAAAAAATTGGAAAAAATAAATTATATAAAAAACAAAAGGGCTGTTGCCATCCAAGGCCCTGGGGACCCCTCTGGGAACCTCTGGGCCCCTTACAAAAAAAAGAAAAAAAAAGGGTGGGGTTGCCATCCGGGCCCCTGGGGACCTCCGGGCCCATTACAGGTGTACTGCCTGTACCCCCCTGATGGCGGCCCTGCCTGCCCAGCCGGGACCAGAAGGAACACACTACCGAGTTGTCCTGCTACAAACCCGCAACTCTACATCCATCTGAAACCACCTCAGCCCCCCCTACATCATCATGATACTCCATCCAGGAG
This sequence comes from Rana muscosa, assembly GCA_029206835.1. Lineage (NCBI taxonomy): Eukaryota > Metazoa > Chordata > Amphibia > Anura > Ranidae > Rana > Rana muscosa. The sequence continues at coordinate 48,987,482 of CM055120.1, forward strand.
TCCTCCTACCCAGCAATCTTTTACCACCTCCATCAGCTTATTCCCCACAGTTACAACCTTTTGTACCACCTGCCCCACCCCATTAGATTGTAAACTCTTCTGAGCAGGGCCCTCTTAATCCTTGTATTTTATTGTATTATAACTGTATTGTCTCCCTTTTTATATTGTAAAGCGCTGCATAAACTGTTGGAGCTATCTATATCCTGTATAACAATAGGTAAAAGTGAGGAACAATTAGAAGAGGAAAGGTCTGGACAGCTGCACTCCGATAAAAACGCCTTTATTGTGCAAAATAACAAAAGTACAAATACTTTTGTTATTTTGCACAATAAGGGTGTTTTTATCGGAGTGCGGCTGTCCAGACCTTTCCTCTTCTAATTGCAATATGCTTACCCTGCACCTGCTGTTTCCACCTTGAGGAGAGTGCCATTTCCACACATCCACCTGGAGCGGTGATCCATTCCCCTTCTGTTCCTGGATCTTAAAAAGGAAGTAAACCCTCTCTGACAAGTTTTACCTACACGTAAGCCTAGATGAAGGCTTACCTGTAGGTGTTTGCAATATCTCCTAAATCTACACGGTTAAGGAGATATTTGCCAAAAAGAATGCACCGATGTCTACGGTGCATGCGTGCCGTAGACAAAGGCGCAGGCTCACTGAGCATGCCGGTTTTGTGAATGGGTAATGCCGGCTTTGACGGCTCCCGTGCGGAGTGACGTCTTCGCCGCTCTGGCCATACACAGCGCCGGAGGGGCGATACCCGGAAGTAACCTCCGGAAGAGATGTCTGCGGCCGGAGGGGGAGACGAGGACGGTTTCAGGGGCTTCGATCTAAGGTAAGTAATTCATAATGAGCTAGTATGCTAGTCATACTAGCTCATTATGCCTGTCGTTTTTATTTGTAAAAAAAATTTTTGGGGTGTTTACAACCACTTTAAAGAGGAAGTAAACCCTCCGAAAACAATACAAAAAACCCTGCAAGACAAAGGCATAATCAGGTAGTATGCATAGCATACTAGCTGATTATGTATTACTTACCTCAGATCGAAGCCCCTGCAGTGGTCCAGGTCTCCCCCTTCGGCCGCCGACATGTTGTCCCGGAGTGACTTCCGGTTATCGCAGGAACGGCACAGTACAACTGAAGCAACGGCACATAGTGCCATTGCTTCAGTTGGCTTAGGTGCGCATGTGCCGCATGACATCGGCACATGCAAATACAGGGATATCTCCTGAACCACTTTAAATGTGAGGAACAGATATCCACAGTGTCTTTGTACAGCCATTTCAGGCTGACATCACTGCGGTTTCCTGTACTTCCACCATACCTGACCTCTAGCCTTTACATTTGATTGTCATTGTGCATTACATATCTGTAGTGTGCTAGTGTGTACTTAATGTGTGTGTACTTAATGGCAACATTGCCCTTTTTAAATCTTCTGTGTAGTCTGCCATTTTTGAATTGTACATCATTTTTGATATCCATTAATAAAGTTTATAGGAAGAGACTGCTGTCGCCTGATTCCCTCCCTCCCTATAGAAATCCTACGGGATCCTTCCCAACCTTGTTTAGCCATAGCTTGTGTTCGGGAGTTGAAGGGATTGGCGCCACTCCGGTGAGTCAGTACTTCCTAAATTGCTGGCATATATTATCACTATCCAGCTTTGGGATCCTTTGGTGTGCCTTTTATTAAATCAATTTGATCCTATGTCATGGAAGCAGTCAATAGTCATATAGAGTTATTATAGTTATTAACACGCTGGTATTATACTCCTCTAGTTCCTAATACATTTTTTCCAGACGCCTCAGATCGCTGCTGGAAAGGCTGTGAGGAATAAGGGACCTTGCGCCACATCTTTTGGTCATGCCCAATAATTAGACAGTTCTGGCAGGAAGTACAGAGGATCACTCAAAAACGTACTGAATATCAGATCCCGGATGACCCGGCCTTCTTCTTACTACAGTACCATGTGCTGGAAGGACCCACGACCACCTCCTATCTCCATGTGGCTTAATAAAATCAGAAGAGTTGGGATAATGGAAAACCTCCTGCCCATGACACTGGCACTGGTGTTTCCTGGCTAGAGCTTTCCAGGATGGTGATCTGATGATGCACAGGCACTGATATCATCACGAATGGCAAATGTGGTTTCTAAATGGTTTCATGGCATTTTTGGGCAACAAATGGTGGAGATCTCTACTCATACATGCTGGATGCTTATGTGGTCATTGTTTACAGCTTAAGGTCGGTCGAGGAATCCACACCATTGAAATCTAAAGGCTGTGGGGGAAGCCTAATTTCCCTGTGCTGGGTGAGACTGTTGTATGCAGTAATGGGCATCTGGTAAGCAGGATATATATCTTTCTCACCCGGGTGTCACCATTGTATCCATTACTTCACGTTTGGGAGCAAGTTTCTTTTTTTGGAACACTTCACTTCACATTGGATTGTGGTTGATTTTTTGCACTAAGGAGGTCTTCTTTTTGATGGACTTTGTTTATGAACTTTTTTCACGGATTAATTATTATTACTATTTACACTGTCAACATTTAGGATTTCAATAATTTCTTTATGGTTCTCTATTGCACCTATTTTTTATTCACTTAATAATTTTTTGTGTTTTAATTATTATTTCAGTTGATTATCGACTTACTTTATGTTCTCTACATTCAATTTTGGAGATCTCATTTCAGCGCTGCATACCTTTGTTTTTTTTCCTATTAGTAATAAATAGGGGAGACTGGACGGGTGGCCCTGCCCTTCCCTGGGCTCGGGAGATTCTTACGTTTCTTTTTATTTATTTTTTTATTACTATTATTTTTGGGTTTATTAGTATTGTGGTGTTTTGCATGTATAATAAGACTAAAATAACAGGAGAATTGAAATCTTAGGGCGATACACTGAAATAGAATCAAGCGGAGACAGCAAGGTTTGCCTGTGAGGTATAAGTAAGTAGGGAAACGGGGTATTCACAGTGCCCCATTCACTGCATGATACAGTATGTGTACAAAGTGATTACGATATATTATGAGATGCTGTACTATGTTTTTTCTTCTCTCCTGTAAAGAAATAAAGAATTTACAAAAAATAAAAAATAAATAGTCATATAGAGTTTTCACCCCTGCCCTTGGAGCTAGGAAAGGAAGGGTGACATGTAGCAGTCTCATTACTGCAAATCAAAAAGAAGAGGAAAAGAAAGCCATCTTGCAGGTTTTTTTGAGACATTTTTAACGCGGCGTGTCTAAGAAAGCTTTGATGACTGCAAATATGCTATTATTGGTTAAAAGGTTCACATCTACTCAAAGATAAACACTAGAATAACTTAAATATGGGCTTGCTAAAATTGCACTGTACTTTTCCTTAAAGGCTAAAATTATGCTTTAGACTCTACCTTAGAATAATTTTTGGGCATTTTATTGACATTGTTAGATGTTGCACATCTTCCTCAAGCTGGAAATTTATGAGTGAGAGATTACTTTCCAGATTTTTCCTGTTTATTGTATTTTTGTATGCCGTTGATCTTTTTTTTTTTTTTCCTTACCTGATCTGCTGAATCTGTGTTCTCCCTAGAACTGGCATTAAATAAGTAGCTGCATTAGGACTTAATGTGTATTATTGAGTTATTTTGATTAGTGGTACAATTCCCAAGAAAGCGCAGTGATTTGTGAGGCTTCTGTATAATGTAGATGGGGAGGACATGAAAAATGTTCTAAAACCACATCTTGGAATCTCAATAAATTTTTATGAGCTAGGAGAAATATGTAGGCTGTCATTGCTGTTTTCTCCTTCTGTAGGTACTAGCGAATGACGGGTGAAGGGGTGGGGGTGTCGGGGCCCTTGCGCTGTTTCTCAGATGCTAAGTGTGCATAAGTGTGTATCAATTAATAGCACCCCATAGTTGTTTAAAATCCTCTTAAAGTAGGGGTGTCCACCCTTTTGACTTTCCTAGGCCACATTGGAAGAAGAGGAATTGTCTTGGGCCACACATAAAATACACTAATGATAAGGATAGCTGATGAGCAGAAAAAGTCGGGCAGATCACAAGTTACCGATCACTGATATAGATAACGTACCTTACTGTATCTGAGTACTAAAACTTCATTTTTTGTAATATTTTTTAGTAAAAGAGGGCAACATAAAACTACTGTGATATCTGATACTGTTTTTGATAAACGGAGTCATCAATATCTGGTTGGATGGACGAAGTAGCAATTCTCAATGAATTCTCAAAGTCCTCATCAGATATTTTGGTTCTAAGTTTGCCCTTCGTGATGCTTCAACCTTGAAAATAGTTGCTCACAAATATAGGTGCTCCCGAAAACCGATGACATGATGAGGCGTGATTACTAAGAGTGGCATATTTTTCTTTGGGAAGATAAAACGTATAAGTCCAGTAAAGAGACACTGTCAAAGTTTTCTTTGGTTGCATTTGTTCGCTAAGTGTAAACGCATTTAAAAAATAAAATTGCACAAAAAATTAAATTAAAATTTTTAAGTAAGTTTACGATTTTGTGTTGGACCACATTCATCACCATCTTGGGCCACATGTGGCCCAAGAGACAAAGGTTGGACACTCCTGTCTTAAAGTGTACATGTCAAGTGAACAAGAAGTCCACAGCGTTTGAGATATATATGGTAGCCCCCCTTGCTCCCCATCCTAAATCATTCCCTTGGATTCATTGCTTGATAATATCTGGGATCCTCAGCTTTCCCAGGACCCCACAAAGGTAAACAGGCTTGGTCTAAGATAGGCATTTTTTTCCCTTTTTTTTTAAATGTATTTTCAGGTCTAGTGGTTTAGGATGGGGGCAGAGGCTACCATATAGGCCTTAGTTGCTTTGGACTGCAAGGTTTGCTTTAATGCCAAATTATTCTTTTTGATAACAGGAGCTGAAAGGAATAAGTAAAAGTACTCCGCGCTATGGTTAGAAAAAATTATATATAGTGTTGAAGCTGCTCCCCTCAAAGTGAAAACTTTGGATAATGGAGGGTGTATAATAATAAGGGGGCACTAAACAAAATGCTAAAGAAATGCCATGTGGGCAATACAAAAAGTGCAATTGTGCTGACAAACAATCTACAGTTGAATAATAAAGTGCTTGTGCTCAATATAAAAATCCTGTGAAAGAAAGTTTTACATCAAAAATAACGTGCATAAACAAAACCAGTTGCATATGCTAAAAAAAATTACGTCAAGAAAAACACAATGAAAGTCCAACTTAACACTGATTGCTTGATATAATAACACCGTCACCGCTGTGCAGATATGGAACTAACGACACCCAGTGAGAATGGAAGTAAGTGCCTACTTACCAAACCAATTAAAATGGAGTTTGTCAGCACAATTGCACTTTTTGTATTGTCCACATGGCATCTCTTTAGGAGCTGAAAGGCAGCATATATGGAGGAAGGAGACATTATAAAATGTCTCCTATGTTTTTTTACACAATTTATGAAAAGAGGTTTGTACAAATCCTTTTAATAAGCCCAGTTTGGAATGGTCTAGCCCAGGGGTCTCCAAACTTTTCTAAACAAAGGGCCAGTTTACTGTCCTTTAGACTTTTGGGGGGCCGGACAGTGGCCAGCAGAAGTAGGAGTTTATTTTAGGCATTAGTGGTAGTAAACAGTGTCCTATCTTTGGTATTAGTGCTCAAGTGTCAGTGGCAGGAATTATGCCCCAGTGTTGGTGTCAGTGGGCAGAATAGTGTCTCCTATCAGTGAGCTTAATAGTGCCCCAAAGGCCAGATAAAGGTAAGCAAAGGGCCACATTTGGCCCCCAGGCCGCAGTTTGAAGACCACTCTCTTAGCCTGTCACGCAGTAATAGTGTTTAGTGTTCCTACAATGTTCCTGAGAAGTCCCCGAAACCCAGGCATAAAGAACTTTTTTAATCCCACACATCCCACAATGCATGTTGGGAGTTGCAAACCATCACAGAACCTTTGCCAAAATTTAAAAGTGGGCACCCCGTAGGGTCTGTACCATTGGGCTTGTAGTAAACACTCTCCATTGGGTGACAGGCTTGTTTTAAAGACACAGAGTGACAAGAGTGCAGAGCCTGTTGTGTCCTCGCTGTCATTTTGTCAGAATTCAGGCAATAAAGATTGGCACAAGTGTGATAAGCCATCTTCTCCTGTAATAATGTGCTTTTCTTATTGTACACAGAGGTGAGGCCATCCTGCTGATACAACTCTGCTCACTTACATTGTGTAAACTCGATGCGCACATATTCCTCTCCATACATATTTCATCTGATTGTCTGAAACACCCCGCTGACTCAGATGAAAAATGTGGAATGTCTACGATACAGTTCAGTTTACAGACGCTACCTACATACAAATGGCACAGCTCAGTGTGCATTGTGGCAATCCTGCAGGTCAGCAGAGGAGAGCTGTTACCCAGAGACCAGGAACTGTAAATCCCAGGAGAAAAAAGAAGGGAAAAAAAAGAGGATATATAGATATATATCTATAGATATATACAGTCAGGTCCATAAATATTGGGACATCGACACAATTCTAATCTTTTTGGCTCTATACACCACCACAATGGATTTGAAATGAAACGATCAAGATGTGCTTTAACTGCAGACTTTCAGCTTTAATTTGAGGGTATTTACATCCAAATCAGGTGAACGGTGTAGGAATTACAACAGTTTGTATATGTGCCTCCCACTTTTTAAGGGACCAAAAGTAATGGGACAGATTAACAATCATAAATCAAACTTTTACTTTTTAATACTTGGTTGCAAATCCTTTGCAGTCAATTACAGCCTGAAGTCTGGAATGCATGGACATCACCAGATGCTGGGTTTCATCCCTGGTGATGCTCTGCAGGCCTCTACTGCAACTGTCTTCAGTTCCTCCTTGTTCTTGGGGCATTTTCCCTTCAGATTTGTCTTCAGCAAGTGAAATGCATGCTCAATCGGATTCAGGTTAGGTGATTGACTTGGCCATTGCATAACATTCCAATTCTTTCCCTTAAAAAACTCTTTGGTTGCTTTCGCAGTATGCTTCGGGTCATTGTCCATCTGCACTGTGAAGCGCCGTCCAATGAGTTCTGAAGCATTTGGCTGAATATGAGCAGATAATAATATTGCCCGAAACACTTCAGAATTCATCCTGCTGCTTTTGTCAGCAGTCACATCATCAATAAGTACAAGAGAACCAGTTCCATTGGCAGCCATACATGCCCACGCCATGACACTACCACCACCATGCTTCACAGATGAGGTGGTATGCTTTGGATCATGAGCAGTTCCTTTCCTTCTCCATACTCTTCTCTTCCCATCACTCTGGTACAAGTTGATCTTGGTCTCATCTGTCCATAGGATGTTGTTCCAGAACTGTGAAGGCTTTTTTAGATGTTGTTTGGCAAACTCTAATCTGGCCTTCCTGTTTTTGAGGCTCACCAATGGTTTACATCTTGTGGTGAACCCTCTGTATTCACTCTGGTGAAGTCTTCTGTTGATTGTTGACTTTTAAACACATACACCTACTGAAGAGTGTTCTTCATCTGGCCAACTGTTGTGAAGGGTGTTTTCTTCACCAGGGAAAGAATTCTTTGGTCATCCACCACAGTTGTTTTCCGTGGTCTTCCGGCTCTTTTGGTGTTGTTGAGCTCACCGGTGCGTTCTTTCTTTTTAGGGATGTTCCAACCAGTTGATTTGGCCACATCTAATGTTTTTGCTATCTCTCTGATGGGTTTGTTTTGTTTTTTCAGCCTAATGATGGCTTGCTCTACTGATAGTGACAGCTCTTTGGATCTCATATTGAGAGTTGAAAGCAATAGATTCCAAATGCAAATAGCACACTTGAAATGAACTCTGGACCTTTTATCTGCTCCTTGTAAATGGGATAATGAGGGAATAACACACACCTGGCCATGGAACAGCTGAGCAGCCAATTGTCCCATTACTTTTGGTCCCTTAAAAAGTGGGAGGCACATATACAAACTGTTGTAATTCCTACACCGTTCACCTGATTTGGATGCAAATACACTCAAATTAAAGCTGAAAGTCTGCAGTTAAAACACATCTTGTTACTTTGATTTCAAATCCATTGTGGTGGTGTATAGAGCCAAAAAGATTAGAATTGTGTAGATGTCCCAATATTTATGGACCTGACTGTATATCTATCTCTCTCTCTCTCTCTCTCTCTCTCTCTCTATATATATATATATATATATAATCTATATAGAGATACAGATATATATAGAGATACAGATATAGATAGATATAGATATATATCTATATATCTATTTATTAGCATATGAATGGTAAACCTGGTTAGTAATTATTTCTCTTCATCTTACTGCACCTTTTTTGCAGGTTAACTTAAAGAGGAAGTAAACCCAAAACAAATTTTCCTCTAAAAAGAAACCCTGCAAGAAAAAGGCATAATGAGCTAGTATGCATAGCATACTAGCTCATTATGTGGCACTTACCTGAGATCGAAGCTCCCGAAGTGCTCCTCGTTCCCCTCCGCCGCCATGTTGCCTTAGAGCGTCTTCCTTGTATTGCCGCTGCGGCGCTGTGACTGGCCGGAGCGGCGATGACATCACTCCCGCGCTTGCGCTCGGTTATCTATTGATAAAACCGGCATGCTCAGTGCGCCTGCGCCGTTGTCTACGGCGCACATGCACCATAGACATCGGTACAGTGTTTTCTGCAAATATCTCCTTAACCGTGTAGGTAAGCCTTAATCTAGGTTTACCTGTAGGTGCAAGTTGTCTTGTCGGGTTTACAACCACTTTAAGTGATATTAAACACACACATTGTCACTTCTATTTCTGTATATAGATGACGGCACTGTAATTTTTTTATATAAAAAAAAAAAAACACATCTAAGTACCTTTTCCTAATCGATATACATCTGTCACATGACCCAGATCTTTCCCAGCCAAACATAAGCAGGATAAGCTTCTAGTCCTCTGCTGCTGGTCACATGTTCAAAAAAACAGCCTTTGAAAAACAGAGTAAAAATAAATAAATAATATAGATAAGCTGCAAACAGAACAATAAATGCTACTACCCATATAACATACTGATAATAGAGCTCCCGGGTGCTCGTTCCACAGTCACTTAGCTTAATAGATAATGCAGAAAGATGACCTGCACACATGTTGTTGCTCTTAAATGTAGTTATGACTCATAAGCTGAAATGCGTTAGCTGATCTTATCTGTGTTTGTACACTGTGGTTTTTGAATAAAAATTACAATTTTCTAAGAGCAAAAACTGGTATGCGGATCATCTCTCTGCAATGTCAATAAACTGTTTTAAATAATCTTACAAATATTTATTTGAAATCAAATGTTTATTATTTTGTGACAATAACATGGTGTGGGTGGATTTCTGCCAGTGACAGGCTATGTCACGCCCCTCCAGCCTGTGTCTTAGAAAAGGAGGGAGGTGAAGTTTCCATTAATCTACATGTAATATCCTGCCATTTATTGTGTTTAGCTGTTTAGTGGGCATGGCAGAAGAGGGAGGGAGTTGACTGTCATTTACCACTGTGTATACCCCCACATGTGTGACTCTATAGTCACATGGGCTGCTCAGATGTGATAGGGAGGAAATGCTCAGCATAGAAACTTGCTGAAAACTGAGCATGTGCAGAGCTGCCACCACAGCTGCAAAATCCCCACATGCATTGAGGACATGAACAGAAGGTGGAGCTAGTGAGCAGCAGGATCAACCATTTTTTTGCAGAATACAGAAAACGAATCTCACAGACAGTGACTGATTTATGATGTGGGTTTAGTGACACTTTAATGGCACCCCAACACACTTTACTATTGCACGCATTTTCATATGCACCAAAACACATGGTAACAAAGCACTATACATTTTGGCGCAGCACAATAAAAAAAAAGAGTCATGCACTTCTTTTATGATATTTTTCGTGCTTAGGGCAGCCGATTAACATGAAAGGGCTGCCCTAAACACTGCATGCAGAAAACCGGCACACACTATCACGTCTGCATACTGTAGGTGTGAACAGAGCCTAAAAAGTGAGGAGAAATCTACCAATGGAGTCACTTGACCTGGTGACAACTATCTAATGAAATAATTCCCCTTACTTTGGAGAGATTTCCTTTTACTTCCTGTTGTATATCCAGAAAAGTGAGTGAAAGCAAATCTCCACAATAAGACACAATCAGCTATTCAAAACAAAACAAACAAAAAAGTTTTGGCTATTGGCTATACATACACACAGAGGAGGGCTCAGCCCCACCCTGATTTCTCCCCACTGGCCATGATTGACAGCAGCAGGAGCCATTGGCTCCCACTGCTGTCTTTGAGCCAGTGAGGAGGCAGAGAGCTGGGACAGCAGCTGCTCTCGTGCACATTGCTGGATCGAGATTGGGCTCAGGTAAGGATTGGGGGAGCTGCATACTGCATTCTGAAAGTTTTTTACCATCATGCATAGAATGGAACCTTCAGCCTTTACAACTACTTTAATTTTGCAACACGAATACTGAACAAATGGCCATACCAAAAAAAAAGGTATCAGCCCATTGCCAAGGCTTCCCCAAAATGACTGATTTTTGAACATTTATCGAAGCAATTTTAATTTAGCGTTAGAAATTGCAATGGTGAACCCACCCCATGCTCCAGGGGGCCCATGCGGCTTCCCTGTCATATTCTGTTTTACACTTGGACAGGAGGGGCAGCTAATACAAAAACCAATCCCCTCCATTTTCCTACTACAACTGTTAAAAAACAGCTTCTCCTCCTCACCCTGCAGCATTCAGCGGCTGCAGGAGGAAAATGTTTATTATGCTATTCAAAATAAAATAAAAAATCATTTTATTTCATTGTGCCCGCGGCCGGTTACCAAATCACTTAATTGGCCCTCGCTATTCAAAAGGTTGAGCCTCCCAGTTCTAGGCTGTACTTTATGATAAGGTGGCCAGTTTTTGAAATATCAAATCCAGGCACGCATTGCTGACCGCACCCACTTTTTTTAGCGGTTGGGCAGGTTGGAGCAAAGGGGCAGCAGGATGTGAAGTGCACCATACCAACAGTTGGGTGTGGCCAAATTGTTCTAACAGTGGGAGGGGCTTAAATAGATATAGTTTGATAACGCCTGTGCCTTCTTTGCTTTGGGACAGGAGTGCAGGCCCGGGTCACCGTCACAAGCAAGAGTCGGGCAGGAAATAATCGACATCCTTACATCCTGCAACAAGAAAAGGAACCAGGAAGACCAAGTAATATCTCCATGTGACATCATCAGTAACCCTGGACACAGTCGGGAGCAGACCCCCACCTTCTGCTCCTCCTTCTGCTACAGGCCAATCACAGAAATGTTGCTAGAATGAACTACCCTGGAGCTGCCCAGGCTGGGTATGCCGTTATTAAAGCTGGAAAGAAATCAGGGACACATTCTTTTAACCTGGGATGAAATTGAGGGCTGTCCCTGGAAACCGAGGACATCTGGTCACCCTAGATGTTATGAGTAAAATATTCTGTTTTAACCACCTGCCGATCACGATACGTATGTATACTTTGTGGTCTGAAAGTGGTTTATGGGGATTATGACTGAAAATATCAGCCATAACCCCGGTATCGTTTTTTTTCAGCAGGCGGTTGGCCTTATCATGAAACTGGTCAGAGCGACTCGTGAGCTGAGAAACACCGGTGAGCGGCGGGAGAATGGGAATTCCCCTCCCACCACTCGTGTTTCTTGGGCCTTGAGTTTCACCCGAGAAACGATCCAATGGTGCAGCCAGCTTCTCCCATAGGTGATCAAAGAATGTTAACTCCTTGGCCTTGGAGGACCAGAGCGACGTCATGGCGTCACGTCCCATCCAGGCTGGAGAAAATAATTTTTATTTTTTTTAAAGCGAAAGATCAAAAACATTTTTGATCTTTTGCTTTTAAAGGTAAAAAAAGGGATCTGGGGTCTTCTCTCCATAAAGAGGATCTGTCATCCTTATTTCTATTATAAGGGATGTTTACATTCCTTGTAATAGAAATAAAAGTGATTAAATAAAATGTTTGTATGCATATGTAAACGGTATTTGAACCACACGTGAGGTATCACCAACGTATCACCAACGTAAGAGTGAGAGCAATAATTCTAGTGCAAGACTTCCTCTTTAACTCTAAACAGGTAACCTGTAAAGGTGCTTAAAACGTCACCTATGGAGATATTTAAGTACCGTAGTTTGTTGCTATTCTACGAGCGTGCGCAATTTTGAAAAGTGACATGTTAGGCATTTATTTACTCAGCATAACATCATCTTTCAAATTATACGAAAAAATGAGCTATTGTGTTTATTTTGAATTTTTTTATTCATTAACGGCTTAAGGACTGCCCCACGTACATATACTGTGGCAGGGCGGCCCTTAAGCGCAAAATCCTAAACCTGTAGGTGATTCCTCTCCTCGGCTCTGGGGCACATGCGCGCTCAGGCCGGAGCCCCGCTCCCACTATGATTGGACACAGCTGGAGCCAATCAGCGGTCGTCGGCCACGCACAATCGTTTACGCGAGAGGCAGAACTGCAGTCTGCGTATGTAAACAAGGCAGACCGCCGTTCTGTGAGAGAGGAGAATGGAGATCTTGTGTTTCTGCTAAGCAAAATCAGGGATCTCTGTTTTCCTCCAGTCACAGCATTCCCCCCCACAGTTAGAAAGCACCCCCTAGGAGAACACTTAACCCTTTGATCACCCCTGATGTTAACCCCTTCCTTGCCAGTGTCATTTATACCGTGACAATCACTGTATTGGTGTCACTAGTCCCCAAAATGTTTCACTTAGCGTCAGATTTGTCTGCTGAAATGTTGCAATCTGGCTAAAAATCGCTGATCACCGTCATTACTGGTAAAAACAATTTAATAAAATTAGAAAGTCCATAAATCTATCATATAGTTTGTAGACGCTATAAGTTTTACGCAAATCAATCAATATACGCTTATTGCGATTTTTTTACCAAAAACATGTAGCAGAATGCATATTGGCCTAAATTGATGAAGGAATTAGAATTTGCATTTTTTTATTGGATGTGTTTTATAGCAGAAAGTAAAAAATATTGGTTTGTTTTCAAAATTGTCGGTCTACTTTTGTTTATAGTGCAAAAAAACGAAACAAAAAAAACACATCCCTAGGACACACTTAACCCCTTCAGCGCCCCCTACTAGTTAACACCTTCACTGTTTTATAGCACTGATCGCTGTATAAATGACAATGGTCCCAAAATGGCGTCAAATATGTCCGATGTGTCCGCCATAATGTCGCAGTCATGATAAAAATCACTGATCGCCGCCATTACTTATAAAAAAAAATAACAATAAAAATGCCTTAAAACTACCCCCTATTTTGTAGACGCTATAACTTTTGCGCAAACCAATCAATAAACGCTTATTGCGATTTTTTTCCCAAAAATATGTAGAAGAATATGTATTGGCCTAAGGCCCCTTTCACTCTGGGGCGGGCAGGAGCGGTGGCGGTATAGCAGCGCGATTTGCGGCGCTGCTATACCGTCGTTCTTACCGCGGTATGCGGTCGCTAGGGGGGTGAATTTAACCCCCGCTAGCGGCCGAAAAGGGGTTAATACCGCCCGCAAACCGCGGCTATTGCCGCGGTTTGCGGGCGGTATTACCGCGGTGTCCCATTGATTTCAATGGGCACCCGCGGTAAAGGAGCGGTGAACACACTGCTCCTTTACTGCTGTAAAGAAGCGGCTAGCAGGACTTTTGGAGCGGTCCTGCTAGCGCACCGCTTCATTGTGAAAGCCTTCGGGCTTTCACATTGAAGGCTACAGGGCAGGAATTTTTCATGCGGTATAATAGCGCTATTATTAGCGCTAAACCGCATGAAAAACGCCGCAGTGTGAAAGGGGCCTAAACTGAGGAAAAAAAAAAAATTTTATATATTTTTTGGGGGATATTTATTATAGCAAAAAGTAAAAAATATTGCTTTTTTTTCAAAATTGTCGCTCTTTTTTTGTTTATAGCGCAAAAAATAAAAACCGCAGAGGTGATCAAATACCACCAAAAGAAAGCTCTATTTGTGGGGAAAAAAAAGAACATAAATTTTATTTGGGTACAGCGCCGCAGGAACTGCGCAATTTTCAGTTAAAATAACGCAGTGCAATATCGCAAAAAATGGTCTGGTCAGGAAGGGGGGTAAACTGCCTGCGCAAGTACCATGTGACAAAAAAGATTGGAACGATCACCATTTTATTCCCTAGGGTCTCTGCTAAAAAAAAAATTATAATGTTTGGGGGTTATAAGTAAATTTTTAGCAAAACATACTGATTGTAAGCACAAAGTGCCAGAAAAAGCCTGGTCAGCAAGTGGTTAAAGTTGTACCATACTGTATAGATTAATAGTATTTTTGTATGTGCTCTACACTTTCTTGAACTGTGAAACAACCCCTTTAACATCAATGTATAACAAATAAAAAAAAAACTTCTAAAAAAACCAACAGCAGGATTTTTCTTTATCGCTATGCTAATTTCATTCTCTGAGTTCCTCCAAGTGAAAACATCCGTTGTTGTGCTATCTCCTTCCTCTTGTATTCAGCAATCCTGTCTCTAAAACAAGTCATTAACCTTGCAGAACCTCATTTCCCTGCTAGCTGTGTGGGTTCAGTCTCGGAGACATTGCTTCACCGAACGCCCCTCATGATGCCTGCGCCGTATGTCTCCTCCGCTGACACGGATCCCAATATTCCAGTTATAATTTATGGCTGACAATTTCCAGAGCCTGGATCTGTAACTGCATCGGCGCCAAACCCCCTCCCAAGTTTGCGGAAACTTTTTCTGTCTCTACTGTTGCGGTAATTGGTACTAGGACAGTTTGGGGGACATTTTTTCTGCCTACCTATTCATGTGTAGGATTTTGATTCCATTTCAAATGAATGTTGTAAACCCTGGGTCGCCAAACTAATAGAATTTCTACACTTACCTGCTGATCTGCAGCCTCCGGTGCTAGATTGGGTGTCAGCCGGCAGTCAACTTGGAGATTGAAGCAATACTTTTAAACTGCAGAATGAAAAACATCCTTTCGCTGCAGTTACAGGAAGGTACAAAATGAATTTGTGGTGTCTGCTAAAGAAACTCAGAACCTGGAAAAAGTGAACTTCTTTCTGAAGCTACAGAGTATGGCAGAGGAGCATCTGTCCATGGGCCCATGAGGTCAGGGGGTCCAGGCGGACGTGCTCTACCTAGCTATTTACCACTTGTGTTCTCATTCACAGTAAATTATCCACATAGATAAGCTCAAGAGACTAATGCTGCGTACACACGACCGTTTTTAATGTCATTGAAAAAAACAACGTTTTTCGCGACGTGATTCTTCTCAAGCCTGCCTTGCATACACACTATCGTTAAAAAAAAAATGCTTGAGCAAAGCGTGGTTACGAACAACACGTTCGACAACACGTACGATGGCACTATAAAGGGGAAGTTCCATTCGGATGGCGCCACCCTTTGGGCTGCATTTGCGGATCCTCGTGTTAGTAAAGTTTGGTGAGAGACGATTCGCGCTTTTCAGCCTCGTGCTTTTCAGTCCGTTACAGCGTGACGAATGTGCTATCTCCATTACGAACGCTAGTTTTACCAGAACGAGCGCTCCCGTCTCATAACTTTCTTCTGAGCATGCACGTTTTTTCCCGTCATTAAAGCGTACGCACAGCCGTTTTTCACGACGAGAAAAACGACGACGTGAAAACTACGAGAAAAAATAGAGCATGTTCTAAATTTTTAATGCCCCTTTTTCACGTAGAGAAAAATGCTCTGGAGCCTACACACAATCGTTTTTAATGACCAATTTAAAAAATGGCATTTTTCTCATCATGAAAAACGTGTACGGGGCATAACATACAGAGAAGACCAGTGGCAGCAGGTGCTCTGTTTTTTTGCGGGGGTCTCGCTTGGCCCCCCAGCACCCCCCTCCTGGGACTCGGTCATCAGCCCACCAACCCTGCATTTACCCCATCTAGGTCACGGGCAGCGCTTCCTCCTCAACGCCTTCACCCTGAGTCTCCTACTCCTCAGCTTCACGGCGGCTTTCCCTGCAGGTTCTCCTCCTCCTACTCAGCGGCCAATACGATCGCTTCTCCTCTCGGCCAATCGAGTCTCAGGACCCGCTTCCTGATTGGCCGGGAGGAGAATCAGGAAGACAATAGCGAATATTAAGTCGCTATTGTCACACAACTGGGTATGCTCAGGGTGCAGAGCTTTTTTGAAGCCTAATAGATCCTCTGGCTCTAATCATGTGCTTCTAAAGAAAAAAAAAAAAAAACCCTTGGAATCCAGCGCCCTGCATGTAGATTAGGGGCTGGACGCATGGATTGGGGGGTGGCCCCTGTGCCCCTCATGAATGGTCCGCCACTGGAGCAGACAATAATATCACAGATATCAACCCTGTCTCCAAAAAATGAATTAACATGAAAATAACTTTGGCTGATACTCCCATTAAAAGTTTACCACCAGGGCTTTTTTAAGCGGGAACGCAGGGGCACGCAGTTCTGGCACCTCTGGCACTAATGTATGTAATGGCAAGGGGTGCTGGGGTGTGCTGGAGGGTCTATTTCTGGCTGCTGGGGTATCTGTAATTCTCTGGAGGGGTTCTATTGTTATAGGGGGACTATTAATATTATTGTACAGGATATATATAGTGCCAACAGTTTGTGCAGCGCTTTACAATATAAAGGGAGACAATACAATTCAATACAAGGGGGTTTGGTTAGGAAGGCCCTGCTCCTGCAAGCTTACAGTCTAAGAGGGAGGGGCTGGTGAAACAAAAGGTAGGGACTGTAAGGGATGAACTGATAAAGTAGAAGATTTGGTTGTTAGCTGAAGGCAGGATAGGCCTCCCTGAAGAGATGAGTTTTCAGGGATCGTTTATAAGTGGACAGAGTGGGAGATAACAGGACAGATTGGGGTAGTGAGTTGCAGAGGATGGGAGAGGCTCTGTAGAATTCCTGGAGACGAGCATGGGAGGAGGAGACAAGGGAGCTAGAGCAGGATATCTTGGGAGGAGCACAGAGGGCGGTTTGGGTGATATTTGGAGATAAGATTGGTGATGTAGCTTGAGGAAGAGTTGTAAATGGCTTTGCATGTTATTGTTTTGAATTTTGTCCATTGGGCAATGGGAAGCCAGTGGAGGGATTGGCAGAGTGGGGTGGCGAACACTGAATGGTTTAGTAAGGTGGATGAGTCTGGCAGCAGTATTCATGATAGACTGAAGAGGGGATAGCTTGTAGAGTGTTGTTGCTGGTGTGGGATCTACTATTGAGGGAGGAATCTATTGATGCTGGCTGCTGGAATATCTATTGTTGCTGGGGTGGATCTATTTTGCTTGGGGGAGGTATTGCTTTTGGCGGGAGGTCTGTCGTTGCTAAGGGTATCTATTGTTGCTGATGGAGATCTGTTGTTGTTGGGGGGTTGTTGGGGGGTCTATTGTTGCTGGCTGCAGGGAATCTATTTTACTGTTTTTCTTGTTATCATTGACAAATTCCATACAAATTATGTAGCACCACAAAATGATACTTGGTTCTGTATTTTCCAAAAGGGGTGATAATGGGAGGTGGGTTGGGGGTGGAACCAAGGGATGGTGCTCGGAGGTGGGTAGAGGGTGGAGAAAAAGGGTGATTCAGAGGGGAGGAGTACCTGCACATATTCTCTGAGGAAAAAAAGCCCTGTATACCACAATAATGCGAAATGATCTAAAATAAAAAGTCAAACTTTTTTTAGCCAATTATCTTAAACAACCATACAAACTCATTAACAACATTTAAAATTCATAGGAAAAAAACATTAGCCATATAATTGCTTCATATTGCAGGAACTAAACATTTATGAATACCTGAATTAAAATGTGAAGCACTGTTCAAATTGTCGGTGCTATAAAAAAAATTAATAATACAGTGCCTCGAAAAAGTATTCATTCCCCTTGAAATTTTACACATTTTGTCATGTTACAACCAAATACATAAATGTATTTTATTGTGATTGTATGTGATAGACCAAAACAAAGCGGCACATAATTGTGAAGTAGAAGGAAAATGATAAATGGTTTTCAACGTTTGTATTCAGCCCCCCTGAGTCAATACTTTGTAGAACTGCAATTACAGCTGCAAGTCTTTTTGGGGATGTCTCTACCAGCTTTGCACATCTAGAGAGTGACATTTTTGCCCATTCTTCTTCTTTACAAAA
Source organism: Rana muscosa (assembly GCA_029206835.1). Lineage (NCBI taxonomy): Eukaryota > Metazoa > Chordata > Amphibia > Anura > Ranidae > Rana > Rana muscosa. The sequence continues at coordinate 49,005,648 of CM055120.1, forward strand.
TATCTCAAGCTCTGTCAGATTGGATGGAGAGCGTCTGTGAACAGCAATTTTCAAGTCTTGCCACAGATTCTCAATTGGATTTAGGTCTGAACTGTGACTGAGCCTTTCTAACACATGAATATGCTTTGATCTAAACCATTCCATCGCAGCTCTGGCTGTATGTTTAGGGTCGTTGTCATGCTGGAAGGTGAACCTCCGCCCCAGTCTCAAGTCTTTTGCAGACTCTAACAGGTTTTCTTCTAAGATTGCCCTATATTTGGCTCCATCCATCTTCCCATCAACTCTGACCAGCTTCCCTGTCCCTGCTGAAGAAAAGCATCACCACAACATGATGCTGCCACCACCATGTTTCACGGTGGGGATGGTGTGTTCAGAGAGATGAGCAGTATTAGTTTTCCACCACACATAGCGTTTTGCTTTTAGGCCAAAAAGTAAAATTTTGGTCTCATCTGACCAGAGCACCTTCTTCCACATGTTTGCTGTGTCCCCCACATGTTTTCTCCCAAACAGGACAACTTACGGCTTTCTTTCAACATTGGCTTTTTCTTGCCACCTGTGAGGGCTTCACAGAACAGCTGTATTTATACTGAGATTAAATTGCACACAGATGGACTATATTTGCTAATTAGGTGACCTCTGAAGGCAATTGGTTCTGCTAGATTTTAGTTAGGGGTATCAGAGTAAAGAGGGCTGAAAATAAATGCACGCCACACTTTTCACAAATGTATTTGTAAAATATTTTAATAACCATTTATCATTTTACTTCACAATTATGTGCCACTTTGTGTTGGTTCTATCACATAAAATCCCAATAAAGTACATTTACGTTTTTGGTTGTAACATGACAAAATGTGGAAAATGTCAAGGGGTATGAATACTTTTTCAAGGCACTGTACATAATAAATAATTTAGCCATTTAATTGCTCTATATTGCATGAATTATAATTGTATAAATTTCTGAATTAAAATGTAATGCTCTGTGCAAATTACCAGAGCTATATAAATGGCTATAACACAGAAATAATAAGTGGCTAGGTGTATGATAAGCGCACTTGCTTAATTATCCTCTCTCTTTTTATTCTCTCTTTTACATTTTGCATTGTGACAACCTGAGAAATTGAAGGGCTTCTTGATGGATACTTTCTAATTATTAAATATATTGCACATATCCTGCTTCTAACATACCTTCTTTGCCTTCCAGAGTTCAGTCTGGATCGTACCTCAGTACCGGCTGGTTTACTATGATCCTCGCCATGGATGCTTGTGAAGGAATCCACGTTTATGGAATGATTAATGACACATATTGCACGTAAGAGTCCCAAGAGAACTGTAAAAATGTTATGCCAATTATAGTCTGTACTTTACAGAGAAGAGAAACTGTATTCAGAGATTTACAGAAGTACTTACCTTTACTGGAGAAAATGTTACTGCACTCACTCTCTGGTCATAGTCACCCAACAATAAGGTCAAATTTGGTAAAATATCCTGTTTTGAAATTGTAGGATCTGTTCATATTGGCTAGAGTTTTATTGGCTGAAGACCACATGATCAAATGCTTAGGATTCTGATCACACATTAAGCACTGGAGAGGGTTTGGTACAGCATTTGTCCCTTTAGCCAACGTTCACACCGGAGCGACTTGTCATGTGATTTGACAGGTAAAAACACATGACAAGTTGCAACCTATTGTCGGCAATGGAACTGTTCAAATCGGTGTGACTTTGTGGTTCCTGCACTACTTTTGGTAATTTTTTTCTATAGAGCCCACCACCGCTGCTTCAAGCCGGGAGGAAGAGTTGGTTAAATCCGAACTCAACCACCATACGGCCGTAACCAGCTGAGTGGCCAAAAAATATTTATGTAGATCCGGGAACGCTAAACCACCCTGATCACAAGGATGCAGCAGGGTGGTTAATTTATATCTGGGGTACTTTGATCCCCATATGAAGGATGAAGTTAATCTTGTGAAAAAGGAGCCAGGGAGCCACTAAGGAGAATGTCTAAAAAGGTACCGAAGTTTTGGTATAATTTTCATTTTTAAAAGGTTAATACGTCTCAATAAGGATAATTATTATTATTATTATACACGTCAACAGTTTACGCAGCGCTTTCCAATGTAGAGGGGGGACAGCACAATTACAGTACAGTTCAATACAAAAGGGACAGAAGGGCTAATGGTAAAGACTTCCACACTTTCAGCTTTAGCCCAATATCTCCTAGGATCGGGCTTAAATTCAAGGAAATAAATTCAGAGGTTTGATGAGAGACTTTTGGTGAATTTAGGTGCGACTTGCATAGACATCTGTGCATGAAGCCGCACAGATGTCTTCTAAGTTGCACCTGAAGGGGCTCTAACATGTGGCTTTTAAATTGTGTGATTTCAGATGAAATCGTATGATTTTAAAGCCGCATTCAGTGTGAACCTAGACTTGTATAAAGAAGGTGGACCAGGATGCACAGATAGACAGGCTCGATCTAGACCTGAAATTGACTGTACAGAATGTAGTAAAAATGCTCCCTTTGGGACTTTTGAGGGATCTAGCAAAATAAAATGTCAAACCATTATATAAAAATATAGAACACCTTTATTATTCACATACAAGTATGTAAAAACAACGCATGGTGGTAGAATATATGACAGAACTGCATCAAGATACATTACAATATATAACACAAAAAAATGGCTGCCATGAAGTGTGTATGGAGCACAGATACTGTGAAATTGTTAATTTCATCAGGAGATAAAGCAATTTTTCGGTTAATAACCCAAATCTGCAACAAAATCATGTAATTAGAGAGAAAAAAATGGGGGGGGGGGAAGGGAAAGGGAAAGGGAGGAAGGAATAAAAAATTGAAATGTATAGTTAGCATACTTACATGACAAAAGTGATGTCGAGAACATCAAACAAGTATCTTAGCAGGTCACCAAGCACAAAAACAATTGTTTTGTTGCAGATTTGAGTTATTAACCGAAAAATTGCTTTATCTCCTGATGAAGTGAACTCTGTTTTACGAAACGTGTTGAAAAGCAATTTCACAGTATCTGTGCTTCATACACACTTCATGGCAGTCACTTTTTTAGTGTTATATATTGTAATGTATGCTGATGCAGTTCTGTCAAATATGTTGCCACTATGTGTGGTTTTTACATACTTGTATGTGAATAATACAGTTGTTCTATATTTTTATATAATAGTTTGATATTGTATTTGGCTAGATCCCTCAAAAGTCTCAAAGGGCAATTTTTTTCTGCATTTTGAACCTAGACTTAAAGAGTTAAGGGGTGCCATTAGATGAATATAAACTGTGCTACTGTGTTCAGTATTACATAATGTACCCACTATTGCTTTAAGTCATTTTTGCCCTTCTAGAATTCTGCCAGAAAAACTCCCATAGTGGGCGTTTCCCCATGTTAGGATGTTGCTATGACTCTTCAGCTGTCAGGGAAATAAATAGCTTCTATCTGTTCAGCGTGTCACATGACATCCTGGCTGCCTGTCAGGAAGTAAACAGCCTCAATCTGATTCAGCGTGTCACATGACATCCTGGCTGCCTATATAAGCTGAGCAAATCTCCAAGCAAATTGCTGTTTTGTCTTCAGCTTCCTGTGATTCTGAGTTCCTGTTTCCTGCCTGCCTGATTTACTGCTGTGACCCGGATTGCCTTTGAACTACTCTGATCTCTCCTTACCTGACCCTTGGCTTTGCTTATTGGACTTCGCTGCTATCTCCTGTGTTTGACCCCCTGCTTGTGACCCGGACTTTGCTGCCAGCCTCCTGCACCTGACCTTCCAACCTGTGACCCGGATTATCTCCAGTCTCCAGTACTTGACCCTCTGCTTGCCTTTGGACTTTCCTCCTTTTGAGTGTTTGACCCTCGGCCTGTCCTGGACTTTTGCACCACCATACCAGCTGAGCTCTGTTCTCCACCAGTTCCTGCACCTGTCTTCTCAGATCTTCTCGCAAGTCCTGCTCAGCCTATCGGTAGCTGGTGCCTCTTTGTGCCATCCACCATCTGTGGATGGCACAAAGGAACAGTTCTAGCTAAACTGAATACAGTGTATATATATATATATATATATATATATATATATACATGTAGCGCTACCCCCCAGTTAAGAGAGCCGCTGATATTGATTTGGGCCCTGTAGTGCACTGCTGTCAACCCCTGGCAATCGGCTCTAACCTCCTGTGGCACAGCTGGTGATAGAGGGATAGGACCGCGTGACCGCAACTGTTGGTGACGCAGTCCTATAACAAACATACACAGAATATACTTTAAAACTCCTATTAAAGTAAGCGGAACTGACACCAAATGTACTTTACCCAGATATTTTACTGAGGCTAATGGGCAAGTAATAAACAACAGTATAACAAGTTGCAGATCCCTGCAATAAACAGTAATAAAGATAAACAGAGTAATCAGAATAATTAAGTATTGCTATGCAACTCTAGCGCTGCCCTTTTACAGCTACTTCCCCTCATGGGTAGACTAACACCCAGCAATGTCTACCTATGCAGTCAGGCCTGACTGATCTAAATGGAAGTTCAGTGAAACAATATTCACTAGCAATCTTTTCGGTGGTGCACTTGAAGAACAACTTTGTAATCCCAACGAATAGTAAAGATAAAGGATCTGTCTTTAAACAGCTCTCACCACCTGGACAAGTCCAAGTCCCTTTCCTCCATCGATTCGTCTAGGAACAGGAATCCACCGACATCCAAGTCTTCAATCCTTCTGGTGTACTGCAGCAAGGAGGATTAGATGTCTCTAAGGCTCTGCTAGGCTGGCAGAGGGCTCTTTGGAAAGGAGCACACGGCCCAGGCTTCAGGCCTTGTGCACACAGCAGTTCAGCACAGAGATCCTCTTGCTAGGAGAGGGGTGTCCAAAGAGGCCGACCAAAACTCCGCCTCCCCTTTATAAAGTCTGCCCCAGCAGTCTCTGTTCTGGAGCAATGCACCCTGGGTGCTGCAAGATGTACTGGGAGATGTAGTCTCTCTCTCCTCTGCTTTCACTTCCATAATGTCTCTTTACTTCCTCCCGACTCACCTCTCACCTGGAACTTCTTGTCTCTCTGCATTAAAGGGGAACATCCCGCTACACACTCCCCCCACTTGAACTCTTTGGTCCCCAAAGATAAACTTCAACAAATACTGTTTACCATTTTGGACAATGTCGAGCATGATGTTGGCATAGGGAATTCCCACCAAAACTTTGGGATGGAACTCTCTTGCCCACAGGTCACACTACCATGAGTGGCCTGCCTAACTGTGCCAGAGAGTGAGCTGGGGTTGCCCTCCACCAAATGGACGGTGGAAGGATCAGGTTGTTCAACACTTCTCCTAGCCGTTACAACAGAGTCCTCTGAGCTCGTCCCCATTTGGGGGTAAGTTAGTTTCTTGGGAGGCCTGATGACTCTGCGAGCCCTCTGCTCTCTTGGTGCTTCTGACTCTGGCACCACAGGCTCTTCTTCAGGAGTAAGTTCAGGTAACATTGCTGGTTCTGGAACCTCTGATTCAGAAGTCAACTAACGTATGGAATCTCTAGAGTCCTCCTCTGCGCAAGTGTCAGGAACATCTTCCCAGTAATCAGCTGAGGGACTGAAGGGTATGAATTCAGTAGCCTCCGGATTCAGCGTTGCATCTGGGGTATCCCCTCCATTTGGGAGATCTATGGCGGACGTTCCCAGAGTCGAGGGAGGCCACAGCCAGTCCAGTTCTCCACCTTCTTCTGTACTCAATTGGGAGGCCTCCCCATCTTTGGCTCGAGAGGTCTGGGACCGAGTGTTTGGCCTAGGAATATCCAGGATAGAGGCCGGTTCAGGGGAGTCTCTCACGGGAGGTATTCTGACTGCCTCAGCAAGTGGGAGCAGGTGGTTCCGATGCCACGTCTTCAGTGGACCCACCTTTCCTTCTGGCTTTAGTTTGTAGACAGGCAAACCGGGCAACTTCCTACAGACAACATAGGGCTCAGATCTCCACCTGTCGGCAAGCTTGTGTTTTCCAGGGACCCCCAGATTGCGTAGCAGTACTCGGTCCCCGGGCTGCAGATCTTGCACTCGAACCTTCAGATCAAAATTTCTCTTGTTGCGGGCCCCCCTTTGATCCGAAGCCGCCTGGGCTTGTTCATAGGCCACCTGCAAGCTACGTCTAAGTCTGTCCACGTATCCCTTGTGGGATGTAGCTGAGGTATTGTCTATAGAAGTGCCAAAGGCCAGGTCCACAGGTAGCCTTGCTTCTCTCCCAAACATAAGTCGATAAGGGGAGTAGCCAGTGGCGTCACTTGTGGTACAGTTATAGGCATGTACTAGGGCTGATATGTGCTGACTCCAGTGTTGCTTCTTCTCTGTTTCTAAGGTTCCCAACATGTTGAGCAGGGTCCGGTTAAATCTCTCCGGCTGAGCATCTCCTTGTGGGTGGTAAGGCGTGGTTCTGGTCTTCTTTATTCCTAATGAATCCAAAAGTCTTCGGATCAACCGACTCTCAAAGTCCCTTCCTTGATCTGAGTGGAGTCTCTGTGGTAGTCCGTAATGGACAAAATACTTCTCCATAAGTATCTTGGCCACGGTGGATGCCTTCTGGTCTTTGGTTGGGAAAGCTTGAGCATAGCTGATGAAATGGTCGGTTATTACCAGAACATTCCCCAATCCACTCAGGTCGGGTTCGAGGCAGAGAAAGTCAATGCATACCAGATCCATTGGGCCTTGACTCTGTAAATGGCCCATTGGGGCAGCTTGATGGGGTAGGGTCTTTCTCTGAATGCATCGTGCACAGGAATGGCAATACTCCTCTACTTCTGCCCTCATGCAGGGCCAATAGAACCGATTTCTGACAAGCTGGAAGGTCCTTTCTGCCCCTAGGTGACCATGATGGTCATGCAGGGCAATTAGTACAGTCTCTCGGTGCTTCTCTGGAAGAAATAACTGCCACTTATCTTCTGAGTCATCAGAGGGGCCCCTTCGGTAGACCACTCCCTGATGTACCTGTAGCCTGTCCAATTCCTTCCTCAACAGGCGAGCCTCCTTTGAGGGGTGATGTAGGAATTTGTTGGGATCCTGATTCTCCAGGGCTTCGAGGACCAATCTCCCCATGGGGTCTTCCAATTAGTCACACCTCAACTCCTTCTTGGACAGTCTCGGTAGGTTGTCTTTAGCATGGGATGGATTTTGGTGGCTGAATGGTTTCTCTCTTTCACTAGAGGGGTCAGGAGTCTCCTGACTAGATCCGTGTTTGTCCCAATGATCAGGGAAATCTTGCTGGCTCCAGGCGGCCGGGGACACACAACTGCCAGGGTGTCAAACACTTCAGCCTTCCCAGCCACGGATGGGTCGAAAGTCATCTTTATGGGCAGGTGCCCATCATAAGGGAAACTCTGGGTTCCAAGTCCCCATATCTCCAGCTCTTCTATCTTCTGGATAGGCAGATGACTCAAGTGCCTATCATAGAAGTCCCGGTATAGTAAAGTCACCTGTGCTCCGGTGTCCAAAAGAGCTTTAGTATAGACTCCTTCCACTTGAATGGGCACAGTAGGAGACGGGCCCACCAGTTCCTTTGGGTATGGCCGGACTGGGGTCACCTCTTTTTTTTGGCTTTCGACCCTTGCCCTGCTCCTTTTGGACTTAAATTTTTCCTGAGCCTGGCATGCATTGACTTTCTCCCTCTCAATGGGGGCACAAACCCGCTGAGGGATGTTATTGTTCCTTTTAGGTGGATGTTCCTTCTTTGGGGTGCTGTACTTCCACTGAGGGGTCTTGCCCCCTCCCTCTGGGGTACATCTTGGTGGGGGTGTACTATACCTCCTCCTAGGAGTTTTGTCTCCTCCATTCTTGGCCTTTTTTTTTAGTTTGGAGCGCACTGAAGATGATGGGCACCCGGTTGACTCCTTCACCGGGGCCCTTTGGAGTTTCCCGCCGGCTTGCAATTATCTGTTCTCTTCTTCTTTGGGCTGGAGCATACGTTTGCAAAGTGGCCACTCCCTCCGCAGTTATAGCAAATCACCTCTTCTCGGTCCTGTAGGGAGGCCGGTGCTGAGGTGTTCGGGAACAACTCCTTTCTTGGGCTTGGTTTCTCTCGTCTTCTCTGATCTTTCTCCATCAAAGAGGTCAGCATCTCCAACACTTGGGCCATTTGCGATTTCAGAGTGTCAACCTCCGCTTCTCTTTCTGGGCTCTTGACCGAATGTACCAACACTGGTACAGGTGTGACATTCGCCTTGGCCACCTGCTGATCTTCCTCCAGCGCCTCTTCGTCCCTAATAATTTTTATTAGATCAGAGTAGGTTAGTGACATTCCTCCTCCTGAGGTTTTCAGGTGCAGCCAGACCGGGTCTGAGCGCCGCGCTCCCCTCATGATCTGCTTCATGCGTGCTTCATCTGCATCTTTGGGCAGCATTCCCTTCTTCAGTACAATCTTGCATAACTGCCTGTTCAGCCTTCTAACATATTCTGACAGTTTCTCATTCGGCTGCTGGAGAGTGTGTTCAATTTGATAAATCATCTCTGACACCTTCTCCAGCTGACCAAACTCTTCCTGCAGCATGGCCAGGCAATCTTGAGCTGTACAGTTTTCATTTCCAAACCGGAAGCTCTTCACCGATTCTGCCGCGGCACCTTTCAGACTTTCTAAGACTCGCTGTCTCTTCTGTGCCTCAGGCACCTCCCATGCTTCTACTGCCTGCAATGCCTGTTCCACCCAAGTGTCAAAATCTTCCTCCCCCGCAGGGACGGGGAGCTTCCCTGAGAAGGTGCTAAGCTTCTGGTAACCGGCCTCCACATGCACCGTACTGCTTTTCAGGCACTTAATTACAAGGTCTCCTAGAGCATTCAACAATTCAGGCCCTATAGCGGCCAGCGGTGATCCCGGGCTTAATAGTTCCTTAAGCTTTTCTGCTTTAGGGGATAGTGGTGGAGATAATTGTGGGAGTGATGGCTTTGGTGTCTGAAACCATTCTTCCTTCACTGGCAGCGTATGTATCAAGTGATAGATCTGATTATCTATGGCTTGTATACTCTGACTTTTAAAATGCTCTGGGATTTCGTTTTTCCATTCTACCAGTGCGTATGTAAACGAGATCACTGGATCTGGCCTAAAATCCATCACCCATGCTTTGTGGCTCGGAGACAGTAACAATACGAGCTGTTTTATCTCCTCTTCCTTCCATCTTTCCCCCGGGAGTACAATGACTACCGCCGCGGTTGGATCGGCGCCAATCGCTGCGCACCACTGTGACATTGCCAGCGGGTCCATGCTGGTACTTCTGACCGGCTTGATTGCAGCGTGCAACGTACAAGGATCCCGGACTCGAGCCCCCACGTGTAGCGCTACCCCCAGTTAAGAGAGCCGCTGATATTGATTTGGGCCCTGTAGTGCACTGCTATCAACCCCTGGCAATCGGCTCTAACCTCCCGTGGCACAGCTGGTGATAGAGGGATAGGACCGCGTGACCGCAACTGTTGGTGACGCAGTCCTATAACAAACATACACAGAATATACTTTAAAACTCCTATTAAAGTAAGCGGAACTGACACCAAATGTACTTTACCCAGATATTTTACTGAGGCTAATGGGCAAGTAATAAACAACAGTATAACAAGTTGCAGATCCCTGCAATAAACAGTAATAAAGATAAACAGAGTAATCAGAATAATTAAGTATTGCTATGCAACTCTAGCGCTGCCCTTTTACAGCTACTTCCCCTCATGGGTAGACTAACACCCAGCAATGTCTACCTATGCAGTCAGGCCTGACTGATCTAAATGGAAGTTCAGTGAAACAATATTCACTAGCAATCTTTTCGGTGGTGCACTTGAAGAACAACTTTGTAATCCCAACGAATAGTAAAGATAAAGGATCTGTCTTTAAACAGCTCTCACCACCTGGACAAGTCCAAGTCCCTTTCCTCCATCGATTCGTCTAGGAACAGGAATCCACCGACATCCAAGTCTTCAATCCTTCTGGTGTACTGCAGCAAGGAGGATTAGATGTCTCTAAGGCTCTGCTAGGCTGGCAGAGGGCTCTTTGGAAAGGAGCACACGGCCCAGGCTTCAGGCCTTGTGCACACAGCAGTTCAGCACAGAGATCCTCTTGCTAGGAGAGGGGTGTCCAAAGAGGCCGACCAAAACTCCGCCTCCCCTTTATAAAGTCTGCCCCAGCAGTCTCTGTTCTGGAGCAATGCACCCTGGGTGCTGCAAGATGTACTGGGAGATGTAGTCTCTCTCTCCTCTGCTTTCACTTCCATAATGTCTCTTTACTTCCTCCCGACTCACCTCTCACCTGGAACTTCTTGTCTCTCTGCATTAAAGGGGAACACCCCGCTACATACACAACTCCTAGGCTGCATATATATATATATACTAAATACACTGACTAAAGCTAACGCAGTCGCCTGCCTGCTCTATCTAACTGAAATTAAATGACACTCTGACTCTCTATCTATCTCTCTCACACGCCAGCAAAACACTACAGAAGGCCGACACGCAGGCGGCCTTATATAGTGTGGGGCGTGTACCTACTCCCCTGAGCCATGATTGGCCAAAGGCACCCTTCCTTTGGCCAATTATGGCTGTCTGTGCTGACGGCGCTGTGATTGGCCAAAGCATGTGGGTCATAGTGCATGCTTGCCCAATCATCAGCCAGCAATGCACTGCCATGCCGCAGTGAACTATGGGCCGTGACTCGCCACTCGAATTTGGTGCGAACGGCCCATAATGTTCGAAATTCGGCGAATGGCCGAACAGCCAATGTTCGAGTCGAACATGAGTTCGACTCGAACACGAAGCTCATCCCTACCTGTGACACATAGGTCACACTACAGTTTAAATAACAGCACAGCACCATTCATTATACACAAAATGATAAATGCTTTTTAATTTTTTTTACAAATAAATATCTGAAAAGTGTGGGGTGCATTTGTATTCAGCCCCCTTTACTCTGATACCCCTAACTAAAATCTAGTGGAACCAATTGCCTTCAGAAGTCACCTAATTAGTAAATAGAGTCCACCTGTGTGTAATTTAATCTCAGTATAAATACAGCTGTTCTGTGAAGCCCTCAGAGTTTTGTTAGAGAACCATAGTGAACAAAAAACATCATGAAGGCCAAGGAACACACCAGACAGGTCAGAGATAAAGTTGTGGAGAAGTTTAAAGCAGGGCTAGATTATAAAAAAAACTTCTAAGCTTTGAACATCTCACGGAGCTCTGTTCAATCAATCATCCGAAAATGGAAAGAGCATGGCACAACTGCAAACCTACCAAGACATGGCCGTCCACCTAAACTGACAGGCCGGGCAAAGAGAGAATTAATCAGAGAAGCAGCCAAGAGCCCCATGGTAACTCTGGAGGAGCTGCAGAGATCCACAGCTCAGGTGGGAGAATCTGTCCACAGGACAACTATTAATCGTGCTCTCCACAAATCTGCCCTTTATGGAAGAGAGACAAGAAGAAAGCCATTGTTGAAAGAAATCCATAAGAAGTCCTGTTTGCAGTTTGTGAGAAGCCATGTGGGGGACACAGCAAACATGTGGAAGAAGGTGCTCTGGCCAGATGAGACCAAAATTTTACTTTTTGGCCTAAAAACTAACACTGCATATCACCCTGAACACACCATTCCCACTGTGAAACGTGGTGGTGGCAGCATCATGTTGTGGGGATGCTTTTCTTCATCGAAAAACATTTATCATTTTCCTTCCACTTCACAATTATGTGCCACTTTGTGTTGGTCTATCACATAAAATCCCAATAAAATACATATGTGAAAAATTTCAAGGGGTATGAATACTTTTTCAAGGCACTTTATCTTCCTATCTATTCACAAATTCTAGTAGCATAAGGATCAAAATTAGTCAATGTTGATTGAGAGAGTTTAATTCCGCTTTAAGCAATAAAAAACAAAAATTGACGTTGCTTTAAAGAAATGTAATTAAACTAACTTGTTTCCTTTTCAGAACAAATGGCTTCCGGAAGGTTCCCTACCACTATTATGAACCAGGAAGAAACGAATGTGACGAGTATATCCTACATGAGAACGCTCCATACGGCGGTCACCGGTTCATCACGGAAAAACGTGTCTTTGCCAAGTGGTCGAAGCTGCATAATATAACGTTCTCCCATCCGGACTGGACATTCCCTTGAAGAAAATGATTTAGAAAATGACAATGTAACTTTCAGGGCCTCAAAACCATAATAATAACAAACACAATTCCTAGGAAAACACATATTGAGCGCGGGAAGCACTTTATGCAGCAAGATTTTGGTTTAAAGTGACACCCTTATTTTCTGGCAAGTCATTAGGAGCATAGTTTCCAGCAGACAGGGCAAGCGATGGAATCACATGGCTTAGTATTATTTATGGGGACGTGTTCCTTGCAACTTTTGTCCTGTACCATGTTTATTGGGAGCACTTTTCCTCTGCTTTTGGCATCACCAGATCTCCTACTATGGGGTCAAGGGGAAGATAGCAAAGTCTCAACCTGGCCTCCTGAGCCTGGTGCAGGCTTCACCCCCTGCACCCATCATTACGCCAGTGATTCTGCCAGTTTTTATTACACAGATACATTCTAAGAGACTGCTAACAATGTCTCGGTGAAAAGCAAATCTCAACTTATTTCTGATGCAATGTTCAAATGCTTTTGCTGCTACTGTAGCCACTTCTGTCAACCTCTTTTTCCACTGTGATTTCAGAGACTGCCTTGACAGCGTATGTATAGTTCTTGCTGCATACAAACTCCATGAGAACATGAGTGAGTAGATTTAAAGAAAAGGGAAGAGGGCAATGGCTTGTAGTTTTGTGTCGTCCAAGGTTAGCCAAGAGAGTTTTTGAAACTGTCCAAAGACAGCAAAAGAAAGGAAAAAATTGTGTTTGCCACCTTGCTTGATTAGCCTGCATTGAAGGAGCCACAGGGTGGTAGAACATTTACCGTATTTATCGGCGTATAACACGCACCGGCGTATAACACGCACCCCAAGTTTAGGAGAGAATTTTAAGGAAAAAAACTTTTAGGAGGGAAATTCAAGGAAAAAAAACTTACATTTAAATGCAGCATGCAGCCTTGCCCAGTGTCCATCTGCAGCCTTGCCCAGTGTCCATCTGTCCATCTGCAGCCTTGCCCAGTGTCCATCTGTCCATCTGCAGCCTTGTCCAGTGTCCATCTGTCCATCTGCAGCCGTGCCCAGTGTCCATCTGTCCATCTGCAGCCTTGCCCAGTGTCCATCTGTCCATCTGCAGCCGTGCCCAGTGTCCATCTGTCCATCTGCAGCCTTGCCCAGTGCCCATCTGTCCATCTGCAGCCTTGCCCAGTGCCTTTGCGATCGTGTCAGTCTCGGCGTTCTTTAAAATTTGGCGCCGATTTCTGTGGAGAGGAGCGAGCGGGGCCGAGTGTACTTCGGCTAGACTCGGCTCCTCTCGCAGTCCCGCCCATCTCCACTGACTGCGCCGCTGACGGAGAAAGCCGAGTGTACTTCGGCTAGACTCGGCTCTGCTCACAGTCACAGGCAGGACTGCGAGAGGAGCCGAGACTAGCCGAAGTACACTCGGCTTTCTCTATGTCAGCGGCGCAGTCAGAGATGGGCGGGACTGCGAGAGGAGCCGAGTAAAGCCGATTGTACTTCGGCTCCGCTCGCTCCTCTCGCTCGTTTTCAGCAGGGGAATTCGACGGAGTATCGGCGTATAACACGCACCCACGATTTTCCCCTGATTTTAAGGGGAAAAAAGTGCGTGTTATACGCCGATAAATACGGTACTTGTCAAGGTGAACCTGTCAGATACATCAAGGTGTACCGGTGTCACTTATACCTCTTCCAGGGTCCAGCGATGGGTCTCCTCTCTGTAGCACAGCTGCTGGAAATTCTGGATTTCATTCACAGCACCGGCACTGAAGCCCATCAGGAGACAATTCTCCTGATCAGTGCCATGTCTAATAAGGGGACAGTTCTCCTGAATAAATTGCAAAGTGACGTGTGGCTCAGCATTTAAGGAATGTAATGCTATACTTTAGTTGAGCCCCCTGCTGTACTTAACAAGTGCACCCCCAAGCTTCAAATCGCCCTGTGTCTTTCAGTGACCCCAGTGGACCCGTGTGCATATGTGGCATGAGTGTACCCCTGAGCATCTGCATGTTTTTGGGACCCTCCCCAGTGCACCCGTTTGCCTGTGACACCAGCACATTCCAGGGGATCAGAGAATCTTGTGTCCTGTGTCTTCTTGTGACCTCCAGTGTGTGTCTGTGTACCTGTGACACCAGCACAACCCAGAGCATCCTGTGTCTTCTTGAGACCCCCAGTGAGCTCCTGTGCACCTGTGACACCACTACACCCAAGAGGATCCTGTGTCTTCTTGTGACCCCAGGGAGCTCATGTGCTCCAATGACACCAGCACACCTCAGAGCATCCTGTGTCTTCTTGTAACCCCCAGTGAGCTCCTGTGCCCCCATGACACCAGCACACCCCAGAGAATCCTGTGTCTACTTGTGACACCCAGTGAGCTCCTGTGCAACCATGACACCAGCACACCCCAGAGCATCCTGTGTCTTCTTGTGACCCCCAGTGAGCTCCTGTGCCCCCATGACACCAGCACACCCCAGAGAATCCTTTGTCTACTTTTGACACCCAGTGAGCTCCTGTGCAACCATGACACCAGAGCACACCCCAGAGCATCCTGTGTCTTCTTGTGACCCCCAGTGAGCTCCGGTGCCCCCATGACACCAGCACACCCTAGAGCATCATGTGTCTTCCTGTGAGCTCCTGTGCAACCATGACACCAACACACCCCAGAGTATCCTATGTCTACTTGTGACCCCCAGTGAGCTCCTGTGCAACCATGAGACCAATACACCTGGAGCATCCTGTGTCTTCTTTTGATACCCAGTGAGCTCCTGTGCACCTATGACACCAGCACACCCCAGAGCCTCCTGTGTCTTCTTGTGACCCCCAGTGAGCACCTGTGTGACCATGACACCGGTGCATCACCATGGATTCTTTGTCTTCTTCTGACCCCCAGTATGCCCTTGTGTGTCTGTGACACCAGCACACTCAGAGCATTCTGTGTATTCTCGTGACCCCCAGCATGCCCAAGTGCACCCGTGACACCAGTGCACCCCAGAGCATCAGAGTATCTTGTGACTTCTTCTGGGCACCAGCGAGCCCCTGTGACACCAGTGCGCCTCAGAGAATCCTGTGTCTTCTTGTGACTTCCAGCATGACCCTGTGTGCCCAGTGGTTTCACTGAATCCCAGAGCATCCTCCGTCATCTAGTGCACCACAAGACTCCATTGCACCACAGAACAACCTGTGAAATCTTATGATCCTAGTCCACCCCTGTGTGCCCCATGACTCCAGTGTCTTCCCGACCATCTTGTGTCCTCTAGTGACACCAACGTGCCCCTGTGGGCCATGACTTCATTACACCCCAGAGTGTCGGGTGTCCTATGCAGCTCTGTGAACCTTGTGTCTCCATGCAGTTTTTGGCACACTCTGTAGTTGTTCGGCCTGCTACGCACCACCAGTACCCTCAGCTGCCTCTCTACCATCAGGTACATTCCTGCAATTACTCACACTGTCCTTCTTTCAGTGGATATAGACCCATTTAATTGATAACTAGTTAACAGTACTGCCAAAGGGCAGTACTGTTACTGCCTGGCAGATCACCTTGCCTGGAAACATTTTTCATTTTAGTGCACCAAATAGCTCCTGTACTCCAGACATACACTATATACAAGTCTTCAGCCTGGCTATTAGCCAAGCTTTGCTCCTCTTGGAACTATCCTTCTCAGCACAGCATAACAGGCCAATCAGAGAGCCTCTATTGGCCTCGGCCTCTGAGGCACTTTGCAGGGGTGGGCTAAACTTAAAGACGGAAGGCCAAGGCCTTGAGTATAATATGGGCCTGTTATCCAGGAACTCCCTAAAAAGCTATCACAGGATTATCAAAAGGTACTTATTATTATTTTGTCCGTACATCACTATATACCTAACAGGTTCATTTTACAGTCAAACCTTTCTCTCAAACTTTAAAAAAAGATGTACGTCCAGTGATTGGATTCAACTTTGTAAATAGTATTTTACTATTTTGTAGACAAGATGTACTCCTTTGTTTATTGCATGTATATCCAAACAACAATCTCCTTCCCATTAGCCCACCTAAATTTCTCCCACCCATCAGCTTATAGAGCTGTCACCCACTCTGTAAGCCTGATTTTAGTTTTCAGCTGGCATATAAGCATCTAAAAAACAATGCCAATATAAGGTAATTCTTAACACTTGCGATACTGAAATCGTATTTATGTAAAGAATACATAGCCAACTTAGATAATATAAAACACGGGATGGGAGCAGCAACGGGGACCCCTTTATCCCAGTCAATGGACTTCATACATGTACCAAGCAACTCATGATCACTGTTGTAATAAGCAATTGATACTGTGAAGGAATACTTGACACAATTATGCTTTAAATAATGCTCCTCTTTGTAGATGAATAACCGAAGTTGCTCTTTGGATTGCTGTATTTTTTGTTTTTTGTTTTTTTACGATGCATGAGAAAAATTATAACGTAAGTATTTTTCTACTTATCTATTTTTTTAGTTTGTAGCGAGTGGCTCATTTTATACATATCTACTTCAGACACACAATACCTCTCAGTGTACGGCACATAGTGCCTCATTTGTATGTAATGCACACCCATATTTGTATTATGATGTATGCAGATACCTAGAGACCAGAAGCGTCCTCATGAACTGTCCTGCCTAAAGTGAACCGGTACGCTGTGTTTTCAAATTTAAACAGTAGAAGTCTTGTCTACAAGCAGACATCACATGATGCCCGCTGTTTACTAGAAAAGCCACTTCTGTGTGCCTCTCTGATTTAGTTTCACTTTATTACCGGGGCTTGACGTTCCTAGACTTCATGGCTAAGCTGCAGCAACTGTCATGCTACCGTCCAATGACACACTGGCTCAGTGACCACCAAGGCGCTCTTACTCAACTATTGGCCCACCATTCCTCAGCGCAGATGATTACAGAAAGCTAACATAAATGCAAATTCCGGTACTTATACCATTTACACCTAAAATTTCATTTAAAGTCAAACTATGGGAAATAAAAATAATATATATGATAGTCTAGCAATAGCAATAACACAACAGTTCTTGTTTTTCTGAGTCCCCCACGTAACATAGTTGTATTACCTGTTGATCCTGCCAGTAAATACAATGCTTTTCCACTGCCTGTAACTGGGTGACAATACTGTTATTTCTGTAATGGAATCACTCAAGCGTTGTCACCCCTGGACAGGGTAATTTAAAATGGACATGTAGTTTTGGAAGGACTTTAACCCCTAGGCCCGTCAATATGCAAATATCCGGCCTCTCGGCAGGTGGGCTCTGGTGCCTCTAGGCCGCATATTTGTGTACCACTTAGTCGACACAGCTGTGCCAAGACGTGTGCCCTGCACAGTTACTGGTGGCTAACGGAAAGTGAAGCGGTCTGGACCTTTCCGATCATGTGATTGCCGTGACAGCCAATCACATGATCATAAACCCCACCCCGGCATCTGAAACCTCTTAAAGGGCCTGGGAGGTGCCGGCTCAAATGGGTTAAAGCAGAACTTCACTCAAAAAGGGAAGTACCGTTGACTTGCTCCATCCGTCAGCCTTTAACTGAGTTAGAGGTTCTTTTGAGGGTGGGGGGGGGCACCAATTTTTTTGTGGGACACCCACTCCCACTTTTGTAATCCTGCTCTAGATGAGGATGATGCCCCTGTCCCCCTGTGCAGGTTGTAGGACTATTCACAGAGTGCTGAATGAGTTAGTGCGTGTGCAGTTGGGAGTAAGCTGTGGTTCCTCAAAAAGCCACAGGCAGCTCCCAAATCCAAGATGGCAGTGCTGGTGATATGCAGCAGCAGTAAGAAGAACTGGCTGCAGGAAGACAGTGCTGCCACTGGTAAGTACATGATTTTTAACCATTTGCCGACCACCCACAGTAGTTTTTACTGCTGCTGGGTGGCAAAGGCAAAAACACTGTAGCTTAAAAAAAAAAAGTTTAATGCCATGCCATGCTTGTAGACCCATTGCAATTTACCAATGGCCTGGCTAGAAAGGTGCTACTGGGATAGATCAGTGCATCTGGAATGCCCCGTGTGTTGAGCGCACCCTCAGCATCACTGAAACAAGCACTCTCTCTCTCTTTCAAGACCTGTGCATGTGCAGCTCTTTTTCTCGGGAGTGCACTGCGCATTCACAAGACTGCAAAACTACACAAGAACGCATAGCTTTAATTATAGAACATTTCCTGGCCTCATTCCATGTATGCTCTTTAACGGAAAAACAACGAATTGTAGAAGGTGGAATGGGTCGCAGAAACCACCAGCTTGACGTGTCAAGTCTAAACTGTCATCTTCTGCTGAAACTGTGAAGGGCTTCTTAGAGGTAAAGGGCTTGTCACTTGGGTCAGGTGCTGCCTTTCCTATGCTGCCTTGGGAAGCGCAAAGCCTAGGAACGCCACTGGTCTCCCCCGCTGTGG
Organism: Rana muscosa; assembly: GCA_029206835.1. Lineage (NCBI taxonomy): Eukaryota > Metazoa > Chordata > Amphibia > Anura > Ranidae > Rana > Rana muscosa. Next base: position 49,024,157 of record CM055120.1, read on the forward strand.
GTTTAGTGAAAAGAATGATGTATTCTAACGCTTCTTTAACAGCTGAATTCTCATTGGTTGCTAAAAGTTACTGTAGCATTGTGTTTAACATGTTTTAAAGTGTATCTAAACCCGAAAACAAAATTGTAATGTATTGCATATCACCATTTCTTAGATGTGTTAGCTGCATTCGTTTTTTTTCCCCTTTTATTTTCACCTGGTGATCTTGTGTGAATAACACTTCCTGTCCTATGCTTATCTATGGAGAAAACCATGGTTGTCACCCTAGGCTGCTCTACAGATTTGGACTACAGACACACCTTCCTCTCTTCTTCTTGTAATGCCCAGGGATGGGGGGGGGGGGGGGGTGTAGTTTACAAAAAATTGCTTGCACGGAAGATATTGTATTCATTTCAGTACAAGGATTGCATTTCTGGCAGGATCAACATGTATTTTCTGTACTTGCTGACATTATTCTTAGCCTGAAAAAAAGAATTCTAATGCAGCCACCACATCTAAGGACTGATAAACTGTAGTATATACAATTTTTGTTCTTGGGTTTAAATATCCTTGGGGCTGTTCACGCAACCCAGTGTTTTAGCTATTGGTGGATGCTAGGGGGTTAAATTACCAACTGGCTTGTTATATGTCCTGTGTCATTTAGTGGGAGCTGTATTTTCCTCCATCTGCCCCCTTTGCCATTAAATCTCACTCTTCCTGTAAAACAGTGGTGGCTGGTGGTAAATTTCAGGGGGGGGGGGGGGGTCACGGCAAAAAAAGTGCACCCACAGCCGTCAAGCCCCCCCCTGGTCGGTTCACCCGCAACCACCAGATCGGTTAGACGGTTCCCGGCCTGGCACTTACCTCATCTATGATGCTTCTCCTCCTCTGCATCCCGGCATCTCCTCCCTCCTTATCCTAGACTAATTGGAACGCTTCTCTTTTCTGCCAAACAGGAAATGGGTCTCACGACCCGCTTCCTGATTGGCCGGGAGGAGAATCAGTGTGACAATAGCGAATATTCATTCGCTATTGTCACACAACTGGGTGGGCTTGGGCGCAGTGATCTGCGCCCCGAGCCCATTCTTTTTTTGAAGCCTATTAGATCCTCTGGCTCTAATCACGTGGTTAAAAAAAAAACCCTGATTGGAATCCATGCGACCGGCGCCCTGCATGTAGATTAGGGGGCATGGATAGAGGAAGCGTGCCCGTGCGCCCGTATGGATGGGCCGCTACTGCTGTAGAATTATCTATGATGTAAAATAATTTAACAGAGAAAATTGGACCCCTGCAAAGGAACCATGGCAGGGGGCAGAGCAGCTGTACACATATAAGAACCCAGAGAGTAATTTAAGATTCATACCCACCCAGGACTGTGTGGACTGACCCTTCAAACAATTGATATTACTGTACATTGTGGATTTGTACTGCTCATTGGTTGTTCAGTGTTTGTGTACCGATGATGTACCAATCCAGTTTTGCATTTGTTGTTGCCGTGTTGGGCTGAATATCTTACTGTTGATTCTTTTTTTGTATTTTTATTTAGAATTTTATAGGATTTGCCATTTTCTTTTACAAATTCTTTGGAACCATTCATGAATCATGTTTGTAATTTGATTACGTAAAAAAATAAAAAAATAAATAATAAAAATTTCTTTTTTTAATACAGGTGGTCACTTTTTGTGTTTCTTTTTTACGTTTGGTAGAAATAAATGTTAATTGTATTTGTACTAAAACCAAAAACTATTGAGAATAAATGGGACTTTTATTTTAGGATCAGGGATGAGCTTCGTGTTCGAGTCGAACATACGTTCGACTCGAACATCGGCTGTTCGATCGTTCGACGAAGATCGAACGATTTGGGCCGTTCGCGCCAAATTCGAGTGACGCGAACGGCCCACAATGCACTACGCCATCGCAGTGTCATCCAGGCGCTGTGATTGGCCAAGCATGCACTGTGACCCCGCATGCTTGGCCAATCACAGCGCCGGCAGCGAGGAGAGCAATGATTGGCCACAGGCAGGATGCCTGTGGCCAATTATTGCTGAGGGGGTTTAGTACACGCCCCACACTATAAAAGGCCGCCAGCGCGGCGGCCTTGTGTAGTGTGTTCCGGAGCAGGGAAAGAGAAGCAAGGCAGGGACAGTGTCATTTTTTTCCTTTACTAATCCTGGATTCCTTGTGTTTAGGGACAGAGAAGGATAGGTAGGGAGAGTGTCAGTGTGTTATTCTGTGCTAAACCTTGTTTGTAGGGACAGAGAAGGACAGTGAGGGAAAGTGTCAGTGTGCTATTCTGTTCTAAACCAATCTTGCTGAACCGTATTTGAAATCCTTGAGTTTAGGGACAGAGAAGGACACTCGTGGAAACTATCAGTGTGCTATTCTGTGCTAAATCTTGTTTGTAGGGACAGAGAAGGACAGTGAGTGAAACTATCAGTGTGCTATTCTGTGCTAAACCTTGTTTGTAGGGACAGAGAAGGACAGTGAGGGAAACTGTCAGTGTGCTATTCTGTTCTAAACCAATCTTGCTGAACCATATTTGAAATCCTTCAGTTTAGGGACAGAGAAGGACAGTGAGGGAAAGTGTCAGTGTGCTATTCTGTTCTAAACCAATCTTGCTGAACCGTATTTGAAATCCTTCAGTTTAGGGACAGAGAAGGACACTCGTGGAAACTATCAGTGTGCTATTCTGTGCTAAATCTTGTTTGTAGGGACAGAGAAGGACAGTGAGGGAAACTATCAGTGTGCTATTCTGTGCTAAACCTTGTTTGTAGGGACAGAGAAGGACAGTGAGGGAAAGTGTCAGTGTGCTATTCTGTTCTAAACCAATCTTGCTGAACCATATTTGAAATCCTTGAGTTTAGGGACAGAGAAGGACAGTGAGGGAAAGTGTCAGTGTGCTATTCTGTTCTAAACCAATCTTGCTGAACCGTATTTGAAATCCTTGAGTTTAGGGACAGAGAAGGACACTCGTGGAAACTATCAGTGTGCTATTCTGTGCTAAATCTTGTTTGTAGGGACAGAGAAGGACAGTGAGGGAAACTATCAGTGTGCTATTCTGTGCTAAACCTTGTTTGTAGGGACAGAGAAGGACAGTGAGGGAAACTGTCAGTGTGCTATTCTGTTCTAAACCAATCTTTCTGAACCATATTTGAAATCCTTGAGTTTAGGGACAGAGAAGGAGAGTGAGGGAAAGTGTCAGTGTGCTATTCTGTTCTAAACCAATCTTGCTGAACCGTATTTGAAATCCTTGAGTTTAGGGACAGAGAAGGACACTCGTGGAAACTATCAGTGTGCTATTCTGTGCTAAATCTTGTTTGTAGGGACAGAGAAGGACAGTGAGGGAAACTGTCAGTGTGCTATTCTGTGCTAAACCAATCTTGCTGAACCATATTTGAAATCCTTGAGTTTCGGGACAGAGAAGGACACTCGGGGAAACTGTCAGTGTGCTATTCTGTGCTAAACCTTGTTTGTAGGGACAGAGAAGGAGAGTGAGGGAAACTGTCAGTGTGCTATTCTGTGCTAAACCAATCTTGCTGAAGCATATTGCAAATCCTTGTGTTTAGGGACAGAGAAGGATAGGCAGGGGACAGTGTCAGTGTCATTGTTGCTAAGCCTCTTGCACAGTATACACCTGAAGGTAGCCCTTATTGCTGTTTTTCCCATCTCCCTGCAGGCCATCCATTAAAATGTCTGGAAGGCAAACAAGGAGAGGCAGACAGTCAGGAGGCAAAAAAAGAGGGCAAGCAGGCTCTGTGTCTGGGGGCAACAGTGCTGGTCGTGGACGCGGTGCATTGTCATCAGCACATGGCCATGGGACACGCTTGTCCTTCTTTTCGGCAGCTGGACATGTTGAGCCACATCATGCCGAAGACTTGGTAGAGTGGATGACCAAGCCCACCTCATCCTCCTCATCCTCTCTCACCCAGGCTCAGGGTACTGGCAAAGCAGCTGCCAAAGCGTCCTCTTCTCTGGTATCAATGCCATCATTAGTCAATCCTTCCCTAGACCCACCATGTCCTCCTCCTGAGGAGTCCCCCGAACTGTTTGAGCACAGTGTTGGGTACATGCTCCAGGAGGATGCCCAGCGTTTCGAAGGATCTGATGATGATACCCAGATAGAGGAAGGCAGTAGCGTGAGAGCAGAGAGAGGGGATGCTCAAGAAGGACACCAATCTGGCAGTCATGCTCCAGCAGCTGCAGCATACTGCCAGATTGGCTCCAGTGATGAGGAGGGAGGGGATGATGAGGTCACTGACTCCACGTGGGTGCCTAATAGGAGAGAGGAGGAGGAGGAGGCACATCTCCAACGAGGCAGGATGCCCTTGGGTGGCCAGCGTATGGGCAGCACACCGACGGAATCACACCGCAGAGCTCCGCCTGTGCAGGGCGCTGCCTCTGCCCGTCATTCAAAAAGTTCTTTGGTGTGGGCCTTTTTTGAGGCGAGTGCATCAGATCGCACAGCTGCTGTTTGCAACATATGTCTCAAGCGTATATCGCGTGGCCAAAACATCAGCCGCTTGGGCACCACATGCTTGATCAGACATATGTTGACCTGCCATGCAGCCCGTTGGCAAGCCTACCTTAAAGACCCACACCAAAGAACAAAGCGGACCTCTCCTTCCACCGCATCAGCTGGGATCTCCAACCCCACTATACCTTCAGTCCTCTCTGAAACCTGCACTGAGAGGAATGAAGGTGTAGAATTAGGTGTGTCACAGCCAAGTACTTGCGGCCACTCTGCTAGCAGTACACCGACGTCCAATTCTAGCAGGCAAATTTCCCTGCCCCAGCTGCTGGACCGTCGAAAGAAGTTCACTCCCAGCCATCCACATGCCCAGCGGTTGAATGCTAGCTTGACTAAATTGCTAGCGATTCAACTGCTGCCTTTTCAGTTGGTAGACTCGGCCCCCTTCCGTGAGTTTGTGCAATGTGCGGTTCCTCAGTGGCAGGTTCCCAAACGCCACTTTTTCTCACGGAAGGCGATTCCGGCTCTCTACAGGCATGTGGAAGGCAATGTCTTGGCCTCGCTGGACAGGGCGGTCAGCGGTAAGGTGCATATTACCGCTGACTCATGGTCCAGCAGGCATGGACAGGGACGTTACCTTTCTTTCACGGCCCATTGGGTCACTCTTTTGGCAGCTGGGAAGGATGCAGGACAAGGTGCAGTAGTGTTGGAGGTTGTTCCACCGCCACACCTCCAAAATGCTACTACTGGTTGTGACACACCTCTCTCCTCCACCCCCTCCTCTTCTTCTTCCTCCATGGCCTCTTCCTGTGCTTTGTCCTCGGAACCAGCGGTGCTCCGTAGGCGTTCAAGGGGCTACGCAAGTACGCAGGCAAAAAGATGCCATGCCGTGCTTGCGCTGGTGTGTTTGGGGGACAGGAGCCACACTGGGGCAGAGGTCCTGTCTGCTCTGCAGGGGCAGGCCGAGAGGTGGTTGACGCCACGCTAGCTTAAGCCAGGAATGGTGGTTTGCGACAATGGCACCAACCTCCTCTCCGCCCTCCGACAGGGATAACTGACCCATGTGCCCTGTGTGGCTCACGTCCTTAACCTGGTGGTGCAGCGGTTCTTGGGCAGGTACCCGGGCTTACAGGATGTCCTGAGGCAGGCCAGGAAAGTCTGTGTGCATTTCCGCAGATCTTATAATGCCAGTGCTCGCCTGGCTGAGCTGCAAAAGGAGTTGAACCTGCCCAAGAACCGCCTTATATGTGACATGCCCACCAGGTGGAACTCAACGTTGGCCATGCTGCAGCGGCTGCACACGCAGCAGAGGGCCATCAATGAGTACCTGTGCGACTACGGCACCAGGACAGGGTCAGGGGAGCTCGGGTTTTTTTCACCACGCCAGTGGGGCATGATCAGGGATGCATGCACTGTCCTGGCACCATTTGAGGAGGCCACGAGGATGGTGAGCAGTGACAGTGCATGCATCAGTGACACTGTACCTCTTGTCCACCTGTTGGAGCACACGCTGCGTGGAATAATGGACAGGGCACTTGAGGCAGAACAGAGGCAGGAAGAGGAGGACTTCCTTGCCTCTCAAGGCCCCCTTTACCCAGACAGTGTTCCTTCTGTCCCACCCATCGCACAGGAAGAGGAGGAGGAGGAGGAGGAGGATTGTGTCAGCATGGAGGTGGAGGCTGGCACTCAGCATCATCAGCAGCAGTCTTTTAGGGATGATTTACAGTCCCAAGAAACCAGTGGACTTGTACGTGGCTGGGAGGAGGTGGCTGCGGATCATGTCGTCCTTAGTGACCCAGAGGACTTCGGACTGAATGCCTCAGCTAACCTACGCTGCATGGCCTCCCTGATCCTGCAAAGTCTGCAGAAGGATCATCGTATTCTTCGGATCAAGGAGAGGGACCATTACTGGCTGGCCACTCTCCTTGATCCACGGTACAAGGGTAAGGTTGCGGACCTTATCTTACCATCGCAGAGGGAGCAGAGGATGAGACAACTCCGGGAGGCCTTGCAGAAAGGTCTGTGCAACGCGTTCCCAGAGACTGGGAGGTTACAAACTCCTGGTCCTGGACAACGAGTTGCTGAGGCTTCGGGCAGTCAAAGAAGGAGCGGTGGGGAAGGTGGCCGTCTGACCGATGCGTTCAGACAATTCTTCAGTCCGTAGCGGCAAAGTATGATCGGTTCCAGCAACCATCGCCAGCGTCTGATATACATGGTGCAGGAATACCTAGGGGCAAGGTCAGACTTGGACACCTTCCCCACCGAAAATCCTCTGGCTTACTGGGTCTTGAGGATGGATCACTGGCCAGAGCTTGCACAGTATGCAATTGAGCTACTGGCCTGTCCTGCATCCAGCGTTCTTTCAGAACGCACATTCAGTGCTGCTGGAGGATTTGTCACGGATCACAGGGTGCGCCTGTCCACCGACTCGGTTGATCGACTGACTTTCATCAAGATGAACCAGTCTTGGATCACCACCAGCTACCACACACCTGATGCTGATATAACAGACTAAATGATTTTAAAATGTCACATCCCTTCAAGACTGATGCTGATGCTGAGTGCCTGTGCTGTTATGTTGACTGGCTATCCTCCTCCTCCTCCTCAATGATCCGATTAATGATGATAGCTTGGAAGATCATTTTGGTTTATGGGTGCCGCCACCAGTGGCTAAGGCACAATTTTTCAGCCCCTGTTTAACAGGGGCGTGTAATTACAATTTTTGATGCAATACTTTGCAACAGGGCTCATTGCTGTGCTCCAAGTACAGTATCTGTGAGGGGTTGCAGTGTTGTGCCACCAGTGCCTAAGGCCCAATTTTTCAGCCCCTGTTCAACAGGGGCATGCAATTATAATTATTGATCTAATAATTCACAGCAGGGCCCATTGCTGCGCCCACCAAGAGTAACTGTCAGGCCTTACAGTGTTGTGTCAACACCACCACCACCACCACCACCACCAAAGGCCCAATTTTTCAGCCCCTGTTCAACAGGGGCATGCAATTATAATTATTGATCTAATAATTCACAGCAGGGCCCATTGCTGCGCCCACCAAGAGTAACTGTCAGGCCTTACAGTGTTGTGGCACCAGCACCACCATCAAAGGCCCAATTTTTACTACCACTGTTCAACAATTATATGTTATTACAATTCCTGATATAATAGTTGACAGCAGGGCGTTCCAGCACCCACCAAGAGTAACTGTGAGTGCTTACAGTGTTGTGCCAACACCAACACCTAAGGGGCCAATTTCTGCTGAGTATATACGGCAGGTCCCTACTTTCAAACATCCAACTTACAAACGACGCCTACTTGCAAACGGAAGAAGACAACAGGAAGTGAGAGGAAATCTACCCCTAGGAAGGAAAATTCTCTCCTGTAAGAATTAATATGGGAGAAAGGTGTCTCCTCTCTACTGATGCTTTATCACCAATCCTTGTTTCAATAAAAACACCACATTTCAAAAACAGTTGTCATTGGGACGCAAAGTGAGGTGAAATGTTCTGAACAGGGGCACAGACAGCAAAACAAATGTTACAGGGGTGATAACCCTTCCCTATGTTTTCCAAAAAGCTTAAAAATAGATTTTTTGGCTGGAGCTACACTTAAACAATGTACGTGTTCAAAATTACAAACAGATTCTACTTAAGAACAAACCTACAGTCCCTGTCTTGTTTACACCGGTCTTGTTTACACCGCCTGTATACTGCTGTTCAGAGTATATAGGGCCTTTTTTATTTTGTGTTGCGGGGTTCCCCTTAATATCCAAACAAGACCCAAAGGGGCTGGTAATGGGCTGGGGTAGGGGGGGGGTGATGGGGTAGCTATGCCATTTTTCTTAAAGATTTTCATCCATATTACCGGGACCAGACATTACATTAAAGCCGCAAGCAGTTTTAAATGGCTTTTTTTTCCTTTAGAAATGTAATTTTGTGCAGGGACAGTTCTAAACACGGGAAACACGTGGCACTTCACAGGCATACTTTAGACACCCCCAAGGTACAATATTTAAAGGAATATTTGACTTTTTTTTTTTCACTTTATGCATCATTAAAATGACTGCTCCCGAAAAACGGCCGTTTTTAAAACTTCTTTTTGCATTGATACATGTCCCCTGGTGCAGAACCCGGGTTCCCAAACTCTGTTTAGGACAATAACATGGATAATAGTCGTTATAATTAGCACTTTAGAATTCGAACGTTCGCATCCATTGTATTTAATAGGGTTCTAATGTTCGTGCGAACTTTCGGTCCGTTCGCGGGTTCTGGTGCGAACCGAACCCGGGGGTGTTCGGCTCATCCCTATTTAGGATATACAAATAGTTTACATCATTGGAAAAAACACAATTGCTTTTATAAAGGTGCTATTGACATACAACCCATGCAATCCATACATACAAAGAAATGAGTTTAGAAATTAAGTTATGTGTAATAAAATGGAATGACACAGGGAAAAAGCATTGACCATGCTAACTGAAATGTATTTAATACTTGGTACAAAATCCTTTGTTGGTAATGACAGCTTCAAGACGCCTCCTATATGGAGAAACGAGTCACATGCGTTGCTCGGGTGTGATTTTGGCCCATTCTTCCACACAGTCTTCAAAACTTGAAGGTTACATTGTCCTCTTCTATGAACTCTGATCTTTAGTTCTTTCCATAGATTTTCCATTGGATTCAAGTCAGGTGATTGGCTGGACCATTCTAGCAGGTTTTTTTTAACAGAAGAGTTTTTATTTATCTCCAACGGGAGAGAAGTTTTCAGACATAATACAATCATAAGCATAAAAGCATCATATAACAACAGAGATTACATCAAGGTGTAAGGCATAGTAGTCAGGAGATTAATTACATACGTTTCCTAGTATATCATGTCAGGAATACATCCGCTGTGGAGTATATGGTAGGGCCATCTTTATCCTAAGGACAAGGTATTAACCTGTACATACTGTATATTCCTACCCTATATCAAATATATTAACAGTAATAGGCGTGAGGGGTTTCCCTGAGGGGGTGAGGGGGGGGGGAGACCCGCACAGAGGCCGCCCCTCTGCTAGTTTGAGACAAGATGGGGACCTTGTGTAGTGGGTGAAGGATTTTAACTTGGCCCAGGTACCCCATATTTTCCCAAATGTTTTAGGGCATTTACAGCTCATATACGAAAGCTTGTAGAGCAGGAGGGTAGAATCAATGAGAGCTCTCCACTGTGCAACCATGGGGGGCTCAGGGTGCCTCTATTTAGTTAAGATGGCCTTCCTAGTGTAGAATGAGGCATAGAAAATCAGTAGCCTTTTGTGAGTGTTTGTGGTGAGATTATCACAAATGCCAAGGAGTAGGACACGAGGGTCAAGACCAATGTTTAAGTTGCCAACAGAGTTGATGCTCTGCACCACCTCCCTCCAGAATTGTTGAATAAGGGGACAAGACCACACTACATGGAAGAATGTGCCCAGCTCATTGGTGCATTTTGGACACCTATCAGATTGGGCTGGGTATATCCTAGCAAGCCTTTGGGGGGTGTAATACGCCCTATGGAGGAATTTTAAATGGATATATCTATCCCTAGCTGATATCATTAGGGGGATATATTGTTGGATTCCCTCTTCCCAGTCATCATCCGCCAGAGAGGGCACATCCATCTTCCATTTATGAAAGTCTAGCCCCCCGCTATCAGTCTCACAGGATATTCGGAGGTAGAGGGATGAGAGGATGCGGTCAGCACTGCTAGAAATAAGAAAACGCTCCACGACATGTGATGTTCAGTGGGGAATTGGGCTTGTACTGCATGCCGCAGTTGTAGATAGTGAAAAAACATTCTGGCTGGGAGTTTTGAAGGTGTGTTTCAGCTCGTCATAAGAAAGAAGTCTGCCTTCCGGCATGATGTGTTGCAGAATTTTAATATCATATCCAGCCCAAACTGCTGGGTCTGGGACAAGAGGTGGGGTAGCCTAGGATTACCCCAGAGCGGAGTATAAGGGGAGAGTGTGATAGGTGGATTACGTTTAACTGACAACTGTTCTCAGACCTTAGTGGTCGTGCGCATGGGGATGGTCATTGCTGCTTGTGCTTTCGGGCCTCTAAACACTAGATTGTTTAGTGCCGAATAGGACCCCAGGATGGCTGCCTCTATATTAACTGACGGGTTATGTCGTGATTGGGTGAACCACCATCGGACCGTCACCATCAGCGCTGCCCAGTAGTACTGTTTGAAGCACGGTAGCACCAGTCTGCCCGAGGACAGGGGGAGTTGTAAAATAGCCTTAGCCACCCTGGGGGTCAAACCGGCCCAAATGAAGGCAGTGATCACTTTATCCAATTTTTGGAAAAAGGAGTTAGGAATTGGGACCGGGGTATTCCTGAAAACATACAGGTAGCAGGAGAGATCATAGCCCAGGTACCTAAATTGACCGACTGTAGGGGTATATGAGGCAGTGGGAGGAGAGGTGGCTGAAGGACGCAAACAGGTCAATAACCCGCAGGGCCGCCTAAAGGGAGGTCGAGGCGTCAGGAAGATAGAGGAAGGTATCATCCGCATACAGGGAGATCTGTTCCTTCAGCAGGCCCACCTCTATCCCCCCCCCGTTACTGTAGATGACCTAATGAGGAGGGCCAGTGGTTCGATAGCCAGGGCAAATAGGCCCAGGGACAGTGGACAGCCCTGTCTAGTGCCTCTGTGCATACGGAAGGGGGGCAAGAGGGTGCCATTGGTTCTGACTCTGGCAGAGGGGTTGGCGTACATCAGCTTTATCCATAAGATAAATTTAGGGCTGTCATGAACCTTGGAATACTGAAGTATTTCTCCTTTGAATCTATTACACAGTGGGGGGATTTCTGCTGTGTCTTAAGGCTAACCCCCCCTCCAGACGGCTTTATGGTCTGGAAGAAAAGCATTGTTCTGTGTTTGACTGTTTGTTTATGTACTTTAATTACCCCCTGGGGCTTCTGTGTCAATACACATCTCAGTTCTCCTATTCAAGCTATCGGACCAATCCCTGCTGACCCTGTTTCAAGTCCTCATTTGCATGGCCAAGAGAACCTAATTGGGAACTACAATGTACTTTACAATTGACCAATAGGAAAGTGGTTGCTGGGGGCAGGGTGTTCAAACTGCTGTATAAAAGTGTGTGTGTGCATCCAATAAAATAAGATTCCTGTTTGAACTTACATACAGCCTGCCTGGTGTTTGTTCTGAACTATCACAAATGGATTAGAATGTCACATAGCTGTAGCTTGAATCCTGGAGCATCGGATGACCGAACCATCAGACGTTGCGATCTGCAAAATGATCCAATAGTAGCAGAGGAGTGTCGGGAGAGTGGAACCGAGCGAGCAAGGGGCTCGTTACAAGGGCCAAAGTTGAACTTATCTAAGACTCGCCAAAGGAACTCCCACTCGACCGTGTCGAAAGCCTTTTCGGCATCTAGGGAGGCCACCATTCCAGGAGATTTATGTCCGCACCCTTACCTGGCATGAAGCCCGTTTGGTCTCCATGAACCAAGGAAAGGATGACCGAATTAAGACGATTTGCTAGAATTTTGATAATTATCTTGGCATCGACATTAAGTAATGAAATGGGGCAATATGACTCACAGAGCTCTGGGTCCTTGTTTAGCTTTGGGATCACCACGATCACCACTTCTGACATAGATGGAGGGAGGCACTGATCTTCTAACATGTAAGGGCTTACCTTGGTTGTAGTCCATAATGCAGAGTTGTATGCTCACCCTTGCAAATACACACAGCCCACGGTAACAAGGTAAGAAGCTACCTGGGCTGTGAGTCTGTGCACGGGGGCTTGATAGGATTTTTCCAAAGAATAGTCGAGGCAAGCCGTAGTCAGGGATTCCAGAAGTCAGAATAAATGATCAACAAAGCCAGGGTCAGAAGCCGGAGTCAGTCTTGTTGCTGTAACAGGAACTCAGGCAATGGTAAAGACAGAACAATGAACTGACCAATCCCTGAGAGTGAGGCAGTGTTTTATACCCTAGTTGATTAGGTAACCTGCCTCAGCTGAACCAGGAGAGACAGGTGCAGATTGCAAGGAAATCCAGAGTAAGGCTTTCAGCACCATGTAGAACTAGGTTCAGCTGGAAAGCAGGCAGAATACTGAACTGAGGAGTGGCTCAGAGGTAAATGAACAGAAGCAGTAACACAGTCCTGGATTCAATACCACCTAGAACCACTTGGTGCGCGAGCACGCCTGGCCGTCTGCTTGGCACGGTAGGGACCGTGACATAACATGGATAGTAAAAGTTCATCAAACTGTGGGGCAAGGAACTCACTATTGGTCTTATAGAATTCTGCCGGTAGGCCATCTGGGCCTGGGGTTTTTGCTGATTGGAGCGATGAGATCGCTAGCTGCACTTTTTTAAGGGTGATTGGTGCATCTAGCCTAGTATTAGCTTCATCTGATAGGGTAGGGAATTCTATCTGGGCCAGGAAGTCTTGTAAGGAGTCTGATGTAAAATCTGTCCTGGAGGTGTATAATTGTTCATATTATTGTGCAAACCTAGCATTAATCAGGACAGGGTCAGCTTGTAAGTGTCCCTAGTCGTCCTAAATATTCACAATGTGTGCCATAGTGGAGCGTTCTCTAGCCAGCCATGCCAATAATCTGCCTGATCTCTCCCCCTCTTCAAATATCCTCTGCGACTGTGACAACAAAAGCTTCTAAATCGCAGTAGCTCTCAGCACGAGATTTCCCTGTGTAGTGTTTGGAGTGCTGCATATGTCCCCGTGTCTCTAGTAGTCACGTAGCTAGCCTCTAGGATTTGGGACTGTCTTTCTGCTTCTTCCAGAGCAAGCCTATTATCCTTCCTAACCTTGCCAATGATGGTGCGGTATTGTCCACGTGCATATGCCTTATAGGCATCCCAAACCATTGGCGGGGGGGGCTGTCCCCCGGTTAAGTGACCAGTAGGTGTCCATCTCTCCCGCAACCTCAGGGGCAACACGCTCATCTGTGACCCATAAACCTGAGAGTCGCCAGAGGCTAGTGCCCACTGGTGAGTCTGTGTTAAGCTGTAGGAGGAGGGGAGCGTGATCAGAGATGCCACGAGGCAGGATTTTAACCTCCTGGGTGCGAGAGAGCAGGGGGCCACTTGCATAGAGCAAATCAATTCTAGAGAAGGAGGCATACGTGGCCGAATAACAGGTATCTTGCCTTTCCCTGGAGTATCGCCACCGCCACACATCACTAAGGCCATATTCATCTGCCCATCGAAACAGTGGAGAGTCAGAGGTTACGTCAGAGCTGAGTTTATCCATGCTAGGATTGGGGGGAATATTGAAGACACGTGCTAGTAAAACCGCTGTGGCTGGGTACTGAGCCATATTTCCCGTCTGGGTCTAAATGCAGATCAAGGAGAGTGAAGGGTAGTGCTTTGTGGATCAGGACACTGACTCCTCTAGAATAGGTGGAATGGGTAGAGTGATAACAGTATCCCACCCAAGGCTTCCTCAGAGCCAGCATCATGCTCCCGACTAAATGCGTCTCCTGCAATATGCAGACATGAGGGGTGTATTTTTTCATGTAGTTGAAGACCAGGGAATGTTTTATCTTGGAGTTCAGACCCCGAACGTTCCAAGACAAAACCTTAAGGGGGGGGTCATTGGGTAATTAGAAAGAGTATCTTACAGGTCAGAAACAGCCTTAAAATTATACCCATCCTATACAATATATCAGCAGATTTAGTATTGAGTATAGTTAGCCATGCCCACTTGGATGAGTTACCTTCTCCCTCTAGTGGAGGCCAAAAAAATCATAAAGAAAGAGGAAACAAGAAAAATTATAAAAAAACTTAAGAACAGTTACTCCGGAACTTCCCCCAATCCCCCACCCCGTACCACCGCCCAAACTATGGTGTGCTTTTTTCCCAAAACAGTTTGTGACAACTGCCCATGGGGCGCGTGAACAGTGAAGCACCAGAGCGTTACAGTCTGTGCTCAGAGAGTCTAGTCAGTGAGAAAAATTCAGGAAAAACGATCCCTGCAGATCAATAGGTCTCCGAGAGTATTCCGGGATTTTAGTCTTAAACGTGAACAGGTTACAAACTTGAAACTACGTCCCCTGTTGTCAGTAGTGCCGACAGGAGCGGGGAGATCAATCCAGCATAGTTGCATAAACAAGCCCCAAACAGCCAAGACATATACTCACAGTACAAGTTCTGGTGAAAAACAGGGCCAGTGCAGTTTAAGGCCAGGTGAATGGAGAAGCTGTGAGGAAAGTGTGCAGGCCATACAACAGTCTGTGAAGACAGGCCTGCGCTGAACAGGAGAGTACATCAGAAGGGGAGTCATGGTGTCAGCAGGGCCATTCTCTTGGTAGTGTCTCCAGCCATCTGGACGCTTCCTCAGGAGAAGTAAAGAACCGTACCGATTCCCCGTCTTGGACTCTCAATTGGGGGGGAATAGCATGCTGTATTTAATCTTGCGATTGTGGAGGTCAAGTTTAATTTGGTCAAAGGATCTTCGCTGTTTTTGCGTATCAACCGAGTAATCAAGGAATATCATAAGCTTTGCTCCCTCATGGCAGAGCTTCTCGATCTTCCTTGCCTCTCGCAGGACCAGATCTCGATCCCCGAAGTTCAGGAGCTTGAGAATAAATGTACATGGAGGAGCTCCGGGAGGGCCCCGGGTAGCAGGCATCCTGTGCGCCCTCTCCACTACAAAAAAAATCAGAAAATCGGGCTCCTGGAAAGAAGGGCATGCAGCAAGTTCTATGTGAAGGCTGTGGGGTCCTTAGCTTCCGCTCCCTCAGGTAGTCCCACTATCCGGAGGTTGTTTCTGCGGTTTCTGTTCTCAGCGTCCTCCGCACGCGCCTCCAGGGTCCATTCTAGCAGCTTTATTTTCTTTGAAACCAATTGAAAGTTTCCTTGACTTTATGTTTGGGATCATTGTCTTGCTGAAATGTCCACCTTCGTTTCATCTTCATCATCCTGGTAGATGGCAGCAGATTTTTATCAAGAATGTCTTGGGACAGTTTTCCATTCATCCTTCCTTCAATGATATGAAATTTGTCAGAATCGTATGCTGAAAAACAGACCCACGCCAAGATGTTCCCACCTCCAAACCTCACTGTTGGTACGGGGGTGTTTTTGGGGTGATATGCAGTGCCATTTGACCTCCAAACATGATGTGTGTTATGGCATCCAAAGAGTTCCATTTTGGTCTCATCTGACCAGACTATGTTCTTTCAGTATTTCACAGGCTTGTCTAAATGTTGTGCAGCAAACTTTAAACAAGCTTCAACATGCTTTGTCTTCAGCAATGGAATCTTGCGTGGTGAGCGTGCATACAGGCCATGGTGGTTGAGTGCATTACTTATTGTTTTTTAAACACTTGTACCAGCTAATTCTAGGTCTTTCTGAAGCACCACAAGTGGTCCTTGGCTCTTGGACAACTCTTCTAAAAATTATTTTCACTCCTCTGTCAGAAATCTTGCGAGGAGCACCTGGTCATGGCGGGTTTATCGTGAAAAAATTATGTTCTTGTTATTTCCGGATTATGTCCCCAACAGTGCTTATTGGAACATTCCAAATATTTAGAAATCCTTCTTTAACCAATGCCAACAATAAGGTTGCAAAGGTCTTGAGAGAGCTTTTTGCTTTTACCCATGAGATATTTCTTCTGTGACACCTTGGTAGTGAGACACCTTTTTATAGGCCATCAGTTAAGACTGTATGTATGTATGGATTGCTACCGACATGTGGTGAGATTTTCATGTCAATAGCACCTTTAGAAAAACATTTACTGAGAAAAATGGTGACTCGTTCAATACTTATTTTACCCGCTGTGTGTATATATATATACAGGGGTACGGAAAGTATTCAGACCCCCTTAAATTTTTCACTCTTTGTTATATTGCAGCCATTTGCTAAAATCATTTAGGTTCATTTTTTTTCTCATTATGGTACACACAGCACCCCATATTGACAGAAAAACACAGAATTGTTGACATTTTTGCCGATTTATTAAAAAAGAAAAACTGAAATATCACATGGTCTTAAGTATTCAGACCCTTTGCTCAGTATTTAGTAGAAGCACCCTTTTGATCTAATACAGCCATGAGTCTTTTTGGGAAAGATGCAACAAGTTTTTCACACCTGGATTTGGGGATCCTCTGCCATTCCTCCTTGCAGATCCTTTCCAGTTCTGTCAGGTTGGATGGTAAACGTTGGTGGACGGACATTTTTAGGTCTCTCCAGAAATGCTCAATTGGGTTTAAGTCAGGGCTCTGGCTGGGCCATTCAAGAACAGTCATGGAGTTGTTGTGAAGCCTTTGCTTCGTTATTTTAGCTGTGTGCTTAGGGTCATTGTCTTGTTGGAAGGTAAACCTTCGGCCCAGTCTGAGGTCCTGAGCACTCTGGAGAAGGTTTTCATCAAGGATATCCCTGTACTTGGCCACATTCATCTTTCCCTCGATTGCAACCAGTCGTCCTGTTCCTGCAGCTGAAACACACCCCCACAGCATGATGCTGCCACCACCATGCTTCACTGTTGGGACTGTATTGGACAGGTGATGAGCAGTGCCTGGTTTTCTCCACACATACCGCTTAGATTTAAGGCCAAAAAGTTCTATCTTGGTATCTTCAGACCAGAGAATCTTATTTCTCACCATCTTGGAGTCCTTCAGGTGTTTTTTTAGCAAACTCCATGCGGGCTTTTATGTGTCTTGCACTGAGGAGAGGCTTCCGTCGGGCCACTCTGCCATAAAGCCCCGACTGGTGGAGGGCTGCAGTGATGGTTGACTTTCTACAACTTTCTCCTATCTCCCAACTGCATCTCTGGAGCTCAGCCACAGTGATCTTTGGGTTCTTCTTTACCTCTCTCACCAAGGCTCTTCTCCTCGATAGCTCAGTTTGGCCGGACGGCCAGCTCTAGGAAGGGTTCTGGTCGTCCCAAATGTCTTGCATTTAAGGATTAGGGAGGCCACTGTGCTCTTAGGAACCTTAAGTACAGCAGAATTTTTTTTGTAACCTTGGCCAGACAATTCTCTCTCTGAGCTCTTCAGGCAGTTCCTTTGACCTCATGATTCTCATTTGCTCTGACATGCACTGTGAGCTGTAAGGTCTTATATAGACAGGTGTGTGGCTTTCCTAATCAAGTCCAATCAGTATAATCAAACACAGCTGGACTCAAATGAAGGTGTAGAACCATCTCAAGGATGATCAGAAGAAATGGACAGCACCTGAGTTAAATATATGAGTGTCACAGCAAAGGGTCTGAATACTTAGGACCATGTGATATTTCAGTTTTTCTTTTATAATAAATCTGTAAAAATGTCAACAATTCTGTGTTTTTCTGTCAATATGGGGTGATGTGTGTACATTAATGAGGAAAAAAATTTACCTAAATGATTTTAGCAAATGGCTGCAATATAACAAAGAGTGAAAAATTTAAGAGGGTCTGAATACTTTCCGTACCCACTGTATATTTATATATATATATATATATGCACCAATCAGCCATAGCCTTATGACCACTGACAGGTTAAGTGAATAACAGATAATCTCTTAACCATGGCATCTGAAAATTGGTGCAATTTATTAAGCAGCAAGTGAACATGTAGTCCCTGAAGTTGGTATGCTGAAAGTAGGAAGAATGGGCATTGTGGTTTGTTGTGTATGGGTGGCCAGGGTGAGGGTTAGGGTGCCCATGTTGACCCAGGTCCACAGCCAAAAGCACCTATAATGGGCAACAAAACTGGACCACGGGGCAATGGAAGAACGTGAGCTGGTCTGATGAATCATGTTTTCTATTACATCACGTGGATGGCCAGGTATGTGTGCGTCACTTACCTGGGGAATAGATGGCACCAGGACGCAGTATGGGATGAAGACAAGCTGGCGGAGGCAGTGTGATGCTTTAGGCAATGTTATATTGGAAAATCTAGGGTCCTGCCATTCATGTGGATGTTGCTTTGACACTTACCACTTACCTAAACATTGTTGCTGGCTAGGTACACCTCTTCATGGAAATGGTATTCCCTGGTGGCAGCAGGGTAATGCACCCTGCCACGTTGTAAAAAAAATGGTTCAAGAATGGTTTAAGGAACACATCAACCACACATTGTGCCACTGTGATAATGTAATGCCGCGTACACACGATCGGTTTTTCTGATGAAAAAAGACCAAAGGACTTTTTTCATCGGACAAACCGATCGTGTGTGATCCCTATCGGTATTTTTTCCATCGGTATAAAAAAATAGAACACGTTTTAAATTATACCGATGGAAAAAAAAACGATAGCAAATTCCGATCGTCTGTGGAGAACTCCATCGGAAAAAAAACACACGCATGCTCAGAATCAAGTCAACGCATGCTCAGAAGCATTGAACTTAATTTTTCTCGGCTCTTCGGAGTGTTTTACGTCACGGCGTTTGGGACGGTCGGATTTATGACTGATGGTGTGTAGGCAAGACTGATGGAAGTCAGCTCCATCGGATTTTATTCCATCGGAAATCCGATCATGTGTACAGGGCATAAGGGTTTGGGGGGGGGATTGGCATAAGAACTCCAGAAGGATTTCTGTCCAGCACCTCCAAAAGTATTTTTTTTTTACTAAGATTGGCACAAAGATATCAGGCTAAGTGTAAGTACTTGTACTAACACAGATTCTCTGCCTGCCCTAGCTGCCCTTTGCTGAGTACTAGGTGGCGACAGGGTCCCTTTAACCACTTATACCAGCCTGGAATAACTCTACATTACCAGGCCATTTTTTTCAGTTTTCAGTTCTGTAATAGTCTGGCTGACAATTACTCAGTTATGCAACACTCATCAAATTGTATATCATGTTTTTGACACATAGATAGAGCTTTCTTTTGGTGGCAGTTATTAACCACTGTTTTTTTGTTTTTTTTTACTATATAAAGTTTAAAAATATTTTTTTTAAACAAACCTCATGCATTGCATTTCTAGAGGCCCTAAAATTCCCTTAAATTGTTTCGTTGAGGACGTACATTAGCTTATACAGTGCAGCAGTCCGAGTGCAGGGGTCAGGAAGTGATGGATTTTTGAAGCGGAGGATCCGTCACTTCCGGGTCCTGTTTGATACCCCGGACAGGCTTTACAACCCAGAGCAAGACGTGGACAGCACGCCACCGCCGGAGGCTAAGCCATATCCAGACACTGTTTATACCTAGTGCCATCTTGAGGGGCCATTGGAGTGAAGTGGTGCTGACAGTGGAATAAAAATGGTATCCCAAATACGCAATTTGACCATCCTGTAAAAAGAGGTCAAACACCTGTGGCGAGTTGCCACTTTCCCATTGAGCACTCATGGTGGAGAGGGGTCAAACCCCTCTGGTGAGTTGCCACCTTCCCATTGGGCACTCATGGTGGAAGAACTAGAATTTCTATCTAAAAGCAATCGTTTCTGGTGTTGGGATTACGATCACACATGGACTTTAAGCTTGTTACACGTTTTGTTATATAATTCACAATGCAGTGTTGGAATTTATGACGTTTTATTTATGTTTTTATATTTATTGTTACACAGAAGAACACAACTAGCGCCTTTTTCTTTATTTTATCCACATCCCTTTAAATTTGTATTTTGATATTTATATTGCAATCTTCCCAATTGCCCTCCTGACATCAAAAGACCATCATCCCATTATGAAAAACGGTTGGACGTCGTGGATCTGGACCCTTTACCACACCTTTATGGAGAGTGTCAGAATCTGGCAGCTTTGCAGACCCATGTCAAAAAATGCTGAGAGTGCGGCTAATGTCACCTAGCTGTCAACTTACAAATGAAATTCCGCTTTTTCCATTAGCTGTTTTCTTGCCGCGGCAGCAACCGCAGCAGAATATTTGTTGCGTAAGTTACAGTTGTGCCCTAAAAGTCTTTATCACTTTAGCCGGAGGACTGTCATGGAAGGCAGCAGGTGGGAGACAGATTGCAGTATTTAAGTCAAAATAATGGGAATTGCCTGTTTCTTTCTTTCTCTGAAGCTGCAAATAAGACGTGGAAAGTTAAAGTCATGGAAGAACCCAACGCCTGCGGGGACGTTGCTGTAACTCAAATTTACATCGGCAGATAAACAAAATGTTACATTTACAATACAAATGGGATGGGTGAGCAGTGACAAAATGTATTTCTTAAAGCACATGTTCACATTTTCTACTGTAGCGGGGTCTCCTTTAAGACTCTAAGGACTGCATTTCCCAGAACCCTGTTTGGCACCCAGGGTGCATTGTTGCCACCGCAGAGACTTGTGGGAGGGGGGATAAAAGGAGGAGGCGAGGCGAGGATCGGCCTCTTTGGACACCGCGTGGCAATCAACCGGTCTTCCTGTGAGGATCTTCTGGAGTGCAGGGCCTGAGGCCTGGGGCCTGGCACAACTTCCAAGAAGCCTTCCACCCCACTGCGAGCCTGGGTGGCATCTCACGATTTCAAGCTGCTGACATTAGTTGGATCGGAGACCCGATCGTTGCAGGCGCTGTGCGCGGAGACACAGTGGTGGAAGTCCCGGACTGGGATCGCGT
Source organism: Rana muscosa (assembly GCA_029206835.1). NCBI lineage: Eukaryota > Metazoa > Chordata > Amphibia > Anura > Ranidae > Rana > Rana muscosa. The sequence continues at coordinate 49,045,093 of CM055120.1, forward strand.
CCGGAGTGGTGAGCGAGCACCTGCTCAATCCAATAGGCTGTACTGTTGTTAGGCCTAGAGACTGCCTTTATTTGCTATTGGAGACTAGTAGCGGAACTGAGTTGAGTGGTCTCCAGTGAACTGTTCTTTTTGATTGCCTACTCTGTGGATTACAAGTGTTGTTTCCTGTATGTGCACCACCGTTCAAGTTGCATGCGAAGAAAGTGTTATTCTAAGGACTAAGTTAAATCTGTGTCAGGCCTGACCGGGGGTAGAATATTGTTTGGTGCGCCACAGGGCGCATAGATACTAATAGCTGCACGTGGTGTATGACCGCGCTGCGCTATTAGAGTATACTATATCTATTGCCGCAGGGCTCTGTAAGCAAGTTATGTGTTATGTTCTAACCTATGCCCTTTTAACCAAAAGTAAAACAATTTACCTTACCACTTGCTATCAGTGTGTTATCATTGTACATAGTGTTTGCCTCTTAATATAGTTGGGGTGTGTGTACAATCAGGTATAGATTGTGATAGATAACATCCCCTAGACTGACTGTGCCATAGGTGGGTTGAGTAGATTGCCGGGGGTTGGCGGAGCTGTACTCAGGGCCCAAAAAAATCAAACCAGCGGCTCTCTTAGTTGGGGGTAGCGCTACACGCGGGGGCTCCGAGTCCTGGATCCTGATACAGCAGGTGAACACGCCAAAAGTACCGGCATGGACCCGTTAGAGGTTAAAGCATGGTGCGAAGCAGCTAAGGCAGAACCAGATCAGTCGGTAGTCATCAGCCTCCCAGGAGAGGAATGGTCAACAGAGACGGTAGAGAAACTTGAGGTGTCACTGTCCCCAAATCATACACCGTGGGTGATGGACATGAAGTCAGACCCAAACATCTCGTATCAGTATGCGCTGATAGAATGGTGGGACGGAATGCCGGAGACCTTTAAGCACAAATGTGTGCGGACGCCAGACAATAGAACTTATAAGTTGGCGCACGCAATAACCGTTAAGACGGAGCCATCCCCAATGGGATCACCGCAAGGGACACCCCGTGTCTCACCTGAAGAGAGAGAGAGGGCGACACATCCGGCGGCACCGGTCACTACCATAGCACCAGAATTAATAAATGCCTTAGGGGATCTGCTAACAAAGTGCCAGAGAACGAACACGGAACATGTAGAGGCTAGCTACCGGAGCCTAAAGACATTCTCAGGGAAGCTTTCTGTCCCTGCAGGGGAAGAAGATTTCGATACCTGGGTTGAGCAGGCATTACTAGCAGTAGAGGCATGGGAGGTGCCTGAAGCGCAGAAGAGACAGCGCGTGATAGAAATTTTGAAAGGCGCGGCTGCAGAAGTGGTGAAAAGCTTCCGGTTTGGCAATGCTGATTGCACAGCTCAGGACTGTTTAGCCATGTTACAAGAGGAGTTCGGTCAGCTGGAAAAGGTGACAGAGCTAGTGTACCATTTCGAACATACTTTCCAACAGCCGAATGAGAAGCTTTTGGAGTATGTGAGAAGACTGAACAAGATGCTTTGCAAAATCGTGTTAAAAAAAGGGATGCTGCCCCAAGACACAGATGCGGCAAGAATGAAGCAGGTGTTAAAGTGGGCGTTGCGCTCGGATCCGGTCTGGCTTCTCCTGAAAACCTCGGGAGGGGGAATGTCACTAACTTACTCTGATCTGATAAAAATCATCAGAGATGAGGAGTCACTACAGATGGATCAACAAGTGATCAAGGCACATACCTCTTCTGCACCAGTGATAGTCAACTCAGTGATGACCAAAGAAAGAGACTCAGAAGTAGACACTTTGAAATCACAGATGTCTCAGGTGTTAGAGATGCTGACCTCTCTGATGGCAAAAGACTCAAGGGTTCCAGAAAAAGAGGGACCAAAGAAGGAGTTGTTCTCGGAGGCTTCAGTGCACACCCCCCTACAAGATTGGGGGAATGTGATCTGTTTTAACTGTGGAGGAATTGGCCATATTGCAGCTGTATGTTCCAGTCCCAAGAAAAAGAAAACAGATAACCGCAAGCCGGCGGGAAACTCCAGAGGGCCTCGGTGAAGGAGTCAACCGGGTGCCCATCATCTTCAGTGAGCTCCAAACTGAATGAGAAGCCCAGGAAAAGAGAGGACAAAACTCCTCAGAAGAAGCACAGTATTCCACAGTGGGAATACACCCCAGAAAAAGAGCATACTGTCCCTCAGCGGGTCTGTACACCCATTAAGGGAAAGAAAATCAATGCATACCGAGCCCAAGAAAGACTCAAGTCCAGAGGGAATTTGAAGAAGGGAAGTCTAAAGGGGGCATGCAAAGATCAAAAGGCAACCCCTTTGAAGCCATATCCAGAGAAGCTGGTAGGCCCATCCCCCATAGTGCCCATTCAAGTGGAGGGAGTCTACACAAGAGCCATCTTGGATACTGGGGCACAGGTGACCCTGTTATACCGGGATTTTTATGACAAACACTTAGGCCACCTACCCATCAAGAAGATAGAAGAACTAGAAATACGGGGAATCAGGACCCAGAGCTTCCCTTATGATGGCTACCTGCCCATAAAACTGACCTTCGACCCATCTGTGGCTGGGAAGGCTGAAGTGTTCGACATTCTTGCAGTTGTCTGCCCCCGGCCGCCTGGAGCCAACAAGAGTTCCTTAATAATAGGGACGAACACGGACCTGGTCCGGAGACTCCTGACCCCTCTTGCACGAAGGAAGGACCCCGCAGCCACCAAGATCCACCCCATCTTGAAGACAGCTTACCAGCGGTTAGTCTTGGAGCAGAAGGCCCCAGAAGAGGGAGTGGGGAAGGTCTGGAGACTTGAAAAGAGGGGGGTAGTGTTGCAGCCCGGTGAAGTAACATGTCTCAGTGCTACTGTGAAGCTTACTTGGGAGCAACCTGGACCCTTTGTCATGTTGGAGCCCGACCCAAGGGAAGAACACTCGGGTTTAGAAGTAATCCCAGAAGTGGTCCCGCTGAGGGCTCTGAAGAAGGCCCACTATAAGGTCCCTGTGAGTGTAAGGAACACTACGGATGGTCCCATGGAGATCCCCGCCAGAATGTTACTGGGACAGGTGAGCCCTGCTGCCCCGGTTGCCTTGTCAGAAGTGGAGAAGACAGGAGAAGAAGGGAATGTTTGGGACAATGTCTACATGGAGAACCCGAATCTGCCCAGGGCTTGGAAAGAGAGAGCCAAGGCCCAGTTGGCCAGGTGGAAGAAGATCTTCTCCCAAGATGAGTTCGATGTGGGGTGTGCAAGGAGTGCCACCCACCATATTCGCCTCCAAGAAGACAAGCCATTCAGGGAGAGGGTCAGGCGAGTCCCACTGGCAGACCTGGAGGATCTGAGGGAAAAACTCGGGGAACTCAAGCGGACCGGTGTGATCCGGGAGTCTAGAAGTCCCTATGCCTCCCCGATAGTAGTGGTCAGAAAGAAGAATGGATCATTGAGGTTGTGTATCGACTACAGGACCCTCAACAGGAGAACCATCCCTGAACAGTACACCACTCCGAGGATAGAGGATGCCCTGCAGAGCTTGTCTGGAGCCAAGTGGTTCAGCGTTATGGACCTCAAGAGTGGATACTATCAGATCCCTATGCATCCAGAGGACAAGGAGAAGACAGCCTTCATAACCCCAGCGGGATTCTTTGAATTCGACCGAATGCCCCAGGGACTGTCAGGAGCCCCAGCCACCTTCCAACGTCTCATGGAAAAGACTGTAGGGGACATGAACCTTATTGAGGTCCTTGTGTATTTAGACGATGTCATTGTCTTTGGGAGTACCTTGGAAGAACATGAAGAGAGGCTCGAGAAAGTCTTGAGAAGACTCAGTGAGGAGGGACTCAAGCTTTCGCCCGAGAAGTGTCAGTTCTACCAATCTTCCGTTAACTATCTGGGACACATAGTGACTGAAGAAGGGGTGGCCACAACCCTGAGAAGTTGGAGGCAGTTACTTCCTGGCCACGGCCTACCACGATAACAGAACTCAGATCCTTCTTGGGGTTCTGTTCCTATTATAGAAGGTTCGTGAAAGGGTTTGCCCGAATTGCCAGGCCACTGAATGAACTACTCAAGACAAAGGGGGAAGAGGATGACTCAGGGCCCAGGAAGCCGGGAGAGTCAGTCAAAGACCAGTGGACTCAGAAGTGTGAAGAGGCCTTCCAGATGTTGAAGAAAAGCTTAACCACTGCCTAAAGAGACCTTATGAACTCCACGTAGATGCCAGTCATGAGGGTCTGGGAGGAGTGCTCTACCAGGAGCATGAAGGACAGCTGCGACCCGTTGCTTATGTAAGCCGGAGCCTGACCCCCTCTGAAAGAAACTACCCCACGCATAAGTTAGAGTTCCTGGCCCTCAAGTGGGCAGTGGTTGATAAACTCAAGGACTACCTGTATGGGGCCGAGTTCACTGTGAAGACAACAACCCCCTTACTTATCTCTTCACCACAGCAAAGCTGGATGCCACAGGACATAGGTGGTTGGCTGCACTGTCTGGGTTCAATTTCAGCCTGAAGTACAGGCCGGGGGCTGGGAATCGAGACGCAGATGCCCTGTCTAGAAGATCTCATGTCCCCACTGGTGATACAGAACACTGGACCCAAGTGGCACCTGACGGGGTACGGGCTCTTTGTCAAGGGGCTGAACTTCAAGCCAGAGGAGGCTCAAGGGCAGAAGAGATAGGGGTTACCATGGTAGGAGTTCCCAAGCAATAGTGTGGAGTAACCCAGTTGGAAGAAGATAATCTGCCAAAACTGTCAAAGAAGGAGTTGAGGTGTGACCAATTGGAAGACCCCATAGGGAGATTGGTCTTGGAGGCCCTGGAGAATCAGGATCCGAGTAGACTCCTGCGCCATCATTTGAAGGAAGCTCGCCTGTTAAGGAAGGAGTGGGACAGGTTACAGGTGCATCAGCGGGTGGTCTACCGAAGGGGCCCCTCCAATGACTTGGAAGATAAGTGGCAATTGTTTCTTCCCGAGAAACACAGAGAGACTGTCCTGGTCGCCCTGCATGACAATCATGGACACCTAGGGGCTGAAAGAACCTTCCAACTTGTTAGGAGCCGATTCTATTGGCCCTACATGAGGACTGAAGTAGAGGAATACTGCCATTCATGTGCACGCTGCATCCGGAGGAAGACTTTACCCCATCAAGCTGCCCCAATGAGCCATTTACAAAGTCAAGGCCCGCTGGATTTGGTATGCATTGATTTTCTCTGCCTCAAACCCGACCTGAGTGGACTAGGAAATGTTCTGGTGATAACCGATCATTTCACCCGGTATGCCCAGGCCTTCCCAACCAAAGACCAGAAGGCTTCCACTGTGGCCAAGGTACTTATGGAGAAGTATTTCGTCCACTATGGGCTACCGCAGTGACTTCACTCAAATCAGGGGAGGGACTTTGAAAGTCGGCTGATCCGGAAGCTCCTGGATTTCTTGGGGATCAAGAAGACCCGAACCTCTCCTTACCACCCACAAGGGGATGCTCAGCCGGAGAGGTTCAACCGAACTCTGCTCAATATGTTGGGAACCTTGAATAGCGAGAAGAAACAGCATTGGAGCAAGCACATAGCGGCTATAGTGCACGCTTACAATAGTACCGCAAGTGATGCTACAGGCTATTCCCCCTACCGCCTCATGTTCGGAAGAAAAGCAAGGTTACCTGTGGACCTGGCCTTTGGCACCTCCATAGATCATTCCTCAGCCACCTCTCACAAGGGATATGTGGACAGACTCAGACACAGCTTGAAGATGGCTTATGAGCAGGTCCAAGCGGCTTCAGACCAAAGGGTGGCCCGCAATAAGAGAAACTTTGACCTGAAGGTTCGGATCCAGGACCTGCAACCTGGAGACCGAGTTCTGCTATGGAACTTGGGGGTCCCTGGAAAACACAAGCTTGCAGACAGATAGAGACCTGAACCCTATGTTATTTGTAAGAAGCTGCCGGGCCTACCTGTCTATAAGTTGAAGCCCGAAGGGGAGGTGGGCCCACTGAAGACCTGGCACCGGAACCACCTACTCCCACTTGCTGAAGCAGTTCGGATACCTCCTGTGAGGGACTCCCCAGACCCAGTCTCCATTCTGGATACTCCCAGGCCAAACACTCGGTCCCAGTCCTCTCGAAATAAAGATGTAGAGACCTCTGAACTAAGTGAAGATGAGAGACAGGAACTTGATTGGTTATGGCCTTCCCCGACTCCAGGAACTTCTGCTATAGATCTTCCCCCTACTGAAGACACTATAGACAGAAAACTGAATGCAGAAGCTACTGAGTTCGTTCCATCCAGTCCTTTGTCAGAATATTGGGAAGATGTATGTGATACATACTCAGAGGAGGACCCAAGAGACTCTATGTACCTCCCGGCTCCTGAACCAAGTGGTTCAGAACCCGCAGAATCCCTCAAATCTACTCCAGAAGGGGAGCCTGCAGTGTCCCAGCCAGAAGTCCCAAGGGAGCAAAGAGCCAGAAGAGTTATAAGGCCTCCTAAGAAGTTGACTTACCTACAAATGGGGAACAGCTCAGAGGAAACTGTGGTCACTGTAAGAAGGAGTGCAGAGCATCCAGTTCCCTCCACTGTTCATTTGGTGGAGGGCAACCCCAACTCATCCTCTGGCACAGTTAGGCAGGCCACTCATGAAAGTGTGACCTGTGGGCAAGGGAATTCAACCCCTCAGTTTTGGTGGGAGTTCCCTCTGCCGACATCTTACACAACGTTGTCTAGGGTTGTACGTAGTGTATGTTAAGAGTTACCTTTGGGGACCAAAGAGTTCAAGTGGGGGGAGTGTGTAGCGGGGTCTCCTTTAAGACTCTAAGGACTGCATTTCCCAGAACCCCGTTTGGCACCCAGGGTGCATTGTTGCCACCGCAGAGACTTGTAGGAGGGGGGATAAAAGGAGGTGGTGAGGCGAGGATCGGCCTCTTTGGACACCGTGCGGCAATCAACCGGTCTTCTTGTGCGGATCTGCTGGAGTGCAGGGCCTGAGGCCTGGGGCCTGGCACAACTTCCAAGGAGCCTTCCACCCCACTGCGAGCCTGGGTGGCATCTCACGATTTCAAGCTGCTGACATTAGTTGGATCGGAGACCCGATCGTTGCAGGCGCTGTGCGCAGAGACACAGTGGTGGAAGTCCCGGACTGGGATCGCGTCCAGAGTGGTGAGCGAGCACCTGCTCAATCCAATAGGCTGTACTGTTCTTAGGCCTAGAGACTGCCTTGGCCCACCGGCCTTTATTTGCTATTCTACTGAAGACTAGTAGCGGAACTGAGTTGAGTGGTCTCCAGTGAACTGTTCTTTTTGATTGCCTACTCTGTGGATTACAAGTGTTGTTTCCTGTATGTGCACCACCGTTCAAGTTGCATGCGAAGAAAGTGTTATTCTAAGGACTAAGTTAAATCTGTGGCAGGCCAGACCGGGGGTAGAATATTGTTTGGTGCGCCACAGGGCGCATAGATACTAATAGCTGCACGTGGTGTATGATCGCGCTGCGCTATTAGAGTATACTATATCTATTGCCGCAGGGCTCTGTAAGCAAGTTATGTGTTATGTTCTAACCTATGCCCTTTTAACCAAAAGTAAAACAGTTATACCTTACCACTTGCTATCAGTGTGTTATCATTGTACATAGTGTTTGCCTCTTAATATAGTTGGGGTGTGTGTACAATCAGGTATAGATTGTGATAGATAACATCCCCTAGACTGACTGTGCCATAGGTGGGTTGAGTAGATTGCCGGGGGTTGGCGGAGCTGTACTCAGGGCCCAAAAAAATCAAACCAGCGGCTCTCTTAGTTGGGGGTAGCGCTACACTACCTATAGCTGAGTTTCTCATTTTACTCTCCTAATAACCTTCTGATGAACTTCAAGCAAAACAAATATTGTCCAAATATAAGAGCTATGTGAGTCCTTACCTGAACCTTACATAGTCGACAAGGCTGAAAAAAGACAATAGTCCATCCAGTTCAACCTTTTAAGTTAGGGTGACCAGATATCACCGGTTTCCGGGGACAATCCCCGAATTGAGGACACTGTCCCCGGACCAAGTCTGTCCCCGGTTTTGTCCCCGGATTGGATTTGAACAGGGGCTGGGGCAATTTCAAAGATAGTCAGGGCAGAATAAAAAAAAAAAAAATCTGACCCCCGCTCTGCCACTCCTACTAGCTTAGGGGGGTGTATTTTTTTCATTATCTGTGCCCCTTTCTGATGATCATGTGCTGGTCGGAGCGGAGGGAATATTTCTTCAGTTTCGGGTGCATGCCCATTCAGCTCCGCCCGCATGTTATTCTTCCTTGGCTCAAGTCCCGGCCAGCTGCCTGCTTATCTCCTTGCCTTCCCTAGCGGAATGTGATCTCCCTCCGCTCCCCACCCAGTAGTAGCCGGGGCCCGGAGAGTAAGACTTGACAGGCTGTGAGGCGGGCGGGGGCGGCAACGGGCAGAGAGTCGCGGATTGCCGCCATTACTAGTAAAAAAAAAAAAATATGTCCCCGGATTTCATTTTAAAAATCTGGTTACCCTATTTTAGGTGCGTGTATCGGTGTCTATAATGATTTCATATATTGCTGCATGTTGTGTCCTTTAACCATTTCAGCCCTGGACCATTTTGCTGCCCAAAGACCAGAGCACTCTTTGCGATTCGGCACTGCGTCGCTTTAACTGACAATTGCGCGGTCGTACTGACAATTGCGTGGTCGCACTTTTGCTATAATAAATATCCCCAAAAAAATTTTTAAAAAAAGTTTTCCTCAGTTTAGGCCGATACGTATTCTTCTACATATTTTTTGGGGAAAAAATTGCAATAAGCGTTTATTGATTGGTTTGCGCAAAAGTTATAGCGTCTACAAAATAGGGGTAGTTTTATGGCATTTTTATTGTTATTTTTTTTTATAAGTAATGGCGGCGATCAGCGATTTTTATCATGACTGCGACATTATGGCGGACACATCAGACATATTTGATGCCATTTTGGGACCATTGTCATTTATACAGCGATCAGTGCTATAAAAATGCACTGATTACTGTAAAAATGACACTGGCAGTGAAGGTGTTAACCAGTAGGGGGCGCTGGAGGGGTTAAGTGTGTCTCAGGGATGTGTTCTAACTGTAGGGGGGATGGGCTACGCGTGACACGACACTGATCACTGCTCCCGATCACAGGGAGCTGTGATCAGTGTCCTGTCACTAGGCAGAACAGGGAAATGCTTGTTTACATCAGCATTTCCCCCATTCTTCCTCTCCGTGACACGATCGCGGGACTCCTGGCGGACATCGAGTCCGCGGGACCCGCGGTCAGACTCACGGAGCCCGCGTCGAGCGTGCGCGCCCACAGTGGCGCATCTTAAAGGCGACGTACAGGTACGTTAATATGCCCAGCCGTGCCATTCTGCCGAGGCATATCGGCATGAGCCGGTCTGCAAGTGGTTAAGATGTATATCTGTAGCAGAGTCCCGGGCCCCTAGAGGCCTAATAGTGTCCTCCAGAGCTAGGGACAGCTGACATACTTGAATGTAGAGTGGGTTACAAGGCATGGCGGGGGGAATGTAAGATGAAATGGTGGGCGCCAGACACTTTTTGAATGCAAAGAGATTTATTGTCTCTTAAACAGAGGAACTGTGGAAGAGAGGGTTAGTGCCAGGACATCCTCAGATAGATGCAAAGATAATTGGCAGACTCCGAGACTTCTATACGCAGACAGCTATACAGGTGAAGGCCTCCAGCCAGGCACCACTTCTGTATAGGTAGGACCGCTGTCTCCTAAGGCAACAATATTGTAGCAGTTACTAACAGTAGTTGTATTCAACTATTGGCAACACAAACAGTTCTCCTTACCCCACAGTCACTCGCTGTGGATCGTTACTCAACGAACTCCCAATCTTTCACTAGACTTCAGATCCAATAGCCACTGGATCCCCTGGGCTCTTCCACTTTCCCACTGAGTGTTTTCCTCAAGCATCACACTTGCTTCCCTGCTGGGTCCTTGGCACTCACAGATACACTTCGAGCGTCACCCCTGCTGACCCGCTAGGTCCCTGGCTTGGCATTTACTGATGCTCCACAAACGTCACCTCTGCTGTCCCGGTGCATCCCTGGCTTGGCACTTGCTGAAGTTTTCCCACCTCTTCACCGGCTGGTGAGAAACAACATGAAAGCATGGATCCATCCTGCCTTTTATCAATGGTTCAGGCTGGTGGTGGTGTAATGGTGTGGGGGATATTTTCTTGTCACACTTTGGGCCCCTTAGTACCAATTGAGCATCGTTTAAACGTCACGGCCTACCTGAGTATTGTTGCTGAACATGCCCATCCCTTTATGACTACAGTGTCCCCATCTTCTGATGGCTCCTTCCAGCAGGATAATGCACCATGTCACAAAGCTCCAATCATCTCACCACTGGACAATGAAGTCACTGCACTCCAATGGCCTCCACAGTCACCAGATCTCAATCCAATAGAGCACCTTTGGGATGTGGTGGAACCAGAAATTTGCATCATAGATGTGCAGCCGAAAAATCTGCAGCAAATGCGTGATGCTATCATGTCACTATGGACCAAAATCTCTGAGGAATGTTTCCAACACCTTGTGGAATCTATGCCACAAAGAATGAAGGCGGTTCTGAAGGAAAAAGGGGGTCCAACCCGCTACTAGCAAGGTGTACCTAATAAAATGGCCAATGAGTGTGTGTTGTATATATATATATATTTATAAATATACAGTATCTCACAAAAGTGAGTACACCCTCACATTTTTGTAAATATTTTCTTCTATCTTTTCATGTGGCAACACTGAAGAAATTACACTTTGCTACAATGTAAAGTAGTGAGTGTACAGCTTGTATAACGGTGTAAATTTTCTGTACTTCAAAATAACTCAACACACAGCCATTAATGTCTAAACTGCTGGCAACAAAAGTGAGTAAACCCCTAAGTAAAAATGTCCAAATTGGGCCCAAAGTTGTCAATATTTTGGGTGGCCACCATTATTTTCCAGCACTGCCTTAACCCTCTTGGTCATGGAGTTCACCAGAGCTTCACTGGTTGCCACTGGAGTCCTCTTCCCCTCCTCCATGACGACATCACAGAGCTGGTGGATGTTAGAGACCTTGTGCTCCACCACCCTCTGTTTGAGGATGCCACACAGATGCTCAATAGGGTTTAGGCCTGGAGACATGCTTGGCCAGTCCATCACCTTTACCCTCAGCTTCTTTAGCAAGGCAGTGGTCGTCTTGGAGGTTTGTTTGAGGTCATTATCATGTTGGAATACTGCCCTGCGGCCCAGTCTCCGAAGGGAGGGGATCATGCTCTGCTTCAGTATGTCACAGTACATGTTGGCATTCATGGTTCCCTCAATGAACTGTAGCTCCCCATTGCCGACAGCACTCATGTAGCCCCAGACCATGACCATGCTTGACTGTAGGCAAGACACACTTGTCTTTGTACTCCTCACACACGCTTGACACCATCTGAACCAAATAAGTTTATCTTGGTCTCATCAGACCACAAGACATGATTTCAGTAATCCATGTCCTTAGTCTGCTTGTCTTCAGCAAACTGTTTGTGGGCTTTCTTGTGCATTGTCTTTAGAAGAGGCTTCCTTCTGGGATGACAGCCATGCAGACCAATTTGATGCAGTGTGCGGTGTATGGTCTGAGCACCGACAGGCTGAGCCCCCACCCAGGTTAGCCATCAGAAATTTTGTAGCCCCCTACACAGCTTCAGTCATGGGCCCCCGGGAGCAGAGAACCAGGGGGGGGGGGGTTGCTGCCGAAAAGGACAGTGTCATCTCACCTCTTTCTGCCACAAATTGAGAAGGGGGGTTGCTGCCGCGAATGACAGTGTCATCTCATCTCTCCTCTTCTCTCTCCATGAGAGCGGGGGGCGGCCGGGCCCCTGTGAACATTGGAGCCCCTTACAGGTGTAATGCCTGTACCCCCTGATGGCGGCCCTGCCCCCACCCTTCAACTTCTGCAGCAATGCTGGCAGCACTCCTACGTCCATTTCCCAAAGACAACCTCTGGATATGACGCTGAGCACGTGCACTCAACTTCTTTGGTCGACCATGACGAGGCTTGTTCTGAGTGGAACCTCTCCTGTTAAACTGCTGTATGGTCTTGGTCACCGTGCTGCAGCTCAGTTTTAGGGTTTTTGCAATCTTCTTATAGCCCAGGCCATCTTTATGTAGAGCAAAAAAAAAATTTTCAGGACCCCAGTGGGCCATGAGGTGCCATGTTGAACTTCCAGTGACCAATATGAGAGAGTAAGAGCGATAACACCAAATTTAACACACCTGCTCCCCATTCACAACTGAGACCTTGTAACAATAACAAGTCACCGGGGAGGGAAAATGGCTAATTGGGCCCAATTTGGACATTTTCACTTAGGGGTGTACTTACTGTTGTTGCCAGCGGTTTAGACATTAATGGGGGTGTGTTGAGTTATTTTGAGAGGACAGAAAATTTACACAATTTTTCTTTCGTATCTATATACATTTTACTAGTGGCTAAATGACAATATTAGGTGCCTGTATATGCTAATGTTGGGGCTACAATATATAACAGGTTCTCTTGCTAAAATGTTTTTTACTTTGCAGCCCTTGGGATGTGTTGTTTGAATGTCCTTGGAAGGTCTTGTTGTGCAGTCAATCAGTCTCTTAATATTGTGCAGTGAGCCATTTCAAACTACGTGTCCCAGTTGAGCTGATAAGATGTTCCAAAATAACAGAAAATGTCTCTTGTAATTCTTGTAAATGTTTGTGTGCAGTTTGTGCAAATTCTTAACAAGTTAATGTTGTATGGAGGTCTTATGTGCCAACTGTCTCAAAAAGCTTGTGTTTCTTTGAAGATATTAGGTTTTGGCACAGTCCACTAAGCCAGACCTACACGGCCTTGCTAATCTCTTTTTTTTTGTCATTTAAGTTTTTTATTTTTCATCAGAAAAAAATCATTACAGAATCATAAATATTAAAGATGATTACATTTGACTCAACAAAAATCTCAGGTATTATTACCATAGAAACTTAGACAAATTATTATCGTAAAAACCAAGCCTTGCTAATCTCTTTACATTATTTTATTGAATCTTTAGCTTTACTTTGTAACTCTTCTCTTCCTAATAAACTTCCAAAACTGCTCACTATTAGTAGGAATAAGCTTTGGGTTCAGTCCAAACTTAATGGGCAGCTGTTAGTATTGGGTCAAGGAGCTACAGGGATTTCCCGCCTGCCGCTGCACATGCACAAAGGGGAGGGGATGCTAGTGACATAACTGACCTAATATGGCCATATCTGGTTGTAGGCTGGTGCCAGTACTGCCATTTGTGTATTGCATGCATAGTTACTGTATAGTGATGTAAGCGTTAACTTACTGTTATGTATCTTCCATTTGGTTTGTTGAGGTTCCCATAGCTGGGGTATTTAAAGCGGAGTTCCAGGCTACTTTTAATTTATTAAAAGAAAAGTCAGCAGCTACAAAAAGTATAGCTGCTGACTTTTAATAAACAGTCACTCACCTGTCTCACGGTCCAACGATGCGGCCGCATGGAGGCCCGCTCCTCTCCTCGACGCCTCCATTTGAACTGTGGGCACCTGGCCGTGACAGCTTGTAGCTTCACGGCCAGGCGCGCACTACGCATGCGCGAGTCGCGCTGCGCTCTCGGAGTGGATAGGCGAGCTTCAGGGACCTATCACGTGTCCCAGGAGATCGCCTAGAGGGAGGGGCCGCCTAGGGAGAGGAGGAATCACCTAGGCGGCCCTCTAGGTGGAAGGAGGAAGTGGAACAGGAAGTCCCCTTCAAAACAAAGAACCCCCCCAAAAAAATGACAAATGTGGCATGTAAGGGGGCGAGCAGTACTTAAAATGGAAGTTCCACTTTTGGGTGGAACCCCGCTTTAAGTGGGAAGGGGTTGGGACACAAGGGGGGTGGGAGCGGAGTTGGGGTTGGGGTTGGACGTTGGTCATGGGAACGATGAGGACCATACACAGATGTAGTGTTGAATCTTTGTGGGTACTCCCTTGACAGGACTGTGAAAATGGGACTGTATGGTGAGTGGATCACCATTGGTTGGGAAGTATTTCAAGCCAAAAGATATGAGACACCAAAGCAAAATCCTACCAAATATAAAGAGGGGAGCCACCATTTTGACAGTTGTTGCACTGTTATTTATAAGACAAACTGTACATCTATTCTAACTTTATTCAGTAAACCAAGTTGCTGCTTTAGGGCCCTTTCACAGGGGTGAACCAATCGGGTCCACCTGTCAGTTTTTCAGGCGGACCCCATCAGACCCTCTAATGGAGCGGTGGTTGTTAACATCCGATCCGATCTTGTCTGCTAAAAACAGATGAATGGGGATCATTCCTCTTCTTGTGGCAAATCAGATTGGATGGAGTTGGGTGTAAACGGACAGGCCGTTTACATCTGACTGCTCATAGAGGAGAGCAGGCTGTGTCTGTGTCCCCTCTGCACAAGCGGAGTGGACACAGACCTGCCATCCGCCTGTTCAGCAGGGATCAGCAGACAGATTCCACGCTGAGCATGAGGACTCCAACAGAGCCCACCTTATGTGAAAGGGGCCTAAGTGATTCGTCTGGTCTGATATAATGGGGGCATGGAGTGAGAGTGAAATCCTACAGTATTTGGGAACAGGAACGAAATGTAAATCTTAGTGTGAACCTTCTGGGTGACGTGGAAATAGGAAGTTAAAGGAAGGAGATACAGCCAGTTCGAGAGAGGAGGCGGTGGTGGCCGGTGACAGAGGGTCTGTTGGAGGGGTGATTTGGTGGCTGTATGGTCTACCTGCCTAAGGAGCAGAGACCCCAATTTGGTACAGCATGCGTAGCAGGACTCTGCTATGGAATGAAGACCTCGAGGCCTCTCAAAGTATATAGCAGCTTCCTTCCATGCCTTTGGTTTGAAGACCAAGTGTAAAGTGTAACTGATGGAGGCAAATCAGTGTTTTGCACAATTTTTTCCTTATGGAGGTCGAGGCACCTATGCGCACGCACTACTGAGCTGAGCTATGTGCATCTATGAACACACACAGAGCCTGTAAGCAACGCCTCTGCTCCCTCCTCCCGGGAGTTTTACTGACAGCAGCAGGAGCCTATTAACCCACTCTCTCAGTGTCTCCTGTGGAACCAGGAAGTGAGAGGAGTGGTGCTGCAGCCGGGACATCGCTGGAATGGTGACAAGATTCAGGTAAGTGTTTAGAAATAGGGGTGGGTAGGATAGGTAGTGGGGAGTTTTTTTACCTTAATGCAGAGATTGCATTAAAGTAAAAAAACATTTTGACTTTACAACCATTTTAATGGCATGTGGACTCCCTATGAGTCAATGACATTGACCTTACACCCCTTTCACACTGAGGCACGTTTCAGGCATTTTAGCGCTAAAAATAGCGCCTGTAAAGTGCCTGAAAAGCACCTCTCATACTTCCCCAGTGTGAAAGCCCGAGTGATTTCACACTGGCGCTATGCGCTTGAAGGACAGGAGCGGTGTATACACCGCTCCCAAAACACCCTGCCCATTGAAATGAATGGGCAGCACCGCAAAACAAGGGGGGTTTTAAGCCCTTTTTTGGCCGCTAGCTGGGGTAAAAAGCACCCTGCTATTGGCCGAAAAGCGCCGCTATAACAGCGTTAAAGCGCCACTAAAACTAGCACAGCTTTACTGCTATCGCCGGCACCACCCCAGTGTGAAAGTAGCCTTATATGGCCATATTAGGCCAATGATGTCACAATCACCCCCTCCCCTTTGTGTACGTGTAGCTGCAGGGTGGAGAATCCCCCCCATCAACAGCTCATTTGTCCGGCACTGACAGCTGCCTCTGGGTTTGGACTGAACCTGGTTTGAAGTGAACCCAAGCACATCCCTAATCATGAGCAGGTTTCTATCTATCTATCTATCTATCTATCTATCTATCTATCTATCTATCAATAAATACATGCTCATTGAATACACATCATTATTTTCACTTAGTGCACTAGCCTGTGTTGATGACAGGTGCTCTTAGAAAAAAAAAGACATGTGAAGAGCATCATCGCGTCTTACACATAAATAATTCCCCTGATATTAACCTATCTTGCTGTCATCCGTAATGAGCTTGGAGATTACATGACATATTAATGCATAAAATAAATGAAATGAATGAATCTCTGTCTTCTGATACACGGGGAGAGCAGACGGAGCAGTCTTCCTCCGGATCCCTTCTGGCGATGTAAAAGGACGTGCTTGTGCGATGCTACGAGCGGCCCAGGGCCCATTTGTGCCCAATCAATCAAAGAGATGGTTCAATAACAATTCATCCTCTGAAAAATGTCGGCTGCATGCTGCTGCCAAGTTCACTAACGCCACGCGTTGTTTGCCACAAGTGTCTGGCGGATGACTTAGTGCTTCCCACAGGCGGCAGTTATTTGTATAACAGACTGTACTAAACAATCTGCATTCATAAATTGGCATCCAATCTTCCCTTTAAAAGCATCTTTTCATCGGCTAATGCAGCCACTTTGCAAATTGTTTGTTGTTTACAGCGAAGAGGAATTGTGCAATGTTTTCCCCAAACATTTCACATTTAAAGGGAGAATTCGGTACTTGACTTTTAAACCCTGGCTACACCCAAAACGGAAGCAGAGCTAAACTGTATCTGAGCACCTGAAACCGAAAACGCTATTTAATGATTTATTTTGTTGAGAAATCACGTAGAATAAAAAGCATTTCTAACCATGGCATATGAATCATGTAACATTTACTTACTTGGAATCCATCTGCCCATAGCTCCCCAAAATAAAAATAGAAATTGGGGGAAATTGGGATAAATGGGGTGTAATGGAAATAGTCTGCCAAGATCCACAATAGATGAAAAACAAAACTAAAATGCATATGTTGCACAGAACCCCTCATGGACTATAAGGCAGACCCACTATGTAAACCAGTGGTGTACAAACTGCGGCCAGATGTGACCCTTTGCTCGCCTTTATCTGACCCTTGGGGCACTATTCTCCCACTTATACGAGACACTATTCTGCCAACTGACATCAATGGGACACTATTTCTCCTATTGACACCAACAATGAAGCACTTTTCCTCCCGATGATACCAACAATGGGGTATTTCAATTCCTCCACCTTATACCAAATGTGGTTGAGTTGAGAGGTATCTTGATATAGCGTGGTCTTAACTCGAAGGGTCCCGACGCGCTTACAAACACATACACAGACACGTACTAGGGCCAATTGATAGACAGGATCTGATTAACCTACCAGCATGTATGCCAGGAAAATTTTCACTCCTGCTGGCCACTGTTTGCCCCCCCCCCCCCCACCCCCAAATCTAAAGGGCAATACATTTGTTTGGAAATAGTAAAAACTAGATTTTTATTTTGACATCCATAAAATTCAAGGATAAAATGTAGAAAAATAAAGATATACATACAACATTGATCAAACAATGGTTTTTTAACTTATGAATACCCTTAACATAGAAACATAGCATCCAAAGGGCTACCAGTATCTGATTTTAGGTCAGCTCCCATGAACAGTGATGAAACCCAACATGTTTCAGACTATTTAGAGTCCTTCCTCAAGTCCTTTCATCAAAACTGTTCATGGGAGCTGACCTGGAATCGGATATGGGTAGCCCTTTGGATGCTATGTTTCCGTGTTAAGGTTATTCATATGTAATATACCAATCTTTGGTCAATGTTTTATCTATATCAATTTTTTTCTACATTTTATCCTTGAATTCTATTGATATTGATGTCAAAATAAAAATCTATTTTTAACTCTACATAATGTCCATGAGGGATTCTGTGCAACATATGCACTTTAATTTTGTTTCGTTAGCTCCCCAGATAGCAAGCAATTGAGCTGCAAGTTTGAAAATGACTTGCTAAGCTGTTGCCTGACTTGCCAGGCTTCACAAGTTTGTTGTACAATTGAAGCAAGTCTGCATTGCATGACTTTAGATCAACTTTCTTTGCAAACATTCTGCAAGTCTGCTACAAGTTCTGGTTCAGTTATGTTGTGCAATAGTTATCCCACCACAGGGGTCACTGTGACTTGCAGAGCTCTTGCTGTAGACTCACCACTGCAACTTTGCTCTTGCTAGAGAGTTGCCTTGCAAATAAATATAATATACCTTCCTATCTACGGTATTTACTAATGCTAGCAGCATAAAGATTACAGATAATTAATGGTGATTGAGAGAGTTTAGTTCCACTTTCAAGCCAAAGTTTAGGTACATTTTTAGAGAAAAGAAAGCAGCACAAGGAACGGTATTTACATGTAGTCAGATACTAAGCTACGACAATATGGAGACCAAGATATTGCACTGTTTTCATTTTCCTTGTCTTAGTTGTTTATACTGAGCTGCAAAACTCTCCTTCAGCCAACAGGGGGAGAGTTAAGTAGATGCAAACCCATAGACTTCTATGTAAGACCTCTGGAATCGTGGGTGGTATAGTTCAAGGTGATGGCCATGCAATGACAACTGGCCTTCTAAACTATAGGTTCCAACAGACCATGGGACACAGGAGAAGCCCAGAGGCCTTTTTATTCTTTTGCTGGTGAAAACCCTGATCTCTTTGCGCTGCAGGGGTTTGCAGATTCAGACCTAACAGCGGGAGGAGAAGATCGAGCCAGCACTAAAGAGCCCAAGGAGGAGAGTGTCATCACTATGGAGCCAGTTGCATCTCACTGATCATACAGGGTTGTTGCTGAGAGACCGGGGAAATCACCAGCCTCTTTCCTCTTTTCGAGTAAGCTGCAGCCGCACCAGGACCAGACTAAAGGGGCCTCTTCCACAGCTAAAAGTTTATAGCCACCTCTGGGAGTGAGTTAGAGGGCCTCAGACTAGCTTTGTACTGTCAGCAGTATCCAAGTTAGTTGGGTGTCTCTAATACTCGTGCCCTCCATTCTGCATAATATTGCCTTCAATATCTCTGCTGTACCATTGCTGCCTATGAACTGCGCATTAGCGTATCATCACCACCTCTGGCCCAGTTTGTTTCTCATACCAGTCTACATTGCAACCCTGCCACTTAACTCCTGCAAGTTTAAGTACTGTCACAAGTGCACCAAATCTCTTTAAGAAGGGCCCAACGATAGCCGGCAGAAGATCAACCTTAGAGACTGTGCCCCCCCCCCCGACTATCCATCTTGCAAATTCCCTAAACCCTTACATTGCTTATGTTGTTCAAATTCTGACTATGTTTAACCAGTTGGTCAAGGCCTAGCACATCCACCATTAGTGCATGCAGGCAGTTTAGCCCTGTTATCAGACTATGTTTTACTACTGCCTGTTATTGCATTCTGGGGTGGCACTGCTATTGATCCTGTCGACTCAGCTGTCCTATGTCTCTTAAGCCTAGTTTTTTTTGTTAGCCATTCAGTGTGCTAAACCGTGCTACCCCTATAACTATTTTGCTTTTACTTGCAGAGTTATCGACTCTCTGAGAGAATAATACATTGAATTTACCCCAATCTGTTTTTTAACTCTGGCATTGGGTAACAGGAATTATTTGCTGTGTTCCATTGTGCTTGCTTGTATTCTCTTAACCTGGTGTGTCAGTGGAGGTCAAGGTTAAGTACAGAAGGCCCATCCTAACCAGTGGCTTCTTTGGGGGGTAACGCTACATATATTTATTGTATGAAGTGTTCCTTGTGCTGGTGCGAGCTGTCATCATTGAAATCCTCTGCACCCCCCATACCTCACACCACTATTCTTCCAGTGCTGGGGGGGGGGTCTATTTACAAAGCAGTGAGAGTGACTTTAGCAAAACCTTCTCTGATGGTGAATCAATCTCCACCATTTAAAACACATGGACCTGAAAGTTTGTCCAGCAGAGAATGTTTGCTGAATGTCAGATTTACTATGCCCCTAATCTTAGAATGTGACCCCTTGGCAGCTGAGGCTTTAGTGATATCTCAATCATTATGTTCTAAGGAATAAAAGCCACACAAAATTGTACTATCCATGCAGCCAGTTACTCATAACGCCCATTGTAGAGGATAGTTGCAGTTTGCTTCCTTTAGGTCATCATAGAACATCCCTGGCAGGCAGAATCTTCAAGGGTTCCTCCAGGGAGGGTACATCCTTGCAGCACTCCATGCCTAGGCCCAATGGTCTGGGAGAAAGATAGATCTCATAGTGACATCCTCAGCAGGCAGAAGCCCAAGAGGGAAGACCATGTGCCAGTTAGTGTCTCAAATATTTAATACCGTGTTTCCCCGAAAATAAGCCCGGGTCTTATATTAATTTTGGCAACAAAAGACACAGTAGGGCTTATTTTCGGGGAAGGTCTTACCATGTAATGTGCTGTCTTCTCTCCCCCACTCTCTCCCTGCCTGACAGAAATCCCCAGTGTGAACAAAGTTATAATGCTTGTAAAATCCTATAATCCACTCTATTACAGTAGTATATATTGTACAATGTGTGCGTTTCTGTAATATAATTGTGCTAAATACCTTCGTTATAGTGCCTCTCTGTGCTTCTGTGACCCGCCGTGTGTGTTACAGAAACCCACACATTGTACATTATATACTACTGTAATAGAGTGGATTATAGGTGTAGCGGGATCCTCAAATTGATGAGTTACACCTGGGGAATAGTGTGACCCAGGTGTATAATTGTGTTAGAGTTCAGACCCCTTTTTGTTTCGTGGAGGATTGGAGGATGTAGTATTCTCCTTTGCCTGTGGGTGGCGGGGTACCCACAGGCTTCAGGTAGAATCATCTCCTGCAGTGCTACCTGTTTTGTCCCTTCCCAGAGATGGTATGGCTGGGGCGGGGAACCCGCCGGGCCGTTGATGGGAGGAGATAAAAGGGGGAGACGCCCTTACCACGAGGTCTTGCGGAGAAGGAGGTCCTCGGAGGAGGAGGGCTGCGGTCCGCACCCAGGCACCTTAGGCCTAGGTGCTGGAGATCCAGGAGTCTGGTCCAGGTGCCCATGGCCTGGTCCGGAGTCATGTTGGCGTCCATCCCAGGCACCTTTAGCCTGGGGTGAGGTACTATCGAGGAGGCCTGGGGCCCAGTACCTTCGACTGGGTCCCGCTAGGGTGGACTGTCCGAGGGTCCCTGAGCGGAGGGACTCGTATCTGAGGTGAGGAGGCCAGAGAGGTTACCCACTGGAGACCCGGAGCAGCACCAACCCGGTGACAGTGGGCCTCTGGGAACTCTCTTGGGAGGACACATCCCCCTGATAGGGGCCACAGCGTATCGAAGAGGGCTCCATTGCTGTTCATAGGGGTTGCTGGAAGAGACCCCATCTTTCCTGTTCTGTAACAGCCGGATTGGCTTAGGCGCCGCTGGTCATAGTACAGTGGCATAGAACTTAAACTTTAGGAAGTGCCTCGATCTGCTCGCCCCACCGTTGGCAAGGTTATAGGTCCCAACCAGTTTGCTGCAAAAGAACTGTTTATTGTGCTTTGCTTATTGGAGTGTCAAATAAACAAGTGTTGGACCTTTCTCCGGTGTGTGAACTCCAGTTACTGGAAGCAAAGGGGAGGCTGGTGAGCTTGCAATTACAGACTCAGTGCATTCACAGAACACACCGGCCCGAGGAAACATCAGTAAGTGGCCTTCACCTCCCTACTACAATGGGGAGGACATGGGCCGTGGCGCATCTCACTCTCCCAACCCAGGAACCCCTAGACATGAGTTGGTGTGTAACCGATAAAGATGGAGAGAGAGTGAGGCCGCTACACGTGGGGGCTCGTGAGTCCGGGATAGAGTGTGTTCTAAAGATGGACTTGAGAATGTCTACATTTGAACTTTGCTGCCCAGAGGAGTTCCGAGCAGATCGGCCATATTACTGGCCAAAGTGCGTCCCTGCTCGGAGTTGTGGAAATTACCCTAACACGGGAAAGGCCCATGCGGAGGAGCGGAAAAAGGGAGAGGTCCAGCCGTGTGACGTACTGCACGTGGGGACTGTTAACGCACTGCGCCACGAGGCACCCCATGGCGACATCGTTCGTGGGCGGAGTCAAGAGGAAGCCCGCGAAAATGTACAGCTCATGGGAGGAGTCTGGCCAAGTGTGGGGATACACGTGGAGACTCCGGCGCGGGGTCAGTGCATGATGGAGCAGCAGATAGTCGGGATGACCTCAAGTGCCCCGTGGATTATGGTTCCTCACCCCACGAGAATGACTTCCTTTGCTGCCCCCATCACAGACACGGGGATAAGACTTAGGCCCTTAGGGCGGTTGGCTCTGTACACTTGCAGAGACACGGAGGCCCTCGGTGTGATCTGTCCCGGTTGCTCGGGACTGGTGGTCACCCTGAAGCCATTCGGGCGATGTGAGGAGTGCAGAGAATTCCTTTTTGAGGTCGAGTCGTCCACAGCAAGGCCCCGGGCCCTTCGCCTCAACCACCTCACGGGTACCGCTACTCCGGAAGGGGAGATCAAGGCCTTTGTCGAGGTTCCCGTGCGCGCTGACCAGGGCGATGGACTGCCCAACAGAGAAAAATCCGAGGATGCTGCCTCGGTCGCCACAAGTTCTCTGCTCCCACCCCCGAAGAGGAAAGTTGGCCTAGTACAGGCATCCTATGGACGTGGTCGAGCTTCACCCCGCTGCTTGCCTGGCCTGGATGGCGCCGGTCGAGAAGGAAGTCCCGGACATCCCAGTCCTCTACAAGGGTCAGGTGAGCCAGGGGCTGGGACTGTGGTGGTGGTTGGAGGTGTCGGGGGCCCATTGGAGGTGGAGCCCCCCAGGGAGGATGATTCTGTGTCCACCGGAAGATATCTGCCTGCGGAGATGTATGACACCTCCGACCTAGAGTCGCTGTCTGACTGCGGAGATGATGGCGAGATAGACGAACTGTTCAGCCGCAAGGGCTGGGATAGAATACCACTTCTTGCTTCCCGTGCGATACGGGATTCACCTATGTACACAGGAGACAGCACGCCTCGGGTGGAAGACCCGCAGCTTACGAGGGAACCTACCCCTCCACCGGTGTCCTCATCTACTGTTACCTCACCTGCTTTGGTTGTGGGGACACCCCGCGCTTCTCTGAGAGCGCCGAAAGTCAGTTTCAGGGAGCTGGTAAAGGCACCTCGGCATCCGGAAGCTATTGTGCTGCCTGGAACTGGAGAGAAAGCCACTATGCCACCTTTGGCCCGCTTGCAGAGACTGTTTTGCCACAAAGTAGCTCGGGAATATGGGTGGGAGTACCCGTATCTGCCCCTGGACTTGCTGTTTGAGGTGGAAGTCTGGAGAGCAAGATGGTATGATGAGTTTGTGTGGGACAAGTTGAAGGTGCCTCATGCTCGCAGGTACCTGGAATGTGTGCCGGCAGTGTCTAAGAGGTTTGAGGACTGCAGAGCTGAATGGAAATTGGGGCGCCATATCCATGCTGACAAGATAGTCATTTGCAGAAGAGAAGGAGAAGATGTCGAGTATTCGATAGAGGCATTTGACAAACACCTGAAACCCCTGTATCTGCCGGATCCAAAGTTTTATTTATAGGAGAAAAGAACTCCTGTTTATTTCCTTTGTGCACTTGAACTTTCTGGAAGAGCCATTCCCAGACACCCAGGACTGTGCCCTGCTTTTGTTTTTATTTGGGCTTTTCTTTTTCTCATTGGAGACTTGGGGCTGTTGTGTTTTTTTGTGTTTCCCCTTTTCTTCATGTGCCAAAGGCAAGGACATTTGGGAATAGAGGCAGAGTAGGGAAAAGCTGGAAGAACGAAGATTCGTTGAGTGTCATGACCGCGGCGTTGTCACCAGGTGGCAGTGTTGCGCAACAAATGTTTGAACATGTTTCACACACACATCACCTTGCTTGTTGGAGTGAGTGGGTCTCTCGGCTGACGGGCCCACTCATGCCAAATGACACGAAATTATGTTAGGATGTTGTTTTTTTCTTTCCCCTGCAGGAGAATCGTCAATCAAGATCATTGAGAGTGGGTGGCTCTTAGACAGTGTGGGAGAGGGGTTGTGATTATGCAGATGTTTAAAGTGTTTTATGACATAAGTTGTTTTATATGTTCCCCATTCCCTGAGCAGGTCTTGGCACTTGGGAAAAATTTAGAGGAACTGCCTCAGGGGTTTCACTCCATGTCACCACTTTATGGGAGGCATGGGTGTGCACCTGACGCTGGGGACCAGCGTTCAATCACAGGGGGGAATGTGTAGCGGGGTCCTCAAATTGATGGGTTACACCTGGGGAATAGTGTGACCCAGGTGTATAATTGTGTTAGAGTTCAGACCCCTTTTTGTTTCGTGGAGGACTGGAGGATGTAGTATTCTCCTTTGCCTGTGGGTGGCGGGGTACCCACAGGCTTCAGGTAGAATCATCTCCTGCAGTGCTCCCTGTTTTGTCCCTTCCCGGAGATGGTATGGCTGGGGCGGGGAACCCGCCGGGCCGTTGATGGGAGGAGATAAAAGGGGGAGACGCCCTTACCACGAGGTCTTGCGGAGAAGGAGGTCCTCGGAGGAGGAGGGCTGCGGTCCGCACCCAGGCACCTTAGGCCTGGGTGCTGGAGATCCAGGAGTCTGGTCCAGGTGCCCATGGCCTGGTCCGGAGTCATGTTGGCGTCCATCCCAGGCACCTTTAGCCTGGGGTGAGGTACTATCGAGGAGGCCTGGGGCCCAGTACCTTCGACTGGATCCCGCTAGGGTGGACTGTCCGAGGGTCCCTGAGCGGAGGGACTCATATCTGAGGTGAGGAGGCCAGAGAGGTTACCCACTGGAGACCCGGAGCAGCACCAACCCGGTGACAGTGGGCCTCTGGGAACTCTCTTGGGAGGACACATCCCCCTGATAGGGGCCACAGCGTATCGAAGAGGGCTCCATTGCTGTTCATAGGGGTTGCTGGAAGAGACCCCATCTTTCCTGTTCTGTAACAGCCGGATTGGCTTAGGCGCCGCTGGTCATAGTACAGTGGCATAGAACTTAAACTTTAGGAAGTGCCTCGATCTGCTCGCCCCACCGTTGGCAAGGTTATAGGTCCCAACCAGTTTGCTGCAAAAGAACTGTTTATTGTGCTTTGCTTATTGGAGTGTCAAATAAACAAGTGTTGGACCTTTCTCCGGTGTGTGAACTCCAGTTACTGGAAGCAAAGGGGAGGCTGGTGAGCTTGCAATTACAGACTCAGTGCATTCACAGAACACACCGGCCCGAGGAAACATCAGTAAGTGGCCTTCACCTCCCTACTACAATGGGGAGGACATGGGCCGTGGCGCATCTCACTCTCACAACCCAGGAACCCCTAGACATGAGTTGGTGTGTAACCGATAAAGATGGAGAGAGAGTGAGGCCGCTACATAAGATTTTACAAGCATTTTAAACTAGGGCTTATTTTCAGGGTAGGGCTTATATTGCAGCCCTCCTGGAAAATAACGCTAGGTCTTATTTTCAGGGTAGGTCTTACTTTCAGGGAAACGCGGTAGTTCTCCCAGCAAGCATCAGCAGGCTCCCCAAGCCTGCTGATTAACCAGGCACCTCATCTGTTGTGGGTTAAATACTTCTTCAAGCAGAAAGTTAATAACTGTTAAATAGACACTTATTCACAAGAAATAAAATATGATCTTACAGACCACACAATGCCTGAAGAGCACTTCCCTTGGGGGAGGTATAAGATTACTGGGTCACCCAAAGTCCTTGCAGTTTATCGGGGTGATTGTGGAAGACAGTTCCAGGAAGCTGGCAGAAGAACCACCCTGTTAGGGGAAACCTACTGTTTCAGTCCTCGTCAGGTGCCTCTCCCTATCACTGCTTCTACTCTTTCCCTAAAAAGCAAGGTTATACTGACCATTCCCTACACTGTGGGCATGCCAAACAATTCAGAAACTCCTATTTAAGTACTTCTGTGTTACAATAGCTACCCAAATCTTGCAAGATTTTGGCATCCAACAGAAAATGTTGGCCTCCCCAGGGTGGAGCCCATAATAGGAAACGAATTAGTCCCCAATGGATATCTGCCAGACTGAATAAGTGACACAATACCACCTTTAGGTCATAGAACAAACTGTAGCCAAACACCTGCCTTCCAACAGACTGAATGGACTAAAGCCTTCTGCAGAATCACAAAAGGTGAATTTAGAAAAATACTACATCCCTACAATAGGAATCTGAAATCTTTGCAATGTATACAGTATAGTTTCCCTAGAGGGGATGGCTTTATCTCAACAGAACTGGAGTTACAATGTAAGTGATTGAAATTTTTTATAGATGTGTTATGGAACCATTTGTTAGGCAGTTAAAAAGCATCTTTTTCCATGCTGTGTGACCACTAAATTATTTACAATAAGAAGGCTGTGCCATTCGAAAGAACCCATGTACAAAGGAAAGAATTAAAGGCCAAGGACAGCGCTTACAAAGTGTTCAAGTCACGACTCATCCTTTCAACCCGTGAAGCAAAAATAATTGTGTTGCTGCTACAGTCAGGAAGAGAGGTCCCTAACCAGTAAAGTCCAAGGACAGCAGCCTGTTGAGCTGCTTTTAAAAAGTCATATTGTTATTTCATACCTGTAGTTACATTTTTAATTTTGTTCCTTTGTTAAAGCTGAACGTCAGGCATATATAAAATGTTCTAATTAATGTAGCCCTGTAATCATTATTCCTGATTAAATGCAAGCCGAAAATTTGATTTTGTATCAGTCTTGTGCAACCCTTGTACAGCTGGGCTCAGACTGGGAGAGTGAGTGCTAACAAGGAACATGCTGATAGGAGATAGTAGAATGACAGAGAAATGAGCTCAACAGTCTGCTGCTTCTCCTTTCACTGTCCAGTCCAGTCACAACCTCTAAAGCCGTGTACACACAATAGGCTTTACCGATGAAAACAGTCCGATGGACTGTTTTCATCGGACAAACCGATCGTGTATGGGCCCCATCGGTCTTTTTTCCATCGGTGTTTAAAAATAGAACATGTTTTAAATTTATCCGATGGTTAAAAAACCGATAGCAAATTACTATCATCTGTGGGGAACTCCATCGGATAAAAAACCCACGCATGCTCAGAATCAAGTCGACGCATGCTCAGAAGCATTGAACTTCATTTTTCTCGGCTCATCGGAGTGTTTTACGTCACTGCGTTTGGAATGGTCGGTTTTTTGACTGATGGTGTGTAGGCAAGACTGATGGAAGTCAGCTTCATCGGTTTTCCGATGGAAAAATCCATCAGTTTAAAAACCATAGGAAATCCGATCGTGTGTACAGGGCTTTAGTGTAGTTAAATGTTGCAAAAAACAATCGCAGAACTCAATGAACCTGCACCATGCTGGGCAAAGCAGCTGTATATACGATAGATAGATAGATAGATAGATAGATAGATAGATAGATAGATAGATAGATAGATAGATAGAGGGTGGTGCTCACACTTAAAAATGTGCGGCCAAAGTAATGTGGGTGCACACAGTTAAATATATTTAACTTGAAGTCCCACTGGGCACCTGCAGGTCTTAACACTCTCATACACATGTATCTTTGTTTTACAAATAAACATATAACACATGACATACGATCCCCAAAGCACTAGGGGCTATCAAAAGAGACAGCACAGACAAAGTTGTCTCCTTTTATATAAACTCTCTCTGATTGAAATCTCAAACAGGGATGAGTCACAGCTCTGAAAGCTTGGTAAAAGAGATACAGAAAAAAATTAAAAGGAGTTAAAGCTTCACCTGATGCAAAGGGAGAATACCAATTTAGCCAGGTGCTAACTTCAAAAACATGGAGAAGGAGACATTGTCCTCTTTACAGTCAGTTTTACTTCCAACACCTATTCTGAATGTTTCTGCACTACCCCCTCCAGCCAGCAGAGGGAGAACTATAATCAGAAAAACCTATGGACTCCCAATGACAGCTGGGGGCAGAGCAGCACAGATCACAGCAATCAAATCTGCACCACTACCGAGAATAGAGCATCCTCTCACCCTTTGCTTCCCACCGCAAATCACCAGAGGCATTCTCTAGAGAAACTGAGAGGGGCGCCCTTCTATAGCAAGACTCCACTGCTGCACCACAGGGACTGGTGAAAGGGCTCACTGCCCATTGTTAATATTGTTAGTAGGGGCTGAGTTACTGGAGGCAGGACATTAGGTTTACTACACCTATACTGCATCCTGTTTTACTAATACTGTTGTTACGTACACAAACGCTTTTAAAAGGGCCCCAAGGATAGCCAGCAGAAGAACAAAATAAATGACTGCTCCTCCTGTAACACCATCCATCAAGTCCCCTTTATTCCCTTCTCCCATTTCCTTAATTTCTATGGACAGTGCCTACCCAGTCTGTTCAAGGACAGCATAGCCGATATTAGTGCCCACTGGCAGTATAGTCCCAGCCATCTGATCAAGCTTTATTGCAGCTCACTGTTGCACTTCCGGTGGACACAGAAATTGTTCTTTCTGCTCTTGTACGAGAAAAATGTTTGTGCCTGTGCCTTTGGATATTTTAGCATTTAGTTGTGATTGGCTCTTGAAAGCTGTGTACTAACCATCGGATTATCGGTCGATCGCTCTGAAAATTTTTTTTTTTTGCCAATTTTCTCATTGTGTGTACTAGGCATTAGTATAGTCCAGAATCTAGTGCACAAAGTACCCAGAGGATTCTCTCTCTTCTGCCTACTCTCTTTAGGGGCATCTCCCCCTCTCTGCAGAGACTACTGGCACAACACGTCTGGTATTCCCAGTAAACTGAATCACACTTTGGCATCATACTTGGTGTCATCCTGTGCAATATTGGCTAGATGTTACACAGTTAACTTCCAGTCCAGATCCTCAGTGCACCCCCTACTTGGCTCTGAACTGCTTTCAGAAAATTAGCCCACCCAGCCCTAGCATAGCTGGGACCTTGGTGAACTCTCTGCAGGCTTTCAACTGCCCTTCCAGGCTGGGATCTCTTCCTCCAGGATAATAACCCTGCTTCTCCAGGCCTCAGGCTATTTAATGGCTCTCTCTCCACCTTCTGGGCACACCCCCCCACTACATTATAGAACCTAGTAAAAGACAGAGAGAAGTAGTGGGGCCTGTTTCCTGTGAGACTGGCTTCAAAGGAGCAAAAAATAAAAAATAAAAACCTTAAATGTGTCTCAACCTCACTAGCAACCAAGCTGAGGGTGTGCTACATCTGTATACGCTTAATGGGCATAAACATACAGGGCACACTCCAAAATGTTAAAAAAAACTTTAGAAGAAGAGTGTTGGCTGTTTTAGCTTTAGGTTTAGCATATTAAAGACCATAGTTTTGAAATGGGATGCCAAGCTCATATACACTATATTGTCAAAAGTATTGGGACACCTGCCTTTACACGCACATGAACTTTAATGGCATCCCAGTCTTAGTCTGTAGGGTTCAACATTGAGTTGGCCCACCCTTTGCAGCTAAAACAGCTTCAACTCTTCAAGGAAGGCCGTCCACAAGGTTTAGGAGTGTGTCTATGGGAATGTTTGACCATTCTTCCAGAAGCTAATTTGTGAGGTCAGGCACGGATGTTGGACGGGAAGGCCTGGCTCGCAGTCTCCACTGTAATTCATCCCAAAGGTGTTCTATTGGGTTAAGGTCGGGACTCTGTGCAGGCCAGTCAAGTTCCTCCATGCTAAACTCGCTCATCCTTGTCTTCATGGACCTTGCCGCCTTCTCGTCTTAACCCGATAGAACACCTTTGGGATGAATTAGAGTGGAGACTGTGAGCCAGGCCTTCTCGTTCAACATCAGTGCCTGACCTCACAAATGTCCTTATGGAAGAATAGTCAAACATTCCCATAGACACTCTTAAACCTTGTGGACAGCCTTCCCAGAAGAGCTGAATCTGTTATAGCTGCAAAGGGTGGGCCAACTCAATATTGAACCCTACGGACTAAGACTGGGATACCATTAAATTTCATGTTCATTAATATAATGAGGAGCATCACTGACCAATACGGTTGCCTATATCTCTGGATCTGATGTTGATTTGACCAGTGGCTTTAACTGACGGGGACCTCCCGTTATACCTTTTTACTGTGTCCAGTTTGACTTGCCGTGGCTTGTGATACATTTATTTGAAACTTTAACAGTTATATCTGCTGGCTGCAAGTCACCGTAGCCAATTTGTGTTTATCGATCCTTTAAAAGGTTTCTCTAAACTTGCAAGGACTTTATTTAACTAATCTTAGCTGCCGAATTCCCCATTCCAAAGAAGAATTAAGCACAATGAAACGGCAGTCACCTAAAACGTTTAGGCGGCGAGCTTGCAATAAAATCCTTCTAAGAAGTTTGAAAGTAACAGAAAAGTTTAAGTAACTATACAGAAGTAAACATAACGAAGTACAATGGAGGAGAGGTTTGACTCTCTGCTGATTACAGCAATCAATATAAACCTCTTCACAGGAATAACTAAGAAAGCGTACTGCACCAGCAGATGCTGTTCTCATGGCAAGCACGCCACTTAGATTAGGACTTCATGGTTCTAAGTCAAATAATAAGAAATTTGTAGAACAGCCTAAAATACCGTAAACTTTGTAGGAATGTACAGAGCATTTCAATGAGTTGTGAAGTTAGAAATGATAAAATAGTTTCAAAAGCTTAAAAAGAACAAAAGAATGTGTTCATGTATTGCATTAATGAAGACTGATTATTCCCAGAACCCCCAATAATACAGTTAAAACTAGGGCTGTGGAAATTAACTATTAATTCCTCGATTAATCGATTAATTGCTTTGATCGATCAAAATTCTTTTGATCGATCAAAATTCGATCAAAATTCTTTGGGCTTGCCGTGTCCATCTGAAGGGCTCCTTTGCTGTGCCTTCATATCTGCATGCCGGCGGGACCTTACTATCTGCCACACGCAAGGGCTGTCACACTTCCCTCTATCACTTCTCTCTATCAACCTGGGATTCTACAGCCATCCACTGGGAGTTGTGATAGTTCCCTTCACAGGACATCTACATGCCGACGGACTGATGTTAGCCCCTTCTCATCTGGATTCAGCAGTGGTATCGTTGTACACATTTTTATACCAGTATCATACTTAGCTACATGTTTTTATGACTGCTTTTGCTACCGTTTGGTATTAGTCGCACCATTTTTACAGTTTATGTAGCTACATCGATTTTATCTCCAGTGCAATATTTATTTTGTTACCTACTTGAAGACTATAAAAGTTTTAATGCTATTCCCATGGAGTGCTGCCTTTGTGTTTTTTGTATCCTGCTATCGATTTTTCCAGTGGTTGGTAGCTGCACTGGGAATCGGCCTGCAAGGAGATCAGCTAAAAGTAGTTGGATATCTATGTGCGTTATAATTAATCGAAATTAGTTGATTAATCGATTTAAAAAAAATCGATTAATCGAACACGAAAATTTTAATCAGTAACAGCCCTAGTTAAAACCCTACTAGTTGGTAAGAATGATATCAGGGCCATGAAAGAGTGAAAAGGTCAAGCAGCTCTTTAGCTTCAATTCTTTGTAAAGACTTACAATTCCCCAGCAGTTAGCACCACTTGTCAGCAATGGTTACATGCGAGAGAGAGAGGCGTTATGAGAGAGAGAAGGGGATGAGAGAGGGGGTGAGTGAGGAGGAGAGTGAGGGGGTGAAGGAGAGGGAGCAGAGAGAGAAAGAGGGGGCAGAGAGAGAGCGAGGGAGGGAGGGCAAGAGCGAGGGTTGGGAGATGGGAGTGTGTAAGAGAGAGAGAGGTGTGGTGAGAAAGAGTGAGAGAGAGAGAGAGGGGGTGGGTGAAAGAGAGAGAGGAAGAGTGAGGGGAAGAGAGAGATGAATGTGAGAGAGGGGGAGGATGAGAGCGAGGGGGTGAGAGAGAGGGTAAGAGAGAGCGGTGAGAGAGAGGGGGTGAAAGAGAGAAGAGGTGAGAGATGGGGGGATGAGAGAGAGAGGTTGAGAGAGAGCGGGGGTTGAGAGAAAGAGAGAGAGAGCGGGGGTTGAGAGAGAGAGAGAGCGGCAGTTGAGAGAGAGAGAGAGAGGGGTGAGATAGAGATAGAGGGGTGAAAGAAAGAGAGAGGGGTGAGAGAGGGAGAGCATGAGGGGGGATGAGAGAGAGACCCCTAGCCCTGTCTGCAGTCCCTCCTGTGACCCCCCTGTCTCAGCTCCTGGATAGGTGTGTATGATGCCCGGTACCTTGCATAGGACGTTCATGATGGCCAGCAGCAGGGCCATCTTTAAGGCAGGCAAAAGGGGCAGCTGCCCTGGGCCCTGTTATTGTTGTGGGGCCCAAAGCAGCTGCCTCATACTTGCCAACTATCCCAGTTTAAATTCCCTTGTCCCTTGAAGTTTTAGTCCTTTGGTGTGTCCTGATATCTCAGTGTGAAGTGCTGCTACTAATGCTGCCCAGCTCTGCCCCATTTTGATGCGATAGACCGTGGACTGTCCCTTCCATGTAGCGGTCTCTGGCTGCCTGCGCCTCCCACCTGTCTTTGGGGCCCCCGACCAGCCTGTCCTCCGGGCCACTGTCAAAGCTGGGAGTGGAGGTTGGAGCAATCCAGGCTCTGGGAGGCGCCGCCGTGTTGGGGATGCTGCGCCTGCTGCTCCTCACCTCTCCAAAGGTCAGGGGGGGTCTTCTCCCTCCCAGGGCTCTCGGTCTTAACCTCCCTCGCTGCTCGCCTTCTGCCTACTCCCACCACCATCAGTCATGGACTCCCTGTGACAAAGGGCTCAAGGGGCAGCTTCTTTGGGCCCGACAACAATGGACAGCTGCCCCTCTTGTCCTGTGTTAAAGATGGCCCTGATTGCAATATCTGTAAACTAAAAATTCCTGTTTTTTCATTGCAAAATTTGCTAGAAATGGTATATAGCAGTGTTCAGAGGGTTCAGGCAGCATTTCCTGTGAAGGGTGGGCGCAAAGCTTTATGATGGTACCATACAGAATACATCAATCAACAGGAAACCAGCATATTGAGAAGGAGATTCTGAAGAAGGATTTATTGAAGTCCATTATCAGCAAAAAATATGTTGAAATGGGACTTGAGTAAATCCTGCTTCAGAGTCGGCTTCCCGGAGTGCTGGTTTTCTCTTCAATGCTGTAATGATTACATGACTGCAAGGTAGATCAACAGACATTCACAGCAAGCACTAGGCTGGAAAAACAACTTTTTCTACTCATACAATAACATAATGGCAACATATACTTTGCATTTCCAACCATTTATTGTTTAACCACTTGCTTACTGGGCACTTAAACCCCCTTCCTGCCCAGACCAATTTTGAGCTTTCAGTGCTCTCAGACTTTAAATGACAATTGTGCAGTCATGCAACTCTGTACTCAAATTACATTTTTATAATTTTTTCACACAAATAGAGCTTTCTTTTGGTGGTATTTTATAAATGCTGTTTTTTTTTGCAAAAAACAAAAACAAAAAGACAGAAAATTAAAAAAAATTATAATAATTTCATAGTTTGTTATAGAAATTTTGAAACCAGGTAATTTTTTCTCCTTCATTAATGTACGCTGATGAGGCTGCACTGATCGTTGGCACTGATAGGCAGGGATAGGCTGCACTGATGGGCACTGGTAAGGAGGCACTGATGGGCACTGAGAGGTGGCACTGATAAGTGGCACTGGTGATGGGCACTGATAGGTGGCACTAAAGGGCACTGATGGTTGGCACTAATGGGCAGCACTGAAGGGCACTGATAGGTGGCGCTGAAGGGCACTGGTAGGTGACACTGATAGGCAGCACTGATCGGTGGCACTGATAATGAGGCATTGATTGGCAGCCCTGGTGGGCACTGGTAGGTGGCACTGTGGGCACTAGTAGGTGGCACTGGTGGGCACAGATGAGGCAGCTGCGGCTCTGTGTGAGGGACCGATGTCCATCTGACAGAAGCCGGTGATCGGCTTTTTTTTCTCCGGGAAAAAAAATGATTACCGATCTTCTCTTTACATCACATGATCAGCTGTCATTGGCTGACAGCTGATCACGTGGTAAGGGGCCGGGACCGGCCCCTTGCTACGATCTGTGATCAGCCAAGTCTCATAGACTCGTGATCACAGAGTGCGGCGCGCAGGCAGCTTATGCACGTCATATGACGTCCTCCCGGCAATTAAGGCCCACGCTGTAGCCGTCATTCGACTATAGTGCGGGCAGGCAGAAGGTTAATATAAACTTTTTTGAGGCCAGATTCACACCCCTGCACTGTAAAAAAAAAGTGTTGCTGCATTGTTGCGCCATTACCTTTCAATGGTAACCCAATACACTAAAGCACATGTGTCAAACACAAGACCCACGGGCTGAATCCGGAACCTCAGGGCATTTTATGTAGCTCTCGCACCTCTCCTGCAGCAACCCCATTGTTTCCACCCCACCTTGTCTCAGCAGTCGACACCAGAGAGGAGGGCAAAACTCCTCCTACAAATCCTGTGCCTGTCTAAGCTGCTGCAGCACCCTAGTCTCTGCCCCCCCCCCCCAGTCTCAGTATTTAGCAGACTCCGGCAGCTGACTCCAGCCCTCCTCTGGTCCTCCTCCAGACCCGGCACTTTTTGCTTCCCAGCTCCACCGGCCCAGCTTCTTCCTGGAAGCAGCACAAGGCAAAGTGGGTGCACTGTGATGTCAGGGAGGGTGGGGAACTCTTGGCTTCTGATGGTGAGGGGGCTCTTGACAGCTGCTTATAATTAATATGAAAATAACACAATTCTATGCCAATCGTTTCGGAACCATGTTATGTCTGAGTAGTCTCCAATAAAGCTACTTGTGGATGATACCAGCAGTGTGCGACCCTTCTTTTAGGACTTGCATCTGCTACAGGAGTGTGAGTGGGCTCCGTGCCGATCTGTACTTGTACTTCACAGCTTAGGTCTTAAGTTATTACTAAAACCAGTAATAATCAAATGCAGAGGCAATTATTTAATATGATAAAGAGTAGATAAATTTATAACCATAATGCCGATGCGACTCGCAATAAAATTGAGTTTGACACCCCTGCACTAAAGCAATGCACCTGCATTAACACATAAAAGTGTGTTACGTTACTGAAAAGGGGTCACATGCGATTTTAGGCATGTTCGGGTGCCCTGACACCAGTGAGAGAGCACACTGACGGTTGACCACAAGGGAGCACACTGACCACCAATGTAAGGGGGGACACTGACTACCAGAGTAAGGGGGACACTGACTACCAGTGTAGGGGGTGGGCACTGACTACCAGAGTAAGTGAGCACACTGACCACTAGTGTAAGGAGGCATAATGACCACCAATGATGGGGAGCACACTGACCTCAAATGTAAGGAGGCATAATGACCACCAATGGTGAAGAGCACACTGACCTCAAGTGTAAGGAGGCATAATGACCACCAATGGTGGGGAGTACACTGACCATCATTTAAGGACAGCACACTGAACAGTATAATTAGACACACTGACCACCAATGTAAGGGGACACAGTGACCACCAGTATAACTGGGCACACTGACCATAAGTATAAGGGGGGCATGCTGATCACCATTGTAAGGGGACATGCTGACCACTGATTCCAAATACTAGAGGACACACTGAGCCTCAATATAAGAAGACACTTTGGGGTCGATTTACTAAAGGCAAATAGACAGTTGCCCTCTGCAAGTGCAGTTGCCCCAGAGATTTGTAAATGAGCAGAAGCTCTGCTGACTTCCATCATCCAATCATGTGCAAGCAAAAATGCTGTTTTTTTTATTTTCCTTGCATATGATTGGGTGTTCTTTGCAAAGTGAAGCCTTACCTCACTAAGCTCTGGAACAACTTCACTTGCAGAGTGCAACTGCATTTTGCAAAGTGCATAGTCTATTTGCCATTAGTAAATCAACCCCAATGAGCACTGTCCACCAATATAAGGGGGTGCACCGACCACCTATGTCAGGGAAAACATTGAGCACTGACCACCAATATAAAGGGCTAGGCTAAAAAGTGACCACCAATGTAAGGGTACACATTTAGCACTGGGAGCCAATGTAAGGGTGTACACTACGCTCTGTGCACCAACTATAGGGACAAACTAAGTGCTGACCACCAGTGAAAGGGGGCATGCATACCATCAGTTTAACGGTGCATGATTACCGCTAGTACAATGGGGCATGCTGAGTGAAGGTAACACAATGAACACAAAGATAAGTCATCAATAACTCCTGACCACAGCAATCTGCAGCTGTGCTGTTCAATTACATAATCCTCACTCCTGCACTTCGACTGTGGTATGTTGTATATGTAGCGGGTACTCCAAATTTAGGGGGGTCCTTATGTCTAATTTTAGGGGGATGACCCAAGCACTAGTATGGTTTGGGCCTTCTAATTGTGCTGGACTCTGCTTTATTGCTGTTTGCCTATGTAGAGTTCCCTTTGGCCTGCAGGTGGCGCTGCCATGTTGGGTCAGGGTTGAACCATAGGTTACATTGGCGCTATTGGATGTCCTCTCTCGGCTACCATGCAGTGGGCTGGTTCTGCCTGCTGTGCATGCCGGGAGAGGATATAAAAGAGGCAGACGCCATTTTATTGGGAGAGACCCAGGGACCAGTACCCGGAGGAGTGTGCCCCCTAAGGAGGGGGGTGCGTACCCCGACTGAGGAGTCTCAGGCACCTTCGGCCCGAGACCGCAACGTTCCGGGTAGGCCCAGTACCTTCAACTGGGTCTACAGGCAGAATTTAGGAGTCCCAGGATACCCGGGTGAGGATATACACTCTGACCAAGAGGAAACCAGGGGAGGTTTGGTCCCATAACAGGAGATGAGTGATGGTTAGATTGCTGTCTCAGGAAAGGCCTGGTGACCTGTCGGAGGAAAGGATCCTATGCTCCGCAGAACTGACCCTGCGGAGTGCTGCTGCTCTTTGAGGACAGACTGAACTTGTCCTTGGAGGATTTAAATTGCTTGTTCGAGCTCCACACCGGCTGCTAGGACCATTGAGGGACTATCCGGGTGAGCTGCACCCACTCGGGACCGAGTGGTGATGAATCTGGGAGTTCTGTGCCTGAATCTGCTCTAGTTCAACTATTATCTCTCGCATCTACTCTCTCTTACCTATCAAGCAAAGATACAAAATAAACTCAACGTTGGAGTTTAAGTGGTTTGGACATTGACTTTATTAAAGAGGGAAAATTACAGACTCGACTCTACATTCTGGAGATGGGAACCGGTGGAAGGAGGTACAGTAACTCGCTGCGGGACCCAGGTACATATACACCGCCTGACCTCTAAACTAGAGGACACGGGCTTGTGGCATGGGTGCCTCTCCTTGACCCTAGGAGGAGAGGGTGGTGCTACATATATTATTCCTATCCTCTCTAAAATAATCCTAGAATCAAAGAGCATAAACTTTTTTTATTGTTTGGGCATTTTTGAACAAATTTACTGAGCCCTAGTCTCACAGAGTTCGAGAACCACTCTATTTTAGCCACTTAAGAACCCGCATGTTAAATCTCTTTTCTGTCCATTTTTCAGTGCCGTGATAATTTGATTAACAACTACCCAGTCATGCAACACTATACCCAAATTATTTTTTGAAGAAAGGTATCTTTTGGGGTACTTAATCATCACTGGGGTTTTTTTTTTTTTTTTACTATATGAGGGGAAAAAGACCACACATTAAGAAAACGTATCAAAATGCCAGGACAGTACAAACACACCTGAAATAACCCCTTTTTGGAAAGTAGACACCCCAAGATAATTTTTTTGCCACATTTTTGGGGAATGAGAAAACATGTTGTGTACTGCTTACCCCCACAGGAGCCACTGGTGATGATGGGTTCTCTGTTCTGCCACAACTCTTAAAACCACTGAGTCCCCACTGACACAACCAGTTAGAGGTACAGGACCATGTACACCTGGACAACTTAAAGTTGTTGTTACGCCACTATAATCTATTCATGCCATCCCCCCTGTTATATAACAATATGTGTCCCAGTGTCTGATCTATATATAAAAAAAAAAATACCATTATACCTTATATCAGAGCTTCTCCCGGCGCTCATGTGACTCCTCGGCTCTTTCCTCTCCCCGGCTCTCTCCTCTCCCCGGCTCCCTCCTCTCACCAGCTGACACCTATAGTGGGTGGGGCTGAGAAATCCCGCTTATGTCAGCCAGGAAGGAGAGAGAGCTCCGGGAGATGCTCTGATATAAGGTATAATCGGCATCTTTTTTATATAGATCAGACATTTGGACACATATTGTTATATAACAGAGGGGATGGCATGAATAGATTATAGTTTTTTAAGCAGCAGGAGGAAAGGGCACTGTCACGATCAGACAGGCAGGGAGGGAGGGGGTAGAGGAGGACAGAGAAGGACAGAGCAGGCCTGCGGATGACGGAGGCATGTAAACTGACCACAGTGTCAGGGTTGAGCAGCCATGATAAACTGTGGTCAGTTTACAGAGGGGAGGGCAGAACCTGGCAGGATCAGCCAGGTTTTTTTAAGTGATACAGGGGGCCAAATTACACAACACAAGCACTGTGCTGTGTAACATGCTTTAAGGGAACAGGATCTATTTTTTATTTTTTTTAGAGGAACAAAAAATATAAGCGTTAGTGATTCACAACAATGTAGTAAGGCACAGAAAATTAGACCCAGACAACAAGATAGCAGGTTAAGTCGAGGTATTGTCTCGAAGCATGTAACTGCACAAGACTTAATATAAGTAAAATAAACCCTATAAAGCAAATAAACACTGCAAAGTTGCAGAACTAAATACACTGAACACTGGCCCATAACTGGAAGGCCTAACTCTATTACTACAATGTTAAACCAAGTTTTATCAGACTAACCACTATTGAGCTGAATTAGACCACACTAACTCAATAATAATGTTCTCGAGTGCACTCTATTAGGATACCTCAGATATGGGTATCTGTAAGTGTTCCTGAGCAGGTTACCCCCTAAAGGTGGTGGCAAAGTGCCTTAATACTAACATAGGCCAGCTTGTGATGGAGCCCTCTGTCGGTGGGGCACAAAAGTCTGTCTCTTTAAGAGTAAGTGGATGTATAGTTGCAAGCTACTAGGTAAGGGGCAGTCTACACAGAGCAGGGTGTAGCAAGAGCTCAAATGCCACTTTTGGCAGGCGACAGGTCCCGTTCTACACGCTTGGTGGTTCAAGGCATCAGGTCCCAGGGACTTGGTCCTTCAGCTCTGGTACACATTTGCACAGTCTCTGGTAAGCTGCGGCAGAAGGACTATCCTCTCTCAGATGTAAGCAGTTAGACACCAGCAGCAAGACCTCCCTGTCTTGTGCTCTTTTTCTCTGAGGCAGCTGCTTGTCCCACAGAAAGTCCTCTCAGCACTCTATCCCGCACTTTATCCCCTCACAAGAATAATCTAGTCTCTCTTTCTCACCCAGGAAAAAAGTCCTGTCTCTCCAACTCTGATTAGAATCTTTGCGCCTATAGTTTGGAGTCCATCCCTCTACCATTCAATGCTATTGTGCTGTTCTTTAAGAAACCACACTTACCGGCGTCCTCTGCAATGCAGCAGATTTTCTCTCTTAGTCCCGGCTTGCACTAAGACGACCTGCTGCCTGACAAGTCGCGCTCCATGCAGTGCAATGAAACCATTCTAATCAGAGCGACTCAAGTCGCTCCGACTTAGAAAAAGGTTCCTGTACTACTTGAGGGTGACTTCGGAGTGGCTTGCATTAACTTCTATTACAGAAGTCGTTTGCAAGCTGTGCTGAAGTCGCACTGAGTGGGGCGGGTTCAGAGTCGCGCGACTTTGAAGCCGCCCCAGTGTGAACCAAGCCTCATGCTGCAATTGGCTCAGTCTCCCCTGCTCCTTGATTTGCTTAAGCTCTCTTGTCCCCCAATTGGTCTAAGTTCTCTGCCATGATGGGGGGGGGGGGCAAAGGAGCAAGCGGGATATCACATAGATCCTCCCAGTCAGCTTACAGTGAGAGAACCACCAGTGTAAGGGGACACGCTGACTACTAGCTAACAATATAAGGGGATGCACTGAGCACCTATGTGAGTAGCCACACTGAGAATTTATCACCAATGTAAGGGTGCACACTAAGGACTGACTGCCAATGTAAGGGGGTACGCTAAACACTGACCACCAACTAAGGGTACACTCTGAGTTCTGTCCACCAGTGTAAGGTAGCATTTTGACCACCAGTGTAAGGGAGCATGCTGAGTAAGGGTAGTCCACTGACCACCAATATAAGGGGATATTTGCTCTTGACTAGAGTTGAGCGGACACCTGGATGTTCGGGTTCGACGGGTTCGGCCGAACTTCGGAAAAAAGTTCGGGTTCGGGACCGAACTTTAACCCGAGCCCGAACCCGAACCCCATTGAAGTCAATGGGGACCAGGACTTCTAAGGACTAAAAAGGCTCTAAAAAAGTAATGGAAAGGGCTAGAGGGCTGCAAATGGCAGCAAAATGTTGTTAAGAGCATGGCAAGTGCTCTGCAAAGAAATGTGGATAGGGAAATAACTTAAAATAACATTAAAAAAAAAATATGCTGGAGGCCCCCTTTTCAGCAGAAGAGGTACGGGAAGTCATTAAGAACCTCAGAAACGCAACGGCACGATGCCACACATATGGTGGGAATGCCCCAGAATATGCCCTTTCTGGAATAAATTATTCAATTTAATGGATAAGCTAGTGGGAAAATAAAATACTTTGAAATAAAAATGTAGCGGGGTGCTAAATTTAAGGGAAGTGTTTGAGTGGTAAATAGGCTCAAACACCCTAATTCTGTAGGATTCATGGACCATTTTGTCCTCGGAGGACAGTATTGGTGTGCAGTTCCCTGCGGCCTACAGGTGGCGCTGCCATGGTAGGCTAGGGTTGAACCGCCGATACAGTGCTGTGCCTTTTGTGTCCCCTCTTGGCAGTAGTACAGCGGGGCGGGGAACCTGCTGTGCATGCCGGGAGAGCATATAAAAGGGGCAGACCTTTGGCCTGGGGGCTGATGTCCAGTGGGGTCCACGCCCAGGTGCCTTCGGCCTGGGTGCATGTGTTCCTGTTCCATCTCGGGTACCTTTAGCCCGGGGTGAGGTACTATCCTGGAGTTCCTGCTGCCCTGGGTATGGAGGCCTAGGTGCGGGAGTAAAGCCTGGAGTCCAGAGCCTTAGTCTGGAGTCCGCTAAGGGTCGAGGAGTCATAGGGTGCCGCCTCGTGTAGGGGACCATGTTCCAGGGAAGGGAGGATCATTCTGATGGACCGATGCGGGAGTCACGGTGAAGGAAGGGTCTGTTGACTCCCTGGAGAGATGTCTTCCCCTTGATATGGGCTAGGTTCGTAGAAGGAGAAGCTCAAGGTCATCTTGACTGTATCAGAGGCCTTATTCACCCAGCCCGTGGCAGGGGCCTTATACACCCTGGTCTGTGGCAGAGACCAAAGTTCTCCAGGTCCGTGGCAGGGGCCTTGTACACCCGGTCTGTGGCAGAGACCAACCTCAAGGTCTGTGGCAGAGACCGTGCACCTAAAACTGTTTGCGAAACCTAAGCAGTGAAGTGAATGTGCTACGTTTTTGCCTGGACCTCCTCCACACCTTAAGCTGTCCTGTTTCTTTGCTCTAACCTTTTCTATCCGAGTAGAGCTTATTTTGCCATGAGAGAATAAGAGTTGTAATTTCAGCTGGTGTGGACATTGACTTTACTGGGAATTAAAGGACTTGCCTCTACCTACAGTAGAGGTGAGAATCATCCTCTGGAGGAGTTTTGACTCCGGCTGTGGACACGGCCCGTCAAGTACACCGCTCAACCTCTTTATATAGGAGGGTACGGGCTGGTAGTGCGGTGTGCCTTTCTCCCTCCTGTGAGGAGCCAACAACATAAAGGCAGGTAAGGGGGAAAGGATCTGTGCGCTACAAAAAAATAAAATAAAAATTATAATCTTGACCTAGGAGGACGAGGTCCATATGGAGTAGGAGGTTGAGGTGGCGGTGGATGTGGCTGTGTAGGTGGAAGCGGCGGTGGAGGAGGACGAGGTAGCCAACACTGGTTCAAAAATACAACAATGGCTGGGTAAGGCCGGTGATGTGTCGAATTCTGTCCCCCGTCAAATAGTGTCCACCCTGTACTGCGCTTGCTCAGTATGTAGGACAAGGGGATTTCGAAAATCTCCCAAGACGAACGGCGCCTGCGTGGTGAGTTCAGGTGAAGGCCACACCATCCGTGGTTCAAGCCGAGCCAAGTGAGGCCGTGCCCGAAGCGTGGCGATCGAACCGAGCCCGTGAGGGGCCCTGTTACTATGTGCTACCGTATGTCCACTTGGATGGTGGGGCTTGAACCTGCACTCACGGCGCAGGCGCCGTTCAACTTCGGAGATTTTGTGAATGTCCTTGTCCTCTGTACTGCGCAAACGCTGCGCCTTCGCAGTATGGGCCGGGCACAATCCGATGGCCGGACAGTTTTTGTCACAACACCGGTATACATGTCTATTCTGCAGAAGGTACGGACAAGTCCTGTGGGATCCATGCCTGGTTCATTTTAATGAACGTGAGCTTGTCCACATTGGCTCTGGACAGGCGGCTGCGCTTGTCTGTGATAACGCCCCCTGCCGTGCTAAATACACGTTCAGATAATACACTGGCTGCAGGGCAGGCCAGCACCTCCAAGGCATAAAGGGCAAGCTCAGGCCATGTTCCCAATTTGGAGACCCAGAAGTTAAAGGGGGCAGACCCGTCATCCAGTACGTGTAGGCCTGTGGACACATACTGCTCAACCATGTTGGTGAAATGCTGCCTCCTGCTAAGACGTTCCATCTCAGCTGGTGGTGCTGGTTGTTGTGGCGTGCTGACAAAGCTTTTCCACATTTCAGCCATGCTAACCCTGCCTTCTGAGGTGCTGCCGGTGCCCCGGCTGCGTTGGCGACCTCTTCCTCCTCCTCTGCCTTCGCCTTGTGCTTCCACCTTACGCCCGCTGTCAGGTGGGAATGCCACCAGCAGCGCGTCTACCAGCATGCGCTTGTACTCGCGCATCTTACGATCCGCTCCAGTGAGGGAATTAAGGACGGTACGTTGTCCTTGTAACAGGGATCCAGCAGGGTGGCCACCCAGTAATCAGCACCAGTTAAAATGTGGGCAACTCGGCGGTCATTGCGGAAACACTGCAGCATGTAATCGCTCATGTGTGCCAGGCTGCCCAGAGGCAAAGAAAAGCTGTCCTCTGTGGGAGGTGTATCGTCTGTGTCCTCTGTATCCCCCCAGCCACGCACCAGTGATGGCCACGAGCTGGTCTTGGTGCCACCCTGCTGTGAAAATGGCTCCTCCTCCTCCTCCTCCTCCACCTCCTCCTCCACCTCGTCATCCTCCAGAACTGTGCCCTTTCTGCCGGACAATTGTGTACCTGGCGTTTGTTGGTGCAGGAACCTACCCTCGTAGCCACTTGTGAAAGACTGCCCTGAAAGCCTTTGAAATGATCCCGCTTCCTCCTCCTCCTCCTCATCCTCCTGTGCCACATCCTCTTCCATCATCGCCCGAAGCGTTTTTTCAAGGAGGCATAGAACTGGGATAGTAACGCTGAGAACGGCGTCATTGGCACTGGACATGTTGGTGGAGTACTCGAAACAGCGCAACAAGGCACACAGGTCTCGCATGGAGGCCCAGTTATTGGTGGTGAAGTGGTGCTGTTCCGCAGAGCGACTCACGCGTGATTGCTGCAGCTGAAACTCCACTATCGCCTGCTGCTGCTCGCACAGTCTGGCCAGCATGTGCAAGGTGGAGTTCCACCTTGTGGGCACGTCACATATGAGGCGGTGAGCGGGAAGGCCGAAGTTACGCTGCAGCGCTGACAGGCGAGCAGCAGCAGGGTGAGAACGCCGAAAGTGCGCACACACAGCCCGCACTTTCTGCAGCAGCTCTGGCATATTGGGGTAATTTTTAAGGAACCTCTGGACCACCAAGTTCAGCACATGCGCCAGGCAAGGGATGTGCGTCAAACCGGCTAGGCCCAGAGCTGCTACGAGATTTCGCCCATTATCGCACACCACCAGGCCGGGCTTGAGGCTCACTGACAGCAACCACTCATTGGTCTGTTGTTCCATGTCCCTCCACAACTCCTGCGCGGTGTGGAGTTTTTCCCCCAAACAGGAAAGTTTTAAAACTGCCTGCTGTCGTTTACCCCTGGCTGTGCTGAAGTTGGTGGTGAAGGTGTTACGCTGACCGGATGAGGAGGTGGTAGAGGATGAGGAAGCGGAGTAGGAGGAGTTAGCAACAGGAGGCAAACTGAAGCGCCCTGCAATCCTCGGTGGTGGAAGGACATGCGCCAAACTGCTATCTGCCTCAGGTCCAGCCGCCACTGCATTTACCCAGTGTGCTGTTAGGGAGATATAACGTCCCTGACCATGCTTACTGGTCCACGCATCCGTAGTTAGGTGGACCTTGCCACAGATGGCGTTGCGCAGTGCACACCTGATTTTGTCCCCCACTTGGTTGTGCAGGGAAGGGATGGCTCGCCTGGAAAAGTAGTGGCGGCTGGGCACGACGTACCGTGGGACAGCCAATGCCATCAGGCTTTTAAAACTCTGCGTCTCCACCAGACGGAATCACAGCATTTCAAAGGCCAGGAGTTTTGAAATGCTGGCATTCAGGGCCAGGGATCGCGGGTGGCTAGGGGGGTACTTCCTCTTCCGCTCCAATGTTTGGGAGATAGAGAGCTGAACGCTT
Organism: Rana muscosa; assembly: GCA_029206835.1. Lineage (NCBI taxonomy): Eukaryota > Metazoa > Chordata > Amphibia > Anura > Ranidae > Rana > Rana muscosa. Next base: position 49,089,549 of record CM055120.1, read on the forward strand.
CCATGGGACATTGTGGAGATGGTTGGTGACCCAGGTGGTAGTGTTGCTGGCAGATCCTCTGTTTGTGGGGTGGCAGGTGCCACTGTCACTACAGAGGTGGATGAAGAGGCCGAGACTGCAGCAGAAGAGGAAGCAGGAGGAGCCAGAGACCTTTCTTGGTTTTTGAGGTGTCTACTCCACTGCAGCTCGTGCTTTGCACTTAGATGCCTGGTCATGCAGGTTGTGCTCAGGTTGAGAACGTTTATGCCTCGCTTCAGGCTCTGATTGCACAGCGTGCAAACCACTTGTGTCTTGTCATCAGCACATTGTGTGAAGAACTGCCACGCTAGGGAACTCCTTGGACCTGGCTTTGGTGTGCTCGGTCCCTTGCTGCGTTGGGCAGTAGCAGACATACTGTCTAGGGGACGGACGCTCCGCTTTTGCACCCTGCTCCCTCTTCTGCTGTGCTGGTGGCTCTGTGCGACCACCGCCTCTTCCTCCAAACTACACTGGTCACCTGCATAACGTTGATTCCATGTGGGGTCGAGGACCTCATCGTCCTCCACATCATCTTCCACCCAGTCTTCACCCCTGCCCTCCTTGTCTGTCTGCACAATTGCGAAAGCAGCAGCAGTTGGCACCTGTGTTTCGTCATCATCCGAGACGTACTGCGATGGTCCTCCCATGTACTCATCATGAAACATAAGTGGTTGGGCATCGGTGCACTCAATCTCTTCCACTTCTGGGACAGGGCTAGGTGGATGGCCCTGGGAAACCCTGCTAACAGAGTCATCGAAAAGCAGAAGAGACTGCTGCATGATTTGGGGCTCAGACTGCTTGGCTGATTTGCAAGGGGGTGAGGTGAAAGACTGATGGACATGGGTTTCAGGTGCCAACTCTGATCTTTCATCAGAAGAGTGGGTGGGAGACAATGTGAAGGAACCCGAGGCACTGTCAGCAACCCAATCTACTATCGCCTGTACTTGTCCTGGCCTAAACATTCGTACAGCCTCATTAGGCGTGACAAAATACCGCCGCAGGCTCGGTCGCCTACTCGCACCTGAGGAAGGTGTTTCACTTGTGCGTGTATCTGGCACAGATCCACCACGTCCTCTCCCTGCAACAGGAGCTCCACCAGCAGCACCACGACCGGGGCCACCACGTCCCTTTGACCTTCTCCTCATATTTTCCAAATTTAGGATCTTGCCCCAAATGGGTGTTTTTGGAAGAGAAGAACACACCCACAGTACGTAATCGCTGAATCGCACAGCTACAGAACTGCAGAAAATGCTATTCAAAAAAAATGTTGTTTTTTTAGTATAGCACAGTAGGAGAAAACTATATAGAAATTGTTTATTTCACACACCTCCACATATGTATAACACACTGCAAACTATTTTTTGTGCCCCTAAATGGCGTTTTTTGGAAGACCACAACACACCCACAGTACGTAACCGCTGAATCGCACAGCTACAGAACTGCAGAAAATGCTATTCAAAAAAAATGTAGTTTTTTTAGTATAGCACAGTAGGAGAAAACTATATAGAAATTGTTTATTTCACACACCTCCACATATGTATAACACACTGTAAACTATTTTTTGTGCCCCTAAATGGTGTTTTTTGGAAGAGCAGAACACACCCACAGTACGTAACCGCTGAATCGCACAGCTACAGAACTGCAGAAAATGCTATTCAAAAAAAATGTTGTTTTTTTAGTATAGCACAGTAGAAGAAAACTATATAGAAATTGTTTATTTCACACACCTCCACATATGTATAACACACTGCAAAATATTTTTTGTGGCCCTGAATGGCTCTTTTTGCAAGCGTACATTAAAGTGCAAATTTTTTTATTTTATTTTTTTGCCCTAAACGGGTCTTTTTTTGCACGAGTAAAATAAAATGCAATTTTTTAATTTTTTTTGCCCTATGGGTCTTTTGGAAAAGAGCACAATAAAGTGCCTTTTTTTTCCCCCCCTAAATGGATCTTTTTCAAAGAGCAGAATACACCCACAGTATGGAAACGGTGTATCTCTCAATGTAATATATGCAGTGCTGGTGCACTGAGCTTGCAGATAAAAGTTAGATTTTCTCTGACACTGGGCTCATGGCAGTGTAAAAAGACAGCACTGCAACACAAACAGGTAAACCTATGCAGATCGCTGATTTTAATCTCTGAATCTGGACTCCTATATAATATATCTCTCTCCCTGAAAGCACCAACAGGAACCTGGCCCTACACTACACTATCTCTCTATCTTTTCCCTCAGATTGCAGAATCAGGACTACCTCATGTATTTTACAATCTCTCCCTATTAGCAACAGCAGCAGCCAAGATCCTCTCCCTATCTATTCTGAAGCAGAGTGACGTGTGTGCTGTGTGCCTCTAGCTTATATAGAAGCTGGGTCACATGTTGCACTGACCAATCACAGCCATGCCATTAGTAGGCATGGCTATGATGGCTTCTAAGGGCACACCAGCTAATCAAAAGGTGATTGGCTGGCCCCTGAAGCATTTCTAACTGCGTAATTAGATTGCCAAACCCGAACCCGAACCCGGACTTTTGCGAAAAGTCCGGGTTCGAGTTCGGGTTCGGGAAAAAGCTAAAGTTCGGTACGGACCCGAACTTTACAGTTCGGGTTCGCTCAACACTACTCTTGACCTGACCATGGCTCCCTGCAAGCTGTAGCTTGCAATTACATAGTCCTGACCCCTGCATTGTGACTGTGGTATGTTGTATATTACATATCCCTGACTGCTGCAAAGTATACTCTACATAATCATACCCTATTTATCATAATCACAGAACCAATGTTTTAACTGTTGTGGTACAGAAGGTCTACCACCTTGTTGTGGTATGGAAGGTTTTCTAAAGAATTTAAGGGGCCCTGGTCTCATAAAGGTTGAGAACCACTGGTGCAGAGGAACTCGAAGAGCCTTCACAGTTTCCTTGCAGAAAACCTATACACCCTCTTTGGTTCCAGACCATCTGGAGTGAGCCAGGTCTCTTTGTCCAACATCTGCACCTGACCTCATAAATGCTCTTTTGGCTGAATGGCACAAATCTCAAGCCTCATACACACGATCGGACTTCCATTGGACTTTTCCATGGATTTTGGTCTGAAGGGCGTTGGGCGTGAACTTGTTCTGCATACACACGGCAGAACCTTTTCAGCCAACATTCACCAAATCACGTGATTTTTCAGCTCTTTACCACCACCCTTTGGGCAACTTCTGCTATTATCTGATGTTTAGCATTGGTTCTGAGCATGCGTGTTTCTACTTTGGACTTTAGTCCAATGGACTTGTGTACACACGATCGGATGATCCGACAAAACACATTTGTTGTCGAAAAGTTTGAGAGCATTCACAGCGAACATTTGTCCGTGGAAATTTCGACAACAATTGTCTGATGGAGCGTACAGGCGGCCGAATTGTCCGATAAAACACGTCCGTCGGACCGTTGTTGTCGAAAAGTCCGATCGTGTGTATGGGCCTTCAGAGACACACTCCAAAATCTTATAGCAATCCTTCCCAGAAGAGTGGAGGCCATTGTAGCAGCAAATTGAAGGACAAATCCCTATTAATGCCAACAAAAAAATCAAGAAAAGCTTTCTCATTTCATCACAGCCCCGTCTTATGAACCTTATCTGGATGGTCCATAAGTCATATGCTATATACAGCCATAAACTTAAAAAAAATTGCTTAGATCCTAACTATCCATCTTTAATCTCCATGCACTCGTTATTTCACCACTGACCTAAAAGTCAATCTTTACAAATAAATATATTGCTAAAAGATATAACTAGCAAATGTGTTTGTGATTTGCATTTTTTTTTTTAGCATGCCTTTTTGCTTACGTTAGGCCATTAGGAGGTTGTAAACTCGTGAAAACATTATGTCAACACATGAAATAATAATGGTGTGTGTTTTCTGTCTAAAATGATGGAAAGGCTACCTGGTGGGATGGCAAGGGCATGTCTTTTGCACATAAGTGTTGGCGCTAAAAGGTGCCCTCCCTCTCATTTCAGAAGCTGAGAGGTATGGAAATATGACATGTGGGTCAGACCATTTTTCTGATGACCCAGAAATGCTTTGCAGACACTCTATAAACACCAGAGCATATCTGTCCGCCAGCATCAGCACTTTTATCTCTCTCTCAAATTTCCGAATTGATGGACTTTGCATCCATTGCTCCTGACCAGGAATGATAAATTGAGCGTATTGAACTGACTTTCATTCACTGCCATTACAGAAATGAAGTTTGACACAGAGAGTTTTCAGAACAACGGTAAATGCATCCAGCTATAAGAAGAAAAATGAAAAAGCTCTTTACTTGATTAAGGCCACAGATCAGCCACGAGACATAGCGGTGCTCATCCTGAGCTCCTGCGAGCGGAGAGAGAAGAGGGAAGCGAGACGATATCAGATGCCTTTGTAGATTCAATTATGTCCTGCAGAGATTTTACATCTGCATGCATCTCCGGTTTCCAAAAGTGAAATATATTTATAGGTACAACCAAGCTTTGCAAAGTTCTTAGATAATTCTCAGGCCTGGATTTTTACAAACCTTTCGTTTTGGAACAAACAAAATACTATAAGGTAAGCTGTTATGGAATATAGGTAATATACAAAAATAGGAGGAGGAAGCACTCACACATGTTGTGATTCCTCCTCTGGATAATACAGTGTTTTTAAATATATGTTATCGTTCTAATTATAAATATATTTGTTTCATTTTAGACAGTGAGACCTGTCTCCTCTCTTTGCAACTCACAAATTCCGAATGTGTCCTGATGAAGCTTAACAGCGAAACGCGTTGACACACTAGGGCTCACACTATATATTTTGCTCTTTAATTGATATGTTTTTTAATCTGTTCTTCATGCTCCTTTTCATATTATATATGTATTTATGTTTCATTAAACATTAGTATTTTTCTACATCCCTATTGTTTTCTGTGCCTTTAAAGTCTGACCCGGGGTCGCCCTTTGGGACCCTTTTTTTGTATTCCCATAGGTAATATACACTCACCAACCACATCCGGAATCTCACCTTCTACCACATTGGATGAGATCTGGTGACTGTTGAGGCCATTGGAGTACAGTGACCTCCATTGTCATGTTCAAGAAACCAGTGGTGAGATGATCTGAGCTTTGTGACATGGTGCATTATCCTGCTGGAAGGAGCCATCAGAAGATGGGGACACTGTAGTCATGAAGGGACGGACATGGTCACCAACAATACTCAGGTAGACCGTGGTGTTTAAACAATGCTCAATTGGTACTAAGGGGCCAAAGTATCCCAAGAAAATATCCCCCACACCATTATACCACCACCAGCCTGAACTGGTGATACAAGGCAGGATGGATCCATGCTTTCATGTTGTTTAAGCCAAATTTTGACCATCTGAATGTTGCAGCTGAAATCGAGACTCTCCAGACCTTGCAACTTTTTCCAATCTCCTGTTGTCCAATTTTGGTGAGCCTGTGTGAATTGTAGCCTCAGCCTGTTCTTAGCTGATAAGAGTGGCATGACTAAACACTAGTTTTCAGTGTGAAACGCGTCGGCTGTACCCCCCCCCATTTCTTGCTGTGACTTGCAGTGCTGTAAGTTTTTTTACCCAATAAAGGCAACCTTCATGGTTTTCGGAGTGCGGCTGTCCATTCATTCCACACGCCCTTTTTCTGATAAGAGTGGCACCCGGTGTGGTCTTCTGCTGCTTCTTTAAGGTTTGGTGTGTTGTGCATTCAGAGATGGTATTCTGCATACCTTGGTCGTAACAAGAAGTTATTTGAGTTACTGTTGCCTTTCTATCATGTGGAACCAGTTTGCCCATTCTCCTCTGACCTCTGACACCAACAAGGATTTTTTCTCTCTGGATAGTTTCTCTTTTTCGGACCATTCGTAGAGATGGATGTGTCCTGAAAATCCCCGTAGATCAGCAGTTTTTGAAATACTCATGCACCAACAACTCTGCCACGTTCAAATTCACTTAAATCTAATTTATATCCCATTCTGATGCTCAGTTTAAACTTCAGCAAGTCGCCTTCTTTTTTCTTTACCATAGAGAGGATCCTGTGATCACCCACCACTGTTGTCTTCAGTGGACATCCAGGCCTTTTTATGTTTTTTTATGTTGCTGTGCTCACCAGTGCGTTTTTCTTTCCTCAGTATGTACGAAACTGTTGATTTGGCTACTCCTGATGTTGCTGCTATCTCTCTAGTGGATTTGTTTAGTTTTTTGAAGCTTTACAATGGCCTGTTTCTCTTGCATGGACAGCTCTTTTGAACGCATGATATAGGTTCACAGCAATAGATTCCAACTGAAAATAACCTTATCCAAAATAAAAACTCTACTTTATAGTAGAACTAAACTCTCTCAATTAGCTTTAACTATTATTAATTCCTATGGGGGGGTGCTTTGAATATTAATATGAGTTAAATATTATTTCCCATTCTTGGTGCTCAGATACAGTTTAGATTTACTTTATTATTGCTTCTATCCATAACTACACTATATTGTCAAAAGTATTGGAACACCTGCCTTTACATACACATGAAATTTAATGGCTTCCCAGTCTTAGTCCGTAGGGTTCAATTTTGAGTTGGCTCACTCTTTGCAGCTATAACAGCTTCAATTCTTGCTTTGTGCACTGGTCCAATCATTTGGTGGAGGGAGGATTATGGTGTGGGGTTGTTTTTCAAGGTCGGGCTTGGCCCCTTAGTTCCAGTGAAGGGAAATCTTAGGCCTCTTTCACACGGGCGGCTCTCCTGTCGCTGTTAAAAGCATGTTTTGATATTTTGAAATTTAAAGACTTCAGGCACAGTGATCACTTGCAGTTGTACATTGCGATTAGCAGCGATTACGTGCGTTTACATGCGGCTGCGTTTAGCTGCGGTGGAACATTCTTGCCATTTCTGATGTGCTTCTTGTTGTTTTTCTTTCCTTGTTGGCGCTGCTGTCTGCAGGTAAAATAGTACACTGCAGTTATGCACAGATAGCTGCGATAAATCAGTCCTGGACAAAGTAAAATACATTTTTTTCTAACCGCACAAAACCCCATGTAACAAAACCGTCACTAAATGCAGTGTGTGAATGAAGCCATAGGAAAGCATTGTCTGAATGTTGGTGCGGTAGATAACTTCATCTATCCGGAGCTAAAAGCTGAATTCTACCCGTGTGAAAGGGGCCTTAACGTGCCCCCCCCAGCCCCCCCCCCCCCCGTTTACTTACTAGACCCCTCAAAAGTCTTGCGCCATGCACACTCTGGCTTCTCGGCCGGGCATCTCGGCTCATTCATGGGAGAGAGCTCGCATGAAGGGGATTAATTCTTGAGGGGAGGAGCCGAGACAGCTGCCGAGGGACCCCAGAAGACCAGGTTCGGGCCCACTCTGTGCAAAACGAGCTGCACAATGGAGGTAAGTATAACATGTTTGTTATTTAAAAATAAAAATAAAAAATTACCCTTACAACCCCTTTAAGGAGTCTGCATACCAAGACATTTTGGACAATTTTATGCTCCCAACTTTGTGGGAACAGTTTAGGAATCGCCCCTTCCTGTTCCAACATGACTGCACACCAATGCACAAAGCAAGGTCCATAAAGACATGGATGAGCAAGTTTGGGGTGGATGAACTTGACTGGCCTGCACGGTCCTGCCCTCAATCCGATAGAACACCTTTGGGATGAATTAGAGTGGAGACTGCGAGCCAGGCCTTCTCATCCAACATCAGTGACTGACCTCACAAATGCACTTCTGGAAGAATGGTCAAACATTCTCATAGACACACTCCTAAACCTTGTGGACAGCCTTCCCAGAAGAGTTGAAGCTGTTATAAGCTGCAATGGGTGGGCCAACTCAATATTGAACCCTACAAACTAAGACTGAGATGCCATTAAAGTCCATGTGCGTGTAAAGGCAGGCATCCCAATACTTTTGACAATATAGTGTATATATATATAACCTGCACTGTGGTGGCACATGTGCATATTTCAAGTACATTGGGTTGAACCAAACACCCAAAAGTCCAACAAGTTAATTATGGATGTGCACCAGTTTTTAAGACCAAGTGTACGAGTACTGATACTTTTTCTCAAGTACTCATTGATACTAATTACGATACCTTTTTTAGTGTCATGTGACAGTTTTTTTAGGGGTCTACATGCATGAAAACTGATCAGATTTCACTTGCAGAGACATCAGTTTCATATCAGTTTTCATGTGTGTTTCAGTGAGTTGAAGGTATTGGTTCCAATATTGGAGCGCATGCACAAGTACTCATGCAAATGCTTAGTATCGGCTTAGTATCGGCACAAATATCGGTGCAATGCTAGAGTTGACCCATACCATCCAGAAGAAAGTATGTGGGGCTAGAAGGTCACATCAATTTATGAAAAAGAAAAAAAAAGAAAGAAAGAAATTAAATATAATTATAGTAATAAATTACAGCCATTAAATACGTTAAAGACAAGAAATGCTATCAAGATTGACAAGCGCTTCAGGATTTTCTTTTCTAAGAATCTCTTGGGTGTCAATGTGTCCTGGAATTAGACATAACAGCGTTCCTATATATATATATATATATATATATATATATATATATATATAGAAGAGCTACACCTCTAATGAGCAAAATTATATAAGAGGATAGCTGAAGGCATTGATAGCAATGTACTTAACAAGCAAATGAAATTCAATGTATTATTAGAAAGCCCGGATATATCCATGGAAATGAATAAGCAATCAGGACAAGGCGGAGAACATCCAGTGATTGAAAAGTGGGCCTTCTATGCTTATTGATGATGTATACTTTGCTGAGTAGACCAAGCTGTGGCTATATATATACGTTCTAACTGACTCAGCTGAGGCCAGCTCTAAATGTAGACAGATGGATCGGCTGACTTATAACACTTTCTCAATCAATAGGACCAGATCCGCTTACATGGCCGGGAAAAGGCTCAGGAATTCTCATGGAGCCCTTTGATGTAGCAAGTAGTTGAATATAAGGAGTTGTAAAATATGAATAATTCCAACCCTTGTAATGTTTTTTTTGCTGCTTTAACATGAACCTAGCATTGGATATATTTTTCATGCTCAGTGCATGCATATTGGGTGATGGGCAAATGTAATTGTAGCGGGTATGTACTTTCCTGGGTGTAAATTAAACTGGCAGAGACACCAGTGATGTGTAATTCCCTGCAGCCCAGCAGGTGGCGCTGTCACCATGGGCTGGGGGTTGAGCCATTGCTGTGTGTCGGGCCTCCTTTTTGTCTTCTCTCGGCAGCGGTATGGTGGGGCGGGGAACCCGCCGTGCTTGCTGGGAGAGGGTATAAAGGGGCCGGCCATCTTTGTCACGGGGTCGAGTCCCAGGCACCTTCAGCCTGTGGACGGTGGTTCGTGTCGGTCCTCTAGGCAGCCTAGGCCTAGAGGACAGCCGGAGGTCGTGTTCCATCCCAGGCACCTTTAGCCTGGGGTGAGGTACTTGGATGGAGGTCTGGAGTTCAGTGCCCAACACTGAGTTCCGCGAGGGAAGGAGGTCCTAGGGAACCCAGGGATTGGGAACCCGAATCCGGAAGGCGTAATGGACAGGGGGGAGCTCCTCACTTGAAGACCGGGTGCAGCAGATTGCCAGTGACAGGTGAGCCTCTCATCGGAGACCGCCTGGAGGGAAATCTCCCCTCGCTCGGAGACCGCGGCCCACTTTCAGGAAGGAAACTGGAGAGTTCATTGTGTCTGGGCCTACTCGCATCCACACCTCCTTTTCTGTTCTGTTCTCCAAGGGAGTTCAACTGATTGTGCTTATTCAAGAAGAATAAAGGAGTGTTGGACTTTAATGGTGTGGGGCTTTTTCCTGACAGACATTGTTCAAGGTAATCTCAGTGGAGGCTCCAGGTGCACAACACTGACCCGAAGGTAAAACAAGAATGTTGCTTATACCGCACTGACACCTGTGGTGAAGGCCAGGCGTGGTGTCTCCGCTCCCTCCCCTCTAAGGTACCCCTAGACAAGAGACAGACGAGCTGAAGTGAAGAGGGGAGTGAGGAGGCCGCTACATATTATTTCCAAGTATTTATTACCGGTCACAGAGATCACAGTACTCCCCCATATCTCTTTTTCTTCATAGAAGGACGGAGCCACCTTTGGTTAGGCATCATTCAGGCTCAAAACAAAACCAAAGAAATTCCTGGCTCAACTTACTGACCAGCCTGCTAACCAATCGAATTGTTCTGTCTAGCAATGTGTTAAAAACAGGGGTTTAGTTTGCACGCATGTGAAAATACATGCGTAAGCTACAGATAGGGTTGACACCTCAAGCCTTTAAACCAGTACACATAGTTACATAGTTACAAAGTAGGTGAGGTTGAAAAAAGTCCATCAAGTCCAACCTATGTGTGTGATTATATGTCAGTATTACATTGTATATCCCTGTATGTTGTGGTCGTTCAGGTGCTTATCTAATAGTTTCTTGAAAATATCAATGCTCCCCGCTGAGACCACCACCTGTGGAAGGGAATTCCACATCCTTGCCGCTCTTATGCCGCGTACACACGATCGGAAATTCCGACAAGAAAATCGTGAATTTTTTATGACGGAATGTTGGCTCAAACTTGTGTTGCATACACACGGTCACACAAATCTTGTCATAAATTCCAACCGTCACGAATGCGGTGACGTACAAGACGTGTGACGAGCCGAGATCAATGAAGTTCAATAGGCAGTTTGGCTCTTCTGCTTGAGTCTGAGCATGCGTGTTTTTTTGCGTATCGGAATTGCATACAGACGAGCGGATTTTCCGATAGAAATAGAGAACCTGCTCTCAATCTTTTGTTGGTGGAAATTCCGACAAAAAAAGTCAGATGGAGCCCACACATGGTCAGAATTTCTGACAAAAAAGCACACATTGGACATTTCTTGTCGGAATTTCCAATTGGTATGCAATTTGCATGTGGGTAGTGTAGTATACAGTAAAGGACCCTCTAAGTAGTTTAAGGTTAAACCGCTTTTCTTCTAATTTTAATGAGTGGCCACGTGTCTTGTTAAACTCCCTTCCGCGAAAACATTTTATCCCTATTGTGGGGTCACCAGTACGGTATTTGTAAATTGAAATCATATCCCCTCTCAAGCGTCTCTTCTCCAGAGAGAATAAGTTCAGTGCTCGCAACCTTTCCTCATAACTAATATCCTCCAGACCCTTTATTAGCTTTGTTGCCCTTCTTTGTACTCTCTCCATTTCCAGTACATCCTTCCTGAGGACTGGTGCCCAGAACTGGACAGCATACTCCAGGTGCGGCCGGACCAGAGTCTTGTAGAGTGGGAGAATTATCGTTTTATCTCTGAGTTGATCCCCTTTTAAATGCATGCCAATATTCTGTTTCCTTTGTTAGCAGCAGCTTGGCATTGCATGCCATTGCTGAGCCTATCATCTACTAGGACCCCCAGGTCCTTTTCCATCCTAGATTCCCCCAGAGGTTCTCCCCCCCTGTGTATAGATTGCATTCATATTTTTGCCACCAAAATGCATTATTTTACATTTTTCTACATTGAACCTCATTTGCCATGTAGTGACACATATCAATTACACAGGTTCTGTGGCTGATTAAGGTGGTAATTAAACTCACTTGGTGCCTTATCTGCATTAAATTAGCCTCAGAACCTGTGTAATTCATATGAGTTTGGGTTTAAAGGGATGAGGTGTCAACCCTAGCTACAGAGCCCTGTCAAGGCACCCCAGTATTTTCTGTAGTCCTAACTCTAAACTCTAAAATTTGAGAACCTCCACAGTGGAAGCACATGCATTATAATATATAGGCAGAGGGCAGGTGAGCCTAGAGGGATCCCACCACTCCTTAGGAACCCTTTCACACTGGGGCCATGGCCGCGTTAGCGCTGTTTGAGCGGCGCTTTTTGGACACTAGCGGGGTGCTTTTAACCCCAAAGAAGGGGTTAAAAACACCTGTGTTGGGGTGCTTTCAAATCGTTTTTCAGGCACTTTGGAAATGCTGCCTATTCATTTCAATGGGCAGGGCCCCAAAGATGCTGCTTGCAGGACTTTTCCTAACATCCCGCAAGTGCACTGCTCCAGTGTGAAAAGACAAACTGAAATTAATAGGAGGCAGTTGAAAGGGAGGTCAAGAGGAACATGGTTCCTCTATGGTGTCCTGGGTCACTGTGGAAGCTATCCAATTGGATGCTGCCACTCCATGTGACTCTGGCAGCCATCTTGTGTCAGGTCGACCCTATTTAAGGTCCAGGCTCCCAGGCTTGGTGTGCATTTCGCATGTGGGCAGTGTATGAACAGGTCACCGGTCAGACAGGACAGTGAGCCTCATGTAACATACTAGCCTCATTCAACATGTTCCCAGTTTTGTATTGTCTTCTGTAGCATATCCCCAACCAAAAATGTAGCATGTTCACATTTCCTGACCCTCATTTCCTCTAATAGGTCTGCAGTTTCTCACAATCCTTTCAAGCATTACATATACTGAACATCATGTGCTGCCCTTTGGTGATGTCAGGGGGCACCTTTGTGGCCCATTTGAGCTCATAAGTTGACTATCACTGGCAGGGCTTTTTTTCGGGGGGAACTTGGTGTTCCACCACCTCTCTGGCTCTGGGGGGGGGTGCTGCTCACCACAATCACTTGTAGACACGGAAGTCCAGCTTCTGTGTTTACAAGTGACAACTCTGCACTCTGTGTGTAACCCCCCTGAATTTTGCGATCTGTATGTAATGCAATCCTGGTATTTAATGCCCCTTTAAGACCCTCCTACTGTTAGTGAAATTTGACTGACCACAGCCACTATTTTTTGGGGGTCGTGGTTGAGTTCCAGCACCTATTGTTTGAGAAAAAAAGCCGTGATCACTGGACCATGGGATTTGTAGTGTGTATAGTGCACATGACTATAACTAATGGACACTGCTCATTACAAACAAACAGCAGGAGGGTAAATAGAGGTTTGGGAGCTCACGGAGGATACTACAAGGAGGCAGAAAAACACAGTAAGAAACATTTAATGAAAAATAGAAATACAGGGCCTTGCCGACCACAACAGGTATATATACGTTGCGGTCTGCAGGTGGTTTACAGAGATTAAGACTGAAGCAGTCAGCCATTACTCCGGCATTGTTTTTTGCAGCCGGTGGCTGGCTTTCTCATGAAAATACTCTTTGATCCACTCTATGGCCTTGGAGGACCAGAGCGACGTTATGACGTCACTTCCGGTCCAGGCTTTGAAGTACCGGTAAATCATTTTTGTTTTTTTAAGCAAAAGATCAAAAGTTTTTTTTTTTGATCTTCTGCTTTTAAAGGTAAAGAAAAGATTTTGGGTCTTTTTGACCCCAGGTCTCTCCATAAAGAGGACCTGTCATCCTTATTTCTATTACAAGGGATGTTTATATTCCTTGTAATAGGAATAAAAGTGATAAAAAAAAAAAAAAAGGACAGTGTAAAAATAAACAATAAAAAGTTAAATAAATAAGAAAAAAAAAACGTAAAGCACCCCCATCCTTCGTACTTGTGTGCAGAAGTGAACACATACGTAAGTCACGCACGCATATATAAATGGTATTCGCACCACACGTGAGGTATTGCCCTGAACATGAGAGTAAGAGCGATAGTTCTAGTTCTAGACCTCCCCTGTAACTCTAAACAGGTAACCTGTAAATATGTTTAATACAGTGCCTTGAAAAAGTATTCATACCCCTTGACATATTCCACATTTTGTTACAACCAAAAAGGTAAATGTATTTTTTTTTTAGATTTTATGTGATAGACCAACACAAATTGGCACCTAATTGTGAAGAGGAAGGAAAATGATAAATGGTTTTCAATTTTTTTTTACACATAAATATCTGAAAAGTGTGGTGTGCATTTGTATTCAGCCCCCTTTACTCTGATACCCCTAAATAAAATCTAGTGGAACCAATTGCCTTTAGAAGTCACTTAATTAGTAAATAGAGTCCCCCTGTGTGTAATTTAATCTCAGTATAAGTACAGCTGTTCTGTGAAGCCTTCAGAGGTTTGTTAGAGAACCAGCATTATAAAAGCCAAGGAACACACCAGACAGGTCAGGGATAAATTTGTGGAGACGTTTAAAGCAGGGTTACCTGTAGCTTCTAAAAAATATCCCAATCTTTGAACATCTCACAGAGCACTGTTCAATCTATCATCCGAAAATTGAAAGAGTATGGCACAACTGAAAACCTACCAAGACATGGCCATCCACCTAAACTGACAGGCCGGGCAAGGAGAGCATTATGCCTCGTACACACGGCCGGGTGGGACGAACGGGAAAAAGTCAGTCGGGAATCCCGACGGGAAAAAAGAGACCAAGTTCTCTTTTTTTTGCCGGCCATTTTTGGCGGTTTTCCCATCGGAAAAACTGCGATGGAGCATACACACGGCCAGGATTCCTGGCCAAAAGCTCTCATCGCAGTTTTCCCGTTGGAAAACCCGGCCGTGTTTACAAGGCATAAATCAGAGAAGTAGCCAAGAGCCCCATGGTAACACTGGAGGAGCTGCAGAGATCCACAGCTCAGGTGGGAGAATCTTTCCACAGGACAACTATTAGTCGTGCACTCTACTAATCTGGCCTTTATGGAAGAGAGACAAGAAGTAAGACATTGTTGAAAGAAAGCCATAAGAAGTCTTGTTTGCAGTTTGCGAGAAGCCATGTGGGGGACACAGCAAACAAGTGGAAGAAGGTGCTCTGGTGAGATGAGACCAAAACTGGCATTTATGGCCTAAAAGCAAATTGCTGTGTGTGGCAATAAAACTAACACTGCACATCACCCTGAACACACCATCCCCACCGTAAAACATGGTGGTGGCAGCATCATGTTGTGGGGATGCTTTTCTTCAGCAGGGACAGGGAAGCTGGTCAGAGCTGATGGGAAAAAGGATGGAGCCAAATACAGGACAATCTTGGAAGAAAACTTGTTAGAGTCTGCAAAAGACTTGAGACTGGGGCGGAGGTTCACCTTCCAGAAGGGCAACGACCCTAAACACACAGCCAGAGCTACAATGGAATGATTTAAAACAAATCATATTCATGTGTTAGAATGGTCCTGTCAAGTCTCTGTAAAGGCGAGTGGCAGAGAGTGCGCCCCTTGCGGCTGAGTGCAGCGCTCCCCTGGGAGTGATACAGGGGATACGGTGCCCAAAGGTGCACGGGTTGCCAGTAATGCTGCAACAGGCTGGTAAGCAGAACGTGGCTGGGGTGCGCTGGGTAGCGATGTCAGTAGCCGTGCAAGAAGAAGTCCTGTATAGGCGGTTGCAGGATAAACCAGGAGCAGGGTTCGCAGCCAGGCCAGAGGTCATATACTGGGAGACAGTCCAAGAGCAAACAGGAGCAAGCCGGGTCATAAACAGTGGGCAGTGGATCAAAGAATAGTCAGCCAAGCCAAGGTCAGAGCGAGGAGATAATCAGGATCACAGGTCAAGCCAGAAGCAGAGGTCAAGCCAGGAGTTTCAAGGTAAACAGACACAGGAACACAGGAAGCTGATGACAATCCAGCAATTTGAGTCAGACAGTGGCAGCCTTTTATAGGCCAGCAGGGAAATCCACCTGTCACATGATGTGCCTATGGCGGCCATTTCTTCTACTGGCAAGATTGCCAGTACTTCCACGGCCATTTCCCTGACAGGTCCAGTCAAAGTCCAGACCTAAATCCAATTGAGAATCTGTGGCAAGTCTTGAAAATTGCTGTTCACAGACGCTCTCCATGCAATCTGACAGAGCCTAAACTATTTTGCAAAGAAGAATGGGCAAAAATTTAACTCTCTAGATGTGCAAAGCTGGTAGAGACATCCCCAAAAAAACTTGCAGCTGTAATTGCAGCGAAAGGAGGATCTACAAAATATTGACTTAGGGGGCTGAATATAAATGCACACCACACTTTTCACATATTTATTTGTAAAATTTAAAACCATTTAGAATTTTCGTTCCACTTCACAATTATGTGCCACTTTGTGTTGGTTTATCACATAAAATCCCAATAATATACATTTACATTTTTGGTTGTAACATGACAAAATGTGGAAAATTTTAAGGGGTATGAATACTTTTTCAAGGTACTGTACGTTGTCTATGGAGATTTTTAAGAACCGTAGTTTGTCGCCATTCCACGAGCATGTGCAATTTTTTAAGTGACGTGTTAGGTATTTATTTACTCTGCATAACATCATGTTTCACATTTTACAAAAAAGGTAGGGTAAATAATGTGTTTTTTTCAATTCATTAAAAGGTTTTTTTCCAAAAAAAGTGCATTTAAAAAACCGCTGCGCAAGTGTGACAAATATAATTGAATCGATTGCTATTTTTTTCCCTAGGGTATCTGCTAAAAGAAAATGTATAATGTTTGGGGGTTCTAAGTAATTTTCTAGCAAAAAATGCTGATTTAACCACTTACAGACCGGAAGACTTTCTCCCTTAATGACCAGGCTATATTTTGCGATAAGGCACTGCGTCGCTTTAACTGATAATTGCGCGGTCCTGCAATGTTGTACCCAAAAAAATTGACGTCATTTTTTGCCCACAAATAGAGCTTTCCTTTTGTGGTATTTGATCACCTTTTTATATTTTACACTATTACCAAAAAAAGAGTGACAATTTTGAAAAAAAATATATATATTTTACTTTTTGCTATAATAAATATCCCCCCCCCCCCCCAAATAAAAAATAAAAAAAAAGCTAAATTCTTCACCAGTTTAGGCCAATATGTATTCTTCTACATATTTTTGGTAAGAAAAAATCGCAATAAGCTTATATTGATTGGTTTGCACAAAGGTTATAGCTGCTACAAAATAGGGGATAGATTTATGGCATTTTTATTGTTTTTTACTAGTAATGGTGGCGATCTGCAAATTTTTGGTGGGACTGCGACATTGCAGCAGACAGATCGGACACTTTTGACACATTTTTGGGGCGATTGACATTTATACAGTGATCAGAGCTATAAAAATGCACTGATTACTGTATAAATGTGACTGCCAGGGAAGGGGTTAACACTAAGGGGCGATCAAGGGGTTAAATGTTTTCCCTGGGAGGTGTTTCTAACTGTGGGGGGATGGGACAGACTGGAGAAGGAGAGAGATCGCTGTTCCTAATCACTAGGAACAGGAGATCTCTCTCTCCTCCCCTGTCAGAATGGGGATCTGTCTGTTTACATTGACAGATCCCCGTTCTGGCAATCTTTCCCGCGATCGCCGGTGGCCGGCAGACATCGCAGCTGCAGGCCACGTGCATCCGGTCCCCCGCTGTGCAGCGGGGTGCTATGGCTCTTAAAGGATCTGACGTACACCTACGGCGATTTGCGGGAAAGAGCCGACCTGCAGCAGCATAATGACGGCAAGTGGTTAAACTTGTTAACAAAAAGTGCCAGAAAAAGACTGGTCTTCAAGCCAGGTCAGTGACTAAAAGTATTGGCACCAATCAGCCAGGCAAATAGTAATTTCAAAAGCAGGTCAGCATTGTGAAGCCAGGATTTAAATTACCGTATATACTGGAGTATAAGCCGACCCGAATATAAGCCGAGGTACCTAATTTTACCACAAAAAAACTGGGAAAACGTATTGACTCGAGTATAAGCCTAGGGTGTCCATCTGCATGCCTCACTTTGCCTCACTGTGTCCATGTGCATGCCTCACTGTGTCCATGCCTCACTGTGCCCATGCCTCACTGTGCCCATGCCTCACTGTGTCCATGACTAGACTGACGTTTAACATTGGAGTCTATGGAAGGGGTGCCCGGGTTTGAAAAATCAGTGCTCCCCGACTGTAGGTCCTGCAGACAAAAAACTTTGCACACTTATTAAGGAGAAATGGGGCTACATGTGTGCCAAGTTTCAGGTCCAAAGAACCTACAACCGGCCAGTACTGGGTCCCCAAAGTCACCAGAGAAATTACCGTTTAACATGGGAGTCAATAGAAGGGGTGCCCGGTTTGAAAAATCGGTACTCCCTGGCCGTAGGTCCCCCAGACAACAAACTTTGCACACTTGTAGAAGAAGAGTGGGGCTATATGTGTGCCAAGTTTGGGGTCCAGGGGACCTATGGCCGGCCAGTACCGGGTCCTTAAAGTTCGGGAGATCAGGCGCAAAAAGGTGACTCGAGTATAAGCCGAGGGGGCATTTTCAGCACAAAAAATGTGCCGAAAAACTCGGCTTATACTCGAGTATATACGGTACATTGATTTTTTTGCATCTAAAATCTAACCCCACGTAATAAAAATCCTGTCTCTCATATTTGGAGTCTGTTTTCTGTGTATACAGAAGGCGCCGTCGCTCTCTCCCAGAATATTGTGATTCACAGACAAACACAAGACAGTTGGCCCAGTAGAGAGACGGCCGTACCCTCCATTGCGTTCTCCATTCCCGCTGTTGCGGTGTTTCTACAGCAGAGCTTCAGCCGCACTTGTAAATGGCTTTAGACATACAGTCCGCGGGATTAATTATACACAGTGAGCAACACTTCATGAATATTTACCAACCTCATTTATACTTAATGAATAAATTTGCATTTTGACAGTATTGTTTAGTGCGATTTAAAGAAATATTGCTCATTACTCTTCAATTTTGCAGATTACTGGGATGCAATTAGAGAGATAAGGCTAATAATACAACACATTAGTGAAATAATCTCTTTTTTTACGATTGTTTTTTTAGGTTCCGCTCACATAAATCAAGAGAACCACCGACTCCCCATGGATTGATTTATCTGTATGAAGAACAACAGATCCCATAACTGTGCCTGGGATACGTAGAAATGCCCGTACTGAAGGTTACAAGTTATTTTCTAAAGGAGGAAAGAGAGCTGCCAGTCCAAGCATTGTGGCGTCAATGTTTTCATTGGCTAATTTGTGTGTTAAAAAGCACATGTAGTCTTTTTTCTGTTTTACGGGCCCAAAAATATAAAGGGCGGCACTTTGTCACCTAAACAATCACCAAAAAAAGTAAACTAGTAATTGTGTTTTCTAGTTGTAGCAAAGTCCCGGGGGCCCCTGAAGCCCAATGGTGACCTCCAGAGTTAAGGACAGCTGACATCCTTCAGTGTAGAGTGGGTTACAATGCATGGTGGGTGTAATGCAAGATGAACAGGTGGGCACCAGACACTTTTTGAATGCAAAGAGATTTATTGTCTTTTAAAAAGAACTGTGAGAGAGAGGATTAGGGCCAGGACATCCTTGGGTAGATGCAAAGAACCGTTACTTCTGGTGGGACTACAAGCCCACAGTCCCAACCCTGCACTACTTCTGAAAAGGCTCTTAGATAGCCTAGCAGCCAGATGTCCCCGGGATAGGCCTTAGGTTTCTGGCTTAGCAGCCTGGGGCAATACGGCACATGTCCACCCAGACAGCCGTCCAGGTGGCACAGACCCAGATCACCTGACTCCACCCAAATAAATAGGTTTTCCCAGCAAGCCAAGGGACCCAAGAAAATCCCTGCCATTGGCTGAGACACCCCATTCATTCCTAATCGGCCCTTGCAGTGTCCTCTTATTTAATGTCACCAGACACCCGGCCATCTAGTGACAGAGGAGAGAAGTGCAGCAATTCCAGAATTAGGGCAAAATCAATTAAACTTCTAACAATTGGCCAAGGCAACTATCACTTGGCAAATACATTTAATAGCAGTCCTGCCTAAACTTCAGGGTGCTACATAGTTAAAGTGTATTTCCACTTTGGCAGACAAATTGGGATAACACCTGTGGGATATTGGGATAGACTACAGTGACAGTGCCTTGAAAAAGTATTTATACCCCTTGGAATTTTCCACATTTTGTCACGTTACAACCAAAAACGTAAATGTATTTTATTGGGATTTAATAAGATAGACCAACACAAAGTGACACATAATTGTGAAGTAGAAGGAAAATGATAAATGGTTTTCAAAATGTTTTCAAAATAAATATGTGAAAAGTGTGGCGTGTATTTGTATTCAGCCCCCTTTTCTCTGATACCCCTAACTAAAATCTAGTGGAACCAATTGCCTTCAGAAGTTACCTAGTTAGTAAATAGAGTCCCCCTTGTGTAATTTAATCTCAGTATAAATATAGCTCTTCTGTGAAGCCCTCAGAGGTTTGTTAGAGAACCTTAGTGAACAAAGAGCATCATGAAGACCAAGAAACACAGACAGGTCAGGGATAAAGTTGCGGAGAAGTTTAAGGCTGTGTTTCTCCGCATCTAATTTGCATGACATGAGTTTGTGACCAGCTCTCTATGGAGCCGGTTCACACATCTCTGTTGCAGCTCCGGAGTGGCTTGCACAGAGGTCCTGTGCTTCTTTGGCTCAGTTTCAGAACGGGGATCTGCCTGTGTAAGCAAGGCAGATCCCTGTTCTGACAGGGGACATGTCAGAGATCTTCTGTTCCCAGTGATCGGGAACAGTGATCTCTGTCATGTCCCTGGCAGCCCATCCCCCCTACAGTCTTGAACTAACAAAAATAAAAAATAATATACAGAATTCAAGTTAAGAAGGAGTTAGAAGACACAAAGATGGGCGGAGTTGCCCAAAATTTTACGATGAGTAGGAAAATGGAAATTATGGCAGGGAGATGTCGATATTGGAGTATCCAAGATATAGAAGAACTGAAGCACTAACTCAGCTATCAGGCTGCAGCTGTAGTTAAAATGTCGATTATGGTTGGGCTAACTAACCCTTTGGGGTCTATTTGTAAAAACGTGTCATACACATTTGTACAGGCTGCATGAATTTTGGCCATAATTTCTCCAATAGATTGATTCCTATGATCATATGCTCCATCTAGTGGCCAAAATGCAATATAGTTTTCTTAAATAATAAATGAGAAAATATACCACATTTTACCACTAGACATAGCTGATAATCATAGGAATTAATCTATTACAGAAATTATAGGCAAAATGTGTGCAGCTCGCACAAATATGTGTGACATTCATCCAATTAATGTTTTAATAGACCCATTTAAGTTAAATTAGAACACTTTTAATTTTAAATAATGATAAAAAAAAACTTGCTTTTGCAGTTTGAGTTTCTTTAGCAGTACCTGCGGTTCCTCAGCAGCTGGAAATTGTGAAGAAATAACTGGAAACACAACAGTTTTCATTAAGCACTTTCCAATTAACATGCCGCCTTCTCACCCGCTGTGCTGCTCTCTGCAAGCTCTGGCAGAGGTGCACCCATTACGCCTTTATTACAATAAATCTCGTTTACCAGCCGCACTCACTCAATGCCTCTCCCTGTTCTTCCACTGTGGAGACATCAATTCCGAGTCACAGAGGGCAGGAACGCGGTTTATGTTTGAAGCCCCATATTGAGGAAGATTGAAATGAACAGCTCTCGGCAGGCTCTTCACTTATTCCAGCCAATTCCAGGCATTGTTACATGACATCATTAAGTTCTCCTTCACTGTAAACTAACAGATAAATCTTATAGTGTAGTTTTAGTAAATATATGTTTTCAGTCTCTATTGCAATAATTAAAGTGAAATTAAGCTCTGAAATTAAAAACTTACAAACAGGGAGAATTTTTGTGGAAAAAGAGGCATACTAAACGGTATAATTAAAAAAAAGAATGTTTGTGTAGCTATTCGTCCAGTGAAATTATTGATACATTTTTTCTGTGTGAATAGGGGAAATTTGAATGTTCCCCTTCAATTTCCTCTACAGGGTGAATATTATTTATTCCTAAAAAATTAAGTGGTTACGGCAAATGCTGCATTATGGCCACTAGATGGAGTTGGAAAAAATTGTGATAAATATGATCTGCAGCTCCATCTAGTGGCCATAATGTAGTATTTTCCCAAACCACTCTATTTTCATACTGTTTAGAAAATAGAAAAATAACATTTGTTCTTACTACCCTGTAAAGAACAAATGTACCAGCGGTTTCGCTGGACAAATAGGTAGGTACATTTTTTAATGAATGCACCAATATGTCCTTTCTGAAGTAAAGGCTTCCTACTATCCTCCTTGCAAGACCATTTTGAATATAAACTGACCTGCACATGCGCAGCTCAATGTACATTCTCGGCACACCATTCCAGCCTGGTCAATCAAGATGGCCGAAGACCTTGAACCCAGAAGAAGTCAGGGAGAAGCTCTTTAGAGGGAGCTCATGAATGTTGCATTGCTGGAGGGGAGGAGGCTATTGAAGGCTTTCGTCCTGCTTTTAATGTTTGAAGGACTTTATTTCACATGTTTAATGTCATTTTATTCCATATTTTCATTACAGCAGTTCATAAACAGATTTGTATGTACTCCCTTATCAATATATCTAAAGCCAATAATATCTAAAACTGTTCTTATGGACAGAGTTGTAAATAGTTAAAGCTAAACTCTGGCCCCTCCTACTGAACATCCCCCATCACCATACCTACTATACCTGACACTGAATCTATGGAGGAGACCTGTAGCCATCCTGATAGAATTTTTTTAAATAAAATTCTGACTTCTGAAAATTTTAGGCTAAAACACAAAATTATGAGCTTTTCATAGCTGACTTTAAAACTCAGAATTTAAAATTTTTGATCACAGAATTCTGACTTTGAGACTCAGAATTCAGAATTTTAATCTCAGCATACTGACTGTTAATCACAGAATTTTGACCTTTCACTAAGGAAAGATTCTGAGATAATAAAGTCATTTAGTTTTAGAATTTTAACTTTCAAATGCAGAATTCTGACTTTTTATCTCAGAAATCAGACTTTGAAACTCAGAATTCTGAATTTTAATCTCAGCATACTGACTGTTAATCACAGAATTTTGACCTTTCACTAAGGAAAAATTCTGAGATAATAAAGTCATTTAGTTTTAGAATTTTAACTTTCAAATGCAGAATTCTGACTTTTTATCTCAGAAATCAGACTTTGAAACTCAGAATTCTGAATTTTAATCTCAGCATACTGACTGTTAATCACAGAATTGTGACCCATTATTAAATATGAATTCTGAGATAATAAAGTCAAAATTCTGACTTTTAATTTTTGAATTCTGATTGTTAATCTCAAAATTCTGACGTTGAAACTTATGCCGCGTACACACGACCATTTTTCTCGTTGGGAAAAATATTTTTTTTTCTCTTTGACGAGAAAAACGACCGTGTGTGGGCTTTTGGTAATTTTTCTCGACGAGAAAAACGGCATGAATCACGACGAGAAAAATTAGAACATGCTCTAATTTTTCTCGTCGTGATTCACGGCATTTTTTTCCGCGGCAGTTTTCCCATAGGAAAACACTGCCGGGGAGCCTACACACGGTCGTTTTTCTCGACCAAGAGAAAAAATGTTGGGAAAAACGGCCGTGTGTAGGGGAACAAGCCGTTCCTCGTTTTTCCCGTCGATTTTCTCGACAGTGTTTTCACCGTTGAGAAAATTGATCGTGTGTATGCGGCATTAGAATTCTGAATTTAAAGGCTGACTTCAAAATCGCCACATCTGGATCACAGCAGGGGTCCGGTGCATCCTGGTTCACCGTTTCATGTCCGATTTTAGACCAACGTTTGGGCTCAATTTGGACCTGAAATGGACCAAAAGACGAACAGCGTTTTTGTGCAAAAAGGCACCAGACCTGCTGCAGAGATATGTGAACCAGCTCCTTAGAGATCAAAATCTCCTGCTATTCATTGCAGGATCCAATTTGCAATGGTGTTAACCCAGCCTTAATCTCAAAATTCTGACTTTGAAACTCAGAATTCTGACTTTTAATTATTGAATTCTGACTTTTACATTTTTAATTCAGATTTTTAATCTCAAAATCGTGAGATTAAAATCAGAATTCTGACTTTTTATTTTTGAATTCTGATTTTTAATCTCAAAATTCTGACTTTGAAACTCAGAATTCAGAATTAAAATGTTTGAATTCTGACTTTTAATCTCAAAATTCTGACTTTGAAACTCAAAATTCTGACTTTTAATTTTTGATTTCCGATTTTCTATCTCAAAACTGACTTTAATTACAGAGCAATGGGTTATTTACTAAAACTGGAGCGTGCATAGAAACCAATCAGCTGTAATGTTCATATTGCCAGTGCTCATAAACAATAAAAAACAAAAGGAACAGCATGGATGGGTTCCAATGTGGTGGACACGGCGGTCCTGCTCACATCACCCTCCCTCCACTCTGCAAGCTTGACCTCCGTTTGTTTAACCAATAAATCACACACTCAGAAAACTATTGCTGAACAATACAAAACAATCCAAAGGCTAGTCCTCCAGTCTATAGACTTGTATTAGTGCCGGTTCACACTTGTGCGATGCGATTATGAGGGGTTTTTTTTTCATTGTTTGTTTATTAATTACCAGCGCGATTGCAATGCGAATCCAATGCGAATGTAATGCGCTTACAATGTAAATTAGGCACAGATGCGATTTCTGCTCAGGCCAATTGAAAAACCAAGAAAAAAATGGGTGTTAACTTCCTGTGCTTTCCCTGTTTTCTCTTGTGGGGAGAGTATTGTCGTTGGAGGAGTGTGGTTTTTGTGAGTAGTCAGTGAGGATTTTGTTTTTTGGTCATTATGTTTCATCATGTGCCGTTGATAATGGCAGCAGTTGTTACTGCTACTGCTGCAGTACTGATGGACAAAGCCCGGAGGAAGAGGAGGAGGAGGACCAAGAGACTGATGAGTACAAGAAGATATTGGGTCCATCCAATTATTCTAAATAGGGAAGAGAGAGGTCAGTTTAGGATCCTCTACAATCAGCTCAGGCAGCATGAGGAGAAGTTCTTCAACTATTCCCGGATGTCAGTAAATAGGTTAGTATCTGTACCCCACTTCCTTCTCCTCCTCCCTCCTTTTTTCTGTCTATCACTGACATGCATACCACTGACCACCAATTCCAATTACCACCAATCCCACTGACCACCAATGTAAGGGCAATCCCAATGACCACCAATCCAACTGACCACCAATGCCACTGACCACCAATCCCACTGACCACCAATGTAAGGGCAATCCCAATGACCACCAATCCAACTGACCACCAATCCCACTGACCACCAATCCCACTGACCACCAATCCCAATGACCACCAATCCTACTGACCACCAATGTAAGGGCATACATCCCACTGACCACCAATGCCACTGACCACCAATCCCAATGACCACCAATCCAACTTTCCATCTCTTTTATCCTTTCACTAGTACTCTTGCCTCTTACCATGTCATTTTGTATGGGCTTTAACTTGTCACTTACATTGGTTTTGTGGTTTTATTTCTTAGTTTTGATGAATTACTTTGGTTGCTTGGTACACGATTGGAGTATCAGAACACCACCTTTCGGAAAAGTGTGGAGCCAGCGAAAAGGTTGCTTGTAACATTAAGGTAAATTTCATCTATATACTTTGTGAATTGTATGCTATGCACCATAGTAAGCTATAGGAATGCAAAGAATGCAGACATAAATCACAATAAAATTGTCTTCCAAAATAAGTATTTATTTTTTTCAAAACTTCTAATCAGTTTGTGACTACATGCTTTGCACCAACCATTGGAGAAACTTTCAAATTTTTTCTTACATATCAAGAACAACATAAAGAGGAGACAACACTCTCCTTCACTTTTTTTTTACTTTTTAAACACACTATGCATTTTTTTCCATCACCTTCTAACTTCCTCTGCCTCTCTAACTTCCTCTACCTCACCAACTTACTCTGCCTCTACAACTTTCTCTGCCTCTACAACTTTCTCTGCCTCTACAACTTCCTCTGACTCTCCAAGTTTCTCTGCCTCTACAACTTTCTCTGCCTCTACAACTTCCTCTGACTCTCCAAGTTTCTCTGCCTCTACAACTTTCTCTGCCTCTACAACTTCGTCTGACTCTCCAAGTTTCTCTGCCTCTACAACTTTCTCTGCCTCTACAACTTCCTCTGACTCTCCAACTTTCTCTGCCTCTACAACTTTCTCTGCCTCTACAACTTTCTCTGCCTCTACAACTTCCTCTGACTCTCCAACTTTCTCTTTTTTTTGAATCAAAAAGGTTTTTATTGAACACCAGATAGATCACAACAGTTTCCATTGTACAAAAAATAGCAAAGGTTTCCCTCTGCTGGCGAACTGTAAAACAACATATAAGATCACATCAAAAACAGCACCACAATCTTGCATGTATAAGCATATTAATCCTCGGCCGCTTGGTTTCAAATTTACTGCAAAAGTCGGGACATCACCAGCTCCCTGGGGCTCAGGCCAGGGGTATCAAGCCATAGGGACCAAATTCTCTCAAACCTGCTCGGGCTTCCCCTGTGCTGGTATATGTACTTTTCCATTATAAGAGTATTCCCCATGTGTGCTACCCAAGAGGTGGTGGTAGGCGGTGAGACTGACTTCCAACCCATCAAAATAAGCTTCCTAGCCTGAAACAGGGCCCTAGAGACCGCGACCCTGGTCAACTCCCCAGGGATCGCTTCCTCCAAGATCCCCAGCAGGCAGCACTTAGGGTCCAAAGGGATCGTAGTTTGAAACACTCTGTTTATTGTACCCACCACCTCAGTCCAATACCTGTGAAGCTTAGGGCATCTCCACAGGAGATGAATGAGATCTCCATTGTGCCTCTGACATCTACCACACACAGGGTCCCCGAGCTTACCCATCTTATATAATTTCAGCGGGGTGTAATGTACCCTCAATAATATATATAGCTGTGACACTTTCTGCGCAACGTTTAAAGAACAAGTAGTGACTGACCGCCACGCCTCCTCCCATTGGTCCCCTGACAGTGTACCTATGTCCTTCTCCCACATGGATTCCGCCCTGCTCGGGAATGCCTGTAGGTGACTTGCCAGTAACATCTGGTAGCATTGTGAGATAAATCCTTTTGTTTCAGTGCTAGTGTGCAGCACACGGAACACCGGGGCGGGCGACTGAACCCATTCCACCGCATTCCCGTGTGCCGCAACCGCATGTTGAGGCTGCATGTAGTAATAATGCATATGAGCTGGGAGGTCAAATCTGGCCTGCAGTTCGGGGAAAGTGAGAAGCCTGCCGTTAACGAAAATGTGGGACAGCAGAGCCACACCATGGGCACGCCATCTGGGCCCCTGCTGCAGCTTCACCAACTCCACATAAGACCTATTGCCCCATATTGGGCTGTCCTCTGTGAATCCCTGCACTCCCTGGAGTTGTCGGCCCTTATTCCAGACTTTCTGGATAAGTGCGAGCGTCGGGGTCCGCTTGTTGGATTTGAGGAACATTTGCGCCTCCAGCCCCATCGGGATAGTCTCAGCGCCAGTGGCCGACAGCATCAGTCGTGCCGCCGAGCTCCCCGGGTCCTGGGACATAGAGCCGATCAAATGCTGTAACTGGGCCGCTATGTAGTACAGCCAAGGATTGGGAACCGCCAGCCCCCCACTGTCCTTGGCCCGCTGCAAGTGTTCCAGTCTAATCCGAGGGGGCCTAATATGCCATAGCAACCGTCGGAAGAGAGTGTTCACTATTCGGAAGATTTTCAGGTGTATCACTACAGGCGAGTTATGAAGAAAGTAAAGTAGTTGTGGCATTAAAATCATTTTGATCAGATTGGCTTTACCTGCAAGTGACATTTTTAGGGTGTTCCAAGTATTAATTTTGTCCCTAAACCGGGACAGCAATGGGTGCACATTAAGGGAGCAGTAGTCCCCCAGCCTGGGCGACACCTGTACCCCCAAATATTTAAAGCTAGATACAACTGGGATGGGACAAGAGTCCGGCAGGGCTACCCCACCATCCTCATCCAACAGCATCAGGGCGGATTTTGACCAATTAATGGTCAATCCCGAGTAGTGGCCGAATTGCTCTATTATTGACATAGCCCCGGGGATGGAGTGCGTGGGGTCCTCCAGGAACAGCAGCATGTCGTCCGCGTACAGCATGATTTTTTCTTGCAGCGTGCCGTATTGGAATCCCCGGACGTGGGCACTAGCCCGTATCAGGGCAGCCAATGGCTCTATAGCGATCGCGAAGAGCAGGGGGGACAGGGGACATCCCTGCCTCGTCCCCCTACCCAGAGCAAAGGCCGGTGACATCCTACCCGCGACCCTAATGGTCGCCTGGGGGGACGCGTACAGCAGCCTGACCCACTCTATAAACTTGTCCCCAAAGCCAAACTTGGCCAACGTCGCCCAGAGGAACCTCCAACTGACACTATCAAATGCCTTGTTGGCATCAAGGGACAAGAGCGCCCTACGGCCCCCATTGTCTGCCTGCACCTGCATGTTCAAGAACATGCGCCTCAAGTTGGTGGCGGTGGACTTCTGCGGCATGAAGCCAGCCTGGTCTGGGTGGATAATAGACGTGATTATCCCGTTGACCCTGCGCGCCAGGACCTTTGCCAGGATTTTTACATCGCTCTGCAGCAACGATATAGGCCTATAGGAGCCAGGGTCAACCGGATCCTTTCCCGGCTTCAACAGTAAAATAATATTAGCCCTAGCCATGGAACCAGGCAGCTGACCACCCTCTAGTGCGGCGTTAAAGACCTTCAATAGTTCAGGTAACAAGTGCTCCCCAAATTGAGTGTACACTTCTATGGGCAGGCCATCCTCTCCGGGGGCTTTACATGTAGGAAAAGAGCTTGCCGCTAATTGCAGCTCGCCCAGAGTAATTGGTGCATCTTCTCCAACTTTCTCTGCCTCTACAACTTTCTCTGCCTCTACAACTTTCTCTGCCTCTACAACTTCCTCTGACTCTCCAAGTTTCTCTGCCTCTACAACTTCCTCTGACTCTACAACTTTATCTGCCTCTACAACTTCCTCTGACTCTCCAACGTCCTCTGACTCTCTAACTTCCTCTGACTTTGTAACTTCCTCTGGCTCTCTAACTTCCTCTACCTCACCAACTTACTCTGCCTCTACAACTTTCTCTGCCTCTACAACTTTCTCTGCCTCTACAACTTCCTCTGACTCTCCAACGTCCTCTGACTCTCTAACTTCCTCTGACTTTGTAACTTCCTCTGGCTCTCTAACTTCCTCTACCTCACCAACTTACTCTGCCTCTACAACTTTCTCTGCCTCTACAACTTTCTCTGCCTCTACAACTTCCTCTGACTCTCCAACTTTCTCTGCCTCTACAACTTTCTCTGCCTCTACAACTTTCTCTGCCTCTACAACTTCCTCTGACTCTCCAAGTTTCTCTGCCTCTACAACTTTCTCTGCCTCTACAACTTTCTCTGCCTCTACAACTTCCTCTGACTCTCCAAGTTTCTCTGCCTCTACAACTTCCTCTGACTTTGTAACTTCCTCTGCCTCTCTAACTTCCTCTACCTCACCAACTTACTCTGCCTCTACAACTTACTCTGCCTCTACAACTTACTCTGCCCTTCTAACTTCCTCTGACCTTCTAACTTCCTCTGACCTTCTAACTTCCTCTGACTTTCTAACTTCCTCTGACTCTCTAACTTCCTCTGACTCTCTAATTTCCTCTGACTCTATAACTTGCTCTCACTGTCTAGCTTTAACTTAAAGTAACTTTAATTCTAACTTACAAAAGTTTACTAACTCTACCTCTCCACCTTATCCTCCCTGTCATATCCAACTCTCTCATCCTTCCTTCCTCGCATCTTCATCTCCACTTTCCCCACTACCTTTTTTTCTCTCCGTCTCTTTTTCCCTGAGATATTCAAAATAGGATATATAATTTAACAAAAAACATAACGTTTACTAAGAAAGTATTGAATTTCCACATGAAGTTGGTAGTGAAATTAGCAGGTAGTCCTCTACAAATTCAAAAAACTGGGTGAACTATGTTCACCAGGCTTGTTGAAATCATGCCGTTGTACTGTTGAAGAGCTTGGTGGTGTTAGCAAGGCTTCATCTTGTGTTGAGGGATATTTCCTCAATGGCACAGGTGGGGATATCTCGGTATCCGGTGGTACACTTGGGGGCCCATATTGTCTATAGGGCATATGCATATTAGAGGCAACTTCCATCGACTGATTGTGATATAGATAAGGATTTAGAATTAGCGGTTTGTGCTGTTCCATTGGTCTTGCTACAGGTGGAAATTGCTTTGCCACGGACGGTATTTGCTCGTAGAGCTGTTGTGGTGTGTTTTGTGATGGCACATGGTAAGATGTTGACTCAAGTGGTCTCATATCCATGGGTCTACTAATATCGGCGGTTGTATTTGGGGGGGAAATTACTGAGGCAACTGGTGAAGGAATGGGATATGGGATTCGTGATCTGGGGGTCTCATAAATGCTAGGGGATTCCGCAAAACTAGAGGGGTAAGGGTTTGGTGCAGTGTTTGAAGCAGTAGAAAGACTCTGGTGCGTTGGCACAGAAACATGGCGTGGCACAGTAAATGAATGGATGCAATGTTCCACTGCAATCCTCATATTAAAGTAATAGTCTGGCAAGACCTCTTTCAGAAGAGGCACCAAACTAATGGCAAACATTGTATGAGAGCATCGCTGGGCATCAATTTGTTCAGTGATCCCTGACACAATGTGTAGCAATTTCTTGGTCTGGTCTTGGTCTTCAACCTGTTCAGCTGCCCTGCAGCTTTGCTTTCTGCGGGAAGTAGATGCCTGTCTTTGCCTTCTGCTGGAAGGTGTCGAAACGTCTGTATCCTCGTTATCCAGCTCATGAGAAGAGGACTCGTTAACCTCAATCACCTCACCCTGGAGCTCCATAGCTAAATCCTCATGATTTGAGCTAGCAAATGATACTCCTTCATCAACGTCAACAGTAGCAGCATGCTCCTCCCCCTCCTCCTTCTCTTCCTCCTCCTCCTCCCAACTTGCTTCTGTGCTGCAATACAAAAATTAGAACTCTTTTTTTAAAATAAATAAAAAGATGATAAGGGGAGAAGTAAAGGTTAGGGCTAGGACAGGATAATTAGATAGAGATGGTAGAGTGACCGATTCATAAATGATAACTTACTTCCTCAATTCTAGAACAGGCCTCAAAAAATCCATGTATCTGGCGAAGGCGTAGGGACGCTTTGGGGGGGCACCAGACCCACTCCTTGCTTCACGCTCCAGTCTCTGGTGTCTCTGAAGTGTGTCTTTAAGGCTCCGCCACCTAGTGCGTATGAGTCCTTCTGTAAAAAAAAAATAACACTAATTATTTTTCTATCTTTTACAGGTACCTAGCAACGGGAAATTCATTTGCCAGCTTGCAATACGAGTTCAAACTGGGAAAATCTACGGTCAGCACAATTGTACGGGACACCTGTATGGCCATCTGGGAGGTCTTAAGAGATGTGGTCATGAGAAAACCAAACAAAGACGAATGGAACTCCAAAGCTCAGTTATTTTGGGATCGCTGCAACTTCCCTAACTGTGTGGGGGCAATCGACGGAAAGCACATCAGAATTGTTAGGCCAGTCGGTAGTGGGACAAAATATTTTAATTATAAAAAGTATTTTTCTTTCGTGCTTCTGGCAGTGGCTGATGCAAACTACTCGTTCACATACATAGACATTGGTTCTTATGGGATGCATGCCCTCACATTGGTGGTCATTGGGATTGGTGGTCACCTTACATTGGTGGTCAGTGGGAAGCATGCCCTTACATTGGTGGTCAGCAGGATTGGTGGTCAGTGGGATTGTTTGGTGGTCAGTGGGATTGGTGGTCACCTTACATTGGTGGTCAGTGGGATGCATGCCCTTACATTGGTAGTCAGTGGGATTGGTGGTCAGTGGGATTGGTGGTCACCTTACATTGGTGGTCAGTGGGATGCATGCCCTCACATTGGTGGTCATTGGGATTGGTGGTCACCTTACATTGGTGGTCAGTGGGAAGCATGCCCTTACATTGGTGGTCAGTGGGATTGGTGGTCAGTGGGATTGTTTGGTGGTCAGTGGGATTGGTGGTCACCTTACATTGGTGGTCACTGGGATACATGTCCTTACACTGGTGGTCAGTGGGATGAATAAATAGGAATGTACTTACGTTTAATTTTGCGAACATGAGGTGTGAAGTCATCCCAGTCTGCATACAGAGATTGACAAATTTCAACCCAGCCTCTGCTCTTCCGGGCATGATTTTTGTATTCTTCAATCCGGCTGTCCCATATATAAGGCCTGTCACGGACAAGCCTGATGAGCTCCTCATTATCAATGGTGTTCCGGCGCCTTGGGGCCATCTTCTCTGTTTACATATGGACACGAGACAGGAAACAGGAAGTGAGGGGGCAGAACTGGAAGGAGGAGCTGGAGGTGAAGTATTCGCACATATGTGAACCACCAATGCGATTCCAGAACGATTTACATTGATGTCTATGGAGACTAAATTCGCAACGCAGCGGTCTAAACTCGCACAAGACCCTTTTTTTCATCGCATCGCATTCGGAGAGGAATCGCAACGCATAGATGTGAACCACCATCATTGAAAACAATTACTTTTTGGATGACATGCGAATCTAGTTTGTGTTTGACGCATCGCATTCGGTATCAACTCGCACAAGTGTGAACCGGCACTTAATGTGACCACTTCACAGATCACCTTTTCTGATACTCTCCGATTTCCACAGGTGTCCACATATAAGAGATACAAAAATAAATGTATCATTGCGCAGTGTTCATCACACCACACACTCCACAACAGCTGCGGCTGTACTCACGTAACCCCAGATACGAAACAGCTCAGCTCAGTGAGATGTAATCCTCCTCAGGCTGCTGGAAGCGTCACTAGGCTCCTCCCCCTACGCGTTGAGTCATCGGCACGTGACTTAGTCATGGGTATGTCTGTGACCAAGCAGCGCGTCCTTTTATAGAGGGTGAGAAGACCGTACACTAGTTACCATAGTGATGGTCTACACAAAGATACATCATTGCTGGTAAGCGCTGTTTCATAGCTTCTCTTTTATCCACAAAACAAACAAACAAGCTTAGGCCCGGTTCACACGGGGGCGGCACGACTTTGGGGGTGAGCCGGCGACGCGATCTCAAGACGACTTGAGAGGCCCGGTTCAGGCGATTTGCATAATGACTTCTGTATAGAAGTCAATGCAAGTCGTCCCGAGTCGCCCCCAAAAGTAGTACAGGAACCTTTTTCTAAGTCGGAGCGACCTGAGTCGCTCCCATTAGAACGGTTCCATTCAACAGAGCGGGATGCGACTCGTCAGGCGACCGAGTCGCCTGACGAGTCGCGCCTATGTGAACTGGGCCTAATAACATAGCTATACAAATATTTTAAAACTAAAATCCGCAGATTGTAAATACAAAAATTCCGTATACACTGACACTTTTGCAATCCTTTTCGTTTTTGGTTCCTCCGGTGGTCATTTAAAGTACTGCGTCATAAGCAAACATAAAGGGGAACTCCATATATAAAATGAACATAGATAACACATTGTTAAATATAAAAAATTATTTTAAAAAATGATTAAATTTGCGGAATAACATGGTAAAATATTAAGAGAGTACAAATATATTAAAATATTAAAAATGAAGAATTATTCCCTAAAAATACTTTCTTCTGAAAAAATCATAAATTGCATAATAGACATGTAAACCATAGAAAAAACCCCATGACAAAAATCCATTAATCATGTGATCCATAATTTATCCAATGATATAGTGATCCCGTGGGGATTAGGGAGTATCAATAACTCACCTATTCACACTATACCAATAAAGATACATAATGCATCTGATCCCATTAGATCCAATCAATTTCCCCTCGTACTACATGGACCCCAGCATTACGTCATAAGATACATTTTTAGTGAATTATTCAGAATATATTAAAAAATCTTTTTAATATTGGGGAAAAAAAGGGGGGTGAAAATACTTCTTGAAAAAAGGGGATTAATTTTCTAATATTCTGAAACAAAGCAGTTCAAATCAAAATCAATTTTTAAACCATTTGGAGCCAATGTGCAGATTTCATAAATCCACCGGGATTCACTTTTACTTATTTCTCTCACCCTATGGCTTCCTCTCCAATGTGGTTTGAACTTCTGTATGGCCCAGAATTTTAGATTAGCAGGATTTCTGTTATGACAAAGGTCAAAATGTTGAGAAACATTATGTTTAGGAAAGCCTGCCTTTATATTTTGTACATGTTCCCTAATTCTTTTCCATAGGGGTCTCTTAGTTCTACCTATATACTGTAGTGAACACGTACACACCAGCATATACACAACCCCTTCTGTCTTACATGTAATAAAATCCTTAAAGGGGTTGTAAAGGTTAATTTTTTATTTTCTAAATAGGTTCCTTTAAGCTAGTGCATTGTTGGTTCACTTACCTTTTCCTTAGATTTCCCTTCTAAATGTTTTTTTTCTTTGTTTTCTTTGTCTGAATATCTCACTTCCTGTTCCTCCTCAGTAAGCTGTTCAGTAAGCTGTTCTGGCTGACTAAACACCACTCGGATGATGGTGTGAAGTTTAGTGAGGAGAAACAGGAAGTGAGAAATTCAGACAAAGAAAAAAAACATTTAGAAGGGAAATCAAAGGAAAAGGTAAGTGAACCAACAATGCACTAGCTTAAAGGAACCTATTTAGAAAATAAAAAACAAACCTTTACAACCCCTTTAATAGTGTAGTCCTTCTGCGTCGTATTGGATTTGAAATTGGAACATTTTACACCATGTAATCTTGTTTCTCTGCAAGCATAACATCGTTTACATGGATAAAAACCTTTTCCTTGAAAGAAGGTAAGTATATTGGGTTTAATTGGTGGGTCTGGAATATTTTTTACTACTAAATCCCTCAAAGTAGGGGCTCTTCTATATACAATCTTTGGCCTATCTGGTAATATACTTTGTAACTGTTTGTCAGCTCTCAGTATTGGCCAGTGCTTCTTGAAGATTTTTTCCAGCTGTCTATGCTGGATATTGAAGTCCATAATGATTGGTACCTCCTGAGATTTATTTGCTGTACTCTTTTTCTCTTTATCCTTAAAGGGGTTGTAAAGGTTCGTTTTTTATTTTCTAAATAGGTTCCTTTAAGCTAGTGCATTGTTGGTTCACTTACCTTTTCCTTAGATTTCCCTTCTAAATATTTTTTTTCTTTGTTTTCTTTGTCTGAATTTCTCACTTCCTGTTCCTCCTCAGTAAGCTGTTCAGTAATCTGTTCTGGCTGACTCCACACCACTCGGATGATGGTGTGAAGTTTACTGAGGAGAAACAGGAAGTGAGAAATTCAGACAAAGAAAAAAACATTTAGAAGGTAAATCAAAGGAAAAGGTAAGTGAACCAACAATGCACTAGCTTAAAGGAACCTATTTAGAAAATAAAAAACAAACCTTTACAACCCCTTTAATTAGGTAGTCTCTGGGCATTTCATATACCTCCCTTATTTTTTCATGGATAAAACCTTCATTGTATCCTTTTGAAATAAATTTCTTTCCAATTGTGTTCGCTTGTTCTAAGAATGTATTTTGGTCTGTACAATTTTGCCTAGTGACGCCTAGTGACGCTTCCAGCAGCCTGAGGAGGATTACATCTCACTGAGCTGAGATAAAGCGCTGTTTCATATCTGGGGTTACGTGAGTACAGCCGCCGATGTTGTGGAGTGTGTGGTGTGATGAACACTGCGCAATGATACATTTCTTTTTGTATCCCTTATATGTGGACACCTGTGGAAATCGGAGAGTATCAGAAAAGGTGATCTGTGAAGTGGTCGCATTAATACAAGTCTATAGACTGGAGGACTAGCCTTTGGATTGTTTTGTATTGTTCAGCAATAGTTTTCTGAGTGTGGGATTTATTGGTTAAACAAACGGAGGTCAAGCTTGCAGAGTGGAGGGAGGGTGATGTGAGCAGGACCGCCGTGTCCCCCACATTGGAACCCATCCATGCTGTTCCTTTTGTTTTTTATTGTTTATGAGCACTGGCAATATGAACATTACGTTTTAAACTGATGATATCATTGATTTATATTTTTATACACTTACTGTGCACATTGAATAGGTTGGTGTAAGTGCATCTTATATTTATTTTTTATGATTGTTTGGAGGGCACAGATTTCTCGTTTTTGCAGCTGTCACCATTTAGGCATCTATATAATTGTGTTTTTCACCATTTTCACATATTAGCAGAGGTGGGGGACTTGAGTCACATGACTTGACTTAAGTCAGACTTGAGTCACCTGTTTGAGGACTTGCGACTTGCTTGACAGAATTCAATAAATGACTCGACTTGACTTTGACTTGTCACTAATGACTTGCGACTTGACTTTGACTTGGGCTATATGACTTGCAATGACTTGGCACCACTAACACTAACCGCAAGCTGCCATCTGCCTACCTGATCAGCGTGTCATGCAGACAGACGGGCACAGTGAGACACGGGCACAGTGAGGCATTGGGCACAGTGAAGCACAGGCACAGTGAGACACGGGCACAGTGAAACACGGGCACAGTGAAACACGGGCACAGTGAAGCATGGGCACAGTGAGGCATGGGCACAGTGAGGCACGGGCACAGTGAGGCACAGTGAGGCATGGGCACATAACCAATATTATTTATTGTTATCCCTCCTATTATTTTTATACAGTATGGGGTAGATCAGTATTTTGACTTGATTTGTGACTTGACCAAAATAAATGACTTGACTTGCTTGACTTCTAGCAGGGACTTGACTTGACTTGCTTGCTTTTCATCACAGTAACTTGGGACTTGCTTGAGACTTGAAGGTTAAGACTTGAGACTTGCTTGTGACTTGCACATGTGTGACTTACTCCCATGTCTGCATATTAGCGCTTTAGTATAATTTTTACATTTCCCCATATGTGTATTTTTCAGTCAGAATTCTGAGATAATCAAAATCCTAATGTCGCGTACACACGGCCGTTTTTCTCGTCGAGAAAAACGACATTTTTCCCATTCAACGAGAAAAACGATAGTCTGTGGGCTTTCTGTCGTTTTTTTCAACGAGAAAAACGGCATTAATAGCGACGAGAAAAATTAGAACATGTTCTAATTTTTCTCGTCGTTTTTTTCGACATGTTTTCCGCGGCAGTGTTTCCCATAGGGAAACACTGCCGCGGAGCCCACAGACGGTCGTTTTCCTCGACAAGAGAAAAAACGACGTGAAAAACGACCGTGTGTGGGGAACAAGCCATTCCCTCGTTTTTAATGACATTATTCACGGCGGTTTTTTAACCGCCGTGAATAATGATCGTGTGTACGCGGCATAAGTTTTATTTAAGAATTCTAACTTTAAATCTCAGAGTTTTGTCATTTAATCACTTAAGGACCAGCCACTGTACATTTACGTTGGCAGAATGGCACGGACAGGCACAATCACGTACCTGTACGTGGCCCTTTAAATGCCTGCCGTGTGGTTGCGAGCGTGCCGCCGGCGGTGCGCTTGCGACCCTGCCGCCATCCCCGTGAGTTGGACCGCGGGTCCAGCGGACTCGATCGCCGCGGGAATCCCCGCGATTGTCTCACGGAGGTATAGAGCGGGGAGATGCTTGTGTAAACAAACATCTCCCCGCTCTGACTAGTGACAATGACACTGATCTCGGCTCCGTGTACTCGGAGCGGAGATCGGTGTCATGTGACACAGAGCTCATCCCCCCTACAGTAAGAAACACTATGCAGGGAACACTTAACCCCTACAGCGCCACCTAGTGGTTAACCCCTTCACTGCCAGTGTAATTTTCACAGTAATCAGTGCATTTTTATAGCACTGATCGCTGTGAAAATGACAATGGTCCCAAAAATGTGTCAAAAGTGTCCGATGTGTCTGCCATAATGTCGCAGTCACAAAAAAAAATCACTGATCGGCGCCATTACTAGTAAAAAAAAAAAAAATTAATAAAAATGCCATAAAACTACCCACTATTTTGTAAACGCTATAACTTTTGCGCAAACCAATCAATAAACGCTTATTGCGATTTTTTTACCAAAAATATGTAGAATACTATTAGCGTGCAGAGGTTTCTCTTGTCTCCACCCCCATTTATTTCATCTAGGGCTTTATTGGTGGTAAGTCGTTATTCTTTTTGCCAACTGTGGACCTGTTTACAGATCGATCTTCTAAATTTTATTTAAACCAATTTACAATATGCTAATATGAATCCTTTTGTTGTCTATTTTAACAGCTATGTTCGATGTACTCTCACATTTGAGACATACTTCCCCTGACGAAGCCCCGATGGGCGAAACATGTTGGGACCACGTATGATCTCTTTGGTTTAACATCTAACTAACCACCATATCAGCTATGCCCTATTTTTGAAATTTTGTGAAAACGCTTATATATATACATATGTAATTTTATTCACTATTTTGTACTACCTGTTCAATAAATGGATAAATCCCCTTTCTTGTTCATACATCACGGGACACAGAGCAGCATAGTCATTACTATGTGGGTTATATAGAATTACCTTCAGGTGCTGGCACTGGCAACTTCCAAAACAGGAAGTACCCTCCCCTATATAAGCCCCTCCCATCCGGGAGTACCTCAGTTTTTTGCCAGTGTCTAAGGTGTTGGCCAAGGTTAACATGTATTCATCTGGGCTTGTGTACAGGTTCTCTGGGCCTTAGCAAGCTATTCCGGATCCGACCGAAAAAAGCTTCATAGCTAAACGGTCGGTACCCGGGCCTTGCAGAGAAGAGCAGGGTTTTGCCTCTAATGCCTCTCTTAGGAGGGCTGGACCCTGGGATCCAGAGCTCTGGTCATACCCAAAACCAAGAGGCTATCTGTGCAGGGTGCTATACAGGTCCAGGGGAGTGGAATCCTTGGGAACCCGGTCCCTGAAGGTCTAGTACAATGCCTGCCGTGAGAGGTGAAGTTTGGGCTTCTGTGGACCAAACAAAGTCCTGCGGCGGGGAAAAGGTAAGTGGGGGCCCCTCAGGAACTTGGTTCTATTGAGGGGACCCCCAAGCCTAATATGTCTTTCTGCCTGTTACCTAAAGGGTATTCCCGCTAATAGCTGTATATGCCTAAGAAATCCTAGAAATGTTTTTTCATAAGGGAAGTTTTAAAAAAACTGTAAACCTGGAAATGTTTTTCATAAAGGAGGTTTTAAAAAAAAAAAAGACAAAAGTGCGGTACCTGTGTTTGTCCACTAGAGGCCGCTGTGGAACGTCTTTTTTCTTGGGACTATTCCTTCCATGGTGAAAGTCCAGGCAGATGAGTGAGCTCTCTATCAGGGAAGCTGCATTCCTCTGTCATGCTGCCAAGTAGTTTCCTTCCATCCCCGAGTCCTGGTGAAACAGGGACCCTGGCTCCTCTCCCTACATGGCGCCAAGAGCGCACACGTGCACGCGCGCGCGCGCACACATGCTTTCTTTTTATAAGGTTTAGCTTCAAGAAAGGGGGCGGAGCCTGGCGGATGACGCGCTCTGTGCGCCCAGCGCTTCTGCGCATGTGCGGGCGTCCCAGCAAGATAAAAGGACTCAGTCCACGCTGCTTGCTATGGACACAGAGCATGAAAAGGAGCTGGTAGCATGGTATAGGGGCTTACAGCGGGCGGTTGATACAGGCATCCCCAGAAAGACGCATTAGTAGACACCCACTGATGTACATAGCAGCAAATTGCATTAGACTATTTCAGTAAGGGGTGTATTGCGGCTGGAATACCTCAGCTTTGAACTAAGGAATATGCCGCCTAAAAAACTCCGAGATATACCTCTCAGGAAGTGTAGGGGGTCTCCATCGGGCTCTGAGGATCTGGAGCAGTCATCTGCACCCTCCTCCCCTGAGAAATCAGAGGTTAATACCCATAAGGAACCCCCGGGAGTGCCAGGTACTGCGGCAGTCCTCAGTCCACCTGCTCCTGCATATATAACAGAGGAGGTTTTTTCCTCAACTCTGGAGGGATTGGAGCAGAGATTGGCTGCATTGATCGCTTCTTCTCTACAGGAAAGAAAGCGCGCCAGATCTCCATCACCTCCATTAGAGTGCCTGTTGGCAGAGCAACAGTCCCAGGAAGGGACCGACCTACCTGAAGGGGATCAGGAGGAGGTTAGCTCTGTTTTTGAGGAATCGACAGTAGATGAACCATGTTCAGCATCACAGACTGAAAGATTGTGGGTCCAGACCCTAACTGACATGGTTCGATCTGCATTTAAAATGCCTCTTGTTGAACCATCAACTACTGCTGTCTCCTCATTGGGGTCGCTAAAAGCTCCCCAGGTTAATTGCTCCTTTCCAATACATCCATTATTGGAAGGACTTATATACCAGGATTGGGAACATCCTGATAAACTATTTGTTCCGCCTAAAAGGTTTCCGGTGATCTATCCCATGGAGGAAAAGTTCACCCAGAGATGGAATGTTCCTACGGTGGACGCAGCCATTTCTTCTGTGAACAAATCACTGACATGTCCAGTAGATAATGTTCAAATGTTCAAAGATCCAGTGGATAAAAAATTGGAATCTTTATTAAAATCTGCTTTTTCCACAGCAGGGGCTGTTACACAGCCAGCAGTGGCAGCTATTGGAGTCTGCCAAGCTTTAAAGGATCAAATGAAAATGGTCCTGAGGGATTTGCCAGACCAACAGGCCCAGGCTCTGGCTGATCTGCCTAGAGCATTATGCTTTGCGGTTGACGCCATCAAGGATTCTATCCATCAGGCCTCCCGCCTCACGCTGTCTTTGGTACATATGCGTAGGCTTCTGTGGCTCAAAAACTGGTCTGCTGAAGCTCCCTGTAAGAAGCTCTTAGTTAGCTTCCCATTTCATGGGGAACGCCTTTTTGGCGAAGACCTGGATAAGTATATCCAGAAGATTTCCAGTGGTAAAAGTACTCTCTTACCGAGTAAGAAGAGGTCTAGGGGTCCATCTTTTAAGAGGACTACCTCTCCTATCCCTGCGACGTCTGCTACTAAGCAGTTCCGACGGCCTCCTCGGTCAAACTCAGGAGGTAAAAATCAGGGACAGCCACAGGGTAATAAGAAACCCTGGATCCGAAGGGGTACTAAACCAGCCTCCAAGTCAAGCCTATGAAGGGCTGCCCCCACTCAAACGGGTGGGGGGAAGACTTCAGTTGTTCGCAGAGACCTGGCGGGAGACGATCAAAGACAGATGGGTGCTCTCCGCAGTAACTCTGGGATACAAGTTGGAGTTAAAAGAGTCTCCTCCGTCCCATTTTATGTGGTCAGGCATGCCAAGAGACCCTCTGAAAAGACGGTCTCTCCTATTGGCGTTAGAACAACTATTGCTCCAAGGAGTAATTATGGAGGTTCCTATGGAAGAGTGGGGGTTGGGTTTCTACTCAAACCTTTTCACAGTCCCGAAGCCAAACGGGGACATAAGACCCATATTGGACCTAAAGAGTCTAAACAAATTTCTAAACGTCCGGTCTTTCCGGATGGAGTCGATCCGATCGGTCACCGCTGCCCTACAAGGGGAGGAATGGTTAGCCTCGATCGACATCAAAGATGCTTACTTGCATGTTCCCATCTTTCCAGGTCATCAAAAATTCCTACGCTTTGCAGTAGAAGGGCGCCATTTTCAGTTCAGAGCCTTACCATTCGGTCTGGCCACAGCACCACGAGTGTTCACAAAAATTCTGGCCCCACTGTTGGCCGATCTAAGAACACGGGGTGTAACGATAATGGCATACCTAGACGACCTGTTGTTGATGGACCACTCAGTTGCCAAGCTAGAAGTGGTAATTGTCGATACAATCAAGTATCTAGAATCTCACGGTTGGGTCATCAACCTGGACAAGTCAGCCCTACAGCCAGTGAAAAACCTGGTATATCTAGGGCTACGGCTGGATTCAGACCAGAGGAAGATTTTCTTACCTCTAGACAAGGTATCCTCTTTGAGGGGCTTGGTCCGTCTGCTTTGTGCAAAAAGACAGCCGTCCATACGCCTGTGCATGAGGCTGCTAGGAAAGATGGTAGCATCATTCGAAGCTGTGCCATACGCCCAATTCCACTCAAGGAATTTACAAAGGGCCATATTGTCAGCCTGGAACGGAAAAGTTCAGGCTCTAGACTTCCCGATGGCTTTGTCCCCTTCCGTTCGGAAGAGTCTCTGCTGGTGGTTGATCCCCCAGAATCTCCAGAAGGGAAAACCCTTCAGCCCGATATCTTGGAAGGTGGTCACTACAGATGCCAGCCTTACAGGCTGGGGGGCAGTACTGGAGCAATGGTCTCTCCAGGGCAGATGGTCAAATGTAGTAAAAACCCTGCCCATCAATCTCTTAGAGATACGAGCAGCCCGGTACGCCCTAGTAGCCTGGACATCCAGACTCCAAGGGTCCCCTGTCAGAATTCAATCAGACAATGCCACAGCGGTGGCGTATATCAATCATCAGGGAGGCACCAGGAGTCGTGCAGCCCAGAGGGAAGTAAGTCACATCCTGAAATGGGCAGAAAAGCATGTCCCATGTATATCAGCTGTCTTCATTCCAGGGGTGGAGAATTGGAAGGCGGACTTTCTGAGTCGCCAACAGTTATGCCCAGGGGAATGGTCGCTTCATCCCGAGGTCTTCCGAGCAATATGTCAGCGGTGGGGAACACCGGATGTGGATCTGCTGGCATCCAGATTCGACGCAAAGGTGGACAGATTTGTCTCCCGGACAAGGGATCCCCTCGCTTGCGGATCGGATGCTCTGGTGTTCCCTTGGAATCAGTTCAGACTGATATATGCATTCCCTCCGCTACAATTGTTGCCTCGACTCCTTCGCAGAGTCAGGTTGGAGAAGAAGCCGGTGATCCTGGTGGCTCCAGCGTGGCCCCGAAGGGCCTGGTACGCGGAGATCATCAAAATGTCTGTGGGGAGTCCTTGGACCCTTCCACGTCGTCCGGACCTGCTTTCACAAGGACCGATATACCACCCTTCCTTACTAACTCTAAGTTTAACGGCCTGGCTATTGAGTCCCACATCCTAAAGAAGAGAGGTCTCTCTAACTCTGTGGTATCAACTATAATCAATGCCAGGAAGCCTGTATCCAGGCAGATCTACTATAGAGTTTGGAAGGCGTACATCACTTGGTGCGAGGCCAGAAAATGGCATCCACGTAAGTACGTTATAGGCAGAATTCTGGACTTCCTGCAGTGGGCTGTAGACAGGAAGTTTGCCTTAAGTACTATCAAGGGCCAGGTTTCGGCCTTGTCAATACTATTTCAAAGGCCCCTGGCTATGCATTCACTTGTCAAATCCTTTATGCAAGGTGTGACTCGTGTTATTCCACCGATTAAAGCTCCCATATGCCCATGGGATCTAAATTTGGTTCTGTCGGTTCTGCAGAAGCAGCCATTTGAACCTTTGCGGCACATTTCCTTGGTTCTACTCACCAGGAAATTGATATTTTTAGTAGCCATATGCTCGGCTAGAAGAGTGTCGGAATTAGCCGCCATGTCCTGTAAAGAGCCATATCTGGTTATCCATAAGGACAGAGTAGTATCACGTCCTCACCCAGCCTTTCTTCCTAAGGTGGTATCGAGGTTTCACTTGAACCAGGATGTGGTTCTTCCTCCTTTTTTCCCCAAACCAAGCTCGGTAGAGGAAAAGTTATTGCATTCTTTGGATGTAGTAAGAGCAGTTAAAGCTTATCTAAAAGCCACTGCTCAGATTCGTAGAACGGATTCTTTGTTTGTTCTG
Source organism: Rana muscosa (assembly GCA_029206835.1). Lineage (NCBI taxonomy): Eukaryota > Metazoa > Chordata > Amphibia > Anura > Ranidae > Rana > Rana muscosa. Next base: position 49,132,951 of record CM055120.1, read on the forward strand.
CCGGAAGGCCCCAGAAAGGGTCAGGCAGCATCAAAATCTACTTTAGCCAAGTGGATTCGACAGGTCATAATACAAGCCTATGGCTTGAAAAGTAGACCGCCTCCGTTCAAAGTTAGGGCGCACTCCACGAGAGCAGTTGGAACTTCATGGGCAGTGCATCACCAGGCCTCCCTGGCGCAAATTTGTAAGGCCGCAACATGGTCTTCAGTACACACGTTTACTAGGTTCTACCAGGTGGACGTGAGAAGTCAGGAGGATGTCGCCTTTGGGCGCAGTGTGTTGCAGGCCGCAAAAGATCCTCATGCCTGATGGCGCCCAGCTTATGTATGGTGTATCCCCCCCCTCATGTGGCATTGCTTTGGGACGTCCCACATAGTAATGACTATGCTGCTCTGTGTCCCGTGATGTATGAACAAGAAAGTAGGATTTTTAAAACAGCTTACCTGTAAAATCCTTTTCTTGGAGTACATCACGGGACACAGAGCTCCCACCCCTCTTTTGGGGACACGTATTGCTTTGCTACAAAACTGAGGTACTCCCGGATGGGAGGGGCTTATATAGGGGAGGGTACTTCCTGTTTTGGAAGTTGCCAGTGCCAGCACCTGAAGGTAATTCTATATAACCCACATAGTAATGACTATGCTGCTCTGTGTCCCGTGATGTACTCCAAGAAAAGGATTTTACAGGTAAGCTGTTTTAAAAATCCTACTTTTTTAATCTAATGAATTGAGTCTTCCACTGTTGTCTAAATACTAACGCTAGCACCGCTATAGTCCCGTTTACTTCTTTTTCTACATTATGTAGAATACGTATCGGCCTAAACTGAGGAAAAAAAATGTTTTTTATATATTTTTTGGGGATATTTATTATAGCAAAAAGTAAAAAAATATAGATTTTTAAAAAAAATTGTCGCTCTATTTTTGTTTATAGCGCAAAAAATAAAAACCGCAGAGGTGATCAAATACCACCAAAAGAAAGCTCTATTTTTGGGGAAAAAAAGACGTACATTTTGTTTGGGAGCCACGTTGCACGACCGCGCAATTGTCAGTTAAAGCGACGCAGTGCCGAATTGCAAAAAGTGGCCTGGTCCTTTAGCTGCAAAATGGTCCGGGGCTGAAGTGGTTAATCTCCAAAACTCTGACTTTTATTCTCAGAATTATGACTTTAAATGCAGAATTTTGACCTTTAAACATAGAATTCTAAATGTCAGAATTTTGTTTTATATATTTGTTTTAATTACACGGCGGGCCAGGTTTGAAAGTCTTTTTTCTTCTGTAGTGTGGGAGAATCCTTCTTTGAGTGCCAACAATGATAACATGAATGCTTCCCCTTGGCTGGGACCTCAAAGGGCCCTGAAAGTGGGGGGATCCTCATGGTGGACTTAAATAAAAAGGGGGTTCATTTTTTTTCATTATTGTAAATTGGTTGGAGGGATGATGGCGTTGGGAGCATGAGGGATAAAAAGATCATTATTTTCGTCCTGAGATTTTCCTTCACCTTCTGTCCCAGAGACACAACAGAAAGTCAAATGCCGCGTATACACGATCGGAATTTCCGACAACAAATGTTCGATGTGAGCTTTTGGTCGGATATTCCGACCGTGTGTAGGCTCCATTGGACATTTGCTGTCGGAATTTCCGAAAACAAATGATTGAGAGCTGGTTCTCAATTTTTCCGACAACAAAAGTTCTTGTCGGAATTTCCGACCGTGTGTATCCAATTCCGACGCACAAAAATCCTACGCATGCTCAGAATCAATTTGACGCATGCTCAGAATCATTGAACTTCCTTTTTCTCGGCTCGTTGTAGTGTTGTACGTCGCTGCGTTCTTGGCGATCGGAATTTCCGACAACATTTGTGTGACCGTGTGTATGCAAGACAAGTTTGAGCAAAAATTTGTTGGAAAAAAAAACACAGTTTTGTTGTCGGAAATTCCGATCGTGTGTACGCGGCATTAGTATGGGGAAATGCACTCTTAGAAAGTTATCACAGGTGCCCCCAAAGGAAGACTTCCCCTCACCTCCTATATTTGTAACACCCGTAAAGTGTTGGATTTCCCATTGCTTTTTGCCCCTTTTTTGATTGGGGCAAAAAGGAGAGCTTGAATCTTTCCATCAGAGACATAGACAGCAATAAAAAGCTGACAATGTTGCTAACTCTTCCCAATGGTATCCAATGCAAATTGGCTAGATATACACTTTGGGCTTGGGTCATTTCAATTTGTGGGTCCCAAGGCAATTGCCCCCTCTGCAGTTACACCCAAGATTTAGGAAAAATTGTGCATTTATGCTAAAGGTCAGCAAACGCCTGGTTTCCCGTTCGCTCAATTTTATACTGAAAGCTTCAAGAAAACTTTCCTTCCTGTCAATATGGATTCTCTTTTAGATCACAGCAGATAACAAAACTTGTCATTTTCAGAGCAAAACCATTAAGTATCTCAGTTCAAGTGCTGTAAAAAAATATCTTCAAATTCCCTGCCAGGTGGAAATGCGTTTTAAAAGACATTGATCAAATGAATGGGTAATAAGTGTCTGCCAGCATTTCTAAAAATGAACTGCGTCTGACAGTGCCGAGGAATCCGGTTGTGCACGGCTCTATCCAGCTGCGCAGCGCTGTCATATTTAGCTATAGTTAAAGCTCATCTCCAGATTTTCCCCCAGCCCTCCCCTGTCCTCCCCCAACCCGATTTTTAAAATAAATTATTTATATATACATTAAAAGAGAAGTATGGACTTTTTAATTTTTTTGCACATTTATACTTACCTAGGTGGTGCTGCATTTGTTCCCCGCTGGCTCTAACACTGAGAACCAAGCGATCAAACACCGCTGATCAATTGGTTCTCACAGCTCCCTGAGCAGAGAGCTGGTGACTGTCAGTCACGTCGCACGGGCGGCAAATTCAAAAAGTACAAAAAACATAACACACACTGTAATCTTACAGATTATATTACTGTATGAAATCATTTCACCTCCCTTTTGTCCCTAGTGCTTTGTCCAGTGTTCTGCATGCAGTTTTATATTTTATATACTGTTCTTTCTGCCTGGAAACTTGAGATTGTCCATAGCAACCAGAAAGTGTCCCTTTACGTCAAAAGTGGTTTTAGACCAGTTAGAAAACAGCGATAGTGAATTACAGTGGTGGTGCGTCCATAGTGGGCACAGGAGCGTCGCCCCCTCTCTCTCCTGCGCCCATCACTCACGTCAACAATACATAGGTTCATGCATTGCATGAACCTATGTATTGTCGCCGGCACCGCTGCCGCCAACTATTCAGATGGCCGGCCCCCTGGTGAGCGCTGGCCATCTGAATAACAGCGGCTGGTTGGTTTTTGGAAGTGCCTATCAGAGCCAGCGGCTTCCGAATAGTTAACCAGGGGACGCACATGGTGTGCGTTCCTTGGTTAACACTGATACGCGTCTCAGCCAATGAGGTTCCCTGGGTCTGGTTACCGGTAACCTGATTGGCTGAAGCGACATCGAGAGCAGGAGAAGGCATCGAGGGAGCGTGGAGAGGAGGGTGCTGACCCGAGGAAGGTAAGTGCCGGGCTGGAGACAAACTGGCTGTATTTGGGGGGAAACTGGTGGAATTTGGGGAGAAACTGGGGGCATTTAGGGGGGGACTGGCTGTATTTGGGGAGAAACTGGCTGTATTTGGGGAGAAACTGGCTGTATTTGGGGAGAAACTGGCTGCATTTGGGCTACAAACTGGCTGTATTTGGGGACAAACTGGCTGTATTTGGGGACAAACTGGCTGTATTTGGGGGGAAAGTGGCTGTATTTGGGGGGGAAACTGGCTGTATTTGGGAACAAACTGGCTGTGTTTGGGGGGAAACTGGCTGTATTTGGGGCGGAACTGGCTGTATTTGGGGGGAAACTGGCTGCATTTGAGGGGAAACTGGTTGCATTTGAGGGGGCAAACTGGTGGCGTTTGATGGGCACAGTGGCTGCGTTTAATGGGCACAGTGGTGGCAATTGATTTTTTTTCTCAGTTTGTTTGTGCCCCCCCAAAAATTCTGAGCACCAGCCACCACTGGTGAATTAGAATACCCTTGTAGAATTGAGCGATAGTGATTTGTGGGGAAATTTATTTTATTATTATTATATTATTATTTTTTATAATTATTTATAGTTATTTATTTTATTATATTTTATGGTTTCCTGTTTCAAACTGTATCATACCCAGAATGTCTACTAGACTCTTGTTTGTTTCCAATCTCTTTTTATAAAATTTTAAGCACAATTTATACAAATACATGTACATACACATTACTCACTTTGTAAAGTTAACTAATGCTCTGTGTCTTTAACAAAGAGCAATAATCTCTCACAGTGTATTATTCTATCTACTAACATTGCAGTATATCAATCCATTATTCTATTATCATTTACATAGGATTCATTGCATTGTCTCACATCCATTCATCACCAATAGGGATGAGCTTCGTGTTCGAATCGAACATACGTTCGACTCGAACATCGGCTGTTCGATCGTTCGACGAAGATCGAACGATTTGGGCCGTTCGCGCCAAATTCGAGTGACGCGAACGGCCCACAATGCACTACGCCATAGCAGTGTCATCCAGGCGCTGTGATTGGCCAAGCATGCACTGTGACCCCGCATGCTTGGCCAATCACAGCGCCGGCAGCGAGGAGAGCAATGATTGGCCACAGGCAGGATGCCTGTGGCCAATTATTGCTGAGGGTGTTTAGTACACGCCCCACACTATAAAAGGCCGCCAGCACGGCGGCCTAGTGTAGTGTGTTCCGGAGCAGTGATAGAGCAGCATAGGCAGGGACAGTGACTTTTATTTCTTTTTTGCTTAACCTGGATTCCTTTAGTTTAGGGAAAGAGAAGGATAGGTAGGGAGAGTGTCAGTGTGTTTTGTGCTTGTGCTATAGTGTGCTTAAAAAAAACATTTTTTCTAGGGACAGAAAACTGTAGGTAGGGAGAGTGTCAGTTTCTTTCACTGTGTAAGTCCTTGTTTCTAGGGACCTGGAAGGACAGTGAGTGAATTCTCCTTGTGCTATATTGTGCTTAAAAAAAACATTTTTTCTAGGGACAGAAAACTGTAGGTAGGGAGAGTGTCAGTTTCTTTCACTGTGCAAGTCCTTGTTTCCAGGGACCTGGAAGGACAGTGAGTGAATTCTCCTTGTGCTATATTGTGCTTAAAAAAAACATTTTTTCTAGGGACAGAAAACTGTAGGTAGGGAGAGTGTCAGTTTCTTTCACTGTGTAAGTCCTTGTTTCTAGGGACCTGGAAGGACAGTGAGTGAATTCTCCTTGTGCTATATTGTGCTTAAAAAAAACATTTTTTCTAGGGACAGAAAACTGTAGGTAGGGAGAGTGTCAGTTTCTTTCACTGTGCAAGTCCTTGTTTCCAGGGACCTGGAAGGACAGTGAGTGAATTCTCCTTGTGCTATATTGTGCTTAAAAAAAACATTTTTTCTAGGGACAGAAAACTGTAGGTAGGGAGAGTGTCAGTTTCTTTCACTGTGTAAGTCCTTGTTTCTAGGGACCTGGAAGGACAGTGAGTGAATTCTCCTTGTGCTATATTGTGCTTAAAAAAAACATTTTGTCTAGGGACAGAAAACTGTAGGTAGGGAGAGTGTCAGTTTCTTTCACTGTGCAAGTCCTTGTTTCCAGGGACCTGGAAGGACAGTGAGTGAATTCTCCTTGTGCTATATTGTGCTTAAAAAAAACATTTTTTCTAGGGACAGAAAACTGTAGGTAGGGAGAGTGTCAGTTTCTTTCACTGTGCAAGTCCTTGTTTCTAGGGACTGGGAAGGACAGTGAGTGAATTCTCCTTGTGCTATAGTGTGCTTAAAAAAAACATTTTTTCTAGGGACAGAAAACTGTAGGTAGGGAGAGTGTCAGTTTCTTTCACTGTGCAAGTCCTTGTTTCTAGGGACCTGGAAGGACAGTGAGTGAATTCTCCTTGTGCTATATTGTGCTTAAAAAAAACATTTTTTCTAGGGACAGAAAACTGTAGGTAGGGAGAGTGTCAGTTTCTTTCACTGTGCAAGTCCTTGTTTCTAGGGACCTGGAAGGACAGTGAGTGAATTCTCCTTGTGCTATATTGTGCTTAAAAAAAACATTTTTTCTAGGGACAGAAAACTGTAGGTAGGGAGAGTGTCAGTTTCTTTCACTGTGCAAGTCCTTGTTTCTAGGGACCTGGAAGGACAGTGAGTGAATTCTCCTTGTGCTATATTGTGCTTAAAAAAAACATTTTTTCTAGGGACAGAAAACTGTAGGTAGGGAGAGTGTCAGTTTCTTTCACTGTGCAAGTCCTTGTTTCTAGGGACCTGGAAGGACAGTGAGTGAATTCTCCTTGTGCTATATTGTGCTTAAAAAAAACATTTTTTCTAGGGACAGAAAACTGTAGGTAGGGAGAGTGTCAGTTTCTTTCACTGTGTAAGTCCTTGTTTCTAGGGACCTGGAAGGACAGTGAGTGAATTCTCCTTGTGCTATATTGTGCTTAAAAAAAACATTTTTTCTAGGGACAGAAAACTGTAGGTAGGGAGAGTGTCAGTTTCTTTCACTGTGCAAGTCCTTGTTTCTAGGGACCTGGAAGGACAGTGAGTGAATTCTCCTTGTGCTATATTGTGCTTAAAACAAACATTTTTTCTAGGGACAGAAAACTGTAGGTAGGGAGAGTGTCTGTTTCTTTCACTGTGCAAGTCCTTGTTTCTAGGGACCTGGAAGGACAGTGAGTGAATTCTCCTTGTGCTATATTGTGCTTAAAAAAAAACATTTTTTCTAGGGACAGAAAACTGTAGGTAGGGAGAGTGTCAGTTTCTTTCACTGTGCAAGTCCTTGTTTCTAGGGACCTGGAAGGACAGTGAGTGAATTCTCCTTGTGCTATATTGTGCTTAAAAAAAACATTTTTTCTAGGGACAGAAAACTGTAGGTAGGGAGAGTGTCAGTTTCTTTCACTGTGCAAGTCCTTGTTTCTAGGGACCTGGAAGGACAGTGAGTGAATTCTCCTTGTGCTATATTGTGCTTAAAAAAAACATTTTTTCTAGGGACAGAAAACTGTAGGTAGGGAGAGTGTCAGTTTCTTTCACTGTGTAAGTCCTTGTTTCTAGGGACCTGGAAGGACAGTGAGTGAATTCTCCTTGTGCTATATTGTGCTTAAAAAAAACATTTTTTCTAGGGACAGAAAACTGTAGGTAGGGAGAGTGTCAGTTTCTTTCACTGTGCAAGTCCTTGTTTCCAGGGACCTGGAAGGACAGTGAGTGAATTCTCCTTGTGCTATATTGTGCTTAAAAAAAACATTTTTTCTAGGGACAGAAAACTGTAGGTAGGGAGAGTGTCAGTTTCTTTCACTGTGTAAGTCCTTGTTTCTAGGGACCTGGAAGGACAGTGAGTGAATTCTCCTTGTGCTATATTGTGCTTAAAAAAAACATTTTTTCTAGGGACAGAAAACTGTAGGTAGGGAGAGTGTCAGTTTCTTTCACTGTGCAAGTCCTTGTTTCTAGGGACCTGGAAGGACAGTGAGTGAATTCTCCTTGTGCTATATTGTGCTTTAAAAAAACATTTTTTCTAGGGACAGAAAACTGTAGGTAGGGAGAGTGTCAGTTTCTTTCACTGTGCAAGTCCTTGTTTCTAGGGACCTGGAAGGACAGTGAGTGAATTCTCCTTGTGCTATATTGTGCTTAAAAAAAACATTTTTTCTAGGGACAGAAAACTGTAGGTAGGGAGAGTGTCAGTTTCTTTCACTGTGCAAGTCCTTGTTTCCAGGGACCTGGAAGGACAGTGAGTGAATTCTCCTTGTGCTATATTGTGCTTAAAAAAAACATTTTTTCTAGGGACAGAAAACTGTAGGTCGGGAGAGTGTCAGTTTCTTTCACTGTGCAAGTCCTTGTTTCCAGGGACCTGGAAGGACAGTGAGTGAATTCTCCTTGTGCTATATTGTGCTTAAAAAAAACATTTTTTCTAGGGACAGAAAACTGTAGGTAGGGAGAGTGTCAGTTTCTTTCACTGTGCAAGTCCTTGTTTCTAGGGACCTGGAAGGACAGTGAGTGAATTCTCCTTGTGCTATATTGTGCTTAAAAAAAACATTTTTTCTAAGGACAGAAAACTGTAGGTAGGGAGAGTGTCAGTTTCTTTCACTGTGCAAGTCCTTGTTTCTAGGGACCTGGAAGGACAGTGAGTGAATTCTCCTTGTGCTATATTGTGCTTAAAAAAAACATTTTTTCTAGGGACAGAAAACTGTAGGTAGGGAGAGTGTCAGTTTCTTTCACTGTGCAAGTCCTTGTTTCTAGGGACCTGGAAGGACAGTGAGTGAATTCTCCTTGTGCTATATTGTGCTTAAAAAAAACATTTTTTCTAGGGACAGAAAACTGTAGGTAGGGAGAGTGTCAGTTTCTTTCACTGTGCAAGTCCTTGTTTCTAGGGACCTGGAAGGACAGTGAGTGAATTCTCCTTGTGCTATATTGTGCTTAAAAAAAACATTTTTTCTAGGGACAGAAAACTGTAGGTAGGGAGAGTGTCAGTTTCTTTCACTGTGCAAGTCCTTGTTTCTAGGGACCTGGAAGGACAGTGAGTGAATTCTCCTTGTGCTATATTGTGCTTAAAAAAAACATTTTTTCTAGGGACAGAAAACTGTAGGTAGGGAGAGTGTCAGTTTCTTTCACTGTGCAAGTCCTTGTTTCCAGGGACCTGGAAGGACAGTGAGTGAATTCTCCTTGTGCTATATTGTGCTTAAAAAAAACATTTTTTCTAGGGACAGAAAACTGTAGGTCGGGAGAGTGTCAGTTTCTTTCACTGTGCAAGTCCTTGTTTCCAGGGACCTGGAAGGACAGTGAGTGAATTCTCCTTGTGCTATATTGTGCTTAAAAAAAACATTTTTTCTAGGGACAGAAAACTGTAGGTAGGGAGAGTGTCAGTTTCTTTCACTGTGCAAGTCCTTGTTTCTAGGGACCTGGAAGGACAGTGAGTGAATTCTCCTTGTGCTATATTGTGCTTAGAAAAAACATTTTTTCTAGGGACAGAAAACTGTAGGTAGGGAGAGTGTCAGTTTCTTTCACTGTGCAAGTCCTTGTTTCTAGGGACCTGGAAGGACAGTGAGTGAATTCTCCTTGTGCTATATTGTGCTTAAAAAAAACATTTTTTCTAGGGACAGAAAACTGTAGGTAGGGAGAGTGTCAGTTTCTTTCACTGTGCAAGTCCTTGTTTCTAGGGACCTGGAAGGACAGTGAGTGAATTCTCCTTGTGCTATATTGTGCTTAAAAAAAACATTTTTTCTAGGGACAGAAAACTGTAGGTAGGGAGAGTGTCAGTTTCTTTCACTGTGCAAGTCCTTGTTTCTAGGGACCTGGAAGGACAGTGAGTGAATTCTCCTTGTGCTATATTGTGCTTAAAAAAAACATTTTTTCTAGGGACAGAAAACTGTAGGTAGGGAGAGTGTCAGTTTCTTTCACTGTGCAAGTCCTTGTTTCAAGGGACAGAGAAGGACACCTGAAGGTAGCCCTTATTGCTTTTTTCCCATCTCCCTGCAGGCCATCTATTAGAATGTCTGGAAGGCAAACAAGGAGAGGCAGACAGTCAGGAGGCAATAAAAGAGGGCAAGCAGGCTCTGTGTCTGGGGGCAACAGTGCTGGTCGTGGACGCGGTGCATTGTCATCAGCACATGGCCATGGGACACGCTTGTCCTTCTTTTCCGCAGCTGGACATGTTGAGCCACATCATGCCGAAGACTTGGTAGAGTGGATGACCAAGCCCTCCTCCTCCTCCTCATCCTCTCTCACCCAGGCTCAGGGTACTGGCAAAGCAGCTGCCAAAGCGTCCTCTTCCCTGGTATCAATGTCAGACTCATCATCAGTCACTCCTTCCCTAGACCCACCATGTCCTCCTCCTGAGGAGTCCCCCGAACTGTTTGAGCACAGTGTTGGGTACATGCTCCAGGAGGATGCCCAGCGTTTCGAAGGGTCTGATGATGAAACCCAGCTACAGGAAGGCAGTAGGGTGAGAGCAGACAGAGGGGATGCTCAAGAAGGACACCAATCTGGCAGTCATGTTCCAGCAGCTGCAGCATACTGCCAGATTGGCTCCAGTGATGAGGAGGGAGGGGATGATGAGGTCACTGACTCCACGTGGGTGCCTAATAGGAGAGAGGAGGAGGAGGATGAGGAGGAGGCACATCTCCAACGAGACAGGATGCCCTTTGGTGGCCAGCGTAAGGGCAGTACACCGACGGAATCACACCGCAGAGCTCCGCCTGTGCAGGGCGCTGCCTCTGCCCGTCATTCAAAAAGTTCCTTGGTGTGGGCCTTTTTTGAGGCTAGTGCATCAGATCGCACAGCTGCTGTTTGCAACATATGTCTCAAGCGTATATCGCGTGGCCAAAACATCAGCCGCTTGGGTACCACATGCCTGACCAGACATATGTTGACCTGCCATGCAGCTCGTTGGCAAGCCTACCTCAAAGACCCACACCAAAGAACAAAGCGGACCTCTCCTTGCACCGCATCAGCTGGGATTTCCAACCCCACTATAACTTCAGTCCTCTCTGAAACATGCACTGAGAGGAATGAAGGTGTAGAATTAGGTGTGTCACAGCCAAGTACTTGCGGCCACTCTGCTAGCAGTACACCGACGTCCGATTCTAGCAGGCAAATTTCCCTGCCCCAGCTGCTGGACCGTCGAAAGAAGTTCACTCACAGCCATCCACATGCCCAGCGGTTGAATGCTAGCTTGGCTAAATTGCTAGCGCTTCAACTGCTGCCTTTTCAGTTGGTAGACTCGGCCCCCTTCCGTGAGTTTGTGCAATGTGCGGTTCCTCAGTGGCAGGTTCCCAAACGCCACTTTTTCTCACGGAAGGCTATTCCGGCTCTCTACCGGCATGTGGAAGGCAATGTCTTGGCCTCGCTGGACAGGGCGGTCAGCGGTAAGGTGCATATTACCGCTGACTCATGGTCCAGCAGGCATGGACAGGGACGTTACCTTTCTTTCACGGCCCATTGGGTCACTCTTTTGGCAGCTGGGAAGGATGCAGGACAAGGTGCAGTAGTGTTGGAGGTTGTCCCACCGCCACGCCTCCAAAATGCTACTACTGGTTGTGACACACCTCTCTCCTCCACCCCCTCCTCTTCTTCTTCCTCCATGGCCTCTTCCTGTGGTTTGTCCTATGAACCAGCGGTGCTCCGTAGCCGTTCACGGGGCTACGCAAGTACGCAGGCAAAAAGATGCCATGCCGTGCTTGCGCTGGTGTGTTTGGGGGACAGAAGCCACACTGGGGCAGAGGTCCTGTCTGCTCTGCAGGGCCAGGCCGAGAGGTGGTTGACGCCACGCCAGCTTAAGCCAGGAATGGTGGTTTGCGACAATGGCACCAACCTCCTCTCCGCCCTCCGACAGGGACAACTGACCCATGTGCCCTGTGTGGCTCACGTCCTTAACCTGGTGGTGCAGCGGTTCTTGGGCAGGTACCCGGGCTTACAGGATGTCCTGAGGCAGGCCAGGAAAGTCTGTGTGCATTTCCGCAGATCTTATAATGCCAGTGCTCGCCTGGCTGAGCTGCAAAAGGAGTTGAACCTGCCCAAGAACCGCCTTATATGTGACATGCCCACCAGGTGGAACTCAACGTTGGCCATGCTGCAGCGGCTGCACACGCAGCAGAGGGCCATCAATGAGTACCTGTGCGACTACGGCACCAGGACAGGGTCAGGGGAGCTTGGTTTTTTTTCTCCACGCCAGTGGGGCATGATCAGGGATGCATGCACTGTCCTGGCACCATTTGAGGAGGCCACGAGGATGGTGAGCAGTGACAGTGCATGCATCAGTGACACTGTACCTCTTGTCCACCTGTTGGAGCACACGCTGCGTGGAATAATGGACAGGGCACTTGAGGCAGAACAGAGGCAGGAAGAGGAGGACTTCCTTGCCTCTCAAGGCCCCCTTTACCCAGACAGTGTTCCTTCTGTCCCACCCATCGCACAGGAAGAGGAAGAGGAGGAGGAGGAGGAGGAGGAGGATTGTGTCAGCATGGAGGTGGAGGCTGGCACTCAGCATCATCAGCAGCAGTCTTTTAGGGATGATTTACAGTCCCAAGAAACCAGTGGACTTGTACGTGGCTGGGAGGAGGTGACTGCGGATCATGTCGTCCTTAGTGACCCAGAGGACTCCGGAGCGAATGCCTCAGCAAACCTACGCTGCATGGCCTCCCTGATCCTGCAAAGTCTGCGGAAGGATCCTCGTATTCTTCGGATCAAGGAGAGGGACCATTACTGGCTGGCCACTCTCCTTGATCCACGGTACAAGGGTAAGGTTGCGGACCTTATGTTACCGTCGCAGAGGGAGCAGAGGATGAGACAACTCCGGGAGGCCTTGCAGAAAGGTCTGTGCAACGCGTTCCCAGAGACTGGGAGGTTACAAACTCCTGGTCCAGGACAACGAGTTGCTGAGGCTTCGGCCAGTCAAAGAAGGAGCGGTGGAGAAGGTGGCCGTCTGACCGATGCGTTCAGACAATTCTTTAGTCCGCAGCCCCAAAGTATGATTGGTTCCAGCAACCATCGCCAGCGTCTGATAAACATGGTGCAGGAATATCTAGGGGCAAGGTCAGACTTGGACACCTTCCCCACCGAAAATCCTCTGGCTTACTGGGTCTTGAGGATGGATCACTGGCCAGAGCTTGCACAGTATGCAATTGAGCTACTGGCCTGTCCTGCATCCAGCGTTCTTTCGGAACGCACATTCAGTGCTGCTGGAGGATTTGTCACGGATCACAGGGTGCGCCTGTCCACCGACTCGGTTGATCGACTGACTTTCATCAAGATGAACCAGTCTTGGATCACCACCAGCTACCACACACCTGATGCTGATATAACAGACTAATTGATTTTAACATGTCACATCCCTTCAAGACTGATGCTGATGCTGAGTGTCTGTGCTGTTATGTTGACTGGCTATCCTCCTCCTCCGAGTCCTCAATGATACGATTGATGATGATAGCTTGGAAGATCATTTTTGTTTATGGGTGCCGCCACCAGTGGCTAAGGCCCAATTTTTCAGCCCCTGTTTTACAGGGGCGTGTAATTACAATTTTTTTAGCAATAATTTGCCATAGGGCTCATTGCTGTGCTCCAAGTACAGTATCTGTGAGGGGTTGGAGTGTTGTGGCACCAGTGCCTAAGGCCCAATTTTTCAGCCCCTGTTTAACAGGGGCGTGTCATTACAATTTTTGAAGCAATACTTTGCAACAGGGCTCATTGCTGTGCTCCAAGTACAGTATCTGTGAGGGGTTGTAGTGTTGTGCCACCAGTGCCTAAGGCCCAATTTTTCAGCCCCTGTTCAACAGGGGCATGTAATTACAATTCTTGATCTAATAATTCACAGCAGGGCCCATTCCTGCACCCACCAAGAGTAACTCTGAGGGCTTACAGTGTTGTGTCAACACCACCACCACCACCAAAGGCCCAATTTTTCAGCCCCTGTTCAACAGGGGCATGCAATTACAATTCTTGATCTAATAATTCACAGCAGGGCCCATTGCTGCACCCACCAAGAGTAACTGTCAGGGCTTACAGTGTTGTGGCACCAGCACCACCATCAAAGGCCCAATTTTTACTACCACTGTTCAACAATTATATGTAATTACAATTCCTGATATAATAGTTGACAGCAGGGCGTTCCAGCACCAACCAAGAGTAACTGTGAGTGCTTACAGTGTTGTGCCAACACCAACAACTAAGGGGCCTATTTCTGCAGAGTATCTACGGCAGGTCCCTACTTTCAAACATCCAACTTACAAACGACTCCTACTTGCAAACGCAAGAAGACAACAGGAAGTGAGAGGAAATCTACCCCTAGGAAGGAAAATTCTCTCCTGTAAGAATTAATATGGGAGAAAGGTGTCTCCTCTGTACTGATGCTTTATCAGCAATCCTTGTTTCAAGAAAAACACCACATTTCAAAAACAGTTGTCATTGGGACGGAAAGTGAGGTGAAATGTTCTGAACAGGGGCACAGACAGCAAAACAAATGTTACAGGGGTGATAACCCTTACCTATGTTTTCCAAAAAGTTTAAAAATAGATTTTTGGGCTGGAGCTACACTTAAACAATGTACCTGTTCAAAATTACAAACAGATTCTACATAAGAACAAACCTACAGTCCCTGTCTTGTATGCACCGCCTGTATACGGCTGTTCAGAGTATATAGGGCCTTTTTTATTTTATGTGCGGGGTTCCCCTTAATATCCATACAAGACCCAAAGGGGCTGGTAATGGGCTGGGGTAGGGGGGGGGGGTCATGGGGTAGCTATGCCATTTTTCTTAAAGATTTTCATCCATATTACCGGGACCAGACATTACATTAAAGCCGCAAGCAGTTTTAAATGGCTTTTTTTTCCTTTAGAAGTGTCATTTTGTGCAGGGACAGTTCTAAACACGGGAAACACGTGGCACTTCACAGGCATACTTTAGACACCCCCCAGGTACGATATTTAAAGGAATATTTGACTTTTTTTTTTCACTTTATGCATCATTAAAATGACTGCTCCCGAAAAACGACCGTTTTTAAAACTTCTTTTTGCATTGATACATGTCCCCTGGTGCAGAACCCGGGTTCCCAAACCCTTTTTAGGACAATAACATGCATAATAGTTGTTATAATTAGCACTTTAGAATTCGAACGTTCGCATCCATTGTATTTAATAGGGTTCTAATGTTCGTACGAACTTTCGGTCCGTTCGCGGGTTCTGGTGCGAACCGAACCCGGGGGTGTTCGGCTCATCACTAATCACCAACATTTGGACTCTTGTGCCGCGTACACACGCTCGGAAATTCCGACAAGAAAAGTTCGATGTGAGCTTTTGGTCGGAAATTCCGACCGTGTGTAGGCTCCATCGGACTTTTTCTTTCGGAATTTCCGACAACAAAAATTGAGAGCCGTTTCTCAATTGTTCCGACAAGAAAAGTTCTTGTCGGAAATTCCGATCGTCTGTATGCAATTCCAACGCACAAAAAAACACGCATGCTCGGAATTAATTTGACGCATGTTCGGAATCATTGAACCTAATTTTTCTCGGTTGTACGTCACCGCGTTCTTGACTGTTGGAATTTTGTGTGACCGTGTGTATGCAACACAAGTTTGAGCTAACATTCCGTCGGAAAAAAATCCACGGTTTTCTTGTCGGATTTTCCAATCGTGTGTACGCGGCATAACACTATGTCCACAATGCAAAAAAAAAAGAAAAAATTCTTATATAACACAAAACCAACGAAGCGGTACGTTCACTTTCATAAATATTGTGAAAAAATTCCAGAGGACCGAAACTTTTCCCATTGTTGCCATATTTTTGGGGTTTGAATATTTACTGTAAATTCTCTTCAGTCCTTATCATTACTCCATATGTTGTATTTCGATCATCTCACAAACCCATTCTAGGGACTTTTTGCCGTTCGCCAATTTCAAGCTATTATTGTCCTCGCATGTAAATGATCTTTTTTGGACAGATTTAAGTGTTTTATTACTAAGAATTTGCCTGCAATATAAAACGCCAAATTTCCATGCAAAACAATGTACCGCTTTGATATTAAAAAATCTGACAAATTCATACTGCCGGTGAGGATAAAAAAGGCCCATTGATGCTTGTGTATTGTGGCAACAAGTACTAAAATGCTACGTTAACATGTCGATGGATATGGCTTAATATAGTAGCAGGGGGCGAGGCTATGGGCGGGAACCAAATAAAACAGCAGCCGCAGCCTGGGACTGTTATATGCTGTATCAGCACGATATGGTTCCCGCCCATAGTCCCACTCATAGCCTCGCCCCCTGCTGCTATATTAAGCCATGTCCATTGGCTCTCAGTAATCGACATGAAGAAGGAGCCAATTGACGCTCCAAAATGCGTCCCGCCCCTTTGACGTCACATCCAGGCATCTGCGCTCCACGCTGGCTTCAGTCGCTTCCTGTTGACGTCACATCCATGTTCTTTCCTGGTGCTTCCTCCTGCGGCCCCCCTTTTTCTTTATCTAGCTGAAAACTAGATCACCTCTGGGACTACCTGCCGCTGGACTTCCTACCTTATCTACCATGATGAGTCTTGTTCATTTTTAATTCTAGTAAGTGTGTTTTTATGTTTGGGCAATTAAAGTCTTGAGTTTACTGCACTTAGAGGCGCCTTCTGTTAGTTTTTTATGTTAATTTTATGGAAGAGGCAAATACTTTATCTTGGCATTTATGGACTGACCTGTTTATGGTTGGTTATCCAAATAAACTTTTGCAAGGGGTTGCAAAATGCAGCTTATATATTGAAAAGGGTCTTGATGATCCAGGGGGCGAGTTAAATGTTTTTGTCCTTGTTTGGGGTAAATTAACATTTCAAATGGTACATTTTTTACATATTTGCAAATAATAAAGAATGTGATTCGACCATACAAGAAGTATTTAACTAGACTCAAGGAGTATTTATGGGAAATGGCATTCAAGGGGTAACTTGTTTACCTGGTAAACACTATATAGTGACCTTATTTCTTATTTGCAGTAATTACAACAAGGGTCTTTTTCTGACATTTGTTGTTTACAAGTTTAAATCAGTATTTTTTTTACTAGACAATTACTTAGAACCCCCAAACATTATATATATATATATATATATATATATATATATATATATATATATATATATATATTTTAGCAGAGAACCTAGAGAATAAAATGATGGTTGTTTAAATTTTTTATGTCACACAGGTTTTGCGCAGCGGTTTTTCAAACACAATTATTTTGGAAAACATACACTTTTAATGAACAAAAAAAAACAACACCTTTTTGTACAATATGAAAGATGATGTTACACCGAGTGAATAGATACCTAACATGTCATGCTTTAAAATTGCGCACGCTTGTGGAATGGTGCCAAACTACCGTATTTATAAATCTCCTTAGGCAAAGCTTTAACAATTTCTACAAGGTTACTATTTTAGAGTTATAGAGGATGTCTAGTGCTAGAATTATTGCTCTCGCTCAGATGTTCACAGCGATACATCACATGTGTACGTTTACATATGTGGGCGTTACCCATGTACTGTATACCTTCACTACTGTGGATGAGTACGCATGGAAGGGGGCGCTTTTTAAAAAAAAAGTTTTTTTCATTTTTTTTTAAATGTTTAGGCTGTCCTGTTAAAAAAAAATTTAATCACTTTTATTGCTATCGCAAGGAGTGTATACATTCCTTGCAATAACAATACAGTATGACAGGTCCTCTTAATGGAGAGATCTGCGGCATCTCCTCACAGGGGAGACCTTTACAGGTAATCAGTGCAGCCCCAACAGTGCCCAGCAGTGATGCCAGTCTGTAACCATCTGTGATGCCAATCTGTGCCCATCAGTGATGCCTTTCAGTGCCTGCTCATTGGTGTCGTCCACCAGTGCGTCCATCAGTGCCACCTATCCGTGCCCCCTATTATTGCCCATAAGTGCCGCCTATCAGTGCCGGCTATCAGTGCCCATCAGTGCCACATATTGGTGCCTCCTCATCAGTGCCACCTCATCAGTGCCGTCTCATCACTGCCCATAAGTGCTGCCTTATCAATGCCCATCAGTGCAGCCTATCAGTGCCGCTTCATCAGCGCACATCAGTAAAGAAGAAAAATTAATTATTTACAAATGTTCTGACAGGAACGAAATAAAAACTTATTTTTTTTTCAAAGTTTTGACTTTTTTCATTTTTTTAGCAACAAATAAAAAAAACAGTTGTGATTAAAGAAAGCTTTTTTTGTGTGAAAAAAATTATAAAAATGTCATATGGGTACAGTGTTGCATGACCGCGCAATTGTTATTCAAAGTGTGACAGCGCTGAAAGCTGAAAAATGGCCTGGGCAGAAGGGGGTGAAAATGGTATTGAAGCGGTTAGGTAACTGATCTACAGTTATAGCAGTACTTAGATTAGAACCGGATGCAGAATAAATGCTACTCAAAGCCCAACCCAGTGAGAATAGATGTTTGTATTTAACTCAATCCCATATTTTAGATATGAGTGACTGCAAATAGAATATGAGTTACAACAGAAATTTAGGTTATAATATTTTTATATATATATATATTATATATATATTTTTTATAATATATTTTTTTAACATGTTTTTTTCAAATGTGCTGGCCTCTGGATCTTTGTTTTTCTTTCAGCAGCCAGTACATGCCCTCCCACCATCAGCCTGATTTCAAATTTCATCTGGTGCACAGATAATAATCTGATACGTATTAAATGGAAGATTTAGCTTCTCTTGGATTTTTCTTTAATAACCTGTAATAACATCTTCACACATGGCAGCTTGGCAGATTTAGTGGCCTTTAAAGCATCCCCTCCCGGAGCCGCAGATGCGGAGGTAATGAACAGGCTCTGCTCTGTCCTTCTGAGCCGATTTAATGGAAATTGCCCAGTTCCTTCTAAACTATGAAAATGTATTTGTGAGCAAGGATGCAGAAATCTATCTTGAGTCAAGCGCCTCTTACGGCGCATTACTGCGACAAGCCAGAGGATGTAATTCTAGGTGTTGTCATCATCCAACATACCCCTAAGAGGTATCCACTTAAGCTAACATTGTTTAAGTAATACATACAAGTGAAATCATGTCACCCGTCTCTGGGAAGGAGTATTAGTCATATGGATGCCACTAAGGCAACAAAGGAGGCTTTTATAAAAATATAAAGGCGCTTAAATAAACGACTTAGTGTCACAGAGACGTGACATGTATTGCTGGATTTGCTGATTTCCAGCGCTCAAGTACTGGATAAATATAAATATAAAGCTTTTTCAGTTCAGTATAATGAATAAAGATGTTACATATTATTTAGTACAGAGGTGGCAGCCTGAAATGTTTTCTTGTTACCGCGCTGAATAATATAAATATAAAAAAAAGAATATTGCATAAGGCCCCTTTCACACGGGCGGACTGTACAGTATGTCAGTTTTTCATCCATCCGTTTTCGGATGAAAAACGAACATACATGTATCCCTATGGGCTAGCGGATGTCAGCGGATGAACATCCTCTGACATCCGTTCTCATTAGTCTCCGCTATGGTCCGTTATGATGATGGAGGAAAATCCTATTTTTCCATCCGTCTGTGGATCGGATCGGATGAAAATGGACAGAAGGTCCGTTTTCATCCGATCCCAGCCCCCCCATAGAGGAAAGCGGAGATCTGACTGGTCCGTTTATGCACAGTGTGCATCAACGGAGCAATCCCCGCTGAGCAAGCGGATGTCTAAGAACGGATCCACCTGGGATCCGCCCGCGTGAAAGGGCCCTTAGAGTGGGTATAAAAACATCATTGACAAATGTGACATTTCAACATAAAGGCTAACTCCAATAAAACAAATCATTTAAAAAAATAGGAAATAAGATTCAGAAAAAAAGTTTTAAAATAACAATAAACTAAAAAAAATATATGTATATCTATATATATAGATATATATCTAAGTATATATATATATATCTATATATATATATAGATATATATATATATATATATATATATATATATAGATATATATATTAGGGTTGTCCCATTACCAATACTAGTATTGATATCGGGACCGATACTGAGCATTTGCGTGAGTACTTGTAAGCGCACAAATGCTTCCGATGCCTAATCCGATACCTGGGAGAGGCGGTGCAACCGGGAGTCAGCAGGCGGAACAACGGAAGTGGCGTTCCGTGTCGCTGTCAGCAGTTGAACATCCTGACGCCCATTTGGTACACCCTGCACTCGGCCGCAGTAATCCAGCAGCGGACATCTTGTTACACCCAACCCATATAGTACGGGCTGGGTGTAATAAGATGTCCGCTGCTGCTTTTATGCAGTTGAGTGCAAGGAGTACCAAGATGGGCGTCGCAGGCAGACTTTCCTCTCATGTCATTTATTGCTGGCTGCATTTTAGTGCCTGCCCATCAGTGCCTATAAATGCCACCTATCAGTGCCCAATGCCCATAAGTGCCGCTTATCAGTAACAGTCATCAGTGCCAGCCACCTGTCAGTGCCACCTATCAGTGCCAGCCACCTATCAGTGCCAGCCATCAGTCAGTGCCATCTATCAGTGCCCATCAGTCAGTGCCATCAGACAGTGGCCACCAGTCAGTGCCCAGCCATCAGTGCCAGCCATTTTTAGCGCCGCTAAAAATAGCAGCGCTTTACCGCCGACGCACCAACCTCTCCAGTGTGAAAGGGGCCTTAGTGTCACTTTAATTGAACGAATGGAAGTTAGAAGCTGATTAGCTACCATGCATAGCTGCAGATTTTGCACTTTCCAGTTTTAGTAAATCAACCCCTATATACTATATATACATATATATATGTGTATATATATATATATATATGTAGCGATACCTCCAACTAAGGAGGCCGCAGAATTAGATTTGGGCCCTGAGTGCAGCTCCGCCAACCCCCGGCAATAGGCTCTACCCCCTTCTGGCACAGCTAGTACTAACAATCAATGATATATCGTATGCAATATAATAACTAAGCCAGGACACAGTAATGAATTGTAATAGATAAAGTGTTTTACTCATTTTCTGAATATGGATAAAGGGGTAACAGTAATCACAGCTCAAGATAATCACTCCTAAGGACAGCGTCCTGCCACTCTAACACACTATGTAGTAACACACGCTACAGGTGCGCCATACGGGCGACCGTTAACTAAGTGCCCTATGGCGCAGTAATCAAACACACTAGAATCCCCACCAGGCCTGGTTCTAATATTTAACTTAGTCCTTCTTTCTTCACCGGCAGGTCTGTAATGGTGGTGCACTTTAAACAGAGTATAACTTTGTAATCCAAGGGGTATAGAACTTGGTTAAATAAAGCCGCAGGCTCAGTTCTGACAAGGCTCTTCAATAGGGGTATCAAAATAACTTGTAGGCCACGGCAGTCTATAGGCCTATATACAGTAACAGTATCTTAGCTGGGCTTATGCCCTCTCACCCGCCGGACTACGGATCCAGTCCGGGAAACCTCCACCGGCCGTGTCACACACACTCGATCTCTCCAACGATCGGGCCCCCGATCCGACAAGGCTGTAGCGCACAAAGTCAGATGCCACCCAGGCTCGCAGAGGGGGGTGGAAGGCTCTTTGGTGCAGAGCAAGGCCTCAGGCTTCAGGCCTTGCACTCCGACCCATCCACACAGGAGGATCCGTCTGTGAAGTCTCGTGTCCCAAAGAGGCCGAGCCCGGCCTCGCCTCCTCCTTTTATAACCCCTCCCATGAGTCTCTGCGGTGGAACATGTGAAGAATGGGGTTATGGGTGATGTAGTCTCTTCCCATTATAGGGGAACACCCCGCTACACACTCCCCCCACTTAAACTCTTTGGTCCCCAAAGATAAATTTTAACAACAACTATATATAACACTGGACAAATTCTGAAAACGATGTTGGGATAGGGGATTCCCACCATAACTGAGGGGTAGAATTCCCTTGCCCACAGGTCACATTATCATGGGTGGCCTGCCTAACTGTGCCAGAGAGTGAGCTGGGGTTGCCCTCCACCAAATGGACAGTGGAGGGATCCGGAATCTCAGCATTTCTCCTAGCAGTGACTACAGAGTCTTCCGAACTGTTCCCCATCTGAGGGTAGGTCAGCTTCTTAGGAGGTCGAATGACTCTTCGAGCTCTTTGCTCTCCTGGAATCTCTGGCTCTGGCGCCACAGGCTCCTCTTCCTCGGAGCAACTATCATGGGCATCTTCCCAGTAATCTGCTGAAGGACTAAAGGGGATGAACTCTGTAGCCTCTGGGTTCAGTGTTTCATCTGTGGTATCTTGGGTGACTGGAAGATCCATGATAGAAGTTCCTGGAGTTGGGGAAGACCACAGCCAATCAAGTTCTCCCTCTTCATCTCCACTAAGTTGGGAGGCTTCTCCATTTTCAGCTCGGGAGGTCTGTGACCGAGTGTTCGGCCTAGGAGTATCCAAGATAGAGGCCGGTTCAGGGGAGTCTCCCACGGGAGGTATTCTAACTGCCTCAGCAAGTGGGAGAAGGTGGTTTCGATGCCATGTCTTCAGTGGGCCTACCTTTCCCTCTGGCTTCACCTTGTAGACAGGTAGGCCCGGCAACTTCCTGCAGATGACATAGGGTTCAGATCTCCATCTGTCTGCAAGTTTGTGCTTTCCGGGGACTCCCAGATTGCGCAACAGTACTCGATCCCCGGGCTGTAGGTCTTGTACCCGGACCTTCAAGTCGAAATTTCTTTTATTCTGAGCTCCCCTTTGATCAGAGGCCGCTTGAGCTTGTTCATAGGCTACTTTCAGGCTGTGTCTGAGCCTGTCCACATATCCTTTGTGGGATGTGGCTGAGGAATGGTCCAGTGAGGTGCCAAAAGCCAGGTCCACCGGTAGTCTCGCTTCTCTCCCAAACATGAGTCGATATGGGGAGTAGCCTGTAGCATCACTGATGGTGCAGTTGTAAGCATGTACTATGGCTGCTATGTGTTGGCTCCAATGTTGCTTTTTCTCGCTTTCCAGAGTCCCCAACATGTTGAGCAAGGTTCGGTTGAACCTTTCCGGCTGAGCATCTCCCTGAGGATGGTAAGGTGTAGTTCGAGTCTTCTTAATTCCCAAAGAATCCAAGAGCTTCCGGATCAGCTTACTCTCGAAGTCCCTCCCTTGGTCTGAATGGAGTCTCTGTGGCAGCCCATAATGGACAAAGTACTTCTCCATAAGTACCTTGGCCACGGTGGAGGCCTTCTGGTCTTTGGTGGGGAAAGCCTGGGCATACCGGGTGAAATGGTCGGCTATCACCAGAACATTTCCTATTCCACTCAGGTCGGGTTCGAGGCAGAGAAAGTCAATGCACACCAGGTCCATGGGCCCTTGGCTCTGTAGATGGCCCATTGGGGCAGCTTGATGGGGCAAAGTCTTCCTCTGGATGCATCGCGCACATGAGTGGCAGTACTCCTCTACCTCTGCCCTCATGCAGGGCCAATAGAACCGACTTCTGACAAGTTGAAAGGTCCTTTCAGCCCCTAGGTGGCCATGATTGTCATGCAGGGCAATCAGAACAGTCTCCCGATGTTTCTCTGGGAGGAACAGCTGCCACTTATCTTCTGAGTCATCAGAGGGGCCCCTTCGGTAGACCACTCCCTGATGTAACTGCAACCTATCCCACTCCTTCCTCAGCAGGCGAGCTTCTTTTGAAGGTTGACGCATGAGTCTGTTTGGATCCTGATTTTTCAAGGCCTCCAGGACCAATCTCCCCATGGGGTCTTCCAATTGGTCACACCTCAATTCCTTCTTGGACAGTCTTGGTAGGTTGTCCTCTTCCAATTGAGCTACTCCACAGTAGTGTTTGGGGACTCCCACCGTGGTAACTCCTATTTCCTCTGCTCTGGAGCCTCCTCGGGCTTGGAATTCAGCTCCTTGACAAAGGGCCCGCACCCCGTCCGGTGCCACTTGGGTCCAATCTTCTATTTCAATGGTGGGGGAATGAGATCTCCTGGACAGAGCATCTGCGTCTCGATTCCCCACTCCTGGTCCAGCTTGGCCGTGGTGAACAGGTAGGTAAGGGGGTTGTTGTCGGTCTTCACAGTGAACAACCGCTCCGCTCCATACAGGTAGTCTTTGAGCTTGTCTACTACCGCCCACTTGAGGGCCAGGAACTCCAGCTTGTGAGTGGAGTAGTTCTTCTCAGAGGGGGTCAGGCTCCTACTCACATAGGCAACAGGCCGCAATTGCCCCTCGTGTTCTTGGTAAAGTACTCCTCCCAGACCGTCATGACTAGCATCCACGTGCAGTTCATAGGGTTTGGTTGGGTCTGCGTAGGCCAAGACTGGTGCAGTGGTCAGGCTCCTCTTCAATTCCTGGAAAGCCTCTTCACACTTCTGATTCCACTGATCTCTGATGGACTCTCCTGGCCTCCTGGGCCCCGAGCCATCCTCTTCTCCTTCAGTCTTGAGCAACTCATTCAATGGTCTAGCAATTCGGGCAAATCCCTCCACAAACCTCCTGTAGTAGGAGCAGAAGCCCAAGAAGGATCTGAGTTCTGTTACTGTGGTGGGCCGTGGCCAGGAGGTAACTGCCTCCAATTTCTCAGGGTCTGTGGCCACCCCTTCTTCAGACACTATGTGCCCCAGATAGTTCACCGAAGACTGGTAGAACCGACACTTCTCAGGCGAAAGCTTAAGTCCTTCCTCACTGAGTCTTCTCAACACTTTTTCCAGCCTCTCTTCATGTTCCTCCAAGGTTCTCCCAAAGACAATGACATCGTCCAGGTATACAAGGACTTCGATCAAGTTCATGTCCCCTACTGTCTTCTCCATGAGGCGTTGGAAAGTAGCTGGGGCTCCAGACAGACCTTGGGGCATCCGGTCGAATTCAAAGAACCCCACTGGGGTTATGAAAGCTGTCTTCTCCTTGTCTGCTGGGTGCATCGGAATCTGATAGTACCCACTCTTGAGATCCATAACGCTGAACCATTTGGCTCCAGACAAGCTCTGTAGGGCATCCTCTATCCTCGGAGTGGTGTATTGGTCAGGTATGGTTCTCCTGTTGAGAGTCCTGTAGTCGATACAGAGCCTCAATGATCCATTCTTCTTTCGGACCACCACTATGGGAGAGGCATAGGGGCTTCTGGACTCCCGTATCACACCAGTCCTCTTGAGTTCTGCAAGTTGTTCCCTCAGATCCTCCAGATCTGCTAGCGGGACCCGCCTGACCCTTTCTCGGAAGGGCTTATCTTCCTGGAGGTGGATCCGATGGGTGGCACTCCTTGCACACCCCACATCAAACTCATCCTTAGAGAAGATCTTCTCCCATCTATTCAACTGGGCCTTGGCTCTCTCTTTCCAAGCCCTGGACAGATTCGGGTTTTCCATGGACAGCTTCTCCCAAACATCCCCTCCTCCACCTGTCCTCTTCACTTCTGACAGGGTAACAGGGGCCGCCGGGCTCATCTGGCCTAGCAACATTCTGGCTGGGATTTCCATGGGGTCTTTGGTAGTATTCCTAACACTCACTGGAACTCTATAATGGGCCTTCTTCAGGACCTTCAGCGGAATCACTTCCGGTATCACCTCCAGGCCTGAGGACTCACCCCTTGGGTCTGACTCCAGCATGACAAAGGGACCAGGCTGCTCCCAAGTAAGCTTCACAGTGGCCCTGAGACAGGTTACTTCACCGGGCTGCAACACTACCCCTTCTCTTCCAAGTCTCCACACCTTCCCTATCTCCTCTCCAGGGGTCTCCCGCTCTTGGACCAGCCGTTGGTAGGCTGTCTTCAGCATGGGATGGATCTTGGTAGCTGCTTGTCTTTCTTCTGTCACGAGAGGGGTCAGGAGTCTTCGGACCAGGTCCGTGTTCGTCCCTATTATAAGGGAATTCTTGTTGGCTCCAGGCGGCCTAGGGCACACAACTGCCAGGGTGTCAAACACTTCGGCCTTCCCAGCCACGGATGGGTCAAAGGTCATTTTGATGGGAAGGTAGCCATCGTAAGGGAAACTCTGGGTTCCAATTCCCCATATTTCCAGCTCTTCTATCTTCTGGATAGGCATATGACTCAGGTGCCTGTCGTAGAAGTCCCGGTATAGTAGGGTCACTTGTGCCCCGGTATCCAGGAGGCCCCTGGTGTAGACTCCCTCCACTTGAATGGGCACTATAGGGGATGGGCCTACCAGCTTCTCTGGATATGGTCCGGCAGGAGCCGCCTTCTTCAGACCTTTTCCCTTTGGACTCTCTCTTGTCCTATTCCCTTTGGACTTGAACCTTTCTTGAGCCTGGTATGCACTGACTTCCCTCCTTTTAATGGGTGTAGGAACCCGCTGAGGGGTACTATTATTTTTCTTGGGTGGGCACCCCCTTTGGGGAGTGCTGTGCCTCTCCTGAGGGGTCTCCCCCCTTCCTCCTGGAGTATAGCTTTGTTGAGGGGTATTGCGTTTCCCCTTTGGGGTTCTATCTCTCTTTTTGTTTTTCTTCGCATTCAGCTTGGAGTTTACTGAAGATGATGGGCACCCGGTTGACTCCTTCACCGGGGCCCTCTGGAGTTTCCCGCCGGCTTGCAGTTGTCTGGTCTCTTCTTCTTCGGACTAGAACATGTGGCTGCAATGTGGCCAACTCCCCCACAGTTGAAGCAGACTATATCTCCCCATTCTTGTAAAGGTTCGGGTGCTGAGGCAATCGGGAACAATTCCTTCCTTGGACTTTCCTTCTTCTTGGGACACTCTGTGTCTTTTGCTATCAGAGAGGTCAATATCTCTAACACCTTGGACATCTGAGTTTTTAGGGTGTCTATCTCCGCCTCTCTTTCAGGGGTCATTACTGGATTGACCAGCACCTGTGCGGGTACAACACTTGTCTTATCCTTCTGCTGGTCCTGTTGCAGCGCCTCCTCATCTCTGATGATTTTTATTAAATCAGCATAAGTCAGCAACATTCCTCCTCCCAAGGTTTTCAGGTGCAGCCAGACTGGATCGGAGCGTAGCGCTCCCTTTAAGACTTGCTTCATTCTTGCCGCATCGGCATCTTGGGGCTCCATCCCTTTCTTTAACACAATCTTGCACAGCAGCCTGTTTAGCCTTCTGACATACTCGGAAAGTTTCTCCTCCGGTTTTTGGAAAGTGTGTTCAAACTGGTAGACCATCTCTGTCACCTTGTCTAATTGACCAAACTCTTCCTGCAGCATAGCTAGACAGTCCTGCGCCGTGCACCCTGCATTCCCAAACCGGAAACTTTTCACTGCTTCTGCTGCTGCACCTTTAAGGCTTTCTAACACTCGCTGCCTCTTCTGTGCTTCAGGCACCTCCCATGCCTCCACCGCCTGTAATGCCTGCTCCACCCAGGTATCAAAATCTTCTTCCCCTGCCGGGACAGGGAGCTTCCCTGAGAATATTTTTAGTCTCCGGTAGCTAGTCTCTACATGCACCGTACTTGTCTTCTGACATTTGGCTAGCAAATCCCCTATTGCATTTATCAGTTCTGGTGATATAGCAGTGGCCAGTGCAGGTGCCACCGGGGGTGTCGCCCTGTCTTCTCTTTCAGGTGGAGTTCAGGCCGCAGCCTGTGGCGATCCCGTAGGGGATGGTTCCCTTTCTACAGTTATTGCGTGCGCCAGCCTAAATGTTCTGTTGTCTGGCGTCCGCAGACACTTGTGCTTACAGGCCTCTGGCATCCCGTCCCAATATTCCACTAATGCGTATTGATATGAGATGTCTGGGTCTGTCTTCATGTCTATCACCCACGGTGTGTGATCTGGGGACACTGAACTCATTAGTTCCTCTACTGTCTCACTCGACCATTTCTCCCCAGGGAGGCTAATGGCTATCGACTGTTTTGGCTCTGTATTAGCGGCTTTGCACCACTCTTCTACCGCTCTTGGATCCATGGGGTCCATGCCGGCACTTCTGGCGTTCGCTTGCTGCATCAGGATCCCGGACGAGAACCCCCACGTGTAGCGATACCTCCAACTAAGGAGGCCGCAGAATTAGATTTGGGCCCTGAGTGCAGCTCCGCTAACCCCCGGCAATAGGCTCTACCCCCTTCTGGCACAGCTAGTACTAACAATCAATGATATATCCTATGCAATATAATAACTAAGCCAGGACACAGTAATGAATTGTAATAGATAAAGTGTTTTACTCATTTTCTGAATATGGATAAAGGGGTAACAGTAATCACAGCTCGAGATAATCACTCCTAAGGACAGCGTCCTGCCACTCTAACACACTATGTAGTAACACACGCTACAGGTGCGCCATACGGGCGACCGTTAACTAAGTGCCCTATGGCGCAGTAATCAAACACACTAGAATCCCCACCAGGCCTGGTTCTAATATTTAACTTAGTCCTTCTTTCTTCACCGGCAGGTCTGTAATGGTGGTGCACTTTAAACAGAGTATAACTTTGTAATCCAAGGGGTATAGAACTTGGTTAAATAAAGCCGCAGGCTCAGTTCTGACAAGGCTCTTCAATCAAATATCAATTCAATCAGTTATCAAAATAACTCGTAGGCCACGGCAGTCTATAGGCCTATATACAGTAACAGTATCTTAGCTGGGCTTATGCCCTCTCACCCGCCGGACTACGGATCCAGTCCGGGAAACCTCCACCGGCCGTGTCACACACACTCGATCTCTCCAACGATCGGGCCCCCGATCCGACAAGGCTGTAGCGCACAAAGTCAGATGCCACCCAGGCTCGCAGAGGGGGGTGGAAGGCTCTTTGGTGCAGAGCAAGGCCTCAGGCTTCAGGCCTTGCACTCCGACCCATCCACACAGGAGGATCCGTCTGTGAAGTCTCGTGTCCCAAAGAGGCCGAGCCCGGCCGAGCCTCCTCCTTTTATAACCCCTCCCATGAGTCTCTGCGGTGGAACATGTGAAGAATGGGGTTATGGGTGATGTAGTCTCTTCCCATTATAGGGGAACACCCCGCTACATATATATATATATATATATATATATATATATATATATATATACACACACATACTGTATAGTAGTTATATACATATAGTAGTTTAGGTCCCCTATACCTTATAGGTTGAGAGATTCTAGCTTTAAAGAGTGGAAGAAGCTTGGAGAATGTTAAGCGGCACACAGAGTTCCAGCAAGTATGAGGGTGGAGGACAGTGACCAAGAGCGGACTGCACTGTAGTCAATGACCGATACACCCGAAGGAAATATTTTTTATTTGTATGGACTTGTTCATGAAGAAACTGCTCATTGTTCTGACATTGAAGCTTTTGTCTTTGCGCTAAGGTTGTAACTTATAAAGATCTCTATCCTGTCTCAGATGGAACATCTACAAGTCCCATTATGTCTTGGGAAGAAGCACCGGTTGTTAGACTATAAACACTATGCATTATTCTATTTAATAACTGCCTTTAAGTATTCAGACGAATAACTGCTTCACAGCTGTATTCCAATAAGCTTCAGAGTAATTGCCAATTCTCCCACCTAATAGGTTCATTATTCTTTTGCCATAATTGCAAGCATTAAACATTAAGTTAAATCTTTACTCCTCCACTACAGAAACATTTTACAATGGGATGTTTCATCAGAATACCTACGTGAATGTGGCTGTTATTCAAACACTGCCTAACAACTGCTAACATATGAATCTGAAACATGGCATTTTTTCCCCTCCTTTTTGTTGTTTCTGCCTTTCTAAAGGGTGATGGAAATTCTGGAAGACATTTAATGAGCACTTTTAGCTTTGGATCAAGTACAAAGGAGGTAGTTATGGAAGTAGGCAATGCCCTTGTGTTTCAATTATAAAAGAATTTGGAATAATGATGCTAAACTCCTCATTTGTATGAACAAAGTCTTACTACCTTTATCAGCTAGGTCTTATGTTCTGTACCAAGAATGTCTCACCTCTTGTACCAATTAATTCTTACCCCCTGTATCAACAAGGCCTCAACACATTGATCAGCTGGGTGTCAGTTGTTGTGCCAAACATGTTTCGCCTACTATGCTAACCAA
This sequence comes from Rana muscosa, assembly GCA_029206835.1. Classification (NCBI taxonomy): domain Eukaryota; kingdom Metazoa; phylum Chordata; class Amphibia; order Anura; family Ranidae; genus Rana; species Rana muscosa. The sequence goes on from CM055120.1 coordinate 49,162,363, forward strand.
ACTTCATCTATTGTACCAACAAAGTCTTTTTTTTCTTTCTTTTTTTTTTACTCTTTATTTTTCAAAATGTATAATTTTCCCTTCCCATAGGGATGTACATTTACATACTTTATTTCCAATACCTTATCCACCCATCCCCCCCCCCTCTAACTCATTCCCTCCCTTTCTCCCATCTCCCCCTCCTTTGGGCACTTTTTCTCCTCTTCTCTAGGCACTTTTAACCTCACTTTAGTTGTTCGTTAATTTAAACTTTTTCCACTTTTCCCATCTCTTGTTAAATCCCTCTCTGCTATCTTCTTGGCTGTGTCTTATGCCGTGTACACACGGCCGTTTTTAATGTCATTGAAAAAAACAATGTTTTTCTCAACGTGATTTTTCGTGTTTCCTCTCAAGCCTGCCTTGCCTACACACTATCGTGAAAAAAAATGCTTGAGCAAAGCGCGGTGACGTACAACACGTACGACGGCACTATAAAGGGGAAGTTCTATTCAGATGGCGCCACCCTTTGGGCTGCTTTTGCTGATCCTTGTATTAGTAAAGTTTGGTGAGAGACGATTCGCGCTTTTCAGCCTCATGCTCTTCAGTCCGTTACAGCGTGACGAATGTGCTATCTCCATTACGAACGTTAGTTTTACCAGAAGGAGCGCTCCCGTCTCATACTTGATTCTGAGCATGCGCATTTTTTTCCCCACGTTAAAAAGAACGACGTGAAAAACGACGTGAAAAAATAGAGCAGATTCATATTTTTTTTAGGCCATTTTTCACGTCGCTAAAAATGCTCTGGAGCCTACACACGATCGTTTTTAATGACCAATTTAAAAAATGGCATTTTTCACGCCATGAAAAACGATCGTGTGTACGCGGCATTAGATATTCCATATTATATATCTCTTCTATTTTGTCGAACCATGCTCAGATTTTTGGGCTTTCTACTGCTTTCCCTTTTTTTCGGTATCAAGCTTTTTGCGGCATTCATCATGTGTACTATCATCGAATTTCTATATTCTTTTATTGGGATGTCTACCCCATGGAATAGGCATGTCCATGGCTACCAACAAAGTCTTAATACTTTTAATAATTAAGCCATATCTCCAGTAATAACTAGGTGTCACCGTCTGTGCCAAATAAATCACACATTCTTTATCCATAACTCCTGACCCTTGTACCAACATTACCGATATCAGCTTGGTCTCACCTCCTCCAACATTAAAAACACATCTAAAGCTATTTTTTTTTAATAGAGTAGAGAAGGGTTGAAACTCCTGTTTTTTCTTTATGACTCATTGGGCAGATTTCTCTTAACTTCCTGTCTTGAAGACTGAACTATAAGTAAGAGGATATCTTTCAATTGTGAGCAAAAATTGTCCAATGTTAGCTAGCTGACACAGGAACAACTGTGCCAAATTAACCGCTTGCCAACCGCCACTGTACGTTGCTTTGAAATTCAATGTCCACCAGTGTCCCGCGATCGACCGATCGTGTCACGGTGTTGCAGAACAGGGAGATGCCTATGTAAACAAGGCATTTCCCTGTTCTGCCTGGTGACAGGACAGTGATCTACTGCTCCCTGTCATCGGGAGCAGTGATCACTGTTGTGTCACTCGTAGCCCAGCCCCACCACAGTTAGAATCCCTCCCTAGGACAAAATTAACCCCTTCAGCGCCCCCTAGTGGTTAACCCCTTCCCTGCCAGTGTCATTTACACAGTAATCAGTGTATTTTTTTAGCACTGATCGCTATATAAATGACAATGGTCCCAAAATAGCGTCAAAAGTGTCCAATGTGTCCGCCACAATGTCACAGTCATGATAAAAATCGCTGATCGCCGCCATTACTAGTAAAAAAATATATAATAAAAATGCCATAAAACTACCCCCTATTTTGTAGACACTATAACTTTTGTGCAAACCAATCAATAAATGCTTATTGCGATTATTTTTTACCAAAAATATGTAGAAGAATACATATCGGCCTAAACTGAGGAAAAAAATATTTTTTTATATATATTTTTGGGGGATATTTATTATAGCAAAAAGTTAAAAACAATGCATTTTTTTCAAAATTGTCGCTCTATTTTTGTTTATAGCGCAAAAAATAAAAACCGCAGAGGTGATCAAATACCACCAAAAGAAAGCTCTATTTGTGGAAAAAAAAGGATGTACATTTTTCAACGTCGCGCGACCGCGCAATAGTCAGTTAAAGCGATGCAGTGCCGAATTGCAAAAAATGGCCCGGTCATTGGGCAGCCAAATCCTCCGGGGCTAAAGTGGTTAAAGATTTCCTTTATATTCCTGTTTTGGTAGCAACTCAAAATGTGTCTACCCTCACATAATTTCCCAATGACATTGGTGATCAGGTCAATTAGAGGTAGTGACTCTCCCTAATAGGAAAATTGACAGAGATAAATCTTTACAGTGGCTCTAAATCCTTAACACTCTATCCAAATCTGAAGAAAATGTTTTGCTGTTATTGATACTTAAAGTCTTGCCTCCTTTATCAACAAAGTCTCATCTTTTGTATCACCTGGGTCTCACATCCTGTATTACCTTGCTGGTCCTGCCAACCACCTTTACCAGCTAAATCTTACCTTCTATATCAAGTTCCTTTAATTACCTGTACTAATAGTCTCACCACCTTATAAGCTAGGTCTCACCTCCTGTACTAACAAACTTTAACCACCTTTTACAGCAAGGTCTTGTCCTATGTATCTATTAAATTAGGGGTGCCCAACCTTTTTAAGGCCGAGGGCCACTTAAGCGACTAAGTAACCAGTCATGGGCCACAATGAGCGAAGTGGGCAGATGACAGGTCTGTGTCCAGTCTGCATATGCAAAGCAGACACACACAGCCCAATCTACTCTATGGTCCCTCTGATCCAATCAGATGGAAGGGGACGGATCCACTTCTGTTTTTTTTAGCAGATCGAATTGGAGGTAGGCGGGTGGAAACGGACAAAAGTCTGTTTACATCTGCCGCTCCATAGAGGTGAATAGAGGGTCCAATTTTATCGGACCGATCGTGTGAAAGGGGCCTAAGGCTGCTTTCACACTAAAGGTCTGCGGTCTACCCACACCTGTGGTTTTCCCGCTGGTTAGCTGCACTTTGCCATAGACGTCTATTATATCCTGCAGTTGTGGTGCACTTTCTGAAAAAACGATTGCTTCCTCTACCGCCGGCTTCATTCACAACACTGATGCTCTGAGATGGCAGGTCGGCAACCTGCAATCCGGGCTTGCCAACCAGCCATCCCAGAGCAGGAGGTCACGGGCCACATCAGAGGGCTCCGTGGGCCATATGTGGCCCCCGGGCCACTGGTTGGGCACCCCTGTACTAAATTATATCACCTTCAACAGTTAGGTCTCACCTCCTGTGCCAATTGAATCTCACTTATCGTATAATGTAATCTCACCTTCTGTACCAACACAATTTAAAAAACTTAATGAAATACACCTACTGTATCAACAAGATTTTAGCTTTTAATATCAAAGCGGTTGTATACCCATAAAGACTATTTTTCAGTATGTGAACAATTGCAGGCTATGAAATGTATTGCGCTATATTAATATCTCCTTACCTGCTTTCCTTGCGTGTAATCAATTTTTTTCCTTCTTATGACGTCACTCGCGCATGCGCCGTGTGTCCCAATTTTCCGGCAGGGCTTAGACCCTGCCGGAAAAATGCAGGGTCTATGCCAGGGCTGCGTCATTTCCTATTGACGACGTCAGCCCCCCGACATCCTGCGATACACCCCTCTCTTCTCCGCAACGAGAAGGGGATTGTGGACACCTTGCTATTACTGCACAGGCGCGGGATTATGGACAGGAAAAGCTACTGCGGGTGGAACTAGCTTACTGGACAGACGCGGAATCCCATAGTTAGGATGGCGCCGGCGAGCAGCAAGCAGGAGCTTTTCAAATAGAAGGATTTATGACAGTAAGAAATATTTTTGGGCATACTCTTATTGCCAATTTCATTGTAAATAATAAGCTATATTAGAATATTGTTTAAATCCAGTATCATTAGGAGAGTTTACTACCACTTTAAGTAAGTGTCATATGATTATCTAGGTTTCACCTTTTACATCAACGAAATCTGCCCTTCTGTACCATGTAACTCTCACTACCTTTACCAGCTAGTCGTACTTCCTGTAACAACTAAAGCTGGCCATAGACAGAGCGAAATTTGTCCGGTTCAGCAGTAACCAGCCAAATTTCAATCCGTTTATGGGAAGGCTGGATGTACTGAGGTCAATCCATCAATCAACTTCAGTACAGCCAGCCTGTTTGGTTTTTATTTTTTTGCCTGATCATTGTATTCTGCCGGAGTTAAAGGCTCCCCCATCAAAACTGACCGTGTTGATGGGGGAATAAAGCAATTTTCTTTCCTTCAACCTATGGTTGAAGGAAGGAAAATTGCATAATGTATGGCCTGTATTAAGGCCCATACACACGATCGGATTTTCCGACGGGAATTGCGTGATGGCAGGCTTTTGTCAGAAAATCTGACCGTTTAGATGCTTCACCGGACAATTGTTGCCAGATTTTCCGACAACAAATGTTGGATAGCATGCTATGCATGTGGTTCTTTAAATTTTGTGCTGCTTGGCTGTAATCACAGTAAGCTGAGATTGATAATTCTGCATTCACTTGGTCATCTCTAAGCCCAGTGTTAATGTTTGCCTATGCCTGCTGCTTGAAAAGGACCATGAGATGCTCTCTTCTCCCACCGCCTTGGGGAGGGTAGATATGGGATATCTCATCCTCTTAGGCCTGCTGCCTAGGGAGGGCAACCACGTGCTCAAGAGACTAAGCCAGAGTCTGGTGCCTAGTCTAACACTGCCCTGCTGGATGTGATCTTCTCACGGAAGGTGGAACTGTGTCTGAATATGGAACACCAAAAATAAACTTTAACAGGAATAGCTGGGACCTTGTGTGAAGCATGGCGTCCTTCCCGAGAGCTTATTACTACATTACTGATTCTACAGCCAGAATGTTGAACTCACAGGATACTGGGCCATTCTAATGCCTTGTACACACGACCGTTTTTTCAGACGGGAAAACTGCTATGAGAGCTTTTGGTCAGGAATCCCGGCCGTGTGTATGCTCCATCACAGTTTTTCTGACGGGAAAACTGCCGGACAAAAAAAGAGATCAGGATCTCTTTTTTCCCGTCAGGCCAAAATTCCGAGCGGGAAATCCGTTCATCTGTATGGTTTTCCGACGAGCAGAAAACTGCGCGTGCTCAGAATCAAGTATGAGACGGGGGCGCTCTTTCTGGTAAAACTAGCGTTCGTAATGGAGATAGCACATTTATCACGCTATAATGGACTGAAAAGCACGAGGCTGAAAACCGCTAATCGTCTCTCACCAAACTTTTACTAACACGAGGATCAGCAAAATCAGCCCAAAGGGTGGCGCCGTTGGAATGGAACTTCCTCTTTATAGTGCCGTCGTACGCGTTGTACGTCACTGGCTGCGCTTTGGACGGGCAAACTTTTGTCTGAGCGTGTGTATGCAAGGCAGCCTGAGAGGAATTCTGTCGGGAAAACCGTTGGTTTATTATCCGACGGAAAACCCACTCGTGTGTACTAGGGATGAGGTTCTATATCTGTGAAGGCTGAGAGTATGTTTTTTCACTTTTTAGTCAAACCTCTGTGACCTCAGGGGTATCCTAACCTTCTCTACTTCAAAAGTTACTGAATACATTGCAAGCAAAAATCCACAATGTGAAAATCAAGGTGCTTCAGTAAGTGCTATGGGGCAATTATAGAACTGTTTACCCTAGACAGGCTAGGAGGGCCCAACACACTCAGCAGCTCCTTCAGGAGTGAGTGCTACATTCCAACAAACTTTCAAGTCTTTTATCAAGTAGGTTTAATTTCCTTTATTAACCAGGTTTTATCTTGCATATGAACTAGAACTTACCACCTCCTGTACCAACCTCCCTTTCTGTATTAAGTAGGTTTCGCTATCTTTGTCAAGTAGCTCTCATCGCATTTATCAACTTGTTCCCATCTACTGTACCAACCAAGCAATCAAGCCCTGCTTGATGGAATTAAACAAAGTAATTTTTTATATGAGATCTACAAGGCAGATAGATTGCGGAAGAATTTAGAGTGCAACTCTAAAGCCCTGTACACACGATCGGATTTCCTATGGTTTTTTAACCGATGGATTTTTCCATCGGAAAACCGATGAAGCTGACTTCCATCAGTCTTGCCTACACACCATCAGTCAAAAAACCGACCGTTCCAAACGCGGTGACGTAAAACACTCCGATGAGCCGAGAAAAATTAAGTTCAATGCTTCTGACCATGCGTCGACTTGATTCTGAGCATGCGTGAGTTTTTTATCCAATGAAGTTCCCCACAGACGATAGTAATTTGCTATCAGTTTTTTTTAAATCGGATAAATTTAAAACATGTTCTATTTTTAAAAATCGATGGAAAAAAGACCGATGGGGCCCATACACGATCGGTTTGTCCGATGAAAAAAGTCCATCGGACTGTTTTCATCGGTTAAACCTATCGTGTGTACAGGGCTTAAAGAGACAGCACAAGAAAAAGATCTTGAAAAGAAAGAAGGGAAGTAATTATATATAACTGAAAAAATCTTTGGGTAAACATGAAATATGTTACATTGCCAAAACTAAAAACTAACCTATGAGTCTTGTATAAAGAAAAGTATATTTGTGCTTTTAATTTTTTTTATCCATTCTACCAGAGTCCATGTGTAAATGAAATATCGCTTTCAGATGGACTAACCTTTACACCAGAGTGTGTAAATGTAGCGCTAGAAGTGATAAACAGTGACAATGTGCAACTGTAAGAAAATCAAACTTAAATGAATAACAATCTAAGACCCCACTGGGTATATATATAGAAAACAAAAACTCCAAAAAAGGTAAATGAATCCTAATATGTGATTAAGTCCAACATAGACAAGTGGTTGTTCTCATGTAGAAGCAGATGATAAGAGTGGTATTTTGGAACATCCAAAACGATATGCTATCCAATAACTGATAAGACTGAATACTCTTACCGGAACCGGAGGATCTAAATGTCAGCGACAGCGGGTCAATAAGGCATGGGTGTCAGCAAGTCGACCGAAAGTTCCAGGAAAACTCCAGAAGACACTCAGTGGGATCTTGATGGAGACAACAGGAACAGGATGGCTGGTGACCAGGTAGGATAGCCAAAAACTCACATCTGGGAAGGTATGTAAAGAAGAAATGCTTCCAATGTTGTAGGTCAAAAAAGCAGGTTTTTATTTATAAAAACCAACATAACAGGAATTAAAATGTGATCACAGATAAAAGCAATATGGGGAGCGGTGAACCAAGCTTGACGCGTTTCGTCTTACTAGAACTTCTACTGAGGCATAACCTTTACACCAGCCTTTTCTCAACCTTTTTACCGCAGATGAATCATTGAAAATATTTTTTCATGTCTTGGGGAACCCTTGCTAAAATCAATCCTTTGGTGGTCTGTGGGAAAAATGCCCCTTTACAGTAGTGGTAATAATGCCACCCTTACAGACAATAAAAAAAGATCATTGGTGTCATGTCGCTGACTCTGCCAAGTGGCCCTAACCCTGGAACTATGGAGGCATTATCAATTTGCAGGTCATTCAGCCTGGTTGAGACTGGCTGTTTCAAACTATAGGCGTGTTGAAGTCAAGCCACACATTATATACAGGTCCTTCTCAAAAAATTAGCATATTGTGATAAAGTTCATTATTTTCTGTAATGTACTGATAAACATTAGACTTTCATATATTTTAGATTCATTACACACAACTGAAGTAGTTCAAGCCTTTTCTTGTTTTAATATTGATGATTTTGGCATACAGCTCATGACAACCCAAAATTCCTATCTCAAAAAATTAGCATATCATGAAAAGGTTCTCTAAACGAGCTATTAACCTAATCATCTGAATCAACTAATTAACTCTAAACATCTGCAAAAGATTCCTGAGGCTTTTAAAAACTCCCAGCCTGGTTCATTACTCAAAACCGCAATCATGGGTAAGACTGCCGACCTGACTGCTGTCCAGAAGGCCATCATTGACACCCTCAAGCAAGAGGGTAAGACACAGAAAGAAATTTCTGAACGAATAGGCTGTTCCCAGAGTGCTGTATCAAGGCACCTCAGTGGGAAGTCTGTGGGAAGGAAAAAGTGTGGCAGAAAACGCTGCACAACGAGAAGAGGTGACCGGACCCTGAAGAAGATTGTGGAGAAGGACCGATTCCAGACCTTGGAGGACCTGCGGAAGCAGTGGACTGAGTCTGGAGTAGAAACATCCAGAGCCACCGTGAACAGGCGTGTGCAGGAAATGGGCTACAGGTGCCGCATTCCCCAGGTCAAGCCACTTTTGAACCAGAAACAGCGGCAGAAGCGCCTGACCTGGGCTACAGAGAAGCAGCACTGGACTGTTGCTCAGTGGTCCAAAGTACTTTTTTCGGATGAAAGCAAATTTTGCATGTCATTTGGAAATCAAGGTGCCAGAGTCTGGAGGAAGACTGGGGAGAGGGAAATGCCAAAATGCCTGAAGTCCAGTGTCAAGTACCCACAGTCAGTGATGGTCTGGGGTGCCATGTCAGCTGCTGGTGTTGATCCACTGTGTTTTATCAAGGGCAGGGTCAATGCAGCTAGCTATCAGGAGATTTTGGAGCACTTCAGGCTTCCATCTGCTGAAAAGCTTTATGGAGATGAAGATTTCATTTTTCAGCACGACCTGGCACCTGCTCACAGTGCCAAAACCACTGGTAAATGGTTTACTGACCATGGTATTACTGTGCTCAATTGGCCTGCCAACTCTCCTGACCTGAACCCCATAGAGAATCTGTGGGATATTGGGAAGAGAAAGTTGAGAGACGCAAGACCCAACACTCTGGATGAGCTTAAGGCCGCTATCGAAGCATCCTGGGCCTCCATAACACCTCAGCAGTGCCACAGGCTGGTTGCCTCCATGCCACGCCGCATTGAAGCAGTCATTTCTGCAAAAGGATTCCCGACCAAGTATTGAGTGCATAACTGAACATAATTATTTGAAGGTTGACTTTTTTTGTATTAAAAACACTTTTCTTTTATTGGTCGGATGAAATATGCTAATTTTTTGAGATAGGATTTTGGGGTTTTCATGAGCTGTATGCCAAAATCATCAATATTAAAACAAGAAAAGGCTTGAACTACTTCAGTTGTGTGTAATGAATCTAAAATATATGAAAGTCTAATGTTTATCAGTACATTACAGAAAATAATGAACTTTATCACAATATGCTAATTTTTTGAGAAGGACCTGTATTTCCTCCTGCAACTTGAAAATCATGGCTGTCTTCCCAAGATACTGATAGCTGGTAGGTAAAATCGGTTTTATAATTTAGTCATAATGATGTGGAACTGTTAAAGTGCCATTTCCTTCAAAACTCATATGTAAGCTAGTGGTGGTTACTGGTGAGAAGAAAAGCTAGGTGGCTTAATTTTATTCTTTATGAATTTCCAGCATCATAAAATTTCATTCAGTTTTCCAGCTCTGTCCTCTCCTGCCAGAGCAAGGGCATAGGTTTTGCCGCTGGAGTCCTTGACCAATATAAAAAGCTGGGAAGTGATTCCATTTATCTGCACCCAAATTTCCAAATATATCAGTTTTGATTGAAAGACCATTTGACCTTTGCTAACCATAATGTTTAAACCTATCACAACAAATTTTATATGTTGGTAATGATTTTATTTTCCTACTACCACATGTGGGTAATATTAGTTGCTATGAGACAGAGTAGTATTGATGTAATGTGTCAATACATTCCACGAGAGTGCTTGTAGTAGCATTTTCGCTCAAAAGAGGATTGATTGTGCTTTATCTTTCATACGTTATTAACTTTTCCATCCAGGGAACCGAAATAGCATTGGAAGCCTGCTTTAGAGCCTGAAGTTGAATTGAAAAAACGTTTAATTGTTGCACTGTAAGATATTAGTTAAGTGAATATATTATTAAAATGTTAGTGTTGGGAAATTATGTACTTATGTAAGGTGTTCTGCCATGCAGGAAGGGCACACGAGGCTCATTGCAATAAAATTAAACTGAAACTCCAAAGAGCCATTCACTGATTAGACAATGCTTACCCCCCTCTTAAAGTAGAAGAAAAGCCTAACTGTAACTATTCTTAAGGAGAAACAAGGGTGGGATAGGAATGTGAGGGCAATTCCTGAAGCTGGCCAGACACCCACCCCGGGTAATTGTAATGGACTATCTTGGTACTGATACAACACAAAGGTTTTGAAATATAAAAATAGTTTAATACACATAAAAAGATAACATACAAAAACAAACAAATAATCAATAAATTAACCACTGTTGAAGTGGAGATAGACAGGTCTTTCCTCAACTAGTTTCACGGAATGGAATCGCTTCTTCAGGAGGAGTTGTCTATGAAACAAATATTACAGTAAGATACAGGATAAATACAGTGTAGTACAGTCAATGTAAATATAACACAGCGCATAATATACTATAAAAATCAGCTCAACCAGACGGTCAAAACCGACTATGCGAACAGGCCACTCAAAGAGATTCCCCCCCGCGCAACGGACAAGGGGGGTTGTACGTGACACAATCTGATTAAAAAGATGCAGTTTATCATACATGCCAAATGTTGGTTAATACTGAGAAAAACAGTATAATTCCCAGACCGTGATAGTGTCTTTAATCGTGTAGCGCACCCACCTCTCCCCAACCTGCTTTTAATTATTCTCCTCGCAGGCAGAGAGAGGCACACCGCACCACAAGGCCGTACCCTCCTGTATAAAGAGGTTGAGCGGTGTTAGTTTTGGGCCTTGTCTGCGGCCAGAGTCAAAGTCAAAGTCCTCCCAAGAATGATCTCACCTCTACTTTAAATAGAAGTCCTTGTTTTCCCCAGGAATGTGAATGTCCACACTAGCTGAAAGTCCAACTCAACATTTATTTCACACAGGATAATAAACAGCCTCTTTAAGAGCAGACAGGTTGGAGCGAAGATACAGGACAGCTTAGGTGTGGAGGAGGTCCAGGCACAAACGTAGCTTAACTCTTTAGACTGTTTAGGTTTCACAAACAGTTTTGGCGCATGATCTCTGCCACAGACCATGAGGTTGGTCTCTGCCACAGACCGGGTGAATAAAGTAACTGCCACTGACTTGATGAACGTAGGGTCACTGCCACTGACCTGGTGAATAGGGCCTTGCCCTATGAAGTCACTGGCACTGACTTGAAGCGAGTAGGGTCACTGCCACTGACCTAGTGAACTTCCTTCTTAAAGTATTGGCCCATGTCAAGGAGAAAACATCCCTCCGGAGAGTTACCAGAGGCCCTCACCATCACCACGACTCTGCTCTGGGTCTTCGGAAAGGGTTACCTCCCTGGCCTCCTCATCTCAGATACGGGTCCCCTCGCAAGGCGGCACCCTGGGAGCTCTCAATCCCTAGCGGAACCCAGCCGAAGGTTGCTGGGCCCCGGGCCTTCAAAATAGTACCTCACCCCAGACTGAAGGTGTCTGGGATGGAACAGGAACTCCACCTCCGGGCCTAAGGCACCCGGAGGCGATCCTCCTCACGCCTAGGCCGAAGGCACCTGGGCACGGACGAGCCACACACAGCCAGGCTGAAGGTGCCTGGGCGTGGACGAACGAACGACCTCAATGGAAGATGTCCGCCCCCTTTTATACCCTCTCCCGACAGGCACAGCAGGTTCCCCGCCCTGCCGTACTACTGCCGAGAGGGGACACAAAAGGTGCAGCCCTGGATTGGTGGTTCAACCCTGGCCCATGGCGACAGCGCCACCCGTAGGCCACAGGGAACTGTGCACCAACACTATCTCCCATTGACAAAAATGGTCCATTAACCCTAACAATCAATGTGTCTGAGCCTAATTACCACTCAGACACTATCCTTAAATTGAACACCCCGCTACAATTGGAACACCTGGGGGTGATAGGTTGACAACAGGGTAAGGGGATGGGAAAGGGGGAGGGAGTGAAAACGGGATGGGGGGGGAGAAAGGGGGGACCAGACACCCACCCCGGGTAATTGCAATGGACTATCTCGGTACTGATACAACACAAAGGTACGATTAGTAATAGATACTATTTTATGATTTACTATATCACTTTATGTGAGGCTATACTCAAACTTTTGCATATAAAAAAAAATTGTGTACATACCTACAGTATATTTAATCCACTTTGGTTCGGTCACGTGATCCTGCAGCACTGGCTTCCCTGTGTCAGTGAGCAGCTGCTGCAAGATAGAGGAGAGCCAAAGCTACAGAATAATGACCAAACCAGATTAAAAAAGGTACAGTAAGTACACAGATCTTTTTTGTACAGGCTATGAAGGATAAGTAGGAGGAGGGGGAAGGGAACATTTTTAAGAACAGTTAGGCTTTACTACCACTTTAACCACTTCCTGATCATGCTGTAGCTAAAAAACGGCTACACCGTTGTCGTCCAGTTTTGGGAGGGTGTCCATAGACACCCTCCCAGAACCTCACCCCCTGCGTGCTTCCTGAGCCGCACATTGGGTGTGCTCTGTGACCGCCTGTGGCAGTACAGTGAAAAGGCAGTGAGGAGCTCATCTCTTTGTTATACTGCTCTTTCCTCCTATCAGCATGCTCGTTGCCAGCACATGCACTGATTAACTGCTTCTTCCTCTCACACTCAAGCTCTGCTGCTTTCATTTATGTCTTAGATCAATACAGAGCTGCATTCATTTATGTCTGCTTTATCTGCCTGGGGTTCAACTTAAAAACAAAAATTAAATGAACATAATACAAAACCGATATAGTTCTTCTTTGAAATACAATTAAGGCCTTTTCCATGTCACAATACCTCTATTTTTTTTTATCTATAATCTCTTTGAGTACTCTTCACATGTGGCACCTGTCTCGGAAAAAGTACAAAGAGGATATATTCTTTTCCCCATCCTTTTTTTCCTCCCCACGGGACCTCTGATTCTCCGACCTGTCCAAGATCTTTTGAAAAGGTTCTTAAAATAAAACCATGGTATTAAGCTACTACTGAAGGAATTTAAAATAATCTGATCGATAAAGTGAGCAGCATTTTTTTTTTCTCCTTTTCAAATGTCGAGAATCCCAAGTGACTTTGTTACCAGAGTTCTTTGAGAAGAGCACAAAAGGCAAAAGTTTGTATGCAATTATTGAAAATGAGGCTTCTTTGACTGTTTACACAATGTACGCCGTGCTCTGCGGGCCAGCATGATAGCCCTCCCGATATGACTACAAGGTATGTTTAATCGATTTTTGTCCTTTTGGGTAAAGCATCCAGCCTTGTATAATAGAATTTCACCAGCTGGGACCCAGGCACCACATGAGATTATTGTTGGATGTAAGTGTAGGTCTCTTTCAGTAAAATCCTCCTGTGATAGTCAGGCAGATCTTTGCTTTGTAGTTGAAAGGAATGGAATATCTGAACAACGTTCGTTGCTTCAGCTCAGCTGGATGTGAAGAGTTGATGGTTAGTTAGGCAACAGACAGAAAAAAAAAGTGGATTTTTACTTAAACGAGAACTTTAGAAAAATGTATGCCTTGTGGATTACATTGCATGATATTGTGCTAATGAGCTCTTTTTCTCCTTAGCGGTGTGCGGAGTATGTATGCATGCAGATATTATTGCAAAATGTACATATTTCCATCTCTTTTGCCAATGCCTTGAGGATTTACAGAGTTGTCGGAGATTATATTGCTGTTTAGGATGAGCTTGGGATAGGTCTGAACACATGTTTGGCCTAACTTACAAGAAACCTGTCACTGCTGGCCCAATCATCTTTGGCAGAGGCCTTGCCTTGTAGTTGCATGTACATAAAGGGACAGGGATGATCATGGCACCATTGACCTAATATGGCCATGTGTCCATATTGGGTCAATGGCATCAACCCACTCGGCCATTTTAGGTCAACGTCGTTGCCGTAATATGCCCTTGTTGCCATATTATTATTATTATTAAGGTGTTATTATTAAGGTATTATTAATATGGCCATGTGTCCATATTGGGTCAATGGCATCGACCCACACGGCCATTTTAGGTCAACGTTGTTGCCCTTATATGGCCTTGTTTCCATATTATTATTATTAAGGTGCCCCTGGACGAGGTCAGTTCTGACAAAACGCGTAGGGAAGAGCGACGTGCTGTTGTAACCACGTTCATGCAGGTCACGGAGTTACGGGCTGCATTGGAGAGCCGGCTTATTTTTTATGCTTTGTATATTCTACCTAACTGTAACTGCAATAGTTTTTACTTATTAAATGACCACAAAGCTTTTACACTATGGAAGCATTTCTTTCTTTATGGGGACCGTGTGGCAATATGTACCTTTGGGTGGTGTTATCCAGGAAGACGCTGAGACCATTGCAGAGTTTACCAAAGGCCCGGGCTGGGTATTAAGCCGAAAGCCGTTGTGATCTCCCATTATAGGAGATCATTGGAAGTCGGAAAGCGGCAGTGTGTATAGTGGTGGAAGTCATCTCTCTCCTATCACAGTCTTTGGGTGCATCGCTTGTCAGTTTTACATCCAATTTTTCACCTTTATTTGATGGACTTTATTTGTGATATTAATTTAAATTTATTTTTACTACATTTATTTGTTAATGATTTAGGAGTCTAGCGCAACATAATTATTGAAAGGTGTATGTTTTGTGTGTATCTCACAAGAAGTTGTAGCTTGGTTTCACAATTTCTCTTGATTTTTGATAGCGCAGTAATTTTAATTTGTATATTATTGTGGTTGTAACATAATAGCAGGTGATGGCGCCCTAAATGTGAAATATAATGTGTGTGGCTACCCCTTTAAAAAAGTTATAAAATCCCTACATGCCTAAAACTGTAGGGATATACTCCACCAGAGACACAGTGAAGGACTTTATAGTGTAGTAAGCTATTATTTGATGCTCTTGGAATGGGGATTTATCACTTCCCGGTCCCCTATGTGGTAACTCACTTAGGGCTCTTTAACAAGGGCAGATCCTGTGAGGATCTGCCCCATGAACATCCGCTTGCTCAGCGGGGATCGCTCCGTTGATCCCCGCTGAGCCGGCAGATGACTTGTCCGTCTCTGCACACTGTGAAGAAACGGACTGGTCAGATTGCCGCTTTCCTCTATGGGGGGATCGGATGAAAACGGACCGTATGTCTGTTTTCATCCGATCCGCAGACGGATGGAAAAATAGGATTTTCCTCCGTCATGCTAAATGGACTATAGCGGAGACTGATGTCATCGGATGTGAGCGGATGTTCATCTGCTGACATCCGCTATCCCATAGGGATACATGTATGTCCGTTTTTCATCTGAAAACGGATGGATGAAAAATGGACTGCGAAAGGGGCCTTAGGCCCATCATTGAGAGTGAGGTGTTTTGACCTTCTGTAAAAAGGGATCAAACACCTTTGGTGAGTTGCCATCCACTCTATGAGCACCCGTGGTGAAGCCACTTGAAAATACATTTGTCTAGAGTAGGGATGAGCCGAACACCCCCGGTTCGGTTTTGCAGCAGAACATGCGAACAGGCAAAAAATTAGTTTGAACACACGAACACCATTAAAGTCTATGGGACACGAACATGAAAAATCAAAAGTGTTTATTTTACAGGTTAATATGTAAGTTATTGTCATAAAAAGTGTTTGGGGACCTGGGTCCTGCCCCAGGGGACATGTATCAATGCAATTTATTTATTTTAAAACGTCAGTTTTTTCGGGAGCAGCGATTTTAATAATGCTTAAAGTGAAACAATAAAAGTGAAATATTCCTTTAAATTTCATACCTGGGGGGGTGTCTATAGTATGCCTGTAAAGTAGCGCATGTTTCCCGTGTTTATAACAGTCCCTGCTCAAAATGACATTTCTAAAGGAAAAAAAGTCATTCAAAACTACTCGCGGCTATAATGAATTGTCGGGTCCCGGGAATACAGATAAAATTCATTGAAAAAAATGGCATCGGTCCCCCCCCCCAGTCCATTACCAGGCCCTTTGGGTCTGGTATGAATATTAAGGGGAACCACGAACCAAAATTAGAAAAAAAAAATGTGTGGGGGTCCCTCCAAATTCCATATCAGGCCCTTCAGGTCTGGTATGGATATTAAGGGGAACCCTGCACCAATTTTTTTTTAAATGGTGTAGGGGTCCCCCTCAAAATCCATACTAGACCCTTCAGGCCTAGTATGGAATTTGGGGGGACCCCCGCGCATTTTTTTCTTAATTTTGGTTCCCCTTAATATTCATACCAGACCCAAAGGGCTTGGTAATGGACTGGGGGGGGGAAACCCATGCCGTTTTTTTTCAATGACTTTTATCTGTATTGCCGGGACCCTACAATTCATTATAGCCGCGAGTAGTTTTAAATGACTTTGTTTCCTTTAGAAATGGACTGTTCTAAACACGGGAAACATGCGCTACTTTACAGGCATACTATAGACACCCCCAGGTATGAAATTTTATGGAATATTTCACTTTTATTGTTTCACTTTTATTTAAATCAGTGCTCCTGAAAAAAATTCAGTTTTTAAAACTTTTTTTGCATTGATACATGTCCCCTGGGGCAGGACCCAGGTCCCCAAACACTTTTTATGACAATAAGTTGCATATTAGCCTTTAAAATTAGCACTGTTGATTTCTCCCAGACTTTTAAAGGGTGTTCCGCAGCTTTCGAATTTGCCGCAAACGCCCCAAATTGTTCGCTATTTGGCAAACGGGCGAACAGCCAATGTTCGAGTCAAACTCATGTTCGACCCGAACATAAAGCTCATCCCTAGTCTAGAGGCACTTTCCTTTTTTTTGGTGTTGGGTAAACATGTGCAATTAGTTTAGTTACGAATTTGTTATTCGTCAAAATTCGTTATATTTGTTAATTCGTAAACATACGAATGAACGAACGGTTTACTAAAATTACCAACGAACAACGAATTATCGAAAAGAACGAATATGGAAAACAACGAAATTATTAAATTAGAAACAGCAAAAATACAAAGGAGTGAAAAAACTAAAACATAGAAACAACGAAAAAACCGAACAAAGATTCAAAATAACAAAAATCAAAATGAACGAAAACTTGAAATTACGAATATTCGGAAAACGGAAATCAAAACAACGAAAATACCGAACAAAGATTCAAAATAACGAAAATCAAAATCAACGGGAAAAAAAAACAACTAAATTACGAATATTCGGAAAACGGAAATCAAAACAACTAATTCGTTAGTTCTGAAATATTTCTGGACGTTGGCCAATAAGCTTGTCCCTTCCCCTGAAGAGGTTGTCCCTTCCCCCAATGAGCTTGTTTCTTATTCCCTTGTGTGTTTTTCTGTGTAAAGCCCCATACACACGGTCGGACTTCCATCAGACTTTTCCTTGGATTTTTGTCTGAACGGAGTTGGCCGGGCACACCCATAGCATACACACCACAGGACTTTTCTGCAAACTTTCCCAAAACTTTTTGCAACATCACATGGTTTTTCTGCTCTTTTCTGCTCTTTACCGCCACCCTTTGGTCAACTTCTGCTATTGTTGGTTGATTTTAACATTAGTTGTTTTGTCCATCGGACAAAAGTCCTATGGTTTTCTGTACACACAGTAGGACTTTGCTCCATAGGACTTTTGTTGGGCAAAAGTTTGTCCGTTTGCAGACCCAACTTTTGTCCGATGAAAACAAAACCAAACCGAAAAAAGTTTGTCTGATGGAGCGTACACACGGTCGGATTGTTGGTCCAACTTGCTCAAAATGAAGTTTGTTGGGCAAAAGTCTGACCGTGTGTATGGGGCTTTAAGCCTCGTACACACGGTCGGACTTCCATCTGACTTTTCCGTGGTTTTTTGTCCGAACGGAGTTGGTCGGGAACACCCATAGCATACACACCACAGGACTTTTCTGCAAACTTTCTTAAAACTTCTTACAACATCACTTGTTTTTTCTGCTCTTTTCTGATCTTTACTGCCACCCTTTGGTCAACTTCTGCTATTGTTGGTTGATTTTAACATTAGTTGTTTTGTCCATCGGACTAAAGTCCTATGGTTTTCTGTACACACGGCAGGACTTTGCTCCATCAGACTTTTGTTGGGCAAAAGTTTGTCCGATGAAAACAAAACCAAACTCAAAAAAGTTTGTCCGATGGAGCGTACACACGGTCGGATTGTTGGTCCAACTTGCTTAAAACGAAGTTTGTTGGGCAAAAGTCCGACCGTGTGTACGGGGCTTTAAGCATACTCTGTCTAGATTCTAGTTTCTATATTATTATGCCCCGATTACGAATCTACGAAAACAATGTTACGAAAGTACGAATAAATGAGCCGGTCAATCTCACGAAAGTACGAATTACAAAATTACGACAAGTAGTGTTTCGAATAAACGGAAAATGTATTCTAACGAAAGTACGAATGTAATTAAATCTACAAAAGTACAATTTTCCAATCAACGGAAATTAGACACGGAAATACGAATCATTGCAAATCAACAAAAATATAGTTCTTACAAAAATACGAACACGGCCGAATATAAAATATAACGAAAAATACGAATTTCGAATCAACGAAAATTAGACTAACGGAAAAACGAATGAACGGAAAAATAACCCTTACAGAAATACGAAAGAGTCTGAATACGATAACCCACGTCTTACGAAATTACGAATCGTTACAAATCAACGGAAACAAACAGAAACAAAACCAAACTAAACAAATTTTTATGTTGTGCACATGTCTAGTGTGGCATTGTCACATTGGACTTTATGTTTTGCATTTTGCATTTTGCATAGTTTCACTTACATTTTTTATTTGTTTTTTTACTTTCAAAATATTTTATTTTCAGAAATTAAATATTACAATTCAGTACATTACGGTATATCTCATTATGAATAAAATCTGGTAGATGACCTCTTAGAATAAATACTACTATTTTGTAGATAAATAAAGACATATCATTAAAACGATAGATGTGGTTTTTGAATGTTAAATAATTAATATGAAGAATTTAAATAAGAGAAGTTTCTCCTATATAGGCCAACTGATAAACAAAGAAATTTCTGTCCTCCTGGTGCCCCTTATCGGGAACTAACTGCACCAGGGGAGGAAACCTCTCACCATACTTGCAGTTTTACTTAAAGTTCCCCGGAATAGCCAGGCTAAAAGAGATCGGCCTTATTATCTATGAAAGAGGATATTTTTTCTATCTTTCTATGTATAATCAAAAAGTGAAAAGAGGGGGAGATAGGTCTCCCTCAGAACATCACCAGAAATCCCTATAGGAGGGAAAAAATAAAAAGAAGAGGGGAAAAGTATGAGAGAAAAAGGAAAGAAGGGTTAGGAAGGGGGGGGAGAGAGGAAATGTGCCTAACTTAGAGTTATGTAGGAACCGGAGGAACACCCACTGGGTAAGAGAGATTCCTACATATCTAGCCCAAGGTTCCCAAAGGTTTTTGAATTTCGGAACAGTATCAGTTAGAATACTAGCTAGCTTTTCTTGAGTCATTATCCAAGATATTTTTTTTTTGGCTCCCAAGAAAAAAGGTTTAGGTTTCTTCCACGCTTTGGCAATTGTAAGCTTGGCTCCTGTGAGAATAAAATGGATTCGTTTTTGGGTAGTTTTTGGTATTTGAGGTATGTGAGCATTTAGGAGAGCTATTGAAAGAGACCTAGAAACCTGGCAACCAGTGACATTGGAAATCATAGAGAAGATTTTGCCCCAAAAGGGGCGGATTCTAGGACATTCCCACCAGATATGGGTCATTGACCCTAAAAGTTGGCATCCCCTGAAACAGGTTGGATCAGCTGTAGGGTATATAGATGCAAGTTTAGAGGGGGTTAAATACCACCTGGTTATAACCTTAATATTAGCCTCCATCAGTGAGACATTTAGAATACCATTGAAGGACTTTGAGAAGGCTCTATGCCAGATGTCTAGGTCCCATTTATTTTGAAGCTCATTTTCCCAAGCCTCCATATATGAGGATTTCACTGTAGGGTGAGTGAGGCACGAATATTATACGGATATACCTCCCCTTTGCCCCCCAGCCTGGTTACATCATAGCTCATATTTTGTGAATTGGGGGGGGGGGGGGGAGTGGTTTTTCCTTCCAGACTAGTTGTAAAAATTGTGAGATTTGATCAAAATGAAGTCTTTCGGAATCAGGCAGTTCCAAAGTTTTAACACAGTGGTTTAGAGACAAAGGTCCACCAGAGTAGAAGAACTGTCCTATACCGTATAGTCCCTTGTCCACCCACCACTTAAATGCTTCTAAATCCAAACCAGGGGGAAAATCTGGGTTCCCGAACAGGTTTGCAAGTGGACGTCCTGCAGAAACAAGGGCCGAATGATTTCTAAAGCTATCCCAGAGCGCAAAGGATTGTGATAGGGATGGGGCCAGTATGGGAGGTCTATTTTTGGGGAGACACCATAAAAGATAGTTGAGAGAAAAATGTGGTGCAGCCTGTCTTTCAATGTTGAGCCAGTCCGGTTCTTCTGATTTAGAGTAGATCGTAGATAACTGAGCTAGTCTAGCTGCAAGATAATATTAACCCTTTCCCGCCGAGGGTACGCATATATGCGTCCTCGGCTTTCGGGGGTTATACCGGGATGATGCCTGCAGCTGCAGGCATCATCCCAGTACCGTTGTTTAGAGCCGGCGATTGGCTTTCCAGGTATAACCACCGATGCGGCTAAAAGCCGCTCGGTTGTTATACTGGAGGAGCGGGAGGGGACATCCCCCCCCTCCCGCCGCCTCCGCCGCTCTTACCGGGCCTCCCGTCCCACAGGGAGACCCGATCCACGATCCGCCACCTCGGGCGGCTAGAGAGAGACTGAATCAAAGCCGCGAACGGCTTTGATTCAGTCTCTTCACTGTAACCACGGAAGCGACGTCATGACGTCACGTCCAGGTTACTCGGCTGCCAATGGCGCCGAATTTAAAAAAGTACACAGTATTCAGAATCGCCATTTTCGGCGATCTGAATACTTTGAAGTGCAAAGGAGGGATTGGGGGTCTTTTAGACCTCTGATCTCTCCATAAAGAGTACCTGTCACCACTTATTACTGTCACAAGTGATGTTTACATTCCTTGTGACAGCAATAAAAGTGATCAAAATTTTATTTTTTTTAAAAACACTATTTTTAATTATAAAAATAAATAAAATAAATAATAAAAAAAAAAAATTTTTAAAGCGCCCCTGTCCCCGCGAGCTCGCGCGGCAAAGAAAACGCATATGGAAGTCGCGCCCGCATATGAAAACGGCGTTCAAATCACACATGTGAGGTATCGCCGCGATCGTCAGAGCGAGAGCAATAATTATAGCTATAGACCTCCTCTGTAACTCTAACCTAGTAGCCGTAAAAAGAAATTAAAGCGTCGCCTATGGAGATTTTAAGGTACCGTAGTTTGTCGCCATTCCACGAGTGCGGGCAATTATAAAGCATGACATGTTTGGTATCTATTTACTCGGCGTAACATCATCTTTCACATTATACAAAAAAATTGGACTAACTTTGCTTTTTCATTTTTTTTAAATTCATGAAAGTTAATTTTTCCAAAAAAGTTGCGTTTAAAACACAGCTGCACAAATACTGTGTGATATAAAATATTGCAACAATCGCCATTTTATTCTCTAGATTCTCTGCTAAAAAAATATATATAATGTTTGGGGTTTCT
Organism: Rana muscosa; assembly: GCA_029206835.1. Taxonomy (NCBI): domain Eukaryota; kingdom Metazoa; phylum Chordata; class Amphibia; order Anura; family Ranidae; genus Rana; species Rana muscosa. The sequence goes on from CM055120.1 coordinate 49,184,036, forward strand.
AAGTAATTTTCTAGCAAAAAATATGCATTTTAACTTGTAAACACCAAATGTCAGAAATGGGCTTAGTCATGAAAGGGTTGTAGATCAGGGAGACTTAGGCGTCCCTTATTCCTATGGAAGAAAAGGGTGTTTTGGGGTATTCGATATTCAGATGAGCCCCAAGTGTACTTGAGTATTTTACTCTGAAGTTTTTTTTGTAGCGGGGTCCTCAATTTAGGGGTAGTGTTTGAGTGGTAGTTGTGCTCAAACACCTAAATTCTTAGAACATTATCAACTATTTTGTCTGCAGGAAGAGTATCGGTGTACTGTTCCCTGTGGCCTGCAGGTGGCGCTGCCATGGTGGGCCAGGGTTGAACTGCTGATACAGTCCTGTGCCTTGTGTGTCCCCTCTCGGCAACTATACAGTGGGAGTGGTCGGCCTGCTGTGTATGCTGGGAGAGGATATAAAAGGGGCAGACGCTGCCTGTTCAGGGTTCGTTGTCGTCGGGAGTCCTACTCCCAGGGAGTGTGTGTTTCTGTCTGCCTTGGGCACCTTTGGCCCAGGTGCGGAGGTCGGTGAAACGGTCCCAGGCACCTTTAGTCCTGGGGCTGCAACTAAAGGCCTGGGACCCATAAAGGATCGAGGAATCTCAGGGTGCCGTCTTGCGAGGGGATCCGTATCTTAGACGAGGAGGCCGGGGGAGGACCGTTCCGAGGGACTGGTGAGAAGTCACAGTGAAAGAAGGGGCCCGGTAACTCTCTGGAGGGATGTCTTCTCCTTACAAAGAGGCCAAGCTCTAAAGAAACCAAGTTCACCAGGTCTGTGGCAGAGACCAAGTTCACCAGGTCTGTGGCAGAGACCCGTGTGCCAGTTGAATAGTGATTGGGTGAACAGTTCGAGTACCATTTTGGCTGCTAGTCCCTATCTAGGGAGACTATCCATATGGACTAAGTCTGCTTGAGAAGCCAAGCTGTGAAGTGTATTACGTTTGTGCCTGGACCCCTCCCACACCTTATGCTGTCCTGTTCTTTCTCCAACCTTTCCTATCAGAGACTGTTGTTTAAGAGAAATAAACTCTACGTTGGAGTTAAAGCAGGTGCGGACATTGAAGTCATTGGGGGAAATAGAGACTTGTCTTTATTACCTATAGGAGATAAGAACCATTCAGAGGGAGTATCTGGCTGCGGAGACCCATCACAACACCGCTCAACCTCCTCACATATGAGTGTACGGGCATATAGAGCTGGGTGTGCCCTTTCCTCCTGCAAGGAGCCGAAAGACAAGGAGGAGAGGGTGGTAAGCGCTACATTTTAAATGGATTTTTTGGATGGGGATAGGGAGCGACCTAAAGTAATATAAAATTCTAGGGAGTAATGTCATTTTGATCGAGTTGATTCTGCCCAGCCAGGATAACTCGTATTTGGACCAGGATGAAAGGTCACTTTCTAATTTCTTGAACAGTGGGGGATAATTGTGTGTGTATATAGAGTTTCAATACAGGCTGTTAATGTAATACCTAAATATTTGATTGAGGTGTCATTCCAGGGCCGGTCCGAGACGGGGTGCACGGGGTGCAATGCACTGAGGCGCCAGAGGGGAGGGGGCGCCAAAGTGTCAGGAGCACCGTTGTGTTGCCAACGAGTCTGGTGCTGGTGTTTCGTCCTAAACGAGTGATTAGCACATGTAAGCGAGGGCGCCGTGATCTCGTTCATTGCCCCCTACCTCCGCCGCCCACTGACCCGCCCACCGGCACGCCCGCAGCAGTGTCCACATCCCCCTGCCCGGCGCCCGCTGTATCCGTGGTCCATACTACAAGGAGAGAAGAGGAGGTAAGTTAGGTCCGACCCACCTCCTCCCCATGTCCCCACTGTGCCCGCCCACAGCCCCTTGTGCGGCCAATCTGTGCCTGGAAAGGGGTGTGGGCGGGAGATTTCAAAGCAGCCAGACTGATCTGATGTCCCTGACTCGCTGGACACCGTCTCCTCCAGCCTCCTCTCTGCTCCAGCATCAGCAGTCAGTGAGGCCTGGAGGACAAGGACGAGTGGGAGGCGCAAGCTGGAAGAAGGTACTTTGTATCTGAGGATAGGTCTGTGTATGATGCCGACAGGGCTAGGGATCTCTCTCTCTCTCCCTCCCTCTCTCTCTCTTCTCTCTCCTTCTCTCTCTCCCCCCTCTCTCTTCTCTCTCTCCCTCTCTCGCTCTCTCCTTCTCTCTCTCTTTCTGCTCTCTCTCTCTCCCTCTCTCTCTTCTCTCTCCCTCTCTCTCTCCTTCTCTCTCTCTCCCTCTTCTCTCTCTCCCCCTCTCTCTTCTCTCTCTCCCTCTCTCATTCTCTCTCCTTCTCTCTCTCTCCGCTCTCTCTCTCTTCTTCCTCTCCCTCTCTCTTCTCTCTCTCTTCTCTCTCGCTCTCTTCCTTCTCTCTCTCCCCCTCTCTCTGTTCTCTCTCCCCCTCTCGCTCTCTCCTTCTCTCTCCTCTCTCTCTCTCCGCTCTCTCTCTTCTCTCTCTCCCTCTCCGCTCTCTCTTCTCTCTCTCCCTCTCTCTCTCTCCCTCTCTCTCTCCTTCTCTCTCCCCCTCTCTCCCTCTCTCTCTCTCCCTATCCCCCCTCTCTCTCTTCTTTCTCTCCCCCTCTCTCTTCTCTCTCTCCCTCTCTCTCCTTCTCTCCCTCTCTCCCATTCTCTCTCTCCCTCTCTCTCCTTCTCTCTCTCTCCTCTCTCCCTCTCTCCCCTCTCTTTCTCTCCTCTCTCTCTCCTTCTCTCTCTCTCTCCTCTCTCTCTCCTCTCTCTCCCTCACCCTCTCTCTCCCTCCTTCTCTGTCCTTCTCTCTCTCTCTTCTCTCTCTCTCTCAAATTCAAATTCAAATAAGCTTTATTGGCAGGACCAAATACATGTTAGCATTGCCAAAGCAGTTGAGTTTGTATAGGGGAAGGGGGTGGGGGGTGGTAGTATAAAGGGGAATGGACATAAGTCTGTGAAAAGATTTTTAAGTCCTCAGTTTCTCATGTCCCTCTCAGTCTGTGACACGCAGTCACATATTGGGCAGCTATCTTCACCATTGGCTCCTCTCCTTCTCTCTCCTTTTCTCTCTCCCCCTCTCTCTCTCTCCTGCTCTCTCTCCCCCTCTCTCCCCCTCTCTCTCCCCTCTCTCCCCCTCTCTCTCTCCCTCTCTCTCTCCTTCTCTCTCTCCCCCTTTCTCTCCCCCTCTCTCTCCTTCTCTCTCTCCCCCTCTCTCTCTCTCCCCTTCTCTCTCTCTCCCCCCTCTCTACCCCCTCTCTCCCTCTCTCTCTCCTTCTCTCTCTTCTTTCTCTCCTTCTCCCTTCTCTCTCTCCTTCTCCCTCTCTCTCCTTCTCCCTCTCTCTCCCTCTCTATCTCACTCCTTCTCCCTTTCTATCTCTCTCCTCCTCTCTCTCTCTCTCCTGCTCTCTCTCCCTCTCTCTCTCTCCCTCCTTCTCTCTCTCCCCCTTCTCTCTCTCTCCACCCCTCTCTCTATCCCCCCTCCCTCTCTCCTTCTCTCTCCCTCCCTCTCTCTCCTTCTCTCTCTCCTCTCCCTCTCTCTCTCTCTCCTCTCCTCTCTCCTTCTCTCTCTCCTTCTATCTCTCTCCCTCTCTCCTTCTCTATCGCTCCCTCTCTCCTTCTCTCTCTCTCCCTCTCTCTTCTCTCTCTCCTTCTCTCTCTCTCTCTTCTCTCTCTCTCTCCTCCTCTCTCTCTCCCTCTCATTCTCTCTCTCTCTCGCCCTCTCATTCTCTCTCTCCCTCTCCTTCTCTCTCTCTCTCCTTCTCTCTCTCTCCTTCTCTCTCTCCTTCTCTCTCTCTCCTTCACTCATCAGGGTGGGGGGTATAGTTTGGGAATCTGGGGAGGTGTGATCAAAGTGGGAGTATCTGGGGGGGGTGACCTGGGAGTTGCTTATGAGTTTTAGTTGGCCTCAGCTGCCTGTGGCCAGTGAGGGGAAGCAAGAAATGCATAACCCCACCCCCTCATTACACACTGCTGTTTAGTGAAAGTTCTATTTTCAGTGGTATGTGACGTCCTTCACATTGCGCCCCATCACATTACAGGCGCACTGTGAAGAAGGTACCAGCTCGATTTTAGACAGGGAGTAGCAAGAGGACGGTGCGGACGGGTTGGGGGGGGGGCGTCAAAATGGATCTTTGCCTATGTAGTCAAAAATACTTATCACCGGCCCTGAGTGCTCCTCTCCCTCCTTCTCTCCGTGTGTATGTCACACACACCGCATAAGCTTTGGTCTGAAATGCCCGGGCGGCGCTGTAACAAAGTTCTGCCTCCTAGACCGGCTCCTGCACACTGATGCAATGCCGTGAAATTGAATCAGTGTGATGTGCACCATAGAAGCCGCGAGTCAGTCTTTGTTAGAGTGGCTGCCCTGGCAAATCCAAGCTCTGTGACAGCAAAATATTGCTCTTTTGTGTGATCCAGGGGCTCTGGTACAGTGAAATTGGTGAGCACTTATAAGGCTGCAATTGTTGGGTACTGGTAGGCTGCATTTGATGGGCATTGATAAGCTGCATTTGGTGGGCACTAATAAAGGCTGCATTTGGTGGGCACTGGTAGGCTACAGTTGGTGAGTAATGGTAGGCTGCAATTGGTGGGCACTGATAAGCTGCATTTGATGGGCACTGGTGAGGCTGCATTGATCTCTTGTACCATGTCTGCAGTCTCTGACCATCTCCTGTAGTATGTCTGCAGTCTCTGACCATTTCCTGTAGTATGTCTGCAGTCTCTGACCATCTCCTGTAGTATGTCTGCAGTCTCTGACCATCTCCTGTAGTATGTCTGCAGTCTCTGACCATCTCCTGTATTATGTCTGCAGTCTCTGACCATCTCCTGTATTATGTCTGGGGGCTCTTTCTAAACAGACTCTCTAATAGAGGCCCTCTCTGTGTCCATTAGTGAGACCCCCCTCCAGGTCCAATTAGAGTACTCTGCTTCTCTTCCTGTAATTTGTTTATTGTTAAGAGATTGTGGGAGGATCCCAGGGTAACGATGACTCCTTAGGGGAGCATCTCTGTGTTTGAGTCCTTGCCATAGAAACATTTGTAAAGGAGTTACTAAAGGAGTTAGTAAGGTGACCACGCCCTTGTAGGGGCGCCATAAATATTTCTGCACCCAGGCGCATGTGACCCTAGGATCGGCCCTGTGTCATTCCATTCGAATTTAAATGATTGCTTTAATAAGGAAACCTAGGAAAGAGGGAGTGAGACTTTAAGGGCTTGCGATTTTGTGTAATTGACTTTAAGGCCTGAAATCTTAGAAAAGTTGTGTAGGACTTGACAGATATTGGGAAGGGAGATCAAAGGAGAGGTTACAAATAGGAGTATATCATCAGCAAAGAGTCCGCATTTATGAGTTTGGACTCCACAAGTTACCCCTTTAATGTTTGGGTTTTGTCAGATAGCTATTGCCAGAGTTTCTATGGCTATTGCAAAAATGAGAGGTGAAAGTGGGCACCCTTGCCTAGTGCCTCATGTTATGTTAATTGGTTTAGAATAGTAGCCTTGTAAACAAATTAGTGCCTTGGGATGAGAGTAAAGGGAATGTAGAAGTCCTGTAAATCGTTCTCCGAAACCCCAACGTTCTATGAGGGTGAAATTATATGGCCAAGACACTGTGTCAAAGGCCTTTTGTAAATCCAAAGACAAGAGGAGTCTCTGCTGTCTCGTTCCTCGTTCCCAATTTGACTGTAGTATTGAAACTATATTAATTGCTCTTCTTATTTGATCTGGGCCTTGTCTGCCCGGGATGAAGCCCACTTGGTCCTTATGAATGTAGGTATTGATAAAAGATGCCAAACGATTGGCTATTATTTTTGTCATTGTTTTTATATCATTATTTATTAGGGAAATAGGGCGATAGTTATTAACTTCCTCCGGGGTTTTTTGTCTGGTTTAGGGATAACCGTGATAGGTGCGTGTCCAAGGGGACTCCCTGTGTTTTAGCGTTAAAAAAATTGGTCAAATAGGGTGCTAAGATGTCTACAAAGGCTTTATAGTAAGGGATAGATAATCCGTCAGGGCACTGAGCTAACCCTTTTTTAATGCCTCTAATGAGCTCCCTAATCTCCTCAACCGTAAAGGCAGATTCAAGTACATTTTTGTGTGTGGTGTTTAGAGTTGGGATGTGGAGGTCATCCAAGAACCTAGCTATTGAGTTTTTGTCAGGCTCAGAATGAGAATTATACAGGTCAGAATAGAAATCATGGAATGCCTCTAGGATTTTGACTAGGCTGTAGGGAGTTGACCCAATATCCTGATTTTAGGCATAGTATGAGTTCTGATTCTGGGAGAAAGTTTTGCAGCGAGTATAGATCCCATTTTGTTTGCGTGTGTATAGAATTTATTAACGCTCCATCTAATTCCCTTTTATGCTTGTGTAGTAAGAGCAAGATTAAGATCAAGTCTGGCTCTATCTATTAGGGCTATGGGAACCTTGGTGAGATCCCTTTTATGACTAGCTCGTAGGGCTGCATATTCCGTTTCCAAGAGCTCTATGTCAGCCCTAAGATCCCGTTTGGTTTGGGTAGAAATTTGGATAATTTTACACCAAATGTAAGCCTTATGGGCAGCCCAAAGCACTTGATTGAGATATCACCTGTGTCATTGAGAGAATAATATTCCTTAAGTGCCTTATTTATTGTTTCAATTGAAGCCGGACTTGACAGAATGGACTCATTGAGTTTCCATTGACCCTATTTCCTACCTAGAACGTTAGAACAGATAGATATCATCATTACTATTGAGTGATCAGAGAGGGTGGTGTCTTTGATGTGCGCGGGCAACTATAAAAGGCAGCAAGGGTGCAGGAGTAAGAATATGGTCTATTCTAGCATAAGTGTTGTGAGGATGTGAGTAATGTGTGAAGTCCCTTTTGGAAAGATTTAATTCCCTCCAAGTATCAGTAAGATTATGGGCCGAAATTATTGTTGCAATTTTGTGGCTTTCAAGTCATTTGGTCTTTGGGGGGTTTGGATTTGTCAAGAGCCTGATCGAATGCTGCATTTGAATCTCCCCCAAAAATTACTGTGCCTACTAACATAGGGCTTAGAGTGCTCATCATGGTCCTAAAAAAGGCAGCTTGACCTCTGTTAGGGGCATAATAAGAAATTAGGGAATATAGATGTCCTTCTATTGTGCCTTGTATTAATAAAATTCTCCCTTTGGGATCGATATATTCAAAGGATTTTTCAAATTTGCAGGACTGAAAAAAGAATGACTACCCCCTTTTATTTTCTGCATTAGCTAGGTGAAATTGGGGGAAATATGGGTGTAAGTATTTGGGACTCGACCGTATAGGAAAGTGTGTCTCTTGGAGTAAAAGGTCTAATGTAAGTGATTTGTAATAGTCCAAAAATTTTCTTCGTTTGATTGGGAAATTTAAACACTTCAGATCCAAGGTACGTCCCTGGACGTCCTTGACTTTGAGCCGGGATATCTGAATGATGCCTGCAGCTACAGGCATCATTCAGATATCCCCCCACAAAGCCCAGGACGTCATAGAGCCGGCAATTCTGTGCACCGTAAGAATGATCACAGCGGCTGTTCCGCCGCTTGATCGTTCTTACAGGCGGCGAGAGGGGACGCCCCCCCTTCCGCCACCCCCCGGTGCTTCTACCGTCTCACCTGTGCTATCGGTGAGTCAGTGACAGGATCCGCCGGTCCCGGCTTCTTACCATAGAGATTTCCGGTGGACCAGATGGTCGCCGGAGTCTCTATGATCGTTCGGAGGCCGGGCGCGTTGTTATGACGTCACGCCTGGCCTCTGCATTCCAAAAAACGGCGCCGCTTCGGCAAGGAAGCGGTGATCGTTTTTTTTTTTTTTTTTTATCTCACTGTAAAGAGGACCAGTCATGCTTATTCCTATTACAAGGGATGTTTACATTCCTTGTAATAGGAATAAAAGTGATCAGATTTTTTATTTTATTTTTTAAAGTGTCAAAGTAAAAAGTTTAAAGTAAAATTAACAATAATTTTTTTTTTTTTTTTAAATTACCCTGTCCCCGGTAGCTCGTACGCAGAAGCGAACTCATACGTAAGTCCCGCCCACATATGAAAATATAAAATGTCAACCAATTAAGTATCTTTAACCATATGAGTTCCCGAGTCTGCACATCTGTTGTGATATAAGTTGTTATCACTTTCACTGTTGCATTTTATATATAAGCGGAGTTCCACCCAAAAATTTCACTTTTGCTTTTCGGAATCCTCCCCCCCTCCGGTGTCACATTTGACACCTTTCAGGGGGGGGAGCAGATACTTGTCTAGTACAGGTATTTTGCTCCCACTTCCGGGCATAGATAGCCGAGCCACCTGCGGGTATCTACGCCACTTCCGGCGCCTCCTCCGTCCCCCCTGCTGTCTTCTGGGAGACACACAGGTCCCAGAAGAAAGCAGGGACCAGTGGGATTGCGCAGCGCGAGTCGCGCATGTGCAGTAGGGAACCAGGCTGTGAAGCCGCAAGGCTTCACTTCCTGATTCCCTTACCGAAGATGACGGCGCCTCCACCCGAGAGCCGAGGGACAGATCGGCTTCGGGTGCCGACATCGCGGGCGTCCTGGACAGGTAAGTGTCCTTATTTTAAAAGTCAGCAGCTGCAGTATTTGTGGACAGTGGACAGATGAAAGTCGGGAATTATGGCAGGGAAGTCTAGCTGTTGAATTATCCCTGCCACGTAAGAAGACAGGAGCTGACCCTGCTTATCAATCTCCATCTACAACTAAAATTTTGCTATTGGGTGGCATGACACTTAGAGGAGACCTATGATCACAGCATACACTTTCATTTTATAATATCACTGTAAAAGCAAAAAAACAATAGTTATTATTGATATTGAATAATCAATAAAGCTTGCTTGAAAACCTCCTTTCATGTTCTGAGTCTGCTGGTCGTCTCTTTCCATAGGTTCCTGGATTCCCTGCATGCTTTGCAGCTTCTTCTCTGCTATTTACTTTCCATTTCTAAGGACCACATATCCCATGGTACCTGTCTGAAATCAGTGATTCCTGTACTGGCCCCACCTCCTGAAACTCCTCCTCTCAGCTCCTCTGTAGTTCAGAGGGCAGGCCCTGTGAAATGTGTAACACAGCAGTTCTACCTACAGAGCATAGTGACTACCTGTCAGAATTCAAGGAAGTAAATGTTTGTGTGTGTATAGGGGGGCACTACAAGGGCATTTTGTACAAAAATCATATAGTTTAGTTTCAAACATCACTGCCACTATTGTGGTGAGTTGAGTCCTCTGACAGCTTTTAATATCCTTCCAAAACGGCAAATTAGAGATTTCTCAGGTTTGTGACTTCAGCCCCTCATGCAGGTCCAAAACCAAAGTGTACCCCTCTTGTGGTTGGTTTCCTATTTCTTTATTTGTTCTATATAATGGAAAATAATTTGGGGTAGTGTGACATCATTCACATCTGGTCACAGCAAATTTTGCCCATGCCAAATGTAAGTGAGAAATTGGAGATGAGCAAGATCATTTCTTGCTACAGCTGTGCCCAGAGAATGCCCAACATTTTTAGAAAATGGTAACAGTGGTACCAAATGGTAACCACTTCAACAGGCTGGGCAATGAGATTATTTTTCATCTGAGATCTGGAGAGAGATTTTTTTGAACCAGCACTTGTCCTTTAAAATTTCTGGTGGTGTTCTGTACACCAACTGTGCCTCCTGATTGTCATATTGTATGGAATTTTCCCCCCAAAAATTACAGAGCTGCAGATTGAAAAAGAAAGGTACATTTTAATAACATTCAGTTACAATATGACTTTGTAGCGATTGTATATGCCATATTATTATTTTTTATTTGCTATTTTTTTCCCACTAAAGTGGAATCATGCCGCGTACACACGACCGTTTTCCATGATGAGAAAAATGCAATTTTTTAAATTGGTCATTAAAAACGATCGTGTGTGGGCTCCAGAGCATTTTTCTCGACGAGAAAAATGGCCATTAAAAATTTAGAACATGCTCTATTTCTTCTCGTCGTTTTTCACGTCATCGTTTTTCTCGTTGTGAAAAACGTCCGTGTGTACGGTTTAATGATGGAAAAAAAACGTGCATGCTCAGAAGCAAGTTATGAGACGGGAGCGCTCGTTCTGGTAAAACTAGCGTTCATAATGGAGATAGCACATTCGTCACGCTGTAACGGACTGAAAAGCACAGAGACTAAAAAGCGCGAATCGGCTAACACCAAACTTTTACTAACACACGGTAACACGAAATCAGCAAAAGCAGCCCAAAGGGTGGCCCCATCCAAATGGAACTTCCCCTTTATAGTGTCGTCGTATGTGTTGTCGTACGTGTTGTACGTGACCGCGCTTTGCTCAAGCATTTTTTTTCACGATAGTGTGTATGCAAGGCAGGCTTGAGGAGAATCACGGCGAGAAAAACGTTGTTTTTTTCCATGACATTAAAAACGGTTGTGTGTATGAGCCTTTTGCTTAGTACACACGGCCGGGTTTTCCGACAGGAAAAAGTCCAGCGGGAATCCCGATGGGAAAAAAGAGAGCTGGTTCCCAGCCAAAATCTCTCATCGCAGTTTTACCGTCTGAAAACCCAGCCGTGTGTACGGGGCATTTAAGTAAAGGCCCATTCTCTCCTCTCTTCTCCTGTCTGACATCATTTAACATATTCACTACATTAGGTGGGGGAAGAGAAAAATGTCACGTAGGACAGATATCCAAATTTTCAGCTGAGATTCGCGCCAACTTTTTCTACGGAACAAGGTAATAGACATTTTCGGCAAATACAATATAAATTTCATAGCTTCCATCTGCCTGATTGATGAATGCAGAAGTGACATCGCCTTTAATAAGTACACCTTGCAGTCAGATCCGCGCACCTATGTATAGTTTGGCGTTCCGAAAAAAAACTTGCGGATTGTCTCGCATTATTGCAATTTTCTACTTTGCCAGCGGAAAATCTAAGCTGATTAGGATCCCACTCTCGGTAAGATTTACTGGTGAAAAATGAATGTCAGTGCTATGAAATGTTTTGAAAGATTTCATTTCCAAACAATTGAGAAATCTATCACATTTTCACAAAGCAGCGCAATATAGAAGACATTAATGTTTCAATCAATCTTTTCACAGGGAAAAAAAATAAAAAAATAATAATGGCATGTTCTCGTCAGACAAGATGCCAAAACTGACAGAAGGTAAAAACATGAAATGGTAGCTGGCCATCCAATTTATTAGGTTTCCACGTCATATTTTGGCTACTGTAAGGTCAGATGATAAAAAAAAAAATTGGGAAATGCCAAAAACAAAAGGAAAAAAAGGGAAATAAATAGAAAGACGTAAAAAAAAAAAAAAAAAAGTGGAAAAGGACAAAAGAAAAAAAAAGAAGAAAAATCTGCCTCTCTCACCAGTTAAATTCTATGTGTCTACCTTCAGCACGGCGGCATAAATAAGAGGCGTTAATTTTGCATTGCCTTCCTGAGCTGGAGGGTTATCACTGTATAACTTACAGAGACAGCTAGGGAGATATCTTGGGAACAAGGTGTATTGCATTGATTACTCTGTGATGTATAATCTATATAATCTGCACAATTATATTGCCATGTGAGTCTTCCCTTGGCATTTGAAAGCAAAGCAGTTTTGTTAAATGGGGTTTAAGCACTCTGTGCGTCCCGGGACTGACAATGGAATACTTATAGTGTATTGAAATCCGAGAACAAAAATGTAACATATCACATCTTACCAGTCCTTAGATATAGTGGCTGCGTTTGTTTTATTTTTATATATTTTTTTCCTTTTATTTTCACCTGGTCATCCTGCCTAGGGTAAGGTGACCAGATTTTTTAAATTAAATCCGGGGACATATTTTTTTTTTTACTAGTAATGGCGGCAATCAGCGACTCTCTGCCCATCACCGCCCGCCTCACAGCTTGTCAAGACTTAAACTCCAGGCCCCGGCTACTACTGGGTGGGGAGCGGAGGAAGATCACTCCGCCAGGGAAGGCACGGAGATAAGCAGGCAGGCAGCTGGCTGGGACTTGAGCCAAGGCAGAAGAACATGTGAGCGGAGCTGAATGGGCACCCGAAACTGAAGAAATATTCCCTCCGCTCCGACCAGCACATGATCATCAGAAAGGGGCACAGATAATGGAAAAAATACACCCCCCTAAGCTAGTAAGAGCGGCGGAGCGGGGAGGGGGGGGTGTTATTCAGAATTGTATTTTTTTATTCTGCACTGACTGTCTTTAAAATTGCTCCAGCCCCTGTTCAAATCCAATCCGGGGACAAAACCGGGGACAGACTTGGTCCGGGGACAGTGTCCTCAATCCGGGGACTGTCCCCTGAAACCGGGGATGTCTGGTCACCCTAGCCTAGGGGGGGAACGTTTACCCATCGGTTCATATTAAAGTGTATGTTATCCTAAGAGCCCAGGGGCGGCACGACTTGTCCCGCGACTGTGCCGGGCGATCCTAACACGACTTCAAAGGTGACTTGCAAAATGACTTCTGTATTGAAGTCAATGGAAGTCGCCCTGAAGTCGTCTTGAAGTAGTACAGGAACCTTTTTCTAAGTCGGAGCGACTTGAGTCGCTCCTATTAGAACGGTTCCATTGTACAGAACGGGACGCGATTTGCCAGGCAGCTGAGTCGCCTGACGAGTGGGGTCTAAAGCATCATTTATTTTTCTATGTGTGTATTTACATATGTGTATTTAATAAATCTAACACACGTACACACAATCGGATTCTCCAATGGAAATTGTGTGATGACAGGCTGTTGTCGGATAATCTGACCGTTTGTGCGCTCCACCGGAAAATTGTTGTCAGATTTCCCGCGGACAAATGTGGGATCGCATGCTTTAAAATTGTCCGCCAACAATTGTGTGTTGTCGGATTATCCGATCGCGTGGACACAAGTCCCTTGGACAAAAATCCAAAGTACAAATACGCATGCTCGGAAGCAATGCTCACCATAACACAACATTAGCAGAAGTTGCCCAAAGCGTGGTGCTAAAGAGCTGAAAAACCACGTAGTTTCGTGTTTGTTGGCCGACAATTCTTTGCCGTTTGTATGCAATACAAGTTCCTGGCCAGCGCCCCTTGGGACAAAAGTCCTACACCGAAAATCCGATCGTGTGTGTAGGAGGCTTAAGTCTCAATCATTTTCATGTACTGCTTCCATCTGAGGTACCTGGTTGATCCTGCCAGTCACCTCTTTGTCATGTAGTAAACCAGGGGTCTTCAAACTTTCTAAACAAAGAGCCAGTTTACTGTCATTCAGACTTTAGGGGGGCTGGGCTGTGGCCAGTGGGAGTACCTGTAGTGAGCAGAAGGAAGAATAGCGCCCCATCACTAGAATTAGTGGTAACGAATAGAACCCCATCATTGGAATTAGTGGGAGGAATAGTGCCCCATCATCAACTGTGGGTATAGGATTGTATATATATATATACCGTATATATTTTCCTTCTGTTGGTTGAATTAGATGGACTTGTGTTTTTTTTCAACCAAACTAACTACAGTGGAACCCCGGATTGCGAGTAACACAGTTAACAAGCGTTTCGCAATACGAGCAATTTTTTTTTTTTTAATCCTGACTCGGTTTGCGAGTCTCGGAAAACGAGCAGGATTCAAGCCTCTGCGTTGTGCAGTACCGCATTTGGCCAGAGGTGCGGAGGCCTTCGGAAATACTCGGAAACACTCAGAAATACACGGAAACACTCGGAAATACTTAGTTCCCGAGCCTTTCAGAGGGTTTCCAAATGCAGCGGAGCGGTCTCCCAGTATTTCAGAGTCTCTCTGGCACCCCCCACCTCTGGCCACATGTGGTATTGCATGCAATAAAAGTCAATGTGCAACAAATTATCTTAGTTTCCATTGACTTGAAAGGGGGAAACTCGCTTTGATATGCAAGTGCTTTGGATTACAAGCATTCTCCTGGAACGGATTATGCTCGTAATCCAAGGTTCCACTGTATGTAAATATCATTGGAATTGGTGGGCGGAATAGTGCCCCATCAATGGTGACAGTGGAAGGAAAAATGTCCATTGTTGGTATCAGTGAGAGGAATAGTGCCTCCTTGTTGGTGTCAGTGGGTGGAATAGTGCCCCATCATTAGTAGTAGTTAGAGTAATAGTGCCCCATGATTGTAATCAGTGGTAAAAAATAGTACACTGTCATTGCAATTAGTAAGAGGAATAGTACCCCATCATTGGAATTAGTGGGAGGAATAGTGCCCCATCAACAACTGTAGGTATAGAATTGTATATATTTGTATTTCCTTCTATTGGTTGAACTAGAGGGACATGTGTATTTTTTCAACCAGACTAACTATGTAACTAAGTAACTATTATTGGAATTAGTGGGAAGGAATAGTGCCCTATCATTGGTATTAGTGTGGGGAATAGTGCCCTATCATTGGAATTAGTGGGGGGAATAGTGCCCCATTATTGGTGTCAGTGGAAGGAAATTACCCCATTGTTAGTGTCAGTGAGAGGAATATTTCCCCACTGTTGGTGCCAGTGGAAGGAATAGTGCCCCATCATTGGTAGTAGTGGGATGAATAATGCCCCATCATTGTAATTAGTGGTAAGAAACCGTACCCCATCATTGCAATTAGTGGGAGGAATAGTGCCCTATCATTAACTGTGGGTATAGGATTGTATATTTTTTTTCCTTCTATTGGTTGAACTAGATGGACTTGTATCTTTTATCAACCAGGCTAACTATGTAACTAAGTAACTATCATTGGTATTAGTGGGAAGGAATAGTGCCCCATCATTGGAATTAGTGGTGGGGGGATAGTGCCCCATCATGGGTGCCAGTGGAAGGAAAAATGCCCATTGTTGATGTTAGTAAAAGGAATGGTTCCCCACTGTTGGTGTCAGTGGAAGGAATGGAACAATGAGAAGGAGAAATCTAATGGAGAGCTAATCCTGGTGGTTCCTACCACATCCCAATTGAAAATGAAAACAGGAAAATTGCCCCAAGGGGATAGTGTGGGCAGGAAACCAATGCAGGAAGACAATAAGGAGTAAATGGTTGTAAAAAAATAACAGTTTTGATGGTAGCAAAAGTATAAACATTAAAAACAATAATGGAACATGATTTAAAAATGCAGCTGCTTAATTGTTGCAATACATTCTAATACAAAGTACAGATTATGATAGCAACAGTAACCCTACAAGTTTCGGAAAGATATAACTAGGCATGTGCATTTCATTTCTTTCCGAATCGAAATTCGGACGAATTTTCATTATTCGGACATTCGGATGCATCTGAATTAACAAATTACAATGCTAACGAATTCAACCGAATCCGAAATAACGTTTCGAATCGAAAAACCACGGACGAAATTCGAATCGAATTCTAAAAAAAATCTAGTCAAATCGAATTTGAAAACAATTAGAATAGAATCGAAAATATTGGAAAGAATTGAATAGAAAAACACTAGAACAGAATAGAATAAAATACAATATATATATCATATTTTATTCTATCCTGTTCTATTTTTTTTCTAGTCTTTTTTCTATTTCTATTCTAATCTTTTCTAATTGGAATTCGAAAAAATCGGTCGCATTCGAAAATATTTCAACCAAATTCGAAAATATATCTACCGGATACGATAATATTTAATCCGCATTCGTTAATATTTCAACCAGAGATTATAATAAACCATGTTCCGACATTCGAATTTCGTATAGAATGAATTCAAATTCCAATTAGAAAAGATTAGAATAGAAAATAGACTAGAAATAGACTAGACTAGGGAACTGGCTGCTAATAGTTTGCAGGAGACCTGAAAAAAAAAATTAAATAGATGCTTATAGTCTGCAGATCTGATGAGAAAATGAAATAGATACTAATAGTCTGAAGGAGATCTGCAAAAAAATGATATAAATGCTAATAGTCTGCAGGAAATCGGATGAAAATAAATAGTAATCTGCAAAAAAAAAAATTAAATAGATGCTAATAGTCTGCAGGAGATCTGCAGAAATAAAGTAAATGGCTGCTCTAATCCAAAAAAAGAAAAAGAAAAGAAAAATGAAATAGATGCTAATAGTCTGCAGGAGATCTGCAATAAAAATGAAATAGATGTTAATATACTGCAGGAGATCTGATGGAAATAAATAGTAATCTGCAAAAAATCTGATTGAAATATTATCGAATCCGGTTTAAATATTTTTGAATCCGGTTGAAATAATTTCGAATCATGTTGAAATAATTTCGAATCATGTTAAAATAATTTTGAATCATGTTGAAATAATTTTGAATCCGGTAGAAATATTTTCGAATTCGGTTGAAATATTTTCGAATGCGACCGATTTTTCGAATTCGGTCAAACGAAATGAAATCCGAAAACTAATTTAACAAATCTAACTAAACAAAATTAATTAATTAACAAATTAAAACGAAACAAAACAATTTTTTTCCTTTTGCACATGTCTAGATATAACAGCCATTTATTCCTATTAATGTGGGTATACTTCCTTCTTCAGGGGTTGAAAAAAGCTTGCTGATACATTTCTATAAAGAAAGGGGGAGTAAATGTAAATAATGTAAAGGGGGAGTTTACATTTACTCCCCCTTTCTTTATAGAAATGTATCAGCAAGCTTTTCTCAACCCCTGAAGAAGGAAATTCACCCACATTAATAGGAATAAATGGCTGTTATATCTTTCCGAAACTTGTAGGGTTACTGTTGCTATCATAATCTGTACTTTGTATTAGTATGTGTTGCAACAATTAAGCAGCTGCATTTTTGAATCATGTTCCATTATTGTTTTTAATGTTTATACTTTTTCTACCATCAAAATTTTTTTTTTTTTTTACAATCATTTATTTACTCCTTATTGTCTTCCTGCATTGGTTTCCTGCCTACACTATCCCCTTAGGGCAATTTTCCTGTTTTCATCAGTGAAAGGAATGGTGCCACCTTGTTGGTTTCAGTGGGAGGAATAGTGCCCCAAGGGCCGGATAAAGGCAAGCAAAGAGCCGCATTTGACCCGCTGGCTGTAGTTTGGAGACCACAATTCCAAACTGGCCACACAAAGCACAGAAGTTGATCTGTGTTACCGTGGTCAGTTTTTATCCTTTGGCTGGTCGTTCAGAGGTACAGGACACTCTGCAGACACACAGCATACCTGTATTGGGTAGTTTGTTCAGCAACCCCTGACCAATCACAGCACCCCTCTGGCACACACCCCCTCCCAATCATAGTGTGCTCCTTGAACATGCCCCCTGCTTAAGCACATCCTGCATCTTCTCTTAGCATAGGTGTGCGCAGCCTATTGCATTAGGGTGTGCACCCCAAATGTATTAAAACATGGACGGTGTCAGTAGAGCAGTGGCCTTGTCAGTAGAGCAGAGGTTGGTGTTAGTAGGGACGTGGACAGTGTCAGTAGCTTTTTATTTTTATTAATTTAATCTTTTTATAAAAAAAAAAAAAAATTTGGGGGCATTGGTGCAATATCAGCAGGGGAAATCTGCACCTTAAGCGGTGATTAGGGTGTGCCCAGGCACACCCGGCACACCCCATGTGCACGCCTATGTCTCTTAGGCTGTTTTTACCCTGTTTCATTGCAAAAATGTGGGGTAAAAACACATATAAGTTTCTGGTGCATTTTGCACCTGTGAAAAAAGGACATGTGACTCAATAAAACACACCAAAAAAGCAACTGCGGTGTGTTTTTTTTTTAGATTATATTTTATGTGTCTTCCATTCTTTTTAAAGGGGAGGTGCATGTTTGGTGCATGTTTGGTGCATGTTTGGTGTGCTAAAATGCACCAAAAACACAGTCTGTGGGACCTTTAAAAACGAAACGTACCTGTAACTGGCTGGAGTGAGGAGTTCCATAGGATTTAATGGGCATGCGTTTTTTTTTTTTCTCCACTTTTGGGAAGACAAAACAGAAGAAAAACTGATCAGTGTGAAAGGGGCCCTTAGGGACATTAGCTCATTATGGGGAAATATTGAAGTGAATGGTTCAATCACTCTCTGCAACTCTACTGAATATGTTGGTGCTATAAAAAGAAATGATAAAGCAAAAAGCTCAGTTATCTGGGATTGATTCAAAGTAAAGCCTACTGTGTCTTCAAACCAAACAATCTAGAGGTTCTGGCATCTGCAGAAGAGTGAAGGAGTGTGATCAATATTGGCCTAGCAGAGATCCTGAGATATCGGGAGCTGTTAAGCCTTAATCAACTGAAGGTAAACTGTAGTCTATCAAATGTTTTATAGATAAGCATTGGAAAGGGACGGTGCATGACCTCACACTACTAGGAGGAAGGTTCAAAACTGACCTTAGAAGGTATTATTTTACTGAAAAAGTAGTTAATGCTTAGAACAGACTCCCAGCAGAGGTAAGTCAACAGTAATAAAGACCCCTTTCACACTGGGGAGCGTTGCAGGCGCTATAACGCTAAAAATAGCGCCTGCAAAACGCCCTGAAACAGCCGCTGCTGTCTCTCCAATGTGAAAGCCCCGAGGGGCTAGCAGGTGCGCTAGCAGGACGGTAAAAAAAGTCCTGCTAGCAGCATCTTTGGAGCGGTGAAGGAGCGGTGTTTTTAACCCTTTCTCGGCCGCTAGCGCGCGGGGGGGGGGAAGCGCCCCGCTAGAGGCCATATAGCGTTCGAATAGCGCCGCAAAATTGACGGTAAATCGCCGCTAAAAATAGCGGCGCTTTACTGCCGACCACCCACCGCCCCAGTGTGAAAGGGGCCTAAAAAAAGTCCTGCTAGCAGAATCTTTGGAGCGGTGAAGGAGCGGTGCGTATACCGCTCCTTCACCGCTCCTGCCCATTGAAATCAATGGGCACCGCGGCTATACCGCCGGCAAAGCGCCTCTGCAGAGGCGCTTTGCGGTGGTTTTAACCCTTTCTCGGCCGCTAGCGGGGGGGTAAAAGCGCCCCGCTAGCAGCCAAATAGCGCCGCAAAATTGACGGTAAAGCACCGCTAAAAATAGCAGCGCTTTACCGCCGACGCACCCACCGCCCCAGTGTTAAAGGGGCCTAAATGTAAACATGCTTGGGACAAACCTAGAGCTATACACTACTCAGATAAAAAGGCAAAAAAAAATAAAAAATGAGGGCAGACTTGGTGAACCACTTGGTCTTTTTCCACCATCAATCTTCTATGTTTCTATGCTAAATGCCACGGTATTGGCCTTGTGTGCAGAATATATAGAAGGAGCGAAATGGGCACACCACTCAAAATTTACATTTTTCCATCCTTATATTTAGAATTGAGAAGGTATAATGTTATTGATTATAATTTTGTTTAACCACTTGACCTCCATAAGTTTTTACCTCCTTCATGATCCGACCGTTTTTTTGCTATTTAGCACTGCGCTACTTTAACTGACAATTGCTCGATCATGCAACACTGTACCCAAATTAAATGTATATCATAGAGCTTTCTTTTGGTGGCAATTGATCACCACTGTTTTTTTTTATTTTTTATTAATATATAATTTTCTACTTTCTGTTATAAAACATATCCAATACCTGTGTGCCTAGCAAGTGTATGTGTGCTGATTTTACTCACTGACAGGCTGGCTTTTTCCCCTGATTTTAGCTCTGAATGATAAGTGAGATCAGGAGAAAGAACCAGCCAGATCTGTGTTCTTTGTTTACACACACAGTGATCTCTGTGCTGTGACTGGCCACAGCCATCAGCAGGTTTACAGCCAAAGTCATTGGCTGTGAGCCTGCTGACAAACTCAAGCTGTGTCCAACAACTGCAGCAAAGGGCGTGAGTACGCTACGCACCTGTAAACCAAGAACAACGGCCAGCAATAAAATGTAACTGCTGGTCGGCAAGTGGGTAATCTTAAAAAGTATTATTTTACTGAAAGTGTAGTTGATGCTTGGAATAAACTACCAGCAGAGGTAGTGGGACAGTCAATAATAAATGGCTTCAAACATGCTTGGGATAAACATAGGTCTATAGTAAGAGTCTTGTGATTTTAGCAGTCTTGTGATTTCTATCATTGTCTGGTTAAAGCTTGTAGGAGGAGTTTTTTTTCTCCTCTGACTAACCTATAAGGCTGCATGACCCCTGACCCCCTGTCTGGGCAGTGCCGATTGGCCCTGTGCTCATCACATGCACCCTCCCCCCAAAAAAAAACTCTCTAGCAATACACACCAAACTGTGCAGAGTGCCCCCGAGGATCAGGAGATGAATTGGGGACTGTAGAAGAAGGGGAGAATCAGAGAAGACAATATCAAACAGCCTATTTACGTAATGCAGAGGATTAACCCCTTAAGGTCCACAGTGAGTATAACAAGCATGCTTTACTGCATATGCAGACTGATTTTACTGTGGTGGGTTTAGTAACACTTTAACCACTTAACGACCGCTCACTGTATATGTACGTCGGCAGAATGGCACCGACAGGCACAATCACGTACAGTGTACGTGATTGCCTTTGTACAGTTGGGGGGTCCGATCGGACCCCCCTCCTATACAGTGAGCGGTCGGTATTCGTTGGGGAGCGATCCGAGATTAGGGGACGGCCATTCGATTCCGGCCACCCCCCCGCGATCGCTCCCGGCGAATGAAAATGCTTCCTCTGCTGTGTAATGTAAACACAGGCAGAGGAAGCAGGAGGAAGTGATGTCATCTCTCATGCGGCGCTCACATATACCGAGCGCCGTACAAGAGAAGACACACAGGTCAGTGCACAAAACACTACACTGACACCAGGACACATAGGCACACAAATCGCCCCCCAGGCCCCCCCAGACACCCCCAGATCACCCCCCAGCCCCCAGTCACAGTGTCACTGATTGCAGTGACCATTTATTTACTGATCACTGCAATCAGTGACATTTGTGACTGTAAAAGTGTCAGTAAAGTTAGTTTTAGGTCCAGTGTAGCCCCCTAACCCCCCCATAATAAAGGTTTAACCCCCTGATCACCCCCCAGATAGCCCTTTCACCCCCTAGCACCGCCATCGCTAAGCGATCATTTTTCTGATCGCTGTCTTAGCGTCAGTGATGCAGATCGGTAGCCAGTAATTTTTTTTAGGTTCGCTGCAGGTTTTTATAGCGTCAGGTACCCCCATAAATTATCTAATAAAGGTTTAACCCCCTTGATCGCCCCCCAGGTAACCCTTTCACCCCATATCACCACTGTCGCTAAGCGATCGTTTTTCTGATCGCTGTCTTAGTGTCGGTGATGCAGATCGGTAGCCAGTAATTTTTTTTTAGGTTCGCCGCAGGTTTTTATAGCGTCAGGTACCCCCATATATTATCTAATTAAGGTTTAACCCCCTTGATCGCCCCCCAGGTAACCCTTTCACCCCCTATCACCACTGTCGCTAAGCGATCAGTTTTCTGATCGCTGTCTTAGTGTCGGTGATGCCGATCGGTAGCCAGTAATTTTTTTTAGGTTCGCCGCAGGTTTTTATAGCGTCAGGTACCCCCATATATTATCTAATAAAGGTTTTAACCCCCTAATTGTCCCTAGTTAACCCTTTCACCAGTGATCACCATATAAGTGTTACAGGTGACGCTGGTTAGTTAGTTTGCTTTTTATAGTGTCAGGGCACCCGCCGTATATAACCTAATAAAGGTTTAACCCCCTGATCGCCCGGCGGGTGATATCAATTAGGTTTTAGCGTCAGAGAGGGTCTGCGTCACACCCTAGGCAGCGTCAGGTTAGTGCCAGTAACGCCAACACCCACGCGTGAAGCATACACCCCCCTTAGTGGTATAGTATCTGATCAGATCAATATCTGATCTGATCAGATCTATACTAGCATCCCCAGCAGTTTAGGGTTTTGCCCCTCCGTCCAGCCCAGGCCACCCAAGTGCAGTATCGATCGATCACTGTCACTTACAAAACACAACACACATAACTGCAGCGTTCGCAGAGACAGGCCTGATCCCTGCGACTCCAGTGCTGTAGGAGGTGATTTCACCACCACAGTTAAAAAAAAAAAGCATATATGCCGAAGCACTGGGGCAGCAGGGGCGGAGAAGCGATTTTGCTCCTAATGCCGCGTACATACGGTCGAAATTCCGACGGAGGCTTGCCCGTGGAAAAGTCCGACCATGTGTGTGCGGCATAACTTTTTTGCGGGAGGATGCCCCCATGCTTCGGCATATATAAATGGTGCATGTATGCCCATCATTAGAAGTGGATGGATGAAGGGTGGTATTCTAATGGTGGGCATACCCACCGATCAATCTCTTTTTTCGTTCAGCCAACTGGCTGCATGAAAAAAAAAGATTACAATACATGTCCAACAAGGACAAGCAACGTACTGGTATGTTGCTGGACTTTGAATGTTTATACCAGAATGATGCCTGCGGGTTTAGGTATCATCTTGGTATCATTCTTTTCAGCCAGCGGCCGGCTTTCATGTAAAAGCAATCCTAGTGGCTAATTAGCCTCTGGACTGCTTTTACAAGCAGTGGGGGGGAATGTCCCCCCCCCCGGATATAAAAAGCGCCATTGGGAAATTGGGAAAGCATTTTATCACACCGATCTTGGTGTGGTCAGATGCTTTGAGTGCAGAGGAAAGATCTAGGGTCTAGAAGACCCCAGTTTTTTCAAAAAAAGAGTACCTGTCACTACCTATTGCTATCATAGGGGATATTTACATTCCCTGAGATAACAATAAAAATGATAAAAATAAAAAAAATATGGAAGGAACAATTTAAAAATAAAATAAAAAAGCAAAATTAATAATAAAAAAAAAAGCACCCCTGTCCTGCCCTGCTCTTGCCCAATGGTGAACGCAAGCGTCGGTCTGGCGTCATATGTAAACAGCAATTGCACCATGCATGTGACATATCACCGCGAAGGTCAGATCGAGGGCAGTAATTTTAGCAGTAGACCTCCTCTGTAAATCTAACGGGGTAACCTGTAAAGGCTTTTAAAGGCTTTTAAAAATGTATGTAGTTTGTCGCCAATGCGCGTTTGTGCGAAATTTTAAAGCATGTCGTGTTTGGTATCTATGTACTCGGCCTAAGATCATCTTTTTTATTTCATCAAACATTTGGGCAATATAGTGTGTTTTAGTGCTTTAAAATTAAAAAAAGTGTATTTTTTCCCCAAAAAATGCGTTTGAAAAATCGCTGCGCAAATACTGTGTAGAAAAAAAAATGCAACACCCACCATTTTAATCTGTAGGGCCTTTGCTTTAAAAATATATATAATGTTTGGGGGTTCAACATAATTTTCTTGCAAAAAAAAAAAATGTTTTCATGTAAACAAAAAGTGTCAAAAAGGGCTTTGTCTTCAAGTGGTTAGAAGAGTGGATGTAAGCTTCCTTGTTGTGTATAAAATGCCAGAACAGTTCAAAACCCCCCCAAATGACCCCATTTTGGAAAGTAGACACCCCAAGCTATATACTGAGAGGCATGTCGAGTCCATGGAATATTTTATATGTTGACACAAGTTGCGGAAAAAATATTTTTTTTTTTTTTTTTTTTTTGCACAAAGTTGTCACTAAATGATATATTGCTCAAACATGCCATGGGCATATGTGGAATTACACCCCAAAATACATTCTGTTGCTTCTCCTGAGTACGGGGATACCACATGTGTGAGACTTTTTGGGAGCCTAGCCACGTACGGGACCCCAAAAACCAAGCACCGCCTTCAGGCTTTCTAAGGGTGTAAATTTTTGATTTCACTTCTCACTGCCTATCACACTTTCGGAGGCCATGGAATGCCCAGATGGCACAAAACCCCCCCAAATGACCCCATTTTGGAAAGTAGACACCCCAAGCTATTTGCTGAGAGGTATTGTGAGTATTTTGCAGATCTCGCTTTTTGTCACAAAGTTTTGAAAATTGAAAAAAAAAAATATATTTTCTTTCTTAATTTTCAAAAACAAATGAGAGCTGTAAAATACTCACCATGCCTCTCAGCAAATAGCTTGGGGTGTCTACTTTCCAAAATGGGGTCATTTGGGGGGGTTTTGTGCTATTTTGGCATTTTATGGCCTTCGAAACTGTGATAGGTAGTGAGGAGTGAAATCAAAAATTTGTGCCTAGAAATCCTGAAGGCGGTGCTTGGTTTTCGGGGTCCCGTACGCGACTAGGCTCCTAAAAAGTCCCACACATGTGGTATCCCCGTACTCAGGAGAAGCAGCAGAATGTATTTTGGGGTGTAATTTCATATATAACCATGGCATGTGTGAGCAATATATCATTTAGTGACAACTTTTTGTAATTTTTTTTTTTTTTTCATTATTCAATCACTTGGGACAAAAAATAAAAAATATTCAATGGGCTCAACAGGCCTCTCAGAAATTTCCTTGGGGTGTCTACTTTCTAAAATGGGGTCATTTGGGGGGGGTTTTGTGCTATTTTGGCATTTTATGGCCTTCGAAACTGTGATAGGTAGTGAGGAGTGAAATCAAAAATTTGATCCCTTAGAAATCCTGAAGGCGGTGCTTGGTTTCCGGGGGCCACGTACGCGGCTAGGCTCCCAAAAAGTCCCACACATGTGGTATCCCCGTACTCAGGAGAAGCAGCAAAATGTATTTTGGGGTGCAATTCCACATATAACCATGGCATGTGTGAGCAATATATCATTTAGTGACAACTTTTTGTAATTTTTTTTTTTTTAGTCATTATTCAATCACTTGAGACAAAAAAAAAATATTCAATGGGCTCAACAGGCCTCTCAGCAATTTCCTTGGGATGTCTACTTTCCAAAATGGGGTCATTTGGGGGGGTTTGTACTGCCCTGCCATTTTAGCACCTCAAGAAATGAGATAGGCAGTCATAAACTAAAAGCTGTGTAAATTCCAGAAAATGTACCCTAGTTTGTAGACGCTATAACTTTTCGCAAACCAATAAATATACGCTTATTGACATTTTTTTTACTAAAGATATGTGGCTGAATACATTTTGGCCTAAATGTATGACTAAAATTCAGTTTATTCGATTTTTCTTATAACAAAAAGTAGAAAATCTCATTTTTTTTCAAAATTTTCGGTCTTTTTCCGTTTATATCGCAAAAAATAAAAATCGCAGAGGCAATCAAATACCATTAAAAGAAAGCTCTATTTGTGGGAAGAAAAGGACGCAAATTTCGTTTAGGTACAACATTGCATGTCCGCACAATTTACAGTTAAAGCAGCGCAGTGCAAAATTCTGAAATCACCTCTGGTCCTTTAGCTACCAAATGGTCCGGGGCTTAAGTGGTTAAGAACTTCACAGCCTCAGCTACCGTTTATTTGCATTTTTCAGATTTTGTTTTTGAGAATGGGACTGCTTCAAGTATCACATCCTCTCTGGTTTCTTCCCTCAGTTACTCATTCCGTACAACCATCACATAAGAAATCACATGCATTTATAAAATGTTTGCTCATTTCCTCCCCTATTGTCCAGAGCGGCTGCTGAGCCCATCCGTTTTAATTGATGATAATACTAAGTAAAATGCTAGCGGTCTAAATGAGCTTTGATTAATTAATGAGAGAGGAAGGTTTCAAGGTAATTTCAATGTGTTCTTGTGAAGCAATTAAAACATGATCCGTCCAATGGGGGTAATGAAGTGGAATGTAATGAACTAATAGGAAACGTGGTATTTGCTGTGTTATCGATCAATGGTTTTGCCATCGGTATAATTACCTGGATAGTCCAACCACAACAGCGCATGCAAAACACTCAATAGTGTAACTGAGAACATGGTGCGTTTGATGGGCTAAACGGCAATGTTCTGAAAACCATGGTGGCCAAACATAGCAGGTAGGCAACACAGCCAATAATATTATGGAGGCTAGCGAAGAGCTTCTTCAACAAACCAAACAGTTATGTGAAAGGCTTAGAGAATTTCTCCTTCGGTGTTTAAAATGTTAAAGTGTATCTAAAGCCAAACATTTTGGGGAGGTTTGGATAGAGTGGTTGGGGGGGGGGGGGTAGCAAGTCTGTCAGCTCTTTATTGCATAAAGAAACCAAGACTGAAGTGCCACACCAAAAATGTTATCATCCATATACAGTGGAACCTTGGTTTACGGGTAACGAGCATTTTGAAAGACGATCAACTTTTAAAAAAAAATTCTGACTCGATTTGCGAGTGTTGTCTCGCAAAACAAGCAAAATTCCAGCTAATGGGGTGTGCAATACTGCATTTGGCCAGAGGTGCGGGGGCGCCGGTGACACTCGGAACGCTTTCGGAACGCTTCGAAACCGTTCGGAAATACTTGGAATCACTCGAAAAAACTCAGTTCCCGGGTGTTTCCGAGCCTTTCGGAGGGTTTCCGAGGTCAGCCGAGCTGTCCCCGAGCAGTTCCGAGGCTCTCCAGTGCCCCCCATCTCTGGCCACATGCGGTATTGCATGCCATTAAAGTCAATGCGGAACTAATTATTTTCGTTTCCATTGACTTGGGTAAACTCGCTTTGATATGCGAGTGCTTTGGATTACGAGCATTCTCTTGAAACGGATTATGCTCGTAATCCAAGGTTCCACTGTATAGATTTATTGCAAAATGAGATAAAAGAGTTTGTCACACAGCCAATGCACTTTGGGGGTCAGAAAATGCCCCTTTATAAGGGCTAGTCCTACAGTCCATTATTTCTGTTCTGCTCTAAGTCGTATGAGAACAGAAGAGGACTAATGGGCTGCAGGACAAGCCCTTAAGAAGTGGGCGTTTTCTGACCCCCAAACACATTGGTTTTGAATTAAATGCTTTTATCTCACTTTGGAATAATCTATATTGGGCATTTAAAATTTTGGTGTGGCGCTTTAATTGTTTCTTGCAGTCACGAGCCAGAGGAACAATAGATATTGCATGGCGTGGAGAAGCTACCTGCCCATAATCCAGATACCATTACAGTAAAAGGACAGCCCTAAGGTCCCAGCACTTCCATTCTATTTTCTCCAGGCGTTTATTGCTATCTGTGTTCCGCTAAAGAGACTTTCCCTCTAAATGGTCCCCAGAAATGAAAGAGTAGGACCATCAAAAAATGTTGAGTTGTCTCCAAAACTGGAAAAGAGGGGAATTCTTCCAATGGGAACACTTGTTTCAGGGTCAATCCTTTCTTCCTGTTGAGTCCACCGGACAAGTAGTAAAGGGAAATATAACCAGGGCAAAAAAAAAAAACCTGACAGAGGTATAACCATTCTCTGCTCTGTCCAAAATAAAGTTCCGTATATACCAGTGGTTCTCAACTCCAGTCCTCAGGGCCCACCAACAGGCCAGGTTTGCAAGATAACTGAAATGCATCACAGGTGATATAATTTGCTGCTCAGGGATTGCAGTATTCTAGTCTGCATCTCACCAAGGTAATACTTAAAATCTGGCCTGTTAGTGGGTCCTGAGGACAGGAGTTGAGAACCACTGGTATATACTCAATACGCGAGTATAAGCCAAGTTTTTCAGCACTTTTTTTGTGCTGAAAATGCCTCCCTCGGCTTTTACTCGAGTCACCTTTTTGCACCTGATCTCCCGGACTTTAGTGAGCCAGTACCGGCCGGCCGTAACATGTAGCCCCAGTATTCCTCTACAAGTGTGCAAAGTTTGTTGTCCGGGGGACCTAAGGCCGGGGAGCACCGATTTTTCAAACCCGGGCACCCCTTCTATAGACTCCCATGTTAACCAGTAATTTCTCCTTTGAATTTTGGGACCCGGTACCGGCCGGTCGTAGGTCCCCTGGACTCGAAACATGGCACACAGGTAGCCCAATTTCTCCTCTACAAGTGTGCAAAGTTTGTTGTCTGGAGGACCTATGGCCGGGGAGTACCGATTTTTCAAACCTGGGCACCCCTTCCATAGACTCCCATGTTAAACATCTGTCTAGTCATGGACACAGTGAGGCATGGGCACAGTGAGACATGGGCACAGTGAGACATGGGCACAGTGAGGCATGGGCACAGTGAGACATGGGCACAGTGAGGCACAGTGAGGCATGCAGATGGACACCCTAGGCTTATACTCGAGTCAATGCGTTTTCCCAGTTTTTTGTGGTAAAATTAGGTGCCTCGGCTTATGTACGGGTCGGCTTATACTCGAGTATATGCGATAACAAAGTTTTGGGTTTAGATATACTTTAACAGAATCCAATGTTTTTTTGACCGGCTCAGGAAGGCCGCCTTCCGGAGCTGGCGTTTCCATCTGTTGGAAGAGACATCGCTGCCATCAAGGAATATACATGGCCATAGACTCGGGAACGTCACCCTGACATCATTATACCATGCCTGTAACTTCCACTCAAATGTGAGTTGATTACCTTTTATGTTCATTAAAAGCTTATGTTAAAAACTTCTGCACCCAGAGGCGCCTCTCTCCTTGTGTTGTTTGCAGCCCGTGGAATATGGTTTCTATCCTATTATGACGGCAGCCCTGCTTGCATCCTTTGGACGTTTTTAACCCCTTGCATCACTTTTACATAGACTTTCTCAAACTGTGTATATATTTTACGGTCAGATCATTGATCTAATATAGAATATGATTTTTATCGCAGAGTTGCATTGGGACATATATGATTTCTGAGTTGTTGCGCCTTCACTTGTTTTATTGTGTTTTTTTTATTTTTATCATAGGCTTCAATGGCACTCCTATTGTTGGCACTCCATTCTCTTCCCTGCAGTGGCTTACACAGGGGAACGGGATCATGTAACCGGACCGCAGTGGCCTGAAACTAGTGTAGCGCACTCACCACCTTCATCCGCCTTTGGCTCCTCGCAGGGAAACAGGGCACACCACACCACAAGCCCGTACCCTCCTGTGTAAAGAGGTTGAGTGGTGTTGTTGGCAGGTCTCCACAGCCAGAAACCAGAATCCTCCAGAGAATGGTTCTCACCTCTACAATTGACAGAGATAAGTCCTTGTTCCCCCCAATGACTTGAAGGTCCACACCAGCTGCAACTCCAACGTAGAGTTTATTTCTCGTAAATAACAGTCTCTGATAAGAAAAGGTTGGAGTAAGGAGACAGGACAGCATAAGATGTGGGAGAGGTCCAGGTACAAACGTAATCACTTCACTGCTCGGCTTCTCAAGCAGACTCAGCCCAGATGGATAGTCTCCCTAGGTAGGGACTAGCAGCCAAATGGTACTCTAACTTAACCGCACAGTCTCTGCCACAGACCTGGTGAACTTGGTCTCTGCCACAGACCTGGTGAACTTGGTCTCTAAAAGCTTGACCTCTTTGTAAGGAGAAGACATCCCTCCAGAGAGTTACCGGGCCCCTTCCTTCACAGTGACTTCTCACCGGTCCCTCGGAATAGTTCCTCCCCCGGCCTCCTCGTCTAAGATACTGGTCCCCTCGCAAGGGTCGGCACCATGGGATTCCTCGATCCTTGATGGGGCCCAGCCGAAGGTGCTGGGCCCAAGGCCTTTGCTGCAGTCCCAGGGCTAAAGGTGCCTGGGACTGATTCTCCGACCTCCGCCCCTGGGCCAAAGGTGCCCAGGGCAGACAGGAACACACTCCCTGGGGTAGGACCCCCGGCCACGACAGACCGCGTCTGCCCCTTTTATATCCTCTCCCAGCATGCACAGCAGACCTGCCACACCCACTGTATGGCTGCTGAGAGGGGACACACAAGGTACAGCACAGTATCAGCGGTTCAACCCTGGCCTACCATGGCAGCACCACCTACAGGCCACATGGAACTGTACACTGATACTCTCCCTGCGGACAAAAATGGTTGACATAATCCTGACAATTGGGGTGTTTGAGCATAACTACCACTCAAACACTTCCCCTAAATTTAGGACCTAGGAATTAACTAACAAAGGTTATTAAGCATAGGTGTTAAGAGGGGGGAGGGGACAGAATAGTAAGGGTTATCCCGAAATTCAACTTTATTTCGCCACCAGGAAATTCCTGATTGGCATGAGAAAGTCACTTGTGTGGAGGTGCAGCATGGTGTGGCGGCAGTAATTACACATACTCCGGTTGCAGAGAACAGAACTTGTTTTAAAGTGATATTAAAGGTTCGGCTTTAAAAAATAACAAACTTGTAATACTTACCTGCTCTATGCAGTGGTTTTGCACAGAGCAGCCCTAATTCTCCTCTTCTTGGGTCCCTCGCCAGCACTCCTTGCTCTTGAGCCCTCCTCTATGTGTCCATAAGACACATAGAGCTGCGGCTCGGCCTCACCCTCCACTCTCTCTCATTGTTGGCTCACTGGCTGTGATTGACAATAGTGGGAGCCAATGGCTCCCGCTTCTGTCTCAGCCAATGAGGAGAGGGAGTCCCGGGACAGCCGAGGCTCTCATTCACATCACTGGACCGAGAAGGCATGGGCATCCGCTGAACTTTTTTCAGGGGGGGCATCATTTTAAGGTCATCCATGCTCGGTCCCTTTTTGACAATGTCATGAAGGGGAGGGGCTTAGTCATTATCACATAAAGCGCAGGCATGCAAAGGTTTGAGAAACCTGATGCAGCTATCAAGCAACTAGCAACTTTGAATAACTATATCATAAAAAAATAGAGTTCCCCCCCAAGGAAATAACAACCCCCAGGATCAGTGCCAGTTTCTGCAATAACAATCCCCAGCTTTGCTGTCAGTTTCCGCAATAAAAATCGCCAGCATTGGTGTCAGTAGCAACAATAATAACCCCCCACATCTGTGCAGATTTCTAGAATAAAAACTACAGCATCTGTACCAGTGTACTGTACATAATAATGACCCTCAGCACTGGTGTCAGTTTCCGCACTAAAAACTCCCAGCATTTGGTATAATTTTCTGCAATAATTGCCCCCAGCATAGATGGGAGGATATCAGGTTAGACACTTCCTAATGGCTCAGTCCCTAGGAACAGTAATGGATAATGGCCAACAGGCCCTCTTACCAGTGATCCCTCTGGCTGGACGTTTCGCTCACTCTGGGTTGCCCGGGGTGACTCTAGTCAGTAGTGTAGCATGCCTGTACCCTGGCAGTGGCTCAGTCTTTCTCCCTCTCTGGTGGTGCGGGTACAGCGTGGCTCCCTCTCTGGTGATGCGGGTACAGTGTGGCTCCCTCTCTGGTGGTGCGGTTACAGCGGGGCTCTCTCTCTGGTGGTGCGGTTACAGCGTGGCTCCCTCTCTGGTGGTGCGGGTACAGCGTGGCTCCCTCTCTGGTGGTGCGGGTACAGCGTGGCTCCCTCTCTGGTGGTGCGGGTACAGCGTGGCTCCCTCTCTGGTGGTGCGGTTACAGCGGGGCTCTCTCTCTGGTGGTGCAGTTACAGCGTGGCTCCCTCTCTGGTGGTGCGGGTACAGCGTGGCTCCCTCTCTGGTGGTGCGGGTACAGCGTGGCTCCCTCTCTGGTGGTGCGGGTACAGCGTGGCTCCCTCTCTGGTGGTGCGGTTACAGCGGGGCTCTCTCTCTGGTGGTGCAGGTACAGCATGGCTCCCTCTCTGGTGGTGCGTGTACAGCATGGCTCCCTCTCTGGTGGTGTGGGTACAGCGTGGCTCTATGGTTGGTGCGGGTACAGCGTGGCTCTCTGGCGGTGGCTGTAGCATGGTATCTGTGGAGATATACAGACAGCCCGCAGCTCTCCTCTCCCTGTCATAGCGCCGCTGCTCCATTTTCCAGAGAACTTGGCAGCGGCGCCATGACAGGGAGAGGAGAGCTGCGGGCTGTCTGTATATATCCCCCGATCGCCCCCCCCCCTCTCTCCCTTTCTGTCAGCCGAAGAGAGAGAGAGAGAGCGGCTCTAATTGAATTTGCTGCGGATTCCAGGGGGGGGCAAACGCCCTCCCTTGCCCTATTGAGCGGACGCCCATGCGTGAGGGGGCTCAGGTGAGCTCAGGTGAGTACTAGGAGTGCTGTTGGGGGGAGCTGCATGCAGATGGTTTTTTACCTTCATGCAGAGAATGCATGAAGGTAAAAAACCTTCAGCCGTTCAACCACTTTAATGCAGAATCCAGTAATTTGCAACAGACCCAGTGGGAAGGCACCCGACTCACGGCATGTAACAGCAACGTGTAGCAGATCAGGTGTCAGATATGACAGTGTCTGTCTTGATGGACGGAATGAGGCCTAGCCGTTCTGGACCCAAATAGGGAAGTCTCCAGGTAGGATGGCTTATCCCAATCCTTTCCCTACTTGTCAGGAACCTCTCCCTGCCACTAATCACTGTCCCTGTCAGATGGGTGACCTGACCCGACACTACCCACATGCGAAACGTGCACCAAGCCTTAGCTAAGCGCCAAGCCTTAAATAGGCTCTGCCTGACCCAAGATGGCTGCTAGAGTCACATGGGGTGGCAGCATTCAATCAGATAGCTTAGCCAGTAGCCCTGGAAACCATGCATGAACCATGTTTTTCTTGACTTCCCTGCAATTCTGCTGCAGTAGAGCGCCACCTGCAGTGGAGAAAGTAGATAGCATCTGCCTACACTCTGCATGTAGCAGTTTGAGCCCAGACACATCCACCAATCAGAGACATGGCACTGAATTTCTCCAAAACCCTTTACAGAAAGAATTTACATTTCTTCTCCTCTGTGTAGGAATTTAACCCCCCCCCCCCATCCCACCCCACCAGGGACCCATTAATTAAATAACTAACAATAAACAGTTTGGTCTGGAGTTCCATTTCATAAACATCAGAAATGCCATCGATGACCTCATTAACCAGATTTCCAGTCATTCCCCTTTGGGAGAACCTCGATCTCCAGTCTTTTCTATGCTGAAATAAGTATCAACACACGCTGCGCACACCAATTAAAATAAGGAAGTCTTTTAAGCTATTTAAACCCCGCTGGATTTAAAGTGAGAGCATGTAATTAAACACAGCGCAGTTTTATGGCTAATCTAACAGTGATTGTATTAAACATATCCCTATCATTATTGTAGCAGGCGTATACTGCAACTGATGAACTCTCTATTTTACGCTAATTTGAAAAGTTTTCAGAAGTCCTAAAATGAAGAAAAGTTTTTCATGGAGGACCTGAAACAAAATAAAACTGAAAGTGCAAAAAATATTAACATCATCCCAGTGACAAGTTTACAAATAAACTATATAAAAATATATTTATATTAAACATTCAGTTTTTTAACAACTTGACCTCCAGAAGGTTTAATCCCCCTTCATGACCAGGCCATTTTTTTTGCGATACAGCACTGCGTTATTTTGACCACTTAAGGACCGGAAGAATTTTCCCCCTTAATGTCCAGGCCATTTTTTGCAATATGGCACTGCGTCGCTTTGACTGACAATTGCAATGTCATTTTTTCCCCACAAATACATTTTTCTTTTGGTGGTATTTGACCACCTGCGGATTTTATTTTTTGCGCTATAAAGAAAAAAAGACTGACAATTTTGAAAAAAAAAATACAATATTTTTTACTTTTTGCCATAATAAATATCCCAAAAAAACAAACAAATTTCTTCATTAGTTTAGGTCAATATGTATTCTTGTACATATTTTTGGTAAAAAAAATCGCAATAAGCGTATAATGATTGGTTTGTGCAAAAGTTATAGCGTCTACAAAATAGGGGATAGATTTATGGCATTTTTTTTTACTAGTAGTGACGGCGATCTGTGATTTTTAGCGGGACTGCGACATTGCGGCGGACAGATTAAACACTTTTGATACATTTTGGGACCATTGACACTTATACAGCGATCAGTGCTATTAAAATGCACTGATTACTGTGTAAATGTCACTGGTATGGAAGGGGTTAACACTAGGGGCCGATCGAGGAGTTAAATGTGTTCCCTGGGAGGTGTTTATAACTATGGGGGGAAGAAACTGACTGGAGAAGGAGAGAGATTGCTGTTCCTAATCACTAGGAACAGCAGATCTGTCTCTCCTCCCCTGTCAGAACGGAGATCTGTCTGTTTACATTGACAGATCCCTGTTCTAGCTCTCTGTGGATCGATCAAGGGTGGCCGGCAGACATTTCGGCCGCCGGCCACATGCATCAGCACCGGCGTTGCGCCGCGGGCGTGCATGACCCCTATCGCTGCTGGTCCTTAAGCGGTTAACTGACAATTGTGCGATCATGCAATGCTTTTCCCAAAAATAGAGCTTTTCTTTTGGTCGTATTTGATCACCTCTGCAATTTTTTCATTTTTGCGCTGCAAACAAAAAAAGACTGACAATTAAAAAACAAAATCATTATTTACTTTCTGCTATAAAACACATTCAATAATAAAAAATAAAAAAAAACATATTTCTTCATGTAGCGGGGTCTCTAAATCTAGGTGGGATACACCTGGGTGGTAGTATGATCCAGGTGTGTAAATTGTGAGAGGAATTGGACCATTTGTATTCGTGGAAGATTGGGCGGTGTATTATTCTCCTTGGCCTGTGGGTGGCGGGGTACATGCAGGCTCAAGTTAGATTTGCTGCCACAGTGCTGGCCTTTTTGTCCCTTTCCGGAGATGGTAGGGCGAGGGCGGGGAACCTGCCGTGACGTCAATGGAGGAGGTAAAAGGGGGAGACGCCCTGGCCACGAGGTCTTTTGGGGGATCTTCTTCATCACGTGCCCAGGCACCTTAGGCCTGGGTGCGGGCGGTCCGGAGTTTTTCGGCCCAGGCGCCCTAGGCCTGGCCGGAGCAGAGTTGGCGTCCATCTCAGGCACCTTCAGCCTGGGGTGAGGTACTAAATCAGAGGCCTGGGGCCCAGTGACTTCGACTGGGTCCCGCAAGGGTGGATGAGTCCGAGGGTCCCTGAGGTGGATGGGGCCCATGTCGGAGGTGAGGAGGCTGGAGAGGTCACCCGTCCGGAGAGTCCGGAGCAGCATCAACCCGGTGACGGATGGGCCTCCGGTAACTCCCTTGGAGGGACATCTTCCCCTGACAGGGGCCACAACGCAGCGAAGGTACTCCTATCTACGTTCTCTTGAGTTGCTGGTAGAGACTCACAAGTTCTAAGTTCTCTCTTAGCCGATGGCTATAGTAACCGCTGGTGAAACCACAGTGGTTTAGCTGACAATCAGGATAGTGCCTCGACCTGCTCACCCCACCCTATTGAACTGTTATTGGGTCTCAACCAGTTGGCTGGTAAAGCACTGTTTATTGTGAGTGTGACAATAAAACAAGAGTTGGACCCTCTATCGGTGTGTGGTACTCTGTTTAATGGGAGCAAAGGGAAGTGTCAGCACAGCAGACTTGGTCGTTAACTGAAACACACAGGCCCGAGGAAAATATCAGATATTGGCCTTCACCTCACCCACTGCCATGGGGAGGACATGGGCCGTAGCACATCTCACCCTCACATGCGAAATACCCCTAGACAAGTCAAAGGAGGTGAGGCCGCTACATTCATAAATGTAGGCCAATATGAATTCTGTTTTTTGGCAAATAAGTGTATATTGATTTGCGAAAAAGTCATAGGCTAGCGTCTACAAACTATGGGATATTTTTATATTTTTACTAGTAATGGTGGCGATCAGCAACTTATAACGGGACTACGATATTGCAGTGGACATTCTGACACTTTTTGGGAACCAGTGACACTAATACAGTGATCAGTGCTAAAAAACATGCAGTCACTGTACTAATGACACTGGCTGGGAAGGGGTTAACATCAGAGGCAATCAAAGGGTTAACTGTGTGCCTAGCCAGTGTTTTCCTAAACTGTGGGAGGTGCTTTTACTAGGGGATGACATGAATCCATGTTCCTACTTTGCAGAGACACAGAATCCATGCCTTCCCTCCTGTCTTAACGGCAATCTGCCTTGTTTCCATAGGCAGACCGCCGTTCTGCCTCTCTGCTCGATGATCGGCGGGTGCCGGTGGACATCGAGTCCACGGTACCCGCCCCTCGGCTCCCACTGTATATACGTAATTTGACACACAGGGGCCGCCCTGTAGCAGTAAAACCGCTATAGGGTGAACCGGAAGTAGTTAAAGCGGAGTTCCGCCAATTTTTTTTTTTTAGAAGTCAGCAGCTACAAATACTGCAGCTGCTGACTTTTAAAATAAGGACACATACCTGTCCAGGCCACCCGCGATGTCGGCACCCAAAGCCGATCTCTCCCTCGACTCTCGGGTGGAGATGCCGCCATCTTCGGTAAGGGAATCAGAAAGTGAAGCCTTGCGGCTTCACTTCCTGGTTCCCTACTGCGCATGCGCGACTTGCGCTGCGTGATCCTACTGGTCCCTGCTGTCTTCTGGGACCTGTGTGTCTCCCAGAAGACAGCAGGGGGGACGGACGTGGCGTAGATAGCCGCGGGTGGCTCGGCTATCTATGCCCGGAAGTGGAAGCAAAAAACCTGTATTAGACAGGTATCTGCTCCCCCCTCCCCCCTGAGAGGTGCCAAACGTGACACCGGAGGGAGGGAGGATTCCGAAAAGCGGAAGTTCCATTTTTGGGTGGAACTCCGCTTTAAGCACTTTCACAATCTGATTTGATCACTTACTGAGTATGCCACTTCTTTATCTTTTAATCCTTGCCTATGTTCCAGTTTAAGCTGGTGCCATGACCGCTGCCCCAGGTTTTCTGTTTCAGGGTGGTTCCTTTCTTTTGCAAAGAAGACAAGAAGAGGGCACCAACTAAGTGTAGTATTAAATAACAAATGTATTAAAAAAAGACAAGTGGCAACTAACTGTGGAATAAAACTCATCTAGTATAGGTCGCCATAATTCCCACTGCAGACTGTGGTTGATCAGTCCTGGGCTTGAGCTAGCCGTAGCTAGTGGAGAGGTGCTCGGGACCGGAATGAAATGCAGAGGAATCACCTTCGGAACACACAGGGCCGAAGATGCTGAGAGGCTGAGCCAGGTGCCGGTCCAGGGTTGTGGGCGGATCCTGACTTCATTGTCGCGATCTTGCTTGAGCCTGGACCGGCTTTGTGATATTAGCCGACAGCAGGCTTCAGCCCGTTGTCTGCTGAAAACGGTTGCAGGAGTGCAGAACGAACTTCACTGCTGTGATCCACAGGAGAAGTACAGCCAAACAAGCTTTAGCTGTACTTATCCTTTAACCGTTTGCATATCACACCTGGATGTAAACAGGAAGCAGGAAGTGACACACATGGACACATGTATTGGAGTCCTTTTAAAGCCAGGATGCTCCACATGGTGAGGGGATCGCATTGCCAACCAGCCCCTGGCGCAGCCGACAGGGATTGGTAAAACCGGTCAGGCCAGCACTGCCCATCTCTGGACTACATGCTTTTGACCCATATATGGTTCTACATACTTTGCAACACTGAGGAACTTCCCCCGGGATCCTGGACCTGTGGACTTGATCACAAGCTGATAAGTATCAATACATTTACCATTCTTGGGAAAGGACTATTACTTTCTGGAAAGGATTACGTCTTCACTTTGCTGTTCTATTTGGGGTGTGAGAGCGAGTGTTCATAGGGACTCTAATGCCGCGTACACACGATCGGAAATTCCGACAAGAAATGTCTGATGTGAGCTTTTGGTCAGAATTTCCGACCGTGTGTAGGCTCCATCGGACTTTTGCTGTCGGAATTTCCGCCAACAAATGATTGTGAGCAGGTTCTCTATTTTTCCGACGGAAAAAGTTCCTATCGGAAATTCCGATCGTCTGTATGCAATTCCAACGCGCAAAAAAACACGTGTAGCGGGGTGCTAACTTTAGGGGAAGTGTTTGGGTGGTAGTTGTGCCCAAGCACCCTAATTAATAGAGTTCTTGATACCATTTTTGTCCACAGGTGGAGTATTGGTGTACAGTTCCCTGTGGCCTGCAGGTGGCGCTGCCATAGTAGGCTAGGGTTGAACCGCTGATACAGTGCTGTGCCTTGTGTGTCCCCTCTCGGCAACCATACAGTGGGTGTGGTCTGCCTGCTGGGCATGCTGGTAGAGGATATAGAAGGGGCAGACGCTGCCTGTTGAGGGTTCGTTGTCGGGGGTCCTACCCCAAGGTTCTTGTTCCTGGGCACCTTTAGCCCAGGGGCGGGTCTGCGGTTTGTCATCAAGGGTCCCAGGCACCTTCAGCCCTGGGACTGCAACAAAGGTCTGGGCCCAGCACCTTCGGCTGGAGCCCACCGGGGATCGAGGAATCTCAGGGTGCCGCCTTGCAAGGGGACCCGTATCCTAGATGAGGAGGCCGGGGGAGGAACCGTTCCAAAGGACTGGTGTGGAAGTCACAGTGAAGGAAGGGTCCCGGTAACTCTCTGGAGGGATGTCTTCTTCCTGAACAGAGACCAAGTTCATCAGGTCTGTGGCAGAGACCAAGGGTAAAGTTCGAGCATAATTTCGGCTGCTAGTCCCAAGCTAGGGAGACTATCCGAATGGGCTGAGTCTGCTTGAGAATCAGAGCAGTGAATTGTGTAACGTTTGTGCCTGGACCTCATCCACATCTTAAGCTGTCCTGTTCTTCCAACCTTTTCTGTCAGACTGTGTTTTATAAGAAATAAACCTCTACGTTGGAGTTGCAGCTGGTGTGGACATTCAAGTTACTGTGGGGATACCAGGACTTGTCTTTATTGAAAATAGAGGTGAGAGACATTCTCTGGTTGTCTAACTGTGGATGACCCAACAACAACACCGCTCAACCTCTTCACACAGGAGGGTACGGGCTTGTGGTGCGGTGTGCCTCTCTCTTCCTGCGAGGAGCCAAAGTTAATGCAGGTAAAGAAAGGGGTCTGTGCGCTACACACGCATGCTCAGAATCAAGCAGAAGAGCCAAACTGCCTATTGAACTTCATTGATCTCGGCTCGTCGTACGTCTTGTACGTCACCGCGTTCTTGACGGTCGGAATTTCCGACAAGATTTGTGTGACCGTGTGTATGCAACACAAGTTTGAGCCAACATTCCGCCGGAAAAAAATCCACGGTTTTCTTGTCGGAATTTCTGATCATGTGTACGCGGCATTAATGCTACAGTGAGAGGGAGGTCAAGGACGACCATGTTCTTATGGTTCCACTGAGCCATACATCACTTTATTGGACACTTATACCCATTACCATTCCACTTGCACACCTCCTCTTGACCAATGTAACCCAGCAATGCTCCCCATTTCTTTACAGCTACATTCTACCCTAATACAATCATCTACTTGTCCACAGTTTTCCCAATGTAGATCGGGAGAACCATTGATATAATCTTATAGCTTCCACTTCTGTGATTTGACTTCATTCATCCTCCCTTTTTGAATAGCAGTTCAACCTTGATTTAACATTTGGGTCACTCTTCATAGGTCATTCAGACCTGGGGATATCATTCCAGCTGTACGACAGCATTTTCATAATTCCTGCAACCTGGGTGGAATTGCACCACCTGTCCAGAGATGGTCCTTTTGTATTTATAGCTTCAATGCTAATGTATGTATGATGTTTTTTAAATGTCTTTTTCTTTTTTTGACCAGGTGCTTCAGCCCGGAGGTAAAGCGGGGGGGGCGGTGAGGTGGGGTGGTCGTAGGGCGGGCTCGAGGAGGGTGATAGGCTCACTTGCTTAACACTGATCTACCTGACATACACGACTGACCTGACTGACATACACGACTAACCTACATGACTGACCTATCTGACATACAGATTGTTGCTGCTCAGTCTTACCTGTAGTGTGCGAATACACTCATCCCAGGCCCCGGCATTCACCACCACTCAGACAGCCCAGCCCTGCAGGCACCAGGCAGCCAAAGCCAAGATAGAAGAGCCGCCCGCCCATTTACACAGAGGGAGCGGCTCAGTGGGGATCTCCCAGTGCCCAGCGCGGCCGCAGTGTCAATCCTGGAGGTGGGACTTTTGTACGTCACTCGGCCACGCTGGCGGGAGATCGTTCCCTGTTGCCGCTTGGGGCTAATAATGCATTTAGGGGATTTTGAGACCCGGGGCTTTTTTGGGGGCACACTCGGGGCTCCAGCCCCCCCCCTCCCGATGCTACTGCTAATTAATTTTTTTTTGCTAATCATGTTTGTATGGTGAGTTCTATAGATATGTGCTACCACAGGGTTGATTGAGCTACTACAGGTTTATATTTCAAGTTTGTCGATGCTGAACAAGCTCATATAGGTGTGATGGTCAGGTGCCAAAACTTTTTGGCCATATAGTGCATCTAAGTAAGATGAATGGCAGAGTGCAAATCCCACCGCTCACTAAGTCTAAATACAAAATGTGTAGCTGAAGCGTGCCTTTCATACCAATTGAGAGAATTGGATAAAGCCTCTAGGAGTTCAGGATGATGAAACGTGAGGATCGCCCCCACTTTAGGCTCGAGTGTGTTTATTGATCTGTTACCGCAGCCAGATGCCTGTATCTATCCGTCCCAACTGCCATGCTGTAATGACGATCCACTGGAATCTCTAAACCTGCTTTGCAAGTATTATCATGCTACGCTTTCTGTTTACACATTGAACTATAAATATCCAGATATCGGCAGGCGGACGGTGCGAATTGTCAGAGCGGCGATCTATGGTAAGATGTGGAATAGGGTCATCAAAAGGGATTATATGAAGACTTAAAGTGACACTAAACAATATCTTTATTTTCCAGAAATAACCCATATACAGTGACTTGCAAAAGTATACATTACATTTACACACCTTTTTGAAAGGCCCCAGAGGCTGCAACACCTAAGCAAGGGGCACCACTAACCAAACCCTGCCACGAAGACCAAGGAACTCTCCGAACAAGTAAGGGACAATGTAGTTGAGAAGTACAAGTCAGGGTTAAGTTATAAAAAAAAATCCAAATCTTTGATGATTCCTAGGAGCACCATCAAATCTATCATAACCAAATGGAAAGAACATGGCACAACAGCAAACCTGCCAAGAGACAGCCGCACACCAAAACTCACGGACCGGGCAAGGAGGGCATTAATCAGAGGGGCAGCACAGAGACCTAAGGTAACCCTGGAGGAGCTGCAGAGGTCCACAGCAGAGACTGGAGTATCTGACGACAATAAGCTGTACGCTCCATAGAGTTGGGTTTTATGGCAGAGTGGCCAGAAGAAAGCCATTACTTTCAGCAAAAAACAAACTGGCACGTTTTGAGTTTGCGAAAAGGCATGTGGGAGACTCCCAAAATGTATGGAGGAAGGTGCTCTGGTCTGATGAGATTAAAATTGAACTTTTGGCCATCAAAGAAAACGCTAAGTCTGGCGCAAACCCAACACATCACATCACCCAAAGAACACCATCCCCACCTTGAAACATGGTGGTGGCAGCATCATGCTGTGGGGATGTTTTTCAGCAGTCGGGACTGGGAAACTGGTCATAGTTGAGGGAAAGATGGATGGTGCTAAATACAGGGATATTCTTGAGCAAAACCTGTACCACTCTGTGTGATTTGAGGCTAGGACGGAGGTTCACCTTCCAGCAGGACAATGACCCCAAACACACTGCTAAAGCAACACTTGAGTGGTTTAAGGGGAAAGATGTAAAATGTGTTGGAATGGCCTAGTCAAAGCCCAGACCTCAATCCAATAGAAAATCTGTGGTCAGACCTAAAGATTGCTGTTCACAAGCGCAAACCATCCAACTTAAAGGAGCTGGAGCAGTTTTGCAAGGAGGAATGGGCAAAAATCCCAGTGGTAAGATGTGGCAAGCTCATAGAGACTTATCCAAAGCAACTTGGAGTTGTGATAGCCGCAAAAGGTGGCTCTACAAAGTATTGACTTTAGGGGGGTGAACAGTTATGCACATTGACTTTTTCTGTTATTTTGTCCTATTTGTTGTTTGCTTCACAATAAAAAAAAAAAAAAATCTTCAAAATTGTGGGCATGTTCTGTAAATTAAATGATGCAAATCCTCAAACCATCCATATTAATTACAGGTTGTGAGGCAACAAAACACGAAAAATGCCAAGGGGGGGGTGAATACTTTTGCAAGGCACTGTACATCCTATACTTAAAGTAATTGTAAAGTCTTGTTTTTTTTCTATAATATCTATGTAATACTTACCTGCCCTTTTGCAGTGGATTTGCACAGAGCAGCCCCAATCCTCCTCTTCTGTGCTCCTGGCCCCTCCCTCATGTTAAATGCCCCTACAGCAACTCAGACACGGAGCTGCAGTTAAGCCCCCCTCCCATCTCTCCTGATTGGCTAACTGACTTTGACAGTAGCGGGAGCCAATGGTGCCGCTGCTGTGTCTCAGCCAATCAGGAGGGAGAGTCCCGGATGGCCGAGACACTTTTGGAAATCGCTGGACAGAGATGGGGCTCAGGTAAGTATTACAGGGGCTGAGGGAGGCTGCTGCACACAGAAGGCTTTTTATTTTAATGCATGGAATGTATTAAGATAAAAAACCTTCTGACTTTACAACCCCTTTAATCGTTCTGTAAGCTATTTTTCATGAAGTTATTTCTTACTGTGTTTTTCTGCCTCATTGTGTGAGCTTCTCGAAGTGGAGCTCCACCCAAAAGGGAAAACTGCGCTTGTTTGCTTCCTCCCTTACAAGGAATCAGGGTTGCCAACTTTCAGTAAATTTACAAACAGTTTGTAAAATCCATAATTGTTGCATCTGTCCATGAATGTCAGTTACGGATATGCAACCTACATGTCCGTAATGGACATTCAAGGACAGATGCAAAAAGTACAGATTTTACAAACTGTTCGTAAATTTACTGAAAGTTGGCAACCCTGCAAGGAATGGTGGCAGCAACACCTGAGAGCCGATTGAACAATCAGCTGGGGTGCCGACATCACGGGATCCCTGGACAGGTAAGTGTCCTATTAAAAGCCAGCAGCTACACTATTTGTAGCCGCTGCCTTTTTATTTTTTGGGGGGGGGGGCTGGAGCTCCGCTTTAACCCCCCCCACTTCTGTTTGTTTGGAATGAGCAGTGCATGTTCGTTGAAGTCATGTACACTGCTCTGAGCGCTCCCGTCTCATAACTTGCTTCTGAGCATGCGTGTTTTTTTCATGTTGTTAAAGCCTACAAACGAACGTTTTTCATGACGAGAAAAACGACGACGTGAAAAACGACGAGAAAAATTAGAGCATGTTCCAAATTTTTAATGCCCATTTTTCATGTCGTGAAAAATGCTCTGGAGCCTACACACGATCGTTTTTAATGACCAAATAAAAATATTGCATTTTTCTCGTCATGAAAAACGGTCGTGTGTACGCGGCATAAGAATACATTGAATAGAACTTTCTTTTTTTATAAACCAGAGTTTAGTGTCACAAAAGTTTCTATAGCCACTTTTTTCTAATTTAAATACAGTAGAGGGAGGTTATAACCTCAGATTTTTAAGCCCCTTTCACACTGGGGCGGTTTGCAGGCGCTATTGTGCTAAAAATAGCGCCTGCAAACCGTCCCTAAACAGCGGCTACTGTTTCTCCAGTGTGAAAGCCCGAGGGCTTTCACACTGGAGGGTGCGCTAGCAGGACGGTAAAAAAAGTCCTGCTAGCCACATCTTTGGAGCGGTGAGAGGAGCGGTGTGTTTACCGCTCCTCCACCGCTCCTTTCCATTGAAAGCAATGGGAAACCGCGGTAATACCGCCGGCAATGCGCCTCTGCAGAGGCGCATTGCCGGCGGTATTAACCCTTTTTCGGGCGCTAGCGGGGGTTAAAACCGCACCGCTAGCGGCCGAATACCTCCGCAATTCCGACGGTATAGCGCCGCTAAAAATAGCGGCGCTATACCGCCACCACACCCACCGCCCCAGTGTGAAACCAGCCTTATTGCTAGCTGTGCCAACTCTAA
The DNA here is from genome assembly GCA_029206835.1 of Rana muscosa. Classification (NCBI taxonomy): domain Eukaryota; kingdom Metazoa; phylum Chordata; class Amphibia; order Anura; family Ranidae; genus Rana; species Rana muscosa. Next base: position 49,227,444 of record CM055120.1, read on the forward strand.
GGCTGGTTTCACACTGGGCGCGGTGGCGGTATAGCGCCGCTATTTTTAGCGGCGCTATACCGTCGGAATTGCGGAGGCATTCGGCTGCTAGCGGTGCGGTTTTAACCCCCGCTAGCGCCCGAAAAAGGGTTAATGCCAGCGGTATTACCGCGGCTTCCCATTGCTTTCAATGGGAAGGAGCGGTGGAGGAGCGGTAAACACACCGCTAGCAGGACTTTTTTTACCGTCCTGCTAGCGCACCGCTCCAGTGTGAAAGCCCGAGGGCTTTCACACTGGAGAAACAGCAGCCGCTGTTTAGGGACGGTTTGCAGGCGCTATTTTTAGCACAATAGCCCCAGTGTGAAAGGGGCCTAAGGAGAATAGCCATCTCAATTCATCCTGGTGACTTAGTGACTAGTGACCATTGTCGTCAGAAGCCAATTGAGGCAAACTTAAATATTTTGAGTTGTCATAAGAATAGAAATCCATGTGCACTCCTCCAGTTGGCCATTCTGCTGCCTTTCAGGACTGTTAGATAGTCAGCCCAATGGCCAATTGAAGGAGCTTCCATGGGAGGCTGACAATGCTGCTGCTAACTGCGGAGCAGGGGCTTAGCCTGTGTAATTGCTAGGGATGTGAAAGACCTGGAGCACCCTAAAGAGGTAGCGGGTAGTAGGTGTGGTAGGGGCTTAAAGTGGAATAGTTAAATAAAACGTAAGCCTAACTACTGTATGCATGGCACACATATGCCACAGTCCATGTATCCACAAAGTATGCCCTAATTTTTGAGCCACAGGTTAGAGTTCCAAAGACACACATTAACCTCAGCAAAAAAGATCATCTTCAGAAACTGAAAATCTTCCATCAAATACTTTTTTCGGCACATAGAAGATAGCGAGAGACACTTGGTCTGAAACTACCTCAATGTGTATTTTCATTTTTTTTGTGTCAGTGGGAGGCATCGTTTTCCCATCATTGGTGTCAGCGGGAGGAATCGTTTTCCCATCATTGGTGTCAGTGGGAGGAATAGTGCCCCATCGTTGGTGTCAGTGTTAAAAATAATGCCACATTGTTGGTGTCAGTGGAAAGAATATTGCCCCATCATTAGTGTTGGTGGGAGGATTAGTGCCCCATTGTTGGTGTCAGTGGGAGGAATGGTTTTCCCATCATTGGTGTCAGTGTTAAGAATAGTGCTCCTTCATTGGTGTCAGTGGAAAGAATAGTGACCCATCATTGGTGCCAGTGGTAAGAATAGTGCTCCATTGTTGCTGTCAGTAGAGGAATTAATGTCCCATCGTTGGTGTCAGTGTTAGGAATAGTGCTCCTTCATTGGTGTCAGTGGAAAGAATAGTGACCCATCATTGGTGCCAGTGGTAAGAATAGTGCTCCATTGTTGCTGTCAGTACAGGAATTAATGTCCCATCGTTGGTGTCAATGGGAGGAATAGTGCCTCATTTCAGGAGGAATAGGGCTGGATAAAGGTAAGCAAAGGCCCACATTTGGCCCCTGGGCTGCAGTTTGGAGACCACTGGTCTAGGGGCTCCTCCTGGGCTGTGATCACCTCCTCAGGAAAAAAGACCCCACTGTTCTCCGCCACAGAGTATTTATACAGACTCCCATTCACCATCTGGGCACCTCTCCCCAGGGATTGGTCAGGGCTGTATGAATATTTAGCTGCTGATTAGACTCTTCCTCTGCCCACTAACTTTCAGAACATTTCTGGACCAACCAGAGGGATGCAGTCAATCCTGCAGCCGCTGAAACAGAGAACTGGCCAGAACAATCAAACACAGCTACACTAATTACAGCGAGTCAGAGCAAAATTTGCCTAACAACAAAATGCAACTCCACTGGAAACACTGAGCCAGAAATGAATGTACCTAATCTTAGCACCTATCTAGGAGGGTGCTACATAATATAAAACACTGTGTATATAGAGCAGAGGTCGGGAGAGTTTTGGCTGTTGTTCTACTTTATTGCTACCTGACTTTTTGTGGCAATCCCTAATAGCATCAGAGTGTGAACCAGCCATACACTAAAAGTCATTGCATCGTGTTCTGAAAAATGATTGAGCCCCTTTTTGTGCTTCTATATTTTCCAAGACAAAAGATTTGATGACGGAAGTGGCAGTCAGAAGCTTTTCTATGCCCATCGGATGCCACTTTGAAGAGCTACAGCTGGTTGTCAGAGCTTTCGAAAGTCTATTATATCATTAATATCACAAAACTGTCAGCAGACTGAATCAAACTGCAATTTACTGCACTCCCTTCCTCTTACTGGAGAGGAAATAGCCAAATATACAGGAAAGATGGATGACCCATATCTTTAATAGGCCCGAGGCTAATTATCCAGAGTCTGAGTAGCAGATATTTTCAGAGAAAAATTGGGACACCCCGGTGAGACGGAGTTTCATTGTAATCCTGATATTCTTTCCTTGTATGTGTGTAAGAGCAGCAGTTGTAAATATATTAAAAAAAAATATCTCTTTAGATATGTTTCAAGAAGGATTTTTCTTAAAGAGCAACTCTTAAAAATATAGCAAATAAAAACATAACAATAAGATTCACCTAAAAGCACTCTAACAGGTAAATAGCGGCGCTAGGAGAATATAAAAATCATGAAGTGAAAAAATAAAGATGAAGCTACACGTGCCTCAAAACACTGTGCACACATAGCAATCACCCAGTGTAAAAATGGCAGAGCCCCCCCCCCCAAAGCATCCACCCCCCCATGTTGAGGGCATGTAGCCTGATATGGTTCAGGAGGGGGGGGTGCCCACTCGCCCCCCCCTCTTTCCTGACTTGCCTGGGCTGCATGCTTAAATAAGGGTCTGATATGGATTTTGGGGGGGACTCCACGCTGCTTTTTTTTTTTTTTTCAAGATTTTTAATTGTCGGCATGTGTGGGGTGTTTTTTTTTTTTTTTTTTTTTTTTACATTCAGCTGTCAGCGGGGGAACCCAATGACAGCTGATGAGTCATCTGTTGTTAAGGACATGGCGGGCCTAGGGTGCCCACGTGTCCCCGAATTGCCCGGGACTATCCCTTAAATGATATCTTTGTCCCCGGTCCCGGGCACCTTCTTTCTGGGACAATACAGTGTCCCAGAATGAAACTGACACTGGAAACAGTCAGCAATTCAGGGGACAGGGGCAGACCGAGCTGCCATAGCGCTGGCTCAGCCTCCACATCCACCTGACTGTACTTCTGATCACTGGTTGCTATAGCCGCCTGGTGTCTGGCAACCAGTGACGTTACACGGCCGCAACTCCCCCCCTGCCCAGCGTTGAAAGCAGAGGAAGATTTCACTTCCTCCTCCTCCGCGCTAGTGCTCCTGGGGCCCAAAGCAGCTGCCCTTTTAGCTGAGCCCTGTCACCACCCCCTTGTCATACGATGAGCCTGGAGAGTGAAAGTCCCAGTGGTCTAGTGGCGGCAGGGTGCAGGGCAGGGGAAGCGGAGCCGGTGCCGACAGCAGCAGCAGCAGCACCTGGAAACAGGGAGCGGCGGCTCCGGTGAGCAGCACGAGGTTGGCTAGAACCAACAGCCCAGGAGGGAGAGGGAGAAGACCTCACCGCCAGCCACCATGACCTGAGCAGCAGTGGGTGCAGCATCCACGGAAAACTCCCAGAGCCTGCACACCTTCTCCAGTCTCCTCTCCTAGCTGTCATCAACAAGAAGGAAGACAGGCTGACCAAGGGCCCAGAGGATAAGGATGGTCTGCGAGGTAGGTGCATCATACACACACACACCTACCCACAGACAGGGGTTGGGACAGGGAGGCACAGGAGGGACTGCAGGCAGGGGATAGGGGGTCACTTTCACACACCCCCCTCTCTCTCTCCCGACCCCCCTCTCTCATACCCCCTCCCCCTCTCTCACCCCTCCTCTCTCTCACCCTCACCCACCCCCTTCACCAACCCCCTCTCTCCTCCCATCCCCACCACTGGCACTCACCTTATCCTCCGAATGAAGGACTACAGGTCCCAGCATGAGCCCCTCAGAGCTGAGGATGTGACAAGCCCCCCCGGTAGGTCTGTGTAGGGGTCAGGTAGGTCAGTGTAGTGGTCAGTGTAGGATTCAGGTAGGTCAGTGTAGGATTCAGGTAGGTCAGTGTAGGATTCAGGTAGGTCAGTGTCGGATTCAGGTAGGTCAGTGTAGTGGACAGGTAGGTCAGTGTATGTCCAGTTTTTCTCCAGATCCTTCAGGTTATTTGTATTCCCTTTGTAATATAAAGTGCAAGGTTTTATATACAACTTTAGTGCCTTGGATATAAAAAGCATTTGATTCATGTATGTTAGCCCCACATTGTAAGTACCATTACACTCTGTGACTCTAAGTGGTCGCCTGCAATGTTGGGCTAACATACATGAAACAAATGCTAAAATAGGTAAGGGGCGGGGCCACCCAGCGATGTCACATGGTGGCACCGCCCCCCTTGTGATGTCACCGACCGGTGCATGCTGAGGGGTGTCCTTGAATGTCCGTTTGAAAATGTGGTCACCCTAATGGCGGCTGGCTTCCCGGTCCGCTCTTTAGCAACCTGTTCTTTGTCAAAAAACAGCGTGGGGTTCCCCTGACCCCCAATGCTGTTTTAAAAAAAATATTGCATGTTTTTTTACTCCTCTGGTCCGCTTGTGAATTGGACTTAAGAGCTTTTTAAATAATATTTACTGGCACATTTTTCATTTTGCAATAAATACAGCGTAATCTTTTTTTTTTTTTTTTTTTATGACTTGGACTTCATTTACCACATGCGTTATCACTTGTTTACTGCTCTAGCATGTGAAGACATGGGGGGTTATTTACGAAAGGCAAATCCACGTTGCACTACAAGTGCAAAGTGCACTTCAAATTGCACTGAAAGTGCACTTGGAAGTGCAGTCGCTGTAGATCCGAGGGGGACATGCAAGGAAAATAAAAAACAGCATTTTAGCTTGCACATGATTGGATGATAAAATCAGCAGAGCTTCCCCTCATTTCAGATCTTCCCCTCAGATTTACAGCGAATGCACTTCCAAGTGTACTTTCAGTGCAATTTCAGGTGCACTTTGCACTTGTAGTTTGCACTTGTAGTGCAAAGTGGATTTGCCTTTCGTAAATAACCCCCAATGTGATTTTATTTTATTTATTTATTTTTTCCTGCTCTAGCATGTGAAGGCATTGTGATTTTTTTTATTTTTTTTTTCCTGCTTTAGCATGTGAAGACAAGGTTGCCATGGTCTCCAGTAGAAGGTGGTGCTTTGATTCAGGGAACTCATATTTTTGTGGGCTCAGATTCAAGACTGTTTAGCTGGTAGGGATACCGGCAATCATATGGAGTGCCAGCAGAAAACGAATGCTATTCAGGACAGACAGGCTTTGTCCATCAATATGGTTACAGTAAGAGCAAAATCTCCATATCCTGCTCAAGTGAATTGTTAAAGTGACACTAAATTCTGGTTTAAAAAAAAAATTCTATTCAGGTGATGTATTCTTAACTCAGAAAAGTCCCTTCTATTGCTCTCAGCCTCCTCTAAATCTCCAAATTCCATTTATTGTTGCTGTGATCTGAGTTCCAGTTAGAGGGTGGCTACATTCGTTCTTCATGGACCGACTGTATGTAGGAGCGTAGCTGCCCTCGCTTGCTCGCACTCTGGAGATGGACTATGGACCAGGATCGGGACAAGGGGTGAGCAGAAGGGACGGCTGCCCTGGGCACAGCAGGTATTATAGGTAGTGGCGGTGCTTCCGTCCATAAAGGGCGCAGGAATGCCCCCCCTCTCTCCTGTCACGTCTCTCTCACCATAGATAGATTCATGCATTGCATGAATCTATCTATGGTCGCCACTGCCGCCTCCTATTCAGGTGTCCGGCCCCCGGGCACCTGAATTACAGTGACAGGGATGTTTTTGGAAGAGCCTGATTAGAGCCGTGGGCACTAATAGGCGTCCTGATTAGAGCCATAGGCTCTAATAGGCTTCCAAAATGGTAAACAGCGGGCGCAATGCTGTGCGCTCGTTGTTTACTCAGTGTTGTGTTAGGAAAGCGATTTATTTGCTTTCCAAACACTGACCCGCCTCTCAGCCAATCAGGTGCTCGGGTCTGGTTACCTGTCACCTGATTGGCTGAAACAGGCGCTGTGATTGGACGCCTGATAGAGAGGACGGGAGACATCGAGGAGCGTGGACGTGAAGGACGCCACCGTGACCCGCTGCGAGACAGGCAAATCCCGACTCCCGGGCGATGCACACTGGCAGCATTTGATGGGGCACAGTAGCGGCAATTTATGGGCACAGTAGCGGCAATTAATGGGGCACAGTAGCGGCAATTAATGGGGCACAGTAGCGGCAATTGATGGGGCACAGTGGCGGAAATTGATGGGCACAGTGGCAGCAATTGATGGGGCACAGTAGCGGCAATTAATGGGGAACAGTAGCGGCAATAGATGGGGCACACTGCCAGCAATTGATGGGGCACAGTAGCAGAAATTGATGGGCACACTGGCAGCAATTGATGGGTACAGTAGCTGCGTTTGATGGCACAGTGGCGGCAATTTATGGGCACAGTGGCTGCGCTTGATGGGTACAGTAGCTGCGCTTGATGGGCACAGTAGCTGCGCTTGATGGGTACAGTAGCTGCGTTTGATGGGCACAGTAGCTGTGTTTGATGGGCACAGTGGCTGCAATTGATGTTTTTTTTTTCAGTTTGTTTGGGCCCCCCAAAAAAAATTGGAGCACCAGCCGCCACTGATTGTAGGTATGGGGGAGCCACAAGTTCCTTCTACTATAAGACTGACAGGAGTAGTGACAGCTGCATCACTACTTCTGTCAGCCCAGTGTTGGAAGCAGCAAGGGAGCAGGAGAGAGCCAGGAGGAGCTGCAGGCTGTGCTCTCTCTCTCTTCCTCCTCCTCATAAGCTCACACATAATAAAGTGGGGGAGCGTGCAATTTGTAATCTTTGTCCTGGGCACTGGATGATCTTGTCCCAGCACTGCTATGGACTATAGGATTTGTAGTGTACATAGAGCATTGCACATGACTGGAACTAACATGCACTGTTCTTTTCAAACAAATGGAAGTGAGTAGAAAAAGGAAAGGTTTGGGAGCACATGGGGAATATTACAAGAGGACAGAAAAATACAGTAAGAAATTATTTAATGAAAAGTAGATTACAGGGCCATTAAGTAATGGATGTGTATGGATTATATTTTGAGAACAAGAATATTGTTTTGTGTTATTTTAATATTCCCAACCGACAGACCTGTAATTATAAGTGCAATTTGGAGGATGGGTTTAGGCAGAAGCAGCGGATCCTCTAATCTGCATTCAGCGTTGTAGGCTGACCTGCTGCCTTTTAAATACAGTCCATTGCCTGCGTGCCCGCGCGGGCTCAGGTGAGCGTTGCATTAACCAAATCCTGCAGCGCTTAACATTCTGACCACACGCAAGTCTGTGAATACAGATGGAGGGACAGAATCAGCTCAATTATCTGCCAGTGAAATGTGGCTCTAGACAAAAGATTTCCACTGCCAGCAAAGCACAACCGAGGACTGCCAAGGGAAACCGATGGAGGAATTTAGATTTACACAAATGGAATTTCAGCATGTAGACACGGTAAAAAAAGACATTACTTTCTGCCTTGTAACTTTCATTGTTAAATATATTGCTTCTAAGTAATGAGTAAATAAGTTACAGGTGTTTTTCATAGGATTGTATATCTAAACCCAATAAAATGGATTAAAGTGCAGGTTAAAGCAGAACTAAAGGATGCAAAACCTGCCTTTTTTCCTATTCCCATCCCCCGCCGGTGCCAGCATTTTCTCCTTTGTGCTGGTTTTCTGGTATCTTCATTGACTGGTGCAGGATAATGTCACTCCTGAGCATGCGCAGGCATTGGCATCTTAAATTCAATACCAGCCACTTTCACCCCCTTCCTACCCAGTCCAATTTTCGGATTTCAGTGTTGTCACACTTTGAATGACAATTGCGTGGTCATGCAACACTGTAATCATATGACATTTTTTGATTTTTTTGAGACAAATTGAGCTTTCTTTTGGTGGTATTTAATTTTTTTTTGCTAAACAAATGAAAAAAAAAAAAGACTAACATTTTTGTGGAAAAAATGTTTTTCCTTTGTTTCTGTTATAAAATTTTGCAAATAAGTAATTTTTCTTCTTTACTGATGTGCACTGATGAGGCTGCACTGATGGTTACTGATAGGCTATACTGATGGGCACTAATAGGTAGGCTGCAGAAATGGGCACCGATAGGTAGCACTGAGAGGCGGCACTGATGAGGAGGCACTGATAGGCGGCACTGATGGGGCTGCACTGATGATCAGGGCACTGATTATCAGTGTAAATGATGTGCTGACAGTCTTGCCAGTTATAGGCTTTCCTTTTGTCCCATAGACATGGCGTGGGAGGAAAGGACTGCCGATAACCGGAAAGTCTGTTTACATTGTGATCAGTGGATTACATGGTAAAGGGCCGCTGTAATTGGCCCTTTACCCCAATCTGTGATCAGCTGTGTCTGAAGGACACAGCGGTCACAGAGCATGCTCGATGCATGCCGCAGATGGCGGGGTTTTGGGAGAACTGGGCGACCGCGCTGTAGCCATCTTTTGGCTATAGCACAGTCAAAAAGTGGTTAATAGCATCATGGGCCCCTGGGCAAAATAATTCACTGGGACCCCTACCAGGGAGATGGTGACTGTTTAGGAGATATTCACCCTGGATGCAGCCGGTGACATCACTGGCGAATGCGCTCTGAAGGTTCGGCATACCTTGTCAAACCTTCAGAGCTTTGTGCCGTAACCGAGGGCTCCCATGCCCGGAAGTGACGTCATCAAGGCTCCAGGCTAATCACACAGCTGGAGCGCGCAGACCCGGAAGAAAGACTGGGGGAAGATGTCAGTCCTCTCAGCGTGCTGGAAGGCTTCCTTCCCAGGTAAGTATTTCATAATGTACAGGTACGCTTTAAAACATCTGCGGTTTACTACCGCTTTAAGGAAGGTTGGTTTAGAGTGGAGACATTATTGTATGCAGTCTTTTTTGACAATTATTAAACACAGAAAGAAGAGCTAATTTTTGGAGTGCAGCTTTTTTTTTGTTGTTTAGTGGAGAAGGACTGTGGTAGCCAGCACCCAGGTTGTCAATGTAGGATGAAAGGAGCATATCTGGAAGGGGCATAGACATGTGAAAACCCATTCCCATTTTTTGAAGACAACCAGGAATGTATAAAGCTGAAACAATCACAAAGGGTCAATACTAGGACCAAGCACATCAGCATGAAGTATCATCTGCTTAGGGACACTCAAGAGTAAGGTTTTATCGACATTCAATTATATCCGTCAGAAGAGATGGACTGTGGATACGTTCACCAAGCCATTGTTAAATCAATGTCATAGTCTGTTTTGAAAGAACCTCAACTTCATGCTGTTGAGAAGGGCTGTTGGAACTGCAACAGCATGTACTATGCACTCCGTACTATAGATGGCGCTGTAGTGATTGATATACTAGATCTGTGTGTTTGACACTTGTATATTCTGCACATGAAGTACGCTTTTTTTTTTTCCTCTTTCTGCTCTCTTCTGTAATGCTGTTCTCTTATGCAAGTAAAGCTGAATTCTATATTCCTCAAGATCTCAATGCCTCATTTTATCACATAACCAACAGAGCTTAGGTATGTTCTTATTTTAAGTTTTCCACACTACATCCATTCCATATGTAAAAAAAAAATGGTTGGATTTAGGCTTTAGAGCAGTGGTTCTCAACTCCTGTCCTCAGGACCCACTAACAGGCCAGGTTTGCAAGATAACTGAAATACATCACAGCTGATATAATTTGCTGCTCAGTGATTGCAGTATTCTAGTCTGCATCTCCCCAAGTAAATACTTACAATCTGGCCTGTTAGTGGGTCCTGAGGACAAGAGTTGGCAACCACTGCTTTAGATTAAGGAAGAAAACTGAATAAATTTGTAAAAAAACATAGATTTGTTGGTGTAGAAATTCTTTCAATTCTAAAGACATTCCAAACGTGAAGGATTATCATGCAATATTTTGCCAGTGAATATGTACAGTATACACAAGTTGGAGTTTTTGTTTTTTTTTTAAATAAATTTGTTATTTCTGTAAATCATGCTTTATTTATTTCTATTTGCCATTCCGCCCGCATAATTCACAATTCCTCCCTTGTGGGATGATTTAAATATCAGTAAGATATATGGAAATAGCATTTTTTTTTCCCCTGTATAGCGGCGAAGCCCAGCTAGGTGCTGAGACGCGGCTATACATCTGGACAGACCAATAGATCAATTTAAACATGTTGTTGCAGTCGATGTTTAGTAATTTTTCCTTCGCACAATTATCCCTCTGAGATATGAACAGGCTGCTTCTATCACGCGTCAGTAAGTTTACTTATTGATTGCATACAGCGTTTTATCAGCAATCCATCACTTATGTCTTCATTTACATACACCCAGTAGGCAGAGGCGTCTATGGCAAAAATGGATGTTGGCCTTCAGAAGAATAAAGTAGGATTAGCTGCTGCTGAATAGTTAGCTGCCTTTAATGCTGCCAGTTTGCTTGCTGTTGCAGCCAACTTGCTTACTGCTGCTGTGGCTGTCAATTTTCTTACTGCTGTTGTGGTAGGGTGACCACATTTCCAAACTACAATTCAGGGACACCCCCCTTCCCAAAAATCAGCTTGTGCTGTAACGAATCACAGTACAGTGATTGGACTCAAGAGACGGGATTTATGATTTCTCCAATCACAAGCAGGGGGCGGGGATTGTGCTCCTCCAGGCATTCCCGGCCAGGACAAGTACTGTCAGTGAGTAAAGCGGAGATGTGGCGGCCTTTTTTGGGGGCATCAGATTGGCCCGGGGGGGGGGGGGGTGGCTGTGTCAGTTATATTCCGGGACACTGTGTATTGTCCTGGCATGAATGTGCCCGGGACAGACCTGCAAAATGCGGGACTGTCCCGGGCAATCCGGGACACGTGGTCACCCTATGTTGTGGCTGTCAATTTTCTTACTGCTGCTGTGGCTGTGAATTTGCTTGCTGCTGTTGCTACTGTCAATTTTGTTGCTGCCAATTTGCTTACTGCTGTTGCCTCTGCTGATTTTCTTGCTGCCAATTTGTTTACTGCTGTTGATGCCAGTTTCCCTACAACTAAAGTCTTTGTAATTTGGGTAAAAGAAGCACTGGACACAGAGGCATATAGCTGTTTTTTAGACTTGTCTGCCATTATTATAGAAACCAGAAGCAGCCTGCTCAGCAAAAAGCCAGCAAAGCAGTCGTTTGGATTCTAGGAGTTACCTAACCACTTGCCGACCGCTGTATAGTGGTTTTAGTGCTACAAGGTGCCTGTGCTGCGCAGGATCATATATATATATATATATATATATATATATATATATATATATATATTTATGTGGTCCTGCATTTCTGGGTATCCGGAGCGGGTGCGCGCTGCCAGAGGCTCGCTCCCACTATGATTCTACACAGCGAGAGCTGATCAGCCGGTCCCATGGACCAGATGTCTGCCGGCACCCGCTGATCATTCAGGACACAGGCAGAACAGTGATCTGCCTATGTAAACAAGGCAGATCCCCGTTCTGTCAGTAAGGAAGGCAATAATCCTGTGTTCCTGCAAAGCAGGGACACGGATATATGCCTTCCCCTAGTAAAAGCACTTCCCGCACTTTAGCACTGATCACTGTATTGGTGTCACTGGTCCCCAAAAAAGTGTAAAAAATGTCAGTTAGTGTTCAATTTGTCCGCCATAATATTGCAGTCCCACTAGAAGTCGCTGATCTCTGCCATTGCCACTAAAATTAAATAAATAAATACAAATTCCATAAATGCATCCCGTAGTTTGTAGCCGCTAGAACATTTGTGCATACTAATCAATATACGCTTATTGGGATTTTCTTCTTTTTTTTTTTTACAAAATTATCTGCCTTATTGCTTTATAGCACAAAAAACAAACAGATGTGATCAAATACCACCAAATAAACTCTTTGTGGGAAAAAGGGACAACATTTTTACACAGACACACAGAGGCACACCTCTAGCTCTGCAGTCCTGCAGCTCTCATTGGCCCTCTTATGACTCATCCCCCCCCTCTCTTCCTATCAAACTCTCATGAGAGAGAGAGATCTGTGCATGATGTCATAAGCCTAGCCTTTTTACCAGACAAGAAACAGGAAGTGGGCCGTATAAGGGATTTACTGGCAGAAAAAAAAAATGTTTTACTATCCAAAGTTAAAACAACAAGGGCAGAAGATTTAATAGATGGAAAGTTGAAAAAATGGCTGAAGTTTCGCTTTAATGAATAGAGTCAGAGGAGCTGGATAGAAGCATCTTTTGGAAGGTAAGAAGGATTTTTCACCCATCGGTCAAGGTGTCTTTGACTGCTCTAAAAGGGTCAAGGGCCGAATTTACTGCTACTAAAGGAGGACTGTTCCAACAAATACCAAGAGGCTGCTCTTAAAGGGTCTGCTACTTTCAGAATACTTGCCCTATTTTTTTACTAATTTTGGGTATCCTGCACCCCTAAACCCTCTCTCCTAAAATTTACTTCAGCAATAAAAGGTGAAAAGTAACTAGCACTCCTAATTTATTTTTCTCCCCAACATACACTAAAGGTAAGACCCTGATGCCGCGTACACACGATCATTATTCACGGTGGTTAAAAAACCGCCGTGAATAATGTCATTTAAAACGGGGGAACAGCTTGTTCCCCACACACGGTCGTTTTTCACGTCATTTTTTCTCTTGACGAGAAAAACGACCGTCTGTGGGCTCCGCGGCAGTGTTTCCCTATGGGAAACACTGCCGCGGAAAACATGTCGAAAAAAACTATGAGAAAAATTAGAACATGTTCTAATTTTTCTCGTCGTTTTTAATGCCGTTTTTCTCGTCGAAAAAAACGTCAGAAAGCCCACAGACTATCGTTTTTCTCGTCGAATGGGAAAAATGTAGTTTTTTTCAACAAGAAAAACGGCCGTGTGTACGCGGCATAAGACCCAAATGTTAAGGTTAGTTCATCTTTACCAAAAAAGGGCCTATGCAGATAAGGGGGCTGACTGGAATACTCCCAGGACGTTGCTGTGATGGAACCATCCAGCACTCAGCTTGGGTGCCTCCATCAAGATATAGCTTCCTCCAGTCTGGACCCAGGAATAGGGTATTATTGCTGAGCGCCCAAGACTAGGCAACACTAGCTTGGCTGCAAACTGGAACTCACTTTATTGAATACTCGCACAGCATTTATAGCACAGAAGATCAGGTAGAGCTTGATAACATTACCCCAAAAATGCAAACTGTAAACAGGAATATTATTAACCTAGCTAAGGAACAGCCAACATAAACATAACATTAAGCTAATTAAACAACTAGCCACCTAGGTGACTCAGTGCCCACCCAGACAGTTTGGCACCAAGTCCACAACCCTGGATACAAAGTACATTACACATTATTATAAGCATAAACATCCCACAATGGTTTGGTAGCAAGGTAAAGTGGTCACAATATTGATCATTTCTCTAACAGATGATCAGACAGACAGAAACAATAGGTGACTCAATTAACAATAGAATTTCACACCTAGGAGGCACACCATGGGAGAGACCTACATAACAATAAACACATAACAAACAGTGATCCCACCCCACCTCAGACCGTCCGGCAACAGTCTACAACAGTCTATGAGACAGACTCATACAATGTTCCAGCAGTCTGAAAAAGTAATTTATCTTCATAGATCTCTTGAGGGATATTGTTGATAAATATTTCTGTCCCAAGTGAAGGAGCCTCTCCTATCCAGTCTGCAGGAGGGCCACCAGATTCCCTCTGGCCATTAATCTGTAAAATATTAATATTACACCTTTCCATTCACTCCAGAAGGAAAGCTTTATTGTCCCTTTTCAGAGAATTAATCTCAGTGTTCATCACGTGGTTGTCCATCAGAGAATGATCTACTCTCTCAAAAGCCAGGGCCCATAGTCAGTAGGCAAGAGGCCACCCTGCTGTGCTGTCCATAGCCACCATGAGCCCAAGTGGAAGCTGTGCTGATGAACCTGGAGCCAGAGGTGGCTAAAAGGAGCATGTATGTGCCCATATATCTGTACATTAGTAGTTGGGAATGTTTACCAGGCTGCTTAGCATGCAGTCATTAAAAAAAGAAAAAAAAAAAAAAGAAAAAAAAAAAAAAAACGTTTAATACAATTTTAAACAAATTAGCCCAGAGTTGGCCCTTAAAGCTTTTATGTTTGTTTTAATTATGTACCATTATGATGATATAAGGCAATAACAATCAGAACTGTAGAAAGGAACCTGAAGGAGGGAAGGGAGGTGATTGGTGGTCTCATCTTGATGGTCAGAGAAACATCTTTTCAACCTCGTGTTCCCTTGACATGATCCCTGATCCACACAGGCCGGGTCTTCAGAGGCATATAAAAAGAAATCTCTTTCAATTATATAGAACAAAAGCAATATAGAGATGTTTGATGAGCTCAATCTCCCCCCCATGATCACAATCTTCTCCATGTGGGCTCAGGGGTGGTTAATGATAACTCATAGAAATTAAAAGGAAATTGTTCAGATGATGAGATCCACCCTCGGTGTTGTAATTATCGTGGATGTAACGTGAAGGGCTATATAACATGCTTGTTACATTTCCCAGATATTTACGTCAGAAAACTTAAAGTTGCATTAAACCAATAATGTATTATATTGCAGCTTAGCAATTTTTAAAGAATAATTTAACTTTTATTGAGAAAAAAACATTCCCCTCTGGGTGATCTATTTACATTGCAAGGATTTTAACAAACTCTTGTTGCATATTTCTACCTTTTTGTTATTCTGAAGGAATTGTTGTTTGTCTGTGTCCATGTGCACAGTGAATCTGTATGGGTGTGGTTTTATAATTATCAATCAGCTGCTGCACATCAGGGTTTTAATGAAGCAAGCTGCAGGGCCTGCATCCCTTTAGACCAGTGGCGGCTGGTGCTTAAAATTTTTGGGGGGGCGCAAACAAACTGAAAAAAATAAATACATTAATTGCAGCCACTGTGCCCATCAAACACAGCTACTGTGCCATCAAACACAGCCACTGTACCCATAAATTGCCGCCACTGTGCCATCAAACGTAGCCACTGTACCCTATCAATTACTGACACTGTGCCCATCAATTGCCACCAGTGTGCCCCATCAAATGCTGCCAGTATGCCCATCAATTGCAGCTACTGTGCCCCATCAGATGCAGCCAGTGTGCCCATCAATTGCCGCTACTGTTCCCCATCAGATGCAGCCAGTGTGCCCATCAATTCCCGCTACTGTGCCCCATCAGATGCTGCCAGTGTGCCCATAAATTGCCGCTACTGTGCCCCCTCAGATGCTGCCAGTGTGCCTATCAATTGCCGCTACTGTGCCCCATCAGATTCTGCCCGGCACTTACCTGTCTCGCAGCGGGTCAGCGGCAATCTCCTGCACCTCCTTCATGTCTTCTTCGGTCCTCTCTCAGGCGTCCAATCACAGCGCCTGACGTTTCAGCCAATCAGATGACCAGTAACAGACTCGGCAACCTGATTGGCTGAGAGGCGGTTCAGTGTTAGCAAAGCAAATTCCTTCACTTTGCTAAGACACAGCTGAGTGAACAGCGAACGCCCAGTCAGGTGCCCGCTGTTCACATTTTTGGGCGCCTATTAGAGCCTATGTAATTCAGGTGCCCTGTGCCCGAAAAGGGGCCAGACACCTGAATAGGGGTTGACAGCGGGGACCATAGATAGATTCATGCAATGCATGAATCTATGATGGTAGAACGGTGCAGGAGAGAGGGGGCGGCACTCCTGTGCCCTTTATAGACGCACCGTCACTGCTTTAGACCTGATTTCCCTTTTAAGCATATCTCACCAAAAATTACATTTTAGTTGCAGTGGATGCTCAAAATCTGATTTGTATCTTAGTGAAGACTTCTGGGAAAATCAAAAATATGTGAGCCAATCATAAAAGCAGGAAATTACATATCTGGGGGGTGTTCTGTACACCCTCTGTGTACAGAACTCCTCCAGGTTGTCATATTGATTTGCAATATTGCATAAAATTAGAGCACTGCAGATTGAAAAGGAAAGGTCACCTTTTATAACAATGAATTACAATATGACCCGGGGGGGGGGGGGGAGCGGGGAGGCATATGCAAGGCTGCTATTCCACTGTGAAGAGAGAGCTTTAACCTCCTCTGCCCTGAGGTGAGAACCTTAGAAGTTTGTGATTGCTCATGGACACAAACAAATCCACTTGGGGAAACAGCCCACATATGGGTCGACTGAAGGAAGACTATTCGTTTGGATCCAGAAATTTGTGAGAAAAGATCAGCATGCCCATCCAATAGCCTGCCCTCTTTCAGGTGTAACTATGCCCACACAATGATTGGCTTGACTTCCTTCAAGAGTGTGTTGCTTTGCATGCCCCTTGTCTCTGTATGTAGGCAACTGCTGTCATTCTGCAGTAGGGCTGGCCTCCCATTGATTTTGGTTGCAAGGGATGTAAGGGCCAAATGGGCTGCCCATATCTCCAGGATATTGGAGACCATTCATTTGGCACAAAACCTCCATCTTACCTGAATGCGAACACCCTAGAAATGGGCCCTCCAGCCCCTTTTGCTGACATCTATTGTAATCGTGGTCCATTGTGATGGACCTAAGGGCCGCAAGGCCATCAACAATTCTCTCTTCAGCCACCACCACAGACTCTTCCTCATGTAGAATGACACAGTTATTGCCTGCTCTAAGTGGTGTCTACTCCAATGGGCAAGAAAGCCTGTCTGGAAATACAGAAGATGCCAGTGTGCCAGGGGGACCATGGGGGATACACGCTAACATTGTGCCCAACAGGCTCAGACATTGTGAGGCTGAAAGAAAAGGGGAGGATGCTGCTCTGGGAACCTTCTCCCTGATGAACTGCATATTCTGCAGATGAAGGGCGATTAAAAGCATTGGTCTTGTTGAAGAGGGCTTAGGTATGATAATTTCTGGATCAGGCAAAGCTGGCTTTTGTCGAAGTTTATTATCCATGAAAAACTACTGTAATGCCTCTTTCAAAAGCTCCCTATGAATAAGCAGCTGCTCCCTGCTGCAAGCCAGGAGGAGCACATTGTCCAGGTAATGGCAGACCCAGAGACCCCTCTCCCTGAGAGACCCTAGGGGCCCAACGCTGTATCCTGGCCTAGGCCAACAAGGCCCAGGCCTAGGGCAGCACTTTGCAGGGGGGCAGCATGGAAAGAGTCCCCGTCGGCTTGCGCCACACTGTTAGTGTGCCTCTAATTTTGACTGTCCTATCATCCTGGACCACAAACCTTCCTCACTGTGCTATGTTTTCTGCTGCACCATTGGCATGTTCTTAGTCCTCTCCATAAAATTATCTGAAATTTGTGCTTAAAGTAGAATTATAAGCAACACTTTTTCATTTTGGATAGAGTAAGGGAAGGTTATAGCCCCTGTCAGTTTATTTTTTACCATCCCTGTCCCATTGCAGAGATTTCCCTTCACTTCCCCCAATAGCCAAACAGGAAGTGAGAGGAAATATATGAAAATTAAGGGAATCCATTGCCACCCCCCCCCCCCCAGGCCCTAAGAACTAATGTCCCCACTCAAAATTTTCAGGGTGAGTCTTAAACAGCAAGGGGTGTGGCTTTGACAGGAAGGGGTGGGTCATATTTAAATTAGGGGGTGCACGAGTTTAGTCAGGCCTAGGGCAGCACAAAACCTAAATACACTACTGCGAGCCACGATCAAGACCTTAGTGAAGGTCCTCAGGTAGGTGCAGAGGCCAAACAGGAGGCAGCAGAATTGTAGGTAGATCAGGCCTACTGCAAATCTGAGATACTTATGAAAGGATGGGAGGAGGATAGGCACATGCAGGTAGGCGTCCTGCAGATCTTCTGAAAGCATCCAGTCTTCCGGCGGTACTAGCTGTACTATAGTCTGCAAGAACTCCATTTTAAATCTTTCCAAAGTACTGATTTAACATCAAGAGATCTATGACTGGCAGCCAGCTGCCGTTCTTTTTATAGGTCAGAATAAAACCCTGTGAATCTTTTAAAGGATGGAACTGGTACCACTGCCGTTTGGCCTAGTAATGTATGAATGTGCTTTCTCAGAATTTCCACCTAGCGAGGTGAAGCTGGGATTTTGCTGGGTGAAAAAGCAACTGCTTGGGGGTAGATGCACAAATGTCCAAAAAATGGCCATGCATAATTGTCGTCAAGACCCACTTGTTTTTGCAGAACTCCAACAAAAACTGCTCTAGGTTAGGGTGACCAGACATCCCCGGTTTCAGGGGACAGTCCCCGGATTGAGGACACTGTCCCCAGACCAAGTCTGTCCCCGGTTTTGTCCCCGGATTTAATTTGAACAGGGGCTGGGGCAATTTCAAAGACAGTCAGTGCAGAATAAAAAAAAAAAATCTGAATTACACACCCCCGCTCTGCCGCTCCTACTAGCTTAGGGGGGTGATTTTTTTCCATTATCGGTGCCCCTTTCTGATGATCATGTGCTGGTTGGAGCAGAGGGAATATTTCTTCAGTTTCGGGTGCATGCCCATTCAGCTCCGCTCACATGTTCTTCTGCCTTGGCTCAAGTCCCAGCCAGCCACTTGCCTATCTCCTTGCCTTCCCTGGCAGAGTGATCTTCCTCCGCTTCCCACCCAGTAGTCAGGGCCGCCATCAGGAATTTTGGGGCCCCTTACACAGCTTTAGGCATGGGCCCCCTGGAGCAGAGGAGAAATGGATTGAAAAGCGGGGGGCAGCTGCGAGTTGAGAAGCGGGGGGTGCCACCACAAATTGAGAAGCGGGGGGGTGCTGCCGCCGCGAATTGTTGAGGTCGGGGGGCCTTGGGTGCTGACGAACAAAGAATAACAACAAAAAAAGGCCCTGGGCACCTCCGGGGACCTCTGGGCCCCTTACAAAAAATATATATATTTTCATAAAAAATACATAAAAAAGGGGTTACCATCCAGGGCCCCTTACAAAATTTTTATAAAAAAAAAAAAAAAAGGGGGGGTTGCTATCTGGGCCCCTTAAAATATATATATATATATATATATATATATATATATATATATATATATATAATTTTTTTTTTATATATAAAATGTACATAAAAAAAGGGGGGTTACCATCTGGGGACTTCTGGGCCCCTTACAAAAAAAAAGGGGGGTTGCCATCCGGGCCCCTGGGGACCTCCGGGCCCATTACAGGTGTACTGCCTGTACCCCCCTGATGGCGGCCCTGCCAGTAGTAGCGGGGACCCAGAGAGTAAGACTTGACAGGCTGTGAGGCGGGGCGGCGGCGACAGGCAGAGAGTCGCTTATTGCCGCCATTACTAGTAAAAAAAAAATTCCCCGGATTTCATTTTAAAAATCTGGTCACCTTACTCTAGGTAGAGGTAGGTATTTCACTGCTAATCTTCACTGGTGCATGAGACATGAGGAAAAAAAAGGAGAACATGGGGGGGGGTGTAACTGTCTTTCTTTAAATAATTACTCCTATGCTGCCACTTAGCTATTAAAAAAATACCTCAAAAGTGAATTAAAAAGTGAATTATCCAAGCTGCTGCTAACACCTTAAACTGTTATTAAACCCAGGACCCTGCATTCACTATATCTGGTCTCCCACAGTACACAGAACTAGTGATGAGCCGAACACCCCCGGGTTCGGTTCGCACCAGAACCCGCGAACGGACCGAAAGTTCGTACGAACATTAGAATCCTATTAAATACAATGGATGCGAACGTTCGAATTCTAAAGTGCTAATTATAACAACTATTATGCATGTTATTGTCCTAAAAAGGGTTTGGGAACCCGGGTTCTGCACCAGGGGACATGTATCAATGCAAAAAGAAGTTTTAAAAACGGTCGTTTTTCGGGAGCAGTCATTTTAATGATGCATAAAGTGAAAAAAAAAAACGTCAAATATTCCTTTAAATATCGTACCTGGGGGGTGTCTAAAGTATGCCTGTGAAGTGCCACGTGTTTCCCGTGTTTAGAACTGTCCCTGCACAAAATGACACTTCTAAAGGAAAAAAAAGCCATTTAAAACTGCTTGCGGCTTTAATGTAATGTCTGGTCCCGGTAATATGGATGAAAATCTTTAAGAAAAATGGCATAGCTACCCCATGACCCCCCCCCCTACCCCAGCCCATTACCAGCCCCTTTGGGTCTTGTATGGATATTAAGGGGAACCCTGCACATAAAATAAAAAAGGCCCTATATACTCTGAACAGCCGTATACAGGCGGTGCATACAAGACAGGGACTGTAGGTTTGTTCTTATGTAGAATCTGTTTGTAATTTTGAACAGGTACATTGTTGAAGTGTAGCTCCAGCCCAAAAATCTATTTTTAAACTTTTTGGAAAACCTAGGTAAGGGTTATCACCCCTGTAACATTTGTTTTGCTGTCTGTGCCCCTGTTCAGAACATTTCACCTCACTTTCCGTCCCAATGACAACTGTTTTTGAAATGTGGTGTTTTTCTTGAAACAAGGATTGCTGATAAAGCATCAGTACAGAGGAGACACCTTTCTCCCATATTTATTCTTACAGGAGAGAATTTTCCTTCCTAGTGGTAGATTTCCTCTCACTTCCTGTTGTCTTCTTGCGTTTGCAAGTAGGAGTCGTTTGTAAGTTGGATGTTTGAAAGTAGGGACCTGCCGTATATACTCTGCAGAAATAGGCCCCTTAGTTGTTGGTGTTGGCACAACACTGTAAGCACTCACAGTTACTCTTGGTTGGTGCTGGAACGCCCTGCTGTCAACTATTATATCAGGAATTTTAATTACATATAATTGTTGAACAGTGGTAGTAAAAATTGGGCCTTTGATGGTGGTGCTGGTGCCACAACACTGTAAGCCCTGACAGTTACTCTTGGTGGGTGCAGCAATGGGCCCTGCTGTGAATTATTAGATCAAGAATTGTAATTGCATGCCCCTGTTGAACAGGGGCTGAAAAATTGGGCCTTTCGTGGTGGTGGTGGTGGTGGTGGTGTTGCCACAACACTGTAAGCCCTCAGAGTTACTCTTGGTGGGTGCAGGAATGGGCCCTGCTGTGAATTATTAGATCAAGAATTGTAATTACATGCCCCTTTTGAACAGGGGCTGAAAAATTGGGCCTTTCGTGGTGGTGGTGGTGGTGGTGGCGTTGCCACAACACTGTAAGCCCTCAGAGTTACTCTTGGTGGGTGCAGCAATGGGCCCTGCTGTGAATTATTAGATCAAGAATTGTAATTGCATGCCCCTGTTGAACAGGGGCTGAAAAATTGGGCCTTAGGCACTGGTGGCACAACACTACAACCCCTCACAGATACTGTACTTGGAGCACAGCAATGAGCCCTGTTGCAAAGTATTGCTTCAAAAATTGTAATGACACGCCCCTGTTAAACAGGGGCTGAAAAATTGGGCCTTAGGCACTGGTGGCACAACACTACAACCCCTCACAGATACTGTACTTGGAGCACAGCAATGAGCCCTGTTGCAAAGTATTGCTTCAAAAATTGTAATGACACGCCCCTGTTAAACAGGGGCTGAAAAATTGGGCCTTAGGCACTGGTGCCACAACACTCCAACCCCTCACAGATACTGTACTTGGAGCACAGCAATGAGCCCTATGGCAAATTATTGCTAAAAAAATTGTAATTACACGCCCCTGTAAAACAGGGGCTGAAAAATTGGGCCTTAGCCACTGGTGGCGGCACCCATAAACAAAAATGATCTTCCAAGCTATCATCATCAATCGTATCATTGAGGACTCGGAGGAGGAGGATAGCCAGTCAACATAACAGCACAGGCACTCAGCATCAGCATCAGCCTTGAAGGGATGTGACATGTTAAAATCAATTAGTCTGTTATATCAGCATCAGGTGTGTGGTAGCTGGTGGTGATCCAAGACTGGTTCATCTTGATGAAAGTCAGTCGATCAACCGAGTCGGTGGACAGGCGCACCCTGTGATCCGTGACAAATCCTCCAGCAGCACTGAATGTGCGTTCCGAAAGAACGCTGGATGCAGGACAGGCCAGTAGCTCAATTGCATACTGTGCAAGCTCTGGCCAGTGATCCATCCTCAAGACCCAGTAAGCCAGAGGATTTTCGGTGGGGAAGGTGTCCAAGTCTGACCTTGCCCCTAGATATTCCTGCACCATGTTTATCAGACGCTGGCGATGGTTGCTGGAACCGATCATACTTTGGGGCTGCGGACTAAAGAATTGTCTGAACGCATCGGTCAGACGGCCACCTTCCCCACCGCTCCTTCTTTGACTGGCCGAAGCCTCAGCAACTCGTTGTCCAGGACCAGGAGTTTGTAACCTCCCAGTCTCTGGGAACGCGTTGCACAGACCTTTCTGCAAGGCCTCCCGGAGTTGTCTCATCCTCTGCTCCCTCTGCGAAGGTAACATAAGGTCGGCAACCTTACCCTTGTACCGTGGATCAAGGAGAGTGGCCAGCCAGTAATGGTCCCTCTCCTTGATCCGAAGAATACGAGGATCCTTCCGCAGACTTTGCAGGATCAGGGAGGCCATGCAGCGTAGGTTTGCTGAGGCATTCGCTCCGGAGTCCTCTGGGTCACTAAGGACGACATGATCCGCAGCCACCTCCTCCCAGCCACGTACAAGTCCACTGGTTTCTTGGGACTGTAAATCATCCCTAAAAGACTGCTGCTGATGATGCTGAGTGCCAGCCTCCACCTCCATGCTGACACAATCCTCCTCCTCCTCCTCCTCCTCCTCCTCCTCTTCCTCTTCCTGTGCGATGGGTGGGACAGAAGGAACACTGTCTGGGTAAAGGGGGCCTTGAGAGGCAAGGAAGTCCTCCTCTTCCTGCCTCTGTTCTGCCTCAAGTGCCCTGTCCATTATTCCACGCAGCGTGTGCTCCAACAGGTGGACAAGAGGTACAGTGTCACTGATGCATGCACTGTCACTGCTCACCATCCTCGTGGCCTCCTCAAATGGTGCCAGGACAGTGCATGCATCCCTGATCATGCCCCACTGGCGTGGAGAAAAAAAACCAAGCTCCCCTGACCCTGTCCTGGTGCCGTAGTCGCACAGGTACTCATTGATGGCCCTCTGCTGCGTGTGCAGCCGCTGCAGCATGGCCAACGTTGAGTTCCACCTGGTGGGCATGTCACATATAAGGCGGTTCTTGGGCAGGTTCAACTCCTTTTGCAGCTCAGCCAGGCGAGCACTGGCATTATAAGATCTGCGGAAATGCACACAGACTTTCCTGGCCTGCCTCAGGACATCCTGTAAGCCCGGGTACCTGCCCAAGAACCGCTGCACCACCAGGTTAAGGACGTGAGCCACACAGGGCACATGGGTCAGTTGTCCCTGTCGGAGGGCGGAGAGGAGGTTGGTGCCATTGTCGCAAACCACCATTCCTGGCTTAAGCTGGCGTGGCGTCAACCACCTCTCGGCCTGGCCCTGCAGAGCAGACAGGACCTCTGCCCCAGTGTGGCTTCTGTCCCCCAAACACACCAGCGCAAGCACGGCATGGCATCTTTTTGCCTGCGTACTTGCGTAGCCCCGTGAACGGCTACGGAGCAACGCCGGTTCATAGGACAAACCACGGGAAGAGGCCATGGAGGAAGAAGAAGAGGAGGGGGTGGAGGAGAGAGGTGTGTCACAACCAGTAGTAGCATTTTGGAGGCGTGGCGGTGGAACAACCTCCAACACTACTGCACCTTGTCCTGCATCCTTCCCAGCTGCCAAAAGAGTGACCCAATGGGCCGTGAAAGAAAGGTAACGTCCCTGTCCATGCCTGCTGGACCATGAGTCAGCGGTAATATGCACCTTACCGCTGACTGCCCTGTCCAGCGAGGCCAAGACATTGCCTTCCACATGCCGGTAGAGAGCCGGAATAGCCTTCCGTGAGAAAAAGTGGCGTTTGGGAACCTGCCACTGAGGAACCGCACATTGCACAAACTCACGGAAGGGGGCCGAGTCTACCAACTGAAAAGGCAGCAGTTGAAGCGCTAGCAATTTAGCCAAGCTAGCATTCAACCGCTGGGCATGTGGATGGCTGGGAGTGAACTTCTTTCGACGGTCCAGCAGCTGGGGCAGGGAAATTTGCCTGCTAGAATCGGACGTCGGTGTACTGCTAGCAGAGTGGCCGCAAGTACTTGGCTGTGACACACCTAATTCTACACCTTCATTCCTCTCAGTGCATGTTTCAGAGAGGACTGAAGTTATAGTGGGGTTGGAGATCCCAGCTGATGCGGTGCAAGGAGAGGTCCGCTTTGTTCTTTGGTGTGGGTCTTTGAGGTAGGCTTGCCAACGAGCTGCATGGCAGGTCAACATATGTCTGGTCAGGCATGTGGTACCCAAGTGGCTGATGTTTTGGCCACGCGATATACGCTTGAGACATATGTTGCAAACAGCAGCTGTGCGATCTGATGCACTAGCCTCAAAAAAGGCCCACACCAAGGAACTTTTTGAATGACGGGCAGAGGCTGCGCCCTGCACAGGCGGAGCTCTGCGGTGTGATTCCGTCGGTGTACTGCCCTTACGCTGGCCACCAAAGGGCATCCTGCCTCGTTGGAGATGTGCCTCCTCCTCATCCTCCTCCTCCTCCTCTCTCCTATTAGGCACCCACGTGGAGTCAGTGACCTCATCATCCCCTCCCTCCTCATCACTGGAGCCAATCTGGCAGTATGCTGCAGCTGCTGGAACATGACTGCCAGATTGGTGTCCTTCTTGAGCATCCCCTCTGTCTGCTCTCACGCTACTGCCTTCCTGTAGCTGGGTTTCATCATCAGACCCTTCGAAACGCTGGGCATCCTCCTGGAGCATGTACCCAACACTGTGCTCAAACAGTTCGGGGGACTCCTCAGGAGGAGGACATGGTGGGTCTAGGGAAGGAGTGACTGATGATGAGTCTGACATTGATACCAGGGAAGAGGACGCTTTGGCAGCTGCTTTGCCAGTACCCTGAGCCTGGGTGAGAGAGGATGAGGAGGAGGAGGAGGGCTTGGTCATCCACTCTACCAAGTCTTCGGCATGATGTGGCTCAACATGTCCAGCTGCCGAAAAGAAGGACAAGCGTGTCCCATGGCCATGTGCTGATGACAATGCACCGCGTCCACGACCAGCACTGTTGCCCCCAGACACAGAGCCTGCTTGCCCTCTTTTATTGCCTCCTGACTGTCTGCCTCTCCTTGTTTGCCTTCCAGACATTCTAATAGATGGCCTGCAGGGAGATGGGAAAAAAGCAATAAGGGCTACCTTCAGGTGTCCTTCTCTGTCCCTTTACTTAAGGATTTCTAAATATGGTTGAGGATTATTGCTTTTGCACAGAATAGCACAACGACAATTTCCCTGACTGTCCAAAAAACAAGGATTTCAAAGATGGTTGATGAGGAATGCTTTAGCACACTATAGCACAAGGAGAATTCCCCTCACTTTCCTTCTTTGTCCCTAGAAACAAGGACTGGCACAGTGAAAGAAACTGACACTCTCCCTACCTAGAGTTTTCTGTCCCTAGAAAAAATGTTTTTTTAAAGCACACTATAGCACAAGGAGAATTCCCCTCACTTTCCTTCTTTGTCCCTAGAAACAAGGACTGGCACAGTGAAAGAAACTGACACTCTCCCTACCTAGAGTTTTCTGTCCCTAGAAAAAATGTTTTTTTAAAGCACACTATAGCACAAGGAGAATTCCCCTCACTTTCCTTCTTTGTCCCTAGAAACAAGGACTGGCACAGTGAAAGAAACTGACACTCTCCCTACCTAGAGTTTTCTGTCCCTAGAAAAAATGTTTTTTTAAAGCACACTATAGCACAAGGAGAATTCCCCTCACTTTCCTTCTTTGTCCCTAGAAACAAGGACTGGCACAGTGAAAGAAACTGACACTCTCCCTACCTAGAGTTTTCTGTCCCTAGAAAAAATGTTTTTTAAAGCACACTATAGCACAAGGAGAATTCCCCTCACTTTCCTTCTTTGTCCCTAGAAACAAGGACTGGCACAGTGAAAGAAACTGACACTCTCCCTACCTAGAGTTTTCTGTCCCTAGAAAAAATGTTTTTTTAAAGCACACTATAGCACAAGGAGAATTCCCCTCACTTTCCTTCTTTGTCCCTAGAAACAAGGACTGGCACAGTGAAAGAAACTGACACTCTCCCTACCTAGAGTTTTCTGTCCCTAGAAAAAATGTTTTTTTAAAGCACACTATAGCACAAGGAGAATTCCCCTCACTTTCCTTCTTTGTCCCTAGAAACAAGGACTGGCACAGTGAAAGAAACTGACACTCTCCCTACCTAGAGTTTTCTGTCCCTAGAAAAAATGTTTTTTTAAAGCACACTATAGCACAAGGAGAATTCCCCTCACTTTCCTTCTTTGTCCCTAGAAACAAGGACTGGCACAGTGAAAGAAACTGACACTCTCCCTACCTAGAGTTTTCTGTCCCTAGAAAAAATGTTTTTTTAAAGCACACTATAGCACAAGGAGAATTCCCCTCACTTTCCTTCTTTGTCCCTAGAAACAAGGACTGGCACAGTGAAAGAAACTGACACTCTCCCTACCTAGAGTTTTCTGTCCCTAGAAAAAATGTTTTTTTAAAGCACACTATAGCACAAGGAGAATTCCCCTCACTTTCCTTCTTTGTCCCTAGAAACAAGGACTCGCACAGTAAAACACACTGACACTCTCCCTACCTATCCTTCTCTTTCCCTAAACTAAAGGAATCCAGGTTAAGCAAGAAAGAAATAAATGTCACTGTCCCTGCCTATGCTTGTCTTTCCCTGCTCCGGAACACACTACACTAGGCCGCCGTGCTGGCGGCCTTTTATAGTGTGGGGCGTGTACTAAACACCCTCAGCAATAATTGGCCACAGGCATCCTGCCTGTGGCCAATCATTGCTCTCCTCGCTGCCGGCGCTGTGATTGGCCAAGCATGTGGGGTCACAGTGCATGCTTGGCCAATCACAGCGCCTGGATGACACTGCGATGGCGTAGTGCATTGTGGGCCGTTCGCGTCACTCGAATTTGGCGCGAACGGCCCAAATCGTTCGATCTTCGTCGAACGATCGAACAGCCGATGTTCGAGTCGAACGTATGTTCGACTCGAACACGAAGCTCATCCCTACACAGAACATGGAAATGCAATTATTTTAGCAAATATAAACTGTTAAATACCTTTTCTCATCAGCAGTTAGAGCAGTCTTGTGTCCGGCCAAGCACTGGTTAAAGCTTGTAGGAAGAGTTTTCATTCTCCCTTGATTGTCCTATGAGGCTGCCGGACCCCTGACTCTCTGTCTGGACAGTGCTGATTGGCCCTGTGCTGATAACATGCACTCTCCCAAGAAAAATAAAAAATCTCTCTAGCAATACACACCAAACTGAGCATGAGCAGCTTGCCCCTAAGGCTCTGTTCTATCAAGAGTTGGTTTAGGGACTATGGAAAAAGGGGAGGATCAGAAAAGATGGGATCAAACAGCCATTTTACACAATGCAGAGGATTAACCCCTTAGGTTCCATAGTGAGTATAACAAGCATGCTTTACTGTATATACACATTGACTGTGGGTTTAGAAACACTTCAAGTGAATCAGAGCACAATATATCGCCACTACACTTACAGTTTTGGAGATGATGTCATCGGGCTCCACCCTCAGCACTGGGCAGAAATCACATTGCGTCATCACCCGCCTTTGGCCTTCGCAAAACCGGAAGTGTAGTGGCGATATATTGTACTCAAATTCCTGATGCAATTAACTGTATATTACAATACTAATAAAACCATAAAATATGCTAAAAACACGTACACCCAATGCACATTACACAGCGGTAATGTGAGATTAATGAATATCTGTAAATCGTCCTCCACCAATCGATGATGAAAAGTGCAAAAAACTGTCAGTGAGATGTTTCTTCTGGGCAAGATAGTTCACAGCTTCAATCCTCCACCTATAACAGATCAATCACGCTTTGTGCTTAGTGGACTCAATCCCCCCAGGACACCGCACTCACCACAAACAAATGCCTATCATATACTGATAGGCAAACAGCACTTTTATTTAATCAGCCATTCAGGTGGATCTGTCAAAATCCTTCTTTCCCACAGCGGTCACTATAACCACTTGAAGACCGGGCCTTTTTCCAACACTTGTTTATAAGTTTAAATTTGTATTTTTTGCTAGACAATCACTTAGAACCCCCAAACATATATGTATATATAAATATGTGTGTGTGTGTGTAGCGGGGTGCTGAATTTAGGGGAAGTGTTTGAGAGGTAGTTTACTCAAACACCTTAATTTGTCAGGGTTTTTGCAACTATTTTATCCACAGGGAGAGTATCAGTGTACAGTTCCCTGTGGCCTACCGGTGGCGCTGCCATAGTGGGCCAGGGTTGAACCGCTGATACAGTGCTGTACCTTGTGTGTCCCCTCTCAGCAGCCATACGGTGGGCATAGTCTACTTACTGGGCATGCTGGGAGAGGATATAAAAGGGGCAGACGCTGCCTGTTTGGGGTTCTGTCGGAAGTCAGTGGGGTCCTACCCCAGGTTCTTGTTCCAGTCCGCCCTGGGCACCTTAGGCCAAGGGGCGGGTGTTCCTGTTCCATCCTGGGCACGTTTAGCCCAGGATGAGGTACTACCATGCTGTTCCTGTCCGCCCTGGGTATGTAAGCCCAGGACCCGCAGTGGAGGCCTGGGGCCCAGCACCTTCGGCTGGGGTCCACTTAGGATCGAGGACTCTCAGGGTGCCGCCTTGCGAGGAGACCCGTATCTAGGATGAGGAGGCCGGGAAAGGAACTCTCTGAAGACCCAGTGCAGTGTCTTGGTGACGGTAGGGGCTCGGTAACTCTCCGGAGGGATGTCTTCTCCTAAAAAGGGGCCATAGCTAAAGAAGGGGGATCAGTTTCACCAGGTCTGTGGCAGACACCAACTTCACAGTCTGTGGCAGAGACTGTGCACCTAATTAAACTTGCTTGAGAATCTGAGCAAACATTTGTAACGTTTGTGCCTGGACCTCCTCCACACCTTGTACTGTTCTGTTTCTTGCTCCAACCTTTTCCTATCAGAGACTGTGTTATTGCTAAGAGAAAATAAACTCTGATGCCGCGTACACACGACCGTTTTTCTCGTTGAGAAAAACAACATTTTTTCCATTTGACGAGAAAAACGATAGTCTGTGGGCATTTTGTCGTTTTTCTCGACGAGAAAAACGGCATTAAAAACGATGAGAAAAATTAGAACATGTTCTAATTTTTCTCGTCGTTTTTCCCGACATTTTTTCCGCGGCAGTTTTCCCATAGGGAAACACTGCCGCGGAGCCCACAGACGGTCGTTTTTCTCGACAAGAGAAAAAATGTCGTGAAAAACGATCGTGTGTGGGGAACAAGCCGTTCCCTCGTTTTTAATGTCATTATTCACGGCGTTTTTTTAACCGCCGTGAATAATGATCGTGTGTACGCGGCATGAGTTGGAGTTTCAGCTTGTGTGGACATTCACTTTACTGGGAAGTCAAGGACTTGCTTCTATCTCAACATAGAGGTGAGAATCATTCTCTGGAGGTTTTCATGTTCTGACCGTGGAAGACCCAACAACAACACCGCTCAACCTCCTCACACAGGAGGGTACGGGCTTCTGGTGCGGTGTGCCTCTCTCTTCCTGCGAGGAGCCAAAGTTAATGCAGATAGGAGTGGGGTGTGTGCGCTACACATATAAATATTAGCAGAGACCCTAGAGAATAAAATGGCAGCCGTTGCAATATTTAATGTCACACTGTATTTGTACCGCAGTCTTTAAAACGCAATTTTTTTTAGAAAAAAAATACACTTTCATAAAAAATGTAAAAAAATGTAAATTTAGATCAATTTGTTTGTATAATGTGAAAGATAATGTTACGCCGAGCAAATAGATACCCAACATGTCATGCATCAAAATGCACGCTCGTGGAGTGGCGACAAACGACAGTACTTGAAAATCTCCATTAAAAATATTTACAGGCTACCCGTGTAGAGTTACAGAGGAGATCTAGTGCTAGAATTTTTGCTATCGCTCTAATGATCGTGATGATATCTCACATGTGTGGTTTGAACACCGTTTACTTATGTGTTCATTCGCTTCTGCACGCGAGCTCGAAGGGGCGAGGCACTTTAAAAATGTTGTTCTTATTTATTTTACTTTTTTTTTTCTTTTTTTTTTTACATTTTCTTTAAAAAAAAGTTTTTACACTTTAAAGCAAAAAGGTGTTTTTTGTTTACACTTAAAAGCAAAAAATAAAAAATAATTCATTTTACATTTACTAAAAAAAAAAAATGTCCCTTTTTAAGGCAGTGGTTCTCAACCTGGGGGTCGGGACCCCCTCGGGGGTCGAATGACAATTTGTCAGGGGTCACCGAATCCTGGGCTGTTCCTGAAGCCCGCACCCCTCTACCAGCTATTTTCGCATCCATCCAGCTGGGCTGTTCCTGGAGCCCGCGGCCTCCCACTCAGCCTCTTCGCATTCTGTTCCCGGCATGGCTGGGGGGGCAGAGACTAGTGGTCAGCTGACTACTGAGGAATGTGAAGTGGGAAGGGCTGGAGGAGACCCTATCTTCTGATTTTGGCATAGGTGTCACTGCTACGAGACACCACAGAGCTGGAGAAACAGTGAAGCCGGAGACACAGTGGGTAACACTACCTGTGATCAGAGTTGTCATTAAAAGTCCCCACTACAGTTCTCACATGACCTTGATCAAGAGCACCTAAGTTGGCTGATCAAAACTCCCCCCAGCATTGCCACTCATCCCAACTCCCTGCCAGCAATGCCACTCATCCCAACTCTCCGCTCGCACTGCCACTAATACCATTCCCCATCAAGGAGCACGAGAAGGAATAAAAATAAAGAATACATGAAAAAGAGGGGGAGGAACAAAGAAAGAGGGAGAGAAAGAATAAGAGAAAGAACAAGAAAGACGGCTAGAGAGGGATGGGGGAAAAAAAACAAGAAATTAGGATAGAGAGAGAGAAAGGGGACAGAAAGGAGAAAAAAGAGAGAGTGTGAAACATCCTAAAATGTACCATACAGGGTTTTAGTACTGTATGAGTGGAGGGGACTCAGGAAACGCTAAATGTCCGTCGGTTAGGGACGCAAATTACTGACAACCCACTCTACGAAAATAATTTTACTGTTAGAGGTCCCCACAACTTGGGAAATTTTATGAAGGGGTCACAGGACTAGAAGGGTTGAGAACCACTGCTTTAAGGCCATTAGGTGGAAGTGACGTCAGACGTTGCTCTGGTCCTCCAAAGGCATAGAGTCGAGTGGGGGCCATCTTGCCCTCACTCGACTTCCTGCCCATTGCTCCAGGGGATTGGATCGTTTCCCCCTGTTGGCAGCGGTGGGATGTCTCCTGCAGTCCGGGCCATCCAAACCACCACCAGGATTCAAGATCTGGGCAGCCGTCGAGGAGCAATACGGGGACCAGCCAGCATGAGAGCGGAGTTTGAGAGGAGGCTGCAAGGCATGCGGAAGCAACATCGGGGACCAGCGACAGAGCGCACCATGCTCGGCTGGGAGGATGTGATCCGCTGGCAACTCTGGCATGAAACGCTAAGCCACGAGCGGCGCCATCAGGGGAAGATCCTTCCCTCCTCCACAGAGATGTACTGGACGCAGTACCATGCGCGAGAGGTGTTCCTGAGGGAACGACCGCGAGATGAGTGGAAGACGGAGCTCGGAAGATTGGTCCAGGAGGAGATGAGGCTGGACGCCAGCTACAGAGCCCTCCGGTGGTTCGCGGCTCAACTGTGGCCAAGTACAGCAGACGGCAGCCCGACAGAAGGCGTTGGCTACGGCGGCGTGGGGCTGCTCCATCAAAAAATGTACGGAGACCCAGACTTTGGGAGCGATGAGGAGTGGCGGCTGGAAAACATCCTGGACTTCCGAGATGAGGTGCTGGACCTCCCTGAAGAGGCGTGTGACCTGGAGGAATTGGAGTTCCTGGTTGAGCAGGAATGGGAGCTCGAGATTGCCTACAAGCGGCTGTTTGACGGTGATCAGCAGCCTGGCATGGCTCCCGTTGCCTGGGACTGTCCTGGAGAAACAGCGGACAGTCACGAAGATGCGGAGCAAATGGGGCCAGGAGTGCCCCTACGTTTTCCCGTCCTAACCGCAATGGAAGAAGCGGCGATGATACAGAGGGCACTGCGAGTGCTAGAATGCCGGAACGCACCAGAGGTTCCCCAAGCAGAGAGACAAGATAATAGCATAAAGGTCTCAGAAGGGGAAGTTGAGACTGGCGCTGGAAGGCTGGTAAATGGTGATCAGCAGCAAGTCGAGAGTATTGCATCCGGTGCCCCAGCAGAAGCGCTGGCTACAGGGCAGAGTGCCACTAGCCTCAGCCCAGCATCAGAAAAAGAGTTGGATCCGGAGAGTCTGAGAGATGATTTTCGTGAGCCTTTTCCCCAACAGCAGATATCCCCAACGGGAGTGGAGGAAGCAATTCTCCCTCCCCAGCAATTGGACATTACCCCAATGTTCATCCCCCCAGTAGAAGCGCTGACTGCAGGGCAGAGTGCCGCTGGCCTCTGCCCACCCTCAGAGTTGGATCCAGGGAGTCCGAGGGATGACCTCAGTGAGCTGGTTGCCCAGCACTTGGACACTACCCCAGTGTATATCCCCCCAGCAGAAGCACTGGCTGCATGGCAGAGTGTTACCGGCCCCGACCCAGCCCTCAGTAGATTTTTGGAGGGTTTGGGAGACAGCCCCTGTCAGAAGTCGCCTCAGAAGCTGGTCATAGAACCAGGAGGGGAGAAAATCCTTCCCCCTCTTCAGCTGCTGAACTCTACCATTGTATATGTCCCCCTAGCAGAAGCACTGGCTACGGGGCAGAGCGATGTTGGCCTCTGCCCAGCATCAGAAAAAGAGACGGAGAGTCCGGGAGACAGTCCCTGCAAGATACCTCCTCAGCGGCTGTTAGCTACTCCAGGAGAAAAGCAAGAACCTTTTCCTCCCCAACTGCATAGCACTGCCAGCCTATGTTCCCTACAAGCTGAAGCGCTGGCATCGGGGCAGAGGATTATTCAGCTCCCCTCAATATCTGCAACCCAGCCCCGGATCACGGGAGTGCGGACAGCTGTTCCCACTCTGCAGCGGCTGTTTTTATTCACGGGAGACCGTATGTGCGATTTTGCTCCCCAGCCCCAGAGACGTACTTTTCCTTTTCCTGGTGGCCTGGGGTGGAAGTTTGCGACTAACGCAGGTCCAGACCAGTTCGGGGTCAGGAACCTGGTTAGTCTGTTTTTAAAAGGGGAGAAATGTGACAGAACCCACTGTCACTGTGTGCTTTGGAAGGGACTGAGGGCGGGCCTCCTACCCACAGATTATGGCCCAGAAGAGACTGGAGACTCGGGGAGAAGCTGGCATTGAGATAATGTAATGTAATGCTACATCCCTTCTCCCCCATCCCCCCCCCTCTTGTTGCTGTGTTTAGCTGTGTTGGTTCATGGCACACAGACAATGGTCTGGACTGCAGACATCTCTCCGCAGGGGATGTGTATTGAGGGGTTGCCTGCTTATCATAATCCCTTTGTTTATCTGTAGTCTCTGTTTCAATGTACAAGTGTTCAGTTCCCATTGATTCTTCCTTGTCCCCTACCCCCCCTCTATGACAAGGCTAAGGGGAGTGTCCCTAACTGTGTGTAAAAGTGTATGTTTTGGATTTAATAAACTGTTGATGCTCTGCATGTTTAACCCTCAACACCTGTGTGGATTGTCTCGTGATTGAGGGGTTAAGGGCTGGTTATGGCGAATCTGCAGGCTGCGGGTGCGTTTGGAGGACAGGAGACACAAGTCTGGCGGATGTGCCCATCTGGGGTATCTGAGATCCGTTACAGATCCGTTACACCCCCTTTACCGACAGCTCCGGTAAGTGGTGGGCGGGGGCACCTCTCCCGCTGGCTATAAAAGTGATCCTGCCGCCGGGACCACTTTTATCAGACACAAGATCGCCATCTGTTGAAAAAAAAAAAGGGGGGGTTATGGCAGCTAGCTGCTGCCATAACAATGGTATACAAAGTCAAAGTAATGACATATATATACAGTGGGCGGTCCGGAAGAGGTTAAAGGGTAAATCCACTTTTGCGGGGAAAAAATAGCAAAGGAAAAATAATATAGCGTATACAATTGTGACACAAGTAATATTGTAAGTGAATGTTTAAAAAAAATTACCTTTCCTTTTCAATCTGCAACTGCTGTCATTTTCTGAAAATGCAGTATGGTTACCTGGAGATGTTCTGTATACAGAATGTGTACAGAATGCCCCCCAGAAACATAATTTCCTGTGTGATTGGCTCACTGATTTTTCCCAGAAGTCTACACTAAGCTACAAGTCAGATTTCTGGCATCCCCTGCAACAAAAATTTCATTTCTGGTGAGATACTTCCAATAGGAAATCACGTCTAAAGGGATGCAGACCCTGTAATTTTCCTCATTAGAACCCTGCAGGTGCTGCAGCTGGTTGATAATTAGGAAACCACTCCAATTAGATCCACTTTCCCACATGGACACAGAGAAACACACAGGGATTTCTTCAGAATAACAAAAGGTAGGAATCTGCAACAAAGGTTGTTATAATCCTTGCAATGTACATAGATCACCCAGAGGGGAATGTTTTTTTTAACAAAAGTTGAGTTACATTTAAAATCTCGAATCCACTGGTCCCGAGGGAGGGGTTAGAGGCGGAGCTCTATCACTAGTATGGTGCCCTGTTGGCGCCAGGAAAAAAAGTTTTGGGAGTATACAGAAGGCTGGAATGTGCCAGTGACCCCATAGAAAAAAACAAACCCTGCAGACTGAGAAATTGGAGTCACACTTTCCATATTATAGTATGTAAATTTCAGGGCGGACGTGAGAAAAACAAGGATAATTAAAAAGTTGGTAGAGGTCATTGTAAGCATTACTTTTTCCTTTTTTGAGGACATAAAAAAGATAGAAAACAGACATTAATTGAGATGCTGCTCATTTGGGGCTAAATTTCCATATTTCTTCCATAATGAAGCAATCACGTTGTGTTAGTAGATATTTTCTGGTGAACAGATATCTGTTGATTAGATACAGAACAGTAAATTGAGTACGGCAATCACTGGGAGAGAGAAGGAGTATTGCAGAGAGATGAAGGAATACGGCTCAGGATCCATGGTGGAAAATGACTGTTACACTGTGGATGAGGGATGATAATTAGCACTGCTCTATCGTATCGCTGGGCTCCTGGGTTTATTTCAATCTGATGTTTAGGGCCCCAGATATAAAGCAGTGGTAGGCCTTACCACGGCCATACAGATGTTATAACCTCCTGTCACCCATATAACGCAGAGAGGATGGGACTTTATTGCAAACATTCTACACATACACTATAAAGTGCCTTGCAAAAGTATTCACCCCCCTTGGCAACCTGGAATTAACATGGATTGTTTGAGGATTTGCATCATTTAATTTACAGAACATGCCCACAACTTTGAAGATTTGTTTTTTTTTTATTGTGAAGCAAACAACAAATAGGACAAAATAACAGAAAAAGTCAATGTGCATAACTATTCACCCCCCTAAAGTCAATACTTTGTAGAGCCACATTTTGCGGCTATCACAGCTCCAAGTTGCTTTGGATAAGTCTCTATGAGCTTACCACATCTTACCACTGGGATTTTTGCCCATTCCTCCTTGCAAAACTGCTGCAGCTCCTTCAAGTTGGATGGATTGCGCTTGTGAACAGCGATCTTTAAGTCTGACCACAGATTTTCTATTGGATTGAATTCTGGGCTTTGACTAGGCCATTCCAACACATTTACATGTTTACCCTTAAACCACTTAAAGTGTTGCTTTAGCAGTGTGTTTGGGGTCATTGTCCTGCTGGAAGATGAACCTCCGTCCTAGCCTCAAATCACACACAGAGTGGTACAGGTTTTGCTCAAGAATATCCCTGTATTTAGCACCATCCATCTTTCCCTCAACTCTGACCAGTTTCCCAGTCCCGACTGCTGAAAAACATCCCCACAGCATGATGCTGCCACCACCATGTTTCACGGTGGGGATGGTGTTCTTTGGGTGATGTGATGTGTTGGGTTTGCGCCAGACATAGCGTTTTTTCTTTGATGGCTAAAAAGTTCAATTTTAGTCTCATCAGACCAGAGCACCTTCCTCCATACATTTTGGGAGTCTCCCACATGCCTTTTCGCAAACTCAAAACGTGCCATTTTGTTTTTTGCTGAAAGTAATGTCTTTCTTCTGGCCACTCTGCCATAAACCCCAACTCTATGGAGCGTACGTCTTATTGTCGTCAGATACTCCAGTCTCTGCTGTGGAACTCTGCAGCTCCTCCAGGGTTACCTTAGGTCTCTGTGCTGCCTCTCTGATTAATGCCCTCCTTGCCCGGTCCGTGAGTTTTGGTGTGCGGCCGTCTCTTGGCAGGTTTGCTGTTGTGCCATGTTCTTTACATTTGGTTATGATAGATTTGATGGTACTCCTAGAGATCATCAAAGATTTGGATATTTTTTTATACCCTAACCCTGACTTGTACTTCTTAACAACATTGTCCCTTACTTGTTTGGAGAGTTCCTTGGTCTTCATGGCAGTGTTTGGTTAGTGGTGCCCCTTGCTTAGGTGTTGCAGCCTCTGGGGCCTTTCATAAAGGTGTGTATATGTAATGACAGATCATGTGACACTTAGATTGCACACAGGTGGACATTATTTCACTAATTATGTAACTTCTGAAGGTAATTGGTTGCACAAGAGCTTTTCATGGGCTTCATAACAAAGGGGGTGAATACATATGCACATGCCAATTATCATTTTTTTTTTCTGAAAAATAGTTTTATGTATATATTTTTCTAATTTTACTTCACCAACTTAGACTATTGTGTTCTGATCCATCACATATAATTCAGATTAAAAAAAAACATTGAACTAAAGGCTGTAATGTAACAAAATAGGTAAAAAGCCAAGGGGGTGAATACTTTTGCAAGGAACTGTATTACCAAAAGAATTGGGACACCTGCCTTTTACACGCACATGAACTTTAATGGCATCCCAGTCTTAGTCCGTAGGGTTCAACATTGAGTTGGCCCACCCTTTGCAGCTATAACAGCTTCAACTCTTATAGGAAGGCCACAAGGTTTAGGAGTGTGTCTATAGGAATGTTTGACCATTCTTCCAGAAGCACATTTGTGAGGTCAGGCACTGATGTTGAACGAGAAGGCCTGGCACGCAGTCTCTGCTCTTATTCATCCCAAAGGTGTTCTATCGGGTTGAGGTCAGGACTCTGTGCAGGCCAGTCAAGTTCCTCCACCTTAACCTCGCTCATCCATGTCTTTATGGACCTTTCTTTGTGCACTGGTCCAAACACCAAATTCCGACAGCAAATGCCCGATGGAGCATACACCCGGTCGGATTTTCCGACAATAAGCTCACATCGAACATTTGTTGTCGGAAATTCCGACCGTGTGTACGCGGCATTAGACTAGGATGCCATTAAAGTTAATGTGCGTGTAAAGGCAGGTGTCCCAATACTTTTGACAATCTAGTGTATGTGTTTATAGCACTAGCATTGTGGTCTGCGCATGCAGATGAGGATACAGCGATATTTTTCCCCCCAATCTCTATACTTAGTAAAGGTTATAAATGCAGTTTATTTTGGTCAGTCATATTATAAGCAGCTGTTAGCGTTCCCAAGCCATTTCCCTAAATCATAAATATGGTACCTGCGAACTGCACACAAATGTCCCCGGAGACCTGTCTTCGCTTAGCAACCTGCTTAGACAGACCCAGAAGGAGACAATGCAGCAAAACTTCTTTACATTCTATCGCGGAAGAGCGGCAGCAGCAGATAATTCTCCCTTAGTGGCTCCCCAGTTTCCTCATTGTCTCTCTAATTTGAATGTCAACTGTAAGCACGGGATGAAAAATGACTAGGCCGAGCCGTATGCCACACGTGTTTGTTGTACATCTTACATGCTAAGCTGTGTCTGAGATGATGTACGGTTCTAGAGCGCGAGAGGAAATCTGTCCTCAAGAAAAAAAGCATGTGGATGTGGAGAAAGTTAAATAAATAAATAAATGAGGGCTCTTTTTCCCACTTGGTGTTTCAGTATTGGATTGAACTAGGCCTTAGCATAAGTGTCCTTAACCACTTAAGGACCGCTTACGGCATATATACGTCGGTAGAATGGCACGTACAGGCACAATCACGTACCTGTACGTCCCCTTTAACTGCCTGCCGTGTGGTCACGCGCGCGCGCCGCCGGGGGCCTGCTCGCGACCCTGCAGTCATCCCCGTGAGTCGGGCCGCGGGTCCCGCGGACTCGATCGCCGCGGGGATCCCCGCGATCGTCTCACGGAGGGATGGAGCGGGAAGATTTTAGTGTAAACACAACATCTTCCCGCTCGCCTACTGACACTGTCACCGATCTCCGCTCTGTGTAATCAGAGCGGAGATCGGTGATGTGTCACTCGTAGCCACGCCCCCTCCGTTAGAAACATGCCCCTAGGCACACTTAACCCTTTCAGTGCCCTAGTGGTTAACCCCTTCACTGCCAGTGTCATTTTTACAGTAACCAGTGCATTTTTATTGCACTGATCGCTGTAAAAATGACAATGGTCCCAAAAATGTGTCAAAAATGTCTGATGTGTCCACCATAATGTCGCAGTCATGAAAAAAATCGCTGATCGCCGCCATTACTAGTAAAAAAATAAAAAAATAATAAAAATGCCATAAAACTATCCCCTATTTTGTAAACGCTATAATTTTTGCGCAAACTAATCAATGAACGCCGATTGCGTTTTTTTTTTTTTACCAAAAATATGTAGAAGAATACGTATCGGCCGAAACTGAGGAAAAAAAATGTTTTTTTATATATTTTTTGGGGATATTTATTATAGCAAAAAGGAAAAAATATTGCATTTTTTTCAAAATTGTCGCTCTATTTTTGTTTATAGTGCAAAAAAAAAACAACGCAGAGGCGATCAAATACCACCAAAAGAAAGCTCTATTTGTGGGAAAAAAGGATGTCAATTTTGTTTGGGAGCCACGTCGCACGACCGCGCAATTGTCAGTTAAAGCGACGCAGTGCCAAATCGCAAAAAGGGGCCTGGTCTTTATGCTGCGTATTGGCCCAGGGCTCAAGTGGTTAAAAAGGGGTTGTAAAGGTTCTTTTTATTTTTTTTTAAATAACAAACATACCATACTTACCTCCACCGTGCAGCTTGTTTTGCACAGAGTGGCCCCGATCCACGTCTTCTGGGGTCCCTTGGCGGCTGTCTCGGCTCCTCCCCGCATCAGCTAACCCCCTTATGGGAAGCGCTCTCTCAAGGGAGTTAGCTTGCGGGCACGCTCCCGTGATACAGCCAGTGGCCATAGACGCTAACTGTATTACGGGCCCCCCCCCGGCGCGCTGCATCATTGATTTGATTGACAGCAGCGGGAGCCAATGGCTGCGCTGCTATCAATTATTCAATGAATGAGCCGAGAAGCCCAGCCAGAGGCCAGCGCATTCACGATGGGTTGTAAACCTTTTTTTATTATTTTTTTTAAAAACCACCTGCAAGATAGCCATAATGAGCTAGTATGACTAGCAAACTAGCTCATTATGCATCACTTACCTTAGATCAGGGCCCCCGAAGCCGTCCTCGTCTCCCCCTCCAGCCGCAGCCATCGCTCCACAGATACCCGGAAGGTTACTTCTGGGTATCGCCACTATAGCCAATCACAGCGCCGCTCCGCATGCGTGCGGGAGCCGGCAAATCCGGATATGTGAATGGGGATTCTGACTGAATGCACCATTGTCTACGGCGCGCATGCTTTTACCCCAGTCCTTAGCAGTCCAATCCCTGTATTTTTTGCAGAATATCAGTCTGTCCCTGATGTTTTTTCTGGAGAGAAGTGGCTTCTTTGCTGCCCTTCTTGACTACAGGCCATCCTCCAAAAGTCTTCGCCTGACAAAAACACAGTGATAACCCTAGATGAGGCAGGTATATACAAAGAATTTCCGAATGGTGATCCTGCCTGAAAACTCTCAAAACGTTACAATAACAAGAATTACACTCTTCATTAGGAGGATAAGGTTATCTAAATTTAAAGACACATGATATTAATATTATGGCAATTAGATCACATTTAATACAAGGCTTCAATAAACATTTTGTATTTGCCATGGAGCATAGTAAAAATTATAACACAGGGTAAGTAGCCCTTAACCAGAGAGACTTTACAAGAAAATCCAGGAGTTCTCCCCAGTCATTCGGACCACAGGGCCAAGTTGCTTGGGGATTGCAAGAGGCCACATGGTTGTATGCCACGGGAGAGGAGGAGAACTGCGCACCTGTAGCAATGGAACCCAAGAGCAATGATTTAACCACTTAACGACCGCCCACCGCCGATTTACGTCGGCAGAATGGCACGGACAGGCAGAATCACGTAGATCTACGTGACTGCCTTTGTACAGTTGGGGGGTCCATCCGGACCCCCCTTCTGTGCCGTGAGCGGTCGTTACTTCACCGGGAGCGATCCCAGATGAGGGGGCGGCCTTTCGATTCCGGCCCCCCCCTCGCGATCGCTCCCGGCGAATGGAAATGCCTCCTCTGTCTGTTTCAGACAGAGGAGGCAGGAGGAAGTGATGTCATCTCCTGTGCGGCGCTCACATATACCGAGCGCCGTACAAGAGAAGACATCAGGTCAGTGAGCACAACACTACACTGACACCAGGACACATAGGAACACTAATCGCCCCCCCCAGGACCCCCAGATCACCCCCCAGATCACCCCCCAGCCCCCAGTCACAGTGTCACTGATTGCAGTGACCATTTATTTAGTGATCACTGCAATCAGTGACATTTGTGACTGTGAAAGTGTCACTAAAGTTTAGTTTTAGGTCCAGTGTAGCCCCCTAACCCCCCCTAATAAAGGTTTAACCCCCTGATCACCCCCCAGATAACCCTTTCACCCCCTATCACCGCTGTCGCTATGCGATCATTTTTCTGATGGCTGTCTTAGCATCAGTGATGGCGATCGGTAGCCAGTAATTTTTTTTAGGTTCGCCGCAGGTTTTTATAGCGTCGGGTACCCCAATATATTATCTAATAAAGGTTCAACCCCCTTGATCGCCCCCCAGGTAACCCTTTCACCCCCTATCACCGCTGTCGCTAATCGATCGTTTTTCTGATGCTGTCTTAGCATCAGTGATGGCGATCGGTAGCCAGTAA
Organism: Rana muscosa; assembly: GCA_029206835.1. Lineage (NCBI taxonomy): Eukaryota > Metazoa > Chordata > Amphibia > Anura > Ranidae > Rana > Rana muscosa. Next base: position 49,268,616 of record CM055120.1, read on the forward strand.
TTTTTTTTAGGTTCGCCGCAGGTTTTTATAGCGTCAGGTACCCCAATATATTATCTAATAAAGGTTAAACCCCCTTGATCGCCCCCCAGGTAACCCTTTCACCCCCTATCACCGCTGTCGCTATGCGATCATTTTTCTGATGGCTGTCTTAGCATCAGTGATGGCGATCGGTAGCCAGTAATTTTTTTTAGGTTCGCCGCAGGTTTTTATAGCGTCGGGTACCCCAATATATTATCTAATAAAGGTTTAACCCCCTTGATCGCCCCCCAGGTAACCCTTTCACCCCCTATCACCGCTGTCGCTAATCGATCGTTTTTCTGATGCTGTCTTAGCATCAGTGATGGCGATCGGTAGCCAGTAATTTTTTTTAGGTTCGCCGCAGGTTTTTATAGCGTCAGGTACCCCAATATATTATCTAATAAAGGTTAAACCCCCTTGATCGCCCCCCAGGTAACCCTTTCACCCCCTATCACCGCTGTCGCTATGCGATCATTTTTCTGATGGCTGTCTTAGCATCAGTGATGGCGATCGGTAGCCAGTAATTTTTTTTAGGTTCGCCGCAGGTTTTTATAGCGTCGGGTACCCCAATATATTATCTAATAAAGGTTTAACCCCCTTGATCGCCCCCCAGGTAACCCTTTCACCCCCTATCACCACTGTCACTAAGCGATCGTTTTTCTGATCGCTGTCTTCGTGTCGGTGATGCCAATCGGTAGCCAGTCATTTTTTTTAGGTTCGCCGCAGGTTTTTATAGCGTCAGGTACCCCCAAATATGATCTAATAAAGGTTTTAACCCCCTAATTGCCCCTAGTTAACCCTTTCACCAGTGATCACCATATAAGTGTTACGGGTGACGCTGGTTAGTTAGTTTGCTTTTTATAGTGTCAGGGCACCCGCCGTATATAACCCAATAAAGGTTTAACCCCCTGATCGCCCGGTGGGTGATATCAATTAGGTTTTAGCGTCAGAGAGGGTCTGCGTCACACCCCAGGCAGCGTCAGGTTAGTGCCAGTAACGCTAACACCCACGCGTAAAGCATACACCCCCCTTAGTGGTATAGTATCTGAACAGATCAATATCTGATCTGATCAGATCTATACCAGCGGTTTAGGGTTCCCAAAAACGCAGTGTTAGCGGGATCAGCCCAGATACCTGCTAGCACCTGCGTTTTGCCCCTCCGTCCAGCCCAGGCCACCCAAGTGCAGTATCGATCGATCACTGTCACTTACAAAACACAACACACATAACTGCAGCGTTCGCAGAGACAGGCCTGATCCCTGCGACTCCAGTGCTGTAGGAGGTGATTTCACCACCACAGTTAAAAAAAAAAAAGCATATATGCCGAAGCATGGGGGCAGCAGGGCGGAGGAGCAATTTTGCTCCTAATGCCGCATACATACGGTCGAAATTCCGACGGAGGCTTGCCCGTGGAAACGTTTGACCATGTGTGTGCGGCATAACTTTTTTGCGGGAGGATGCCCCCATGCTTCGGCATATATAAATGGTGCATGTATGCCCATCATTAGAAGTGGGTGGATGAAGGGCGGTATTCTAATGGTGGGCATACCCACCAATCAATCTCTTTTTTCGTTCAGCCAACAGGCTGCATGAAAAAAAAAGATTACAATACATGTCCAACAAGGACCAGCAACGTACTGGTATGTTGCTGGACTTTGAATGGTTATACCAGATTGATGCCTGCGGGTTTAGGCATCATCTTGGTATCATTCTTTTCAGCCAGCGGCCGGCTTTCATGTAAAAGCAATCACAGCGGCTAATTAGCCTCTGGACTGCTTTTACAAGCAGTGGGAGGGAATGTCCCCCCCCCCGGATATAAAAAGCGCCATTGGGAAATTGGGAAAGCATTTTATCACACCGATCTTGGTGTGGTCAGATGCTTTGAGGGCAGAGGAAAGATCTAGGGTCTAGAAGACCCCAGTTTTTTCAAAAAAAGAGTACCTGTCACTACCTATTGCTATCATAGGGGATATTTACATTCCCTGAGATAACAATAAAAATTATAAAAAAAAAAATATATGTAAGGAACAATTTAAAAATAAAATAAAAAAGCAAAATTAATAATAAAAAAAAAAAAAAAAAAAAAAAAAGCACCCCTGTCCTGCCCTGCTCTTGCCCAATGGCGAACGCAAGCGTCGGTCTGGCGTCATATGTAAACAGCAATTGCACCATGCATGTGAGGTATCACCGCGAAGGTCAGATCGAGGGCAGTCATTTTAGCAGTAGACCTCCTCTGTAAATCTAACGGGGTAATCTGTAAAGGCTTTTAAAGGCTTTTAAAAATGTATGTAGTTTGTCGCCAATGCGCGTTTGTGCGAAATTTTAAAGCATGTCGTGTTTGGTATCTATGTACTCGGCCTAAGATCATCTTTATTATTTCATCAAACATTTGGGCAATATAGTGTGTTTTAGTGCATTAAAATTAAAAAAAGTGTATTTTTTCCCCAAAAAATGCGTTTGAAAAATCGCTGCGCAAATACTGTGTAGAAAAAAAAAATGCAACACCCACCATTTTAATCTGTAGGGCCTTTGCTTTAAAAATATATATAATGTTTGGGGGTTCAACATAATTTTCTTGCAAAAAAAAAATATGTTTTCATGTAAACAAAAAGTGTCAAAAAGGGCTTTGTCTGCAAGTGGTTAGAAGAGTGGATGTAAGCTTCCTAATGTTGTGTATAAAATGCCAGAACAGTTCAAAACCCCCCCAAATGACCCCATTTTGGAAAGTAGACACCCCAAGCTATATACTGAGAGGCATGTCGAGTCCATGGAATATTTTATATGTTGACACAAGTTGCGGAAAAAAGACAATTTTTTTTTTTTTTTTTTTTTTTTGCACAAAGTTGTCACTAAATGATATATTGCTCAAACATGCCATGGGCATATGTGGAATTACACCCCAAAATAAATTCTGTTGCTTCTCCTGAGTACAGGGATACCACATGTGTGAGACTTTTTGGGAGCCTAGCCGCGTACGGGACCCCAAAAACAAAGCACCGCCTTCAGGCTTTCTAAGGGTGTAAATTTTTGATTTTACTTCTCACTGCCTATCACAGTTTCGGAGGCCATGGAATGCCCAGATGGCACAAAACCCCCCCAAATGACCCCATTTTGGAAAGTAGACACCCCAAGCTATTTGCTGAGAGGTATTGTGAGTATTTTGCAGATCTCGCTTTTTGTCACAAAGTTTTGAAAATTGAAAAAAAAAAAAAAAAAAAAAAAATTTTTCTTTCTTCATTTTCAAAAACAAATGAGAGCTGTAAAATACTCACCATGCCTCCTCAGCAAATAGCTTGGGGTGTCTACTTTCCAAAATGGGGTCATTTGGGGGGGTTTTGTGCTATTTTGGCATTTTATGGCCTTAGAAACTGTGATAGGTAGTGAGGAGTGAAATCAAAAATTTGTGCCTAGAAATCCTGAAGGCGGTGCTTGGTTTTCGGGGTCCCGTACGCGGCTAGGCTCCTAAAAAGTCCCACACATGTGGTATCCCTGTACTCAGGAGAAGCAGCAAAATGTATTTTGGGGTGCAATTCCACATATAACCATGGCATGTGTGAGCAATATATCATTTAGTGACAACTTTTTGTAATTTATTTTTTATTTTTATTTTTTGTCATTATTCAATCACTTGGGACAAAAAAAAAAAATATTCAACGGGCTCAACAGGCCTCTCAGCAATTTCCTTGGGGTGTCTACTTTCTAAAATGGGGTCATTTGGGGGGGTTTTGTGCTATTTTGGCATTTTATGGCCTTCGAAACTGTGATAGGTAGTGAGGAATGAAATCAAAAATTTGCGCCCTTAGAAATCCTGAAGGCGGTGCTTGGTTTCCGGGGTCCCGTACGTGGCCAGGCTCCTAAAAAGTCCCACACATGTGGTATCCCCGTACTCAGGAGAAGCAGCAAAATGTATTTTGGGGTGCAATTCCACATATAACCATGGCATGTGTGAGCAATATATCATTTAGTGACAACTTTTTGTAATTTTTTTTTTTTTTTTTTTTTTTTTGTCATTATTCAATCACTTGGGACAAAAAAAAAAAAATATTCAATGGGCTCAACATGCCTCTCAGCAATTTCCTTGGGGTGTCTACTTTCCAAAATGGGGTCATTTGGGGGGGTTTTGTACTGCCCTGCCATTTTAGCACCTCAAGAAATGAGATAGGCAGTCATAAATTTAAAGCTGTGTAAATTTCAGAAAATGTACCCTAGTTTGTAAACGCTATAACTTTTGCGCAAACCAATAAATATACGTTTATTGACATTTTTTTTACTAAAGACATGTGGCTGAATACATTTTGGCCTAAATGTCTGACTAAAATTGAGTTTATTCGATTTTTCTTATAACAAAAAGTAGAAAATATCATTTTTTTTCAAAATTTTCGGTCTTTTTCCGTTTATATCGCAAAAAATAAAAATCGCAGAGGCAATCAAATACCATTAAAAGAAAGCTCTATTTGTGGGAAGAAAAGGACGCAAATTTCATTTGGGTACAACATTGCATGTCCGCACAATTTACAGTTAAAGCAGCGCAGTGCCGAATCCCAAAAACAGGCCTGGTCCTAATGGCCCGAAATGGTCCGGGGCTTAAGTGGTTAAGGAGGCAAGCATATACACTGAGTGCAAACATGTGATTCATTCTATGGAGAAATACACTGGGTGCTATGATTAGTTCAATAGTATAGCTGTAACAAAGTTCCGGGCCTCTTTTGGCCTAATAGTTACCTCCAGAGTTAGGGAGAGCTGACCTCCTTCAGTGTAGAGTGGGTTACAAGGAATGTTGGGTGTAATGCAAGACGAACAGGTGGGCACCAGACACTTTTTGAATGCAAAGAGATTTATTGTCTCTTAAACAGAACTGTGGGAGAGAGGGTTAGGGCCAGGACACCCTTAGGTCGATGCAAAGATAATTAGCACACTCCAAGACTTCTATAGGTAGACAGCTATACAGGTAAAGGCCTCCAGCTGGACACCACTTCTGTAGGACAACATGAACAGTTCTCTTTACCCCACACTCACTCACTGTGGGTCTTCACTGAACGAGCTCCCAGTCTCTCTCTCTCTAGACTTCAGATCCTCTAGCCACTGGATCCCCTGAGCTCTTTTAATGTAGCACACAGTATGTTCCTCAAGCGTCACTCCTGCTTCCCTGCTGGGTCCCTGGCTTGGCACTTACAGATACTCTTCAAGCTTCACCCCCCGCTGACACGTTAGGTACCTGGCTTGGTACTCCACAAGCGTCACCTCTTGGCACTTGCTGAAGTTTTCCCACTTCTTCACCGTCCCCGGCTGGCGAGAAATCTGCTCTGGTACTGGCCTCAGCTTACTCACAATGGTCTTCGGTAGCAAGGTGGATGGTCCCTTAGTGGCGACAGCTTTCCTTCTACCTCCAACCACGACTGGTTCCCCGGAACTGTTACTTCTGGTTGGACTATAAGCCTGCAGTCCCAACCCTGAATTGGCTTCCTGCCCATACAATCCCCTTGGGGCCTCCATTTTCTCTTCCTGCAGTCCCAACCCTACGCTGCTTTCCTGCTTCTGGATAGGCCCTCATACAGCCTAGCAGCCAGATCTCCCTAGGATAGGCCTTAGGTTTCTGGCCTAGCAGCCCGGGGCAATACAACACACGCCCACCCAGACAGCCATCCAGGTGGCATAGAACCCTAATCAGCTGACTCCACCCAAATAAATAGGTTCTCCCATCAGGCCAAGGGACCCAAGAAAATCCCTGCCAATTGGCTGAGACACCCCATCCATTCATAATCGGTCCTTGCAATGCCCTTATCTTATGTAATGTCACCAGATATCCGGCCATCTAGCGACAGAAGAGAGATGTGCAGCAATTCCAGAATAAGGGCAAAATCAATTGACCTAACAATTGGCCAAGGCAACTATCGCTTGGCAAATAAATTTAATAGCAACCCTGCCTAAACATCAGGGTGCTACATAGACATACTCAGGGCTGCTGTAAGAAATCCCGGGGGTCCCATACAGCCTTCCTGACAGGCCCCCCTCCCCCACCTCCGATAATATCAAATTATATTTTAGCTAAAATGCCATAGCTTCAATGCTATGTCCATTCAGTTGAATAACGCTGCTCTGCAACTGCCCCACAACCACGTGAAAAGCATGCAGGTGTGATGTGCTAGTGTGGGATTAAAACAGGCAGTAAGGAGGCAATATAAAAAATTTGAACAAGTCCTTATTTATTTATTTTGTAATTAGTTTTTCGAATATTATGCCCCATACACACGATAGTTTTTCTTGCCATTTTTTTTCTTGCCGTTTTTCACGTCGTTTTTTTTCATGTTTCCTCTCAAGCCTGTCTTGCGTACACACGATCATTTAAAAAAACGATCAAGCAAAGCGCAGTGACGTACAACACGTACGACGGCACTATAAAGGGGAAGTTCCGTTCGAATGGCGCCACCCTTCATGTTAGTAAAGTTTGTTGAGCGACGATTCGCTCTTTTCAGTCTCGTGCTTTTCAGTCCGTGACTGCGTGACGAATGTGCTATCTCCATTACGAACGCTAGTTTTACCAGAACGAGCGCTCCTGTCTCATACTTGATTCTGAGCATGCGCGTTTTTTTTCACGTCGTTAAAGCATACACACTATCGTTTTTCACGTTGTTAAAAAAAACGACATGAAAAACGACGTGAAAAAAGAGAGCATGTTCGAAATTTTTAATGCCCGTTTTTCACGTCGTTAAAAATGCTCTGGAGCCTACACACAATCATTTTTAATGGCCATTTTTTTTAATGGCATTTTTAACGGCATGAAAAACGATCGTGTGTATGGGGCATTACAGTTATTTAAATTTGTTTATAATTGTATTTATTTATTTGTTTTTACATTTTTTAACTACCTCTGCGGTTTTTATTTTTTGCGCTATAAACAAAATGAGAGCGACAATTTTGAAAAAAATGCAATATTTTTTACTTTTTGCTATAATAAATATCCCCAAAAAATATATTAAAAAACTTTTTTTTCCCTCAGTTTAGGCCGATACGTATTCTACATATTTTTGGTAAAAAAAATCACATTAAGCGTTTATTGATTGGTTTGCGCAAAAGTTATAGCGTCTACAAAATAGGGGGTAGTTTTATGGCATTTTTATTAATAATTTTTTTTTAACTAGTAATGGCAGCAATTAGCGATTTTTATCGTGACTGCGACATTCTGGCGGACACATCGGACACTTTTGACATCATTTTGGGACCCTTGTCATTTTTACAGCGATCAGTGCTATAAAAATGCACAGATTACTGTAAAAATGACACTGGCAGTGAAGGGGTTAACCTGTAGGGGGCGCTGAAGGGGTTAAGTGTGACCTAGGGAGTGCTTCTGTTAGGGGCGTGGCTTGCCCTGACACGTCACTGATTGCTGTTCCCAATGACAGGGAACAGACGATCAGTGACATGTCACTAGGCAGAACGGGGAGATGTTGTGTTTACACTAACATCTCCCCGTTCTTCAGCTCTTTGACCCGATCGCGGGACCCCGTGGACATAGAGTCCGCGGGTCCCATGGTCACGGAGCTCGCGACACGACCACACGGCTCGCAAGTTAAAGGGGACGTGTATATATACGCCGATTTGCGCAGCCGTGCCATTCTGTCGACGTATATCCTCGTGCGGCGGTCGGGAAGCGGTTAAATAGGTGTACAGGTATGGATTTTCCATCTCACAATAACAAAACCCCTACAAAATATATATTTGTGTATGTAAGGACCTTTCATAATAAGCACAAGTATAAAGGGGTCAGCATTAGGTAATGCACGGAGTTCTGGGGTCAGGATTAAGCAACGCACAGAGTTTAGGGGTCAGGCAAGTAACTCATAGATTGCGCTTGGTGTCTCACTTCATAGCTCTCCCCCACAGCAACAGCATCATCCCCGGGAGCTGGACAGTGAAGTGTAAGCATTACAGTGCACAGCAAAATCTTGCGCTGTGCAAGTGTGAGTCCAAAATGGCACAGCTGGAGTGGCCTGCATGTGTGCAGCAACATAGATAGCCGCATATACGCAGGTCACTCTAACAGCGCACTTTTTGGTTGATGCTTGTGGTGTGCCTTGAGATGGAGGCTACGCACTGCAATGCACTATGGTGCACTGCTCCCCGGGGTCAATCCGAGATGCCCGTTTCCTCGGGACAGACCCCTCACAATGAGACTGCCCACAAGAAACAGGGACATATGGTAACTTTTCTTTATGCTTAGTGGAGTGTTGTGCTGTACTGATGTGCTTTGTAATACATACATGCTACAGACTGAAGACATACTGCATTTTTATGCAACACACACCAACACTCTTGTAGGGTATGAACAGGACACACAATGCCCTTGTGTTGAGCCTGCATTGAGCAATGCAGATCCATGCCATTGAATGTACCTGGTAAGAATGAGGCCGTAATGGGCCCTTCCCCAGAAGTACAGACTAACCTTTCTTTCAATCTGCTGCCACATTCGTTCAGCTTCCAGGAGTGAGGAAGGTAAGCTCTGTGTAAGCTCTATGTAAGTTCTAAATCAATCTAATCTGGTTTGGCACAGGGCTAAGGACTTTCTCTGCCTTCATATGATAGCACATCCTAAACAAAGCTTTAGCTTTGGTTAGCTGTAGCACTACCCCCATAACAACTGTGATATCCTCCATCCTTTGCCCAGCAGATGAAAGATTTAATGGCGGTTTTGCCAAGGGGATGGTCTAACACTGAGTTAAACTTAAGCCCTGTACACACGATAGGTTTAACCGATGAAAACAGTCCGATGGATTTTTTTTCTTCGGACAAACCGATCGTGTATGGGCCCCATCGGTCTTTTTTCCATCGGTGTTTAAAAATAGAACGTGTTTTAAATTTATCCGATGGTTAAAAAACCGATAGCAAATTACTATCGTCTGTGGGGAACTCCATCAGATAAAAAACCCATGCATGCTCAGAATCAAGTCGACGCATGCTCAGAAGCATTGAACTTAATTTTTCTCGGCTCATCGAAGTGTTTTACGTCACGGCGTTTGGAACGGTCGGTTTTTTGACTGATGGTGTGTAGGCAAGACTGATGAAAGTCAGCTTCATCGGTTTTCCGATTGGAAAAATCCATCGGTTAAAAAACCATAGGAAATCCGATCAGGTGTACAGGGCTTTACACCACAGTACTAAAGGTTTCCTCCTCTCTGGTTCCAGTGGTGAAGATCATTCCCATAGAGCATCTCTTCTTTTTAGTCTCTGACCAGTCTGGTCAATGCCCCCTTTCAATGACATCATCGGGTACAATGCAAGCCCCCACTGGTCTTCATGACACTGGAGTGCCCGCCCATATTCTTGTGGCGCTGGAGAGAAGAGCACCGACTGCCACGGGATCATGAAGTTATACTCTGTTAAATCATCTCCTTGACAAAATGAGCATTAAATCTTTCATCAGTCGGAGGGCACGGTATTTATCATTTATTAAAGCGGAACTAAACCCATCAATTTAAGGTTTTACTAAAAGGTTACATTCAAGGTATGCCATGAATGATAACTGTCACAATTGCTTGTGCTCTCAACTGAACTGTCAAACCATCAAATTGCTGGCACAGTAACTGATCACACGTGCAGCACCATAGCAACTTCAGATCAAACAGAGGCTAAGATGGCAGCTTCCTTGTCTGTAAAGGACAGGGAGGTTTAGTTCCATTTTGCAGATCCTCTGTAGAAGATGTGCAGATTGCTCTCATATAAGCTAAAGTCCATGTGTACAAGGGTTAAAGAGGAGCTCCAGGCTCCTTCAGAAGAAATGAAAAGTCAGCAGCTACAAATACTGCAGCTGCTGACTTTTAATATTAGGACACTTACCTTGTCCAGGAATCCAGCGCTGTCCTCACCTGAACCCATTTTTCAATCCGCTATCGGGTGCTCCCGCCACCATCTCTGCTAAGGGAAACCGGCACTGAAGCTTTGCGGCTTCGCAGCCAATTCCCTACTGTGCATGTGCGAAGCACGCTGTGCACTGTGAATGAGCCAGCCAGCTGCAGGGGGAAGGAGGAGGGAGGCCTAACTTCTGCCGTGGCGAACTCAGCCAGAAGTGGGAGCGGGTACCTGTCAAAACCAGGTACCCGCTCCCCCCCATGCACCCCAAAATGTGCCAAATGTGGCATTGGAAGGGGGGGGGAGGCAGACAAACAGAGCTTCCCCTTTTGGGTGGAGCTCCCCTTTAAGTGGCACAGTAGCCAGGTGCAATAGACAAAAATAATACCCATTCAGCAGCTGGTCTGCGTCTCCAGAGTGCATATAAAACGGAATTTATATTGCTTTTTATTTATAGATTTATTTATTTTTTGCATTTATTATCTGACCATTTTATTTTAGCTTGAGATACTTTTATTATATGCTATTGTATGCGCTCCAGACTAAAAATGTTGTCTTTTTAAAAAAAAAATATATATATATATATATATATATATATATATATATTTACTAATTGCCATTTTTTACATGGTACAGCTATAAGATTTAGACTGCAAAGCATGATGGGCTTTTTGAAGAAAGCAATCACACCTTCATGTTTCTTGTTGCCCCGGTCAACTGAATAATTAAAGTCCAACTCCAATCCTTTTATTTTAGTCTTGGAAAGACCTAGGAATCATAATTATTGCTCTCAAGTTTTAATTGCTTTTTTAATTTCAAGCAGAAATCCAGCTAAATATAACATGATACAAAATACATAGCCCATTAAAATCTAAAATAACAAAACCTGGTATAGTCAGCTTTCCTGCAGAGATTTCCCCAGTGGTACATATTTCTGCTACTAGATTTCCTCAGTCTGATACCCAGCGTCATTAAACCCACTTCCTTTGAGCCCAGGTCATCATGGACCCGCCCCAGCCTGTGACTGGACAGTGAGGGTAGAGTCACAAGCCCAGATATGGGCTTTAAAGCGGTAGTAAACCACATCCTTTAAAAAAAAGAAAAAAAAACCTGCAAGACAACAGCATAATGTGCTAGTATGCATCGCATTTTAGCACCTTATGAAATGCTTACCTTAGAACAAAGCCCTTCAGTTGCACACGGTCACCACTGACAGGGCTTCCATCTTCACATGGTCTTCTTTATGGGTTCATGTGCTCTGGCCAATTGATTGGCTGAGCCGCGATGACGCCGCATGCGTGGGAGTCACGGCAGTGGCATGGAGCTTTGAAGGGACGTCACGGGTGTTCTTTTTCATTTTAATACTTTTTATTAACCACTTCAATACAGGGCATTTTCACCCCCTTCCTGCCCAGGCCAATTTTTTGTTTTCATGACAATTGCGCAGTCATGCAACACTGTACCCAAATTACATTTTTATGATTTTTTTTCCCCCACAAACAGAGCTTTCTTTTGGTGGTATTTGATCACCTGTGTGGTTTTTATTTTTTGCACTATAAACAAAAGAAGAGTAACAAGTTTGAAAAAAAACACAATATTTTTTACTTTTTGCTATAATAAATATCCCCTTTTTTAAAAATAAATAAATAAACGTTTTCCTCAGTTTAGGCCAATATATAATCTTCTACATATTTTTGGTAAAAAAAAGAAATCGCAATAAGCGTATATTGATTGGTTTGTGCAAAAGTTATAGCATCTACAAAATAGGGGATAGATTTATGGCTTTTTTTTTTTTTTACTAGTAATGGCGGCGATCTGCGTTTTTTTTTTTTTTTTTTATAATTACTGTGACATTGTGGCGGACACATCGAACACTTTTGACACTATTTTGGGACCATTCACATTTATACAGCGATCCGTGCTATAAAAATGCACTGATTACTGTATAAATGTGACTGGCAGGGAAGGGGTTAAAGTGGATGTAAACCCACTCTCATCCTTTCTAAACTACTGCCATAGTGCTGATTAGTGATGAGCCGAACACCCCCGGGTTCGGTTCGCACCAGAACCCGCGAACGGACCGAAAGTTCGCACGAACATTAGAACCCTATTAAATACAATGGATGCGAACGTTCGAATTCTAAAGTGCTAATTATAACGACTATTATGCATGTTATTGTCCTAAAAAGGGTTTGGGAACCCGGGTTCTGCACCAGGGGACATGTATCAATGCAAAAAGAAGTTTTAAAAACGGACGTTTTTCGGGAGCAGTCATTTTAATGATGCATAAAGTGAAAAAAAAAAAGTCAAATATTCCTTTAAATATCGTACCTGGGGGGTGTCTAAAGTATGCCTGTGAAGTGCCACGTGTTTCCCGTGTTTAGAACTGTCCCTGCACAAAATGACACTTCTAAAGGAAAAAAAAGCCATTTAAAACTGCTTGCGGCTTTAATGTAATGTCTGGTCCCGGTAATATGGATGAAAATCTTTAAGAAAAATGGCATAGCTACCCCATCACCCCCCCCCCCCTACCCCAGCCCATTACCAGCCCCTTTGGGTCTTCTTTGGATATTAAGGGGAACCCCGCAACACAAAATAAAAAAGGCCCTATATACTCTGAACAGCAGTATACAGGCGGTGTAAACAAGACAGGGACTGTAGGTTTGTTCTTAAGTAGAATCTGTTTGTAATTTTGAACACGTACATTGTTTAAGTGTAGCTCCAGCCAAAAAATCTATTTTTAAGCTTTTTGGAAAACATAGGGAAGGGTTATCACCCCTGTAACATTTGTTTTGCTGTCTGTGCCCCTGTTCAGAACATTTCACCTCACTTTGCGTCCCAATGCCAACTGTTTTTGAAATGTGGTGTTTTTATTGAAACAAGGATTGGTGATAAAGCATCAGTAGAGAGGAGACACCTTTCTCCCATATTAATTCTTACAGGAGAGAATTTTCCTTCCTAGGGGTAGATTTCCTCTCACTTCCTGTTGTCTTCTTCCATTTGCAAGTAGGAGTCGTTTGTAAGTTGGATGCTTGAAAGTAGGGACCTGCCGTATATACTCTGCAGAAATTGGCCCCTTAGGTGTTGGTGTTGGCACAACACTGTAAGCACTCACAGTTACTTTTGGTGGGTGCTGGAACGCCCTGCTGTCAACTATTATATCAGGAATTGTAATAACATATAATTGTTGAACAGTGGTAGTAAAAATTGGGCCTTTGATGGTGGTGCTGGTGCCACAACACTGTAAGGCCTGACAGTTACTCTTGGTGGGCGCAGCAATGGGCCCTGCTGTGAATTATTAGATCAATAATTATAATTGCATGCCCCTGTTGAACAGGGGCTGAAAAATTGGGCCTTTGGTGGTAGTGGTGGTGGTGGTGGTGGTGGTGTTGACACAACACTGTAAGGCCTGACAGTTACTCTTGGTGGGCGCAGCAATGGGCCCTGCTGTGAATTATTAGATCAATAATTCTAATTGCATGCCCCTGTTGAACAGGGGCTGAAAAATTGGGCCTTAGGCACTGGTGGCCAACACTGCAACCCCTCACAGATACTGTACTTGGAGCACAGCAATGAGCCCTGTTGCAAAGTATTGCATCAAAATTGTAATTGCACGCCCCTGTTAAACAGGGGCTGAAAAATTGGGCCTTAGCCACTGGTGGCGGCACCCATAAACCAAAATGATCTTCCAAGCTATCATCATTAATTGGATCATTGAGGAGGAGGAGGAGGATAGCCAGTCAACATAACAGCACAGGCACTCAGCATCAGCATCAGTCTTGAAGGGATGTGACATTTTAAAATCAATTAGTCTGTTATATCAGCATCAGGTGTGTGGTAGCTGGTGGTGATCCAAGACTGGTTCATCTTGATGAAAGTCAGTCGATCAACCGAGTCGGTGGACAGGCGCACCCTGTGATCCGTGACAAATCCTCCAGCAGCACTGAATGTGCGTTCTGAAAGAACGCTGGATGCAGGACAGGCCAGTAGCTCAATTGCATACTGTGTAAGCTCTGGCCAGTGATCCATCCTCAAGACCCAGTAAGCCAGAGGATTTTCGGTGGGGAAGGTGTCCAAGTCTGACCTTGCCTCTAGGTATTCCTGCACCATGTATATCAGACGCTGGCGATGGTTGCTGGAACCGATCATACTTTGGGGCTGCGGACTAAAGAATTGTCTGAACGCATCGGTCAGACGGCCACCTTCCCCACCGCTCCTTCTTTGACTGCCTGAAGCCTCAGCAACTCGTTGTCCAGGACCAGGAGTTTGTAACCTCCCAGTCTCTGGGAACGCGTTGCACAGACCTTTCTGCAAGGCCTCCCGGAGTTGTCTCATCCTCTGCTCCCTCTGCGACGGTAACATAAGGTCCGCAACCTTACCCTTGTACCGTGGATCAAGGAGAGTGGCCAGCCAGTAGGTTAGCTGAGGCATTCAGTCCGGAGTCCTCTGGGTCACTAAGGACAACATGAGCCGCAGCCACCTCCTCCCAGCCACGTACAAGTCCACTGGTTTCTTGGGACTGTAAATCATCCCTAAAAGACTGCTGCTGATGATGCTGAGTGCCAGCCTCCACCTCCATGCTGACACAATCCTCCTCCTCCTCCTCCTCCTCGTCCTCTTCCTGTGCGATGGGTGGGACAGAAGGAACACTGTCTGGGTAAAGGGGGCCTTGAGAGGCAAGGAAGTCCTCCTCTTCCTGCCTCTGTTCTGCCTCAAGTGCCCTGTCCATTATTCCACGCAGCGTGTGCTCCAACAGGTGGACAAGAGGTACAGTGTCACTGATGCATGCACTGTCACTGCTCACCATCCTCGTGGCCTCCTCAAATGGTGCCAGGATAGTGCATGCATCCCTGATTATGCCCCACTGGCGTGGTGAAAAAAACCCAAGCTCCCCTGACCCTGTCCTGGTGCCGTAGTCGCACAGGTACTCATTGATGGCCCTCTGCTGCGTGTGCAGCCGCTGCAGCATGGCCAACGTTGAGTTCCACCTGGTGGGCATGTCACATATAAGGCGGTTCTTGGGCAGGTTCAACTCCTTTTGCAGCTCAGCCAGGCGAGCACTGGCATTATAAGATCTGCGGAAATGCACACAGACTTTCCTGGCCTGCCTCAGGACATCCTGTAAGCCCGGGTACCTGCCCAAGAACAGCTGCACCACCAGGTTAAGGACGTGAGCCACACAGGGCACATGGGTCAGTTGTCCCTGTCGGAGGGCGGAGAGGAGGTTGGTGCCATTGTCGCAAACCACCATTCCTGGCTTAAGCTGGCGTGGCGTTAACCACCTCTCGGCCTGCCCCTGCAGAGCAGACAGGACCTCTGCCCCAGTGTGGCTCCTGTCCCCCAAACACACCAGCGCAAGCACGGCATGGCATCTTTTTGCCTGCGTACTTGCGTAGCCCCTTGAACGCCTACGGAGCACCGCTGGTTCCGAGGACAAAGCACAGGAAGAGGCCATGGAGGAAGAAGAAGAGGAGGGGGTGGAGGAGAGAGGTGTGTCACAACCAGTAGTAGAATTTTGGAGGCGTGGCGGTGGAACAACCTCCAACACTACTGTACCTTGTCCTGCATCCTTCCCAGCTGCCAAAAGAGTGACCCAATGGGCCGTGAAAGAAAGGTAACGTCCCTGTCCATGCCTGCTGGACCATGAGTCAGCGGTAATATGCACCTTACCGCTGACCACCCTGTCCAGCGAGGCCAAGACATTGCCTTCCACATGCCTGTAGAGAGCCGGAATCGCCTTCCGTGAGAAAAAGTGGCGTTTGGGAACCTGCCACTGAGGAACCGCACATTGCACAAACTCACGGAAGGGGGCCGAGTCTACCAACTGAAAAGGCAGCAGTTGAAGCGCTAGCAATTTAGCCAAGCTAGCATTCAACCGCTGGGCATGTGGATGGCTGGGAGTGAACTTCTTTTGACGGTCCAGCAGCTGGGGCAGGGAAATTTGCCTGCTAGAATCGGACGTCGGTGTACTGCTAGCAGAGTGGCCGCAAGTACTTGGCTGTGACACACCTAATTCTACACCTTCATTCCTCTCAGTGCAGGTTTCAGAGAGGACTGAAGGTATAGTGGGGTTGGAGATCCCAGCTGATGCGGTGCAAGGAGAGGTCCGCTTTGTTCTTTGGTGTGGGTCTTTAAGGTAGGCTTGCCAACGAGCTGCATGGCAGGTCAACATATGTCTGATCAAGCATGTGGTGCCCAAGCGGCTGATATTTTGGCCACGCGATATACGCTTGAGACATATGTTGCAAACAGCAGCTGTGCGATCTGATGCACTCGCCTCAAAAAAGGCCCACACCAAAGAACTTTTTGAATGACGGGCAGAGGCAGCGCCCTGCACAGGCGGAGCTCTGCGGTGTGATTCCGTCGGTGTGCTGCCCATACGCTGGCCACCCAAGGGCATCCTGCCTCGTTGGAGATGTGCCTCCTCCTCATCCTCCTCCTCCTCCTCTCTCCTATTAGGCACCCACGTGGAGTCAGTGACCTCATCATCCCCTCCCTCCTCATCACTGGAGCCAATCTGGCAGTATGCTGCAGCTGCTGGAGCATGACTGCCAGATTGGTGTCCTTCTTGAGCATCCCCTCTCTCTGCTCTCACGCTACTGCCTTCCTCTAGCTGGGTATCATCATCAGATCCTTCGAAACGCTGGGCATCCTCCTGGAGCATGTACCCAACACTGTGCTCAAACAGTTCGGGGGACTCCTCAGGAGGAGGACATGGTGGGTCTAGGGAAGGAGTGACTAATGATGACATTGATACCAGAGAAGAGGACGCTTTGGCAGCTGCTTTGCCAGTACCCTGAGCCTGGGTGAGAGAGGATGAGGAGGATGAGGTGGGCTTGGTCATCCACTCTACCAAGTCTTCGGCATGATGTGGCTCAACATGTCCAGCTGCCGAAAAGAAGGACAAGCGTGTCCCATGGCCATGTGCTGATGACAATGCACCGCGTCCACGACCAGCACTGTTGCCCCCAGACACAGAGCCTGCTTGCCCTCTTTTTTTGCCTCCTGACTGTCTGCCTCTCCTTGTTTGCCTTCCAGACATTTTAATGGATGGCCTGCAGGGAGATGGGAAAAACAGCAATAAGGGCTACCTTCAGGTGTATACTGTGCAGGAGGCTTAGCAACAATGACACTGACACTGTCCCCTGCCTATCCTTCTCTGTCCCTAAACACAAGGATTTGCAATATGCTTCAGCAAGATTGGTTTAGCACAGAATAGCACACTGACAGTTTCCCTCACTGTCCTTCTCTGTCCCTACAAACAAGGTTTAGCACAGAATAGCACACTGACAGTTTCCCCGAGTGTCCTTCTCTGTCCCTAAACTCAAGGATTTCAAATATGGTTCAGAAAGATTGGTTTAGCACAGAATAGCACACTGACACTTTCCCTCACTGTCCTTCTCTGTCCCTACAAACAAGGTTTAGCACAGAATAGCACACTGACAGTTTCCCCGAGTGTCCTTCTCTGTCCCTAAACTCAAGGATTTCAAATATGGTTCAGCAAGATTGGTTTAGCACAGAATAGCACACTGACAGTTTCCCGAGTGTCCTTCTCTGTCCCTAAACTCAAGGATTTCAAATATGGTTCAGAAAGATTGGTTTAGCACAGAATAGCACACTGACACTTTCCCTCACTGTCCTTCTCTGTCCCTACAAACAAGGTTTAGCACAGAATAGCACACTGACAGTTTCCCCGAGTGTCCTTCTCTGTCCCTAAACTCAAGGATTTCAAATATGGTTCAGAAAGATTGGTTTAGCACAGAATAGCACACTGACACTTTCCCTCACTGTCCTTCTCTGTCCCTACAAACAAGGTTTAGCACAGAATAGCACACTGACACTTTCCCCAAGTGTCCTTCTCTGTCCCTAAACTCAAGGATTTCAAATATGGTTCAGCAAGATTGGTTTAGCACAGAATAGCACACTGACAGTTTCCCTCACTGTCCTTCTCTGTCCCTACAAACAAGGTTTAGCACAGAATAGCACACTGATAGTTTCCCCGAAAGTCCTTCTCTGTCCCTAAACTCAAGGATTTCAAATACGGTTCAGCAAGATTGGTTTAGCACAGAATAGCACACTGACAGTTTCCCTCACTGTCCTTCTCTGTCCCTAAACTCAAGGATTTCAAATATGGTTCAGCAAGATTGGTTTAGCACAGAATAGCACACTGACAGTTTCCCTCACTGTCCTTCTCTGTCCCTACAAACAAGGTTTAGCACAGAATAGCACACTGACAGTTTCCCTCACTGTCCTTCTCTGTCCCTACAAACAAGGTTTAGCACAGAATAGCACACTGACACTTTCCCTCACTGTCCTTCTCTGTCCCTACAAACAAGGTTTAGCACAGAATAGCACACTGACAGTTTCCCTCACTGTCCTTCTCTGTCCCTACAAACAAGGTTTAGCACAGAATAGCACACTGATAGTTTCCCCGAGTGTCCTTCTCTGTCCCTAAACTCAAGGATTTCAAATACGGTTCAGCAAGATTGGTTTAGCACAGAATAGCACACTGACAGTTTCCCTCACTGTCCTTCTCTGTCCCTACAAACAAGGTTTAGCACAGAATAGCACACTGACACTTTCCCTCACTGTCCTTCTCTGTCCCTACAAACAAGGTTTAGCACAGAATAGCACACTGACAGTTTCCCTCACTGTCCTTCTCTGTCCCTACAAACAAGGTTTAGCACAGAATAGCACACTGACACTTTCCCTCACTGTCCTTCTCTGTCCCTACAAACAAGGTTTAGCACAGAATAGCACACTGACAGTTTCCCTCACTGTCCTTCTCTGTCCCTACAAACAAGGTTTAGCACAGAATAGCACACTGACACTTTCCCTCACTGTCCTTCTCTGTCCCTACAAACAAGGTTTAGCACAGAATAACACACTGACACTCTCCCTACCTATCCTTCTCTGTCCCTAAACACAAGGAATCCAGGATTAGTAAAGGAAAAAAATGACACTGTCCCTGCCTATGCTTCTCTTTCCCTGCTCCGGAACACACTACACAAGGCCGCCGCGCTGGCGGCCTTTTATAGTGTGGGGCGTGTACTAAACCCCCTCAGCAATAATTGGCCACAGGCATCCTGCCTGTGGCCAATCATTGCTCTCCTCGCTGCCGGCGCTGTGATTGGCCAAGCATGAGGGGTCACAGTGCATGCTTGGCCAATCACAGCGCCTGGATGACACTGCGATGGCGTAGTGCATTGTGGGCCATTCGCGTCACTCGAATTTGGCGCGAACGCCCCAAATCGTTCGATCTTCGTCGAACCATCGAACAGCCGATGTTCGAGTCGAACGTATGTTCGACTTGAACACGAAGCTCATCCCTAGTGCTGATCTATAAGGATATAGATGCCTCCTGCATGTATCCTTATCTGTCAAATGTCTCCCCTCTGTCTGTTATGAGACCTGAAAAACTGCAGATTCTGTGGGCGGGTCTGTTGTCTGGAGCTCGGTGGGTGGAGTCATGATGTCAGTAGACTCCCCGCCCACCTCTACACTCCCCTTGTCAACATGCATTTTCTCCTGAGTATTCCTTACACTGAATTCTGCTATGATCACTAACATCCAGTCAAAATCCAGAAAAGTAACCACATGACTTCAGAAAAGGAGTGGGGGTGGGAATTAAAAAATAATGCCTGTCTCAGGCTAGTGCATGAGATATGTAAATAACCTGTCACTCACAGCAAGGGGGCAGAACGGACAAAAGTTTTCTCCGGTTTGTCCGTTTGTCTCACTGAAAAAAGAAAAGAGGATTGCTCAGAGCTGGATTAACTCTTTGTGGCAAGACTGGGCACAGATGATAGGAAATCTTATACTCTACATTGTGACAGCAAAAAATAATAATTCAGGTTTACATCCACTCTAACACTAGGGGGCGATCAATGCGTATCCTAGGGAGTGATTCTAACTGTGGGGGGCGGGGACTCACAAGGGGAGGAGACCGATCGGTGTTCCTCTGTACTGGGAACACACCATCGGTCTCCTCTCATCTGACGTCCTTGGCTGTGTTACCGGCAATCGCGGGTGCCCGGCAGGCATCGCCGCCAAGAGGCACATGCACCGGCTCACGTGCGACAAGGCGGGCGCGTGCCCCCTAGATGGCAGGGAAGCCCAGGACATATGACGCCCACCCTGGATGGGAGATCCCTCCTGTGGACGTCATTTGTCTAAAGCTGGGATGGGAAATGGTTACATTTCAGAAACATACAAATGACTAAAATATTACAAAAGTATCAGCAATGGATACAGTAGCAATCAATTAAAAAAAAATACAGAGATATCCAAGGTTAAAGTTACATCCCTAATAAGCAGATTGTTCTTTTTATTAGCATGCTCTACAAAAGCTTTTTTTTTTTTTTAAAGATACAAAATTAATAAAAAATAATACATTTTTGAAAAGGTTGCTTTATGTTAAAACCTAATGAAAATCACCTTTCATAACCCAGTTTTTTGCATCTTAAACTTCATCAAAATTGAGTTTTACAGGAATTCTGTCTTAAGACTAGAGACCGGCACCAAGATTGTCTCATTTGTTCTTTACACTGACTGGAATTTGCAGCCTAGATTGGCGAGATTTAATTTAGTAAAAAAAAAAATTATATATAATAAGACTTCTTCTATTTTCCCTCACCAGTGAGTATCAAAGGGGAAGATAATTAAATACTCGCAGGGACCACTTAAATAGCCAACTCTCCAGATGTCACTGTTGGATAGGAGTGCAGTCTGGCAGGATAGTGTACTTGTAATTACATCAAGTCAAGAAATTGCTTTCTTTATGTCAATTATTTTGTAATGTCTGTGGCTAGGTTCCTGGTACTGCGTGTGTCTCAGAGCACCGTGTGCTTAAGTTACAGCCATGGCCATGAACCACGGACCTTAAAGCTCAAGTCTAATCAGCTTATATTTTGCCTTCCCTGGTTTCTCATTTCTCCCCTTATTAACATGCTAATAACATTTTAAAATAAAACCTTTTTTCCAATACCTATCCTATTTTACACCTAGTCCTAGTGACATCATCACTTGGTCTCTGTGTTTCTCCATACAATGCAGGCAGATCATAGCTGATAGGAGGAGCCAGCAGGGTGCTGTACATAGCTTCCTGAAAACATTACAGCACCCTGTCTCAGTGCTCCTCTTAATATCAAAATACCTTGTCAACAGGTAGGAATGATTGAAAGAACTAAAATCCAATGAATTAACGGGGTGGGCCAGGGACAGTAAGGCTGGGGAGGAAAGGGCTAGACCAGACTTCCTAACCTCTTTATCATGAAAAAACATTGGGGTCTCAGGGAATCCCTGCTTATAATTACTATAGCTACAGCTCATGATACATTGGTGCGAACATGTGGCATAATTATACTATTTGCCACCCAAGGCTATATGTTTATATATATATATATATATATATATATATATATATATATATATATTGTGAGGGGGTTAGCTCGGCAGCGGGTGTGTGTGACCCCCGGGATGGGCTCCCCACACAAAAACAGGCCCAGCAAACGGAGGTTGTGGTTTTCAAAATCAAAAAGGTGCGGTTTATTTTCTATTTACAGTGACAAAACACAGCAAAGCAAAAGAAACATAAATAAAATAAATCCTGGTCAACTTGACCTCTGACTAAACATACAGGTTTCCTAACTAACAACTGGGATCAGCCTAGTGCTGTCCTAGTCCCTGGTTTTAAATGTCCAAGCAAAATATAGCCACACAGGCTTTCTCTCACCGCACAGGGGTTCACTCTCCCTAGACAGTCCACACAGGTCTGCTTCCAGGCATGAGCTAACATCTAATGAATCTGGGAGTTTTTTATAGAGGCCTAAATGAGCTGACAAGCTTCAGCTGGCCTCATCAACTCCCTGTCTGCACGACGCCCAGCCCTCTCCCTAGAGGTATGAGTCATCAATGAGCCCACTAGTCTCAGCTGGGCTTATACAACTCTCCACCTAGCTGTACAAGTCAGCGTAAAGCCTGAATCTGGGCGAAATATATCTACCCCCCTGGATGCAACCAGGTGACTTTACCTTCCTGCTGTCACATACCCCCCCCTCTTGTTTTAACCTCGGGGTTGGAACACCAGCAATCAGGCATTCATGTACTCGAGACAAAGCATCCACATTCCCCATTTGAACGCCAGGGCGATGCTTTACTGTGAAGTTGAATTCCTGGAGGGCCAGGAACCACCTATTCACTCTTCTATTTGTTTCCTTGTTTTGAGCCATCCACTTTAACGGAGCGTGATCCGTAACCATGTCAAAGTGCCTACCTAGCAGGTAGTACCGAAGGGAATCTAGAGCCCACTTCACCGCTAAACACTCCTTTTCAACGGTGGCGTAATTTACCTCATGGGACTTCAACTTCCTGCTGAGGTAAATGACTGGGTGCTCTTCCCCGTTCCAGACCTGGGACAATACTGCTCCTAACCCCACATCTGACGCATCACTTTGTACGACAAAGTCTCTAGAGAAGTCGGGTGAGTACAACACTGGCTGGCTACATAAGGCTTGTTTCAAGAACTGGAATGCTGCCTCAGCCTCGGGGGTCCATTTAATCATGACCGACCCTTTCCCCTTCGTCAGGTTGGTTAGGGGCACAGCCTTAGAAGCAAAGTGGGGAATGAATCGCCGATAATACCCAGCGATTCCCAGAAAGGCTCGTACCTGCTTCTTGCTGTTGGGACGTGGCCAACTCTGGATGGCCTCGACTTTGTTGAGTTGGGGTTTTATTACTCCCCTCCCAATGGTGTACCCAAGATATTTGGCCTCCTCCTGCCCAATGGTACACTTCTTGGGGTTAGCCGTAAACCCTGCTTCCCGAACAGAGTCCAGGACTGCTTGCACTTTTGGCAGATGTGAGGCCCAATCTGTGCTATGGACAATTATGTCATCCAGGTAAGCCGCAGCATACTTCCGATGGGGCCTCAGCATCTGGTCCATTTTCCGCTGGAATGTGGCCGGCGCATTCTGTAACCCGAACGGCATTCTTTTATATTGGAACGCCCCGTCTGGGGTTACAAATGCGGTTTTCTCTTTGGCCGACTTGGCCAGGGGGATTTGCCAATACCCTTTTGTGAGGTCAAGAGTCGTCATGTATCGGGCTGTTCCCAGCCGGTCGATCAACTCATCTATACGTGGCATGGGGTAGGTGTCAAATTTTGTAACTTTGTTCAACTGACGAAAATCGTTACAAAATCGCCAGCTCCCATCCGGTTTAGGCACCAACACAATGGGACTAGACCAATCACTTTGGGACTCCTCTATCACCCCTAAGTTCAGCATTCTCTGTACTTCCTCCCGTATTGCCTCCCGTCGGGCCTCTGGGATCCGATAGGGTTTTAACTTCACCCTTTCACCGGGCGGGGTAATAATGTCATGCTCTACCCCAGATGTTTGTCCCGGCAGCTCAGAGAATACCTCCTTGTTGCGAAGTACAAACTCCTTAACCTCCTGTTGTTGGGGTTGTGACAAGGTGGCTGCGATTCCAACCTCAGGAATCACGCAACCAGTTTGAGCTGGTGACCAAGTGTCTGCGACTAGGGACTCTCTATCCCTCCAGGCTTTCAACAGATTAACGTGATAGATCTGTTCGGGCTTTCGCCTTCCTGGTTGTCTGACCTTGTAATTCACTTCGCTCACTTTTTCCATTATCTCGTAGGGGCCTTGCCATTTGGCAAGGAATTTACTTTCAACCGTAGGGACAAGTACCAATATCCTATCCCCCGGGGAAAAGGTACGGGTCTTGGCTCCACGGTTGTACACTCTCTGCTGTGCCAACTGCGCTTGGGCCAAATGTTCCTTCACGATGGGCATTACCTGTGCAATTCGATCTTGCATCAGGGCGACATGCTCAATCACACTCCTGTGGGGAGAACTCTCACTTTCCCAAGTTTCCTTGGCAATATCCAACAGCCCTCTTGGGTGTCTCCCATACAGTAACTCAAAGGGGGAGAATCCCGTAGAGGATTGGGGCACCTCCCTAATAGCAAACATCAAATAAGGAAGTAGACAGTCCCAATCCCTTCCATCTCTATCCACCACTTTCTTCAACATTTGTTTTAGGGTTTTGTTGAATCTTTCAACCAGCCCATCGGTTTGGGGGTGATACACAGATGTACGCAATTGCGTCACTTTGAACAATTTACACAGCTCTTTCATAACCCGGGACATAAAGGGTGTACCTTGGTCCGTAAGCAGTTCTTTACAAATACCCACCCGGCTAAAAACAAGAGATAGCTCTTTGGCTATGGTTTTGGCCGAGGTATTTCTGAGAGGGATCGCTTCTGGATAACGGGTGGCATAGTCCATTATAACCAATATGTACTGGTGCCCCCTAGCGGACTTGATTATAGGACCTACCAAATCCATTGCGATTCTCTCAAACGGGACCTCAATGATGGGTAGAGGGACCAGCGGGCTACGGAAATGTGGCATCGGGGCCGACCTCTGACACACAGGGCAGGAGGAACAATAATTTTCTATGTCCTTCATCACCCCAGGCCAATAGAATCTCTGTAATACCCTCTCTCGGGTTTTCTCTGTCCCCAGATGACCTCCAAGAATGTGCCCATGGGCCAACTCCAACACCAACTTCCTGTAAGGTTTGGGCACCACAAGCTGCTCAACGGTTTCTTCTGCCCTTTTTGCCACCCGATACAGTAGGTCCTTCTCTACGCTGAAGTATGGGTAAGTGCCGGTATTATCTGGGTTCACTAACTCGCCATCTATTTTCACTACGTTTTCCCGTGCCTTTATTAGGGCGGGGTCTTTCAACTGTTCTGTGGCAAAGTTTTCCCTGTGAACCTCAAGATCAGAAAACTCCACAGACGGTAGGTTTTCGTCTGAGGAGGTGGGCTCCTCTCCAGTTTCTTGAGTCTCCCCTGCCAATACTGACAAGGGAAATTCCGGAGAGTCCTCACCACTCTCAGGGGAGTTCTGGCTATCACATTCCTGGTACATAGGGGCACCAGTGGGGGGCTCAGGATCATCCCACAGTTCCCAGAACTTCGGAAAATCCCTTCCCACAATGGCGTCATGCGGTAACTGAGATACTAAGCCCACTGGATGAGAGAGGGTACCTCTGGGGGTCTCGAAACACACTGTAGTCACTGGATACTCTCGGGTGTCCCCATGCACACAAATAACGGCTACCTTGCTATTCCCAGAGACCTCTGTTTTAACTAACTCAGCCTTTATCAGGGTCACAAGGCTACCTGAATCCAGCAATACCACAACATTTCTACCATTAATACACATTTTGCATAAATGTTTCTCAGTTCCCCGAATGGCAGTGCATGCGACTGTCGCACACAGCGACTGACGTCTGCCCGTCAGAAAGTCACACTGCATGGGTTCCTCCACAACCGGGCAATTTGCTGCAATATGTCCCGCTTGCCGGCAGCGGTAGCAAACGATCCTTCTTGCGGCCTCTTGAGCCGCTGATTTCCCAGGCTGTTCTCGCCAAACTTGGGGTAGAGCTCCCACCCTCTCACTCTCTCCACCCTCACCCCTTGGAATCCTCTTATCCGCCCCTGGGGATGGTCTGGTCTTAGGGTGGAAAGTCCGAGTGTCTCTGGAAGAGGCCGTCAGGTTCTCTGTAGCCAAGTATTTCTCCACACGATCCACAAGACCATCGGCCGTCTCTGGGTCTCCATGGCTTACCCACTTTTGGATGGCAGTAGGAAGAGCTCTCAAAAACCGATCCATTACAACACGTTCCACAATCTTTGGTGCGGACAAAGTCTCTGGCTGTAGCCACTTTCTGCTCAGGTGAATGAGATCATACATTTGAGACCTGGGGGGTTTTCCAAGCTGGAAAGTCCAGTTATGCACACGCTGAGCCCGGACAGCCAGGGTGACACCCAGCCTTGCCAATATTTCAGCTTTTAGCATCACATAGTCTTTTGCTTGGTTAGGCTCTAGGTCATAGTAAGCTTTCTGCGATTCACCAGTTAACAGAGGAGCCACTAGTCCAGCCCACTGCTCCTCAGGCCACTTTTCTCTTTCAGCGGTCCTTTCAAATGTGGTCAAAAATACCTCTGGATCATCCTCTCCAGTCATTTTTGTCAATAAACGACTCACCCCAAAGGACGCGGTATTAGTGGGACGGCTTTCCTCACTGGTCTGCGGACGTTGCTGCATTACTGCTTCCATCTGTTGTTGTAGTCTCTGCTCTTGCTTCTGCAACAGGTCTATGAAGCGGGCCTCAGATTGCTGTTGGGCTTGTTGCTGAGCCTCCAGACTCTGTTGTAAAGTTGCAAGGCTCTGTTGATGAGCTTGCTGCTGGGCTGCAAGGCTCCTTTGCAAACCTGCATTTGTCTGCTGTTGATTGGCATTTGCTAGAGCCAGCTGTTTCAGTATCTCCTCCATGCTGGCTTAAAAAAAAACTGCCACTGGTTCTCCACCAACTGTGAGGGGGTTAGCTCGGCAGCGGGTGTGTGTGACCCCCGGGATGGGCTCCCCACACAAAAACAGGCCCAGCAAACGGAGGTTGTGGTTTTCAAAATCAAAAAGGTGCGGTTTATTTTCTATTTACAGTGACAAAACACAGCAAAGCAAAAGAAACATAAATAAAATAAATCCTGGTCAACTTGACCTCTGACTAAACATACAGGTTTCCTAACTAACAACTGGGATCAGCCTAGTGCTGTCCTAGTCCCTGGTTTTAAATGTCCAAGCAAAATATAGCCACACAGGCTTTCTCTCACCGCACAGGGGTTCACTCTCCCTAGACAGTCCACACAGGTCTGCTTCCAGGCATGAGCTAACATCTAATGAATCTGGGAGTTTTTTATAGAGGCCTAAATGAGCTGACAAGCTTCAGCTGGCCTCATCAACTCCCTGTCTGCACGACGCCCAGCCCTCTCCCTAGAGGTATGAGTCATCAATGAGCCCACTAGTCTCAGCTGGGCTTATACAACTCTCCACCTAGCTGTACAAGTCAGCGTAAAGCCTGAATCTGGGCGAAATATATCTACCCCCCTGGATGCAACCAGGTGACTTTACCTTCCTGCTGTCACAATATATACAAAATTATTTTCAGTAATAATGAAAGGAAACAAATACCGTAATAATTTCTAAAAAATAAAGCAAAAAAGGAGAGAAACCAATTGTAGTTTCTCAAAACAACCGACTTTCTAAGCACAGTATGGGGCGATTTATATAAAAAATTAACAAATGTATTTGATATATATTAAAAAAGACATAGTACAAAACACATAGAAAGGGGGACTTAAAAAGCACCCTTCGTCTACAAAACGTCAACAGATACCCAATCCTATTGTATGGAGAAAAATAACCACAATGTATCATGGAGTATTGACCTCCAGTAATGGGATCATGATTGATTTCTCTCCTTTTCTCTCCTTTTTTGCTCTAATTTGGATGTTGGCTAGGTGAGGGTCCTCCCTCCCAGAAAATAAAGTAGTGTTCCCTTGCATTGTGTGCCCATTGGTGGTCAGTGAAGGGCTCCCTTACTTTAGTGGTCAGTGGAGGAGGGATCCCTTGGATTGGTGGTCAGAGGAGCAATGACCACCTTACATTGGTGACCATAGGGAGAGGGAACTTATTATACTGGTGGTCAGTGGGGAAGAAGTTCTTTTGATTGATCTTCGGTGAGAGAATTGCCACCTTACATTGGTGATCATAAGCACAGGAAATTCATTACAATTGTGGTCAATGGAGATGAGATCCCTTAAGGTTGGTCTTCAGTGGGAGAATGGCCACCTTATATTGGTAATCATAGGGAGAGGGAACCTGTTACACTGGTGGTCACTAGATAGGGGATCCTTTTGACTGATCTTCAGTGGGAAAATGACCACCTTACATTGGTGAGCATAGGGACAGGGAACTTATTACACTGGTAGTCAGTGGAGAAGGGATCTCTTTGATTGGTCTTCAGTGGGGGAGTGACCACCTTACATTGGAGATTATAGGGAGAGGAACCCTATTACACTGGTGGTCAGTGGAGAAAGGGTTCCTTTCGTTGATTGATCTTCAGTGGGAGAATGGCCACCTTACATTGGTGATCATAAGCACAGGAAATTCATTATACTTGTGGTCAATGGAGATGAGATCCCTTAAGGTTGGTCGTCAGTAGGAGAATGGCCACCTTACATTGGTAATCACAGGGAGAGGGAACCTATTACACTGGTGGTCACTGGATAGGGGATCCTTTTGACTGATCTTCAGTATTAGAATGGCCACCTTACATTGGCGATCATAGGGACAGGGAACTTATTACACTGATGGTCAGTGGAGAAGGGATCCCTTTGATTGGTCTTCAGTGGGTGAATGATCCCCATACATTGGCTATCATAGGGAGAGGAAACCCATTACACTGGTGGTCAGTGGAGAAGGGATCCCTTATATTGGTCTTCTGTGGAATAGTGGCCACCTTACATTGGTGATCAAAAGCACATGGAATTCTTTACACTCATGGTCAATGGATATGGGATCCCTTAAGATTGGTCGTCAGTCGGAGAATGACCACCTTACATTGGTGATCATAGGTATAGGGAACCCATTAAACTGATGGTCAGTGGAGAAGGGATCCCTTAAGATTGGTCGTCAGTCGGAGAATGACCACCTTACATTGATAATAATAGGGTCAGGGAATCCATTAAACTGGTGGTCAGTAGAGAAGGGATCCCTTAAGATTGGTCTTCAGTCGGAGAATGACCACCTTACGTTGGTGATCATAGGTATAGGGAACCCATTACACTGGTAGTCAGTGGAGAAGGGATCCCTTAGATTGGCCTTCAGTGGAAGAATGGCTCCATTACATTGATGCTCATAGGGAGAGGAAACCCATTACACTCTCTGATCAGTGGGAAGACTGTCCCCATACAGATAGCTAGAGTGTTGACCACTAGTGTCAGTAGTTACTTATCCGACAGGCAGAAATTGCTCATTGCTCAAGGAACCCCCAGCAACCTTTTGGCGGAACCTTATGGTACCACTGAACACTGGTTGGGAAGGGAAAATGAAAGGGGATCTATCCAATTTGCTGAAGCTTCTAATGCACACTATGAGAAGCTCACAGTGTGCAGAGATATCAGAGGGGATGAAAGGGGATCTATCCAATTTGCTGCAGCTTCTAATGCACACTATGAGAAGCTCATAGTGTGCAGAGATATCAGAGCAAACAATTTCAGTACAGGAGAGGAGCATGTACAACTGTTCAAGACCAAAGGGAAGGCTAAAGTTCAGTAAAATAAGGTTTCTTTTATCTTCAATGTCTGGCTTGAAAAGCATCTTTTTTATGTGTGTAAAAAAACATTTTTAAAGTCTTTCCAAATGAACTGGAATGAATGTTTTCTGCTAAAGCCAAGGATTTTAGGAAAGGTTTTATGAGGCTCTTTAGCACCAGCGTTCTGCCGCACAATGAACTGTTCGTCTGATAATTGTTTTTTGAAAGAGTCATCTAGGATCTGGGACTGTCTCTCCTGCATACAAATCTGATCATTATTTGTCACACAACGTATGAAATATCACAGAGTTTTTGTAAAAAGCGTTCTGGAGAGGAGCCTAGTTGGAGGTTTAGGGCTCTGCTAGGTGTGAGGTTGTCTTTGCCTAGTAGTATGAAACAACTTGATGACAGTTCCATTTACAGCTTTGCACCAGTGGGTTTCTCTAGTCAATATTAAACTAGAATTCTATCCAAATCTGTGCGTGTCAATGTGGACAGAGCGGGGTTTTTTTCCATCAGTGTACCCTCTGGTAGATTTGCCCCATTATATTGTGTCAGTGTGACAGAAAGTGAGAAGTATTCCTTAGTAAATTTTCCAATAGAGGCACAGAGAACAAACTAAAAAATATACAGTATATATAATAGTTAGAACCGGTTTTGTTGCAAGTGCCAAAAACTTTGCATAAAGTCCAGATTCGATTTTTTTCAGATTCTAATGCAGTAAAACGTTGGATTGCGAGCATAATTCGTTCCGGAAGCATGCTTGTAATCCAAAGCACTTGTATATCAAAGCAAATTTCCCCATAAGAAATAATGAAAACTCAGATGATTCGTTCCACAACCATTTATTCATAAGTCCTTCAGTTTATAGTCCATATAAAAAAGATTATAGCAATGTGACCAGGTTGTGTAACTATAAAATGTCCATCCACAAATGGAAGCCTCCACAAGGGGATTAGACGCAAAATCCAGCAGGAGCTACAAAGTATAAAAGAGAAGAGAGGCGCCTCTAAGTGTAGCAATATGGTTACATTTAATGAAGGTACAACATTTAGCAACTCACATGGTTGATGATTACCCTTTCATGACTAAGCCTATTTCTGACATTAGGTGTTTACAAGTTAAAATGCAAGATTTTTGCTAGAAAATTACTTAGAACCCCCAAACATTATATTAATTTTTTTAGCAGAGAATCTAGAGAATAAAATGGTGATTGCTGCAATATTTTATGTCACACAGTATTTGTGCAGCGGTGTTTTAAACGCAACTTTTTGGGAAAAATTTACTTTCATGAATTAAAAAAAAATGAAAAAGTTAAGTTAGCCCAATTTTTTTGTATAATGTGAAAGATGATGTTACGCCGAGTAAATAGATACCAAACATGTTATGCTTTATAATTGCTTTATAATTGCCCGCACCCGTGGAATGGCGACAAACTACGGTACCTAAAAATCTCCATAGGCGACGCTTTAAACTTTTTTTACGGTTACCAAGTTAGAGTTACAGAGGAGGTCTAGCGCTAGAATTATTGCTCTCGTTCTGACGATCGCGGCGATAAATCACATGTGTGATTTGAACACCGTAAACATCCCTTGTGACAGTAATAGGTGGTGACAGGTACTCTTTATGGAGGGATCTGGGGTCTTTTAGACCCCCAATCCCTCCTTTGCACTTCAAAGTATTCAGATCGCCGAAAACGGCGATTCTGAATACTGTGTATTTTTTTAAATCCGGCGCCATTGGCAGCCGAGTAACCCGGAAGTGACGTCCTACATTGCGGAGACTGAATCAAAGCCATTTAGGGCTTCGTTCCAGTCTAGGGCTAGGCACTGGAGGCAGCGGATCGTAGATCGGGTCTCCCGGTGGGATGGGAGGCCCGGTCAGAGCGGCGGGAGGGGGGATGTCCCCTCCCTCTTCTCCGGTATAACAACCGAGCGGCTTTTTGCCGCATCGGTTGTTATGCCTGGATAGCCAATCGCCGGCTCTAAACAACGGTACTGGGATGATACCTGCAGCTGCGGGCATCATCCCGGTATAACCCACGAAAGCCGAGGCCGCATATGTGTACGCTCGGCGGGCAAAAAGAAGCACATCTAAGTATGCAGGGATCGGAGGTAAAGCTGTCCACATAGACCATCCTCCACACCACCGGCTCTCACCGCTGTCAGGCTGCAATCGTGACCGGGAAGACTACCCTGCAATAGAGCGATCTGAAAGCGAGGCTTGAAGTGCTCATGGAGTGCAGAGTGGAAGGGATGATGTCAATGGCGGTGTGGGGGATGGTCTATGTGGACAGCTTTACCCCGGATGCCTGCATAATTAGATGTGCCTGTTTTAATCGTCAACCATGTGAGTTGCTAAATGTTGTACCTTCATTACTGTTCTGTTCTGTTTTATACTCAGTTGTGACATGACGCTACTCTTATATAAAATTATTTCAAAATGTTGCTTGTCTTGCAAAACGCACTCAAACCAAGTTACTCTCAACCCAAGGTTTTACTGTATTAAAAAAAAAAAAAAAAAAACATTTCAAGGTCCAAAGGTTCCCCCTTTATCAGGGCTTGGCACTGTTGAACAAAGTGTGTACTGGACAGCAAAAATTGGGGGGATCCCAAGGTGTAGTTAGTATGATTGTTCCAAATGCAATTGGCTCCAAATGCTCAACCAGCATCTGCAGCGACCACATTAAGAGGACATAGAGAAGTGTATATAAACCCAAAAGCAAAAATGGAAACTATTGTAGCTTACCAGTTCTTAGATGTGGTGGTTGCATTCGTTTTCAGGATTTTTCCTTTTATTTTCACTTGATAATAACATTTCTTTCCCCTTACATTAATTCCTCCAATGTACAGTGCCATGAAAAATTATTCATACCCCTTGAAATTTTCCACATTTTGTAATGTTACAACCAGAAAACGTAAATGTATTTCATTGGGATTTTATGTGATAGACCAACACAAAGTGGCACATAATTGTGAAGTGGAAGGAAAATAATAAATGGTTTTGAAAATTTGTTACAAATAAATATGTGAAAAGTGTGGGGTACATTTGTATTCAGCCCCTCTGAGTCAATACTTTGTAGAACCCCCTTTTGCTGCAATTACAGCTGAAAGACTTTTTGGTGATGTCTCTACCAGCTTTCCACATCTAGAGGGACATTTTTGCCCATTCTTCTTTGCAAAATAGCTCAAGCTCTGTCAGATTGGATGGAGAGCGTCTGTGAACAGCAATTTTCAAGTCTTGCCACAGATTCTCAATTGGATTTAGGTCTGGACTTTGACTGGGCCATTCTAACACATGAATATGCTTTGATCTAAACCATTCCATTGTAGCTCTGACTGCATGTTTAGGGTCGTTGTCCTGCTGGAAGGTGACCCTCCGCCCCAGTCTCAAGTATTTTGCAGACTCTAACAGGTTTTCTTCTAAGATTGCCCTATATTTGGCTCCATCCATCTTCCCCACAATTCTGACCAGCTTTCCTGTCCCTGCTGAAAAAAAAGCATCCCCACAACATGATGCTGCCACCACCATGTTTCACAGTGAGGATGGTGTGCTCAGAGTGATGTGCAGTGTTAGTTTTCCGCCACACATGGCGTTTTGCTTTTAGGCCAAAAAGTTAATTTTTGGTCTCATCTGACCAGAGCACCTTCTTCCACATGTTTGCTGTGTCCCCCACATGGCTTCTCGCAAACTGAAAATGGGACTTCTTTTGGCTTTTGTTCAACAATGACTTTTTTTGTCACTCTTCCATAAAGGGCAGATTTGTGGAGAGCACGACTAATAGTTACCCTGTGGATTCTCCCACCTGAGCTGTGGATCTCTGCAGCTCCTCCAGAGTTACCATGGGTCTCTTGGCTGCTTCTCTGATGAATGTTCTCCTTGCCCGGCCTGTCAGTTTAGGTGGACGGCCATGTCTTGGTAGGTTTGCAGTTGTGCCATATTCTTTCCATTTTTGGATGATGGATTGAACAGTGCTCTGTGAGATGTTCAAAACTTGGGATTTGTTTTATAACCTAACCCTGCTTTAAACTTCTCCACAACTTTATCCCTGACCTGTCTGGTGTATTCCTTGGCCTTCATGATGCTGTTTGTTCACGAAGGTTCTCTAACAAACCTCTGAGGGCTTCACAGAACAGCTGTATTTATACCTAGATTAAATTGCACACAGGTGGACTCTATTTACTAATTAGGGGACTTCTGAAGTTAATTGGTTTCACTAGATTTTAGTTAGGGGTATCAGAGTAAAGGGGGCTGAATACAAATGCACTCCACACTTTTCATATATTTATTTGTAACAAATTTTTCAAAACCATTTATCATTTTCCTTCCACCCCACAATTATGTGCCACTTTGTGTTGGTCTATCACATAAAATCCCACTAAAATACATTTACATTTTTGGTTTTAAGATGATAGAATGTGGAAAATTTCAAGGGGTATGAATACTTTTTCAAGGCACTGTATTTATGGAGGGAACCATGGTTGCCATCCAAGGTGGGCTACAAAAACATCTCTTCCTCCCAATTATCTTCAATACATAGAGGATGAGGAGATAAATAGTTTACAAAAGGAAGATAACATTGCTTGAACTTTTAGGTTCCGTTCACAGGGAGTGATGAGGTCACACTGCATTTCTGGAAGGTTAAACTGGCAATTCTTGTACTTGCTTAAAAGGTTCTTAGCCTGAAAAAGAAAACAAATTCAACAATAGTGATGAGCCGAACACCCCCGGGTTCGGTTCGCACCAGAACCCGCGAACGGACCGAAAGTTCGCACGAACATTAGAACCCTATTAAATACAATGGATGCGAACGTTCGGATTCTAAAGTTCTAATTATAACGACTATTATCCATGTTATTGTCCGAAACAGAGTTTGGGAACCCGGCTTCTGCACCAGGGGACATGTATCAATGCAAAAAGAAGTTTTAAAAACGGACGTTTTTCGGGAGCAGTCATTTTAATGATGCATAAAGTGAAAAAAAAAAAGTCAAATATTCCTTTAAATATCGTACCTGGGGGGTGTCTAAAGTATGCCTGTGAAGTGCCACGTGTTTCCCGTGTTTAGAACTGTCCCTGCACAAAATTACATTTCTAAAGGAAAAAAAAAGCCATTTAAAACTGTTTGCGGCTTTAATGTAATGTCTGCTCCCGGTAATATGGATGAAAATCTTTAAGAAAAATGGCATAGCTACCCCATCACCCCCCCCCCCCCCTACCCCAGCCCATTACCAGCCCCTTTGGGTCTTCTTTGGATATTAAGGGGAACCCCGCAACACAAAATAAAAAAGGCCCTATATACTCTGAACAGCAGTATACAGGCGGTGTAAACAAGACAGGGACTGTAGGTTTGTTCTTAAGTAGAATCTGTTTGTAATTTTGAACAGGTACATTGTTTAAGTGTAGCTCCAGCCAAAAAATCTATTTTTAAGCTTTTTGGAAAACATAGGGAAGGGTTATCACCCCTGTAACATTTGTTTTGCTGTCTGTGCCCCTGTTCAGAACATTTCACCTCACTTTGCATCCCAATGACAACTGTTTTTGAAATGTGGTGTTTTTATTGAAACAAGGATTGGTGATAAAGCATCAGTAGAGAGGAGACACCTTTCTCCCATATTAATTCTTACAGGAGAGAATTTTCCTTCCTAGGGGTAGATTTCCTCTCACTTCCTGTTGTCTTCTTCCGTTTGCAAGTAGGAGTCGTTTGTAAGTTGGATGTTTGAAAGTAGGGACCTGCCGTATATACTCTGCAGAAATTGGCCCCTTAGGTGTTGGTGTTGGCACAACACTGTAAGCACTCACAGTTACTCTTGGTGGGTGCTGGAACGCCCTGCTGTCAACTATTATATCAGGAATTGTAATAACATATAATTGTTGAACAGTGGTAGTAAAAATTGGGCCTTTGATGGTGGTGCTGGTGCCACAACACTGTAAGGCCTGACAGTTACTCTTGGTGGGCGCAGCAATGGGCCCTGCTGTGAATTATTAGATCAATAATTATAATTGCATGCCCCTGTTGAACAGGGGCTGAAAAATTGGGCCTTTGGTGGTGGTGGTGGTGGTGGTGGTGGTGGTGGTGTTGACACAACACTGTAAGGCCTGACAGTTACTCTTGGTGGGCGCAGCAATGGGCCCTGCTGTGAATTATTACATCAATAATTATAATTGCATGCCCCTGTTGAACAGGGGCTGAAAAATTGGGCCTTAGGCACTGGTGGCACAACACTGCAACCCCTCACAGATACTGTACTTGGAGCACAGCAATGAGCTCTGTTGCAGAGTATTGCATCAAAAATTGTAATTACACGCCCCTGTTAAACAGGGGCTGAAAAATTGGGCCTTAGCCACTGGTGGCACAACACTGCAACCCCTCACAGATACTGTACTTGGAGCACAGCAATGAGCCCTGTTGCAAAGTATTGCATCAAAAATTGTAATTTCACGCCCCTGTTAAACAGGGGCTGAAAAATTGGGCCTTAGCCACTGGTGGCGGCACCCATAAACCAAAATGATCTTCCAAGCTATCATCATTAATCGGATCATTGAGGAGGAGGAGGAGGATAGCCAGTCAACATAACAGCACAGGCACTCAGCATCAGCATCAGTCTTGAAGGGATGTGACATTTTAAAATCAATTAGTCTGTTATATCAGCATCAGGTGTGTGGTAGCTGGTGGTGATCCAAGACTGGTTCATCTTGATGAAAGTCAGTCGATCAACCGAGTCGGTGGACAGGCGCACCCTGTGATCCGTGACAAATCCTCCAGCAGCACTGAATGTGCGTTCTGAAAGAACGCTGGATGCAGGACAGGCCAGTAGCTCAATTGCATACTGTGCAAGCTCTGGCCAGTGATCCATCCTCAAGACCCAGTAAGCCAGAGGATTTTCGGTGGGGAAGGTGTCCAAGTCTGACCTTGCCCCTAGGTATTCCTGCACCATGTATATCAGATGCTGGCGATGGTTGCTGGAACCGATCATACTTTGGGGCTGCGGACTAAAGAATTGTCTGAACGCATCGGTCAGACGGCCACCTTCCCCACCCCTCCTTCTTTGACTGCCCGAAGCCTCAGCAACTCGTTGTCCAGGACCAGGAGTTTGTAACCTCCCAGTCTCTGGGAACGCGTTGCACAGACCTTTCTGCAAGGCCTCCCGGAGTTGTCTCATCCTCTGCTCCCTCTGCGACGGTAACATAAGGTCCGCAACCTTACCCTTGTACCGTGGATCAAGGAGAGTGGCCAGCCAGTAATGGTCCCTCTCCTTGATCCGAAGAATACGAGGATCCTTCCGCAGACTTTGCAGGATCAGGGAGGCCATGCAGCGTAGGTTAGCTGAGGCATTCAGTCCGGAGTCCTCTGGGTCACTAAGGACGACATGATCCGCAGCCACCTCCTCCCAGCCACGTACAAGTCCACTGGTTTCTTGGGACTGTAAATCATCCCTAAAAAACTGCTGCTGATGATGCTGAGTGCCAGCCTCCACCTCCATGCTGACACAATCCTCCTCCTGGGACAGAAAGAACACTGTCTGGGTAAAGGGGGCCTTGAGAGGCAAGGAAGTCCTCCTCTTCCTGCCTCTGTTCTGCCTCAAGTGCCCTGTCCATTATTCCACGCAGCGTGTGCTCCAACAGGTGGACAAGAGGTACAGTGTCACTGATGCATGCACTGTCCTGCTCACCATCCTCGTGGCCTCCTCAAATGGTGCCAGGACAGTGCATGCATCCCTGATCATGCCCCACTGGCGTGGTGAAAAAAACCTGAGCTCCCCTGACCCTGTCCTGGTGCCGTAGTCGCACAGGTACTCATTGATGGCCCTCTGCTGCGTGTGCAGCCGCTGCAGCATGGCCAACGTTGAGTTCCACCTGGTGGGCATGTCACATATAAGGCGGTTCTTGGGCAGGTTCAACTCCTTTTGCAGCTCAGCCAGGCGAGCACTGGCATTATAAGATCTGCGGAAATGCACACAGACTTTCCTGGCCTGCCTCAGGACATCCTGTAAGCCCGGGTACCTGCCCAAGAACCGCTGCACCACCAGGTTAAGGACGTGAGCCACACAGGGCACATGGGTCAGTTGTCCCTGTCGGAGGGCGGAGAGGAGGTTGGTGCCATTGTCGCAAACCACCATTCCTGGCTTAAGCTGGCGTGGCGTCAACCACCTCTCGGCCTGCCCCTGCAGAGCAGACAGGACCTCTGCCCCAGTGTGGCTCCTGTCCCCCAAACACACCAGCGCAAGCACGGCATGGCATCTTTTTGCCTGCGTAGTTGCGTAGCCCCTTAAACGCCTACGGAGCACCGCTGGTTCCGAGGACAAAGCACAGGAAGAGGCCATGGAGGAAGAAGAAGAGGAGGGGGTGGAGGAGAGAGGTGTGTCACAACCAGCAGTAGCATTTTGGAGGCGTGGCAGTGGAACAACCTCCAACACTACTGCACCTTGTCCTGCATCCTTCCCAGCTGCCAAAAGAGTGACCCAATGGGCCGTGAAAGAAAGGTAACGTCCCTGTCCATGCCTGCTGGACCATGAGTCAGCGGTAATATGCACCTTACCGCTGACCGCCCTGTCCAGCGAGGCCAAGACATTGCCTTCCACATTTCTGTAGAGAGCCGGAATCGCCTTCCGTGAGAAAAAGTGGCGTTTGGGAACCTGCCACTGAGGAACCGCACATTGCACAAACTCACGGAAGGGGGCCGAGTCTACCAACTGAAAAGGCAGCAGTTGAAGCGCTAGCAATTTAGCCAAGCTAGCATTCAACCGCTGGGCATGTGGATGGCTGGGAGTGAACTTCTTTCGACGGTCCAGCAGCTGGGGCAGGGAAATTTGCCTGCTAGAATCGGACGTCGATGTACTGCTAGCAGAGTGGCCGCAAGTACTTGGCTGTGACACACCTAATTCTACACCTTCATTCCTCTCAGTGCAGGTTTCAGAGAGGACTGAAGGTATAGTGGGGTTGGAGATCCCAGCTGATGCGGTGCAAGGAGAGGTCCGCTTTGTTCTTTGGTGTGGGTCTTTAAGGTAGGCTTGCCAACGAGCTGCATGGCAGGTCAACATATGTCTGATCAAGCATGTGGTGCCCAAGCGGCTGATGTTTTGGCCACGCGATATACGCTTGAGACATATGTTGCAAACAGCAGCTGTGCAATCTGATGCACTCGCCTCAAAAAAGGCCCACACCAAAGAACTTTTTGAATGACGGGCAGAGGCAGCGCCCTGCACAGGCGGAGCTCTGCGGTGTGATTCCGTCGGTGTGCTGCCCATACGCTGGCCACCCAAGGGCATCCTGCCTCGTTGGAGATGTGCCTCCTCCTCATCCTCCTCCTCCTCCTCTCTCCTATTAGGCACCCACGTGGAGTCAGTGACCTCATCATCCCCTCCCTCCTCATCACTGGAGCCAATCTGGCAGTATGCTGCAGCTGCTGGAGCATGACTGCCAGATTGGTGTCCTTCTTGAGCATCCCCTCTCTCTGCTCTCACGCTACTGCCTTCCTCTAGCTGGGTATCATCATCAGATCCTTCGAAACGCTGGGCATCCTCCTGGAGCATGTACCCAACACTGTGCTCAAACAGTTCGGGGGACTCCTCAGGAGGAGGACATGGTGGGTCTAGGGAAGGAGTGACTAATGATGACATTGATACCAGAGAAGAGGACGCTTTGGCAGCTGCTTTGCCAGTACCCTGAGCCTGGGTGAGAGAGGATGAGGAGGATGAGGTGGGCTTGGTCATCCACTCTACCAAGTCTTCGGCATGATGTGGCTCAACATGTCCAGCTGCCGAAAAGAAGGACAAGCGTGTCCCATGGCCATGTGCTGATGACAATGCACCGCGTCCACGACCAGCACTGTTGCCCCCAGACACAGAGCCTGCTTGCCCTCTTTTTTTGCCTCCTGACTGTCTGCCTCTCCTTGTTTGCCTTCCAGACATTTTAATGGATGGCCTGCAGGGAGATGGGAAAAACAGCAATAAGGGCTACCTTCAGGTGTATACTGTGCAGGAGGCTTAGCAACAATGACACTGACACTGTCCCCTGCCTATCCTTCTCTGTCCCTAAACACAAGGATTTGCAATATGCTTCAGCAAGATTGGTTTAGCACAGAATAGCACACTGACAGTTTCCCTCACTGTCCTTCTCTGTTCCTACAAACAAGGTTTAGCACAGAATAGCACACTGATAGTTTCCCCGAGTGTCCTTCTCTGTCCCTAAACTCAAGGATTTCAAATATGGTTCAGCAAGATTGGTTTAGCACAGAATAGCACACTGACAGTTTCCCTCACTGTCCTTCTCTGTCCCTAAAAACAAGGTTTAGCACAGAATAGCACACTGATAGTTTCCCTCACTGTCCTTCTCTGTCCCTACAAACAAGATTTAGCACAGAATAGCACACTGATAGTTTCCACGAGTGTCCTTCTCTGTCCCTAAACTCAAGGATTTCAAATACGGTCCAGCAAGATTGGTTTAGCACAGAATAGCACACTGATAGTTTCCCCGAGTGTCCTTCTCTGTCCCTAAACTCAAGGATTTCAAATATGGTTCAGCAAGATTGGTTTAGCACAGAATAGCACACTGATAGTTTCCCCGAGTGTCCTTCTCTGTCCCTAAACTCAAGGATTTCAAATATGGTTCAGCAAGATTGGTTTAGCACAGAATAGCACACTGACAGTTTCCCCGAGTGTCCTTCTCTGTCCCTAAACTCAAGGATTTCAAATATGGTTCAGCAAGATTGGTTTAGCACAGAATAGCACACTGACAGTTTCCCTCACTGTCCTTCTCTGTCCCTACAAACAAGGTTTAGCACAGAATAGCACACTGATAGTTTCCCCGAGTGTCCTTCTCTGTCCCTAAACTCAAGGATTTCAAATATGGTTCAGCAAGATTAGTTTAGCACAGAATAGCACACTGACAGTTTCCCTCACTGTCCTTCTCTGTCCCTACAAACAAGGTTTAGCACAGAATAGCACACTGATAGTTTCCCTCACTGTCCTTCTCTGTCCCTACAAACAAGGTTTAGCACAGAATAGCACACTGATAGTTTCCCTCACTGTCCTTCTCTGTCCCTACAAACAAGATTTAGCACAGAATAGCACACTGACAGTTTCCCTCACTGTCCTTCTCTGTCCCTACAAACAAGGTTTAGCACAGAATAGCACACTGATAGTTTCCCCGAGTGTCCTTCTCTGTCCCTAAACTCAAGGATTTCAAATATGGTTCAGCAAGATTGGTTTAGCACAGAATAGCACACTGACACTTTCCCTCACTGTCCTTCTCTGTCCCTACAAACAAGGTTTAGCACAGAATAGCACACTGATAGTTTCCCTCACTGTCCTTCTCTGTCCCTACAAACAAGGTTTAGCACAGAATAGCACACTGATAGTTTCCCCGAGTGTCCTTCTCTGTCCCTAAACTCAAGGATTTCAAATTTGGTTCAGCAAGATTGGTTTAGCACAGAATAGCACACTGACACTTTCCCTCACTGTCCTTCTCTGTCCCTACAAACAAGGTTTAGCACAGAATAGCACACTGATAGTTTCCCTCACTGTCCTTCTCTGTCCCTACAAACAAGATTTAGCACAGAATAGCACACTGACAGTTTCCCTCACTGTCCTTCTCTGTCCCTACAAACAAGGTTTAGCACAGAATAGCACACTGATAGTTTCCCCGAGTGTCCTTTTCTGTCCCTAAACTCAAGGATTTCAAATATGGTTCAGCAAGATTGGTTTAGCACAGAATAGCACACTGACAGTTTCCCTCACTGTCCTTCTCTGTCCCTACAAACAAGGTTTAGCACAGAATAGCACACTGATAGTTTCCCTCACTGTCCTTCTCTGTCCCTACAAACAAGATTTAGCACAGAATAGCACACTGACAGTTTCCCTCACTGTCCTTCTCTGTCCCTACAAACAAGGTTTAGCACAGAATAGCACACTGATAGTTTCCCCGAGTGTCCTTCTCTGTCCCTAAACTCAAGGATTTCAAATATGGTTCAGCAAGATTGGTTTAGCACAGAATAGCACACTGACACTTTCCCTCACTGTCCTTCTCTGTCCCTACAAACAAGGTTTAGCACAGAATAGCACACTGATAGTTTCCCTCACTGTCCTTCTCTGTCCCTACAAACAAGATTTAGCACAGAATAGCACACTGACAGTTTCCCTCACTGTCCTTCTCTGTCCCTACAAACAAGGTTTAGCACAGAATAGCACACTGATAGTTTCCCCGAGTGTCCTTCTCTGTCCCTAAACTCAAGGATTTCAAATATGGTTCAGCAAGATTGGTTTAGCACAGAATAGCACACTGACAGTTTCCCTCACTGTCCTTCTCTGTCCCTACAAACAAGATTTAGCACAGAATAGCACACTGATAGTTTCCACGAGTGTCCTTCTCTGTCCCTAAACTCAAGGATTTCAAATACGGTTCAGCAAGATTGGTTTAGAACAGAATAGCACACTGATAGTTTCCCTCACTGTCCTTCTCTGTCCCTACAAACAAGGTTTAGCACAGAATAGCACACTGATAGTTTCCCTGAGTGTCCTTCTCTGTCCCTAAACTCAAGGATTTCAAATATGGTTCAGCAAGATTGGTTTAGCACAGAATAGCACACTGACACTTTCCCTCACTGTCCTTCTCTGTCCCTACAAACAAGGTTTAGCACAGAATAGCACACTGATAGTTTCCCTCACTGTCCTTCTCTGTCCCTACAAACAAGATTTAGCACAGAATAGCACACTGACAGTTTCCCTCACTGTCCTTCTCTGTCCCTACAAACAAGGTTTAGCACAGAATAGCACACTGATAGTTTCCCTCACTGTCCTTCTCTGTCCCTACAAACAAGATTTAGCACAGAATAGCACACTGACACTTTCCCTCACTGTCCTTCTCTGTCCCTACAAACAAGGTTTAGCACAGAATAACACACTGACACTCTCCCTACCTATCCTTATCTGTCCCTAAACACAATGAATCCAGGATTAGTAAAGGAAAAAAATGACACTGTCCCTGCCTATGCTTCTCTTTCCCTGCTCCGGAACACACTACACAAGGCCGCCGCGCTGGAAGGTGAAAAGGTGAAGGTGAGAAGGTGAAAAAAAAAAAAAATAATAAAATCATACAATCCCATATACCTAATTCTATACCCACAGTTGATACAGAGGAAGGTGAAAAACCTTCCTCTGTATCAACTGTGGGTATAGAATTAGGTATATGGGATTGTATGATTTTATTATTTATTTATTTTTTTTCACCTTCTCACCTTCACCTTTTCACCTTCCTCTGTATCAACTGTGGGTATAGAATTAGGTATATGGGATTGTATGATTTTATTTTTTTTATTTTTTTTCACCTTCCTCTGTATCAACTGTGGGTATAGAATTAGGTATATGGGATTGTATGATTTTTTTTTTTTTTTTTTTTTTTTTTTTTTTTTGAACTGGATGGACTTGTGTCTTTTTTTAACCTGACTAACTATGTAACTATGTCTCTGCATCAGTGGTGTCATTTGAAGGAAAAATGTTTTTGCATCAGTGGTGTCACTTGAAGGAAAAAATGTCCCTGTGTCAGTGGTGTCACTTGAAGGATGAATGTCTCTGCATCAGTGGTGTCACTTGAAGGAAAACTGTCTCTGTATTAGTGGCGTAATTTGAAGGAAAACTATCTCTGCATCAGTGGTGTCACTTTAAGGAAAAATGTCCTTGCACAGTGGTGTCACTTAAAGGAAAAATGGCTCTGCATCAGTGGTGTCATTTGAAGG
This sequence comes from Rana muscosa, assembly GCA_029206835.1. Taxonomy (NCBI): domain Eukaryota; kingdom Metazoa; phylum Chordata; class Amphibia; order Anura; family Ranidae; genus Rana; species Rana muscosa. Next base: position 49,311,400 of record CM055120.1, read on the forward strand.
AAAAATGCCCTGCATCAGTTGTGTCACTTTAAGGAAAAATGTCCCTGCATTAGTGGTGTAATTTGAAAGAAAACTATCTCTGCATCAGTGGTGACACTTGAAGAAAAAATTTCCCTGTGTCAGTGGTGTCACTTGAAGGATGAATGTCTCTGCATTAGTGGTGTCACTTGAAGGACGAATGTCTCTGCATCAGTGGTGTCACTTGAAGGACGAATGTCTCTGCGTCAGTGGGGAAAAAGATGGTTTTGTGGAAAAAATGAGGGGTGTTCTCAGCGCCAGCTCTCCTCTGCCCACAGCAGAATGCTAATTGAGGGAGGAGAGAGCAGATTTCCCCCTCCAACAGTACAGGGGAACAGAGCGGCCAAAGCAGGGAGCTTTATAAACACTGTGCCCAGGGCATGCTCCCCTTCTGCCCCCCTCCTTGTCCTGGCCCTGCAGCCACCATATCTATTGACTGGTAAACTGTAATATACAACAATTTTGTTCTCAGGTTATAAACAGTTGTCAACAGGGGGTTAAAAAAAAGTACCGCGCATAATTATTACAATAAAACAAAACTGTCCATATATAATATCTCGCTTCAGCTCCAAAATAATTACATACCAGGGAGGGATACCAGCGCTTCAACATCTTTCCACCCATGCCTTGCTTCCCGTGTGCTGCCTGTATTCTATATAAATGGCTTACAGGGAGATTTTGAGGGTTTATACATTTTTTTTTTTTTCTTCAAATGATAATCTGCAAATAGTTTTGACAATGGATTCTATAGCTGCATCCCAATTTATATTCATACTGAACAAGGATGCAATAGCTGAGATATTTACCACAATTACATGGTAACCGCAACATTTATACAGGCCGTGCACGCTACGATAAGATCATGACTTCAGGAAATGGTTTACTGACAAATGCGGTAATGATTTTTGTGCTGCGAAATAATAATGTAAGAATTAATAGTTTAATTAGATCAGATCTAAAGGCAATGTGTCCTCTGTCCAGTCCATTCATTTTTTTTTATTTCGCCTTGTGGCAGTTTTAAAATTGATAACCTTTCATTTGTGTCCACCTTTCCAAGATCACGTATAACTTTTCAGGAGGGAAACAATATTCATTTGGTAGAGGATTTTAAATATTCTTGCTTTTTTTTAAATGTTTTTATTCTATAGGCTATAACTAGGAAGAAGCAGGGAGAAGTAATAAAAGCAATTTAACATTTTTTTTCCCAGTGCTACTGTTACAAAATGATTGCAGCCTTCAATAATGACTTTGTAATAATCTAATGCCGCGTACACACGATCCATTTTTTCGAAGGTGAAAACACCGTCGAGAAAATCGACGTGAAAAACAAGGAACAGCTTGTTCCCCCCACACACGGCCGTTTTAAATGACATTTTTTTTGGGTCGAAAAAAACCACCGTGTGGGAAAACTATGGGAAAACTGCTGCGGAAAAAAACGACGGGAATCACGACGAGAAAAATTAGAGCATGTTCTAATTTTTCTCGTCGTAATTAATGCCGTTTTTCCCGTCGAGAAAAACAACAAAAAGCTCAGACGATCGTTTTCGTCGTCCAAAGGAAAAAATGTAATTTTTCTCGACGGGAAAAATGATCGTGTGTACGCGGCATAAGACAGACTCTCTCAACCAGGGTAATGTGATAACCTAGGGTTTCTCCAGATGTTGCTAGGGGTTCTTTGAGCTATGAGCAGCCTCTGCCTCCAAAATAAGTAACCACTGGCAAAAATTATGTTTTCCGTTATCTGTAAGGGGGGATTATCCTCACTGTAATATAAGGAGCATTAATTCGACTAACCACTCATGAAGTATTCTTCCTACAGACCACCAATGTAAAAAGTATTCTTCCTACAGATCACGGATGTAAGGGACATTCTTCCCACTGATCACCAATATAAAGAGCTTTCTTCCCACTGACCATCATTTTAGGGAGCATTCTTCCCACTAAGCACCAGTGTAAGGAGTATTATTCCCAATGACCATCAATTTAAGGAGCTTTCCTCCCAGTGACCATAAGAAACATTCCTCCCACGGACCACTAAGATAGGTAGCATTCTATCCACTGACCACCACTGTAAGGAGTTTTCTTCCCACTGATGACCAATTTAAGGTACATTCTTCCCAGTGACCACCAATTTAAGGAGCATTCTTCCCAGTGACCATAAGAAGCATTCCTCCCACTGTCCACTAAGATCGGGAGCATTATATCCACTGACCACTAAAATAGGGAGCATTCTATCCACTGACCACTAAAATAGGGAGCATTCTATCCACTGACCACTAAAATAGGGAGCATTCTATCCACTGACCACTAAAATAGGGAGCATTCTATCCACTGACCACCACTGTAAAGAGTTTTCTTCCCACTGACCACCAATTTAAGGAGCATTCTTCCCAGTGACCACCAAGATAGGGAGCATTCTGTACACTGACCACCAATGTAAGGAATATTCTTCCCAATGACCAACAATTTAAGAAGCATTCTTCCCAGTGACCACCAATGTGACTATTTTGGGTTATAAGAGTAGAGGACTCTTCAGTTGCAAAAAAAAGTTTGTGAACCCTTTTTGGAATGATATGGATTTCTGCACAAATTGGTCATAAAATGTGATCTGATCTTCATCTAAGTCGCAACAATAGACAATCACAGTCTTCTGCTTAAACTAATAACACACAAAGAATTAAATGTTACCATGTTTTTATTGAACACACCATGTAAACATTCACAGTGCAGGTGGGAAAAGTATGTGAACCCTTGGATTTAATAACTGGTTGAACCTCCTTTTGGCAGCAATAACTTCAACCAAACGTTTCCTGTAGGTGCAGATCAGACGTGCTCAACGGTCAGGAGTAATTCTTGACCATTCCTCTTTACAGAACTGTTTCAGTTCAGCAATATTCTTGGGATGTTTGGTGTGAATCGCTTTCTTGAGGTCATGCCACAGCATCTCAATCGGGTTGAGGTCAGGACTCTGACTGGGCCACTCCAGAAGGTGTATTTTCTTCTGTTTAAGCCATTCTGTTGTTGATTTACTTCTATGCTTTGGGTCATTGTCCTGTTGCAACACCCATCTTTTGTTGAGCTTCAGCTGGTGGACAGATGGCCTTAAGTTCTCCTGCAAAATGTCTTGATAGACTTGGGAATTTATTTTTCCTTTGATGATAGCAATCTGTCCAGGCCCTGACGCAGCAAAACAGCCCCAAACCATGATGCCCCCACCACCATACTTCACAGTTGGGATGAGGTTTTGATGTTGGTGTGCTGTGTCTCTTTTTCTCCACACATAGTGTTGTGTGTTTCTTCCAAACAACTCAACTTTAGTTTCATCTGTCCACAGAATATTTTGCCAGTACTGCTGTGGAACATCCAGGTGCTCTTGTGCAAACTGTAAACGTGCAGCAATGTTTTTATTGGACAGCAGTGGCTTCCTCTGTGGCATCTTCCCATGAAATCCATTCTTGTTTAGTGTTTTACGTATCGTAGATTCGCTAACAGGGATGTTAGCATATGCCAGAGACTTTTGTAAGTCTTTAGCTGACACTCTAGGATTCTTCTTCACCTAATTGAGCAGTCTGCACTGTGCTCTTGCAGTCATCTTTACAGGACGCCCATTCCTAGGGAGAGTAGCAGCAGTGCTGAACTTTCTGCATTTATAGACAATTTGTCTTACCGTGGACTGATGAACAGCAAGGCTTTTGGAGATACTTTTATAACCCTTTCCAGCATTATGCAAGTCAACAATTCTTAATCATAGGTCTTCTGAGAGCTCTTTTGTGCGAGGCATTATTCACATCAGGCAATGCTTCTTGTGAGAAGCAAACCCAGAACTGGTGTGTGTTTTTTATAGGACAGGGCAGCTGTAACCAACACCTTCAATCTCATCTCATTGATTGGACTCCAGTTGGCTGACACCTCACTCCAATTAGCTCTTGGAGATCTCATTAGTCTAGGGGTTCACATACTTTGTCCACCTGCACTGTGAATGTTTACATGGTGTGTTCAATAAAAACATGGTAACATTTAATTATTTGTGTGTTATTAGTTTAAGCAGACTGTGATTGTCTATTGTTGTGACTTAGATGAAGATCAGATCACATTTTATGACCAATTTGTGCAGAAATCCATATCATTGCAAAGGGGTTCAACATACTTATTTTTGCAACTGTATATGGGGTTAGTCCTGAGAATGTATATAATGGAACCCGGTGTGCCATATTTTTCCAAATTGTTCTAAACTACGTGGCATGTTCATCAATGCCAGGAGCCTGGCGGACAAGATGGGTGAACTAGAGATACTGTTGTACAAGGAGGATTTGGATTTTGTGGGAATTTCTGAGACCTGGTTCAACAGCTCTCATGATTGGCTGGCAACCATTCAAGGGTATACCCTTTATCGCAAGGACAGAGAGGATAAAAAAGGGGGAGGGGTATGACTGTATATCAAGAATAATGTACAAGTGAATGTGAGAGATGACATCACTAAAATCTATTGTTCACAAGGCTGGGAAGCTTTTCATGCGCCATGATCTAAGGAACATTAGTCTTTCCTCCCCCTTCTTTACCTGGAGACACAAGATATTCCACATTGTAAAAGTTGTCTCAATTGAACTATTTCCCCTCACCCCTTGTTCAGATGACAGTTGTTGTACAATTTTGGATTTCTCATTATTTTCTGTTCTAACGACAGTGGTCACCAGGACAAACTAAGAGGTAGCAAAAATTACGCCAGAAGTTTTTATTTTGTAGTGTCAATATAACTTGAAAAAGAGAAAGGGGAAAATAAAAAACAGGAATGTTTCGGAAACGCTGTGGTCTTCTTTCTCAATTTGACAGACCAACTTTAGAAAGGGGACCATAGTGTCTTCAAACCGCTGGTGGTTTTTTATGTTGTCTAGGTGTCATTACAACTAAGACCTCAGTAAAGATTTCAGGAACTTTACTGATCCCCCCCCCACTCCCCCACTCCTCCAACATTTTTGGAATTTTTTCTTTTTTAGGAAGCAGATACCTATTTCTGGCAGGTACCCACTCCCACATTAGCTTGAAATGCCTAGGCAATTTGGGTAGAAGTTTGCCCCCCCCCCCCCCCATCTGCAACCACCTGGGGCATGTCACAGGCCCCAGGAGACTGCAGGTCGATTTAAGTAAAGTACAACTCATATATTCGCAGTGGGAAGCCAGATGTGAAGTCACAGGAAGTCAACAGCCAGCTTCCTACATACAAGATGGTGCCCCAGGGACCTGAAGACCAGCAAAGAACTGGACCAGGTGAGAACAGCGTTGGATGCCTGGACTGGTAAGTGTGCCTTTATTAACAGCTTGCCGACCATATAACATACATATACGGCTCTTCTTTGCCAGATCACGTACTAGGTATGTGATCCGGTAGTTCCGGGTAGGGGGTACATGCACGTGATAAAACACAGCAGATGCCAATCAGCGGGTGCCAGCCAATGGATGACGCTCGGCACCCTCCAATCAGCAGGACTTCACACAGGACAGAGCCCTGCCCATGTAAACAAGGCAGAGCCCTGTCCTGTCAGTGGAGAAGTAATAGATTTTCTTTCCCCGCAAAGCAGGGAATAAAATCCATTACTTCTACTAGTAAAAGCACCAAACACAGTACACCAAAACACTAGTTAGGCACACATTTAAGGCTCTGTTCACACCTAATACCGATGCAGCTCCCAGCAGGGGTCCTGTGCGTCCTGGTTCACTGTTTCAGGTCCAATTTCAGCCCGAATTTTGGGCTGAATTCGGACCTAAAATGGACCAAAAGACGCACAGGGCTCCTGTGCAAATTCGCACCGGAGCCGCATCGGTGATATGTGAACCGGCTCCATAGAGAGCCATTCACATTCTCCTGCTATTACGAATTGGATGCGAGGATCCCGCATTCCAATGCGCAATAGTGTGAACCCGGCCTAACCCTTTGATCGCCCTAGATGTTCAACCCCAGCCAGTGTCATTAGTACAGTGACAGTGCATATTTTTAGCACTGATCACTGTATTATAGTCTCTGGTCCCCAAAAAGTGTCAAAAGTGTCAGTTAGTGTCCGAATGTCCACCGCAATATCGCAGTCCCCCTAGAAGTTGCTGATCGCTGCCATTACTTGTATTAAAAAAAAAACGAAATAAAAATTCCAGTCCTATCCTATAGTTTGTAGATGTTATAACATTTGCGTAAACCAATCAATATACGCTTATTGGGATGTTTTTTTTACCAAAAATATGTAGCAGAATACATATTGGCCTAAATTTATTTAAAAATAAATTTTTTGGATGTTTTATAGCAGTAAAAAAAAAAAAATATATATATATATATATATATATATTTTTTTTTTTTTATTGGTCTTTTTTTGTTTCTAGCGCAAAAAAAAAAAAAACCCAGTGGTGATCAAATACCACCAAATGAAAGCTCCTATTTGTGGGAAAAAAAATAAAATTTTGGTACAGTGTTGCATGACCGCGCAATTTTAAGTTAAAGTAACTCATTGCCGTATTGCAAAAAGTGGCCTGGTCATGAAGGGGGGTAAACCTTCCGGAGGTCAAGTGGTTAACTTATGGTGTACTGTTATTGACTAATATTACTAATGTTTGCTTCTTGGAGTTTAATGGTATCACATTGGCCTTACTCAAGGCATTAAAAGGTGATGGTGTAGGATGCATTTTTGTTCAGGTATAAAAACCTGACAGTGTCAGAAACCTCCTTATTCCATCCAATGCCTAAAAAAAACGTTGTCATCATCACATACACTTTAGTCAAGTAAAACAAGATACAATCCAAAGAAAATCACAGCACATACTGGAAATCTTACATGTAATATTTACTGGCAATTTATCAGAGATATATCAAGGAAATCTTCAAAAGCTCTTATATGTTTTAAAAAAAAAAACAGCACAGACTGGAGGGGAGGCCTGCCCTCATGAATCGAATGTCCAGGGCAGGCAGGGTGCCCTTTTGTTCACGTTTCACCAACAGATGTTTCTCCCTGTTAATATGGTTGTCCGTGTTCGGACCCTGCTACCCAAACCCCCTGGTGTTCCTCATCCCCCCCTCCTTTTTCCCCTCCCTTACCCTTGCCTCTGTCCCTTACCTTACTCCCCCCCCCCCCTTGATGTCTTGGCTATGTTGAAATGTCAAATTGTTCATATAATTTGAAAATGAAAATAAAGATTATACAAAAAAAATAAAACGGCACTTCATCATGGAGAGTCAATTTAGAACAAATTTAACTGTATGTCCATAAAAATCAGCTCAATAAAAAGACCCAAACAACTTGCATCCACAGAACATTGAAAGTGACGCTAAACTCTGGTTTAATCCCTAATGCCGCGTACAAACGATCATTTTTCTTGTCGGAAAAAATGTAATTTTTTCTCTTTGACAAGAAAAACGCCCGTGTGTCGGCTTTCCAGCATTTTTCCCGACAAGAAAACCGGCAAGAATCACGACGAGAAAAATTAGAACATGCTCTAATTTTTCTCGTCGTGATTCACGGAATTTTTTTCCACGGCAGTTTTCCCATAGGGAAACACTGCCAGGGAGCCTACACGCGGTCGTTTTTCATGACCAAAAGAAAAAATGTCATGAAAACCGGCCGTGTATAGGGGACCAAGCCGACCCTCCTTTTTAATGTCAATTTTCTCGCCGGTGTTTTCACCGGCGAGAAAATCGATCGTGTGTACATGACATAAGTGTAAAACAAGGGGAAAACAAGCCTAAGGCCCCTTTCACACTGGGGCGTTTTTCATGCGGCTTAGCGCTAATATTAGCGCTATTATACCGCATGAAAAATTTCTGCCTGTAGCCTTCAATGTGAAAGCCCGAAGGCTTTCACACTGAAGCGGTGTGCTAGCAGGACCGCTCCAAAAGTCCTGCTAGCCGCTTCTTTACAGCGGTGAAGGAGCGGTGTGTTCACCGCTCCTTTACCGCGGCTGCCCATTGAAATCAATGGGGCACCGCGGTAATACCTACCGCAAACCGCGGCAATAGCCGTGGTTTGCGGGCGGTATTAACCCTTTTTCAGGCGCTAGCGGGGGTTAAATTCACCCCCCTAGCGGCCGCATACCGCGGTAAGAACGACGGTATAGCAGCGCTGAAAATCACGCTGCTATACCGCCACCGCACCTGCCCGCCCCAGTGTGAAAGGGGCCTAAGGGTAAAACAAATCAAAATGTCTAAGCACAATTTTGCAATTTTGACATGTGTTAGTAAAACCGTACATATCATCACAGCTACTTTGTGCATCCAGGTGGATTATACCTTGTTTTTTTTTCAGGAAAAATTGGGCTTTCATTTGGTAGTAAATGGTAATGGTTATATCCCTGATATATTTTTTATTTTTTTTTTTCAGTGAAAAATAGTAAAAAAATATATATTTTTTTAAATTTAGCTGAATATTTCCTTTTTATTACCATAACCTACGACCACAGAACAACCCAAAATAAATTCTCCTGCTCCTGACAATCGCAACAGTACCACATATGTGTATGTCAGTTGTTTGTACCCGTAGTACAGCCCAGAAGCAATAGTGCGCATTTTGTTTTGTTTTTGTTTTTTGTCCTACCTAAAACACCCTGACACTAATGCTAATTAAAAAAAAAATCCTGTCACAAATATACTGAACCATAAGAAAAAAAAATTGTTGGGGTACACTTAAAAGTATTATAATACCAAAACCATGTCCTGGACACCAATAAATATCCTGCCCTTTAACAAAGCATACATAAGGATACAACTGCACATAGGGGGAGTGAAGCTCCTACTGTGGACAACTAAGTGGTTAATTAAGCAGAAACGGGACTAATGGAGTGGTTTAAATGCTTGTATTTATTGAAATTGTCAATAGAAAAAAGTAGAATAACTTGATAGTTGCACATATATCATGTATATCATATATATCACGATATACCGTGTGCAACTTTCAAATTATTTTTATTTTTACATCACATGATCAGCTGTCATTGGCTGACAGCTGATCACATAGTAAGGGGCTCCAATCTGTGATCAGCCGAGTCTCATTGACTCAGGGATTACAGAGCGCGCCGTGCGCACCCCACAGGGAGCACGCGGGGAGCGTGCAAAGGAGCGGACGTCATATGACGGCGTCCCGGCAATGTAGGTCCACGCTGTAGCTGTCATTCGGCTATGATGCGACACGAGCAGGTTAAGATGCACGTCCAAGAGTCCCTGCGGCTTTGAAATCAAGCTACTTCAAGTAAAGTGGCACGGTTTCAAAGTCACTTTCAGTGTGAATGGGGGCTTAATGAAAAATGGATTACAGAGTCACTAAGTAATAGATATGTATGGATTTGTTTTGTAAAATAAGGATATCATTTAGTGTCACTTTAACCCACTGTTAGTCCTGATGAAGGCAAAAAAGTCAATTTGCTTAAAGTGTTACTAAAGGACCAGGACTCTGCATTCACTATATCTGGTGTCCCACAGTACACAGAACATGGAAATGCAATTATTTTTGTAAATATAAAATGCTAAATACCTTTTCTCATCAACAGTATATAGCAGTCTTGTGACTTCTATCAGTGTCTGATTAAAACTTGTAGGAGGAGTTTTCATTCTCCACTGACTGTCTTATGAGGCTGCAGGGCCCCTGACCCTCTGTCTGGACAGTGCTGATTGGCCCTGTGCTGATCACATGAACCCTCCCAGGAAAAAAAACAAAACTCTCTAGCAATACACACCAAACTGAGCATGTGCAGAGTGCCCACAAGGCTCAGTTCTATCAGCAGATAGATTGTGGACAGTGGAAGAAGGGAAGATCAGAGAAGACAGGATCAAACAGCCTTTTTTATACAATACAGAGGATTAACCCCTTTGGTTCCACAGTGAGTATAACAGGCATGCTTTACTGCATATACACACTGACTTTACTGTTGTGGGTTTAGTAACATTTTCCTGTTTAATATTTTTATTAGATTTTACAAGTAAATAGCAAATATACTGAACATTACATTCTGATCAAGAATAGAATTGTAAATAAATACAGTAATCACTAAAAATACATATTGAAAGAAAGGCAGTAGAGGATAAACCTCAGTAACAATTATATCAATACAAATAGAGGTATAAAAGATTAGAGCAATGAAGATAAGCAATATTCAGGATAGAATATCACGTCTCAAGACCAACCACTCACCCCCGAAGGGAGCAAGCTGTGAGCAGATGGGGGCTCGATTAAGTATGAGAGAATATGTTGGGCTATCCAGAAGGATACACCAGATGAACGTTGTCATACCTCAATTGTTTAGTGGAGACTTTCCTAACAAATCTTTAAGACACAAAGATATTAGTGATTGATAAAGTGAAACTTTAAAGTTATATATATAAGTCATGTAATGAACATCACATGTGTAAAAAATCTGCATTACACAAGTAACAAAACTAACCAAAACAGAAAGACAGAAGAAGTAAGAGAGAAGAAGAAGAAATATGGGAGAAAAGTAAAATTTATAGAAAAGAAGGTATGGGTATAGGAAAATAGAGAAAAAGGTGAAGGTTGTCTCTCCGGGTGGCGGTCCAGTCAGATCAAGGCCCCGTTTAAATATTATATTAATAGATAAATATTAAAGTATTTCAAAGAGGCATCAACAATAGTTGATCAAAATCTGGGGGTAAGAAGTGTTTAATCCATGGTTTCCATATTTTATTATATGTTGCAATGTTGTCATCTTCAATAGCAGACATTTTGGAAAAGATAAGGGCTCTGTTAATTCTATGTTTAGTTTCAGCCACAACCAAAGTTTGGGTTTTCCAGGCCTTAGCTATAGATTGTTTAGCCGCCGTGGTGAGATGTAGTAGTAATTTGAATTGTGACTTATTCAAATTAGGAGGTTTGAGGTTGAGGAGAGCCAGTGCCGGGTCTGGCGGGATTGGTATTTCCAAGGCCGTAGAGGCCATGTGAAATATTTTACTCCAGAAGGATTGAACGATTGGACATTGCCACCAAATATGGAACTGCGTGCCCGGTTCAGAACAGCCTCTGAAACATAGATTTGGGTACGAGGGGGCAAATTTGGCAATCCTGGCCGGAACCAGGTACCATCGAGAAAGGACCTTATAGTTTGTTTCCAACGCAAAACAGTTTGGCGAGGAATGCTTAGTAGCTGACCATATAATATCCCAGTCACTTTTACTGAATGTTCTATCCATGTCGTGTGCCCATTTAGTCGTATAGGATGGTAAAGTATCGTCGGATGTGGAATTGATGCGTTTATACAAAAGTGATATTAATCCTCTAGCATGGGGATCACTGTTACAGATACGTTCAAATTGAGTCATTTGGGTGAGAGGGGATCCCGTATCAACGAGGGGTGTATAAAAGTTCTTAATTTGTAGATAGCGGAAGAGCTCCTTCATGGGGAGTTTGTATAAATCACATAATGTTGGGAACGTAAGAATATCATTGGAGGAAACTAGATTATGGAATTGAAGTAGGTTTCTTCTGGACCAAGCTGCAAATGATAGGGGAAATTTCCAGGCGGGGTAAAATGAGGGATTTCGAAGAAAAGAGAGTAGAGGGTTATGAGTGGATTGTAGGCTTTTTGTGGATCTATATTTGTCCCAGATAGCTATAGAATGTTTGGTTACAGGGTTAGATAAGTTTAGTCTATCTTTAGGAGCTAACCAGAGCAAATTATTCACAGAAATGGGGTCAATATCCACTGATTCAATCGCTACCCATAGAGGGGATTCTATTGTAGAATGGTATTTGGGGAGTTGTGCTAGCTGAGCAGCAAAGTAGTATGAGGAAAAGTTAGGAATTCCCAGACCACCTTTCAATTTATCAAGATAAAGAGTCGATCTAGGTATACAGGGCTTTGTAGAGCCCCATATAAAAGCCATCACTCTCTTTTGAGTGAGCCTCAAGAAGTAAGGAGGTATATGTATGGGGAGAACTCGGAATAGGTAAAGGAACTTTGGTAAGATTGACATCTTAGTAGCATTAATCCTCCCAATCCAAGATGAAGGAAGAGAAGACCATTGTTTCATCAGATTAGTAGTTGACTTCAATAAGGGTAAGTAGTTAGCTGAAAATAGGTCGGATATAGAAGAAGTGAGTTGGACTCCAAGATATGAAATATGATGCAATTCCCAATTGAAAGGTAAAGACGTTTGAGCTTGTTGTAACTCAGATGGCGAAAGGGAAATATTAAGGGCATTAGATTTGGCATGATTAACACACAAACCAGAAATCTTTGCAAACTTGTCTAAAGTATTTACTAGATTTGGGGCTGAGACGTGGGGATGGGATAAAAAAATCAGGATGTCATCTGCAAAAAGACTCAATTTGTGGTGATGTCCACCTAATTCTACACCTTTGATATTAGGATTATTTCTAATAATACATGCTAAGGGTTCAATAAGTAGGGCAAAAAGCAAAGGGGATAGGGGGCAACCCTGTCTAGTACCTCTTCTAATATCTATCATAGCTGATTTGTAGCCCATATATTTAATATAAGCTTTCGGAGTGCTGTATAGTGAGGAGACCCAAGTTAAGAAATTTTCCCCAAAACCCCATTTTTGAAGAGTATATTGTAGATATGGCCAGCTGATTGAGTCGAACGCCTTCCTAATATCTAATGATATAAGGCAAGTTGGGATACGTCTTTTTTTGGCGGCATGAATTAATAAAAGTGCTCTTCTGACATTATCCCCTGCTTGACGCAAGGGCATGAAGCCAGTTTGGTCACGATGGATAAGTTTACCTATAATGCTATTCAATCTAGTTGCCAAGATCTTAGCTAGTAACTTAATGTCTAGATTTAAAAGAGATATGGGGCGGTAATTAGACCAAGAGGTAGTGTCAGATTTAGGTTTGGGAATCATTGCTATGATGGAAGTTAGTGTTTCGGTTTTAAACGAATGACCAGCTAATAAAGAATTGAAGGCTCTAGTCAATAGAGGCGTTAAAATCGAATCAAATTGTTTGTAGTATAGTGCAGAAAACCCATCGGGGCCCGGTCTCTTGTGAGGCTTCAATTCTTTAATAGCAGCTTTAACTTCCAAGGCCGTTATGGGACTCTCCAAATATTCACACTGTTCCGGAGTCATTGTGGGAAGTTTAACATCTGAGAACAAAGTGTCTGCTTTGTTTTTATCAAAGATTAAGCCAGAGTCATAGAGCTTAGCTAATTTAGATTGAAAGATGTCCAAGATCTTTAATGGGTTACTAGTGTATGCATCTCTGGAGGTTCTAAGTCGGAATGCAGCTTGTGAACGATCAATAGACTTGAGGCTGCGGGCCATTGGGGTATCGGGCTTATTGGCTTTGCGGTATAGGGTATGTTGCCGCTTGCGTAAGAGTTTGTCTGCCGAATCTGTCAGAAAAAGGTCCAACTCAAGCCGGGCCCTTTCCAATTTAGTGTTTGTGTGTGCATTCGGGGTAGCTTGATGAGCCAAATGACAAGCGTTAAAATTTGCTTCAAGTTTGGTGAACAGAATCTTGCGGACTCTTTTAATAGATCTCGCCTTTTGTATCAAGCTGCCCCGAATAACAGCTTTATGGGCTTCCCATAATGTAAGGGCAGAGACATCAGTAGTGTCATTAAATGAGATATAATCATTAAGAGCCAGTTCAATATCTGAACGGTGTGAGGGGTGAGTTAGGATGGAGTCGTTAATACACCAAGTGGTGTCATGTGACCTAGGTATAGGAGAGGTAATTGTAGCAGTGACCGCACAATGGTCTGTCCAAGGAAATGGGATTATATTAGAGGATATTACTTCAGGGAGCATACTAGAGGGGAGGAAAATATGGTCTATTCGTGAAAAAGATTTGTGTGGATAAGAATAATGTGTAAAATTTCTGGAAGTTGGGTTAAGTTCCCGCCAGGTATCAACAAAATTAAAAGAAGTAAGTAGAGATTGGAAGGACCGTTTATGGGTAGGAGAGTTAGGAGATGACGGGGATTTATCCAAGAAAGGATAAATGGTAGTGTTGGAGTCGCCACATAATATTATTGTTCCAAATTTATGTGATTCGATTAGTTGGAAAAGATGTGATAGAAAAGCTTCAGGACGTTTATTTGGGGCGTAATACGAAACTAATGTGACTTCAGTATCAGCAATAAAGCCTGTTAATAAAACATATCTACCCTCAGGGTCACATATTTGTGTATTAAGGGTAAATGGTGTAGAACGGTGGAATCCAATCAAGGACCCACGTTGCTTAGTTGTAGCTGAAGCTGCGTAGAATTGAGGGTAGGAGGAGGAAAGAAATTTAGGGGAGGCGTTATTGATAAAGTGCGTTTCTTGAAGGAAAATGATGTGAGCTTTTCTAGCTGAAAAGGAACGTAGAGCTTTAGTTCTTTTTTGTGGAACGTTGAAGCCTTGTACATTTAAGGACAAAATGTTTATGGGGGCCATGACATAGTAAGGGTAAGTTTCATATAAGGGTTAATGAAACCCATATTATGAGTTCGAACCGCCACCAAGGGAGACAGAAGAGGAGAAGAAAGGAAAGACAGAAAAGAAAGAATAAAGAAGAAACCAAATAAAAAAGAAGCCCTAATGACTGCAATTAGTGTCATAAAATAATGATGTACTAGTAGGGCGCAGGAACATCTCGGAGAGATATAAAAAAATCTCCGAGGGGTTCCATGGTCACCGACCGACTCCTGCATAATAGTAGCTGGAGTCAGGGGGTACGTAGGGGGCCGCAAGAAGTTCCGGAGGGAAAAACAACGCCGGAGAACACTTAAGTATTATAATAGAAAACATAAATAATTCTCTATCAAGAAGACTGGAGATGCCATAAACAAAAAAAGAGAGAGAAAGGAAGCATACCAACTTTGGGAAGTATGTTGAGTCAATTTCTAGATGAATGCGTCCATAAGGAGGCTGGAAAATATCAATCTTAACACTTGTGAAGCAAACCGTCAACGCAAGCGAAATAATTAATAAACAAGCTCGCAAATATAGAGGAAAGGGAAGGGAGAGAGGGAAAGAAAAAAAAAAAAAAATATGGAAATGTAATATAGACCTACTGGCTGACTAAAACAATAAATAATTACCCAAATTTATATTTCATAGGTACAATATAATATGCATTTAAATTACTAAGTAGACATATTTGTCTGAAAGGGGACAAACACACAAAAAAAAATAAAAAATGTAATATAGACCTTCTGGCTGACTAAAACAATAAATTAATGCCCAAATTCATATTTCAGAAGTATAATATAATATGCATATAAATTACTAAGTAGACATATTTGTCAGAAAGGGGACAAGACAACAAAAAAAAAAAAAAACACTTGTCTCAAAAATGTAAATGTAATATAGACCTTCTTGCTGACTGAAACAATAAGTAATTACCCAAATATATAGTTCATAGGTACAATATAATATGCGTTTAAATTACTAAGTAGACATGTTTGACAGGAAGGGGACAAACACAAAAAAAAAAAAAAAAAAAACCCCCTTAAAAACACTTGACTCAAAAATGTAAATGAAATATAAATATTCTGGCTGATTAAAACCCTAAATAGAAACCTAGATTCATATTTCATAAGTACAAATTAATATGCATATATTATGTGCATATAGATTAAAGAAATAGATATTTTTGACAGAAACAAAACACCACTAAAGAAAAGAAAAAAAAAAAAATGGAGAACAGGATTCTAGTTCTTCAAGCATAGATAGTGCAATGCTTTTCAGAATAAAGCAATGGGGCTAATACCCTACAAAAGGGGAGAAACATGGATAAGATTAATGAGAAGTGAACAATCAGTCCATTGAGTCGACATTTATCGGTGCCTGACTATCAAAACGTCCTCTTTTATGAAGATTCTGTCTAGTATAGCCAGAGGGGTTTGGGTCCAGGTCGGTTTCATTTGGAGGTGATCTAGAAGCCGCACGTCTACGAGGTTGCTCCTTAGAGTTGGCGTGATCCATCAGGCCTAGATCAATTAAGGCTGACCGAAGTTCATCGGACGTGCGACAGGTATATCTGGTTTCCAAGTATGTAAAGCGGAGAGAGAATGGAAACCCCCAGTGGTATATGATTTGGTGCTTTTGAAGTACTTGCAGCAGTGGTTTCATAGAACGCCTCTTAGTAACAGTTAGAGGGGAGAGGTCTGTAAAGAGCTGATAGGTATTGCCCTGGAACTCAAGAGTGTTTTTACCTCTAGCAGCAGCAAGTATTTGCTCCTTTGTTTTATAGTAATGAAATTTAACTATAATATCTCTAGGGGGTCCATTGGGTTTGCGTTGAGTTAGGGCCCTGTGGACTCTGTCCATTTCCAATCTCTCAGGTGAAATACCTGGTAACAGTTCCTGAAACAGTGCACATATAGTTCCCTGTAAGTCAATGATTGATTCAGGGAGACCTCTGATTCTTAGGTTGGAGCGACGGTCCCTGTTCTCCTGGTCTTCCAAACGGTTTTGTAATAAAAAGTTCTCATCCTTAAGCTGTTCAATAGTAGTATTATAATGCTGTGTGGTAGTTTCTATATCATCTACCCGCATTTCCAATT
The DNA here is from genome assembly GCA_029206835.1 of Rana muscosa. Taxonomy (NCBI): domain Eukaryota; kingdom Metazoa; phylum Chordata; class Amphibia; order Anura; family Ranidae; genus Rana; species Rana muscosa. Next base: position 49,327,918 of record CM055120.1, read on the forward strand.
CAGCTGTTCTATGCCCCAGCTCCCTAATCTCCCTTGTCAGCTTCTCTGTTATCTGGTCAGAAGTTTGTTTCAAAGCTTTTTGAAGCATTTTCTCAAATTGTCTAAACATGTTAGACTGAATAACATTTTCAGGTGTTTCATAGTCAGAATCAATCTCACCAGCTGTGTCCAGAGTTTTGACATTGTGTGACAGGGATTTAGGAACCCGCTGTGTGCGAGTCTGTGAGGTACCAGGCGCCGCCATCTTGGATGTCTGCCGGGCCGGTGTATCTTTAGAGATACCAATCTTATACTTCGTTTTTGGCCCCCTCGTGACCATCCTCAATAAGCCAAAGTGTACCTGGTATGAATTTGCGGGAGCTGGTGCCGTTTGCGGTGAAAACAGCGGTCGGTTCTCCGGTTTGTTTAACCCGGGAGCGGAGCTCTAAGGGGATGCGACTTCTCCCTCAGGCATCCGCGCATGCGCCCCGGGTTTAGTAACATTTTAACCACTTGCTTACTGGGCACATATACCCCCTTCCTGCCCAGGTGAAATTTCAGCTTTCGGCACTGTCATGCTTTGAATGACAATTGTGCGGTCGTGCGAGGTGGCTCCCCAAAAAAATTGACGTCCTTTTTTTCCCACAAATAGAGCTTTCTTTTGGTGGTGTTTGATCACCTCTGCGGTTTTTATTTTTTGTGCTACAAACAAAGAAATAGCGAGAATTTTGAAAAAAAACACAATATTTTTTGATTTTTGCTATAATAAATATCCCAATTTTTTTTAAAAAAAAAATTTTTTTCCTCAGTTTAGGCCGATACGTATTCTTCTACATATTTTTCATTAAAAAAATCGCAATTGGCGTTTATTGATTGGTTCGCGCAAAAGTTATAGCGTTTACAAAATAGGGGATAGATTTATGGCATTTTTATAAAAAAAACATTTTTTATTAGTAATGGCGGCGATCAGTGTTTTTTTTTCGTGACTGCAACATTATGGCGGACACAGCGGACACTTTTGACACATTTTTGGGACCATTCACATTTATACAGCGAACAGTGCTATAAATATGCACTGATTACTGTATAAATGTGACTGGCAGGGAAGGGGTTAACACTAGGGGGCGAGGAAGGGGTTAAATGTATTCCCTATTGGTGATTCTTACTGTGGGGGGAGGGGACCGACTGGGGGAGGAGACCGATCTGTGTCCCTATGTACAAGGGACACAGCATCGGTCTCCTCTCTCCGTGACCGGAACGTGGATCTGTGTGTTTACACACACAGATCCATGTCCTTGTCTGTGTAACCGCCGATCGCGGGTGCCTGGCGGACATCGAGGCCGCCAGGCACGCGCATCGGCATTACAGTGACGCGCCGGGCGCACGCGCGCGCCCCCCAGTGGCCAAAGAAGCGGAGGCCGTAAAAAGACGGCCTCCCGGATTTATAGAGCCACCTCGCGGCCGTATATAGTCGTACGGCCGGCGCGAGGTGGTTAAACAGGGAAAAAATCTCTTCCTGATCTGCAAAGACAATCAGATAATTCCCTGGATCAAAATTATTCTACATTCTATCTTATTTCTTAATTAAAAAAAAAAATATTTATGTATGGCCTTTAGAAACGCAATTTTTTTAAAACCTTATTCTCTTTAGGCTCTTAGAACGGGTTCATTTGGAAGACTCTCTCGTGTTCACAGAGCTGAAATAATCATCCACAGGAAATGATGATAGCTCTCTCTTCTGAGAAAATTGACACTAATAAAGTGTGTTTTCCAGCAATGTGGCTGAGTAGTGAACTTGGTGCTCCTTTTAGGTCAGGAGTTCTTTTCTATACTTTTAGGGTACATGTTCATGGCTGTATAAAGATACGGCAACTAGTACCCAGGATCTTGCTGGCAGAAGCTGGGAACAAATTCCTGCCCAAAAGTAGTGTAACATTTAGGGTTGAAAATGTGATAAAAAAAGAGAGTTGGTGGGACTTTAAATGAGGTAATGACGAGTCATTTACCTCCATCCCTGTATTTGTAGAAAGGAGAGAGCAACAAAGGGCGGGACTTTGAATGAAGTATGTGTGGGATAAGGATTGGATTAATATGGAATAACCAACATGTCAAGGGTACATTGTTTGCTTTCTAACTTCACATAATCAAATCATACATAACAGTATTGGATTGATAAGGAGTTCATGAATATACCCATGTATCGGTACCTAGAAGGTTACACATGATTGATGAACAACAAGAAGGGTAGGAAAATTAAAATTCAATAGTTTTAATGTATAAATGGATACATAACAAGACAAAAATATAACAAGGACCAGAATATACAAACAGAAATGAATTGATGCATTGTGAGATTGCTGTAGTGACACATGATAGAAACACGATATTGGTGGCTCTACGCGTTTCGCGACTTAGATGTCGCTCGTCAGGAGCTAGCGTGTATTGTGTCTCTGTAATGATATAATCACATAGTTGCATTACAGGTTGATCCAGTGCATTTGCATATGAAGAAACAGTGAACATGTAGTCAGAGTTCCAGATGGTACTTACAGGGTATCCATGTGAGACCGGCGTGGAGGCTGGGTCAACTGCGCCTCCAAAAGCGGGGACTGGTCCCACCAGGGACTGAGGCAGGGTCCTTCACGGCAATGGCTCCCAACATAGGGCGCATCAAGGATGGACAGGCACCAGGCAAAGGAGGATGTCGAGACATGAAGTCGTGACAAGTTGTGACTATAAAAAATAAATGCATGTATTGTATTACTTAAGGAGTAGTATGTGTTAGTGGTGTGAAGAGCAAGAGGAGGGGGGGGGGGGGAATTGCTAGCTAAGCAAAGCAAAAGGATATGGTGAAATGTGATGGGGTGGGGGGGGGGGAAAGGGGCATACACATTAGAATTAAGCAAAAGGCCAAAAAGGGCATGGGGATAAGTCCTAACAACTACCACCAGTTGGAATTGAAGAATGAGGGAATGAGTGATGGGAAGGACAAGGGGCAACTGAGGGAAAGATACCTGTAATCTATGTGTTGTGCTGTGAAGTGCAGAGAAGCCGAGTGCCTGAGCCAGCCACAGATGACGCACCTATGTAGGCGCCGCCGTCCAGGGACCCCGCCAACGTCACGCACGCAAGCTTCCGGGGAGGGGAGGAGTCAACAACAATGCGGAAGAGCCGCCTGGTAGTTTGCACCAAATGAGCTCCCTAAATGCTCGTAGCTGGAAAACAAGGGGCCGCACGCGAGCAGAGGGGTAGGGGAGGCTCCAACACCAATGCGGAAGAGCCGCCTGGCGATTGGAGCCACTAGACCACCCAAACCGACCACGGCTGGCACCTGTGCGGCCGCACGGATAGACGGCGAATAATCGCCCCGTGTCCGGCCGGTGTGGCGTGACGTCGACACACAGAGCCCGCCCACATGTCCTCGCATACCAAGGGACGGGGGAAGGGGAGCGATGGCAGTGTGAGTCGCAGCCCCTGGTCATTCAAAGTCCCGCCCTTTGTTGCTCTCTCCTTTCTAGGGTTGAAAATGTATTTATTGGTAGTTTAACAGACAATACAAGGAACAACGTCTGAAGTTACAGTCTGGTGACAATCGCAAGCGAACATGTGTGGTGAGTCAGCCCATTGGCTATCGCCCATAGCTTAACTCCTATCGTCATACATTATATTATTAACATCAACGACTGTAACTTGGAGTAAACAGTAATTCCGGCTAGGAAAGCCTCATTGTTCAGAATGAAGTTGTATGCAAAAAATTGAGAAATTAAAAATAAAAAGGGAAGAAAGAAGGGGGGAGCGACCCAAAGATGGGTGTGGACGGAAAAAGAAAGGGAAAGGGAAAGGAAGAAGAAACAGGGGGAGGAATAGAAGAAAGATAGTCGAAGAAGAGCGTAAGAGCTGCTGTGGAGACATTTGTAGGAAGGAGTTACCAGAGGACAGTGAAGGGGGGGGGGGGGGGGACCCGTAGGTACAAGTGTAACATTTAAAAACAATTTAAATGTGTAAAAGCATGCAAAGTTAGTGCAGCTTATTGGTTGCTGTGACACAATCGGCCATTGATGCCCAGCATCTTTCATTGCTAGGATACAGGTGGCTGTTGCTACCTAGAATTCTCAGTTGCTAGAACGCAGGTGGCTTTTGCTGCTTAGTGTCCTCCATTGCTAAGACACAGGAGGCTATTGGCACCTAGTGATCTTCTCTACTAGGAAGCAGGTGGCAATTCAATTGGCACTTAGAGTCTCCCGTTGTTAGGATGCAGATGGCAATGCTGCCTAGCATCCTCTGTTGCTGGGATGCAGGTAGCTTTTGCTGCTTAGTGTCCTTTATTGCTAGGACACAGGAGGCTATTTTCACTTACCGTGGTCTGTAGCTAAGATCCAGGTGGCTATTTGCATCTATAGTTCTCAGTCACTAAGACGCAGGTGGCTATTCCTTCCTAGAATCTTCAGTTGCTAGGATACAGGTGGCCGTTGCTATCTAGATACCTCAGTTGCTAAGACGCAGGTGGCTTTTGCTGCTTAGTGTCCTCCAGGACACAGGAGGCTATTGCCATCTAGTGATGTTTGCTATTAGGAAGCAGGTGGCAATTGGCACCTACAGACTTTCGTCATTAGGACACAGGTGGCATTGCTGCTTAACATCCTCTGTTTCTGGGATGCAGGTAGCTTTTGCAGCTTAGTGTCTTTCATTGCTAGGACACAGGAAGCTATTGCCACCTACCGTCCTTTGTAGCTAGGATCCAGGTGGCTATTGGCATCTAGAGTTATCAGTTGCTAAGACACAGGTGGCCACTGCTTCCTAGAATCTTCAGTTGCTAGGATGCAGGTGACTTTTGCCACTTAGTGTCCTCCATTGCTAGGCGCAGGTAACTATAGCCACCTAGTGACATTTGTTACTAGGAAGCAGGAGGCTATTTGCACCTAGCATTGCTGCATAGCATCCTCCATTGATATAATGCAGGTGGCTTTTGCTGCTTAGCCTCCTGTGCCTAGCAACAATGGACACTATCGCCATCTGGCATTGTTCATTACTAGGACGCAGATGGCTACTGGCAGTTCTCTAGAGTTCTTTGTTGCTGATACGCAGGTGGCCAGTGCTTCCTAGCATCCTCCATTTCTACGGCGCAAGTGACTATTACTACCAAGCACCATTTGTTGCTAGTGTAGCAATACCCCCAGCTAAGAGGACTGCTGATATAGTTTTGGGCCTGTAACACACTGCTGTCAACCCCCAGGAACTGGCTCTAACCTCCCTTGGCACAGCTAGCGCAAATGGAAGTGTGAAACCCGTTACGCTATCAGAATCACTACTCCGCAATAAAACACACACAATCAGTTAACATCCAGTTACCTGAGCTGACTGCTTCAGCTGGAATAGACAGTACGCCACACAACGTGTTTGCTTAACCACAAATACTTTTACTGAGTAGAAGATATAAGGTTAGACAATGGTACATTTACCTATGCAGAGCCCTGCAATATTAAATGTCAAGCAAATAAACAAGGACTATGTTCTAACAGTCTTATACACACTGAATGTCTTTTAGTAAACTACGCTCGTCGAGCTTCCCCCTCGTGGCCAATATGGCGCCCAAACAATATCTCCCTGCTGAACAGTCAGGCCTAACTATTTCACACACAGTTATTCCGTTGAGAAGGATCTTCGCTAGCAATGGTGGTGCACTTTATAGGTTATTTGTAATCCAAAGGTATTAAGTGGTTAGTTACTCGGCATGCAGTAAGAAACTTAACTCCGGCTGCACAACACACTGTTCCTCTGGCGTGCAATGTAATACTCTGGTAACGGTGGGCCCTGACCAAGGGATACTGGGCCTAAAAGATAGTCAATAAATCCTGAGCAAGTGCTCTCTCACCCGACCGGACCAGTCCGTACAACCGAATTCCATAGTTGGGGCTCCAGCTCACAGTCTCACGACACCCGTAGTCTCCGATCCTCCCGACTATCCGAGGGAGATTGATGGATGAGACGACTCTGGGTTCTCCCGTGAACATCAGCAAGCTCTTCGGATTCACTAGGCCCAGGCTCTCTGGCCTAGTCCAGAGCAACAGGCCCCAAAGTAGGCTCCACTTGCTGGGAGGGCGGTGTCCAAAGAGACCCGCGTGTTGCTCCTCCCTGCTTAAATAGTCCTTCCCCAGCAGACCTTGCGCCGGGCAATGCACTGTGGGTGTCCCGCTGCATACTGGGTATAGTAGTCTTTGTACTTATTAAAGTGACACCCCGCTACATTAGGATCTAGTTGGCTATTGCCACCTAGTTTTCCCAGTTCCTAGAACACAGGAAGCTATTGAAAGCAGCTATTTCTACGATGCAGGTGGCTTTTCTACTCTAATAGAATATGTTTGCTCTGTACGCATATATATTTTAGCACTTATCTTTACATGCGCACAATGTAATATACAGTCCATACGCAGGACCTTAGTCGCAGATTTTTTATTTTATTAATCTGAACGCAATGCAAGATTTTTGCAAAATCTTCATGCAGCTGACTGCATGGGCCTATACAAAACATTAACACACCTTCAGATGATAAAAAATGGCTGCTTTTTCACTGTTGCGTGCATTAGTCGTTATGTTATTGCATTGCAGTGTACACATATAGCAAAGTCCCAAATCCCTTGAGACCCAGTGGTGACCTCCAGAGCCAGGGACAGCCGACATCCCTCTGTGCAGAGTGGGTTACAAGGCATGGTGGGTGTACTGAAAAATTAAATGGTGGGCGCCAGACACTTTTTGAATGCAAAGAGATTTATAGTCTCCCGAACAGAACTGTGGGAGAGAGGGCGAGGGCAAGCGGATGACAGGAAAACAGCTATACAGGTGAAGGCCTCTAGCCGGACACCACTTCTGTATAGGTAGGACCACTGTCTACTATGGCAACAATCTTGTAGTTGTATTCACCATTTGGCAACACAAACAGTTCTCCGCTTACACCACAGTCACTCACTGTTGATATTCACTCAAAGAATTCCCAGTCTTTCACTAGACTTCGGATCCAATAGCCACTGGATCCCCTGAGCTCTTCCACTTTTAGCACTCATTATCTTCCTCAAGCGTCACCCCCGCTTCTCTGCTGGGTCCCTGGCTTGGCACTCACAGATACTCTTCAAGCGTCAACCCTGCTGACCCACTACGTCCCTGGCTTGGCACCCACTGATGCTCCACATGCGTCTTCTCTGCTGTCCCGCTGGGTCCCTGGCTTGGCACTCGCTGAAGTTTTCATACTTCTTCACCGTCCCTGGCTGGCGAGAAGACTGCTCTGGTACTGGCTTCAGCTCACTCACAGTGGTCTCCGGTAACAAGGTAGATGGTCCCTCAGTGGCGACAGCTTCCCCTTCTACCTCTGACCACGGCTGGTTCCCCCGTCTTGCTGAACCGCTGCTTCTGGTTGGACTACAAGCCAGCAGTCCCAACCCTACGCTGCTCTCCCACTCCTGGGAAAGGCCCTCAGGCAGCCTAGCAGCCAAATGTCCCAGGGATAGGCCTCAGGCTCTGGCCTAGCAGCCCGGGGCAATACAACACATGTCCACCCAGACAGCCATCCAGGTGGCACAGAACCCCGATCACCTGACTCCACCCAAATAAATAGGCTCTCCTAGCAGGTCAAGGGACCAAAGAAAATCCCTGCCCATTGGTTGCCCCATTCATTTGTGTCTGAGCCTGCAAAACCTCTGTCTTATCTAATGCCACTAGAATAGTGTCACCAAGTAACAGAATAGAAAGGGTGCAACAAGTCCAGATTTAGAGAGGAATCAACGGATCTCCTAACAATTGGCCAAGGCAACTATCGCCTGGCAACTAAATTTGATAGCAACCCTGCCTAAACATCAGGGTGCCACACACAGATGAGAAGTGTATACAGTGGAACCTTGGTTTACGAGTAACGCGGTAACGAGCATTTTGAAAGACGAGCAACTTTTTAAAAAAAATTCTGACTCGGTTTGCGATGATTGTCTCTCAAAACGAGCAGAATTCAAGCTAATGGGACCTGCAATACCGCATTTGGCCTGAGGTGGGGGGGGCGCCGGAGCCGAGCAGAGCCGTTCGGAAATACTCAGAAATACTCCGTTCCCGGTTATTTTCGAGGGTTTCCGAGGTCAGCCAAGCTGTCCTCTGGCCTTTCCGACCGTTTCCGAGGCTCTCCGGCGCCCCCCACCCCTGGCCACATGCGGTATTGCATGCCATTGAAGTCAATGCGGAACAAATTATTTTCATTTCCATTGACTTCTATGGGGAAACTCGCTTTGATATGGGAATACTTTGGATTACGAGCATTCTCCTGGAACGGATTATGCTCGTCATCCGAGGTTCCACTGTATTCCCCTAAATCTGAGTAACATTACCAAGATCAGGAACTGGTTTGTGCAGGCAGGAATTCCTATAACGCCATTTTCATACATTTATGATTGGGAAAACAGTAAATTACATATTGCAGTTTCGGCACTTATGTATTGTTTTAAAACAACATAGTAAAAGCTCGAATTTCAGCGTTTTTAGTATTCCAGAGAGCCTTCTGTGTTGTAAACCTATAATTACAACTTCTGCTGTGTCATAAACTTCACATAAGCACAAGGGGCATACTGGTTTATATGACTTGATTGGAGGCAAGAGAGCCGGGATTCGTCTACTTAAAGCCGACCATTTTTTCCTAATCAGAAGCCCTACTTTGAGTAAACGGCTGGTAGACCATTTCTCTCCATACAATTCATAGTACTGAACAATCACAGTGTGCACCGGGGACTATTCATTCTCAATCTTCATCATTCTCTCTCAGTCTCAATACATTTGCTGAAGCACCGTGTTCACTACAGCAGTCACTGATTTTTCTTCTTGTTCTAAGTGGCTCAGGCATTGATATTGTCAAGCAAAGTCATTTTTAAAGCTGGACTCCAGAAATGATATACACTCAGCGGCCACTTTATTAGGTACACCTGTTCAATTGCTTGGTAATACAAATTACTAATCAGCCAATAACATGGCAGCAACTCAATGTATTTAGGCATCTAGACGTGGCAAAAGACGACTTGCTGAAGTTCAAACTGAGCATGAGAATGGGGAAGAAAGGGCATTTAAGTGACTTTGAACGTGGCATGGTTGTTGGTGCCAGACGGGCTGCTCCGAGTATTTCAAAAATGTCTGATCTACTGGGATTTTCACGCACAGCCATCCCTAGGGTTTACAAAAAATGGTCCTAAAAAGAGAAAATATCCAGTGGGCGGCAGTTGTGTGGAGGAAAATGCTTTGTTGATGTCAGAGGAGAATGGGCAGACTGGTTCGAGATGATAGAAAGGCAACAGTAACTCAAATAACTACTTGTTACACCCAAGGTATGCAGAATACCATATCTGAATGCAAAACCCATAGAACCTTGAAGCAGGTGGGTTACAGCAGCAGAAGACCACACCGGTTGCCACTCCTGTCAGCTAAGAACAGGTAACTGAGGCTACAATTGGCACAGGATCACCAAAATTGGACAATAGAAGATTGGGAAAACGTTGCCTGGTCTGATTGGTCTCGATTTCAGCTGCGACGTGCAGATAGGGTCAATATTTGGCGTAAACAACATGAAAGCATGGATACATCCTGCCTTGTATCAACGGTTCAGCCTGGTGGTGGTGTAATGGTGTGAGGGATATTTTCTTGGCACACTTTGGGTCCCTTAGTACCAACTGAGCATCGTTTAAACGCCAACGGCCTACCTGAGTATGGTTGCTGTCCATGTCCAACCCACCTGGTTGCAGCTGCCCCTTTCACTAGCCCTCCAGTCCTCCCAGACTGTACACTCATTAGCCCACCCGGATGACTCTCAGGAGATCTCCCAGTAGCGCTGACTTGCTCCTGCTGTCCTCTCTCCTTGCTCCCGTGTCTCCAGGAAAGGCTTCCTCCGTGTGTTTTGGCAGAATCCTTCCAGCACCCAAGCCCCATCCCGAGATTACCCCCCCCCCCCCCCAGACTAGGGTAAGTTGACCAGATTTTTTTTATGAAATCCGGGGACATATATTTTTTTTTACTAGTAATGGCGGCAATCAGTGACTCTCTGCCCGTTGCCACCCGCCTAACAGCCTGTCAAGTCTCACTCTCCGGGCCCAGGCTACTACTGGGTGGGGAGCGGAGGAAGATCACTCCGCCAGGGAAGGCAAGGAGATAAGCAGGCAGGCGGCTGGCCGGGACTTGAGCCAAGACAGAAGAACATGCGAGCGGAGCTGAATTGGCATGCACCCGAAACTGAAGAAATATTTCCTCCGCTCCGACCAGCACACGATCATCAGAAAGGAGCACAGGGTTTCCCATGATGCTTTAGAGGGGGCGGGCTCACCCGTCCACGTCACGGGTGGCCCCACCCTCGGTTATAAAAGAACTGTCAAACAGCTTGCGCGTCACTAGGCCGGGTGCCTCCGGTGCAGGAAGGATCGTGCGTCGTTCCTCGCTGGAGAATGGATCATCGCTGGACATCGAGAATGGATTACAACGCTGGACATCGAGAGACTGGATTACATTGCTGGAATGTTTTTTTTATTTTTAATAAAGGACGTGTCCCTAACCGTCTCCTGTGGTTTTTAAAGTTTTCACACTTTTTCTTCGTGAAATGGTAGGGATACAATGTACCCCGTTACCAATTCACATAGGGGGGCCGGGATCTTCCAGATTCCAATAAGCCCCCCGCCCGCAGACCCCCACAACCACCGGGCAAGGGTTTTGGGGATGAGGCCCTTGTCCCCATCAGCATGTGGCCTGGTATGGTTCAGGAGGGGGGGCGCTCTCTTGTCCCCCCCTCTTTTCCTGCGGCCTGCCAGGTTGCGTGCTCGGATAAGGGTCTGGTATGAATTTTTGGGGGGAACCCCACGCCATTTTTTTTTTAATTCTTTTTCGATGGCTTTCAATGACTTTGATCTGTGTTGCCGGGACCCGACAATTCATTATAGCCGCAAGTAGTTTTAAATGACTTTTTCCTTTAGAAATGTCATTTTGTGCACAGACTGTTATAAACATGGGAAACATGCGCTACTTTACAGGCATACTATAGACATCCCCCAGGTACGAAATTTAAAGGAATTTCACTTTTATTGTTTCACTTTAAGCATTATTAAAATCCACTGCTCCCGAAAAAACGTCAGTTTTTAAAACTTTTTTTTGCATTGATACATGTTCCCTGGGGCAGTAGCACTTTAGATTTCTCCCATAGACTTTTAAAGGGTGTTTCGTGGCTTTTCGAATTTCGCTGTTTGGCAAACGGGCGAACAGGCAATGTTCGAGTCGAACTCAAACAGATAGCCCATCCCTAGTAAGTAGTTTTCAAAAACAAGCGTTCTAAATACCGAATTTGAGCTGTCTTCAGGCCGGTCACATGACTCGCAGCCGCTTTACAGCTCTGACACAGAGAGGGAGATGACAGGCAGGCCAACGGGGCGAGGGGGAGAGAGGAGAGAGGAGGGAGGAGAGCAGAGAGGACAGAAACGTATGATGCAGGGACATACTCTGACCACGGTGGTCAGAGCTGAGCAGCCCTGATTTTCGTGGTCAGCGCAGAGAGGGGATACAGGAAGTTCCAGATTCAGGGAGGTTTTTTTTTACAGTTTAGAGGGGGCAAATTACATAGCACAGGCACAGTGCTGTTTAATCTTCTTTAAGGGACCAGGATCTGTATATATATTTTTTTGGGGTTAACAAACACTTAGGCTAGGTTACATAGTTACCGTGTATACTCAAGTATAAACCGACCTGAGTATAAGCCGAGGTACCTAATTCTACCCCAAAAAACTGGGAAAACGTATTGACTCGAGTATAAGCCTAGGGTGAGAATGCAGCAGCTACTGTAAGCGCAAAAGAGGGTCAACAATGCCCATTTGCACGCCTCACTGTGCCCATTGCAACCTCACTGTGCCCAACTTCACTGTGCCCAACCTCACTGTGCCCATTGCAAACTCACTGTGCCCATTGCCACCTCACTGTGCCCATTGCCACCTCACTGTGCCCAACCTCACTGTGCCCATTGCAGCCTCCCTGTGCACCTGAAATTCTTGACAGGCTGCGGGCATCCATTCATTGTTTAAAAGTGGCTATCACGGATGTCTTTTCATCTTCGGACTCAGTTTCCCAGCAGACGCTGTGTTCAGTGTTCCGCCAATCAAGGACGTCTTTTCATCCTCGGACAAGAGAACATCTGTGATAGGCGGAACACTGAACACAGTGTCTGCTGGGAAACTGAGTCCGAGGATGAGAGGACATCCGTGATAGGCGGAACACTGAACACAGTGACTGCTGGGAAACGCCTATCACGAAGGGACCGGGGGAAGCCGCGACTTTTAAACAATAGACGCTCGCAGCCCTTCAGGTACACTGACTCGAGTATAAGCCGAGGTGTGTATTTTCAGCCCTAAAAAAAGGGCTGAAAAACTCGGCTTATACTCGAGTATATACAGTACATAGTTACATAGTAGGTGAGGTTGAAAAAAGACACAAGTCCATCAAGTCCAACCTATGTGTGTGATTATATGTCAGTATTACATTGTCTATCCCTGTAGGTTGTGGTCATTCAGGTGCTTATCTAATAGTTTCTTGAAACCATTGATGCTCCCCGCTGAGACCACCACCTGTGGAAGGGAATTCCACATCCTTGCTGCTCTTACAGTAAAGAACCCTCTATGTAGTTTAAGGTTAAACCTCTTTTCTTCTAATTTTAATGAGTGGCCACGTGTCTTGTTAAACTTCCTTCCGCAAAAAAGTTTTATCCCTATTGTGGGGTCACTAGTACTGTATTTGTAAATTGAAATCATATCCCCTCTCAAGCGTCTCTTCTCCAGAGAGAATAAGTTCAGTGCTCGCAACCTTTCCTCATAACTAATATCCTCCAGACCCTTTATTGGCTTTGTTGCCCTTCTTTGTACTCGCTCCATTTCCAGTACATCCTGAGCACTGGTGCCCAGAACTGGACAGCATACTCCAGGTGCGGCCAGACCAGAGTCTTGTAGAGCTGAAGAATTATCGTTTTATCTCTGGAGTTAATCCCCTTTTTAATGCATGCCAATATTTTGTTTGCTTTGTTAGCAGCAGCTTGGCCATCATACAGGCGGGTCTGAGCATGCAAGTTTTCTGCATGTTCCTGCACATCGCATGTAGGGCAACTCAATGCACGAGAAACGCAGAAAACCAGTCCCAGAACCTTTTCCAAAAACACGCTGCACCGGATTGCACAGTGGTGCAGCACCATGCGGTTTGGTGTATGCAAACACATGCACGTTAGCAGACTTGTGGGGTGCCATGAACAATTAATGGCACTGCCGTGCATCTGCTATAAAGCAATGTGTTTCTGTGCGTGTCAGGAAAGTGTGTGATTTTGCGTGTGTTCCCTACACACAGTAGTATGAACCTAGGGTGGTGCCTTTCATTTAGCATAGCACTCCAAAGCTAGGGTGACCAGACATCCCCGGTTTCAGGGGACAGTCCCCGGATTGAGGACACTGTCCCCGGACAAAGTCTGTCCCCGGATTGGATTTGAACAGGGGCTGGGGCAATTTCAAAGACAGTCAGTGCAGAATAAAAAAAAAAATCTGAATTACACACTCCTGCTCCGCTACTCCTTCTAGCTTAGGGAGGTGTATTTTTTTCCCCCCATTATCTGTGCTCCTTTCTGATGATCATGTGCTGGTCGGAGAGGAGGGAATATTTCTTCAGTTTCGGGTGCATGCCCATTCAGCTCCGCACGCATGTTCTTCTGCCTTGGCTCAAGTCCTGGCTGCTTATCTCCTTTCCTTCCCTGGCGGAGTGATCTTCCCAGTAGTAGCCTGGGCCCGGCGGAGAGTAAGACTTGACAGGCTGCGAGGCGGGTGGCGGCGACGGGCAAAGAGTTGCTGATTGCCGCCATTACTAGTAAAAAAAAAAAAAATGTCCCCAGATTTTATTTTAAAAATCTGGTCACCTTATCCAAAGCATATAGTCAGTGCACCATGCATCTTGGCAAAACACAGGTGAACCATCTGTGCTCTGTGGGGTGCAACATTGAAAAAAAATTTTTTTGTATTTTTCAATGCACTAAAATAGTTTGTAGCCCATCAAAATGAATGGTACATTTTAACTTAGCATGCTTTAATGCATGAAAACATGCATGTTAACGTGGATATGCGAATGCATAGTGTAACGTAACCTCTAATTTATTTATTTTTTCTGCCAATACAGAGTCGGCTCTATACACATGAGTAAAATAAGGCTGAGGGTTGGGGGTGATTATTTTAGTCCCTTAAGAACTGTTAGGAGCATCATAAATGCCTAAGATGTCAAGAGTCCATATTTTTGGGGGGGACATTACAACCTGTATTCCATGAAGCAGTTTTCAATTCAGCAGTGCTGTGTCCCTTTAAAACAAAAAGCTTCCCCTGGACCAGCCTTCAGCAATGCTTTTGTGTTCTGCATCAGTGAAAGGAGCGGCATTAGGACCCGGCGGAGGCAAGCTGGCAGCAGTTGTGTAGAATCAGACACAGAGCAAGAGGGTCCAGTTTAAGTCTGTCTGTAATCTCAGCAACAGCAGCTCAAGCTGAAGAGGCTGCCCTGCCTGCCCTGCCTCCCCTCCCTGTGCTGCCTCTCCCTGCCCTGCCTTCCCACTCAACTGCCACCCTTTTTTCTCTTAAAGGAGATGTCAGAGCTTGTCTACAATGGAAGCAGCGGAGGCAGATAGGAGAGAGCCGGGCTACCTAGCTGATGAGGACGTCTGATCTTCCCTTGCTGAACAGCACAAGATGAAGACACTGCTGGTAAGTCAATTATTGCAATTAACGGTATAAGCCTGCTCAGGGATGAGGGGGTCGGCGGAATGGAGTCGAGTGTACCGATCTCGCTCATCGTAGCTTAGCATCTTTATTGTCAAACTTTGCAAAATTTAGAGTGGGGTACGTTTGGGGGACCCCTGACTTTGTAGCTGGCTGAATCCTTGGAGCTAGTTAGCAGGGGGGAAAAAAATGACAGCTGGGAAATAACTTTTTCTTTTTTTTGTGTGTTGTTAGAAAAGGCACCTGTAACCTAAAAAATTTCCTAAATTTTCTAGCTGGCTAGCAAATTTTATATTAATTTGTCCAACCCATTGCCAGGGGTATAGGTGCCTTTAGCTAGGCATGTCCCCAGCTGTTGTTGAAGACCTTCATGGCCAGTGGAACTAGACGTTGTAGCGTCCTGTGCATGCTGAGCGTTGTAGTGCCACGGAGTCGCGGGTTAACAAGCTAAATCGTAACAGTTTTATCATAGTTAACTTTCACCTGAAAAGTTGGAGCAGAACGATAAGGGGATGAAGACGATGAAGATGAAGAGCAGAATGATTAATGCACATGTTTGATTGACCTATAAACTCATCCATCCCATGCATACATAGACATATGATAATAATTAGATGATGCATAGATTTTCAACACAGTCGTTGGTTGTCAAGGTAGACGGCGTATATACGATGGTGTTGGTGGTTTTCAAACAGTTGGCATCTAGAGAAAAGTTGGTCTTTAGGGCTATACATTTTCTTTTACACGTTTGTTGCCATTTGCCAAACTGCTCAATTCACAAAGCTTCAACACAAGGATAAGGATCTTTATTTTAGCCATGTGAATGCATAGCTCCCAACTGTCCCTGATTTCGAGGGACTGTCCCTGATTTGGAGCAATGTCCCTCATTCCTTCTCATGTGTCCCTCATTTTGGTCTGATCTATATAGCTGTATATAAAATGCACTTTTTGTCTATCAAAAAGTGTTTTTCCAGGGCTAAACCTTTCATCTGATTTCTAAATTAGTGCATTTGTAAATTCCAAAAGCCAATATAAAGGAATAGTCGTGGTAAAAAAAAAGGGAATTATGGATTGAACCAATCTTTTTATTTTTTGTACAATTCTCCTTTAAGGGGGTGTGACAAGGGGTGTGTCCTATGCCTGCATACTTTTGCTGATAGGTGTCCCTCATTGCCATCTCAAAAAGTTGGGAGGTATGTGAATGTAATTTTCAAATCTCATTGGACTTTTGTCAAAAATAGGGATCCATATCCTGCTGTGTTATCTTTGTGAATGAAGTGATGAAGACCATTCATATAGGATAATACATGAACAGAAGGTTCTTCAAAAAGTTATGGAGGCTAATGGTGGGAATTGATGTTTAGATAATGGTTCTGAAATGGGTTTCCTGCCTCTGATTGGAAGATCCAGTGTATGTATACATGCATGAAACAAACAAAAAAAATGGATATTTTTGTATAAGAATATCACTTTCAGTGTGCTGTAATATTGTCAGGCTTCATGACCCGATGTTGACATGATTATGGGACTTCCCAGAGGAACTAACATTTGCCAAATCTAAAGATGGTCATGCATGTTGATGAATGCAACTGCATTGCTTGCTATCCAGGAGTTAACAGCAACTGATAGCCATTGTCAAAGGGGATGATTTCCCAATATACTGGATAACTCAAGCAGCTGATCCCTTTTCTCCGTAGCAAAGGGAGAAAACTTTTCACTCCCTGCATCTGTACACTGGGCAAGTTGGAGAGGAATAGCAGACAATCATTCCTTATCATTCCTAGTCATTATAAATCTGCCTGTCTATGGCAGCTCTGAGAATTGTATCCAAATGGCAGCTGTATAACCTATGACTATGGATGACTTAGGAGTCATCAGGGGCTTTGTGACAGGTGGACGGCCAACCTGAGGTCACCTGGGGCCAGCGCAGCATAACGATTAATTGCCATTGTCTAATTTATCTTTGTGGCAGAAGGATTTGTTCTAGGTTGTCTATCATAATTATCTTGTGCTAGAATTTTATCATCCAGAATCAGAGCTCTCCAGCTGTTGTGGAACTAATGCCGCGTACACAGGATCGGAAATTCCGACAGGAAAACCATGAATTTTTTTCCGACGGAATGTTGGCTTAAACTTGTGTTGCCTACACACGGTCACGCAAATGTTGTCGGAAATTCCGTCTGTCAAGAACGCGGTGATGTACAAGACGTACGACAAGCCGAGTTCAATGAAGTTCAATAGGCAGTTCAGCTCTTCTGCTTGATTCTGAGCATGCGTGTTTTTTTGTGCGTCGGAATTGCAAACAGACGATCGGAATTTCGGACAAGAACTTTTCTTGTCTGAAAAATTAAGAACCAGCACTCAAATTTTTGTTGTCGGAAATTACGACAGAAAAAGTCAGATGGAGCCTACACACGGTCGGAATTTCCGACCAAAAGCTCACATCAAACTTTTCTTGTTGTAATTTCTGATCGTGTGTACGCGCCATAAAAGTCCCCACGTGTACCACCATTTGGAGCCCTTTAGGGTTCAGGTGGGCTTATCCAGGAAGATCTCCAATGCATGCACAGGTTATCACAATAGTTCAATAATAATTGTTTTGGTAAAAAAAAAAAAAAATTACCTTTTAGAATCCAATGTCCTAATTGGGGTAAGCAATCAAAATAATTGCTCCTGGTGGAACATTGACCCTAATTTTGACTAAACCAATCTTTTTCTTTGATGTGTTCCCCAATTATTTTCGAGTGTTGGATCCTTTGGAGTTCTGAGTTCTGCCATTGAGTATTAACCATTATTCATATAGTCTGCATTATTAAGAGCGGCAGGAGGTCTTCAATTCCCAACCCGCCACAATCCTATTTCCCAAATGTCCTGATGTGGCACAGAGGCAACCACCTTTACTACGGCAAAAAAGGAACCATGGAGATCTCCTTTAGCCGCCCACTAAGACCTCTGCGTGCGATGGAGAATCCTTCCAATACTCGGAAGTCCCCATTTTGGCTCTGTATTTAACCCCTTCTTGGCCCAATTATCGCAAGCCATGCCTGAACCGGTTGAAACTCTTTCAGATACTGGCAATCAATTAGTGAGCTAACAAATATCTTGCCATTCATGGATTTCCCAGACACAATGGACGTAAAGTGTTTGTCTATAAACAGCAGAGAGATGAGGGGGGGGGGGGGGGCTGGGGGCAAAATGATGGATCTCAAACAAACGCACGCTGGGCGTAAATTAAATTTAAGACACAGGAACAACATTGGACACTGCATGATATGATGTATGTAGGCTGTGGGTAAAGGTACTTTGCTACCGGCTCTTTTGATGGATGGTAACTGTGCCCCCCTCTCTGTCTACAGCGCCATGGGTTGGCAGTGTTGCTCGCTCTTAGCACCATGTGTACCAGTCTGGTGATCATGTACAGCAATATGAGGACCATGAAGGTACAAAGCTCGCAGCCTCCATCTGTAGCAACAGTCCGGAGTGAAGGCAAGACCAACGCCAAGGAGGACCCCCCCATCCCCATCCTGGAGGGCTACATCAGCGTCTTGGACCACAAGGTAGGCTGGCAGATAGAGTTATCCTCGGCTGGCGGTCTGCCAGATGGCATCTTATGTACAGCTCTCGTGGTGATTAATGGTCCTCACTGGCACTTTTGAGCGGATGGGGAAGAGGAGGGGGGGGGGGCATTGTCTGTATGACATCGATTTCATATTTATTTATTTTTTGACGTGCTGAGAAAACTTGTACACATGCTGAGAGATCAGCTGCAGGTTCTAGCTGGTAATACCCTCCGCTTATCACAACGAACACATGTCACCGGACCAGCCCTGATGTGTCTACACTGAGGGGGGGGGGGGGGTGGTACACTACATCAGGATACGCTGTCTACGAAAAGCCATTGGCTTTTTAACTGGGAGGCAAATACTGCATTAAATCTCAGCATCACCGGAGCAGCCTAATCTCCCAGACAGAAAGGAAGGGTTATTCCCAAGCAATGTCACATTATGCTGCCTGCAATTATTTGATCCCCACTCCACCTCCCTCATCGCTGACCCTCAGGGACCACCCACACTTGTGTCTGAGTTTGACAGCTTTTTGTAGCAAGGCCAGGGGAATTATGGGAGGGAATGCAAATTTTGACTTTCCCTACTTTTTTTTTTTTTTTTTTTAAACATCAGAGGTGATATTTGATTCGGCATAAAAGCGGAGGTTGTGCATATTGTAACATCGCTCTCCTTTCTTGAATTATCGACGGCTGCGCGCAACAGTTTGCAGGCAGAAAAAGGAAATTGGATTAGTGCTTTGTTTCTTGTTCAGGACTGAATTCTGGATGCAGCAAAAAAAAAAATGATTGCAATGGGTGGCTGAGTAAAGCAATATGGTAACGTGTTGGTTTTTTATAAATGTGAAGACTGTATCTATTTTATTTATGAATAAAAAAAAAGTGCTGTAAAACAATATACACTATATTACCAAAACCTTTACACACACACATGAACTTTAATGGCATCCCAGTCTTCGTCCGTAGGGTTCAATATTGAGTTGGCCCACCCTTTGCAGCTTTAACAGATTCAACTCTTCTAGTTTTGCGGAAGGGAGTTTAACAAGACATGTGGCCACTCATTAAAATTAGAAGAAAAGAGGTTTAACCTTATACTACGTAGAGGGTTCTTTACTGTAAGAGCGGCAAGGATGTGGAATTCCCTTCCACAGGAGGTGGTCTCAGCGGGGGGCATCGATGGTTAGATAAGCACCTGAACGACCACAACATACAGGGATATACAAGGTAATACTGACATATAATCACACACATAGGTTGGACTTGATGGACTTGTGTCTTTTTTCAACCTCACCTACTATGTAACTATGTAAGGCTGTCCACAAGGTTTAGGAATGTGTCTATGGGAATGTTTGACCATTCTTTCAGAAGCGCATTTGTGAAGTCAGGGACTGATGTTGGATGAGAAGGCCTGGATCGCAGTCTCCGCTCTAATTCATCCCAAAGGTATTCTATGGGGTTGAGGTCAGGACTCTGTGCAGGCCAGTCATGTTCTTCCACCCCAAACTCGCTCACCCATGTCTTTATGGACCTTGCTTTGTGCACTGGTCCAAGTCATTTGGTGAAGGGGGGATTATGGTGTGGGATTGTTTTTCAGAGGTTGGGCTTGGCTCCTTAGTTTCAGTGAAGGGAACTCTTAAGGTGTCAGCATACCAAAATATTTTGGACAATTTTATGCTCCCAACTTTGTGGGAACAGTTTGGGGATGGCCCCTTCCTGTTCCAACATGACTGCGCACCAGTGCACAAAGGAAGGTCCATAAAGACATGGATGAGCGAGTTTTGGGTGGAGTCCTGATCTCACCCCGATAGCACACCTTTGGGATGAATCAGTGCCTGACCTCACAAATGCGCTTCTGGAAGAATGCTCAAACATTCTTATAGACACACTCCTAAACCTTGTAAGTAACCTTTAAGTAGTGGATGTGTATGAATAATTTTTGGAAAATAAGGATATCATTTAGTATCACTTTAATAAGGAATCTCCCCCGATGCGGTGCGAATTTCAGCTCCATAGACTTCTATGGGACTGGATTGTAATCGCAGTCCAGTGTTCACATAGCTGCTATTTTTAATTTTTTGCCTAGATTTTCTAGGAAATAAAATCACAGATGTGATCACTCCCCTCACAAATTAGAACTAAATTGACATTGAAATTGCACATGGCAAGCAGAAATCGCAATGCGAATTTGTAGCGTGTGCTGCTTTAAATTCGCACCGAATTCGCAGGGCTTAAAGGGTATGTTCACCTTTGCAAAAAAATCTGTAAGGTGAAATTACACAGGATCCCCCCCCCGGTCTCGCTGACCTGGACCGCGGCAATCTCCTGTTTTTAAGCCCCAGTATATCCGCGTCAGGAGTCCGGGGCTTAGAAATCCCCTGAGCTGAATGTCCAAAACGTACCTCGTCAGGAGTGAAGTTTCGGAGCATTCTAATTGATCAGCACCATCACATGGGCAGCACCGACCAATCAGCAGCTGCATAGCCTGTCCTGTCAGCTATGGAGAAGACGCGTGGATGCCAAGGGGTTTTCTAAGCCCCGGACTCCTGATGCGGACATACCGGGATTTAAAATGGGAGATTTCCGCGGTCCAGGTCAGCGGGACCTGGGGGGGGGGGGGTGAGGAGGAGGTCCTGTGTAAGTTCACCTTACAGATTTTTCTGTAAAGGTGAACGTACACTTTAAATGTGAACTGGGGCTTCGGGTGTGAAAAATCTGTTTGCAAGTACATGTTGATCCAAAAAACATAAGAATTTGTCTGGTATACCAACAACACTGCACACTGGAAAATATTTAACCTGCTGCCGTCTGCGTAACACATATGTGCATCGGCAAAAGTTGGCAAATCACAGTGTGTACAGGCAAAGTTTTCAATCGGCCAGAAGCCGCTCCAGTCCACTGCTGTTCAGCCATGTGAATATAGCCTTACTGTGGGTTTCCTTCCACAATATAAAAATCGTCTTTCAACCAAATTGGCATTTTAAATGTTCGTACGGATGCAGCAGGGACGTTGGATTGTAAGTTGTCAACAATGCGATATGATCAGCGTACATGGTAAAGCTCTGCAGGATATTCTGACTCTCTATACCAAAAAAAAAAAATCCCTTAATATTTTATTATTATGGGTTGGGGGTCAGCGTGAGCGCAACGTACCACATCGCACAGGATGCGACGCAGAGGCGCCGGTTCAGGTTTATCAGTGGGTGTCTAATGAAAACATTTGTGTGACATCTGAGCGCTCCTATTTTCTGCTTTGTTACTGAGAATTGTTATTTACTTCATAACTGGACGGCTTCCCAAACAGAAATGATGTTGTGATTTGGAACATTAAGCTGATGGGAGATAAAGACACTTCCAGCAGCACTTTTATGAATAGAATGGAGGAGTCTGCAGATTGTGTGGCCAGACCCGGCCTTCTAGAAAAGACTCAGCCTGTGCCCAAGAGTACTCTGGGGGGTAAAGCATGCTGGAACATGTAGTTCTATCTCTTGAGATGGGCCGCAGAGTTACCAATAGTTTATGTAGAACTGGCAAATTACACAGTGCATACACATCAGTCGCTGTCTCAAGGAGCTTACAATCTAAGGTCCCTATCTAACATACTTTTATTACGTCTTAAAAATAGTGTTAAAATAATAGAAAAATGCATACATAAATACACATACCTGTGTGTATAATATACAGTATCTCACAAAAGTGAGTACACCCCTCAGGTTTTTGTAAATATTTTATTATTATCTTTTCATGTACCAACACTGAAGAAATTACACTTTGCTAACCTATACTGTGACATACTGAAGCAGAGCATGATCCCCTCCATTCGGAGACTGTGCCGCAGGGCAGTATGCCAACATAACGACCCCAAACACACCTCCATGACGACCACTGCCTTGCTTAAGAAGCTGAGGGTAAAGGTGATGGACTGGCCAAGCATGTCTCCAGACCTAAACCCTATTGAGCATCTGTGGAGCATCCTCAAATGGAAGGTGGAAGAGTGCAAGGTCTCCAACATCCACCAGCTCTGTGATGTCATCATGGAGGAGGGGAAGAGGACTCCAGTGGCAACCTGTGAAGCTCTGGTGAACTCCATGCCCAAGAGGGTTAAGGCAGTGCTGGAAAATAATGGTGGCCACACAAAATATTGACACTTTGGGCCCAATTTGGAAATTTTCACTTAGGGGTGTACTTGCTTTTGTTGCCAGCGGTTTAGACATTAATGGTTGTGGTCTCAATTTATGCAGTGATTTACATATATAATTTCCCTCCCTAGGGGTAGATTTCCTCTAACTTCCTGTTGTCTCCCTCTGTTTGTAAGTAGGAGTCGTTTGTAAGTCGGATGTTTGTAACTAGGGGGCCGCCTGTACCCCAGTACTGCAAAGCAGAAGTGCTATCTACTGAGCCACTGCACTGCCCCGAGGCATGTACATATACTGTATGGGTATATCCAAAAAATAAATAAATAAATATTTTCTCAGAAAAAGAAAAATGGATCCCTGGCATGCATACAGAGCCAGTGGAAACTACAGTTTGCCCCTAGGTAGCCCAATGGTTTGCAAGGTTAATGATATTGAACAAATGGAAGACCTGACTGCTACCATTCGGGATAAATCAGAGGAACATACGACCAGGTGAGGTGGTTTTATCTGGACCTTTTCTGCTTCTCAGATGAATACCTCCAATATGCAAAGCTTTAGCTCTGTGGCTGACATTCATATTGCATGATGTGCGCTGATGTTCCTCACTCCCTGGGTAGAACTCTTCCTCCCTTATAACCTCCCCCTCTTCCCTTTCATTCCCCTTTACGAACCCCCCTTTTTTTTTTTTTTTTTTCTTTTACCTCTGATTTCCTTCCTCTCATTTTAACTCATGAAAACTTGATATGCCCTGACCCTAGTTGGACACCTTGCATCAGACTTCCCCCCTCGTTCTGGTGACTTCTCCAGGAGATCGAAGGGACTCCTCCCCACTGCAGGACGGGCGAATACACAACCCGTCCAAAAGGGTCCCTGGACCTCCATATACCCGTTACCTGATTGCTTGGGCTTTCTACCTACTTTTGGCTTCATCTTCTGGTAACTGCTCTGAGTGATCTTATTTTGGGCAGGCTGCACCCATACACTGATAGTGCAAATGCTATTCTGTATTGATAATATGTTATGTGAAGTTACCATTTCATTGTTTATGTCGCCCACCACTAAATAAAAAAAATAAAATATAACTGGATCCTTCGGTCACATCAATGATGATGGATGATCTGGATGACATTTGCATTCACTGTGCAAGCATCAAATGATCGCATTAAAGGGGTTGTAAACCCTCATAGTTTTTCACCTTAATGCATTCTATGCATTAAGGTGAAAAACCTTTTGTGCTGCAGCTCCCACCCCCATTTTTCGTTCCAGCGATGGGGACGAGCACAGCAGCTCCAGTCGCTGTCTCGGGTCCTCATTAGGTAGATTGATAGCAGCAGGAGCCATTGGCTCCCGCTGTTGTCAATCTAATCCGCTGACACAGGAGCGGGGGCGGGGCTGAGTCCTGCTGTCTGTTTCAATGGACACAGGAAAGCGGCTCTCTGTGGGGGTACTCGAGAAGAGGAGGAGCCAGGAGCGCCTTGGGGGCCCCAGAAGAAGAGGATCGGGGCCGCTCTGTGCAAAACCATTGCATAGAGGAGGTAAGTATAACATAATTGTTATTGGAAAAAAAAAAAAAACTAGGCTTTACAATCACTTTAATGAACACAATGTCAATTAAATTTTTAGCAATTGTAAAACTTATGAAAAAAACATCTCCCTTGTGCTCATTTGTGCCCTTGTTAATCTTAGTTCAGTGTTATTATGCTAATAATTTATAAAAAAAATTCTTTTTACCCGTGCATCCATCACAGTATAACTTGAAAGGATACTAAAGCTCTCCTAAAGTGAACTTAGTCTATTAAAAGATAAATACAACCAGCTTTTGCTGTGATATTCACTTTTAATCCAGAGATTTCCCCTGCAGTTTTTCTTTCTGCCCCTAGATGTCCTCTGTCTGATAGGCAGCATCTGTCAACTCTCTTCCATCATCCTGGACAGCCTGTGATTGAACAGTGAAAGGAGAAGCAGCAGAGTGATGAGCTGATTTCTCTGTCCCTCTGCTCTCGCCTCCAATCAACATGCTTTATGTCAGCACATATTATTTGGGGTTGATTTACTAAAGGCAAATAGACTGTGTACTTTGCAAGTGCTTTTGCACTAATTTTCCCCACAGCTTAGTGAATGTAGTGAAGCTTGTTTTTAAAAAAAATAAAAATAAATAACAAACATGTCATACTTACCTACTGTGTACAATGATTTTGCACAGAGCAGCCCAATCCTCTTTTTTCAAGTCCCTCGCTAGCGCTCCTGGCTCCTCCCCATTGAGCAGTGCCCCCCCCCCAGAGAAAGCCTCTTTCCCTGGGGGCACCGATGCGTGCTCGCTCCTGAGCGCCTGCTCTATGCATCCATAAGACACATAGGGGTTGATTTACTAAAGGCCAATCCACTTTGCACTACAAGTGCACTTGGAAGTGCAGTCGCTGTAGATCTGAGGGGTAGATCTGAAATGAGGGGAAGCTCTGCTGATTTTATTATCCAATCATGTACAAGCAAAAATGCGGTTTGTTATTTTCCTTGCATGTCCCCCTCAGATCTACAGCGACTGCACTTCCAAGTGCCCTTGTAATACACAGTGGATTTGCCTTTAGTACATAAACCCCCATAGAGCCGTGGCTCGGCCCCGCATGAAGATAAAACTGTGTAAAGAATACCCAATCAGGTGCAAGGGGGAAAAAAAAAAAAAATCGATGAATAAAGTAAGGCGCTATTCTCATATACCAAAAAATGGGTAGCAAAATCGCAAAAGTGTATTCTATGGTTATATAAAACCTCCATATACTTTCATTCCATTACAAAAATATAAAAACCTTAGTGGTAATATCCAAATAACAATATATACCATATAGTGATGCAATAACAGCGAAAATTTAAATTTGTTAAAGGAAAAAGAGAGGGGAAAAAAGAAGGAAAAACTTGCACATCAAAAATATGCAAAAAATACATATATACAGTATATACAGTATGTGCCAAGATTATACCATTCTTTAATAGAGCCCAGAACAGTATAATCTTGGCAAATAGCTTATATATATATATACATTTTTTGCATATTTTTCTTTTTTCTTTTTCATTTAACAAATTTATATTTTGGCTGTTATTGCAACACTATATGGTATATATTGTTATATGGATTTTACCACTAAGGTTTTTAAATTTTTAGTATGGAATGAAAGTATATGGAGGTTTGATATAACCATAGAATACACTTTTTTTGAGATTTCACTACACATTTTTTGGTATATGAGAATAACGCCTTACTTTAGTCATCGATTTTAACCACTTCACATCCCGCCCATAGACAGATGACATCCGCAGGAGGGATCTCCCATCCTGGGCGGGCGTCATATGACGTCCTGGGCTTCCCGGCCGTCTAGGGGGCCCGCACGCTCGCCGCGTCGCTCGGGAGTCGGTGCGTGTGCCCGGCGGTCGCGATGTCCCCCAAGCACCCGCGATTGCTCATCACACAGCAGGGATGTGGATCTGTGTGTGTAAACACACAGATCCATGTCCTGTCAGGTGAGAGGAGACCGATGGTGTATTCCCAGTACAGAGAAACACCGATCGGTCTCCTCCCCTTGTCAGTCCCCTCCCCCTACAGTTAGAATCACTTCCTAGGTAACACAATTAACCCCTTGATCGCCCCCTAGTGTTAACCCCTTCCCTGCCAGTCACATTTACACAGTAATCAGTGCATTTTTATAGCACTGATCGCTGTATAAATGTGAATGATCCCAAAAATTTGTCAAAGGTGTCCGATATGTCCGTCGCAATGTCACAGTCACGATAAAAATCGCAGATCGCTGCCATTAGTAGTAAAAAATTAAAATAAAAAAGTGGCATAAATCTATCCCCTATTTTATAGACGCTATAACTTTTGCGCAAACAAATCAATATACGCTTTTTGTTTTTTTTGTTTTTTTTTTTTTCACCAAAAATATGTAGAAGAATACATATCGGCCTAAACTGAGGAAATTTAAAAAAAAAAAAATAAAAAAAAAAATATTATAGCAAAAAGTAAAAAATATTGTGTTTTTTTCAAACTTGACGCTCTTCTTTTGTTTATAGCGCAAAAAATAAGAAACCGCCGAGGTGATCAAATACCACCAAAAGAAAGCTCTATTTGTGGGAAAAAAAATAGGATTTTTTAATACAGTTTACCTGTAAAATCCTTTTCTTGGAGTACATCACGGGACACAGAGCTCTGTTCTTTACCACATGGGTTATATCTCACCGTCAGGTGCTGGACACTGGTTGTAATCCATTAGACAGGAAGTTTCCTCCCTATATAACCCCTCCCATACCGGGAGCTCCTCAGTTTTGTAGCAAAGCAAGAAGTATCCCAAACTTGAACATATATACACATACCCCAAATAAGAGGGGCGGGGAGCTCTGTGTCCCGTGATGTACTCAAAGAAAAGGATTTTACAGGTAAACTGTATTAAAAAATCCTATTTTCTTTATTGTATATCACGGGACACAGAGATCTGTTCTTTACTACATGGGATGTCCCAGAGCAATGCCTACTGAGGAGAGGGAGACACCAAATAACGCAGACCGCCATCAGACGTGAGGACCTATACTGCTGCCTGTAGTACAGTGCGCTAAAAAGCGTCATCCTCTTGCCGTCCCACATTCACCTGATAGAAATTAGTGAAAGTATGTAGGGACGACCAAGTTGCGGTCTCGTAAATCTGAGTCATAAAGGCTTGGAAATGCACCGTGCATGAAGCACTTACTGTCCTGGTAGAGTGAACTGTATAAGAACAGGGGGAAACCCTCTCTCTTTAAACCAGAAGCCTGAATAATAACCTGATAAATGCACATTGAAACAGTTGATTTAGACACTGCCTGCCCTATCCTGGGGCCTCCTGGTAGCGCAACAAACATCAGTTTTCCTTATCTGAGCAGCCGTTTCAGATAGGCCTTGACTGCTCTCATTCTAACGAGAGAGTGAAAACATTTTAAAAGCCGATTTGAACGCTGCCTTCCTATTCCTAGGATCTTCTGCAAACAAGAAATGGCACGCAATAACCACGTAGACATATATAACCCCAATTGAGTGCAATAAAAAATAGAAAATAGATGAGATAAGTTAAACATGAAAATAAATAAAAATAATAAAAAAAAAAATATATATATATAATTATAAATGTAAAATTAATAAAAATAAATAAATGTGAAAATATGAAGAGATATATATATAACAGAAAATAACATCAATAGGTTATGATACACAGTAAATGCTATGTGATATATAGGAATGGTCTAAGAAGAAGTCCATAAAATCTATCAACATACTATGGTGTATGTAGGAGAAGACAGGGATGCAGGGGATCCACTTTGCACAGGGCAGCCATCATAGATGAACAGAAACCATGTTCTGAGTAAGACTGAAAAGCAAGGAGAGAGGCGCCTCTAAGTGCAGCAGTACAAAAAAATTTTTAATAGTAGATATAAAACACTCACATGGAGATGAGTTAGTACAGGCGTGTACAGAATGTCAGGATGACGGCCAGTAGCTGCAGATCACAGTACACAGTGATCCAGCTCAGCTATGTGCAACAGGAGTGTCTCTAATAGATGGATAAGCCGGCTCCAGGAACAGCAGTCCTGTTGGATGTTTCAAAAGCGAGACTTGGAGTACACCAGTGGCTGGATAGCAGGGAGTGACGTCATTAGAGATGGACGCGTTTCATGAGCGTGCAGGCTAGCGATGTCCTGGCAAGCCGCGCTCCTTTTTCAACATGACATCCCTGCTATCCAGCCACTGGTGTACTCCAAGTCTCGCTTTTGAAACATCCAACAGGACTGCTGTCCCTGGAGCCGGCTTATCCATCTATTAGAGACACTCCTGTTGCACATAGCTGAGCTGGATCACTGTGTACTGTGATCTGCAGCTGCTGGCCGTCATCCTGACATTCTGTACACGCCTGTACTAACTCATCTCCATGTGAGTGTTTTATATCTACTATTAAAAAAATTTTTGTACTGCTGCACTTAGAGGCGCCTCTCTCCTTGCTTTTCTAGGATCTTCTGGCAGCGCAACAAAACTTTAGTTTCCTGTATCTGAAAACTTTCAAATAGACCCTTAACTGCTCTCACTATATTGAGAGAAAGCGATAACTTTCCTTCCAAAGAACGAGTTTCTGGTAAAAAGGAAGGTAAGAAACGTCTTGATTCAAATGAAAGCTAGATACTTTTTAGGAAAAAATAATAATTAAGTATGGCTCTATATACAAGATAGCTGCCAACACCGAAACTCTCTTGCGGAGGCTACCGCAACCAAGAACACCAATTCCCTGTTATAAGGATCAAGGAATATGGTGCCGATCGGCCCAAGGAGCTGTCCCTGTAAGCTGACAAAACTAGACTCAATCCCATGGGCACAAGGGTGACCTAACTGGTGGATTTATACGGATTACTCCTTGTATAAAGGCCTGGATCAAAGGAATGAGAAGCAAGTGGCCTTTGGAAAGAATACTGACAAGGCCGAGATCTGACCCTTGATGGCACTCAAGGCTAGCTTAATTTCTACTTCCAACTTGTAGGAAGGCAAGAATTCTACCTATGACATACATCCGAGCATGTCATCCTTTGGTTTCATACCAGGAAACATAGGTCCTCCAGACCCTATAATAAATGGTCCTAGAGGCCGGCTTTCTTGCATTAACCAGGGTAGCTACCACTGAACCTAAAAGCCCCCGATTATTTACAATGAGGGCTTCAACAGCCAAACCGTTAAACTTAGCGATTTGCAAGGCAGGATGGAATACCGGTCCTTGCGAAAGCAAGTCTGGACGAAACGGAAGAGTCCATAGTTTCCCTACTGCCAACCTTACGATCTCTGCATACCAGGATCTTCTGGGCCACTAGTATTGCCGGCTACCCTTCCACTGCGAAGAAGCTGCCAAAGTAGCTGAACTTGGGGAAATACATAAATCAGTGAAAAACTGATCCACGGGGTCACCAACGCATCCCGTGTGCAAGTGGACCCCTTGTCCTAGACACAAAACTGTCCAACTTCTTGTTGAACCTGGACGCCCGTAAATCTCATGTCCGGGGTACCCCTTTTTCTGGCATCTGGTCAGAAAAAGTCGGGGTGTAGAAGCCATTTTTCCCTGAGGACAACTGTTGACGGCTCCAGAGAACCGTCTGCCTATTCTCCTTTTCATGAAATGAAGAGCGCCTATAGCCAAGGTACAAGCTCCTCTGCCCCAGCCAGAACAAGGCTCACTTCCCTCTGGCTGCATGACTTTTAGTGCCTCCTTGGTAGAATGAGGTAAACCACTAGTGTGGCATTGCCGGATTGTACTCTGACAGAACAACCCTGAAATCTAAACACCCAGGCTACTAAAGCCAGATGTACCATCCGAAGCTCTAGAATGTTGACGGTCAAGGCTTTCTTGGAGCTTGACCACTTCCCCTGGACAGTGGTCTATACCAGGACCGGACTCCAATCCTAGAGGCCAGCCTTTGTAGCCACCACCTCCCAGGTAACCGGCCTGAAGGATCTCCCTTCTTGCCAAACTTTTGGTTAAGAATCACCACCTGAGAATCCCGCGTATCCCTGGGACCAGACCCTTTGGATACTGCCAGGAAGACAGAATAATTCATAGCAGCCTTTAACGAAACTCAGCATAGGGAACCGCTTGAATGAAGCCACCACCTTCCCTAGCACCTTAAGCAAAAGAAGGTAAATGTAGGGAAAACTTTCTTCGCCTTGACCACATAGACCAGCTTTCTTATAGCGCTGAATCTGTCTGAGGCAAAGAACTCTCCTTTTTTGGGCTGTGATTCAAACTGAGTACAATGTACATTTTCAGGAGGTGATACCATAGGTGGGATTCAAACCCACGGCATGAACCTTTTGAAGGTAGCAGGGCATACCACTACGCTTTGGTGAATGTATGATTAGACTGGGACTTTGGAGCTTGCGTCAGATTGTACCTGTTCCCTGTCCTTTGATGGTGAGCTTTCATCATCAGACCGTTAATCCTCTTGTCTGAGGATTCAGAGCAGGGCAAGGGGACCCACCCTGCTTTCTGCTCTATTGTGAGGATGCTGTGATTATAGCAATTAACCTATCTATAAACCAACCAATGCAAATGCAAAAAATCGTCTTAAATGACATATGCAGGGCTGCAATGTTGGGAGAGGCTGCAATGCCTGACAGGGGCAATGGCTCATCCTGTGCGGCTGCCTCAAGTCTCTCAGGGGAGGTTGGTATCATGCGAGCCCGTCTAGAACCCCTGGATCCAGATGGCGACACCATAGTGCTTCTTTTCCCTGCCCCTGAAGCCCTTCTATGGGGAGACATAGTCCTTAAGCAACAAAGCAGAGGTACTATTACAAGTGCATTAACTGCTGGGCCTAGTCTGACAAAATAAATAATGCCTGCTAATATGCACAGCCTAATGCTGAGTAGGTGCCTTAGTATGCCTGTATCCAACCACACTTAGAGGTGCTTACGTGCCCAAAGCTCTCTCTGTGTCTTCACCGCTGGTTTACAGGCTCTTCAGCGTCTGTGGCTTTAAACTTGCCGCTTTGCGCCTACGCAGTAGCACGCCGTGCGTCACAAGTGCACGCTCATGAAACCACGCCCCCTCCCCTCTCCCTGCTGTTACAGGAAGAAAAGTGCGTTCCCGGCGTGCGCCTATGGGGGTCCGCAGCAGGCGGGGGGAGATGGGGGAGAGAGGAGCTGAGTCGGGGGGACCGCCGTGGGACCTTTAGACAGCGCGGGACCCCCCCTTGCATCAATCGTGTCAGAGCCTGCAGCAGAAGGTGTAAGCTGATACACAGACCAGCTACACTGAGCCTTGTCCTGAATGGCATGTGAGTAAAACATCAGGTATGTCAGTATACTCCCTCTAGTGGCAGAAACAGAAAAGACATGCTACTCATAGAAGTGAACCCTGATGCCGCGTACACACAATCGTTTTTAATGTCATTGAACAAAACTGCATTTTTCTCGACGTGATTCTTCTCAAGCCTGCCTTGCCTACACACTATAGTGGAAAAAAATGCTTGAGTAAAGCGGGGTGATGTACAAAATGTACGACGGCACTATAAAGGGGAAGTTCCATTCGGATGGCGCCACCCTTCATGTTAGTAAAGTTTGTTGAGCGACGATTCGCGCTTTTCAGCCTTGTGCTTTTCAGTCCGTTACAGCGTGACGAATGTGCTATCTCCATTACGAACGCTAGTTTTACCAGAACGAGCGCTCCCGTCTCATACTTGATTCTGAGCATGCGCGTTTTTTTTTCACGTCGTTAAAGCCTACACACGGCCGTTTTTCATGACGAGAAAAACGACGATGTAAAAAACGACGTGAAAAATTCGAGCACGTTCCAATTTTTTATGCCCGTTTTTCACGTCGTGAAAAATGCTCTGAAGCTTACACACGATCATTTTTAATGACCATTTTAAAAAATGTAATTTTTCTCGTCATTAAAAACGGTCGTGTGTACGCGGCATTATGCCGCGTACACACGATCGTGATTCACGGCGGTGAAAACACCGCCGTGAATCCTGACAGGAAAAACTAAGAAACGGCTTGTTCCCCCACACACGGCCGTTTTTCCCGTCATTTTTTCTCTTGGCGAGAAAAACTACCATGTGTGGGCTCCGCGGCAGTGTTTCCCTATGGGAAAACTGCCGCGGAAAAAAATGACAGGAATCACGACGAGAAAAATTAGAGCATGTTCTAATTTTTCTCGTCGTGATTAATGCCGTTTTTCCCGTCGGGAAAAACGGCAAAAAAGCCCACAGACGATCGTTTTTCTCGTCCAAAGGAAAAAATGTAATTTTTTTCCGACAGGAAAAATGATCGTGTGTACGCGGCATAAGAGTTTCCTTACAGGATTGACTTCACTTACCTTTATCCCTGAAGGAAAAGCCCTGGAGGGAGCTGATAGAGCGGTGCTGCTCCATGGATAGGTGATGGGTTATTTCAGACAAGAACAGATAGCGGCTAAAAACTAAAATCCTGGCAAAAAAAACTTTTCAGCGGCTTTAAAAATACATTTTCTTACCTTCCTCAATATTATCTTCTTTTGCAAGATAATTCTATCTGTGATAAGTCTGTGCCGAATCTTAAAGAAATAAGTGCAACAAACTAAAAAAATATATAAAATATAGTACCAAAGTCCCAGCAGCTTGCAAAAAAGACAGATATATGAGTCCTTTATCTTGAGGTTTTACAGTGTTGCAGCACTGGGAGTGAGACCCCTCATTCATCGAATATCAAAGTGTACATATCCCCTTCACCTCTAGAGCAATTGGGAAGTCAACCTTGAGTTTCCACTTGCTCTTGAGGTGAAGAGGATATTTTCAATGCGATACAGTAATCCCTTGGATTGCGAGCATAATTCGTTCCAGAAGCATGCTTGTAACCCAAAGCACTTGTATATCAAAGCGAGTTTCCCCATAAGAAATAATGGAATTTTAGATGACTCGTTCCACAACCACTGCTGGTGTATGAAGTACTGTATGTGGCTAGAGGTGTGGGGGCACTGGTGACGCTCAGAGACACTCGGGAGCTGACACTTTCGGGTGGTCCGGCGCACGTTACGCCCGCCCCACCCAGATGGGAGTGTCTCCGAGCTCTCCTACTCGTCTTGCGAGATAGTGCTCACAAATCAAGTCAGGATTTTAAAAAATATATAGCTTATCTTGCGAAACACTCGTATACCGCATTTCTCGCAAACTGAGGTATCACTGTATTTGATGAATAGGTATCCTCACTTCTAGCTCTGCAACAGAGGATAACGTGGCAATATAATGCTGCAGCCACTGTGATATTGTTTCCCGAAAAAGTACAGATCCCCTTGTTTCCTGTTTGAGGGGCTGATGGCCGCTGTGCGGTCCTTACCAGAACTGTTCTATCCTCTCATTGATCACTCGGATCCCTCTGGTAGGTTACTGAGTTGATTTTAGCTCTGCTAAAGTTTTAAAGTCCTAATGAAGGGGGAGTTGTTTTGCCTCTGAAACGCGTCGGCTGTTTTATGTGATCTTACTATAAACCATTGGGGGTCATTTAAACCACAATCCCCAATTCACTGTGAAGTTCCGCAGTTCTTTTTTTTTTTTTTTTAATGAGTTGCATTCACATGCATTTACGGTGCCTACACGTATGTTTACATGCATTTTAGCATGCTGCACTTTTTTATTGCACATAAAAGCACTGCAATGGTGTAAACTTCGTCCCACTACCTAGGTGTATAGACCCCCTTACAGAAAAATTCCAAGTATAGATATTTTTATATAGTTACATTGATTCAGCTTGGACCGGTATAATTATATATATATACTATACCTATGGGATCCCTCTAGAACAGGGCTCTCCAAATCATGGCCAGCTACAAGATTTTTCCTGACCCACAGCTGATGTGCACATAAAAGGACCTCTGGTGTAAGGGGGAACTCTGATAGGGACCCAGATGTGTGTGGGACTCTGTTAGGGACCCAGATGTAAGTGGGACCCTGATGAGGGCCCAGATGTAAGTGGGACCCTGATGAGGACCCAGACGTAAAGGGGACCCTGGTGAGGACCCAGATGTAAGGGGAACCAGATGTAAATGGAACCTTGATGGGGAATAAGATGTATGGGGGGGCTTTGATGGGGATACTGATGTAAGGAGGACTCTGTTGGGGACCCTGATGTTAGGAGACTTCTGATGGGCAATTGGATATATGGGGTGGGGAATAAGATGTATGGGGGGGGCTTTGATGGGAATTATTGATGTAAGGAGGACTCTGATGGGGACCCAGATGTAAAGGGGGCACTGATGGGGACCTTGATGTAAGAGGGACTTTGATGGAGCCCAGATGTCCAGATGTGAATGGAACTCTGATGGGGATTTAGATGTAGGGGGGGACTTTGATGGGGACACTAATGTAAGGGGGACAATGATGGGGAGCATATTGTAATGTAATGTATGGGGGGGACTTTGACAGAGACACTGATGTAAGGGGCCACTGATTGGGACCCTAATGTAAGGGAGTCCCTGATGTAAGCGGGACTTTGATGGGGATTTAGATGTAAATGGAATTCTGATCGGGAATCAGATGTATGGGGGGGGGGACTTTGATGGGGATACTGATGTAAGGAGGACTCTGATGGTGACCCAGATGTAAAGGGGCGCTAATGGGGACCCAAATATAAATGGAATACTGATGTGGAATCAGATGTACGGGGAGGGGGTAAACTTTGATGGGGACACTGATGTAAGGAGGGCACTCATGGGACCTTGATGTAAGTTTGGACCCTGTAAGGGGGACACTAACAGAGACCTAGATGTAAATGAGACTCTGATGGGGAGTCAGATGCAAGGCGGAATTTTGATGGGGACACTGATGTAAGGGGGACTTAGCTTTATTTCACTTATGTCCTTTCTCTTTTGTTTTGAACTATATCATGCTGATTTAAAAAAAAAAAAAAAAAAGATCCAAGTAAAATATATTGATCCATTTATTATTCTTTGATATCTAAAACAGATTTTTTTTTTAAGCCAGTGAATATTCTGAACACAGGAGTTTGGCTGCTGGACATACAGTCGGTGCCATTCAGAGAAGGCTTTGCATTTTTTTAATGAATGTAAATCGTTCCCTTATTGGAGGAGGTGGGGCGGTGACATCATGCTCTCTACCTTGTCTAATTGGAGATCACTTTGCATTCATTGAGAAAATGTGAAGCCTTCTCGGAATGGCGCCTATGCCCAGCTGCCGACTTCCTGAGTTCAGAATACAGCAGGGCAGATGCTCAGCGTGGGACCTGGAGGCAAGTGGAGATCACTGGAGTAGTGGTGTCTACTTCAATGATTTTCAGCTTCCAGAGGTTTCGGCCAGGTATGATATATACATAGTTACATTGATCCAAGCTGGACCAATGGAACTATGTATAAAATATCCATACCTGGATTTATTCTTTAAAGGGATGCCAGGGCTGGGTGGGGTAAAGGTAGCTTAAGGCACTCATATGATCTTAGTGCCATAGCAAACCTATGAGAATCTCAGTATTTTAGTTCTGCAGTAGGTCTACAAAGGGTCCCTCATGCTGTCAAGGAACTATAATTCCCATCATGCCCCGTAAGCTCTTGGTAGACCACGCATGCTGAATCTTCTGGTCCTCTCTCCACAGATTGCCTACACACAACACACAATATACCAGCTGGTTCGGAGATTCTGCTTATGTGTCTGTACTTGTTAACTTATGGAATATAAACTAGAAAAAATAAACAGCTCCCTCCATAAACGCACCAGGAGTCCTGTTTATTATGGTGATATTTAGCCAGCGTTGCCAAAATAAACAGTCTGTGATAGAAGCCGTGCAGATGTCACCGCGAGTCATCCAGACTGATTCCATTATTGTTACATCCAGATACAAAATACTTCCTCCGAAATCCAATGATCGTTAGGATAACGCATCGATGTGCCGATCATCACTGGGACATTACAGCTCTGCCTAATTACCAAAAGAAAACTGTTTATTTTTTTCTAACATGGATAAGATCTTTAAATGTAGTTAATTAAAGAACAAATTCAGATAGCTGTTCATGCTGTACAGAAAATGCCGCTGCCGCACTAAAGTCTGTTAATGAATGTCCCAGTTTTTCTGGATAGGACTTCAACGTCTTGTTACATGATTCTGTGTTGTGCAACCTTCCTCTTATGCTCCATGGTGAGGCTGCAGTAAGCTCAAAGCATTGATGGAACAGGCAGGCATTTTCTCTGATTTGGGGAACTGAGGCTACCAGTAACAATAGCCAAACAGTTATGGAAGCACTGAGTCAGTATAATGATGAACTCCAGCTAGATGTTGCTGGACATCCCCCATCCTGGAAATAAGGTGGGCTCTATCTGATTTGCTGCAACACTATAAGGAGAAGTACAGCCAAAGCTTGTTTAGCTGTACTTTTCCTGAGGATCACAGGAGTGCAGTTTGTTCTGCACTCCTGTGACCCATTTTCAGCAGACAGTGGGCTGAAGCCCGCTGTCGGCTGACATCACAGAGCCGGTCCATGCTCGGGAAAGTTCACGACAATGAAGTCGGGATAGCTGGGGAAATAGATTAAGTGATTCTAGAATATCACGCACCTCATCCCTGGTATCAGAAACAAATGAAAATGGAAGGATGGGATTAAAGCGCTGCTTGAAAAATGAACTATACATATAAGGTAAAATGTTTCAATCTTTATTGGTACATAAAAAGAAAAAGAAAGGTTCAGATAAAATTGATTAACAGAGCATATGCAGTTTAGCTATTAACTGGCCGCTGGTGTCCCACAGGGGCATGGATGGTCAAAAGTAGATGTTATATCCCAACATGTTTCGCCAGCATTGGCTTCCTCGGGGGATTATTTAGGACCACCAGTAATGACACAGCTCTAACGATAATAAAATACAAAAAAGTTTATCAGTAATCAATCGTGGTATAAATAGAAAGACACAGGACTACATATACAGTACACACACATAGCATTGGTCATGGCCTCAAGAGTAAATACACTTCTCCACCGATCCTGGTCAGGGGGCGCAAGAAAAGGAGGACCTTGGAATCCGCCCACATGCCTGCAAAGGCTCTCAACAAGCTGCTGAGAGCCTGAGCTGGCTGCTCCCACCCCCTCCACAGCCCAGCGCTCCAGTAAGCACGTGCGGGGGGGCAGAGCAGAGAGCTGGTGACTGATAGACTGATAGTCACCAGCTTTCTGCTCAGGGAGCTCTGAGATGCAGCATCCACCTAGGTAATTATAATTCTAAAAAAAAAAAAAAAAACTAACCCCATACTTCCCTTTTAATGCACAATGTGAGAAGCTCACAGTGTGCAGTGAAATCAGAGTAAGCAGTTTCAGTCCAGGAGAGGAGTCTGTACAATTGTGCAAGACTGAAGGTATGACTGGAGTTCAGCTTTAAACAAGCAGCTATTAGGCTAAGTAGCTATAGATTTTGTACATAACTTTCCCTCATTTATGAAATGAAAATGAATAATGAATGTGACAGCCATAATTCCTGAGATAAAAGAAAATGTAAGAGCCATTCTCACGGTGAAGAAAGGGGCATTACGGCCTCTGATTTATGTCAAGCGCCATAAAATGTGGACATTTTTTAACTATACGTAAAGATTATAGCCGGGGATATGACATTATCCCGAAAGAATTCATTATTTCGCACTAATAATGATAAGGACGACATTCCAAATGTACAGTTTTTTCCAGGTCATTGCTTCTGTGTAAAAATAAAAGACGAGTTTTACATTTTTAACACAGATTGATGACTTCTGGACCTGGCGACCCGCCATCGTTGTCTAACGCGGGCACATGACATAAAAACAGTGGTAATAATCCTATAATACTAGGAAATTTTTACATTCTGGGAAATGATCTTCAGCTCTTATCTGTCATTTCAGGGTATATGGGAGTACATATTGGAAGTGTATGTAAAGGCAAACTTTTTTTTTTTTTTTAATTGTGGGGTACAGATCAAAATGCCAGATGCCCCCTCTGGTTGCTTCCTTACCCTAGAGCAACTAAGGTGACATTTTTATGGTTTTCCTATTGACCACTGGCGTTATTGGCAATTATCAGACTTTCTCCATAAACTAAACCCAAATATATGTTCCCCAGACAACCTAAGGGTTTGTTTACACGTGCTTCAAAATATGGCGTTTGACACGTTTACGCACTCTGAATGCCAATGAAAGCACCTCTTAAAATGGTTACCTTACAGTCCTGTTCACACTATTGCATTTGCTTTGCTTCAGAAATTATACCCCATGTCGCTTTATTGGTGCTTCAAAGCATATCTAAAGCCTCCATAGAAGTCTATCACAAAGACATCATCAGCAATCACTTGTATATATTCTGGAAGTGTCTGGTACAGACATCACATCTGGTGTGCAGCATGGAGCGGAGTATCTAGCAGATGGCATAGATGGTATGCAACATGGGAATGCTATAGCTGAAGGTGAGCAGGGATCAGAGAGATAGAGGAGGATCAGCAGAGCTGGGGGACCAAAGTAGAAGAAACTAGCAGATGTCACATGTGTTGAGCAGCATGGGAGCAATATAGAGGAAGGTGAGCAGGGACTGGAGAGAGAAAGGACTGAGTAGTGGAGAATCTGTAGAGCTGGGTGATGAGGGCGGAAGAAACCAGAAGATCTGACACATGGTGTGCAACATGGTAGCAATATAACTGGAGGTGAGTGGGGACTGGAGAGAGAAGAGGATCAGAAAACCAGAGGATCTGAAGAGCTTGGGGTTACTACTGAGTGGGGGATCAACAGAATGGGGGATCATAAACACTGGGGGTTACTATTGAGTGGGGGATCAGCATAGTGGGGGTTGCTACTGAGTGGGAGATCAGCAGAGTTGAAGGGTTACATATGAGCGGGGGATCAGCTGAGCTTGGGGTTACTACAAAGTGGGGAATCAGCAGAGCTGGGGGTTACTACTGAATGGGGGTCAGCAGAGCTGGGAGTTACTACTGAGTGGGGGATCTGCAGAGTTGAAGGGTTACCAATGAGTGGGGGAACAGCAGAGATTGGGGATACTACTAAGTGTGGGATCAGCAGAGCTGGGAGTTACTACTGAGTGAGGGATCAGGAGTGCTGGGGGTTACTACTGAGTGGGAATCAGCAGAGCTGGGAGCTCCTACTGAGTGGGAAATGAGCAGAGCTGGGAGTTACTACTAAGTGGGAGATCAACAGAGTTGAAGGGTTACCAATGAGCAGGGGATCAGCTGAGCTGGAGTTTACTACTAAGAGGAGCATCAGAAGAGCTGGGGGTACTACTGAGCAAGGGATCTGCTGAACAAGGGTACTAATGAGGTGGGGATCTACTGAATGAGCTGGGGGTATTACTGAGTGGGAGATCAGGAGCGCTGGGGGTTACTACTAAGTGGGGGGTCAGCAGAGCTGGGAGCTACTACTGAGTGGGAGATGAGCAGAGCTGGGAGTTACTACTAAGTGGGGATCAGCAGAGCAGGAAGCTACTACTGAGTGGGAGATGAGCAGTGCTGGGAGTTACTACTAAGTGGGAGATCAGCAGAGTTGAAAGGTTACTAATGAGCAGGGGATCAGCTGAGCTGGAGTATACTACTGAGTGGGGCATCAGAAGAGCTGGGGGTACTACTGAGCCAGGGATCTGCTGAACAAGGGTACTAATGAGCTGGGGATCTGCTGAAGGAGCTGGGGGTATTACTGAGGCGGGGGTTCTACTAAGCCCCTTTAAAACCAATAGAAAATCAACACACACAAGGCATTTGCCAAGCTTCATTAGGGCTTAAACAAAGCATCACAAAAGCATCAAAAACACATAAAAAATGCATATTCAAGGTAGGCGCTTTAATGTGTGTTAGAATCAAAGCAAGTGTAAATGAGCCCTAACTGTCTTTGAAACACATGTACAAACTGTGGCTGGCCAGTCCCTCTCCGCAGACCCCGGAATGTGTGGGGTGACGGGAGGCAGACTTGGGATTTGAGTTTGCACCAGCCCAGTTGCAGAAAATCATCAAACTCTCCCATGTCTCTTTGATCAGATCCAATACTCAGAAGAGGTGTTATAAATTGTCCTCTCTCTGGTATAAACCTGCACAATTAGCGAAAACCTTTCTGGGCACGGATTCTAAATGCTGGAGGGAACGCTCACAAGGGGGAAGGGGCGGATCCAGGGGGGAGGGGCAACAGGGCAATTGCCCCCCCCCCCCGAGACCATCAGTCACACTCACTTGCTTGCTCTGTTTTTTGTTTTTTTTGCGCCTGATCTTCCGGACTTTGGAGACCCGGTACCGGCCGGCCGTAGGTTCCCTGGACCCCAAACTTGTCACACATGTAGCCCCATTTCTCCTCTACAAGTGTGCAAGGTTTGGTGTCTGGGAGACCTATGGCCGGGGAGAACCGATTTTTCAAATCCGGGCACTCTTTCCATAGACTCCCATGTTAAACATCAGTCTAGTCATGGGCACAGTGAGGCATGGGCACAGTGAGGCAAAGTGAGGCACAGTGAGGCATGCAGATGGACACCCTAGGCTTATACTCGAGTCAATACGTTTTCCCAGTTTCTTGGGGTAAAATTAGGTGCCTCGGCTTATATTCGGTCGGCTTATACTCGAGTATATACAGTACTTGTTCTGCGGCTGCTGCTGCCTCTCTGAGTCTCTCACTGAGTTTCTCACATCAGTCGATCAGCGGCGCCGAGAGAGAGACTCGTCTAATGTAGTTACGCGGCGCACTGACACGATACCAGGAGCGGAGGAGGAGGTGGGTGGAGCCTCTTCCCTGCACTCGCTGCTAACGCCTGGGCCGCTTGGCGTCTAGCAACGAGTGACGTCAGTGAGTCACGTCGGGCCGCTCTGCGGGCAAGTGTGATAGCGTGCGGCTCCACAGACGGGTAAGGAAGCGGGCGGCTCCGCTTGTGGCGCGGTTTGTGGGCGGGCGGCGCGGTTCGTGGGCAGACCGTGCTGCTCAGTGTGTTGGCAGCGCAGGTGAGAGTGAGAGAGCAGGCTCAGTGTGGCAGCTGGCCAATCAGCTAGCCGGGAGCGGGGGAGCAGAGAGATGAGATCATCTCTCACCGCCCGTGCCTGCCCTGCATTCCTGCAGTGACTTCCGTCCTCACTGTGCAGGCAGCAGAGAGATTACATTATCTCTCTGCTGCCTGACTCTGGGAGTCTGGGACACAGCAAGAGACAACCAAAACTACACCTTAGCAGGTGTGGCAGGCGACGTGGCAAGTGACAATCGGCAAATTGTGTCAGGTGACGTGGCAAATGACAATCTGCATCTGGTGGCAGGCAAGTGACAATCCGCAAGGTGTGGCAGGTGATGTGGCAAGTGACAATCCACAAGGTGTGGCAAGTGACAATCCGCAAGGTGTGGCAGGTGACGTGGCAAGTGACAATCCGCAATGTGTGGCAAGTGACACGCTCAGGGCTCCCACTAATTGCAGGCGACGGTGGCAAGTGACACACTCAGGGCTCCCACTGATTCTGCATTGAACTATTTAATTTTATATTACATTTCCCCGATAAATTTCCCACAAAAAAAAAACCATATTTTTTGGCAGTGCCCCTCCCGAGAAAAGACTCTGGATCCGCCCTTGCAAGGGGGCTCATTTATGCATCCGTGGTGGTCTTGCTCAAAGATCCAAATGTTTTGGAAGGCAATTTCGGTTTGGATACAAAAAGAAAAACCTCTCAAACCTATCCAATACACTCCCCTCCCCTACCTGTTCAATAACATTCCTTCCTTATTTAACCACTTGAAGGGGTTGTAAAGGTACAAGTTTTTTCACCTTAATGCATTCTATGCATTAAGGTGAAAAAACATCTGTGGATTAACGGCCCCCCAGCCCCCCCCGTTTACTTACCTGACCCCGCTGGCTTCTCGGCCAGGCTTTTTGGCTCATTCATTGGTTGATTGAAAGCAGCGCAGCCATTGGCTCGCGCTGCTGTCAATCACATTAAATGACGCGCCGCGCCGGGGGGCGGGGCCGAGTGATACAGTGAGCGGCTATTGCCACGGGCTGTATCACAGGAGCGCGCCCGCAAGAACTCATCACCATGCGAGCTCGCATGAAGGTGATGAGTTCTTGCAGGGGGGAGCCGAGACAGCCGCCGACGGACCCCAGAAGACCAGGTTCAGGGCCACTCTGTGCAAAACGAGCTGCACAGTGGAGGTAAGTATAGCATGTTTGTTATTTATTGAATAAAAAATATACCTTTTACATACCCTTTAAGCTCTGGAAGGTTTTACTCCCCTCATGACCAGGGATTTTTTTACTACTGTGCTACTTTTACTGGCAATTGTGCGGTCATGCAACACTGTACCCAAATTAAATGTATATCTTTTTTTTCACACAGAGCTTTCTTTTGGTGGTATTTGAGCACCACTGGATTTTTTTATTTTTATTATCATATAAATAAAAAAAAAGAAAAGAAAATTCAGAAGAAATTTTTTTTTTTAGTTTCTTCTATGAAACATGTCCTATATAAAAAAAAGAAAAGCACATTTATTCATAAATTTAGGCCAAAAAGTGAGGTCTGGAACGGAAAGAGAAGAAGGAAAAGTAGTGCAGGGTAAAAAAAATAAAAAAATACCAATAAGTGTATATTGATTGGTTTACGTGAAAGTTAACGTGTCTACAAGTGATGGTATACTGTATATACTGAAATTTATATTTTTTTATTTTTGTATACTAGTAATGGCGGTGATCAGTGACTTATAATGGGACTGTGATTGTGTGGCTGGCAATGTAACACTAACTGATGCTGGGGAGGGAACTGACTAACTGACACTGACATCACCAGTGACACTAATACAGTGATCAGCGCTAAAACTATACACTCTCACTGTACTAATGTCACTGGCTGGGAAGGGGATAACATCTAGGGGCGATACCAATTGTTCATAGTTCCAATATGTAGTATAAGATTTTAGATTCTATAATAATAAAAAAAAATATTTAAAAGCTATACTCTTGATAATAATTAAGACTTTTTTTTTATTTTATCTGAGGTCATCTTATATTAACCTGGTCTAAGTTGGTTTTATCTTTTCTTATACAGTGTATGACGTAATATTTTGAGTAGTTAGACCCATGCTAAAATTGTTTTAGTTAAAGGGGTTGTAAAGGTAAATGTTTTTTTACCTTAAAGCATCCTATGCATTAAGGTGAAAAAATATCCGACAATACCGGCCCCCCTAGCCCCCCGTTTTACTTACCTGACCCCTCGAAAGTCCCGCGCTCGCCCCCGACATCCTCTTCACCATGAGCCTAGCCGTTGATTGGCTACAGTGGATGGATTGAAAGCAGTGCAGCCACTGGCTGGCGCTGCTGTCAATCACA
The DNA here is from genome assembly GCA_029206835.1 of Rana muscosa. Classification (NCBI taxonomy): domain Eukaryota; kingdom Metazoa; phylum Chordata; class Amphibia; order Anura; family Ranidae; genus Rana; species Rana muscosa. Next base: position 49,371,203 of record CM055120.1, read on the forward strand.
TCCAATGACGCGGCGCGCCGGGGGCGGGGCCGAGTGATACAGTCGGCAGCTATGGCCGCCACTGTATCAGGGGAGCATGCCCGCAATAACTCCACACCATGAGAGTTCGCTCGCATGAAGGTGTGGAGTCCTTGCGGGGAGGAGTCGAGACAGCTGCCGATGGACCCCAGAAGACCAGGATCGGGGCCACTGAGTGCAAAATGAGCTGCACAGTGGAGGTAAGTATAACGTGTTTGTTATTTTTATTTTTTTAAACGGGAACCTTTAGTGTCCCTTTAACCTTCTTTTAGTTTATGTTGGAACTACAACTCAATATTGTTATCACATATGTGATCTTTTCTTTTGCTGCCACCATATGTACGTATGTATACTAATTATTAAAATTCAATAAACAAATTTGACAAGAAAGCAAAAAAAAAAAAATAATAATCTCGGGGCGATCAAAGGGTTATCTGTGTGCCTAATGTGTGTAATATGTGTTGCTTTTACTAAGATGTTGAGGTTGTTTTTTTCTCCCTGCTTTGCTACATCTCTGCTCTGTGTTGTTAGTAAACACAGGGCTCTGGCACTGTTAATCGCTAAGCCAATCAGAAAGTCCTGGCCATAAATCATTGGCATAGACCTGAAGACCAACTTGTGCTGTACTGAATGACGGCACACATGGGGCAGCGCACGCACCTTCTACCCAAAAATTTGCATAGCAATTTGCCCAGTTAAAAGTGCATGTATAATCATTCTTTGCAAATGGGTTCAGAAATGGGTGCAAATGTAATTTAGACTATTTTCTGTGATGGTTAAATGATTCTGATTGATTTAAAATGGAAAATACAACATTTGGCCACTAGATGGGGCTAGGTGTCATAGAATTTTTCTATCATAGCTAGTGCCATCTAATGGCCAAATGTGGTATTTTTTGTTTTAAACCACCAATGGAAATCATTCAGCCAGAACAGGAAATAACCTAACAATATATTTTTTTTTTGTTCACATTTTCACAGAATGAATGTACTGTATATACTCGAGTATAAGCCAAGTTTTTCAGCACATTTTTTTGTGCTGAAAATGCCCCCCTCGGCTTATACTCAAGTCACCTTTTTGTGCCTGATCTCCTGGACTTTGGGGACCCGGTACCGGCCGGACGTAGGTCCCCTGGACCCCAAACTTGGCACACATGTAGCCCCACTCTTCCTCTAGTGTGCAAAGTTTGTTGTCCGGGGGACCTACGGCCCGGAGAGCACCGATTTTTCAAAGCGGGGCACTCCTTCCATAGACTCCCATGTTTAACAGTAATTTCTCCGGTGACTTTGGGGACCCGGTACCGGCCGGTCGTAGGTCCCCCGGACCCGAAACTGGGCACACATGTAGCACCCCTTCCATAGACTCCCATGTTAAATGTCAGTCTAGTCATGGACGCAGTGAGGCATGGGCACAGTGAGGCATGCAGATGGACACCCTAGGCTTATACTCAAGTCACCTTTTTGTGCCTGATCTCCTGGACTTTGGGGACCCGGTACCGGCCGGCCGTAGGTCCCCTGGACCCCAAACTTGGCACACATGTAGCCCCACTCTTCCTCTAGTGTGCAAAGTTTGTTGTCCGGGGGACCTACGGCCCGGAGAGCACCGATTTTTCAAAGCGGGGCACTCCTTCCATAGACTCCCATGTTTAACAGTAATTTCTCCGGTGACTTTGGGGACCCGGTACCGGCCGGTCGTAGGTCCCCCGGACCCGAAACTGGGCACACATGTAGCACCCCTTCGATAGACTCCCATGTTAAATGTCAGTCTAGTCATGGACGCAGTGAGGCATGGGCACAGTGAGGCATGCAGATGGACACCCTAGGCTTATACTCGAGTCAATAAGTATTCCCAGTTTTTTGTGGTAAAATTAGGTGCCTCGGCTTATATTCGGGTTGGCTTATACTTGAGTATATACGGTAAATGCACTTTAACTGAGCGAATTGCTATTCAAATTGTTTTATAAATAGATCCCTTATGCCTCCGTAGAAAGATATCTCCCATACATCACTTGCAATAAAAGTTCCATACAGAAAACATAGATACAGTTCACACAATATCACATTATATATTGCATTCCAAGAAAAGCTGTATCAAAAATAGTTCCTCCTCTGACAGACATCAAGATAGTTTGAAATCCATCATTCCAAGAAATAATCGCATGCAGCTATACGTTGGTGTATCTCGGAAGTAGATTTTCCTTCCGGCAGGATACAGAGTCCCTTTTATGATGCTCACTATTTATATAAAGTGATTCTCCTCTTATAACATTAATGGCAATGCTGGCAGAAGACCTGCGTGGAGAGGAGCCATGGCCCAAAATCTGAAGTCTTCTCATGGTGTAATTGGATACTTACACACACAGCAGGAGAATATTGATCGCAAAGATATAAGCCTGTAATGTCTTGAGGACTGTGAGGCCATTGTGCATTGATATTGTGATCTGTTACCTGGAAATAACACAGGAAGATAACCTGTTTCTGTCTTGAAGAACTATATTGAAAGGTGGGCAAATAACATAAACCCATTCCAATTTTAGAAAAATGCTAATTGTTCTGATCAAACTTTGCAGCATACAGGGTTCCCTTTTTTGTCCAACTATGTAACAGGTGCGCATCCTAGGCGCCAGTCATGTGATCTGGATCTGGAACTTTGGAAAGTGAAAAAGTATTCACACCCCTTGAAATTTTCCACATTTTGTCATGTTACAACCAAAAACGTAAATGTATTTGTAGCGGCCTCCACTGTCCCCTCTTTCTCCTCAGCTCGTCTCTCTCTTGTCTAGGGGTACCTTAGAGGAGAGAGTGCGGGGTCACCACGCCAAGCCTTCACCACAGATGTCTGTGTGGTGTAAGCAAAGTTCTTATTTTACCTTCGGGTCGGTGTTCTACACCTGGAACCTCCAAAGAGAATTACCTTTAACAATGTCTGCCAGAGAACGAGCCCCACACCATTAAAGTCCAACACTCCTTTATTCTTCTCAATGCAAAGTAAACACAATCAGTTGGACTCCTTAGAGAACAGAACAGACAAGGAGGTGTGGATGCGAGTAGGCCCAGACACAATGTGTTCTCCACTTTCCTTCCTGAAAGTGGGTTGTGGTCTCCCAGCGAAGGGGGATTTCCTTCCAGGCGGTCTCCGATGAGAGGCTCACCCGTCACTGGCAATATGCTGCACCGGGTCTTCAAGTGAGGAGCTCCCCCCGGTCCATTACGCCTTCCAGATTCAGGTACCCACTCCCAGGGTACCCTAGGATCTCCTTCCCTCGCGGAACTCAGTGTTGGGCACTGAGCTCCGGACCTCCATCTGAGTACCTCACCCCAGGCTAAAGGTGCCTGGAATGGAACACGACCTCCGAACGTCCTCTAGGCCTAGGCCGCCTAGAGGACCGACACGAACCACCGTCCACAGGCTGAAGGTGCCTGGGACTCGACCCCGTGACAAAGATGGCCGGCCCCTTTATACGCTCTCCCAGCAAGCACGGCGGGTTCCCCGCCCCACCATACCGCTGCCGAGGGAGGACAAAAAGGGAGCACAGCACACAGCAATGGTTCAACCCCAGCCCAAGGCGACAGCGCCACCCGCGGGACTGCAGGGAACTGCACATCACTGGTCTCTCTGCCAGTTTTAAATACACAGAAAAGTGTATACCCGCTACATATTTTATTGGGATTTTATGTGATAGACCAACACAAGGTGGCACATCATTTTGAAGTGGAAGGAAAATGATAAATGGTTTTCAAAATGTTTTACAAAAAAAATATGTGAAAAGTGTGGGGGGGTACATTTGTATTCAGCCCCCCTGAGTCAATACTTTGTAGAACCTCCTTTCTCTGCAATTACAGCTGCAAGTCTTTTTGGGGATGTCTCTACCAGCTTTGCACATCTAGAGTGACATTTTTGCCCATTCTTCTTCTTTGCAAAATAGCTCAAGCTCTGTCAGATTGGATGGAGAGCGTCTGTGAACAGCAATTTTCAAGTCTTGCCACAGATTCACATTTGGATTTAGGTCTGGCCTTTGACTGGGCCATTCTAACACTTTAATGTACTTTGATCTAAACTATTCCATTGTAGCTCTGGCTGTATGTTTGGGGTCGTTGTCCTGCTGGAAGGTGAACCTTGGCCCCAGTATCAAGTCTTTTGCCGACTTTTAACAGGTTTTTTTCTAAGATTGCCCTGTATTTGGCTCCATCCATCTTCCCATCAACTCTGATTAGCTTCCCTGTCCCTGCTGAAGAAAAGCATCCCCACAACATGATGCTGCCACCACCATGTTTCACGGTGGGGATGGTGTGTTCAGGGTGATGTGCAGTGTTAGTTTTCCCCCCACACACAGCGTTTTGCTTTTAGGCCAAAAAGTTAAATTTTGGCTTAATCTGATCAGAGCACCTTCTTCCACATGTTTGCTGTGTCCCCCACATGGCTTCTCGCAAACTGCGAATGGGACTTCTTATGGCTTTCTTCTTGTCTCTCTTCTATAAAGGCCAGATTTGTGGAGTGCACGACTAATAGTTGTCCTGTGGACAGATTCTCCCACCTGAGCTGTGGATCTCTGCAGCTCCTCCAGAGTTACCATGGGCCTCTTGGCTGCTTCTCTGATTAATTCTCTCCTTGCCCAGCCTGTCAGTTTAGGTGGACGGCCGTGTCTTGGTAGGTTTGCAGTTGTGTCATACTCTTTCCATTTTCGGATGATGGAATGAACAGAGCTCTGTGAGATGTTCAATGCTTGGAATTTTTATTTATAACCTAACCCTGCTTTAAACTTCTCCACAACTTTATCCCTGACCTGTCTGTGTTCCTTGGCCTTCATGATGCTGTTTGTTCACTAAGGTTCTCTAGCAAACCTCTGAGGGCTTCACAGAACAGCTGTATTTATACTGAGATTACATTACACACAGGTGGATTCTATTTACCAATTAGGTGACTTCTGAAGGCAATTGGTTCCACTAGATTTTAGGTAGGGGTATCAGAGTAAAGGGGGCTGATTACAAATGCACTCCACACTTTTTAAATATTTATTTGCAAAAAATGTTGAAAAACATTTATTATTTTCCTTCCACTTCAGAAGTATGAGGCACTTTGTGTTGGTCTATCACATAAAATCCCAATAAAATACATTTACTTTTTTGGTTGTAACATGACAAAATGTGTAAAATGTCAAGGGGTATGAATACTTTTTCAAGGCACTGTAAATGGCAAATAGCAAAAAAACACCTCTTTCCTCTGTGTATGACCTGTGTGTGCTGTTTTAACCCCTCAAAACCAACAACACCTTGGGGTATCTACTTTTGAAAAAGGAGACATTTTTGGGGTGTTTGCACTGCCCCACCATTTTTATTTTAACAGAAAGTATGGGAAACTATTTTTGTTTCCAAATTTTTGGTCTTCTTTCTTTATATAGTAAGAAAAAAACAAAAAACAAAAAAAAACAGTGGTTAATAGATTTGCCATATATTAAAGCTTATAAAATGTAAGTACCTTTGAAACAGTTGGAGAGCACATACCCTGAAGGAAGATCGGGCGAAGATGAAAGCGATGGGAGCATGACGGCTCAGCGCTGGAGGGCTTTGTTTGACAGGTAAGTTAGTCATTATGTGGAACATTTTAGCAAATTACGGCATCAACCACCTAGGGCCTGTTAAAAAAATAAAATAAATGATCTCTTATTATCTCTTTATCACCCAAATAAATTAAAGTGGTTGTAAAGCCCATTTATGCAATTTGAACTAAGCACATATATCTGTAATGTTTACTTATCTCTCTCCAAAGCTCTAAGTGTCATTTCTTGCTGATGCTTCATTCCTCTGTTGTTTCTGACAAGTTCCCCCGAGTCACTTCTGACAAGTTCTCTGATGAATGAGATATTATGAGATAGAAATTTGTGTCAAGGAGGGTGCCTAGAGGGAGATAAGCAGGGAGCTTGTCTATTCAGAATACAGCTCTGCATGTTCCTTTGTTTCTCTGCCTATTTGGAGGGGAGGGGGGGTGTCCCTCTCCTCCAATCAGCTCTCACACAGTGTAAGTCAAGTCTCCCCACCCACCCCTATGTACTGCTGAAAAATTAAGAAAGATTTTTAACATGATCTGTACTTCTCAAAGTGTGTAGAAAGGGATGACAGCAAATAAACAAGTAAAGCCTCGTACACACGGCCGGTTTTCTCGGCAAGAACCGACAAGAAAACTGCTTGCAGAGCTTTCTTACCGAGAAAACCGGCCGTGTGTACGAGGCTTTCAGGTTTCTCGTCAGGAAAACTGACCAGAATCTCGACGAGAAAAAAAGAAGACCTGCTTTCTTTTTCTCGTCGGAAATTCTCGTCGGCCTGTTTCCCGACGAGAAACCCGAGTGTGTGCACTTACCTGTCGCCGTGGAAACCCGCGCATGCTCGAAATGACTTTGACGCATGCGCGGTAGCTTCCTAGGCATAGGTAGGGTGTAGCAAGATGGCAGCGACGGCATCGAATGTGACGAGCGCACGCTCGTCGTAGTCGATGACGTCACCGCGTTCGTGCCATTCAAAAGAACGGCAGTTCTTTTGAAAGGTACGTGTGTACACTCAGCCGGGACAAAATTCTTGTCAAGAATCTCTTCAGGAAAAACGACGGGTTTTTCCCTGACGAGATTCTCGGTCGTGTGTACGAGGCTTTTAACTTATGTAGGTAGATTTGTTTCATCTCTATTCACTTCACTGGGTATATGTGAGGGTTTTCATCCACTTTAACACCAAATACCACCAATTGAAAGCTCTTTCTGTCTCAAAAAAATTATACATAAAATGTGTAGCGGGTATATACTTTCCCGGGTGTAGATTGAACTTGACAGAGACATTGGTGATGTGAAATTCCCTACAGCCCAGCGGGTGGCGCTGTCGCCCTGGGCTGGGGTTGAATCATTGCTGTGTTTTGTGCTTCCTTTTTGTCCTCCCTCGGCAGTGGTATGGTGGGGCTGGGAACCCGCCATGCTTGCTGGGAGAGGGTATAAAGGGGCCGGCCATCTTTGTCAGGGGGTCGAAGTCCCAGGCACCTTCAGCTTGTGGACGGTGGGTCGTGTCGGTCCTCTGGGTAGCCTAGGCCTAGAGGACAATCGGAGGTCGTGTTCCATCTCAGGCACCTTTAGCCTGGGGAGAGGTACTCGGATGGAGGTCTGGAGCTCAGTGCCCAACACTGAGTTCTGCGAGGGAAGGAGATCCTAGGGAACCCCGGGAGTGGGTACCCGAATCCGGAAGGCGTAATGGACCGGGGGGAGCTCTTAACTTGAAGACCCGGTGCAGCATATTGCCAGTGACGGGTGAGCCTCTCGTCGGAGACCGCCTGGAAGGAAATCCCCCCTCGTGCGGAGACCGTAACCCACTTTCAGGAAGGAAAGTGGAGAACACATTGTGTCTGGGCCTATTCGCATCCACACCTCCTTTCCTGTTCTGTTTCTACCAAGGGAGTTCAACTGATTGTGTTCATTCGAGAAGAATAAAGGAGTGTTGAACTTTTATGGTGTGGGGCTCATTTCCTGACAGACATTGTTCAAGGTGCACAGCACTGACCCGAAGGTAATACAAGAACGTTGCTTATACCGCACTGACACATGTGGTGGAAGCCAGGCGTGGTGTCCCCGCTCCCTCCCCTCTAAGAAAAGGGTTGAGTATAGCCTCAATTATAAAAAATAAACTAACAGTATATTGTGCCCTCATCCGTAGTAATGTTTGAAGGGGGAATCCATCAGACATAGGGTAGTGGTTGCTAGGGTCATCTTCCCCTAATAGTCACTCAGGATTAAAGGTTTGATGGACTTTCTCAGGCACTGATATGACAACATACAAATATTACATAAAAAAATATTTATTGATGTGTATAAACAAAGGAAACAATAATATTTAAAAAACAAACAAAGCCCAAACCCCACGGTATAGAACAGCATGAGTCGGTGACAGAACAGCCGTATACAATCTATCAAAGTGGAGCAGGCCAAGCCTCAACCGGTTTCGCGGCAGAAAAAACGCTTCTTCAGGAGGGTCTATACAAAACATAATATACATGATAAATACTCTAGCAGTGTGTTAATACAAATATAGAACGTATTTAATATCAACAATATAATCAAAAAGTCAAGGTCTGTGGACTGCTCACCGTAGAGACGTTCAGAGGTGCAGCGACTGCCCAGGTAAACCCCCCGCGGCGGATGAGGGGGAATAAACGTATATGGTGCAGATTGATACAATCTAATAGTAATGATTAAAATAATATGGGTTAGATAGTTTATATTTGAGCCAATTTGACATAGGACACCCAGTGCTGATAGTGGGGGAGGGGGGAGGGGAGAGGAAAGGAGGGGGAGGGAGAGGGAAGGGGAAAAAGAGGAAACGAAGGTGGGGAAGGAAAGGGATAACGAAGGAAAGGAAGGAAAGGAAGGGAAGGGGGCACAAAAAGGAGGGAAAAGGGGGGAGGGGGAAGGGGGGGAGGTAGTAGAACGTGGGGAGAGAGGGGGGAAAAAGGGGGGGGGAAAGAGAGAAAGGATGGGGGGGGAAAAGAAGAAGGGGGGAGAGGGAGGGAAAGAGGTAGTTGGAAAAGGGAGAAACAATTGAGAGGAAGAGGGAAGATGAAGAAAAGGGAAAAGGAAGGGGGGGGGGAGGGGGGAAGGGAAAAGCGGGGAAGGGGGGGGGACAGAAAGTTCTAATACAGAAGGAGCCGACCTCGACCCCCAATGTACTGGAAACACCAACAAGCACCAAACCACTGTGCCCAGCAGATACAAACGAGGAAGGAAGGGGAGACAGACCAAGGAACCCAGAGGGGAAGGGGAAGGAAAGGAGGGGGAGGGAAAAGGGGAGGGGAAATTAGGGCACTTGGGGTAAAGACTGGACTGTATAGCCAGCACATGTAATAGGCTCTTACCAATATTCAAACGTATTGCAGTAATGAGGAAAACCTGAGGAGGATCTAGACAGCCAGAGGGTTATGATAGACCAGATTTGGAGCCCAAAGTCCGGCGAGGTAGAGGGACAAGGTTATAGGCTGTATATGAAACCAAAGAGTTGCATATAAAAAACAGCAATTTTAAGACAGATTGAAAGGCCACTAAGCGCCTTGTTGCTATATAAAGCACTCACCTCGGCATGTCTGTTCCTCACATATGGTTTTCCAGGGGGAGTGTGTGTGCACCACTCACACCAAGGGCTTGTGAACAAGCCACTTATGTGTGTTCCCCGACCCCGCCGTCAGACGCGCCGCAAGTGACGTGCGGCGCGTGACGTCACGGGGTCATCCCTTCCGCACTATGCACACCTGGCGTGCAAGTGCGCGTCAATTAACCCAAGGCCGTGGGGCCAGGTCAAACGACGCAAGTACGGGATGACGTAGTCATCCCGACCAGGAAGAGAACTGATCCGCCAATGGGGTGAAAATAGGAAGCCGCCGCATCGCATGTAACGTCAGCAGCCAAAGACCAGACAACAATAGAAATGTAATGCAGTAACAATGTACATGTAATAGCAGTATAGGGCTTTTAATAAATGATTAATGATACCAATCAATAACAATATGTTTGACGGAAATCACCAATATACAATTTAAGGGATTGGAAAGAAAAACATTTACAGGAATGTGTCACATTGATGGCAGGTTAGGTTGGATATAGACTTATAAATAGGCCATATTTCAGAAGGAAAAAAAAAAGGGGGGGTGGGGGATGGGGGGAAAAAAGGGGGAGGAAAAAGGGAAGGGGGGAAGGGGTAAAGGGAGAGGAAGAAATGAATAATAAAATTAACTTATAAAAAGGATTTATAGGAGTTCATCTCATTAATTCCAGGGGGGAGTTGTGGCATTGAGGTGTTCTATCCACAGGGTTTCCCTCTGTAGGATAGTTCTATCCCAATCGCCACCCCTGGGGCTTGGTTTAACAACTTCCAAGACGAAAAACCGCACGGCAGATAGGTCATACCGGTGGTATAGACCCATGTGTCGTCCAATGGTCGCTCCAACCTGAGAAAGGCCTATAATAAGGCCCGCCTTCGCTCCAGGCAATCTCTGCTTTACCCCCCCCCCCCCTAGACTGAAACCTATTCAAGAATCAGTCAGATTTGTTACTACCTTTTCGGGTCATCATCGCACACTTCGAAATATCCTCAATGAACACTGGCATTTGCTCACCGAACATAATACTTTGCAAAAACACCTTAGACCTTATCCAGAATTGGTGTTCCGCAGAGCTCACTCTTTACGGGACCGCCTAACTCAGAGTCACTACATTCCCTACAGTGTCCCGCCACAGGGACCCAACGGCACCTACCAATGTGGAGAATGTCCCCGTTGCCCTTGGGTCCTGGAGGGCCGGAACTTTACTCTCCCTAATGGGGAGCATTTCCGCTCCTCTGCACATGCCAACTGTGGCACCAAGGGGGTTATTTACCCTATGGTGTGCTCTTGCAAGGCTTTTTACGTGGGTAAAACCATCAGAGAGCTCAGACAACGTATAGGAGATCACATATACTATTCTGACAATGGGAAACTGACCACCATTGGACGACACATGGGTCTATACCACCGGTATGACCTATCTGCCGTGCGGGTTTTTCGTCTTGGAAGTTGTTAAACCAAGCCCCAGGGGTGGCGATTGGGATAGAACTATCCTACAGAGGGAAACCCTGTGGATAGAACACCTCAATGCCACAACTCCCCCTGGAATTAATGAGATGAACTCCTATAAATCCTTTTTATAAGTTAATTTTATTATTCATTTATTCTTCCTCTCCCTTTACCCCTTCCCTTTTTCCTCTCCCTTCCCCCCTTCCCTTTTTCCTCCCCCTTTTTTCCCCCCATCCCCCACCCCCCCCCCTTTTTTTTTTCCCTTCTGAAATATGGCCTATTTATAAGTCTATATCCAACCTAACCTGCCATCAATGTGGACACATTCCTGTAAATGTTTTTCTTTCCAATCCCTTAAATTGTATATTGGTGATTTCCGTCAAACATTATTGTTATTGATTGGTATCATTAATCATTTATTAAAAGCCCTATACTGCTATTACATGTACATTGTTACTGCATTACATTTCTATTGTTGTCTGGTCTTTGGCTGCTGACGTTACATGCGATGCGGCGGCTTCCTATTTTCACCCCATTGGCGGATCAGTTCTCTTCCTGGTCGGGATGACTACGTCATCCCGTACTTGCGTCGTTTGACCTGGCCCCACGGCCTTGGGTTAATTGACGCGCACTTGCACGCCAGGTGTGCATAGTGCGGAAGGGATGACCCCGTGACGTCACGCGCCGCACGTCACTTGCGGCGCGTCTGACGGCGGGGTCGGGGAACACACATAAGTGGCTTGTTCACAAGCCCTTGGTGTGAGTGGTGCACACACACTCCCCCTGGAAAACCATATGTGAGGAACAGACATGCCGAGGTGAGTGCTTTATATAGCAACAAGGCGCTTAGTGGCCTTTCAATCTGTCTTAAAATTGCTGTTTTTTATATGCAACTCTTTGGTTTCATATACAGCCTATAACCTTGTCCCTCTACCTCGCCGGACTTTGGGCTCCAAATCTGGTCTATCATAACCCTCTGGCTGTCTAGATCCTCCTCAGGTTTTCCTCATTACTGCAATACGTTTGAATATTGGTAAGAGCCTATTACATGTGCTGGCTATACAGTCCAGTCTTTACCCCAAGTGCCCTAATTTCCCCTCCCCTTTTCCCTCCCCCTCCTTTCCTTCCCCTTCCCCTCTGGGTTCCTTGGTCTGTCTCCCCTTCCTTCCTCGTTTGTATCTGCTGGGCACAGTGGTTTGGTGCTTGTTGGTGTTTCCAGTACATTGGGGGTCGAGGTCGGCTCCTTCTGTATTAGAACTTTCTGTCCCCCCCCCTTCCCCGCTTTTCCCTTCCCCCCTCCCCCCCCTTCCTTTTCCCCTTTCTTCATCTTCCCTCTTCCTCTCAATTGTTTCTCCCTTTTCCAACTACCTCTTTCCCTCCCTCTCCCCCCCTTCTTCTTTTCCCCCCCCATCCTTTCTCTCTTTCCCCCCCCCCCTTTTTCCCCCCTCTCTCCCCACGTTCTACTACCTCCCCCCCTTCCCCCTCCCCCCCTTCCTCCCCTTTTCCCTCCTTTTTGCGCCCCCCCTTCCCTTCCTTTCCTTTCCTTCGTTATCCCTTTCCTTCCCCACCTTCGTTTCCTCTTTTTTCCCCTTCCCTCTCCCTCCCCCTCCTTTCCTCTCCCCTCCCCCCTCCACCACTATCAGCACTGGGTGTCCTATGTCAAATTGGCTCAAATATAAACTATCTAACCCATATTATTTTAATCATTACTATTAGATTGTATCAATCTGCACCATATACGTTTATTCCCCCTCATCCGCCGCGGGGGGTTTACCTGGGCAGTTCGCTGCACCTCTGAACGTCTCTACGGTGAGCAGTCCACAGACCTTGACTTTTTGATTATATTGTTGATATTAAATACGTTCTATATTTGTATTAACACACTGCTAGAGTATTTATCATGTATATTATGTTTTGTATAGACCCTCCTGAAGAAGCGTTTTTTCTGCCGCGAAACCGGTTGAGGCTTGGCCTGCTCCACTTTGATAGATTGTATACGGCTGTTCTGTCACCGACTCATGCTGTTCTATACCGTGGGGTTTGGGCTTTGTTTGTTTTTTAAATATTATTGTTTCCTTTGTTTATACACATCAATAAATATTTTTTTATGTAATATTTGTATGTTGTCATATCAGTGCCTGAGAAAGTCCATCAAACCTTTAATCCTGAGTGACTATTAGGGGAAGATGACCCTAGCAACCACTACCCTATGTCTGATGGATCCCTCCCCCTCTAAGATACCCCTAGACAAGAGACGAGACGAGAGAAAGAGGGGAGTGAGGGGGCCGCTACAAATGTATTTGGGTAACATGTTACATGACAAGAGCAATTGTCAGTCAAACTATAATAGCACTGAACATTAAAAACATGGCCTGGTAATGAAGGGGTATTACAGACTGGTACTCAAGTGGTTAAGCAGCTCAGTGAGCAAAATTTGGAGTTTCCACTTCAGCAAAATTTTGCTGTGAAATCAATTCTGCCCATCCCTGAACAGCGATCCTTGCTTACAACAGAATAGGCAATGAACACGTGACTCGGCAGCACCAAAAACCTGAAACCGGTGATTACAATAGAAGACGGGTATTTATTTTTTGTAAATTTATCCACGTAGTGTTACTTATTACATTATGGGTACTAATACAGCAAAATAATGTTTTGAGCTAAAAGTCTGTTTTAATAAAACCGATCATCCTAACTGTAACCAAGATGTATAATGGGGTTTTGAGAGAAGAGAAAGGAGAGGAGATTAGCTTTGGCTACATTATCTATTTGCATTTAATTTCAGCAATGAAACGGATGCCTCCCAGGATCCCATCAAACAATAGCACAGGCTGATGGGCCCATTGTACGAGGGCATTTTGTCAGATCATCCCTCCCCCTCCACATGAAGATAGAGCGTTCCGTTATTTCCCATACTAATGAGTCACAGAGTACCTCTCCATCAGGAGCCTGAAGTGGGGATCGTGATTTGCTGGATGGGAAATGGAAATCTCTCGGCAGGACATAATTAGATTTAGTAAATAAAAGTCATTTTTGCTGCTCTTCGTTCCCTGCCTGTAAACAAAGATATTTTCTGTAATTCTGTAGCCCTGAATCATCCTTAAAACCGATGTAAACCCAATCACTACATTCTCATTTAATCTTTAATGAATTTATCTCATTTCAAAACTCATATTCTATATTATGAAATCTGCAGCTTTTATTCAAATAAAACCTGGCGATCCTGCCATGAATCCCTTGTGACGGGCCGCCTGGCACTCCAACTGGGTGCCTCCGCCAAACAATGTCTTCTGCCCTCCGAACCTTTCCATCAGACCGATAGCTAATATCAGCCCTTTACCCCAAGCAACAGGTGCAGACAAGATGTTGAGGTAGAACCAAGGGAATAACTGTTTATTGAAACCCAGACACATACTTTATACCCCCAGGAGGACATTCCCCTCTTGGGGATAATAGCATAGATAAGATAAGACGTACAACCAGTAAAAACAAGACAATGCAACCTTGATCTAATTAATAGCTAGGCACCTAGGCCAGCCTTTTTCAACCAGGGTGCCCAGGCACTCTGGTGTGCCTTGAGGTTTCTTCAGGGGTGCCTTGGCAAAATGCCTAAAAATTGCCCCAAAATTTGATACAAGCCAGTGGGTGGATGAAACCTGCCTTTTTGTTACATAAAGTCCCAGGTTTTCATTGTACACCGTTACAAACGTCTAGCTGCCAGCCTCCTAAAGACCAATGACATCATCATTTGATAGGGAGGATGTCAGTTACCTGCATATCATCCTTATTTGACCCTTCCCTGCCTCTCTCCATCAACTTTGTGTTCTCATTAGCTAAGTGATGGAGAAAAATTGAGGGAGAAGAGAAACATTGGAATTTTAGTCAGTACCCGTTTGCAAAAGTGTATTTGCTTTGGAAGAATAAATCACCTTTAACGTCCTACGTGTATTGATGTTGATGCGTTATGTAAAACTATCAGAATAGTTTTGACATTTTACAATAGGGCGCCTCAAGACAGTCCATAATTTTGGAGGGTGCCTCGAGATTGTCCATCATTTTAAAGGGTGCCTTGACAGAAAAAAGCTTGAGAAACACTGACCTAGACAAGTCTTATCAGTGTGACTATCGTAGTAGTCCCAGGAATTCCCCACTGTGTCCCCCATGTCTCCTGCGCTGGAAAACATGTCCACAATAAGTCTTGATTAGCTAAAAACATACGATCGCAGCGAGCGGACATTTATGGTCAAATGCTCTGCCCATAGGCTATAGAAGAATTCTAATGTTGGTTGACTAGTAATAATAATTAATAATTATAATTATTACTAGTCATACAACATTAGAATTCTACTATAGCTTGTAGGCTAGGGGTGCCCAACCTTTTGAAGAGCGAGGGCCACCTAAGCGCCTTGGTAACCGTTCGTGGGCCACAATGAGCAGAGTGGGTGCTTGGCAGCCCACTCTACTCTATAGAGCCCACTCTAGTTTTTTTTTTTTTTTCTTTTTGGCGGATCGGAGTGGAGGTAGGCGTTTGTAAACGGACACAAGACCATTTACGGTACATCTGCTACTCCTTAGAGGTGATTAGAGGGTCCAATTTGGTCGGACTGACTGTGTGAAAGGGGCCTATGGCTCAGTGCAGGCAACCCTCAGGTGCACTGCTCTGCACCTGCGGATCAGTTTGAAAGCAGCCCAGTAACCACTGCAGAACAGATATGCCCATTCATGCACTGATTTTGGTAAAAACTTACCTTTAATAACAGTATTCTATTCCATTCCAGAGCAGGAGGTCGCGGACCACATCAGAGGGCTTTCGCGGGCCACATGTGGCCCCCGGGCCACTGGTTGGGCACCCCTTTTGTAGGCGGAACATTCGACCGGAAATGTACGATTGCGGCGTCGTACAGTTTAGCTGCTCCGTCGAATCTTCTTAGAACATTCGACAGACACCATAAGCCTTCAATGACAGATTCGACCTTAATTAATTCAGATTTTCGGACAATTGCATTTTTTAACTAAACAAAAAATAAAAAACAAATTTTGGGAGTAACTAAATACCGTATATACTCGATTATAAGCCGACCCGAATATTAGCCGAGGCACCTAATTTTACCACAAAAAAATTGGAAAACGTATTGACTTGAGTATAAGCCTAGGGTGTCCATGTGCATGCCTCACTGTGCCCATGCCTCACTGTGCCCATGCCTCACTGTGTCCATGACTAGACTGACGTTTAACATGGGAGTCTATGGAAGGGGTGCCCGGATTTGAAAAATCAGTGCTCCCCAGCCATAGGTCCCCCGGACAACAAACTTTGCACACTTGTAGAGGAAGAGGCTACATGTGTGCCAAGTTTGGGGTCCTGGAAACCTACGGCCGGCCGGTACCGGGTCCCCAAAGTCCGGGAGATCAGACGCAAAAAGGTGACTCAAGTATAAGCCGAGGGCGGCATTTTCAGCACAAAAAAATGTGCTGAAAGCTCGGCTTATACTTAAGTATATACGGTAAGTTTATTT
Source organism: Rana muscosa (assembly GCA_029206835.1). NCBI lineage: Eukaryota > Metazoa > Chordata > Amphibia > Anura > Ranidae > Rana > Rana muscosa. The sequence goes on from CM055120.1 coordinate 49,387,303, forward strand.
TTCGGACGAAAAAGAAATTCTGAAACATTTCAGTGTGCACATGTCTATTAGCTTGGGCGTTCCCACCAAGATGCCCAGAAACAGTTCCACAGCCCCGGATACATAAAGTACATTACACCACACATTTCTAAATGTCCAACCCCAGATCCAGCTCAGATCTAGGTTACTAAGTGGCACATATTTGGGGCAGAAATAATATAAAAGTTAATCATATAAAGTTGGTAGTACCCGGGGCAAAATGGTCAAATGCTGCATTATGCAGCTCTTGATGGGTAGGGACAAGAAATATGCCCAAGAAGAGTTCCATATCCCTGGCTGATAAAGGTGCGTCTGCATGATCTGTTCCACACAATGTTCCCTCAGATGCACCACTGTTCTGGGGACTTCCTGGCCCCATAATCCCGGCTAGTGAAAGGGTTTCAGGTCCCGGGTCTCCTCCATGCTCTGGCCGGGAGAAGCAGACAAAATCCCCAGTATCCTCCATGGGCCATAATCAGCAGGGAGAAGGCTAGCCCATATTCCCCTGCAAAAGCCCCTGTCCTGGTTGGATCTGTCATTGCCTTTGTTCAGGCACTTCCTGTTATAGAGTAGTAACATATGTTTTCTGTCTCCCGAATATGTGTTGTTTCATTATTTTTGATATTATTAAATTTGGAGCTTTTATTCAAATGAAAACAGTATTTTCTAAAGCACGGGTAGGTAACCTGGGGCCCTCCAGCTGTTGCAGAACTACAAGTCCCATCATGCCTCTGGGAGTAATTGTAACAGCAATGCCTTAATGGGAAATGTAGTTCCACAACAGCTGGAGGGCCGCAGGTTGCCTACCCCTATTCGAAAGCAAAAAAAAAAAATCAAATCATGGCAGTTGTTGATGCACAGCGCTTTAGCAAATGAAATTGCATCCAATAAGGATTTAGATATATTTTAACACATAGTTTTAGCCATGAAAATGGATCTCTTTGTTGGTAAAGAGCTACCCAGACTAAAAAGCTAACCTCCACAGCTATTTTATTATTAAAAGCCCATTTACAAGAGATAGACTGACAATGCTAACCTCTTATTTTAAAAATGGTGCCCCACTTTCATGATTCTTCTCCTCTTCCTTGTTATTTAGAAGGGGTCTAAGGTTGGAATTTGACAGATAGTTAAAGCAGTCTTTCACTCTAAAATTCTCCTTTTATCATTCCAATCCTACTCCCTCCTTAAAGGGGTTGTAAAGGTGCATTCTATGCATTTAGGTGAAAAAACATCTGTGGGTTAGCGCCCCCCCCCCCCCCCCGAGCCCCTGTATACTTACCTGACCCCTCGAAAGTCCTGCGCCGTGAACGTGCAGGCTTCTCGGCCGGCTTCTCGGCTTATTCATTGGTTAATTGAAAGCAGCGCAGCCATTGGCTCGCGCTGCTGTCAATCACATCCAATGACGCGGCGCCGGGGGTCAGGGCCAAGTAAATATAGTGAGCGTCTATAGCCGCTGGCTGTATCACTGGAGCGCGCCCGCAAGAACTCACCACCATGCGAGCTCGCTCGCATGAAGGGGGAAAGTTCTTGCGGGGAGGAGCCGAGACAGCCGCCGAGGGACCCCAGAAGACCAGGTTCAGGGCCACTCTGCAAAACGAGCTGCACAGTGGAGGTAAGTATAACATGTTTTTTATTTCTTCCTTTAGTGTTCCTTTAACCTAAAATAGCCAACATTTTTTTTAGAAAAAAGAATGCCTCATGACTGCATTCTTGTCTTGGCGAGAATGATGTCACCCTGCTCCCACGGCTCTTTGGGATATCAATATCAGATATCTCAGAAGGCATCAGAGGTATAAACCTCTAATGCCTCCTGGAGGCCTCCAGGAGGAGGAAAAGGACCTTTCGGTACTTCATTGGGGGCTGACTGCAAGAACATGGAAGAGACAAATATAGATGAAGAAGATTGCGGCACTGGATGTGGTGTGCAGTAGCGGACTTTGGATTGGTGGTTTGATTCACTGAATGGGTGAGTATCTTAAGAGCAGCTCAGCATAAAAGGTAAAGCCTCATACACATGATTGGACTTCCATCTGACTTTTCCGTGGATTTTTGTCTGAAGGGCGCTGGCCGTGAACTTGGTATGCATACACACGGCAGGACTTTTTCAGCCAACTTTCACCAAATCACGTGGTTTTTCAGCTCTTTACCCCCACCCTGTGGGCAACTTCTGCTATTGTTGTCTGATTTTTAGCATTGGTTCTGAGCATGCGTGTTTGTACTTTGGACTTTAGTCCGATGGACTTGTGTACACACCATAGGATTAGCCGACATAGGAGATTTGTTGCAAGGAAGTTTGTCTGTTCTCACAGCGAACATTTGTCCGATGAAAAAGCAAAAAAGTTTGTCCGATGGAGCGTACACACGGTCGGATTGTCCGCTAAAACAAGTCCGTCGGACATTTGTTGTCAAAAAGTCTGATCGTGTGTATGGGCCTTAAGGATGGGGGATGAAGTTCCTCTTTAAAGCTTAACTCCAGGTATGGTTTTCATTGCATAGTTTCATTGGTTCAGTTTAGACCAATGTAAGCATACATATTCCATACCTGTGGGACTACTGTGGTAGCAGAGAATCACTGTAGCAGTTGGTGCTACTACAGTGATCACCCATGTCTTCTGGGCCCTGTGGGAGCGGCTGCCATTCTGGATAGTGGAGACAGGGGTTACCTTGCTTTGCACGGCTGCCAACCATACCTGGAGTTCAGCTCACAAAAAATCATGACATACACTATTTGGCCGAAGGTATGTTGACACCCCACCAAATTATTAAGTTCAGGTGTTTTCAGTGAATGGAACTATTATTGCTGTAGCACGTTCACGATTGTTCGTTTCCAACCTTGTGGTAGCAGTTTGAAGAAGGTATTTTTCTGTTCCAGCATGCATATACCCTTTTGCACAAAGCCAGCTCCATAAAGACATGGTTTGATGAGTTTGGTGTGGAGGGATTGGAGTGGCCCTACTGAACACCTTTGGGATGAAATGGAGCACCAAGTAAGGTCTTCTTGTCCAACATCAGTACCTGACCCCACAATTGCTCTTTCAGCTGAATGGCCACAAATTCCCACAGACACAATCCAAAATCTTGAGGAAGCCCTTCTCAAAAAAGTGGAGGATGTTATATCTGCAAATGGTGAAGCCAACTCCTTATTAATGTCCATGGTTTTGGAATGAGATGTCCAGAAAGCAGTGGTGTCACTAGGGTTGGTGTGGTAAAACATGGTGTCAACACATCCCTCCCCCACTGGACTGTCTCCTGTCTAGCCAGCCCAGTGCCCTGCAGGGTGCATGGAAGTCTAGATTTGGGCTGGCGCGTATGAGGGTGGCACCATTTCAGTCGGATATCACTTCCTACTTGATGGTGTCCGCACCCCTATAGCGACACCACTGCCAGAAAGCTCATAGAAGTATGATGGTCAGGTCACTACAAACCTTGGGCCATTTAGTGTATCATACAGTTCATAGTGTTGTGGTGACTTACCTGATCTACCAAGTACAGTGGAACCTTGGATTACGAGCATAATCCGTTCCAGGAGAATGCTCGTAATCCAAAGCACTCGCATATCAAAGCGAGTTTCCCCATAGAAGTCAATGGAAACGAAAATAATTTGTTCCGCATTGACTTCAATGGCATGCAATACCGCATGTGGCCAGGGGTGGGGGGCGCCGGAGAGCCTCGGAAATGATGGGGGACAGCTCGGCTGACCTCGGAAAGGCTCGGAAACAGTATTTCTGAGTAATTCTGAGTATTTCCGAACGGCTCTGAACCGTTCCAAGTGTCACCGGCGCCCCCGTACCTTTGGCCAAATGCGGTACTGCACACCCCATTAGCTTGAATTCTGCTCGTTTTGCAAGACAACACTCGAAAAACCGAGTCAGAATTTTTTCAAAAAAGATGCTCGTCTATTTAAAATGCTCATTAAACGCGTTACTCGTAAACCAAGGTTCCACTGTATGGGGAATGATTAGAATGAGTTTTTTTTTACTGCTGACTGTTTCGCTGGTGGGGACAATTCCAAACATGAGTTTTTGCAGTACATTGAGTTCTTGCTGTATGGTCAGCACTCAGGCCACAATCTGACCAGAAGGCTCATCAAGTTGATTGGTTGATATCTGTAACACATGCAGTTGTGTGTTCAATTGGATGCACTGGAAATGCCTGATCTGAATAAATTGTATATTGATCCAGCAAGGCAGAATAATTCTTGTTATATCTGATCTTAATTTGTGTTTTTTATCTGACTTTTATCTGACAATTAGAAAAAATCAGTTGAATCAGCAGTAAAAGTCACGTTAGTAGCGGCATGTGAAGGAGCGAATAAATGATCATAATCAAAAATTGCAGTCAAGCTGAATAACGATCATAACTTGTGTGCTCATTAATAGGGCTGAATTTCATGGATAATTTTAATCTTTCTGCTGAGCAATTTAACTAGTTGTTGCCAGTCGCCTTATTTGCAGCTCATTGATTTTAATGAGTTGTATATTGGGTGAAAGGTAGTCAACTTTTACATTAGGTAAATTATTTAAAGCTGAACTTAAGGCATTCAGCTAAATATATGTAGCACCCCATGTAACTTAAGGCAGTTAGGGAACCCCAGGTTGTTCGATGGTCTAGCATTTCATCTCACGGCCAATTTTTTTTTACGCTTTGTGGGGTGGCAGAAATTGGGTACCAGTCACTTTAAAGCCCTGTACACACGATCGGATTTCAGATGGAATCAAATACGATGTATTTTTCCATCGGAATTCCGATGAAGCTGACTTCCATCAGTCTTGCCTACACACCATCAGACAAAATTCCGACTGTCCCAAACGCGGTGACGTACAACATGTACGACGGCACTATAAATGGGAAGTTCAAATCCAATGGCGCCACCCTTTGGGCTGCTTTTGCTGATTTTGTGTTACCGCATGTTAGTAAAAGTTTGGTGAGAGCCGATTCGCGCTTTTCAGTCTCCGTGCTTTTCAGTCCGTTACAGCAGTGTTTCTCAACTCCAGTCCCCAAGGCGCCCCAACAGGTCATGTTTTCAGGATTTCCCTCAGATGAAACGGCTGTGGTAATTACTAAGGCAGTGAAACTGATCAACTCACCTGTGCAAAATAATGGAAAGCCTGAAAACATGACCTGTTGGGGCGCCTTGAGGACTGGAGTTGAGAAACACTGCATTACAGCATGACGAATGTGCTATCTCCTTTACGAACGCTAGTTTTACCAGAACGAGCGCTCCCATCTCCTAATTCAGTCTGAGCATGCGTGGGTTTTTTCTCCGATGGAGTTCCACACAGACGTTCGGAATTTTCTATCTTTTTTTTTTTCCCATCGGAAAAATTTAAAACATGTTCTATTTTTTTTCACTGATGGAAATAAGACTGTTTTCATTGGTAAAACCGATCGTGTGTACAGGGCTCAAGACTTTTAACAGAGTAGAACCAATAAACTCAAGGATAGGGAAATTAGGGCACAGGATACCCAAAAAGGTCAAAATATACCACTCACAGCCAATGCAGAAAAATGACCTTTAAGCCAGACCGGCACTCGGTATTATTCCGACTGTAGATCAGCTTCGATGCAGCACACATATTCTTTGGTTGAGCCACCTGAACTTCCTGCAATGTCCATCAGCAGTAGCTTTCATCCAGCTCTCCAGGACATTCTTCAGCAGATGAAGTTTCACCACTGGTGCGCCAGTCCAGGTAACCATCTTTGTACTCCACTTCCTCTGGATTTACGCACAAGTTTCAGGCCCCAAGCTCGGGCCTCCTTTGTAACATAGCATACCCTTCTCAGCCAGCAGGCCCTGGAGTACAGGAACGTACAGCAGTATACCCTCCCCAGGCAGCCTACAGAAAAGTTTTTCAACGACACTCTCAAATATATATATACTTCTCCCGAATGCACCACTGACAATAAACCTATTTCTAACTCATGATCTCTTTTTACTATTTCCAGGGAAACTCCTCAACAGCACACATAACCAAACCATAACGTTGAGCTATAAGAGATACAAAAGCAAACAGTCGCTTCCAGCGCTATGAGGTCTTCCTTAGTGTATAATCACAAGGACAATGGCAATTCCACAGAACTAAGCGGATGCTGCCACTTCAGACTGGTTAGTCCAATAGATACTACAGAAAATAAAATAGAAGGCGCGCACACCTAGTGATATTTAATCAAAACAATTAATAAAAAATAGATACTCACAAGATGCCAAATAATCATAGGCCAAAATGTCTTGGTATGTTGATGCCTTAAGAGTTCCCTTCACTGGAATTAACTGGCCAAGCCCAACCCCTTAAATACAACCCCACACCATAATCCCCCCTCCACCAAATGATTTGGACCAGTGCACAAAGCAAGGTCCAAAAAGACATGGATGAGCGAGTTTGGAGTGTAGGAACTTGAATGGCCTGCACAGAGTCTTGACCTCAACTCAATAGAACACCTTTGGGATGAATTAGAGCGGAGACTACGAGCCAGGCCTTCTCGTCCAACATCAGTGCCTGACCTCACAAATGCGCTTCTGGAAGAATGGTCCAACATTCCCATAGACACACTCCTAAACCTTGTGGACAGCCTTCCCAGAAGAGTTGAAGCTGTTAGAGCTGCAAAGGGTGGGCCAACTCAATATTGAACCCTACAGACTAAGACTGGGACGCCATTAAAGTTCATGTGTGACAATACTTTTGTTAATATAGTGTATATATTTTTGCCTTTCATTTCTATTTTAAACTGAATGGGTTTCTTTACAAGGCGAGGGTTTACATATACTTTAATGCCCATTGCACCACTAAAAACCACCAAAAGCCACCTTCATTTTGCCTTCCTATTGTCAATTTAAACATTTTTAAGAAATCTCCCAATCTTTAATAAACACTGTGTGAATTTGGGAACTCTCAATTTTATTCATCCCTATAAACTTAGATTGTAAGCTCTAACGAGCAGAGTCCTCTGATTCCTCCTGTAACAAATTGTATTGTAATTGTACTGTCTACCCTCATGTTGAAAAGCGATGCGCAGACTGTTGCCGCTATATAAATTCTGTATAATAATAATAATAAACAAGTTGAGAGCAAACTAAGTGCCCGTTCACACTACCGCGACTTGGGATCCGACTTGTGTCGCCCCAAGTTGCCCCAAGTCGCGTGACATGAGAAATTACATTGAAGTGAATGGAGCTGTCTTAATGTACACTACTGAAGTCGCTCCGACGTCAGAAAAGGTTCCTGTACTACTTTTAGGCGACTTCTAGGTGACTTGTACCCATTGATTTCAATGGAAGTCGCCTCCAAAGTCGGATCAGTGTCTTAATTGAAGCCACTTTACAGGAAGAGAAAATTGTTTTCTCAGGCAAACCCCTCCCTCCCACAGAGCTGATTATTGTTTGATTGGCCACTGGCAAAGTCACCTGTCCTGGAGGCGACTTGAAGTTGCCTCGAAGTTGCCTCAAAGTTGCCTCAAAGTTGCCTTGAAGTTGCCTCGCAAAGTCGTGCCAACTTTCATGTCGCTGTAGTGTGAACCGGCACTAAGCCTGCAATACTGTGCCTGATGATTATCACCGTACAGAACCTATAAGACCGGTGATGCACTTGGATGTGCCAGTGGTTACCTTCACAATCTGGGCAGTGCCCAAGTTTGGTGTAGACCATGTGTAAAAACAAATTGCTACAGACTTGTGAAAACACGAGAGCAGTTTGGTGAACTTGGAAATAAGCCCGTGTAGGTCACTTTCATTCCCAGTACCAATAAACACGTCTTAAGCGAGCGTTAAACACTCCTACAATGGTGCCAGGTGTCCCCAATGCCCCCCGCTCACTGTTGCACGGAAGCTTTGACACGTGTCACTTGATGCTCCATGAAAGCTTGTTTAAAGTGGACGCATCAAGGAGACATTAAACAAGCTGTGTCTGCACAACCCAAAGATCAATGATTGCTTTAGAAAGTTCTGTCAGAGTCACATCGCGTCCAGCTCAACTGCTGCTGAACACAAGGCTGCTCAAGTGGAATGGCAACGTGTACTGAATTCTCATGTGTACCGAGTCGTTCTGCAAATACTTTCATGAAGGATCTTTTATTTATCCGTGTACGTGGTATTTTGGCATATTTTGGTTTCAGTTTGACATCTTCCAGAACTCTGTCAGTAGTATTAGCCTTGGTTGGCTATGTTGAAGTCCATAGGCTACCAATCCTATTCAATAAACAGAATAAAGCTCAGCGACCCCACTGACAGAAATGCTGCAGGGTGTCACTCGCAACAATGGAGCAAAATCTTGCTCATCCAGCCTACGATGGAGCAACATCATGGAAGCAGGTGACCATTCTGCACATATGACATGGCACTTAATGCCAAGTCATGGACAGAAATTCTTTGGTGGGTAAGACAGCTGAGCTTGGGTTCAGCCAAACCCAGAAGGCAACCGTCCTTCCTGGGCAAATCAGCTGCAGCAGGGACATTCTTTGCCTCGCAGCTGCATGTACACAAAGGATGGGGATGCCTGTGACATCATTGATCTAATTATGCCACATGGTCATAATAGGTCACTGTCATTGACCTAATGGGGCCATTTGGCCATACTAGATCAATGATGTCACAGGCATCACCATCCTTTTGTGCATGTGTAACTGCTGGGTGGGGTATCCCCCTCCCACAGCTCTTTGGACTGGCACTGACAGCTTTACCCTTGGTCATCCCTAGTAGGGACTTTGCCCTATCCACTGGTGTCCTTAGCAGTAGTGTATTTAGGTTTTGTGCTGCCCTAGGCCTGACTAAACTCGTGCACCCCCTAATTTAAATATGACCCACCCCTTTCTGTCAAGGCCACACCCCTTTCCTTTTAAGACCCGCCCTGAAATTTTCGAGTGGGGACACTAGTTCTGAGGGACTAGGGGGGGGGCGACAATGGATTCCCTTAATTTGCATAGATTTCCTCTCACTTCCTGTTTGGCTATGGGGCAGGAAGTGAAGGGAAATCTCTGCAATGGGACAGGGATGGTAAAAAATAAACTGACAGGGGCTCTAACCCTCCCTTACTCTATCCAAAATGAAAAATAAAAGTGTTGCCTATATTTCTACTTTAAGCACAAATTTCTGATAATTTTATGGAGAGGACTAAGAAGATATAACCAATAACCATGCCAATGGTGCAGCAGAAACATATAGCACAATGAGGAAGGTTTGTGGTCCAGGATGATAGGACAGTCAAAATTAGAAGCAGCGCCCCCCCCCCCTCACACAGTTGCGGAATGCCGGCCACCCGCATACCGGAAGCAGTGCGGCCGCTTTATGGGGGTGCTAGACTAATTTGCCCCTCAACCCAGTCCACCCCATAAGACTGGTGCTACACTAACAATGTAGCGCAAGCTGGCGGGGACTCTTTCCGTGCTGCCCCCCTGCAAAGTGCTGCCCTAGGCCTGGGCCTTGTTGGCCTAGGCCAGGATACAGCGCTGGTCCTTAGCCTACATTTAGTGCTGCTGGGCTGTAGGCAATCCTGAACATGGATTGATAGTTCTACTTTCCTCAGGTTCTTCCAAAACTTCAGGTTCTTCTATAGCTCAGAAAACAAAATAAAATAGAAGGCGCGCACACCTAGTGCATTACCAAAAGTATGTAATCAAAAAAATGAAATAAAAAATGGATACTTACAAGATGCCCAAATAATCATAGGGCATAAAACCACAATGCTGAACAGGGTGGACACGAATGTGCCGTATTCACATCACAGGGTATATAACTGACGTGTTTCGGGGGCGCACCCCCTTCCTCAGCGCTTTGCTCTAAGGAAGGTGGTCTCAATACTTTTGGAGGCAGGCGTCCCAATACTTTTGTTAATATCGTGTATAAAAATAAAAAAAATCCACTTTTTTATTAGTTATCACATATTCTCTGTTCAAAGCTGTATAAGAGCTAGGAGAGGAGAAACAGCAATTCTGATCTTCCCAGTGAATGGCTGTGCAGTGGGGAGGCAGGACAGGTCGCAGAAGGACTTGCAGGAACACCAGGGATTTCACACAATGGAAGCAATACAAAGAGAACAGGATACATTTTCATACAACTACATGGTACAGCAGTCACAGATCAGCAATATGAAATGTTGGGTTTACTTTTTAAACCTGTGGGTTAGGGAAGCTTTTAACTGTCCTAGACCTGTTCTTGTGCCAAACAAGACTCTTCATTAGCTAGGAACATGACATTATAAACTGAGGAACCCAAATCCTAAACAGAACCTTAAAGCGGAGTTCCGTCCAAATTTTTATTTTTTTAAAGTCAGCAGCTACAAATACTGCACCTGCTGAGTTTTAAAATAAGGACACTTACCTGTCCAGGGCGCCCGCGATGTCGGCACCCGAAGCCGATCTGTCCCTGGGCTCTCGGGTGCTGCCTTCGCCATCTTCGGTAAGGGAATCAGGAAGTGAAGCCGCAAGGCACCCTGAAAGGTGCCAAATGTGACACTGGAGGGGGGGGGAGGCTTACGAAAAGCGGAAGTTCCATTTTAGGGTGGAACTCCACTTTAACCTTCTAATCTAAATAAAATGATCAAAAAATACGGTAACTTTCAAGATGTTTATCAAATGTTATTTATTTTTTTACGTTCAAAAATTTTTTTTTACTTACAACTTATCAATTATTTAATTTTGTTGTGTGTATACAATAACAATAAAGTATATTATCATTATTATTATCATTATTAATTATTAAAATCACCAAAAGAGATGTCAGAAAATTTCTGTCACATTTCCAAGATCTATTCTCGTGCCAAAAAATCCCTTTATTAGCCGCATTACTTTCTTTTTTTAACCACTTGCCAACCACCCGCCGCAGTTATATGACGTACTGGTGCGTCGTTTCGTGCACTAGCCTGTGTGGGTGCACGCTCACCGATTGGCCAGCAGGGGAGCCAATCAGCGTGTCCGGCGGACTCAATCGTTCCCCACAGAGACAAAATGGGGATCTGCAAATGTAAAGGCAGATCTCTGTTCTGACAGGGCATGACACAGGATCTTGTCTTCCTGCTTTGCAGTAAAACGGATCTGTGTGTTGTCCCAGTCAGACCGTCCCCAATACAGTTAGTAAACACACCCAGGGAACACAATTATTAACCCCTTGATTGTCCCTGATGTTAACCCCTCCCCTGTCAGTGTCATCTATACAGTGATCAGTGCATTTTTTTTAGCAGTGATCACTGTAATAATGTCACTGGTCCCCAAAAAGTGTCAAAAGTGTCTGCTATGGGGGTGCGGGGGGTGTGGACAGCACCTGGGTAACACCCGCCAGAGGGGTGACAACTTGAAGTGAGAGGCGGCATAGAACGGGGCTAGGCCAGCGATGTACATGGTACAGGCTGATCACACAGGGGGTGCGGGGCCAAGAATCTCCGCTCCAGGGTGCTGTGTGTAAGGAGGAGGCGGCACGGCACTGTGCATGGGACCAACGCTGACAAACTTTCCAACATCTCCGCTCTACTAGAGTCTCCCCGAATCCACTCTGATTGGCTGCGAGCCTGTCCTATATAAGGGGGCCTCTCCCCTACACCCCAGACACGCCTTCCTCTCGTTGCTTTGTATGGCAGAGGCACAGGGAGCGGCCACATCTTCTGCCCACCCGTCAACCAATCAAAGAGAGGGAACAAGTTAGAATAAAACTTTTCGGTGTTCCAAAACAGCGAAGGAAAGGCCTGCAGGGTCAATAGAAGGGCCACTGATGTGTCATATATTATGCCGCGTACACACGATCGTGATTCACGGCGGTGAAAACACCGCCGTGAATCATGACAGGAAAAACGAGGGAACGGCTTGTTCCCCCACACACAGCCGTTTTTCCCGTCATTTTTTCTCTTGGCGAGAAAAACGACCGTGTGTAGGCTCCGCGGCAGTGTTTCCCTATGGGAAAACTGCCGCGGAAAAAAATGACAGGAATCACGACGAGAAAATGTTCTAATTTTTCTCGTCGTGGTTAATGCCGTTTTTCCCGTCGGGAAAAACGGCAAAAAGCCCACAGACGATCGTTTTTCTCGTCCAAAGGAAAAAATTTAATTTTTCCCGACGGGAAAAATGATCGTGTGTACGCGGCATTAGGGTCTAATAAAATATTCTTGATAGTCTTAAAATGAAATTAATTAAATTATTATTATTTTATGCTGTTTATTACAAATCTATTACATTGTATATACACACACACCTTTGTTCAAAACAAACTCAGCTAACCAGCTATGAATATTAAAAATAATTATTATTGTTATTCATAGCTGGTTTGTTGTGAACAAAGGTGTATATGTACTTTATATACAATATAATGGATCTGCATGGCAGTATTTTTGTTGTTTCATTGTATTGTGTATGAAATCATCTATCATTTCTCTGTATGCATTGATATTTTCTTTTTCTTTTTTTTCCCATTTAAATCCTTTTATTTCATAAGTAAAAAAAAAAAAAAAACTGAAAACAAAAATGGCTCCAGTCCTTAGAACATACATATCTAAATACTAATAACCACAATATTGGGTGGTACATTCCGCTAAGCTAAGACTGTTTAGTCCAGTAATATATTTACTATCATCATAATATTCAAAATGTCTTTCCCTTCTTGGTCATATACAGGCAGTCCCCGAGTTACGAACGGGTTAGGGACTGTAGGTTTGTCCTTAAATCGAATATGTTCGTAAGTAGGAACAGCATGTGCAGAACGACAGATATGTTGTTTTCCGATGTTCCGTCTAATGTGCCCGCCGTCGAAAAGGTTCCGTCTAATGTGCCCGCTGTCGAAAAGTGGCCATGCAGCCTCCCGTTCGTAAGTAGGAGTAGTTCGCAAGTCGGATGTTCGTAACTCGGGGGCTCCCTGTACTCAATAAATCCGACAGCCTAGTCCCATAATCAGAGAATGCGGAAAATAAAAGGGGGGAGGGAGAATGCTAAATTTTTCTCCTTCTCCTCCCCTCCATCTCCCACCAAGTAGGGCTACATTCACTCACCAAGCCAAACTGTCTTAAGGGGGGCGTTAACTTCTCTCTTCAGTTAGTTGGGTTCACATCTATGAGAGTCTTTCCCTCCTCTGAGTTAATAAAAAGGTTCCATGGGATCCATGCATTGATATTTTCATTTTCTACTTATTAAAGGCTAACTCCACTTTCGTGGGAAAAAAACAGCAAACAAAAAAAAATGTATATAGCGTATACAATTGCGACACAAGTCGTATTGTAATTGAATGAAAATTACCTTTCCTTTTCAATCTGCAGATGCTGTAATTTTCTGTAAAATGCAATATGGCGACCTGGAGGCGTTCTGTAAATTTGTCATCTTTTTTAAGCCGGGTTCACACTGCTGTATGGCTCAAATCGCACCAAACTTGTGAAGGACCCTTTTTTTTGTCGGCACCATAACTGGATCACATGGGTGTGAAACACCCATGTGATCCAATTCTGAAAATCGTACTGCGCTTTGCAAACTGATTGGGGGGGGGGGGGGCGTTAACTTAACATACGCTCCGTAATTGGTTTGCTTGCACAGGTTATGATTTTTATGAAGTGCGGATTTGCAGAAAATTCGCTATGAAATCGCATTGTATCTAGTGTGAACCTAGCCTCTAAGTAAAAAATAAAAATATATTGGTTTTTTAAAGAATAACTAAGGCTAAAACATTTTTTTTTTTGCTTTGGATAGAGTGAAGATGGATTGGAACACCTGTCAAGTTTTTATTGCTCGGTTATTCGGTTCTTCTTTAACCACTTGCCACCATTTTGAAGAAGTGTTTGTACTGGGGTGATGCCTGCAGCTAGAGGTATCACCCCAGTACCGTTTTTTAGAGCGGACGGTCAGCTTTCATGTGATGACATCTGATGTGGCTAATTAGCGACTCGGTCGTTATCACAAGCAGCGGTCCCCCCTCCTGCCACCGCTCCGCTCGGGACTCCCGTCCCTCCAGGGGACACAAGTGACCAGCCAGCACATCCGCCGGCTGGCCAGCGACCTGAACAAAGCCAGAATTGACTTCAATCGGGTCTCTGATGTAGTAACCAGGAAGTGACGTCACTTCCGGTTTACGCCGCAGCCAACCGCGCCAATTTAAAAAAATCCAAAGTATTCAAAAACGCTGATTTGGTTTAGACCCCATGACCCCTCCATACAGAGTACCTGCCACTGCCTATTACTGTCACAAGGGATGTTTACATTCCTTGTGACAGCAATAAAAGTGATCAGTGTTTTAATTTTTTTTAAAGGGACAATGTAAAATGCATACATAAGTCGCACCCGCAAATGTAAAAAATGTTCAAATCACACATGTGAGGTATCACCGCGATCGTTTGAGCGAGAACAATGATTCTAGCAAAATACTTCCTTTGTAACGCTAAACAGGTAACCGTTAACAATTTTAAGGCGTCGCCTATGGAGATTTTTAAGTAAAGTAGTTTGTCACCATTCCACGAGTGCCTGCAGTTTTAAAGCGTTACATTTTAGGTATCTATTTACTCGGCATAACAACATCTTTCACAATATATGAAAAAATGTGGCTAACTTTACTCTTTCGTTTTTTAATTCAGTGAAGTGTATTTTTTCCAAATAAATTGCATTTGAAAGACTGCGGCGCAAATACAGTGTGACATAAAATATTGCAACAAATGCCATTTTATTCTCCAGAGTCTCTGCTAAAAATATATTTATAATGTTTGGGGGTTCTAAGTAATTTTCTAGCAAAAAATACAGATTTTAACTTGTAAACAACAAGTGTCAGAAATAGGCTTGGTCTTGAAGTGGTTAAACACCACCATAAAAAAAGCTTGATCAGTCTCAAAAATACTATACTATGTTTGAGTACTGTTGCATGATAGAGTAATTGTTAGTCAAAATATCACAGCACAGAAAACTGAAACATGGTCTGGTAATGAAGAGGAAATACAGACTGGTACTCAAGTGGTTAAAGACGTTTTGTATTTTGAGCCTCTTTCTGCCAATAAATCCATAAACTAGCAATCAGAATTCAGCTAAGGACAACACTTTTTTTTTTTCTTTTTGATTGCAGCACTCCTTTTAGCATTATGAGGGTTGGCAAGAGATGATAAGATCTGACATTTTGAATTCAAGAGGCTGTTAATTAGTAAAAACTCTTCGGAATGTCCCAGTACTCCAAAATGCTGAGCTATCTTAAGTGGTGATGTGCACAGAGCTTGAGATGTGACCTAAATGTCCACCTGGTCACGACCTATTTTTTTTTTTCTCTCCCGGAGAAACTGCAGGAGCCCCGGCCTGTCAAATGAGCTTGTAGTTTCTTTACTCAGAACAAAGTGCGTATTGTGATGCCTCTGATTATTCTGATAGTGTGCTAGGAAATCAATATCAATTTAAATGTTAGCAAGATCAATTTGCTCCATGTTGGTATAATGTCCTGCGGGGCCTGGTGTCGAGATACAGTAACACAAGATGTTCTTTCATTATCCATTGTCAGTCATCAGAAATTGGATTGCAAGTTCCACGGCCTCCACATACCCAAAACTGCTGTCTGTGTTACTTACAGCAATTTTTTTCGTGAAATGTGATCCAGCAGATTTTGCATGAAATAGCTTGTGAAATTGAAATTTTAAAGGGGATATACATGATTAAGCCTCGGTGTGTGCGGTGAAATGCATCAGGGTGTGTGCTTTGGTGGAGATGTGTAGGCTGAGGCCGCTCTTTATCGTTTATTCACCAGGGCCGGTGGGGAGTAGTGGCAATGCCTTCCTCTTTACATTTACCGTATATACGTGAGTATAAGCCGACCCAAATATAAGCCGAGGTACCTAATTTTACCACAAAAAAATGGGAAAACGTATTGACTCGTGTATAAGCCTAGGGTGTCCATCTGCATGCCTCACTGTGCCTCACTGTGTCCATGTGCATACCTCACTGTGTCCATGCCTCACTGTGTCCATGCCTCACTGTGCCCATGCCTCACTGTGCCCATGCCTCACTGTGCCCATGCCTCACTGTGCCCATGCCTCACTGTTTCTATGCCTCACTGTGCCCATGCCTCACTGTGTCCATGCCTCACTGTGTCCATGCCTCACTGTGTCCATGCCTCACTGTGTCCATGCCTCACTGTGCCCATGCCTCACTGTGCCCATGCCTCACTGTGCCCATGCCTCACTGTTTCTATGCCTCACTGTGCCCATGCCTCACTGTGTCCATGCCTCACTGTGTCCATGCCTCACTGTGTCCATGCCTCACTGTGTCCATGCCTCACTGTGTCCATGCCTCACTGTGCCCATGTCTCACTGTGCCCATGTCTCACTGTGCACATGCCTCACTGTGCCCATGCCTCACTGTGCCCATGCCTCACTGTGCCCATGCCTCACTGTGCCCATGCTTCACTGTGTCCATGCCTCACTGTGTCCATGTGCATGCCTCACTGTGCCCATGCCTCAATGTGCCCATGCCTCACGGTGTCCAAGCCTAGACTGACTTTTAACATGGGAGTCCATGGAAGGGGTACACTGGTTTGAAAAATCGGTGCTCCCTGGCCGTAGATCCCCCAGACAAAAAAAACTTTGCACACTTATAGAGGAGAAATGGGGCTACATGTGTTTAGGGTCCAGGGGACTTACGACCGGCCAGTACCGGTTCCCCAAAGTCACCGGAGAAATTACCGTTTAACATGGGAGTCTATAGAAGGGGTGCCCAGCTTTGAAAAATCGGTTTTGGGGTCTAGAGGACCTACAGCCGGCCGGTACCGGGTCCCCAAAATCTGGGAGATCAGGCGCAAAAAGGTGACTTGAGTATAAGCCGAGGGGGGCATTTTCAGCACAAAAAAATGTGCTGAAAAACTCGGCTTATACTCGAGCATATACAGTACCTATTTCCTGGATAGGTATTAGGACAAGCCTGCACCCCATGGGAATGTACAGAAGCAAACACCGCTGAAGGTAGGTCTCCTGATTCCACCTCCACTAACACACTTCCAGGTGCCTGCACCCCATGTTCTGGGACACAGGAATCTTCTTTCACCTCTACTTCAAGCGGCACCAAAAGCAATCAAATAGGTCACAGGGCTTTTTTTCAGCATGAACGCAGTGCTGGCACCTCTAGCACTGCTTGTATATAATGGCAAGGGGTCCCGGGATATGTTAGAGGATCTATTGATGCTAGCTGTTGAGGGATCTATTGTTGCTGGAAGGGGTCTATAGTTGGGAGGGTCTGGTATTGCTGGTGGTGAATCTATTGTTGCTGGGGGATCTACTCTTGAGGGAGGTGTCCATTTTTTCTGGGGGAACTGGTCTATTGTTGAGTGAGGTGTCTATTGTTGCTGGCTGCTGAAGGGTCTATTGATGTAGGCTGCTAGGAGATATATTTTTTCTGGGAGGAGGGGTCTATTGTTACTGAAGGGGATCTATTGTTTTGATGGGGTCTGTAATTGCTGGAGGCATTTATTTTTCACACGGGCGAGCCTGGAGAAGCAATGGATGGGGGCAGAGGGGGAGGGACATCTTCTCCCACCACCTGTAAAAGCAATCAGGCGGCTAAACAGCTGCTACGATGGCTTTTACATTGCAGGGAATTGCCGGCTGAAAAAAAAAAGATATCTGCATGATGCCTGTAGCTGCAGGCATCATCCAGATATCTCCACTTCAAGTCCCAGACGTCTAATGTGTTCAACCCGGGGGTAGTGGTTAACCTGTTTACCATTATCATTGAATGTAAAAGTAAAAGAAAATCACCAATTTTTGTTTGTCCCCATAAAAGTAATAGGGTGGAAATCTTTGATTGGAGACACTAGTTCTGGTGACCTGATTCCCTATAGTTGCAGGGATTTCCTCACTTCCTGTTTTGGATATGGGACAGGAAGTGAAGGTGGATCTCCCCAATGGGACACAGATGGCAAAAATAAAACAGGACAACAGAAACAAGACAGGACTACAGAACCCCTCCTGCCTCATCTACATGAGGGGAATTGTAGTCCTCAGAGATAACCAGCAACAAAGTCTTTGATAAAAATGTAGCACAGACTAGCAGCTTAAATAAACATAGCGCGAGCGTGGAAATCACCCGTCATTGATGTCACATTGGTGAAACATAAAATATCCTGGATCATGATCAATGAAAAATTGACCAGGATTCGCAGAGATAAACAAGCTAGGTTTGAGAGAATGTGGAACCCCTGGATTGCATATCTCCAAGCTCCCTAGATACTGGGCCACCTTGCGGGGGAGGCCCGGGCTAAGGGGACCTACTCTACTTTTACCTACTCTACTCTTCATTCATACCTCCCAACTGGTACGGATTGGGCGGGACTTTCCCGCAATGACAACTTCTTCCCGCACTCCCGCACATGATGTTATTTTCCCGCATAATGATGTGAGGAGGAGGAGGTCCGGGGGAGAAGGAAGGATGACAGGTCCGGCGGCTGCAACACACCCACCTGCTCTCAAATGTAAGTAGAGACCTTTTTTTTTTCTCTGTCCCGCGGCACCCCCCCCCCCCCTTTGGCTTCGTTATACAGTGCGATGTAATAAACTTACATCAGGCGTCCCGCGGTAGCACCCCCCCCCCCCCACTCCCCCCACTCAACAACGGATTCAGTGCGATGTAAGCAAAGTGTTACATCAGACGTCCCGCGGTAGCACCCAACCCCCCCCCCCCCCACTCAACAACTTATTCAGTACGATGCAAACTTACATCAGACGTCCCGCTCAACAACTTCAGATGTAATTGTCACTTAAGTTGTTCCACATTGGAGTATTTGAAAGTTGGGAGGTATGCTTCATTTCTTGCTTCCCTGTTTTTCACGGAGCTGAAGAACGGGGAGATGTCAGTGTAAACACAACATCTCCCCGTTCTTCCTAGTGACACTGTCACTGACACTGTCACTGATCGTCTGTTCCCTCTCATCGGGAACATCGATCAGTGACGTGTCACTCGTAGCCACACCCCCTAACAGTTAGAAGCACTCCCTAGGTCACACTTAACCCCTTCAGCGCCCCCTACAGGTTAACCCCTTCACTGCCAGTGTCATTTTTACAGTAATCAGTGCATTTTTAAAGCACTGATCGCTGTAAAAATGACAATGGTCCCAAAATGGTGTCAAAAGTGTCTGATGTGTCCGCCATAATGTCGCAGTCACGATAAAAATCAATGATCGCCGCCATTACTAGTAAAAAATAAAATATTAATAAAAATGGCATAAAACTATCCCCTATTTTGTAGACGCTATAACTTTTGCGAAAAAAACAATCAATAAACGCTTATTGCGATTTTTTTTTTTTAGCAAAAATATGTAGAAGAATATGTATCGGCCTAAACTGAGGAAAAAAAAATTTTTTTAGATATGTTTTGGGGATATTTATTATAGCAAAAAATATAGAATTTTTTTCAAAATTGTCGCTCTATTTTTGTTTATAGCGCAAAAAGTGATCAAATACCACCAAAAGAAAGCTCTATTTGTGGGTAAAAAAGGATGTCAATTTTGTTTGGGAGCCACGACGCACGACCGTGCAAATGTCAGTTAAAGCAACGCAGTGCTGAATCGCACAAAGTGGCCTGGTCTTTGGCCAGCCAAATGGTCCGGGGCTTAAGTGGTTAACAGACCAAAAGAGGTACATACCCTTTAAATTTTGTAACAGTTATGGACCTAAAGGGCTTAGACCTTTTCTAGAAAAGAAAAAGGAGGCTTTGGACTGGACAGATACAGTGGAACCTTGGTTTACGAGTAACGCGGTTAACGAGTTTTTTGAATAATGAGCAACTTTTTTTTTTTAAATCCTGACTCAGTTTGCGAGTGTTGTCTCGCAAAACGAGCAGAATTCAAGATAATGGGGTGTGCAGTACCACATTTGGCCAGAGGTGCAGGGGCGCCGGTGACACTCGGAACGGTTAGAAAATACTCGGAAACACTGGGAAATACTCCGTTCCCGAGTGTTTCCGAACCTTGCCGAGGGTTTCCGAGATCAGCCGAGCTGTCCCCGAGTATTTCCGAGGCTCTCCGGCACCCCCCACCTCTGGCCACATGCAGTATTGCATGCCATAGAAGTCAATGCTGAACGAATTATCTTCATTTCCATTGACTTCTATGGAGAAACTCGCTTTGATATGCGAGTGCTTTGGATTACAAGCATTTTCCTTGGATTATGCTTGTAATCCAAGGTTCCACTGTATGACCTTTTTTCAGACCTCTTACTGGAGCGCTTTAAACAGATTCTCAAGTTGCTATAAACGTTTGCTGGCTAGAGCGCTGCGAGCCAAGTACAGTCTGTTTGTTTTTTTTATGTTACAACACTAAATATTTCATACCAAAATAAATATTTTATCTGCATCAAATCAAGCATCGTCCTTTTTTTTTCTGTTTTGAAAATTCCGCCACCACAAGCTTTATTTCGGTAAAGATCATCATGCAAATGCAAAGACATCACTTTAGTCCTTGTGTGTTCCTTGAATAATTGCCAAGTTTATGTCTAAACGGTGTTTTTGTATGTGTGATCACCTTTAATCCTTTTTAATTCCTATCAACCCCTGTACACCAGCTGGGGACTTTCAGCTGGAGCTCTTGAAATGGAAATGAATGGACATAGCAGTCATAATAGTCACAGCATCATATCTACAATTTCTCCTGCCTACCTTGCAAATAGTGTCATACAGATGTTAGGGGGAGGGGGGGGGTAGAGCATAGCGCAATTTAAAGCTCAATGAAGCCTCCATCTTTATAACTGCAATGTGGTCAGGCTGCATGTAAAGTAATAAATATGCTTCCCCGGTCTCAAGTGGTCCGAAACCTCCCTTGCACACTGCTCCAATTAATAGCTGTCACAGTCAGGAGTTGGAGACCAGTAGCTATAGCTGTAGAGAGGCTCCCACCGACCAAGATACGTATACAAGCTGGCCACCTTGGCGGATGACGTGGGCTCATCCAAAGTGCGGGGTCTAAGCACTAACCGGTATTCACCAGAGCTCCTAATGGTAGAGATAATTTTTGCTATGTGTTAATACCAGGTCGCGGTGCTCAGGATCAGGAGGTGGGCCACCAGATCTAATCCAATAGCATACCTCCCGCCGCTGGACATTCAGTTCAATGTTCTACCCTGGAAATTAAAGTTGTTGAGCGGGGGGGCTTGCCGCGGGACATTTTTTTCTTCTCTGGCAACAAAAGTTGTTGAGGGGGGGGGAGCGGGACATTTAACTTTTTTTTTTTTTTCCTGGCAACATACGTTGTTGAGGCGGGGGGAGGGGACAGTGCCGCGGGACATTGTTTCGGCCACCGATCGCAGGGGGGTCTTACCGGGCTTCCACTGGCTCGTTCGCTCGTTCCTCCACTTCCTGCTGTGCGGGAGAAATTGAACTCTCGCGGGAATGCGGGAAGGAGGGGGCTATGCGGGGAAAACCCGCAGAATCCGTGCCTGTTGGGAGGTATGCAATAGCTGATATAGCAGGTAGGGATCAAGCAGAATTGTACTCAGTAGACCAGCCAAAGTTGGGTAACAAGCGGTTGGGGTCATACAGAAGCATAGTTGAGGAACAAAGGTCAGTAACGTGTCGTAGTGAAGTTACGGATGGCAGAAGGAGTGACATATTGGCTGGAGAAAGCACAATAATCTGACAAACAAGAAGTGCAAAGTCATGGCTTAAAGTGCGGGAGCCGTCAAAGCCGGCATTACCCATCCACAAAACCGGCATTCTCAGTGCGCCTGCGCCGTTGTCTACGGTGGTGCATTCTTTTTGGCAAATATCTCCTAAACTGTGTAGGTTTAGGAGATATTGCAAACACCTACAGGTAAGCCTTAATCTAAGCTTACCTGTAGGTAAAACTTGTCAGAGAAGGTTTACTTAAGGTTCAATTTTCAAGAGAAATAAGACACAAGGTAAGGTTGTCTAATGAATCAGGCAGGGAGCTGTCCAACATCTCAGGTGGCTCAGAAAGAAAAAATACTGCCAGAAACAGCAGAGGTTGCAGGTTCAGATCCAGGATCTAACAACGGCACTGCTCAGGGAACTAAAGGACTGTTGTTTGGAGCAGTGTGCAGAGGAATGTCAGACTGAGGAAGACCCAGAATGCTGCTTGTGTCTGAGAGCAGCAGTCCGACTCTTTAGTGTGTTGCTAGCGCAGGGTATATTATATTAAAGCGAAACTAATGTCTCCAGCTTGTGCCAGGTCTTCTGTTGTCTTTATTGGTTGTATGAACATAGAAGTTTATTTATTCCAGCACTGAGGTGTGCCGTGAATGTACACTGAACTGCAACACACTAGACATGTGCGGTTCCTTTCGAATTAATATTCAGACCAATTTTTCCATATTCGGAGATTCAGATATATTCGAATACCCGAATTACAATATAAACTAATTTTACTAAATGCTCCAAATAACAAAACGAAATTCTCTAAATTTCGGAAATCCAGACTGAAATTAGAATCAAATATTACATCGAACTCGAAGAAAATGTGAAAAATTCAGAATACGAATAGAACGAATCAACCGAATTTAACGAAACAAAATAACTAGATCAACGAAACAAAACAAATTTTAAGTGTTAGGTAGAAAACAAAGCCGCACTCTGAAAATGTTACACCTTTTATTCAATGAAAATGGTTCTAATACAGTCCCCACTCTTAGCCACACCTCTCTGATGCATTTTACCCCAATTGGGCTTATTGGTAGACCTCTACCAATAAGTGCAATTGGGGTAAAATGCGTCAGTAAGGGCATGGCTAAGGATGGGGACTGTGTTGGAAGCCAGTTTCCTTGAATAAAAGTCATGGGGTGGTGGGTTCAGAGTGTGGTTTCGTCTTCTGCCTTGCTGAGCGGCATTGGCTCTTGGGGGCCGGTACCTGGTGCAGAGAAGCTAACAGATATTAGTGCAGTACAGTTTTATTTTACAACAATGCCTGTAGGTGTGTTATCATGCTGGCCTGGGCTCACAGTAGTTCTGCACATTGTAGCCCTTACATGTGTAGCGCTTACCATCTCAGGAGCTGCTGTATTTGTTTCGGCCCTTCTGATGTGATCAACAACCCTGTACCTGGACCCAGCATCTCCTGACACACCTGGAATTGTGAAATAGTGTTAAAGCAGTGAAGGGAAAATTGGGTTAGACAAATGTAGCGATACCCTCAGCTAAGAGGGCCGCAGTATTCGTTTTTGGGCCCTGAAGACAGCTCCGCCAACCCCCGGCAATTTACTCGACCCACTCTGGCACAGTTAGTCTAGGGTAATATATCTTAGGCTCTATGGAAAATTCAGACACCAATACAAATAGTAAAAGAATAATGAGTTTACTCTCGCTTATTAAGATAAATCAACAGTAAAACAGATAACATATGCTTCTAGCAGAGCCCTGCAGCAAATGATACACTACGCATTAATGGAACACAGTAATGGCGTGCCACGTGGGGTGACCATTAACTAAGCGCCCTGTGGCGCAGCTACTAAACTCTAATACCCGGTCAGGCCTGACCCTATAACTCAGTCTCTAGGGGATGAATTCTTCGCATGCAAGTCTTTAAACGGTGGTGCACATTTCAGGAACACATTTGTAATCCAAAAAGGGTAAAAGTACCAAAACGGAACACTTCACTAGAGATCCGTTTGACTCAGTTCTGCTATGGATCTCCAGTGAGGACTCAAATATGAACTGGTGGGCCACGGAAGTCTGTAGGCCTAACAATAGTGTAAAGTATATGGATTGAGCAGGTGCTCGCTCACCCCTTCGGACGCGATCCCAGTCGGGACTTCCACCTGATGTGTCTCCAAACACAGCATCTGCAGCGGTCGAGTCTCCGGCTCAGCAACGGTTGAGGATGACCAAGTCAGATGCCACCCAGGCTCGCAATAGGGTGAAAGGCTCTTTGGATGGCGGCGCAAGGCCCCAGGCTTCAGGCCTTGCACCACAGCGGATCCACCCAGGAAGATCTGTCCACTCCAGTCTTGTGTCCCAAAGAGGCCGAGCTTAGCCTCGCCTCCTCCTTATATAGCTCCACCCATGAGTCTCTGTGGTGACAACACTGCACCCTGGGTGCCAAGGGGGGTTCTGGGAAAGGTAGTCCAATGAGTCTTAAAGGAGACCCCGCTACACAAATAAACTACAGTTCTGCATTAGGACACAAGCAATTCTCCCAACAGGGTAAATTCTAGAACAATATACAAAAGACCAGAACTGAGAATGACCTTTCTATTAATCAAAAGCTAATCAAAAGCTCCTGCCCAAGCCAGTGGCCAGTGGCCAGGCAAGGTCTTTCATCCCTGTTATTAAAACCTAAAGAGCATAGGTCTTAGCAGCCTATTGCTTTATGATGTGCACCCTTAAGCTCAAACACACATGCATGTGTGTGTGTATATATGTGTGTATATATATATATATATATATATATATATATATATATATATATTAGTAGTAGTAGTAGTAGTATTAGTAGTAGTTAGGCAGAGGATGGTGTTGGTAGAGCAGAGATTGGTGTTAGTAGTTTATTTTTTATATTTTTTTATTATTACTTTTTTACAATTGTATTATTTAAAAAAAAAATTACAATAAATTTTTATATTTTTTTTTTTACAATTTTTTAGGAGCCACGTTGAGGAACTTTGGGGAAATACCTGATGTCTCACTTTTGAGACATACATAGGGACTGAGGACAAAGATTCCCCAGTCCCTTTCTCTGCAGCCAAGCAGCAGGGGGAATCTGCCCAGCACAGGGTGATTAGGGTGGGCCCAGGCACACCTGGCACACACCTATGTTAAAGAGTAACTCCCACTTTTGTTGAGAAAAAAAATATTCCCCTCTGGGTGATCCATGTACATTGCAAGCATTATAACAACAATTGTTGCAGATTCCTCCCTTTTGTTATTCTGGGGAAATAGCTGTGTGTTCTGAGTGAATCTGTCTGGGAGAGGTTTTGTAATTATCAATCAGCTGCTGCACCCGTAGGAAAGTTACAGGGTCTGTATACCTGGTAAAAAAATGAAAAAAATATTGCGCTAAGTGCAAAAACTAATAAGGAAGAAAAAAGAAACAAAAAGCTGCTACACACCAATGTGACAAAAATTGTAAACAAGATATTAATAAAAAAAGTAGCGCTGGCAAATTAGGGAAAAATAAATAAATATCTCTCTACATATATAGTGAAAAAATAAATAAATATCACACCAAAAAGGATGTGTGTGTATTCACTACAAAATCCATAAAAATCAACATGTGTAATCGTGAGAAAAACACATATACAAAGTGTCCATCAAAATAACCCGTGAAGGCACAATGAAAATGAGGACATGTAGACTGCAGGTCATCAAGGAAAAAACATTTTCCAACTATAGGAAATAGATGAAACACTCTTACCAGAGTCCGTGGATCTGCCTACCCGTGGCAGCAGATGATGTAAGCATGGGAAATCCAACCTCAGGACCGATCGGCTTGTCTGGGGACTCCTATGGTGTTGGAATCTTGGCCGTTGGAACTCGACAATCCTCGGATTCAAAATCTTGGATGGATATCCCGGATGGATGGGACGAACCTGGACTCCTAGGGTATCACCCTATTTCATGTAAGAGAAATTCGACCACCAAAGACCCCAAGAAAGGGTAACTGGATAATGTAGAGTAACTCCAGATAAGCTCTCTCCGGATCCCATGCAGGAAAAAAAGAGACAAGGCTCCAATGGTGCAGATCAAAAAAGGTAGTATACGGTTTTATTGGAATAAAACCACAAAAAGTTTAACATAAAAAGTGATCACATAGATGAAATAAAAACAAAGCAATATGGGGAGTAGCTTACCAAGTCCTACGCGTTTCGTCCAAATAAGACTCCTACTGGGGCATGCCCCAGTAAGCCCATCCCCCTTACAGTTAGAACACACCCAGGGAACACAGTTAACCCCTTGATTGCCCCCAAGTGTTAACCCCTTCCCTGCCAGTGTCATTTTTCCATTGATCAGTGCATCTTTATAGCACTGATCAATGTAATAATGTCACTGGGCCCCAAAAAGTGTCATTTGGGGTCAGATTTGTCTGCCGCAATGTCGCAGTCCCGCAAAAAATCGCAGATCACCGCCATTACTAGTGAAAACAATAAAAAAAAAGTCCCTAAATCTATCCCATTTGGTTTGCGCAAAAGTTATCGTGTCTACAAATCAATATACGCCTATTGTGATTTTTTTTTTTTAACCAAAAATATGTAGAAGAATATATATCCGCCTACACTGATGAATACATTTATTTTTATATTTTTTTTGGGGTATGTATTATAGCAAAAAGTAAATGAAATTATTTTTATTTTTTTCCAAAATTGACGTTTTTTGTTTGTTTATAGCGCAAAAAATAAAAATTGCAAAGGTGCTCAAATACCACCAAAAGAAAGCACTATTTGTGGGGAAAAAAGGACGTCAATTTTGTTTGGGTACAACATCGCATGACCGCGCAATTGTCAGTTAAAGCGACGCAGTGGCGTATCTCAAAAAATGGCCCGGTCATTAAGGGGGAAAATCCTTCCGGTTCTTAAGTGGTTAAAGCTTATTCTGTAAAATGAAAAGCTATATACAAAGTGTAATAACCAATGGAAACTAGTTACCTTTCTGACTTTTTTGCTTGGGTTTGGTACACTCGGTGCTCTATTTCTTTTCATTCTCGTATTGAATAGACATTGCAGCCTATTTTTCATTCCTTACTTTGTGGCTCAGTGGGACACCCCGCCTTGTACTCCCCCCCCCTCCCCCCCCCCCCCCCCCACACACACACATAAGCTAGCAAAGCTTTACAAAAGATTGAAGCGCGAGTCAGCGGTGTGTCTGAGTTTTAAGAGAATCTTCAGAATTTTACAGATGATGCCGATTGCCATGGCAGCAGAATTATTCCCACACAGAGATAAAATGTTTCATAAAGCTCATAGAGCCATTAGTAACGTTTCGTCAGCAGCTGAGGCTGAGAAGATCTTGGTAGCAAGAGGAATCTGTTGTTGGAATCAGTATGCTCACATGAGCCAGTGAATGGAGGGATGAACTCCGGGATAATCAAAGAATGTTGTAATACATGAGTCCCGCGTATTCTTACTGGAATCTTGGTGTGCTTTGTGTATTTCTTACAGATCTGTGTAGTAATCCAGTGTGAGACTTTCCCTCTGTGCGGGAACTTCCTGTAATAAAGACCGCTCACTGCTGCTCTCTCTCCATGTGCAGGGTGACTGGTCTTGTCTCCGCCCCCCTCCTGTAGTTTTATGAAAGCAGCCTGTAGTGGGCGGGTCTACTGGGTCCCTCCCTCAGCTCTTCTCTCTGCACAGTCTTTGTACAGCACAGAGATGATGTCTCTACCACTTGTACAAGATAACATCTGGCTTTGTAAAGGCATTTGGTTACACAAAGTGGATTTACAGTATATCCTTTGTGATTATTCAGGATTATATTTAATTGAAAGTTTATATGCTCGGCAGTTAGCTTTAACTTCTTGACACCCCCCCCCCCCACATTTACTGGGGGGCGGCGGCTTCTCTGCGCAGATTCACGTACAGGTACCCCCAGTGGGGTGGGCTCATGACTCCTTGCACTTAGAAAATGTCCTCAGCCTGCAAGGTTGAATGATGCTTGGTGTCAATCAAGCAGGTAGAGTGAGGACACCTTGTGGCGGGAAAGCAATTACCACAGGGACAGCAAACAGAGCAGAAAAAAAAAAGAATACTCCCGGGGATCTTTTAACCACTTCAGCCCCGGAAGATTTGGCTGCTCAATGACCAGGCCATTTTTTGCCATACGACACAGAGTCGCTTTAACTGACAATTGCGCGGTCGTGCGACGCTTTACACAGTGGCTGCGTTTGATGGCATATTGGCTTTTTTGATGGTTTTTTTTCAGTATTTTTCAGTTTATTTGCGCCCCCCTCCCCCCCCCCCCCCCAAAAAAAAATGTTTGAGCACTAGCCGCCACTGGTTACTCTTTTAGAACCTGTTCATATTCGAGGTCAGAGTAATGCGGGAACACTCACTCTAAGATCCGAGCCTAGCCAATAAACAGCCACAAGAGGGGGGTATCAAGGAAAAGGAGTGGAGGAGAGTTCCACATCCTTTCCTCTATGACAGTAAAAAAAACTACACAGTTTAGGGTTGAACTGTTTCTCCTCCAATTTCATTGTGTTACCGTGTGTCTTCTTAAAGTGGTTGTAAACCCGAAAAAAAAAAAAAACCCTGCGAGACAAAGCCATAATGAGCTAGTATGACTAGCATACTAGCTCATTATGCATTACTTACCTTAGATCGAAGCCGTCCTCGTCGCCTCCTCAGGCCGCAGACATCTCTTCACAGATACCTGGAAGGTTACTTTCGGGTATCAGCGCTCTGATTGGCCGGAGCGGCGATGACGTCACCGCGCATGCGCGCGGGAGCCGTAAAAATCGGCGTTGCCGGTTTTATCAATGGGATGCTCACGGTGCCTTTTGCCGTTGTCTACGCCGTGCATGTGCCGTAGACAACGGTGCATTCTTTTTTGGCAAATATCTCCTAAACCGTGTAGGTTTAGGAGATATTGCAAACACCTACAGGTAAGCCTTAATCTAGACTTACCTGTAGGTGTAACTTCCGAGGGAGGGTTTACAACCACTTTAAGCTCCTTGAAACTGAATTATTTTTTCCTATGCTACAATCACCATTGAGGTATCTGTATATCACTATCATATCTCCTTTCAAGTGTCTCTTCTCCAGCGAGAATAAGTTTAATGTTTGTAGTCATTCCTCATAACTTAAGGTCCTCCAGTCCCCTTATTAGTTTTATTGTCCTTCTTTGAACTCTCCAGACCAGAGTTTTGTAAAGTGGTAGAATTATAGTTTTATCTTTTGAGTAAATACCCTTTTTGTGCATGCTAATATTATGCTAGCTTTGTTTGCTGCAGCTTAGCATTGCACACTCTATATAAGAAGATTTTGTGTTCTAATTAACTTTCATATATATTTGATATTGGACTTTTCATTTTTCCAGCACATGCGTTTATTGCACATTAATATTGGATTTATTCACATTTTTTTACTTGAGAAGCACTTTTTTCTCAGTGTAATTTGAAACACATTCTATATAAGTTTTTTTTTTGTTTCAATCAACTTTTTTATACATTTACTATTGGATTGTATATTTATTCAGCACATGCGTTTATTACATATAATTGGATTTATGTATCATTTGTCACATTTTTCAGATATTCATTCATTGCTGTTTTGTGATAACATCCTGGTGATAGCAGCAGCTATATTTATGGCACATAGTTTATGTCACACAGTTACTGCATTTATTGATACTTTTATAGTCACACACCACTAGGTGACAGAACACAACTACCACATATCTTATTGCTGAGCTTATGATCCACTAGGACCCCTAGGATGTGTCATGGGTCAATGATTCAGAGATTAATTAGGAAAATCTGAGTTTTCATTTCCCAAAATTTTAGTGAAAATGTGAAGAGTTTGGCAAAATGAAATTGTTAATTTGATAGTTTTTAAGGGTGCAGTTGGCTTTTAAATGGCTTCTGAGGGTCATGCCGCGTACACACGGTCATTTTTCCCGTCGGGAAAAATTAAATTTTTTCCTTTGGACGAGAAAAACGATTGTCTGTGGGCTTTTTGTCATTTTTTCCCGACGGGAAAAACGGCATTAATCACGACGAGAAAAATTAGAACATGCTCGAATTTTTCTTGTCGTCATTCCTGTCATTTTTTTCCGCGGCAGTTTTCCCATAGGGAAACACTGCCGCGGAGCCTACACACGGTCGTTTTTCTCGCCAAGAGAAAAAATTACGGGAAAAATGTCCGTGTGTAGAGGAACAAGCCGTTCCCTCGTTTTTCCTGTCGTGATTCACGGCGGTGTTTTCACCGCCATGAATCACGATCGTGTGTACGCGGCATCACAGAACCTCTATTAAACTATCCAGGAAATTATATTATATATGGTAATTAAACTTTCTTAGTGCCTTATCTGCAATAAATTAGCCTCAGAACCGGTGTAATTTAATATATGTTCAGTTTTAAAGGGATGAGGTGGCAACCCTACCTGAGGTGCGGGGTCTAAGTACTAACCGGTATTCACTAGGGCTCCTGATGGTGGAGGGGCTTTGCTGCGGTATAGTACCAGGTCGCAGTCCTCAGGATCGCCTCACCGGTAGGTGAGCAAGCCGGGGTCCAAAAGCAGATAGGGATCAAGCAGACACGTAGTCGAGGAACAAGCCAAAGGTCGTAACGAGTGGTAGCAAAGATACAGACGGCAGGAGGAGAGACAAAAGCAAAATATTGGCTGGAGAGAGCACAATAATCTGGCAAATAGGAAATGCAGAGACATGGCTTAAATCAGGAAGTTCATGGGAGGAGCAAAGAATTTAAGGTTCAAGACAAATATGAGGCAGAATCATTCAAGGAATTGTCCAGAAAGCTATCCAGCATTCCAGGTGGCTCGGCAAGCAGAGTCATTGCCAAACACAGGAGAGGTCCCAGGTTCAAGTCCAGGCCCTGACACACTCAAAAGGAAAGGAAACACACATTCAAGATTATTAAATTAACTACCCTTCAGTAAATACACACAAAAACCAGCCCTAAAAAGTTGTAGCAATAGAGCAAATGTTACCTAAAAAACTCAATGAGGAAAGTTAAAGGAGTTGTAAAGGCAAAAGTTTTTTTTTTATCTTAATGCATTCTATGCATTAAGATAAAAAGCCTTCTGTGTGTAGCAGCCTCCCCAGCACCCCCTAATATTTACCCGAGCCCCATCCCTGTCCAGCGATGTCCACAATTCCCTCGGCCGTCCCGGACTCTCCACCTGATTGGCTGAGACACAACAGCAGCACCATTGGCTTCCACTGCTGTAAATCAAAGTCAGTTAGCCAATCAGAGGAGAGAGGGGGCTGGGCCGAATGGCAGCCCCATGTCTGAATGGCCACACGGAACTGCACCTCGGCTCGGGTGCCCCCATAGCAAGCTGCTTGCTGTGGGGGCACTCGACAGAAGGAAGGGGCTAAGGGCAGTGAAGAGTCACCCGAGAAGAGGAGGAACTGGGCTGCTCTGTGCAAAACCAACTGCACAGAGCAGGTAAGTATAACATGTCTGTTATTTTTTATTTTTTAAACAAGACGTTACAATCACTTTAAGGGGTCTTTTAAAAAAAAACTGCCGTCCAATTTCTTCAGCATTTACGCAACTGTCACAACAAACAAACTCCATAATGTGTCTAATATGTGTATTTCCTGTGATTGTCAGTTCCATCTAGTGACCACAATGCAGTATTTTATTGATTGCAATATTTCAGGAAAATACCACATTATAACCACTAGATGGAGCGATCCAAAGAAAATCATTCATTGTGGCTTTGCAAATGCTAAGCCATTTACACAGCAAATAGTTTTTTAAATAAATCCATATGAGTTTCTGCTTTGGCGGAGTTACTTGAAATCATTCCACTCATCCCTACTAAGTTTTGAAGCTATCAGGTCAACATGACGGCCAGGCAACTTGTCTTCAGAAGGAGGTCAGGTAGCCTCCAGGTTTCTCCCACAGACGTTCCACTTTAAATACAGTTCCATTGTATGAACACTTTGCTTTAGTTGTGTTTTGCCATGCGAAAGTTATTACTTTCGTCTCCAGCTAGACACAATAGAAATTATTTTGTGCGCTTGGGCTCCAACGCGGAATGAGAATGCGATGTATTTTGCTCCTGGCGACACAAAGGTCAGCACCAAATAGAATAATAGTAATTAGGCTGACACAGAACATCAATTTTAGGAGTATTATCCAAAGAGAAGGGAGTCAGGTGATATGTTTACTCAGCGAGTCGGCGTTTATGGATTGAAGGTAATGCTTACGGAAAATTCTGTGTCTAGTCTGCCAAAGGGGAAGAGAACGTGGGCAGGAGCTAATGTACGTTGTTGTAAAGTTTATTTTTAGGCTTTTCTTTCCTTTATATTCTACGCTTACAATGTAACACAGTGAGACAGTGCTGGGGCTATTATTGAAGCTTTTCTTCCGTACATCGCTGCTAAAAATATCTAGAACAGTGCGAAAAAAACAGCTCATTTTCAACTCAGTCAAAATTTCTTGTAATGACTTCTCAAATCACTGTTAATTAACTCTGTCTCCTTCCTTCTCTGTATCTCATCTGTAAGACTCAGTCTACATTTCTCTGTCTATAGCTCTCTGTTTGTCTATCCATCCTGTCTTTCTAATCCATCATTTGTCTATCTATTGGAATATCTTTCTACCCTGAAACATATGAATGCCTTTGGGAGACCTAAAGGGATTCTGACTTCTGCTGAGCTGTCGCTCAATAAAATATGCTGCACTGGCATTGTCCATTTATCGCCTGGCAGGTAATCATATAGACAGGTATGCTACAGGATAGGAGCTGTACAGAAGTTGCTCTGAGAGATAGAAGAAGGTTGAGAGTTTTGTAGCTACTAAATAGAGGGATAGACAGATGGCTGGATGAATGGATGCATAGGTTAAATGGATCAAAGGGATTGGATGAATGGAAAGATGGTTTTCGATGGATTAAGAGATTAATGAGTTTGCATGGTTTTGGGTGATGCGTTGGCTTGGAGAAGTACGTGCATGAATGGATGAATGGAGGACGGTGGATTTATTATTAGATGTCTGGGCAGGTGGTTAGACGAATGGATGATTTGGATAGATTAGTTTGTATGGGTTGTTTTGGGTGGATGATGGGAGTGAATGCCTGGGTTTAGATGGAAAGATAGGGATGGATCAATGGGTGGACAGTTAGATAGATTGTTAGCCGGCTTTGGATGTATGGGTCTGAACTAATGTGTTTGGAAGAATAGATGCATGAGCACTATATTGTCAAAAGTATTGGCACACCTGTCTTTACACGCACATGAACTTTAATGGCATCCCAGTCTTTGTCTGTAGGGTTCAATATTGAGTTGGCCCACCCTTTGCAGCTATAACAGCTTTAACCCTTCTGGGAAGGCCGTCCACAAGGTTTAGGAGTGTGTCTATGGGAATGTTTGACCATTCTTCCAGAAGCGCATTTGTGAGGTCAGGCACTGACGTTGGACGAGAAGGCCTGGCTCACAGTCTCCTGACCTCAACCCGACAGAACACCTTTGGGATGAATTGAGTGGAGAGTGCAGGCCAGTCAAGTTCCTCCACCCCAAACTTGCTTATACATGTCTTTATGGACCTTGCTTTGTGCACTGGTCTAAAGCATTTGGTGGAGGGGGGATTATGGTGTGGGATTGTTTTTCAGGGGTTGGGCTTCGGCCGTTAGTTCCAGTGAAGGGAACTCTTAAGGCATCAGCACACCAAGACATTTTGGACAATTTCATGCTCCCAACTTTGTGGGAACAGTTTGGGGATGGCCCCTTCCTGTTCCAACATCACTGCGCACCAGTGCACAAAGCAAGGTCCATAAAGACGTGGATGAGTGAGTTTGGGGTGGAGGAACTTGACTGGCCTGCACAGAGTTTTGACCTCAACCCGATAGAACATATTTGGGATGAATTAGAGCAAAGGCTGGGAACCAGGCCTTTTCGTCCAACATCAGTGCCTAAACTCACAAATGCGCTTCTGGAAGAATGGTCAATTATTCCCATAGACACACTTCCAAACCAGAAGAGTCGAAGCTGTTATAGCTGCAAAGGGTGGGCCACCTCAATATTGAACCCTATGGACTAAGACTGGGATGCTATTAACTTTCATTCGTGTGTAAAGGCAGGTGTCCCAATACTTTTGACAATATAGTGTAATTTGGGGAGCAATGTAGGACCGCTGGTTGGCCGCCATTGGTCCCATTCCCCTTTTGAGGGCTGTGTAAGCAAACACAAAGACCAGCTACATTAATAATTAAATAAATCCGTGCTTAGGTGTAAAGTGAAGGTTGCAGCCCCCCTGATATACTCACAAGGGAGGACAATGTAATAAGTAGGGATGAGCCGAACACCCCCGGGTTCGGTTCGCACCAGAACCTTCGAACGGACCGAAAGTTCGCGCGAATTTTCGAACCCTATTCGTTATAATGGACGCGAACGTTCGAAATCAAAATTGCTAATTACAACGGCCAATATGCATGTTAATGTCATAAAACAGGTTTGGGGACCCGGGTCCTGCCCCAGGGGACATATATCAATGCAAAAAGAAATTTTAAAAACTAAAGTTTTTTCGGGAGCAGTCATTTTAATGATGCATAAAGTGAAAAAAAAAAAAAGTGAAATTTTCCTTTAAATATGGTACCTGGGGGGTGTCTAAAGTATGCCTGTGAAGTGGCATGTGTTTCCCGTGTTTAGAACTGTCCTTGCACAAAATGACATTTGTAAAGGAAAAAAAGAAGCCATTTAAAACCACTTGCGGCTTTAATGTCATGTCTTGTCCTGGCCGCCATATGGCTGAAAATCCTTGAGAAAAATGGCATGGCTACCCCATCACCCCCCCCCCCCACCCCAGCCCCTTTGGGTCTTGTATGGATACTAAGGGGGACCCCGCACCCAAAATAAAACCCTATACCTACAACCCTATATACTCTGAACAGCAGTATATAGGTGGTGCAAACAAGACATGGACTGTAGGTTTGTTCTTAAGTAGAATCTGAACAGGTACATTATGAAGTGTAGCTACATCCCAAAAAAATCAATTTTTAAGCTTTTTGGAGAACATAGGGAGGGGTTATCACCCCTGTAACATTTGCTGTCTTTGCACATCTGTTCAGAACATGTCACCTCACTTTCCGTCCCAATGACAAATGTTTTTGGAAAAGTGGGGTTTTAATTGAAACAAGGATTGGTGATAAAGCATCAGTAGAGAGGAGATACCTTTTTCCCAAATTAAATCTAACAGGATAGAATTTTCCTTCCTAGGGGTAGATTTCCTCTCACTTCCTGTTTTCTCTTGCCGTTTGCAAGTAGGAGTCGTTTGTAAGTTGGATGTTTGAAAGTAGGGGCCTGCCGTATATACTCTGCAGAAATTTGCCCTATTAGATGTTGGTGTAGCCACAAGACTGGTGGGCACAGGAATGGGCCCTGCTGTGAGTTAATAGATCAAGATTTGTACTTGCATGCACCTGTTGAACCGGGCAGAAAAATTGGGCCTTTGGTGGTGGTGGTGGTGGTGGTGGACGGTGTTGCCACAAGACTGTAAGCCCTCACAGTTACTCTTGGTGGGTGCAGGAATGGGCCCTGCTGTGAGTTATTAGATCAAGATTTGTAATTGCATGCACCTGTTGAACAGGGCAGAAAAATTGGGCCTTTGGTGGTGGTGGTGGTGGTGGACGGTGTTGCCACAAGACTGTAGGCCCTCATAGTTACTCTTGGTGGGCGCAGGAATGGGCCCTGCTGTGAACTATTAGATCAAGATTTGTAATTACACGCCCCTGTTAAACAGGGGCTGAAAAATTGTGCCTTAGGCATTGGTGCTGGTGCCACAACACTGCAACCCCTCACAGATACTGTACTTGGAGCACAGCAGTCACACCTGTTGCGAAGCATCTTTTTAAAAAATTGTAATTACACGCCCTGCTGAAAAATTGTGCCTTAGGCACTGGTGCTGGTGCCACAACACTGCAACCCCTCACAGATACTGTACTCTGAGCACAGCAATGAGACCTGTTGCAAAGCATTGCCTAAAAATTGTAATTACACGCCCCAACAGGGGCTGAAAAATTGTGCCTTAGGCACTGGTGCTGGTGCCACAACACTGCAACCCCTCACAGATACTGTACTCTGAGCACAGCAGTCACACCTGTTGCGAAGCATCTTTTTAAAAAATTGTAATTACACGCCCCTGTTATACAGGGGCTGAAAAATTGTGCCTTAGGCACTGGTGTGGTGGCATGGATCATTGAGGAGGAGGAAGAGGATAGTCAGTGAACATAACAGGACAGTCACTCAGCATCAGCATAGGCAGTCTTGAAGGGATGTGACATTATAAATTATTCCGTTATATCCGCTTCAGGTGTCTGGTAGCTGGTGGTGATCCAAGACTGATTCATTTTTATGAAGGTCAGTCGATCAACCGAGTCGGTGGACAGGCGCACCCTATGATCGGTGACAAATCCTCCAGCAGCACTGAATGTGCGTTCGGAAAGAACGCTGGATGCAGGACAGGCCAGTAGCTCAATTGCATACTGTGCAAGCTCTGGCCAGTGATCCATCCTCAGGACCCAGTAAGCCAGAGGATTTTCGGTGGGAAAGGTGTCCAAGTCTGACCTTGCCCCTAGGTATTCCTGCATCATGTATATCAGACGCTGGCGATGGTTGCTGGAACCGATCATACCTTGGGGCTGCGGACTAAAAAATTGTCTGAACGCATCGGTCAGACGTCCACCTTCCCCACCGCTCCTTCTGCTACTGACCGAAGCCTCAGCAACTCATCGTCCAGGACCAGGAGTTTGTAACCTCCCAGTTTCTGGGAACGCGTTGCACAGACCTTTCTGCAAGGCCTCCCTGAGATGTCTCATCCTCTGCTCCCTCTGCGACGGCAAGATAAGGTCCGCAACCTTACCCTTGTACCGTGGATCAAGGAGAGTGGCCAGCCAGTAATGGTCACTCTCCTTGATCCGAAGAACACGAGGATCCTTCCGCAGGCTTTGCAGGATCAGGGAAGCCATGCAGCGTAGGTTAGCTGAGGCATTCGGTGCGGAGTCTTCTGGGTCACTGAGGATGACATGATCGCCAGCCACCTCCTCCCAGCCACGTACAAGTCCACTGGTTTGTTGGGACTGTACATCATCCCTAAAAGACTGCTGCTGCTGATGCTGAGTGCCAGGCTCCACCTCCATGCTCACACAATCCTCCTCCTCCTCCTCCTCCTCCTCCTCTTCCTGTGTGATGGGTGGGACAGAAGGAACATTGTCTGGATAAAGGGGGCCTTGAGAGACAAGGAAGTCCTCCTCTTCCTGCCTCTGTTCTGCCTCAAGTGCCCTGTCCATTATCCCACGCAGCGTATGCTCCAACAGGTGGACAAGAGGTACAGTGTCACTGATGCATGCACTGTCACTGCTCACCATCCTCGTGGCCTCCTCAAATGGTGAGAGGACAGTGCATGCATCCCTGATCATGCTCCACTGGCGTGGGGAAAAAAAGCCAAGCTCCCCTGACCCTGTCCTGGTGCCGTAGTCGCAAAGGTACTCATTGATGGCCCTCTGCTGCGTGTGCAGTCGCTGCAGCATGGCCAACGTTGAGTTCCACCTGGTGGGCATGTCACATATTAGGCGGTTCTTGGGCAGGTTCAGCTCCTTTTGCAGCTCAGTCAGCCGAGCACTGGCATTATAAGATCGGCGGAAATGCACACAGACTTTCCTGGCCTGCCTCAGGACATCCTGTAAGCCTGGGAACCTGCCCAAGAACCGCTGCACCACCAGGTTGAGGACGTGAGCCATACAGGGCACATGGGTGAGCTGCCCCTGTC
Source organism: Rana muscosa (assembly GCA_029206835.1). NCBI lineage: Eukaryota > Metazoa > Chordata > Amphibia > Anura > Ranidae > Rana > Rana muscosa. The sequence continues at coordinate 49,424,625 of CM055120.1, forward strand.
GCAGGGCGGAGAGGAGGTTGGTGCCATTATCAGAAACGACCATTCCTGGCTTAAGCTGGCGTGGCGTCAACCACCTCTCGGCCTGCCCCTGCAGAGCTGCCAGAACCTCTGGCCCAGTGTGGCTCCTGTCCCCCAAACACACCAGCGCAAGCACGGCATGGCATCTTTTTGCCTGCGTACTCGCGTAGCCCCTTGTACGCCTACGGAGCACCGCTGGTTCCGAGGACAGAGCACTCGAAGAGGACATGGAGGAAGAAGAAGAGGAGGGGGTGGAGGAGAGAGGTGTGTCACAACCAGTAGTAGCATTTTGGAGGCGTGGTGGCGGAACAACCTCCAACACTACTGCACCTTGTCCTGCATCCCTCCCAGCTGCCAATAGAGTGACCCAATGGGCCGTGAAAGAAAGATAACGTCCCTGTCCATGCCTGCTGGACCATGAGTCAGCGGTAATATGCACCTTACCGCTGACCGCCCTGTCCAGCGAGGCATGGACATTGCCTTCCACATGCCAGTAGAGAGACGGAATCGCCTTCCGTGAGAAAAAGTGGCGTTTGGGAACCTGCCACTGAGGAACCGCACATTGAACAAACTCACGGAAGGGGGCCGAGTCTATCAACTGAAAAGGCAGCAGTTGAAGTGCTAGCAATTTAGCCAAGCTAGCATTCAACCGCTGGGCATGTGGATGGCTGGGAGTATACTTCTTTCGACGGTCCAGCAGCTGGGGCAGGGAAATTTGCCTGCTACAATCGGACGTCGGTGTACTGCAAGTACTTGGTTGTGACACACCTAATTCTACACCTTCAGTCCTCTCAGAGCAGCTTTCAGAGAGGACTGAAGATATAGTGGGGATGGAGATCCCAGCTGATGAGGAGCAAGGAGAGGTCCGCTTTGTTCTTTGGTGTGGGTCTTTTATGTGTGCTTGCCAACGAGCTGCATGGCAGGTCGACATATGTCTGCTCATGCTTGTGGTGCCCAAGCGGCTGATGTTTTGGCCACGCGAGATACGCTTGAGACAAATATTGCAAATAGCAGTGGTGCGATCTGATGCACTCGTCTCAAAAAAGGCCCACACCAAAGAACTTTTGTGATAACGTGCAGAGGCAGCGCCCTGCACAGGCGGAGCTCTGCGGTGTGGTACAGTTGCTGTGCTGGCCTCTAGCTGGCCTCCAGGGGGCATCCTGCCTCGTTGGACATGTGACGCTGCATCCTCCTCCTCCTCCTCCTCTCTCCCTTCAGGCACCCACGTGGAGTCAGTGACCTCATCATCCCCTCCCTCTTCACCACTAGAGCAAACCTGGCAGTAAGCTGCAGCTGGTGGAACACTACTGCCAGATTGCTGTCCTTCAGCATCCCCTCTCTCTGCACGCACACTACTGACTTCCTCAAGCTGGGTATCATCATCCGAGCCTTCGAATCGTTGGGCATCCTCCTGGAGCATGTACCCAACACTGTGCTCAAACAGTTCGGGGGACTCCTCAGGAGGACATGGTGGGTCTAGGGAAGGGGTGTCTGATGATGCCATTGAGTACGCGTTGGCAGCTGCTCTGCCAGTACCCTGAGCCTGGGTGAGAGAGGATGAGGAGGGTGAGGAGGGCTTGGTCATCCATTCTACCAAGCCTTCGGCATGATGCGGCTCCACATGTCCAGCTGCCGAAAACAAAGACAAGCGTGTCCCATGGCCACGTGCTGATGACGATGCACGACCACGTCCACGGCCAGCACTGTTGTCTCTAGAAACAGAGCCTGCCTGCCCTGTGTTCTTGCCTCGGCACGCTCTGCCTCTCCTTGGCGGTCTTCCAGCCATTGTAGTCGGTAGTGTATATAGTATAAAAAATAGAACTCCTATGTGTGCTCACAACACACTGTAGGTCCTATGGGTGCTGACACTAACACACTATAGGTACTATGTGTGCTGCTGACAAGAAAATATAGGAGCTCTGTTTGCTGCCACTAACACACTAGAAGTCCTATGGGTGCTTCTGAGAAGAAAATATAGGAGCTCTGTTTGCTGCCACTAACACACTAGAAGTCCTATGGGTGCTTCTGAGATGAAAATATAGGAGCTCTGTGTGATGCCACTAACACACTAGAAGTCCTATGGGTGCTGCTGAGAAGAAAATATAGGAGCTATGTGTGATGCCACTAACACACTAGAAGTCCTATGGGTGCTTCTGAGATGAAAATATAGGAGCTCTGTGTGATGCCACTAACACACTAGAAGTCCTATGGGTGCTTCTGAGATGAAAATATAGGAACTCTGTGTGATACCACTAACACACTAGAAGTCCTATGGGTGCTTCTGAGAAGAAAATATAGGAGCTCTGTTTGCTGCCACTAACACACTAGAAGTCCTATGGGTGCTGCTGAGAAGAAAATATAGGAGCTCTGTGTGATGCCACTAACACACTAGAAGTCCTATGGGTGCTTCTGAGATGAAAATATAGGAGCTCTGTGTGATGCCACTAACACACTAGAAGTCCTATGGGTGCTGCTGAGAAGAAAATATAGGAGCTATGTGTGATGCCACTAACACACTAGAAGTCCTATGGGTGCTTCTGAGATGAAAATATAGGAGCTCTGTGTGATGCCACTAACACACTAGAAGTCCTATGGGTGCTGCTGAGAAGAAAATATAGGAGCTCTGTGTGATGCCACTAACACACTAGAAGTCCTATGGGTGCTGCTGAGATGAAAATATAGGAGCTCTGTTTGCTGCCACTAACACACTAGAAGTCCTATGGGTGCTGCTGAGAAGAAAATATAGGAGCTCTGTGTGATGCCACTAACACACTAGAAGTCCTATGGGTGCTTCTGAGATGAAAATATAGGAGCTCTGTGTGATGCCACTAACACACTAGAAGTCCTATGGGTGCTGCTGAGAAGAAAATATAGGAGCTCTGTGTGATGCCACTAACACACTAGAAGTCCTATGGGTGCTTCTGAGATGAAAATATAGGAACTCTGTGTGATGCCACTAACACACTAGAAGTCCTATGGGTGCTGCTGAGAAGAAAATATAGGAGCTCTGTTTGCTGCCACTAACACACTAGAAGTCCTATGGGTGCTTCTGAGAAGAAAATATAGGAGCTCTGTGTGATGCCACTAACACACTAGAAGTCCTATGGGTGCTTCTGAGAAGAAAATATAGGAGCTCTGTTTGCTGCCACTAACACACTAGAAGTCCTATGGGTGCTGCTGAGAAGAAAATATAGGAGCTCTGTTTGCTGCCACTAACACACTAGAAGTCCTATGGGTGCTGCTGAGAAGAAAATATAGGAGCTCTGTGTGATGCCACTAACACACTAGAAGTCCTATGGGTGCTGCTGAGAAGAAAATATAGGAGCTCTGTTTGCTGCCACTAACACACTAGAAGTCCTATGGGTGCTGCTGAGAAGAAAATATAGGAGCTCTGTTTGCTGCCACTAACACACTAGAAGTCCTATGGGTGCTGTTGGGGTGCAATGCTGTGCTAACAGCACTGCGGTTGGTACTACTGCAATACTGTACTAACAGTAAGCACGCACCAGACTAATCCCCAGCAGCAGCTAATAACACGCTAACTGTGCAATCAGCAGCAATGAACGATCAATGACTTAGGTAGCAATGGTTTAGCAAAGAAATAGCCAATGGTTTAGCAAAGAAGAGCAAATCTTTCAGTATCAAGCAAAGACAGAATCAGCAGACTGATCTCTCCTAAAGCCGGAACTCATGTGACCGGGGCCGATGGCGTGGCGGCCTTTTAAATGGTGGGGCATGTACTAAAGCCCCTGAGCTGTAATTGGCTACAGGCGTCCTGCCTGTAGCCAATTATTGCTCTCCGAGTTTCGGGCGCTGTGATTGGCCAAGCATGCGGGGTCACAGTGCATGCTTGGCCAATCATCAGCCAGCAATGCACTGCGCCGGCCGCGCCGGCCGCAATGCATTGCGGGGCCGCTCGCATCACACGAATGTGATGCGAACGGCCCAAATAGTTCTGGGCTCGACGAGCGAGCGAACGCCCGGTGCTCGATTCGAACATGGGTTCGAATCGAGCACCGGGCCCATCCCTAGTAATAAGTGAATAAGGACGGGGTGTTGGCGCTACCTAATAAAAACCTCCCAAATAATGGGCATAAAGCATGTGAACGTAAATCAAAAAAATATATATAACGTTGTATATAGTGCAACCTAAACAAGTGTTAGATGCTCAGTAGTGTCTTTATATAGTGAGACAAGTAGGTTACTGTGAAAGGAGTGAAACCCAAGTGCTTGATGAGGGCTAGGCCTCTTCACTGAATAAACATAAACACGTGGTAAAAACTTTTTGAGTGTATCAACCTGTCTCAAAAATAGCTGCATAAAATGATATAGCTTGTCCACCATATGCATGTACAAAAGTACCAGATAACCAGGTGGTATTACAGTCCATAAAGCATAAATTATAAATGTGCAATCCAGGCTGTATTGGGCCTTAAGAGAAATTACAGCTCATGCGGCACATAGCCTGCTAAATTCCAGTGTAAATTAAGTTCATAAGCATCCCACAGGTCTTCATATACAGATATAAATGGTTGATTGGTTCAAACAGTGCAGGAGTATATTCATAAACAGTTCATGCAGTGATGGGTGCTCCGTGCTGACAAGGGTACAATCATGTGACTTCGGTGATCCCCCAAATGTGTCCCCACTCACCAGATCCCAGCGCCCCTGCAGGGACAAACAGCATGTAATGCCCTGTACACATGATCGGATTTCCGATGGAATAAAATCCGGTGGATTTTTCCATCAGAATTCCGATGAAGCTGACTTTCATCAGTCTTGCCTACACACCATCAGACAAAATTCTGACCGTCCAAAACGCCGTGACATACAACACATACGACGGCACTATAAAGGGGAAGTTCAAATCCAATGGCGCCACCCTTTGGACTGCTTTTGCTGATTTCGTGTTACCGCGTGTTAGTAAAAGTTTGGTGTTAGCCGATTTGCGCTTTTCAGTCTCCGTGCTTTTCAGTCCGTTACAGCATGACAAATGTGCTATCTCCATTACGAACACTAGTTTTACAGGAACGAGCTCTCCTGTCTTGTAATTTAGTCTGAGCATGCGTGGATTTTTCTTCGATGAAGTTCCCCACAGACGATCGGAATTTGCTATCGTTTTTTTTTTCATCTGTAAAATTTAAAACATGTTCTATTTTTTTACACCGATTGAAAAAAGACAGATGGGGCCCCAACATGATCGTTTTTTCCGATGAAAAAAGTCCATCTGTCTTTTTTCATCAGAAAAAACGATTGTGTGTAAGCAGCATAAGATAAAATCCACAGCAGGCCTCTGGAGCACCTAATCACTGCTCAAAAACGTTAAATCCTCCTTTCCAAATCCGTGAAGGCAAGGCACTGGACACTAGAGGGTTCCTCAGAGTGAAAACAAATAGGCTCCCATGGTGTAGTATTTAAAAATGAAGGAACTTTTATTTATAAAAATATATATTTATAAAAAGATATATGGCAGCAACAAGCCGCTAAAAAACCCAGACTGACAAAGCTACTGGTATGTATACAGCAGATAAACATATGGGTAAGCGAGCCTGATTTATGTTCACATGCTTTATGCCCATTATTTGGGAGGTTTTTATTAGGTAGCGCCAACACCCCGTCTTTATTCACTTATTACAAAGACCAGCTACTGGGATCGATTCATGGCTGAGATGACCCTTCGTCTTAGATGAGAGCGTTCCCCCCGGTCATGCAGTTCCTCTTCGGAGGATGGATCTTCTGTTCTTAAGAATTATAGTCATAGCCCAAAATTGCATTATACCGGTTCCTTAGCGACCAATGGTGTCTGTCAATAATGTTATCATGTACCGGTACTTTTCTATACTGTATTGTATTGTTTCATATCTGTATGGTTTATAATCTTAATAAAAATGATTAGAAAAAGGAAAGAATAGATGCATGTTAGACATGTGTTTTGTTCTGTTTCGGTTTTTCGGACATGTCAGACATTCGGATGTATACGAATCTCTAAATAGACATGTCAACGAATCTGATTTTTTTTTTATAGAAATTAACACATGCATTTGTTTCATTTGTTTCATTCTGATGAGGTCACATGAGGCAATAGTTGTTTGGGCCCATGGGGAAAAGAATTAACATTTCTAATTTGTTTGATAATTCGGATTCGGATAACGAATGGATCCAAAATTCATTCCATTCGCTAATTCAGATGCACATGATGCCAGTCTATATTGTCCAATCAGCTCATGACATTTCTCTTGGTGGGTTGGACTAGCGTCCGAAAATCCGATTCAAATCCTTCTGATATATCAAATATGTAGCAATCTTCTGGAAAAACTGCAAAATGTTTTGAATCCTCCCGCACCAGTGAATATATACGAAACAAATGCCGAAGATACAAAACTAATTCTGAACGTAACAAATATGACGAAACTAAATTCCTCAATGACCGGATGCATCCGAAATGAAACAAAGTGAAAATTTCCAGCGTGCATAAGATATGTCTAAAGCCCTGTACACACGATCGGATTTCCTATGGATTCTAATCCGATGAAGCTGACTTCCATCAGTCTTGCCTACACACCATCAGTCAAAAATCCGACCGTCCCAAACGCCGTGACGTAAAACACTCCGACAAGCCGAGAAAAATTAAGTTCAATGCTTCTGAGCATGCGTCGACTTGATTCTGAGCATGCGTGGGTTTTTTGTCCGATGGAGTTCCACACAGACGATCGGAATTTCCTATCGTTTTTTTTTCCCATCGGATAAATTTAAAACATGTTCTATTTTTTCTCACCGATGCAAAAAAGACAGATGGGGCCCATACACGATCGGTTTGTCCGATGAGAAAAGTCCCTCGGACTGTTTTCATTGGTAAAACCGATCGTGTGTTCACAGCATAATGCATGTATAGATAGGTGGAAGGAGAAATGCATTGGTTTATAAGTACATGCATGGATGGATGAATGGAGAGGGAGAGATTGGATAATGGTTGTGTGGATTTATAATTAGATGATTAGATGTCTAAGCAGGTTTAAAATAGATGGCTGGTTGGACAAATGGATAGTTTGGATAGATACGTTTGCATAGATGTTAAGTAAACAGGGTATGCACTCACCGAAATTGGTTCGGTAGGAACCAGCTGAATTATAGTCCCTGTGTGAAGTGTTTTATTGCTGTTGTAAAGAGTATCCTGATAAATTTTGTATGTATTAGGGCTGTGGAAATTAACTATTAATTCCTCGATTAATCGATTTAATTGTTTTTATCGATCAAAATTCTTTTGATCGGTACACCTCTCCGGCGGCTTCCGGGTCTTCAGGGAGTTCCGTTGGAGATCTGGCGATGTCACGGACACCGGCGGGGCTTGCCGTGTCCATCTGAAGGGCTCCTTTGCTGTGCCTTCATATCTGCATGCCGGCGGGACCTTACTATCTGCCACACGCAAGGGCTGTTACACTTCCCTCTATCACTTCCCTCTATCAACCTGGGATTCTACAGCCATCCACTGGGAGTTGTGATAGTTCCCTTCACGGGACATCTACATGCCGATGGACTGATGTTAACCCCTCCTCATCTGGATTCAGCAGTGGTATCGTTGTACACATTTTTATACCAGTATCATACTTGGCTACATGTTTTTATGACTGCTTTTGCTACCGTTTGGTATTACTCGCACCATTTTTACAGTTTATGTAGCTACATCGATTTTATCTCCAGTGCAATATTTATTTTGTTACCTACTTGAAGACTATAAAAGTTTTAATGCTATTCCCATCGAGTGCTGCCTTTGTGTGTTTTTTCTATCCTGCTATCCATTTTTCCAGTGGTTGGTAGCTGCACTGGGAATCGGCCTGCAAGGAGATCAGCTCAAAGTAGTTAGATCTGTATGTGCGTTTATAATTAATCGAAATGAGTCGATTAATCGATTAAAAAAAAAATTGATTAATCGAACACGAAAATTTTAATCAGTAACAGCCCTAGTATGTATACAATGACAATAAAGTATATCATCATCAAACATTACCATCGATCTTACTTTTTTGGCACCATCAAGGACCCACCAATGCTATGGAAAAAAAAGTTCAATATGCCCCATGACTCCGCCATTCTCTTTGCATACCTTAGTTCTCCAAACCTATGCACTTTCAATCATAGCCATATCCATACATTTATCTTTCAAATCAATCATTTTTATTTATTTAATACAAAAAAATACAAGAACAAAATAAACATACAGCTATACGTTTAGGCTCCAAAAACAAACCAAAAAAATAGATTTTTTTTTTTACTCCTATTTTCTCTTTTTCCATGTTTACGTTTTTTCGCCAGCACACCCCCCCCCCCCCCCTTTTTGTTTTTTTATTTATTTTTTGTCGTGTTGTTGTTTTGTGTCTCATTGTTTCTCGCCTCATGTTCAAGTTATAGGAATAATAGCTGGAAAAGAGTAGGATAAACTCGAGATTAGATAGGAGATAGGTATAAGGGACTGGATGTTGAGCTGGGGAATAGGTTATTAAGATGTACCAAAACAGTCCTCTTTTTTCTTTATCAGAAGTAATTAACCAGTTGTCAACCGGCCGCCGTCAATTGAAGACACTGTTATCCTGGGCGGACGTCATATGACGTCGCGCCTTTAAAGTCCACTAGGGACCGCGATGGCCGCCGGCACCCGCGATTGCCCAGTAACCGAGCAGGACCGTGGATCTGTGTGTGTAAACACAGAGATCCACGTCCTGTCAGGGAGAGGGAACCGATGGTGTGTCCCTTGTACATAGGGACAACCATTGGTCACCTCCCCCAGTCAGTCCCCTCCCCCCACAGTTAGAACACATCTAGGAAACACATTTAACCCCTTTCTCGCCCCCTAGTGTTAACCCCTTCCCTGCCAGTCACATTTATACAGTAATCAATGCATTTTTATAGCAGGGATCGCTGTAAAATGTGTCAAAAGTGTCCGATGTGTCCGCCACAATATCACAGTCACGATAAAAATCGCAGATCGCCGCCATTACTAGTAAAAAAAAAAAAATGCTATAGATCTATCCCCTATTTTGTATCTGCTATAACTTTTGCGCAAACCAATCAATATACGCGTATTGCGATTTTTTTTTTTACCAAAAATATGTAGAAGAATACTTTTTTATATATATTTTCATGTAGAAGAATACGCCTAAACTGAGGAAAATTTAATATTTTTTTTTTTTTTTAAATGGATATTTATTAGAGCAAAAAGTAAAAAATATTGTGTTTTTTTTCAAACTTGAGGCTCTTCTTTTGTTTATAGCGCAAAAAATAAAAACCGCAGAGGTGATCAAATACCACCAAAAGAAAGCTCTATTTGTGGGAAAAAAAGGACGCAAATTTTGTTTGGGAGCCACGTCGCACGACCGCGCAATTGTCATTCAAAATGTGACAGCGCTGAAAGCTGAAAAATGGCTTGGGCAGGAAGGGGGTTTTCGTGCCCAGTAGGCAGGTGGTTAAAGGGAAGTGAGTTACCATAATATGTGACCGAACATGTAGATGGGTTAATTTAAAAGATAATTTCATTTAAGATGTTTAAGGTTAATTTATAAGTCTTTTTTTTTTTGCTTGGTTTCTTTATTTATTTATTTTTATTTTTTTCGTTTGTTTTTGCATCCATACATTTATCAAGAGGGTGGGTGGACCAAATTCCTCACCACACTGTCTGTTCTTCCTTGAGGTTTCTCTAAGCTATGACCACTTTCTCCCTGCTCCCGGAGTCCCTACATCATATTCTTAAGCCCCGTACACACGGTCGGACTTTTGCCCAACAAACTTAGTTTTGAGCAAGTTGGACCAATAATCTGACCGTGTGTACGCTCCATCGGACAAACTTTTTTCGTTTGGTTTTGGATTTCATCGGACAAAAGTTGGGTCTGCAAACGGACAAACTTTTGCCCAACAAAAGTCCGATGGAGCAAAGTCCGACCGTGTGTACAGAAAACCATCGGACTTTAGTCCGATGGACAAAACAACTAATGTTAAAATCAACCAACAATAGCAGAAGTTGACCAAAGGGTGGCAGTAAAGATCAGAAAAGAGCAGAAAAAACACGTGATTTTGTAAGAAGTTTTAAGAAAGTTTGCAGAAAAGTCCGAGCGTGTGTATGCTATGGGTGTTCCCAACCAACTCCGTTCGGACAAAAAACCACGGAAAAGTCAGATGGAAGTCCGACCGTGTGTACGAGACTCCATTCACACAGGGGCGACACGACTTCCAGCGCGACTTTGGGAGGCAACTTGGACACAACTTGAGTATGAATCACAGCGCGGCATGAAGCTACTTACAAGGCAACTTCAAGTTGCCTCCAAGACAGGAGACATTCCAGTGGCCAATCAAACAAGAATCAGCTCTGTGGGAGGGAGGGGGGAGGGAGAGGTTTGCCTGAGAAATGTATGTTCTCTTCCTGGAAAGTTGCTCCTGTTAAGACAGTGATCCGACTTCTGAGCAACTTCCATTGAAATCAATGGGTACAGGTCGCCTAGCAGTTGCCTAGAAGTCGGATTGAAGTAGTACAGGGACCTCCTTTGAAGTCGAAGCGACTGCAGTAGTGTGCATTAAGACGGCTCCATTCACTTACATTGATTTTCTCATGCAGCGCGACTTGAGGCGACTAGGGGCGACTTGAAGTCGGATCCAAAGTCGTCCCTGTGTGAATGGGCTCTTAAACCATGGAGAAGGACCGTGAAGAAGGAATGTAGCCACTATCTAATAGAAAGTCAGATCACAGCAGCAAAAAAAAAAAAAGGGAAATTTGAGATTTGGAGGAGGCTGAAGGCAACAGAAGGGACTTTTTGAGTTGAATAGACCAAAGGACAATAGCACCCAAATCTACTGATTCAGCCTTTGATGGGTTGTACTGAGAATACCTGCACATTGTTAAGGCCTAGCCTTTAGTGTTCTTAGGACTCCAGATAACTGGCAACAAGGAGGTTGGAGAGTTTGTCCAACCGGAGTTCTTCTTAAGCCCCGTACACACGGTCGGACTTTTGCCCAACAAACTTAAAGCGGAAGTAAACCCATCGATTTAACAGTTTCAAAAAGCAGTAACATTCCCGGCATGCCGGGACTGCCAACTGTCCCATTGGTTGTGCTCTCAACCAAACTGTCAAACCATCCAATGGCTGTGTTGTCATAACTGATCACATGTGCAGCATCATGGCAGTTGAAGATTAAACAGAGCCCAAGATGGCAGCTTCCTTGCCTGAAAATGATAGGAGGGTTTACTTCCACTTTAATTTTAAGCAAGTTGGACTAACAATCCGACCGTGTGTACGCTCCATCGGACAAAAGTTGGGTCTGCAAATGGACAAACTTTTGCCCAACAAAAGTCCGATGGAGCAAAGTCCGACCATGTGTACAGGAAACCATCGGACTTTTGTCCGATGGACTAAACAACTAATGTTAAAATCAACCAACAATAGCAGAGGTTGACCAAAGGGTGGCGGTAAAGAGCAGAAAAGAGCAGAAAAACCACGTGATGTTGCCAAAAGTTTTGGGAAAGTTTGCAGAAAAGTCCGAGCGTGTGTATGCTATGGGTGTTCCCGACCAACTCCGTTCGGACAAAAAACCACGGAAAAGTCAGATGGAAGTCCGACCGTGTGTACGAGGCTTTAAGCCTCATACACACGATCGGACTTCCATCTGACTTTTCTGTGGAATTTGGTCTGAAGGGGCATTGGCCATGAACTTGGTATGCATACACACGGTAGGACTGATTCAGCCAACAAACACGAACGTAGTGACGTAATAGACGTACTACGTGGTTTTTCTGCTCTTTACCACCACCCTTTGGCCAACTTCTGCTATTGTTGTCTGATCTTTAGCATTGGTTCTGAGCATGCGTGTTTGTACTTTGGACTTTAGTCCGATGTACTTCTGTACACACGATCGGATTAGCCGACATAGGACATTTGTTGCCGGAAAGTTTGTCTGTTCACACAGCGAACATTTGTCCGGCGAAAAAGTTTGTCCGATGGAGCGTACACACGGCCGGATTGTCTGCAAAAACAGGTCCGTCTGAGGTTTGTTGTCAAAAAGTCAGATTGTGTGTATGGGCCTTTAGATGTAAAAACAGAAGTGCTGAGCAGACGCGCTTTGTCCAACTGCAATGCCTAATGAAGTGTGCTTTCCCTAAGACCAGAGTTCTTCCTTAAATCAGCTGCCAGGCCGAGGTAGACACAGATTAACCACCACATGATGCCACTAATATTGCAACGCTACATTAAGACGACATTAGAAGCCTTCTTTCTGGGTAATTGGGTCTGCGTGCACCAAGGCTGCCATATGTAATAAAAGGTTTTAAATGATTCAGTCGGGGACTCAAGACCAGCGTCTTCATCTGTGTCTGAAACATCTGCTTGTTAGGGTAGAAGATCCTTAAGCGCCAGCCCCCTAACCGCTATTAATCTGTAAACAGTGTTTAAACGTGGGTTTTTAATTGCCTCTGTCTCACTTCTCATTCATCAATCAATCCTGGAGCGTTCATTAGTGCTGTAGTTATTACTTTCCTTGCACATGCTGAGTGAGTGACAGGCCATCTCCCAGATGTCTACAGAACAGGACGCATTACATTGGATCTGACATAAAGGACTGTTGCTCAGATATTTGTATAAGATAAGCTGAACCCCAGGAAAACAGCTATAAACATATGACAGCTGTTTTACCTGTCAAAGGATTTGTTTTTTTCTGTCCATTCAGACCTGAGATTTACACAGCTCTGCAACACATCACAGCCCAGTCCGGGCTGGTTTGTGTCCTCCCTACATTTTCTAGCGATCCTTTTACTGGCCGATTCTAACAAAATGCAGGATCTCTATATCTGGAAACTTTTATAAACCAGTGGGTCTGAGAATGGGGGTGGGACAGGGACCAGAGTTAATAGCGTCACATGCAGCTGGATAACAGAGGTTGGTGCCTGGAGAGGAAAAGGTCAATATTCCGTTCAGGTACTGAGTGGGTCACCCCTGATAACATGAGTTGGTTCCTATAGTCATAAGACACAATCACAGTCTATGCAAGGCTACAAAGGAAGAAAGGGGAACTGCCCACCATATAAAAGTCTCAAAACTGTTTATTGAGTCTTCCAACACACAGACGAATCCATCCGATGTACAAACCGAAACGCGTTGGTACATCGGATAGATTAGTCTGTGTGTTGGAAAACTTAATAAACTGTTCCAAGGCTTTTATATGGTGAGTGGTTCTCCTTTATTCCTTTAAAACCTTGCATGGACTTGTGTCCGGAGAGCTTGTAGTGAAAATCTGGCATCTCTGGGTAAAAGTTGGCAAGTTCCCAAGTATGGGAATTGCTAGTGTGACCAGGCACTTAATAACTCACCTTGTATTCTACTTGTCAGGGTCACCTGTGGCCAGGTGACAGATGCACACCGTAGGGGGACAGGAGTGCACCGCGAGGTAGTGAACCCTATGGCTGGCTTCTGTGGATAGGAAACTGGGTGGTTGTGGAAAGCGGGACCAGAGGAGCACAACCGGGATCCCAACGGAAGCGAGAGCCAAGATTCCCCAGGGCGCGGAGTCTAAGACCCAGCTGGTCTTCTCCAGGGCCTCTAGTGGTGAGGATGTTACGCTGCAGGCTGGGACCAGGTCGCGGCCCCTGGAGTTTCCTAGCTCACGCCCCGTAGGATAAGGGGAAGCAGCAGCACACGATAGAGAGAACCGAATAACAAGCCGAAGGTCAGGGGCCACAAGCAGACAAGGATAACGAAGAACGAGCCGAAGGTCAAGGGTCACGAGCAGACAGGGATGGTCGGGGACAAGCCAATAACGTAACAGAGAGACAGACGTAGCACACGGCAGGCAGGAACCCAAACACACAATGCCTAACAAACACGTTGATCAGCAAAGCAGGCTTGCAGTGCACAGGTTAATATAGTGTTCAGTGATAGGGCCTGGGGTGGAGTCAGGCTGGGAGGAGATTATAAAGGAAGCCAGGTGAAGGAGGTCTGGTCTCTAGATGAACACATGAGGAGGAAGGTAAGATGGCAGACAGACATTAATGCATATCCATGACAGTACCCTCCCTCTTACGAGGCCTCCCCCTTCCCCGCCTGGGCCCAGGTTTAGAGGGAAACTTCAGATGAAACTCCTTTAACAGACGAGGTGCAAAGACCTCAGATGCAGTGATCCAAGACCTCTCCTCAGGACCAAACCCTTTCCAATGAACGAGGTACTGAAGAACGCCTTTACAGAGTCGGGAGTCCAGAATTTGACTGATCTCGTACTCCTGATTATCCTCAGAGACAGGCGCCACGGTAGGAAGAGGACGAGAGAATTTATTGAGGACTAAAGGCTTTAGAAGAGCAACATGAAAGGAGTTAGTGATTTTAAGGCTCTTAGGAATCTGGAGTTTGAAACAAACCGGATTCAGTTTAGCAGTTACCGTGTATGGACCGATGAATCGTGGAGCAAACTTCAGAGAAGGAACTCGGAGCTTGATGTTCCTGGTAGAGAGCCAGACTTTGTCCCCTGGCTGAAGAGAAGGCGGTTTACGCCTGCGGCGGTCGGCAAAGCCTTTGAATTTTTCAGCAGCTGCCCGGAGGGAATCATGAACGTGACCCCAAACGGAATTGAGAGACTCCTGAACCGAAGCCAAAGCTGGAATGTCTGGAGAACAGATCATAGGAAGAGGAAGTTGAGGGTGTTTTCCATAAACTGTGAAAAAGGGTGTCTTCTGCGAACTGGTATTCACATGATTGTTATGGGAGAATTCTGCCCACGGGAGTAGAGAGGACCAATCGTCATGGTGAGAAGACACAAAGGTGCGAAGAAAGACCTCTAACTCCTGATTAACCCTCTCAGTCTGTCCATTGGATTGGGGATGGTAAGAAGAAGAAAAATCCAAGACAATATTGAGGGATTTGCAAAAGGCTCTCCAAAAACGAGACGTGAATTGGACTCCCCTGTCGGAAACAATATGAGAAGGGACCCCATGTAGGCGGAGAATTTCTCGAATGAAAATGGGAACCAAGGCAGGGGCAGAAGGAAGACCAGGAAGAGGAACAAAATGAGCCATCTTGGAGAATCGATCGATTACCACCCAAATGACTGTATTATTCTCAGACAGTGGGAGATCGGTGATAAAATCCATGGCAATATGGGCCCAGGGTTCCTTAGGAATAGGCAAGGGCATGAGGAGACCAGCAGGAGCTTGTGTGGAGGATTTGGACTGAGCACAGACATGACAAGCTTTAACGTAGTCTTTGACGTCTGAGCGGAGATTAGGCCACCAGTAGTGACGACTGATGAGTAGGAAGGATCGGAGGAATCCAGAATGCCCTGCCACCTTGGAATCATGTCCCCAACGAAGGATCTTAGCTCTCAGCCCAGTGGGGACAAAGGTCTTACCAGGCGGAATTTTAGACTTCAGGGTGGTAGAGTGGGCAACAATGCATGAGGTGGGAATGATCGGCTCAGGTTCAGGGGCGGACTCCTCGTCCAAAGTGTCAAATGACCTAGAGAGCGCATCAGCCCGACCGTTGCAGGAACCAGGTTTGTAGGTAATCGTGAAATTAAAACGGGCAAAGAAGAGACTCCACCTGGCCTGTCTAGGATTCAGACGTTTAGCATTCTGTAGATACTGTAAATTCTTGTGATCGGTAAAGATCGTTATGGAGTGAGGGGAACCCTCCAAGAGATGACGCCACTCCTCTAACGCCAATTTAATTGCGAGAAGTTCCCGATCACCGATGGCATAATTCCTCTCTGCCTGAGAAATTTTTTTGGAGAAGAACGCACATGGTTGGCGTCTCTTCTCAAAGATTTGAAGAAGCACAGCTCCCACCCCCATTGAGGAAGCGTCCACTTCAATAAAAAATGCATTCCCAGGATTTGGTCTCCTCAAGAGGGGGCCAGAAACAAAGGCCTGTTTCAGGTTGTGAAATGCAGAGACAGCTTCGGGAGGCCAGTCTCTGGCATTCACACCCTTCTTGGTCAAAGCGATAATAGGCGCGGCAATGGAAGAGTAATTCCTTATGAACTGCCTATAATAATTAGTGAAGCCAAGAAAGCGCTGTGTGGCCTTGAGGCTAGCAGGAAGAGGCCAGTTGGTGATAGCCAAGACCTTCCCAGGGTCCATACGAAGCCCCGAACATGAGACAAAGCACCCCAAAAACAGGACCTCAGAACATTCAAAGGAACATTTCTCCAGCTTGGCATAGAGATTGTTCTCTCTAAGACGTTGAAGTACAGTGCGGACATGGTTTCTGTGGACGAGCAGATTTTCAGAAAAGATCAGAATGTCATCCAGATAGATGACAACAAACTGGTACAGCAGATCTCTGAAGATTTCATTGACAAAGTTTTGAAACACGGCTGGAGCATTACACAGACCAAAAGGCATCACCAGATATTCGTAATGCCCGTCTCTAGTGTTAAATGCAGTCTTCCATTCGTCACCCTCCCGTATTCGAATGAGATTGTACGCGCCTCTGAGATCCAACTTGGTGAAAATGGAGGCTCCCTTCAACCTATCGAATAGCTCAGATATTAAGGGTAAGGGGTATCGATTTTTAATAGTAACCGCATTTAAACCCCGATAATCGATGCAGGGTCTTAAGGTACCATCCTTTTTGGCAACAAAAAAGAACCCTGCCCCTGCAGGCGATGAGGATTTCCGGATGAACCCTCTCTCCAGATTCTCTGCTACATACTCCGACATGGCCTGGGTCTCTGGGATGGACAGAGGGTAGGTACGACCCCTGGGTAGAGTTGCTCCGGGGACAAGATCAATAGCACAGTCAAAAGACCTGTGGGGAGGAAGCACCTCAGCTGATTTTTTACAGAACACATCCCGGTAATCGCTGTATGCGGCGGGAAGATCAGAAGAAACAGAAGTGGCAGCAACCGGAAGACTCTCCTTGGGGGTCACCTTGAGAAGACACGACGAGAAACATGAGGAACCCCAGGCCAGGATCTGCCCAGAGACCCAGTCCACATGTGGAGAGTGGAGCTGTAGCCAAGGGAGGCCCAATACAACTGGGGTAGAGGCCTTGGGTAGAATAAGAAAGGATATCCACTCCTGGTGGAGAATCCCTACCGACATCCTAATGGGTAGCGTCTGGAAGCGAATAGGGCCCCCTGGGAGAACAGTGCCATCAATTGCCGAGACTACCAATGGGGTAGTGAGAGGTGAAAGGGTAAGCTTCATAGAAGAAGCAGTTCTCCAATCCATGAAATTGCCGGCAGCCCCGGAATCCAGGTATGCAAGGGTTGACTGAGGAGAAGTGCCTACATGAAGGGACACCGGCAAGAGCAGGCGAGAAGGTGATGTTTCTGGGTCCAATACTCCACCTTCCAAATGTATTAGACCCGAGCGTTTCCCGGACGAAGCGAGCAGGAGTCACGAAAATGACCCCTGCCCCCACAATAGAGGCACAAGCCCAGAGTTCTGCGCCTAGCACGTTCTTCGGGGGTTAGTCTGGTCCGGCCCAGCTGCATAGGTTCTTCAGCAGGTAGAGGATGCTCCACGGAATGAAGGGAGGGGAGCTCAGACTGGCTAGGACCCAGAGAGTGCTGGCGTCTTTTTTCTAAGGACCTCTCTTGAAAACGAATGTCGATCTGGTTGCATAATGAAATTACATCGTCCAGACCGACGGGAATGGCTCTTCCCGCTAATTCGTCTTTCACTCGGTCAGAGAGGCCATGTAAAAAGGTAGCGACCAGGGCCTCATTATTCCAGCTCAATTCAGCTGTGTGGATACGGAACTGAAGAGCATATTGCCCCACTGAACTAGATTCTTGGCGAAGATGTAAGACAGCACTAGCCGCTGAAGAAGCCCGAGCCGGCTCTTCGAAGATATTACGAAAGAGCTTCAAGAATTCGGACAGACTGGAAACCACCGGATCGTTCCTCTCCCACAGGGGGGCAGCCCAGGCCAAAGCTTCACCGGAGAGGAGGGAAATGATATAGGCTACCTTAGCCCGGTCAGATAGGAAGCTTTGAGGCTGAAGCTCAAAATGAATAGTGCATTGGCTGAGAAACCCCCTGCAGGCCTTGGAGTCCCCAGAGAAACGGAACGGAGCTGGCAATCTTAGTGAGTGTGAGGCTGCGACTGGTGCGATAGGTACAGCCGCTGGTAGTACTTGGGGTTGCGGATTCGGGGTTCCCAAGGAGACCTGAAGCTGCTCGAATCGAGAAGCCAGATCCTGGAGGAATCGCATCACCTGGGTCTGATTTGATTCCTGGGTCTCAAGTCTGCGAACTATGCCCTGCAATGGATCATCCGCGGGAAGCGGGATGTCAGCCGGGTTCATGGCTGATCAAACTGTCAGGGTCACCTGTGGCCAGGTGACAGATGCACACCGTAGGGGGACAGGAGTGCACCGCGAGGTAGTGAACCCTATGGCTGGCTTCTGTGGATAGGAAACTGGGTGGTTGTGGAAAGCGGGACCAGAGGAGCACAACCGGGATCCCAACGGAAGCGAGAGCCAAGATTCCCCAGGGCGCGGAGTCTAAGACCCAGCTGGTCTTCTCCAGGGCCTCTAGTGGTGAGGATGTTACGCTGCAGGCTGGGACCAGGTCGCGGCCCCTGGAGTTTCCTAGCTCACGCCCCGTAGGATAAGGGGAAGCAGCAGCACACGATAGAGAGAACCGAATAACAAGCCGAAGGTCAGGGGCCACAAGCAGACAAGGATAACGAAGAACGAGCCGAAGGTCAAGGGTCACGAGCAGACAGGGATGGTCGGGGACAAGCCAATAACGTAACAGAGAGACAGACGTAGCACACGGCAGGCAGGAACCCAAACACACAATGCCTAACAAACACGTTGATCAGCAAAGCAGGCTTGCAGTGCACAGGTTAATATAGTGTTCAGTGATAGGGCCTGGGGTGGAGTCAGGCTGGGAGGAGATTATAAAGGAAGCCAGGTGAAGGAGGTCTGGTCTCTAGATGAACACATGAGGAGGAAGGTAAGATGGCAGACAGACATTAATGCATATCCATGACACTACTTTTTTCCCTTTAGATCTTCTTTATAGTCTGCTATATGTAGACTCTATAAAATGTTTTCACAGCACAGGCTTTCACAATCGTGATGGCATTTTGTAGCCAAGCCTAGTCATGACCAGTTCTCTTTAAATATAAAGGCTCCAAGGTAGCAGTGCCAGGAGAGGAGCTCTTATTCAGCATATTGCAGCAGCCAAGAGAACTTGACATTTGTGTAGTAAATTCACTCAGAATAAAAAAAGACGTTTCATGAGACAGACACAACAGCCTACAACAGCTACTTCACAATGGAAGAATCTCGGTGATGAATTATCAGAAACTTCAACATCCCTGATGAGCTGGATTGTTTTGACTTTATTCCCCAAAGATTTTATGAAAAGGCAAGGTTATTTCTCTATTTTTATATTCCTCCTAATGCTGAAAATGAAACAGACGGAAAATGCTGAGAATTTCAGCTCCATTAAATTAGGATGTGCATTGCGAGACAGTTTATTGAGAACTAGATGGGGGATCGTAACCCTCATCACTCAACTAGCAGTAATTAAAATCCCGGCCTTGGAATCCTATGGACTAGTCCTTGTTTGATGCATGGTAATAGCCTTTTCCAAGCCTTTTTAATGATGTGGACCCAATTTACATTTTTAAGAATATATATATATATATATATATATATATATATATATATATAGTCAAAAGTATTGGGACGCCTGCCTTCACACTCACATGAAATGTAATGCCATCCCAGTCTTAGTCCGTAGGGTTCAATATTGAGTTCACCTTTTGCAGCTATAACAGCTTCAATTCTTCTGGGAAGGCTGTTCACAAGGTTTAGGAGCGTGTCTATGGGAATGCTTGACCATTCTTCCAGAAGCGCATTTGTGAGGTCAGGCACTAATTTTGGACCAGAAGGCCTGGCTTGCAGTCTCTGTTCTAATTCATCCCAAAGATGTTCTGTGCAGGCCAGTCAAGTTCCTCCACCCCAAACTCACTCATCCATGTCTTAATGGATCTTGCTTTGTGCACTGGTGTGCAGTCATATTGGAACAGGAAGGGGTCATCCCCAAACTGTTCCCACAAAGTTGGAAGCATGAAATTGTCCAAAATGTCTTGCTATGCTGACGCCTTAAGAATTCCCTTTACTGGAACTAAGGGGCCAAGCCCAACCCCTGAAAAACAACCCCCCCACTATAACCCCCCCTCCACCATATGATTAGGACACCTTTGGGATGAATTAGAGCGGAGACTGTGAACCAGGCCTTCTCGTCCAACATCAGTGCCTGACCTCACAAATGCGCTTCTGGAAGAATGGGCAAACATTCCCATAGGCACACTCCTCCTGTTATAGCTCCAAAGGTTGGGCCAACTCAATATTGAACCCTACGGACTAAGACTGGGATGCCATTAAATTTCATGTGCGTGTAAATGCAGGTGTCCCACTGTGTTTGACAATATAGTGTATATAGCCATTTTTGTGTATTTATGCAAAAGGCAATGGATTTCTGCCCAGCTAGTGTAATTATCTTGAGTTGCTGTTGTAGCCAGGTAATGGGCTACAGCAATATGGAGAAGGAGACGTTTCCCTTTATACTTCTCTCCCTCTACTGAGATAATGATGTTATGCTGCACCATCATCATCTGGCCAGCAAGGGGAAAGCTAAAGTCAAGCAAGCCCATAGACTCCTATGCTGAGCGCTGAGAAGCCTGGGAGTGGTATTTTGAGTCGGCAGCCATATAATGGGATGAATAGATTCCCTAGAATACAAATCCCAGTAGGTACTGTGCAGTAGGAGTAGAGATATGATTTTTATTAAACTGCCCTGGAAAGCTCTTCATCTCAGCACCGAGGGAGTTAGAGGGAGAGCACCTCTATCTGGATATTTGCCTGCCAGCTGGAGACCATATCAGCAGAGCTGAGCATGAGCCTGGGATTGAAGGCACCTGGGGGCAGCGCAGCACTGCTTAAAACGCATCACCTGCATCGCTGCAGCGGGGAGACTGGAACCTCCACTCACCCTCTGCTTCCCACCGCTGATCACCAGTGGCTTTCGAGGAGAAACCAAGGGGGGCCCTTCTTCTACAGCGAAATGTCACTGCAGCAATGCGAGGACTGGTGAGAGGGCTATTCGCCCACTGCTGTTACTGCTAGCAGGGACGGAGCCATTGAGAGCGAGACACAAAGTGTACCCAGTCTATATGGCACACATACTGCACTCTATACCGCACGTATTCCAAACCAAGTCTGCACCTATACCAACCCTTTACCACATTATACCAAACCTTTACCGCATCTGAACCACATCTACCTTGCACCTGTGCCAAGACTATACCATACCTATACTGTACCTCTGCTGCATGCAAGGTAACTGGGACTGTCGGTAAGTGCAAAGACACTCTTAAAGGGCCCCAACGATAGCCGGCAGAAGAACATCTCAAAGGACTGTCTCTCCCTAATTAATATTCTCCAAGCCCCTTTGTTCCCTCTGCCACCTCCGCTACATCCTCCTTTTCTTTTGGACAGTGCATACCTAGTTGGCCTAGGACTAGTATGCGGTCTGTTGCTTGGGGCTTCAGTTTCTGAGTGGACCTCAGCACAGTTGCAGTGCTTGCTAGACAACACTGATTGACGAAATGACACACTCCTGGAATTAGTCTTTAAAGCGACCTAGTGTTTTGCCACTGCAGGTCCAGCAGTCCATACAGTGTGTCAGTGATCTGAGTTTAGACAGGACACTGGTGAGCTTTGCAATTGGCCCTTACAGCCCTGAAATGAGTGAATACTTCTGTTCTGACAAAAAGAAAATGCCATTTAATAAAAGCACAAATCGCTTTCCCTAAGAGGGAAGGCTGCACTGTTTTAGCCACTGATAAGTGAAGATCATTACAAATTCCCATCCTTTACTGGTTCTTTTTAATAAAGTGTCTCTCTTTTTAATAAAATGAGACACTTATTTAATATTAGCAATGTGCTTAGTGTTCTCCTGGATGTTTGCTGTGTACAGTGAAGTCATTATATATCATGTGGTTTGTTCAACATATAGAATATCAATATTTTTCTGCTCAGGCAAAGATAGCAGGTGTTTGATCAATGCTCTTTTACATGTCCACATTGATCTTCACTAGAGATGAGAGGACATCCCATGATGCTCTGCATGAATTCATGTATTGTTCACGGAAATCTTTGTTCTTCATGCCATCAGTACTTGAAGTTTCAAGCTGGCTACTTTGAAGAGAGTTTCTTTGTGAAAAGAGTCATTTTGGTCTTTTAGTCTAACTGGAAGTGACTGAAATCTGGCCATCCACTTGGTTGGTCTTGACGCCTGTAGCACACTGCGCAACTGGTGGGCCTTCTCCGCAATGGGATCTGTATATGAGACTTTGTATATCAAAATGTACAAGATAGGAATGTCAGTTAATCAGAGTGGTTATTATGGGTAACACAGATAATTATTCTCCTACAGTGGTTAAAGTAGAACTTAATTTTATAGAAAAAAACTTTTTTTTTTTTAAGGCAGTGGTCTACATTGCATACTGTAGATGGACATTAATTATACTGAGAACGATAACACAGTATTAGAAAAACTTGAAGAGAATGTCCTGCAGCAATTAGTGACTGCAATGTAAAAAAAAAAAAAAAAAAACTGAAGCAGGTAATAGTATATCAGAATTGGAGGTTATGTCCTTTAAAGGGGTTCTTTTGCAAATGCTGGGGTTTCCATTCTACCATCTGGTGCTAGGGTTTAAGGCAGGTGGCAATGACTTGGCTCTCGTGTCTTTCCTCATGTTCCCCCCGCAAGAAACGTTTAGTGGATGGAAGGATGGAAAAATTATGTTATAGAATTAGGAGTCCTTGTTAGTTATACTTTATAAGTAACAAGTAGTTAAATGAAAAAGTTTGTGTAATCGGCTAATGGTGGGATAGGTTTGGTGTGTTTATGAAACTCTCCCAAGTTATCCTCCAGACCAGTGTTTCTCAACTCCAGTCCTCAAGGCGCACCAACAGGTCATGTTTTTGGGATTTCCTGCAGATAAAACAGCTGTGATAATTACTAAGGCAGTGAAACTGCTGAAATCACCTGTGGAAATCCCAAAAACATGACCTGTTGGTGCGCCTTGAGGACTGGAGTTGAGAAACACTGCTCCAGACCTATCCAGAGCTCAGACTGAACTTCTTCTCTATGTCAACACATCTTCTAAACAAACCATGGCGACAGGCTGAAAAAAAAAAAACGGATTTTCCACTCTTGAGGTCCATCAACGGGTGACGCAAGCCATGATCCACAACAAGATAGAGGCCACAGTGTTGGATCGTATCCCTAAATAGCTAAAAATCTGGCAGCCTTGGGTTGATAATTACTGTACCCCCCCCCCCAAACTTTGACTGCTCCTTGCTTGAACCCTGAGCTGACCCGGCCAGTCTATGCCCAGATGTTTTTGCTTAGCCCAAGCAGATTAGCCTGGAGAGCCATGACCCCATCCCTTCCCCTTTTACCCCTATCCTCTTCCTTCCTTATTTTTCTCCCTCTACTCTTTCCTTCTTTCATTACTATGACCTCTAATGGAATTTTACACTCTAAGTAAATCGAACTGGCGCATACAGGCCGATTTCTCACAGATGGTCTGGGGATAATTTTTCTTCTTGAATGTACTGTTTATATTTGTTCCCAAATATTATCAGTGTGATGTTAATGTATGATAATCAGAAAATGTAACGCTCACGCTGTGATAAAAGTGTATTGCCGCGTACACACGACCGTTTTTAATGTCATTGAAAATAACAACGTTTTTCTCAACGTGATTCTTCTCAAGCCTGCCTTGCCTACACACTATCGTTGAAAAAAATGCATGAGAAAAGCGCAGTGACGTACGAAATGTAGGACGGCACTATAAAGGGGAAGTTCCATTCGGATGGCGCCACCCTTTGGGCTGCTTTTGCTGATCCTTGTGTTAGTAAAGTTTGGTGAGAGACGATTCGCGCTTTTCAGCCTCGTGCTCTTCAGTCTATTACAGCGTGACGAATGTGCTATCTCCATTATGAACGCTAGTTTTACCAGAACGAGCGCTCCCGTCTCATCACTTGCTTCTGAGCAGGCGCGTTTTTTTCACGTCGTTAAAGCCTACACACGGCCGTTTTTCATGATGTGAAAAACGACGAGAAATATTAGAGCATGTTCCAAATTGTTAATGGCCATTTTTCACGTCGTGAAAAATGCTCTGAAGCCCACACACAATCGTTTTTAATGACCATTTTAAAAAATTGCATTTTTCTCGTCATGAAAAACGGTCATGTGTACGTGGCATTAGTCTTTGTTTGCTATTGGTGGCTGTACTTTGTATACTGTACGTACACCACTTACTTGTAAAAATTTGGAACAAGAAACTCTCCCAAGTTGCAAAGAATCTTTTTGTTTTTCCTTGTTATGTGAGGTTTATATCCACTCTATTTAGAATGTAAGTGTAATGCCGCGTACACACGACCATTTTTAATGACGAGAAAAATAATTTTTTTTAAAATGGTCATTAAAAATGAACGTGTGTGGGCTTCAGAGCATTTTTCACGACGTGAAAAACGGGCATGAAAAAATTGGAACATGCTCTAATTTTTCACGTTGTTATTTAACATCGTCGTTTTTCTCGTCATGAAAAACGGCCGTGTGTAGGCTTTAACGACGTGAAAAAAAATGCGCATGCTCAGAATCAAGTATGAGACGGGAGCGCTCGTTCTGGTAAAACTAGCGTTCGTAATGGAGATAGCACATACGTCACGCTGTAACGGACTGAAGAGCACGAGGCTGAAAAGCGCGAATCGTCGCTCAACAAACTTTACTAACATGAAGGGTGGCGCCATCCAAATGGAACATCCCCTTTATAGTGCCGTCGTACGTGTTGTACGTCACCGCGCTTTACTCAAGCATTTTTTTCCACGATAATGTGTAGGCAAGGCAGGCTTGAGAGGAAACACGAAAAATCACGTCGAGAAAAATGCTGTTTTTTCAATGACATTAAAAACGGTCGTGTGTACGCGGCATTAGAAATAGGTAGGTTACTCTGTATCCAATTTTGTACGATACCTTTATTTGCCCACTGCCAATAATCTCAAAATGTATCTTTTGGTTTCTTTAGCAGACCTAATATACTGCTCCACTTTGCTGACTATGTCCCATTCTGGGTTGAGGGTAAAAAAAATGTATCAGATTTGTTTCTGTATATTGTGCTATTCGTCTCCAAAAATGTTTAATAAATGGAGAATCCTATGGGTTGTGATAAAGCTTTGCCATAGTTTTGCCGCAGTTAACACAGGAGAATTCAGAAATCCCAGTTGGTGAGACCTCAATGGGGATATGTAAGTTCTGTGGAAAGGACCTAAAAAATTACATATATTTTGCCGCAGAGAGTGTTTTTCAAGAATATTGAAATGTTTTTTTAGTAGGGAAGGTATAGTCATTTGAGGGAAAGATTGTAGCCATCTGAGTGTACCAGAGCTGCAAGATGTAGAATAAATGATAACCCGATAAAAATAAAAACATGGGAGACCTCCTTTGTTGGATAATAGGATATACAGTAAGTAGCATTGCATCTAGGGAGTGATGCTGGTTTAAATCAATTGTAAATTGATTGTTTACTAAAGTGGTTGGCTTGAATAAAGGCATAATTTTTCTGAGATTTCAGGATTTTTTTTTCATTTACAAGTAAGGAAATAGTTTGCAAGTATCTGTGTCTACTAGCCGTCTTTGTGGCATGGTACCATTCATGTCCCATTCTTTTAATATCATGGATCTAATCCCAGGCTAAAGTTCTCGTTCCTGGCAAAAATAGGATAGTATGGGCATTCAGATGGCAATGTTTTCTCAGTTTATGCCAGACAGGCCAAAGTAAGTATAATAAATGGTTGGTCAATTCTGTCTCTGGTAGCATTTCTTCATGCAGTTGGAACACAGAAATGGAGTGTAGGTCATGGTGAAGACCATTGTCCATTGTTAAATTAGTAAAAACTCCTGTTAAATAAAAATCCACAAGCCTTTTCTGCAGCACTCACCTTCAATCAGGCACTGTTCCCTTGCAGAAGATCTGCTCCTTCAGCAGATTGTGCTCCTCTTCTGGGTTGTATCAAAAAAAGAGAACCCCCCCCCCCCCCAGGTGGGACTTAAAGGGCAACAATAGAGTAATGTATATAAAATTTATTATTACAAATTATACAAAATATACAAAAAAATTACAAATTTAAAACCATTGATGATAGGAAAGTAAGTGGGTCCCAGGAAGAAGTCCAGAAATTCCGACGCGTTTCGGGACACGATTCGTCCCTTCGTCAGGGGCTAATGTCCAGACGGGTTTGCACTATACAATAC
Source organism: Rana muscosa (assembly GCA_029206835.1). NCBI lineage: Eukaryota > Metazoa > Chordata > Amphibia > Anura > Ranidae > Rana > Rana muscosa. The sequence continues at coordinate 49,450,957 of CM055120.1, forward strand.
AGATAAAATCGGTTTTAACAAAACACATATTTCAACATTAATTGTCTGTACAGATTGGTTCATGGAAACACAGCATCACATAGCAGAAGAAAACATACCCCAAATTTATCAACATATCGATTTGCGGTTGGACCGGCGGGCTATCGGAGGCAAAACGGCATGGAAGTGTCTCACGTGCCAAACAGCACAAGAGCACCCTGCTCTTGTGCTGTTTTGTGCGTGAGACACTTCCGTGCCGTTTTGCCTCCGGGAGCCTGCCTCCCAGAAGACTAGAAATCACGCTTCAACAGAGTGGCATTCAGTGGTAGAGCTATGCATTCAGTCTCTTTACCAGGTTCACCCTTTTAGGCATACTTTTATATATTGAAGTTGTTTCAAGTACGAATGCAAAAAAATTGTTTATATGGTGCAAAAAAAAGATTTGGGTTCTATTGCAGGAAAAACTACCGGTACTTTATTTTTTGCTGAAATTAGGTAGATAAAAATACTGCATCCCCTTGAAGTTTAATTTCTCTTGGCTTGGGTCATATCATTTGAGTTCGACATGCCTGCATTACAAGATCCAATGGCAGAACTTCAGTGGGACTACTGGCAGGAAAAGGATGAATTTATTTTATATCTACATTGACATGTATCTACTTAACACAGTTCTAATGGTGGCAGGAATAGTGGACTGCTGGGACCAATTGAAATGCATCAGCGGTATCTGTGGTTTTACCTCCTGGTAAATAATGAAAAATGCCTTTTTTTTTTTTTTTGTGAATTTATTCTTGTAGGGACATTAGCTGGTAAATTCCTTTGGGGCTGGGGACTGCCATGACTAGTTCAGGCTTCTCTGTAAAACTCTGCAGAGACCGTGTCGGCACAATATAAATGAGCGAAATAGATAAATAATGCACAGTGTTAAACAAGGGCAAAAAGGACTTTGGATCTTTTGCTATGTCCAAAAAATTATGCTGTTTGGAGCTGAGAAGAAAGACCCAAAATTGGGTGTGCTGGTGAAATTCTATACAGTGGAACCTTGGTTTACGAGTAACGCGGTTAACGAGCGTTTTGAAAGACGAGCAACTTTTTTTTTTTAATTCTGACTCGGTTTGCAAGTGTTGTCTCGCAAAACGAGCAGAATTCAAGCTAATGGGGTGTGCAGTACCGCATTTGGCCAGAGGTATGGAGGCGCCGGTGACACTCGGAACGGTTCGGAGCCGTTTGGAAATACTCGGAAATACTCAGAAATACTCTGTTCCCGAGTGTTTCCGAACCTTTCTGAGATCAGCTGAGCTGTCCCTGAGCATTTCTAAAGGCTCTCCGGCGCCCCCACCTCTGGCCACATGCGGTATTGCATGCCATAGAAGTCAATACCTTTGTTTCCATTGACTTCTATGGGGAAACTCGCTTTGATATGCTGGTGCTTTGGATTACAAGCATTCTCCTGGAACAGATTATGCTCGTAATCCAAGGTTCCACTGTATACACAAAAACTGTTATATATCATTTATTTTACCATCTGCTAAGAGAGGGGGCTGAGTCAGAGGCCACAGGCAGGAAGTGAGAGCGAGGAGTCCAACACACAGACATCATGGATGGGTCCTTGTAGGTCTCACTGAGGCACCCAGTATGTAACAATTCTTTTAATGATGAAGGCGAATTTTAAACATTTGTGATTTTGGAGGTGTCTAAACGGCTCTTGGAAAATTAACATCCAAAAGCGAGATTGGCCAGACACGAGAGTGAATGGCAACATTATCTGGTGAGCTTTATTTTTAAGGGAATGGAACCAGCACAGATCACTTTGGTGGAGGTTTTATGATGTTTAGTTTGCTTTGGCTCATCACACCTGTTCATCACACGATCTTGAATTGAGTTTGCACTATATTGTTTTTTTTATATACAGTATATATATGTCTAATGGACAATATAGCTTCAGACACTTTTTCATTTTATTTGTGTATTTGTGGTTGTGATTTTTCACATGATTTGTTACATTAATTGCGCTACTGTGAAATAATTTTTTTTTGATTATTTGTTTTGAAAGTAGCAGCATGGAAAGATGAATTGTTTATATTCCCAGGATGGAGCGGCGCAGTGCTCACACATTTTATACCTACTAGTGACCCAAGTCTAGAGAGATAGGTCACTAGTAGGTAAAAACTAGTGGGACGGGGAGAGAAAGGAAAGATTCAGCAAGGCAAGGAGAGACAGCAGGGGCGTTGCTAGGTCTGCAAAAGATCTAGGGCTAGAGCCCATAGCAGCGGTCAACCAACCTTTTTGCAGGCACACGGGGGGTTCCACAACGTGGTAAGAAATTTTTCACGAGCGATGGCTGGTGTTGGCGCATCAAATATCATGGTACCATGGTTGATATGGTGTCAGGGTGATTAAAGTGCATTGTTTCTATTGTTACATTCTAATATATAATGAAGTGGTTAAACTCACCATAATGCCGAATCAGTAGGAGAGCCCTGGGCGTGTCACTTGCCACATCTCCTGCCACCAGATGCAGTGTGTCACTTGCCACCGTCACCTGCCAGTGCCACCAGATGTGGAGTGTCACTTGCCACCGTTGCCTGTCACCAGATACAGCATGTCACTTGCCACCGTCGCCTGTCACCAGATACAGCATGTCACTTGCCAATGTCACCTGCCACCAGATGCAGTGTGTCACTTGCCACCGTCACCTGCCACCAGATGTGGATTGTTACTTGCCACGTCTGGTGGCACCATTTGCAGATTGTCACTTGCCACGTCACCTGCCACCATTTGCAGATTGTCACTTGCCACGTCACCTGCCACCATATGCAGATTGTCACTTGCCACGTCACCTGCCACCAGATGTGGGTTGTCACTTGCCAACTGATGTGGATTGTCACTTGCCTTGCCAGCCAGTGCCACCAAATTTACATTGTTGCTGCATTGGTGGCAAGCTGGCAGCACTGGTCCATTTAGTGAGGGCAGTGAGAGATGATGTCATCTCACTGCTCCCCGCCGTACCTCCGACATTGAATCAAGGGGGTCTGGCTGCAAAGTGGAGCTCCACCGATGACAGGAAGCGGGTGACATCCACTACACCACGCTATGAGGGTGAAAGAGCGGGCAGTGAGAGATGATGTCATCTCGCTGCTCCTCGCCGCACCTCCGACATTGAAGCAAGGGGTCTGGCTGCAAAGTGGAGCTCCACCGATGACAGAAAGCACGTGACATCCACTCCACTGCGCTATGAGGGTGGAAGAGCGCTGATGTGTGGCGGGCAGTGAGAGATGATGTCATCTCTCTGCTCCCCGCTGCACCTCGCTCCCACATTGAAGAGGCCTCACTGTGAAGAGCACTGATGTGGAGCAGGCGGAGAGAGATGATGTCATCTCTGCTCGTCCGCCCGCTCGCTTCTCTCCTCCGCCTCTCTCATGCAGCCAGCCCGCCCACCCGCTGCAGCCACGGCCATCTGGTTAGGCAGAGACCCTGCGGCAAGAGACTCTGGGCTGTGGGCCCCAGATTTGGGGGTGTGGGCCCCAGATTCGGGGCTGTAGCCCCAATAGCCACCCCCTAGCGACGCCTCTGAGGGACAGTGATAACAAAAATAAGGTAGAGCATAATCAAGTATTCACCCCAAGTACTCACCAACAGACCGTACTTAATGTTCAGTATAAGTAGTCCTAGCAAGAACTGTCAGAGACTGAAGACATGCTATAGGAAAATGATGTTCAGATAGTGTACATGCTTTAGGTCTGGTTGGAAATTATAGATAAGATGCAGAAGACAGAGAAAGTCTGAGGACATGTTATTAAAGGCAGTGTTTCTCAACCTTTTTTCTGTTACTGCACCCTTTAAAATTATGCACAACCTCAAGACAATCCATTCTAAAATGTAAAAAAATTCAACTAATAGTTTTACTTAATAAAGCAGCAGCATCTACACAAGCAGGACACCCAACATTATAGATGAAGATTTGTAATGAACAAAGAGAGATGTTTCTATAGAGAAAATGGAAGTCTTGTTTTAGTTTTGTGTTAACGTCTGGGTCAAAGTGATGTGATAGCCTGTGTATTGTTATATTATAAAAGTTGTTATAAAAACTGTCAGAACATTGACAGGCGAGAAATGCTATGAATAACTGTATGTACATGGGGGGGAGGGGTGGGGGATTGTTTAGCATGGCTTGGATTGGTAATGACCCATGGGTGGGCTATAACTTGAATGTATACTATAAATATGTGGTACCCGGACCAATAAATTGAACAGTGTGTAGACGTGATCTGTGTTGGGTCATTTTTATATATACATTGTTCCCGGCACAGAATCTGGGTGTGGCGGAATACAGTAAAGGTAATGTGAACAGTAATAAGGTAATAGTTAGGATTCTCTGTCACAGTGAAACCTCAGGTTGCGAGTAACGCGGTTAACGAGCATTTCGCAATACTAGCATTTTTTTTTTAAATCCTGACTCGGTTTGCGAGTGTTGTCTAACAAAACTAGCAGGATTCAAGCCACAGCGGTACCGCATCTGGCCAGAGGTGCGGGGGCGCCGGAACCGAGCAGAGCCGAGCGGAGCCAATCAGAGCCGTTCAAAAATACTCAGAAATACTCAGTTCCCGAGCCTTTCCAAGGTTTTCCGAGTTCAGCCGAGCTGTCCCCGAGCCTTTCTGAGTATTTGAGGCTCTCCGGCACCCCACACCTCTGGCCACATGCGATATTGCATGCCATAGAAGTCAATGCGAAACAAATAATTTTCCTTTCCATTGACTTCTATGGGGAAACTCACTTTGATATGCGAGTGCTTTGGATTACAAGCATTCTCCTGGTTCCACTTCACCTCTATTCCTATCAGCAAGTGGTTCAGATGTGAAGTTTTCCTGTCGCTAGTATTTATGTGAAACTTGTACATGCAACAAAAATTGTATGAAAGTATTTATTTATTTTTTTTAAGTTTAATTTATCGATTTAGCAATAACAAGTACAAAAGCAGTATGTATGAAAGTATTTAAAAAAAAAATCCTAAACTTAATACTGCAAATTATTTGAATTTAGAAATCACTTTAATCATCGCTTCACTTTTAATGTTGACTTACGATTAAAAACAAACTTGTCCATCGCCATCATTACATTAGACAGCGCTACAAGAACGCTCTTTTCGCTGGGTCTTTAAAGCCATTTTGCTGGAAAAATTCAGAAATGACAAACAATTCATCAGCCGAGTGCGGATTATTTTATGAACTCCAGTTTCGTGCGGAGACGTGTCTCATAATCCATCTTGCGCGGCTCGTTGTATAATAGTCTTACACGAGCGCAGAGAATCACTTGCCATTTTTATCTTCCCGGAGCTCTAGACCAACTGCGCTATGATGGATAATATCACTCAGAAACTTGCTCTGTATGAAAAAGATTTTCTTGCAAATATAAATATAATATTGAATAAAACCATTACTCCGCTGTGACTCTTCAGTCTTATTATTATGGCATAAAGAATCCGCTGAATCAGTAATGGCTTCAGAGGACAATAAGTATTAGTGCAGCTTATGAAATAAGAAGACTTCCTGGGTCTTCCATATCCTTTCCTGGCAAAATAAGAATATACAGTTTAAAGTAGAACTCCAGTATTTAAGAAATAAGAAGGAAAAAAAATACATACTGCAGGAAAAGTAAAAATAACAAAAAATAGCATTTTGTTGTGTAGCGGGTGGTTACATTTAGGGGAAGCATCTGAGTGGTAACTAGGCTCAGATGCATTAATTGTTAGGTTTCATGGACCATTTCTGTCCCTGGGAGATGGTGCTGGTGTGTAGTTCCCTGGGGCCTATAGGTGGCGCTGTTGCCATAGGCCCGGGTTGAACCGCAGTACAATGTTGCGCCTTTTATTTGTCCCCTTTTGGCAGCAGTACGGCGGGGCGGGGAACCTGCTGTGCCTGTTGGGAGAGGATATAAAGGGGGGCGGCCAAATTCCAGAGGGGTCGATTCCGCGCTCAGGCACCTTAAGCCTCGGTGCGTGTGTGTCGCCTCTGGGTGCCCTAGGTCCAGGAGGCCTGGTCGGGTGGTCTCTGGGTGCCCTAGACCCGGAGACGGAGCTGCTGTTTCATCTCAGACACCTTCAGTCTGGGGTGAGGTACTTTGGAGAAAGGCCTGGAACCCAGCAGCCTTCGGCTGGGATCCGCCGGGGACCGAGACTCCCAGGGATCTGCCTTGCGAGGGGACCCATATCCAGGACGAGGAGGCCAGGGAGGTGACCCTTTTTGAAGACCTAGCGCAGAGTCGTGGTGACAGATGGGGCCTCTGGTAACTCTCCGGAGGGATGTTCTTGTCCTAAAAAGGGGCCAGTTTACTAACGGAAGGAAGTGCGTGTTCTGTATGTCGCAGTGGCAGTGACACTCCGCACAAAAGGTCAGTGGCAGTGGCTTTCATCTTTTTTTCCACCCGGTCAGTGGCAGTGACCAACCTCATGGTCTGTGGCAGGGACCGTGCGCCAAGCCTGTTTGTGCTGATCAGAGCAGGAGAAAACCCAATTCAAGTTTGTGCCTGGACCTTCTCCCACCTTATCTGACCCGTGTCTTGTCCCAACCCGTCTGCTCTCACAGAGACTGTTTATTGTGCTGAGGAAAATAAATAAGTGTTGGACCTTTCAGTTGGTGTGGACAGTTGCTTACTGGGGAGAACTAAAGGCTTGTTTCTGACTACCACAGAAACGAGGTCAGCACTGGAGGGTTTTAAACACTGGCTGCAAGCAGGCCCGAGAAACTAACACCGCTCAACCTCCCCATCCAGGAGGGTACGGGCTTGTGGTGCGGTGTGCCTCATTCTTTCCTGCGGAGGAGTCAAGCAGAAGAAAAGTAGGTAAAGTCTGGGGTTGGTGCGCTACAGTTGCAATACTCTTTTTTAGCCTGGAGTTGACCACCCCCTCCAGTAAATCCTTTCTTCTAGGAGATGTCACCAGTCTTCTGGGTTGAATGATGGCCAGTGGCATTTCATTCCTTTCCTCAGGGCACAGGCTTTCATGGACATACCCCCTGTATTACCTTAAAGCGGTAGTAAACTGCTACACATTTCTTTTTTTTTGTACCCTGTAAGGTAAAGGCATAATGTGCTAGTATGCATCGCATACTAGCACATTATGTTAAACTTACCTTAAAACAAAGCCCATCCAGCGCCGAGCTGTTACCACTGCAGGCACTCCCATCTTCACCCATCTTCCTTCCGGGTTCACGGACTCTGCCTGTGTGCCTGGCCGGAGCCTGCAAAGACGTCACTCCCACCGCGGGACCCGCAGGTTACGGCACAGCGCTCTAAAGGAACAGCCAGGGGGGGCGTTCCTTTAGAGCACATGTGCCAGTGATGTACAGTAAATATGTCAGGGAAGGTTCCATCCGCTGGTGACACTGCCTGATATTTGGCGTGCAGTGCTGTGGTCCACCAGCAGGTGTCTCCTGGCAGTCTGGAACTGCCAGGGGAGCTTTCCCCTGGTGATGGTATTATGTGATCTTTGGGCCGCAGTACTGGTGTCCACCAGCGGGTGGTTCCTGGCAGTGTGGGGCCGACATCATCTCCTGCAATTAGGCATCACTTGAGTCTGATTGCAGGAGATGTGTATAAATACTTGGCAGACACACTCTTACTTTGCCTTGGTATCCCTCCTTGCGCCCTGATCAGCTCTGTATTTGTACCTGATCCTGATCCTGATCCTGTTCCTGTCTGTTACCTGAACCCTGAGCCTTGTACCTGTACCCGTCCCTCCTGTGATCCATCCATCCTCTCCTTGTCCTGTTTTTTTCCCTTTCCCCAGCTTCTGATCTCCCATTGACGACCCTGGCCTGGCCCTGTTTATAATTCTGGTTTTCCCCATTACTTGTACATATTTGTCTGTTACTATTATTATTTGTGGGTTCTGTTTGGTATTGGTTGTTGTGCACTGTGTGGTATTGGAGGTGGTTGTATTTATATTAATTCACTTATCTTTAGAAGGATGTCATTTATTTCTGTACATTGCTTTTAGTCCCGAGCCAAGAGTTTTTGCTTCTTCAATTTCTTCTGAGAGATCTTCTTCTTCTGGGCAATTTCCTCCTCTGGTTTGGGGACAATTTGCTCCTTTTCAGTTAAGATCATCTCAATGTGGCAAGGGGAGCTCATGTAAGGGTTGATTCGCCCGTGAGCACGGTAGGTTCATCTGCGCATCTTGGGAGCCTTGTTCACCTGAATGTGCTCAATGACCAATCAACACCCAAACCCTTGAGTTCTGCATTCTTCAGCATGTGCAGGAGGAATTCTGCACTCTTTTTAGGCCAACGTGCCTGTGTCCAGTCCCACTGTTTGGCCTGCGCACACCTGCCAACACCTCCGTTGTAGCGGCAAAAAAGGAACACGTTGCTTCTTTAAGGTGACATCTTTCAAATACTTGGTGGCCTTACGAATGTGCATGCCCTTGATGGTTTGAGCTGTCTCACGAGTGTTCTTGAAGTGCACTCGCAAGTTGGAACCCCGAGCCTTGCATGATTTTATTGGGTTTTCAGGGCCAAGCGAGTAGCGGACCATTTTGAGATATTAGCTCAGGCCGTGCAGGAACTCTGGGAACGGTATTTCACTTATCTTTAATAAATCATTATATTTCACTTACACAAGTTTGGGTTTCGTCTTTTGTAGTCCACATAGTTCTGGTCTTATCCGATACGTGACAAAATATCTCCTAAACGGTGCACATTTAGGAGATACCAGTATTTACACTACCTATAGGTAAGCTTTATTATAGGCTTACCTATAGGCATACCTCCCAACATTTTGAGATGGGAATGAGGGACACCTACTAACAAACGTATGTAGGCATAGGACACACCCCCCTGCCACACCCCCTTAAAGAAGAATTAACCAAAAAAAAAGTTAATTAAATCAACAAGGGCTTTTTTTTTACCACTACTATTCCTTTATATTGGCTTTTAAAATGTACAAATGCAGCAATTTAGAAATTGGATGAAAGGTTTAGCACTGGGAAAAACTTTTTGAAAGATAAAAATTTCATTTTGTATACAACTATATAGATCAGACCAAAATGAGGGGGAAAGAGGGACATTGTTCCAAATCAGGGACAGACCCTCATAATCAGGGACAGACCCTCATAATCAGGGACAGTCCCTCATAATCAGGGACAGTTTGGAGCTATGCCTATAGGTAACATTTAGAGATGAGAGTTTACTCCTAAAAATACATTTTTTGGGGATATTTATAATAGCAAAAAGTAAAAAATATTGTATTTTTTTCAAAATTGCACGACCGCGCAATTGTCAGCTAAAGCGACGCAGTGCCGAATCGCAAAAAGTGCTCTGGTCTATGGCGAAATGGTCCGGGGCTGAAGTAGTTAAGTGCCTCATCCTGCCAGACTCGGCTAAGATTACTACTGCACTAAACAGCATTTACTCACCTTTACATGAGGGCTGCAGGAGTGTTCTGTTTTATGCATTGACATATCTCCATAGACCAGTCTGTCTGGACAGTATGATAACCTGCTGACTTGGCACCATCTACAGGCAGCAAAACTCTTCAATAGATGCAGAAGTTGGATCCATTACAATTTCACTTCAGCTAATTGCAGTAAAGATGATGTTGTTCCAGTCTCTTGAAGTGTAAGGAGACAATGACTTTCCTAAGCCCTGTTTCGCAGTACTAAGGCCCCATGCACACGAGACGCTGTTATTTGCTGTTGAACGCGCGTTCAGAGGCAGTTGGACGCTTTTTTCAACTGCTCCTGAACCCATTCAATGTTATCCTATGTGTCCATGCACACACTCTCGTTTTTTGGCGTTTACAAGCAGTTGCGTTTAACCTCGTTTTTCCAGAAGCAAAAAAATGGGTTCAGACGCAAACGTTTTCCACGTTTCAGACGCTAAACGCTGCTAAACGCGGCTAAACGCGGTACCGGCGTTTTGCCGCGTTTGCGTTTATAAGCGTTTTTAAAGGTGACCTATTTTTTAACATTAGAAATCTCAAAAATGATGGCAAATGATGAAAAACTATTAAGAAATATAAAAGAAAACTGTAATTGCTTGCATTGCATTGTGGACAATCCACAACTTGTGGCAGGTAACGTGGCAAGTGGACAATCAACAACTTGTGTCAGGTGATGTGGCCAGGTGACGTGGCCAGGTGATGTGGCAAGTGGACAATCCACAGCTTGTGGCAGGTGACGTGGCCAGGTGACGTGGCAGGTGACGTGGCCAGGTGACGTGGCAGGTAACGTGCCCAGGTGACATGGCAGGTGATGTGGCAAGTGGACAATTCACAACTTGTGGCAGGTGACGTGGCACGTGATGTGGCCAGGTGACGTGGAAAGTGGACAATCCACAACTTGTGGCAGGTGACGTGGCTAGATGACGTGGCAGGTAATGTGGGCAGGTAACATGGCTAGGTGACGTGGCAGGTGACGTGGCAAGTGGACAATTCACAACTTGTGGCAGGTGACGTGGCCAGGTGACGTGGAAAGTGGACAATCCACAACTTGTGGCAGGTGACGTGGCTAGATGACGTGGCAGGTAATGTGGGCAGGTAACATGGCTAGGTGACGTGGCAGGTGACGTGGCAAGTGGACAATTCACAACTTGTGGCAGGTGACGTGGCCAGGTGACGTGGCACGTGATGTGGCCAGGTGACATGGCAAGTGGACAATCCACAACTTGTGGCAGGTGACGTGGCCAGGTGACGTGGCAGGTGACGTGGCAAGTGGACAATCCACAACTTGTGGCAGGTGACGTGGCCAGGTGACGTGGCAGGTAACATGGCCAGGTGACGTGGCCAGGTAACGTGGCAAGTGGACAATCCACAACTTGTGGCAGGTGACGTGGCACGTGATGTGGCCAGGTGACGTGGCAAGTGGACAATCCACAACTTGTGGCAGGTGACGTGGCCAGGTGACGTGGCCAGGTGATGTGGCCAGGTGACGTGGCAGGTGACGTGGCAAGTGGACAATCCACAACTTGTGGCAGATGATGTGGCAAGTGATACGCTAAATACAACTACACTGCTGCTCTCTCAGCTGCTGCTACTCACTCTGGTCTCACAAAATGGCTGAAATGTTTAAAATGTACTGTTTTTTGAGCTTAGGGAGGGTCTATGATGAAACGCTTATAAACGCAAACGCGGTTAAACGCCGCTAAACGCGGCCGCAAACGCGGCAAAACGCGCGTTTATAAACGCCGGTTTCAGCGTTTAAAAACGTGTGTTCAGCAGAGTTTGCACCTGCGTCTCGTGTGCATGGGGCCTAACACTGACTGAGGGAACATGAGAGAAATAGGAAGGGTCTAGCTTGGACTGAACTTGCTAGTACTAAACAGGAAGTGGGGACAGAAGGAGCTACCAAATCACATAAGAAAACAAGTTTTAGTGGCCCAAAACCTCCACTAGATGTCAGCATACTACTGAACAATAACCTGATGCAGTTCAATACAACACAGAAAAAACACATAATGCCGCGTACACACGACCGCTTTTCTCGACGAGAAAAACTGCATTTTTTTTTTTCGACGAGAAAAACGATTGTCTGTGGGCTTTATGTCGTTTTTCTCGTCTAGAAAAACGGCATAAAAAACGACGTGAAAATTTAGAACATGTTCTAAATTTTCTCATCGTTTTTTCCAGCATTTTTTTCCGCGGCAGTTTTCCCATAGGGAAACACTGCCGTGGAGCCCACAGACGGTCGTTTTTCTCGTCAAGAGAAAAAATGACGGGAAAAACGACCGTGTGTAGGGAACCAAGCGGTTCCCTCGTTTTTCCTGTCATTATTCACGGCGGTTTTTTAACCGCCGTGAATAATGATCGTGTGTACGCGGCATAAGGCCCCTTTCACACAGAGGTGTTTTTACCGCGTTTTGGCGCTAAAAATAGCGCTGTAATAACGCCTGAAATAATCCTGCCCCAGCATTCTCAATGTAAAAAGCCCTGAGGGCTTTCACACTGAAGCGTTATGCTGGCTGGGCGTTGGAAAAAATCCTGCAAACCGCTTTTTTAGAGCAACTTTAGGGCGCATAAAATAGCGCTGTAAAAACGCCTATCCCCATTGAAATGAATGGGAACCGCGGTAAAAACGCATAGGCATAAGCGTTATTTTAAAAAATAGCGCTAACGCGTATGCGTTTTTACCACGTTCGTGCTATTTTTAGTGCGAACGCGGTAAAAACGCATACGCGTTAGCGCTATTTTTACGCGAACGCGGTAAAATCGCGGTAAAATAGAGGTACAAAATCCCATAATTTTTGAGCGTTTTTTCAACGCCTCAGTGTGAAAGGGGCCTAAAAGTCAGGCAGAACAAGGAGGAAGGACCCATTTTTGCCACCGGAAGAGATGATGAATGGGCCACAATGTTGCCCGACTGGCCAAATGATCAGAATTTTTTATATATATATATATATATATATATATATATATATATATATCATATGGTGCTTACTCCCGAAGGGAGTGTATATAGGCTAATCCAGAGTGCTTTAAGGCGCATTTAGCTTTTAAATTCCATCTGAGTTCCTTCAAATCTGCAGGTGACCTCCTTTTGAGCTCTAGTTGACAGTAGTAGTTGAAGATGCTTGAAGCGTAACTCCACTTTTGTTGAGAAAAAAATCATTCCTCTCTGGGTGATCTATTTATGTACATTGCAAGGATTTTACCAAACGTTGTTACAGATTCCTACCTTTTGTTATTCTGAAGAAATCCCTGTGTGTTTGTCTGTGTCCATGTGTGAAAGTGAATCCAATGGGAGTCGTTTCATATTTATCAATCAGCTGCTGCACCTGCAGGACTCTAATGAGGAAATCTGCAGAGCCTGCATCCCTTTAGACGTGATTTCCTATTGGAAGTATCTCACCAAAAATGAAATTTTTGTTGCAGGGGATGCCTGATATCTGACTTGTATCTTAGTGAAGACATCTAGGAAAATTGGTGAGCCAATCACACAAGCAGGAAATGATGTTTCTGGGGGGCGTTCTGTACACATTCTGTGTACAGAACACCTCCAGGCAGCTATATTGCATTTTCAGAAAATTACAGAGCTGCAGATTGAAAAGGAAAGGTAATTTTTAATACCATCCAATTACAATATGACTTGTGTCGAATTGTATATGCTATAATTTTTTTTCTTTATTTACAATTTTTTTCCCCCCACGAAAGTGGAGTTAACCTTTAAATCTACTTTGGTGTTCCTATTCACTTGTATGGAGAAAGCAGTTCTGAAATGAACAAAAAAGCCTGTGTACATACCCCTAAGGTCTTGTTCAGATGGGCAGCTAAAGAACAAAACAGGCATTGTAGCCTGTCAGTGTGGTTTGTCATTGTGATTTTACCACCCCCCTACCGCCCCACCTAAATGAAATATGCAGCTGCTCAGGTCATTATCACCTAGGGTGACCACATTTCCAAACTACCATTCAGGGACACCCTCCCTTCCCAAAAATCAGCATGTGCTGTAACGAATCACAGCACAGTGATTGGACACAAGGCAGGATTTATGATTTCTCCAATCACAAGCAGGGGGCGGGGATTGTGCTCCTCCAGGCATTCCCGGGCTGGACAAGTACTGTCAGTGAGTAAAGCGGTGATGTTGCGGCCTTTTTTGGGGGCATCAGATTGGCCCGGGGGGGGGGGTGGCTGTGTCAGTTTTATTCCGGGACACTGTATTGTCCTGGAATTAATGTGCCCGGGACAGACCTGCAAAATCCGGGACACGTGGTCACCCTAGTATCACCGCCAAACACAACCCATTCAAGTGAACGGGACTGAGGCACAACTGCTGTGCAGCCGCTTGTAATGCATGCGCCTGCGGTGTGGTGGTGTGGGCTTTTCAGGGTTAAAGCAGGAAGTGGTATATCACTGTGGAAACTGCTGCCCATGAGAAATGGCATACCTCCCAACTGTTCCTGATTTTGAGGGACTGTCCCTCATTTGGATCAAAGTCCCTCTGTCCCTATTTCCTCCTCATTTGTCCCTCATTTTGGTCTGATCTATATAGTTGTATATAAAATGCACTACTTATCTATCAAAAATAGTTTTCCAGTACTAAACCTTTTATCCAATTTCTAAATTGCTGCATTTGTAAATTCCAGAAGCAAACATAACAGAATAGTAGAGGTAAAAAAGCACTCAATCATTTTTTTTTGTACAGTTCTCCTTTAAGGGGGCGTGGCTGGGGGCGTGTCCTATGCCTGCATACTTTTGCTTATAGGTGTCCCTCATTCCCATTTCAGAAAGTTGGGAGGTATGGAAAGGAGCCTTAGACCCCTTTCACACTGAGGCACTTTACAGGCATTTTAGCGCTATAAATAGCGCCTGTAAAGCGCCTGTAAATCGGCTCTCATGCCACCCCAGTGTGAAAACCTGAGTGCTTTCACACTGGGGCAGTGTGCTTGCAGGACGGTCTGCAAAGTCCCGCAAGCAGCATCTTTGGGGTGGTGCAGGAGCGGTGTATACACCACTCCCACTCCGCCCTGCCCATTGAAATCAATGGGCAGCGATGCCGAAGCGCAAAGCACCCTTTGCGGGTGCTTTTAACCCCTTCTTTGGGGTTAAAAGCACCCCTCTCCCACCCGCACAGCGCCGCAATGCTCGGGCGGTCTGAGTGTGAAAGTAGTTATAGGGTTTAGTTGAGGTGAATAATGAGTAGTATCAGAAACACTTATTTCTCGATCAAAGGTTTTCAAACTCTCCAGGAGAGAGGGAAGGAGGTAGTGACTGCATGAGATACACCTTCTCATTGTGGCCAATTGCATGATAGTCATCACTGGCGCCATGGCATGTTTGAGAACAGACAGCTATGTCTCCAGCCATTGTGCACAATCTGAATCTGCATGCGGCAGAGTGGGATCTTTGCTCCCTCTGTGGAAGCAGTGGTCTCTCTGCAGAAATCTTATATGCCCCCTTTTTGAATCAGAGCTCTCCAATCAGCAGAAAGTGACAATTTTACTGACTGTAAAGATCTGACTCAGTAGAGAGTGTGTCAGACCTCTGCAGAGAGACCACTGCTTCCACAAAGAGATCAAAGGTTCTGGCTATTGGCAGGGCTGTGGCTGCTTTTTAACGAAAACAACCTTGCACACTTTTTATTTGTATACACCTGACTGCATTTAGCTGATTTGATCAACAAGTTCAATTAGGCTTCAATTATAAAAACAGTAAACTTGGCATAGTTTGGAAAATGTTTTTTTTTTTTTTGTATCATTGCTCTTTCGCTAATTGTTGATTTTGCATTTCTATATTCCAATTTTTCTATTTTCCATACTCTTGTGATCCCGGCTGTGTTAGTAAGTGATGGGGTTGTTAGGATCTTGTTTTGAGAAACATGAAGTAGAAATAAGAAAGGCATGCACACAGGAGAGAGGCAATCATGCTGTGCTGACAGCTTGACACTAACATAAGAAGAAAATCTGAGTCACACTTGTAAGAACAGCATTCCTGCCGGGGAAAACTAAAAAGTGAAAGCGATTCACACAGAGCTAAGGACCGATCCCACTCCTACCCGCTGACCAATGTATGAGCACTGCATCTACTCCACCAGTAGAGGGAGGCGATGGGCTGGTGGCTCTGACCTCTGACAAACACCTTCTAAATGCCTGGACAGGTGCAGTGTACTGAGCCGCATGGATCAATACACAATGCTTGCTGTTAGAGGGCAGCCACTTTTCAACATTCATGGCATGGTTCTGCTGTGGCCGCTTGCTTATTATATTGCTTTCTGTGGATGTAGCACAAATGTGTTACTAAACCCAGGACTCTGCATTCACTATATCTGGTGTCCCACAGTACACAGAAAATGGAAATGAAATTATTTTAGTAATTATAAACTGCTAAATACCTTTTCTCATCAGCAGTATATAGCAGTCTTGTGACTTCTATCAGTGTCTGGTTAAAGCTTGTAGGAGGAGTTTTCATTCTCCTCTGACTGTCCTATGAGGCTGCATGACCCCTGACCCTCTTTCTGGACAGTGCTGATTGGTCCTGTGCTGATCACATGCACCCTCCCAAGAAAAAAAAGAACTCTTTAGCAATACACACCAAACCGAGCATGTGCAGAGTGACTCCAAAGACTCCGTCTTATCAGGAGATGGATTGGGGACAGTGGAAGAAGGGAAGATTCAGAGAAGACAGGATCAAACAGCCTTTGCACACAATGCAGGAGGCATGTAGGTAGGCTAAAATCAGCTGCCTTACTGTCGCTAGGACTGTACCAGCTCTGATCTGGGGGATGGGGACTCAGGAACTCAAGAAGGGAGCCTGGAAATCGGTGTATCTGCTGCCACAGAGCAACGAGCAGGGGCGCATAATCTTTGTTTTGGGCAACAGGGGCATACGAGTGCTACAACTAGATTTTGTGGGCAGATTTTCCTGCTCACAACTTGGTGCCCCCTCCAACCCCCTGTACCGCCCCTGTTTGCAGCCATCCAGACCGAGCCAGTGAGTCACGCCCTGCCTCTGAAGACTCCGTCTCTGGGAGTTGTAGTTTCCGGCTGCTCTGCGCCGCTGCTCAATTCTCTCTACCCATCGCCACCAGGAACTTGAGCGCGGTCCGGACTACAACTCCCAGAATGCAGCGTGGGAGCAACACAGCCAATCATCCTCCTGCATAAAAAAAATATATGTCAGCAGCCACCGGCCATGAAAGTGTCCGTTTTGAATATAAGTTAGGCAGCCTAGGGGGAAATCTCCACCCTGCCCCCTGGCCCAGCCCGCCCCTGGCTGCCTACAAGGGGAATGTATCATATTAGTGAGCCAGCTAGTCTGCCCAGGTTAGGGAAGAGTTAATGCTATCTCTGGTGGCTTTCAGGCTTTTTGCAGGGCTTTTCCCTCCTCCCTGTATCATATAAAAAGGGGGAAGGCTCTGCCCAGACGAATACCACCACATGGGAAGCAGCAAAAGGCATATAGAGGAAGATTTTTATTATACAGATTTAATCACTTAGGTTCCACAATGAGTATAACAAGCATGCTTTACTGCAAATACAGGCTGATTTTACTGTTGAGGGTTTAGTAACACTTTAAAGCTGAAGTTTAATATGGTTATGTTTTGCATTCCCTGGTTTTCTGTTTCCCTACTCATCAACATGCTAATGACATTTTTAAATAATACTTTTCCATTTTCTTGAGATACCTTATTTTTAGAACCAGTGATGTCATCACCAGGACTCTCTGTACTTCTCTAGGCTATCAAGCAGATCATGGCTGGTAGAAGGGGCTGACAGTAGCTTTCTGAAAAAACATCTCATCATTCTGCCTCAGTCTTCCACTCAAGAGCCTCCCTTCCCTTGTGCAACCAGTTGGGAACAGTTGTGCAAATATTTGAGTACCTTGATTCTCAGAAATCAGTCTGAAGAAGGTATGTAGGTAGGCTGAAATCGGCTGCCTACAAGGGGAATGTAGCATGTTAGTGAGTCATCTAGTCTGCCCAGGTTAGGGAAGGGTTAATGCTATCTCTGCTGGCTTTCAGGCTTTTTGCAGGGCTTTGCCCTCCTCCCTGTATCATATAAAAAGGGGGAAGGCTCTGCCCAGACGAATCCTGCCACATGGGAAGCAGTAAAAGGCATACAGAGGAAGATTTTTATTATACAGGATTTATATAGCGCCAACAGTTTGCACAGCGCTTTACAATATGAGGGCAGACAGTACAGTTACAATTTATTATTAGTGTTAAGCCTGGTTTGAAGTTGCTAAAGGGGTGTCATATGGCAGATATGCTAAACTGCTTCTGGGCCTGTAATAGCACTAGAGGGGTATGAAGTACCTAACACTACTGTGTCAAGTGAATGTACCAAGCAAGCAAGCATGCTAAAGGAGAGTAAGGTTGTTACTAAAGGTAACTAAGTACACAACAGAAGACACAAGGCGACCAGTCGAGGCGTGGTACCCTGGGAAGGTGAGGCATATTCTGGTAGCGAGGGGGTCGCTTCCTGGGCCCCCTCACCAGTGGTCCGTCTCCCATAGCAACCGGGAGCAAACCAGCATCACAGAGGCCTTCAGCTTAACTGATGGTATGAAAGAGGAAGAGTTTACTTAGGACATGCATGAGACCCGTTCTATTTGTCCAGCAGGGCTTCATTTAGTATGGCCTGTTTCACACAGGCTTCAGCTTGTATAAGAGCAGTGTGAACAGCAAGCTTTAGCAAAACAATTGTAGAGCTTTCAGCAAGCTTTGTTGAAGCTTTTAAAGCACCATTCGGCTCTAGTTTGTAAATGTTGAACACAGATCCTAATTGGAGTGTTAATTGCCACTTTAAGCAAGCTGCTAGCAGGCTTTCAACAAGCTTCAAGAAGTTCTGAAAGCCTGCTAGCAGCTTATTTAGGCCCCATGCACACAGGGCGTTTTTGCAGCTGCTAACAGCAGCGTTAGACATTTTTTCTTACAGCTGCAAAACGCCCATCCATGTTATTCTATTGTGTCATGCACACATAGAGCTTTTATGAGCTCCAAGTGGCATAGGCGTTTTCCAGCTGCAAAAAAAAACCCAATTCCAGTGCGTTCTGGAGCTCCAGGTTTGAGCTGCAAAAACGCCCAACGCGCAAAAACGCAGCGATTTGCGTTTTTGAGCTCCAGGATTTTTTTTTTTTTTTAAAAAAGGTCAAAAAATGTTTACAAAACATGGACAGGCGTTTTTAAGCTTTAAAAAACGCGGCTGTAAAAACGCCCTGTATGCATGGGGCCTTAAAGTGCCTGGGGTAGCCCAAGAACCTAGTGGACTTCCAGTCACAAGGAATGTTTACCACCACACCACCGGCTGCAGGCAGACAGTATTTGCATACAGACCTCCTATTGCCCTAGGTAATGCCCAGAAGTGATGCTAAGCTAGGGTGACCAGACATCCCCAGTTTCAGGGGACAGTCCCCGGATTGAGGACACTGTCCCCGGATCAAGTCTGTCCCCGGGGTTGTCCCCAGATTGGATTTGAACAGGGGCTGGGGAAAATTCAAAGACAGTGCAGAATTAAAAAAAAAAAAAAAATATTCAGAATTACACACCCCTGCTCCACTGCACCTACTAGCTTAGGGGGTGTATTTTTTCCATGATCTGTGCCCCCTTCTGATGATCAGTTTCGAGCGCATGCCCACTCAGCTCCGCTCGCATGTTCTTCTGCCTTGGCTCAAGTCCCGGCCAGCCGCCTGCCTGCTTATCTCCTTGCCTTCCTTGGCGGAGTGATCTTCCTCGCTCCCCACACAGCAGTAGCCGGGGCCCGGAGAGTGAGACTTGAGAGGCTATGAGGTGGGCAGGGGGCAGCAGCAGTGACGGGCAGAGAGAGGCAGCGGTGCTCAGCTAACGGTGTCCAGCAGCAGGAACAGAGGGAAAGAGGATCCGATGGTGGGGCTGCCAGTGCCTTCAAGGCTTCAACACAGGAGTGCTTTGGGGCCGTCTGTGAATAGACTACATTGCACTGTGTCTGTCTCTCTGGCATCACGGATGGTATCATAACTCACAGGCAGCAGGCACTCTATCATGGCTCTGGCTGGCTCTGTCACAGTGTGTCACATAACATGTCTACTGGGTGCTGATTTCAGTAACTTATTGGTCATATGTATCAGTACCCAGCAGCCATGTTATGTGACACACTGTGACAGAGCCATGATAGAGTGCCTGCTGCCTGTGAGTTATCATAATGCTGATGATGTTAACCAGTTGCTGATCGCCTGATAGCAGATTTACTACTACAGGACGGCCGCGCTGCACAGGATCACGTATATACGTAATCCTGTATTTCTGGGTATGGGAGCCAATCAGTGGCTCAGGCGGACTCGATGTCCACCGGTACCCGCTGATTGTTATGTTCAAAGACAGAACTGTGGTCTGCCTATGTAAACAAGGCAGATTGCCGTTCTGTCAGTATGGAAGACATTGATCCTGTGTTCCTGCAAAGCAGGTACAGGGATCTATGCCTTCCCTTAGTAAAAGCACCTCCCCACAGTGAAAAAACACTTGTTAGGCACACATTTAAACCTTTGATTGCCCTAGATGTTATCCCCTTCCCAGCCAGTGTCATTAGTACAGTGACCGTGCATATTTTTAGCACTGGTCGCTGTATTAGTGTTACTGGTTCCCACAAAGTGTCATTAGTGTCCGATTTGTCCACCGCAATATTGCGGTTCCTCTATGAGTCGCTGATCGCTGCCATTATTAGTAAAAAAAAAATGTCCCCGGATTTCATTTAAAAAATCTGGTCACCTTATGCTAAGCCTCCATGATTGAATGAAGTGAAATACAATAAATAAAAGGAACAGGAAGGAACAATGAGACTGGGGAGGAAATAGCTAAATGATGCTGGGCATCCTCCAGCCAGGAAGTGGAATAGACTCTGACTTGCTGCTGCCTCTAATGCACACGGTGTGCAGTGAAATCCGATTAAGACATTTCCAGACAAAAGAGGAGCTTGTACAACTGTGCAAGACTTAGAACAGCTTTAACCCCCTTTACGCCCTGTAACCCATATGTGTGGCGGCAAAAACCATTAACACCCACACGCTGCACATATGTGTTGCTGGGTGGGCAATGTTTATGTGCTGGATGTGCACTCCCTGCGCGGTCCCGGCAAAAAGACAGAGCTACCAAAAAATGGCTCTCGGTGCCCACAAAATATTGGTAGCTGACAGGACTGGCTTCTGATCATGTGACCACTGTGACAGCCAATCACAGTGGTCACATAATCACCGGGCATTAAGAACTTCTTAAGGGGATGCCAGGGTGGGCAGGAAGGGGTTAAAAATGTAGTACACAAAGGCGCTAAAAGATAACAGAGAAATTCCAATGGGATGCCCTATGCGCAAAAAAAAGGCAGTCAAGAAGCCCCTGACTCTTTCGCAAAAATGTGCAACACTGGACGTGGGCGTGCGCAACAACGCGTGCATTTGAAGATGCGTGGAGGTGCCAGTGACAATTAATGTGTCCTCTAAAGGTCAGCACTTTTCTCTGCCTGCTGGGAAAGCACGTGATTTTGGGTACAATTCTGACACAAAGGTTTGAACCTAGTCTTAAAGTGGATGTAAACCCGATTCATGAAATTTGAGCTGGGCACATATATCTGCAGTGTTTTCTTATCTCTCTAAGTCCCGTGGCTTTCTCTTGCTCCTTCTTCTGTTATCAGCATGATACCTTCTGACAAGTTCTCTGTCAACTGAGATAAAATCAGGCTGAAATTTGTATCAGGTAGGGTGCTATAAATAGATTAGCAGAGAGCCGATCAATTCACAGCACAGCTCTGCAAGTCTCTGCCTATGTGGAGAGGGGGTGTGTGTCTTTCCTCCAATCAGTAGTGTTGCCTTATGAGGAATTTTTATGAATAATTTCCTTGTAAACGGGGAATATCTGTAACATATATGTATATGTATATATATAATTTAGAGTAGGAAATATGTGGGTCTGCAAAGGGTTAAACTTGGCTGACAAGCTGGGCTTGAGGACAATCTAATTACCTGTCCTCTTTTATTTGAATATGTATGAATGCAGGGTAACAAGAGCTGCGGAGTCTTATGGTCTGACGAGATAACTTAGTAGTTAAACAAGCTAGAAAAGAGATCACAGCTGAGACTGGTAGTCTATGCGGCACCGCTTTATATCCTCTAGATAAAGGCGTGTGTATTCTCCCATATTAACACCCATATCCATTTAAGGGGTAATTCTTCCTGGCTAGTTCCATGCATAGCTAAGCGCCCCCTTCAAGGGAAGTTAACGACCTCCGGTTTAATTAATTTATCTTCAAATCCAATTATCACATTCATTCCAGTAAGGAGTGGGCTAGTGTGGGAAATTAATATAACGGCAGGAAGGAGGAGAGGAATAACCACAACCAATCGTAGCCGCCCTGGGTTAGTCAATGGGAGAGGGCTCCATAAAAGGACCCCCCATCCAGTAGAGAGATGGAGATGAGGGAACCTGGGCCCAGGATTCATTATAGGTAATTATTGGACCATCTCCCAGCACTTACCCCTTATGCTTGCATTTTTCCTATGTTTGTCTGTCTATTTGTAATGTAATGTATATACTTTGTGTTTGAAACTAATATTTACTCCCTTGCCAAAGACTGTAAATGTTTGCGGTGTATTAGATAGACTAATAACCTTAATTCTTTAATAAATGCTTGTGTAGCGGCCTCACCCCCTTCACATGTTTATCGGTTGTCCGAAAGCTCTTGTCTAGGGGTACCTGGGTTTCGAGAGTGAGGTGCGCTACGGCCCATGTCCTCCCCATGGCTGTGGGTGAGGTGAAGGCCAGTATCAACATCTTCCTCGGGCCAAATATGCATTGGGTTGCGGAACTTAGCCCTGCTATGCTGGAATCTCCCTTTGCTCCCATCAACAGAGTCCATACACCGATCACAGTCCAACTGTTAGTTTTATTTCGTAGCTCCACAACAAACAATATATGGCAGGATACGGTGGGATGAGCAGGCCGAGGCACTATCCGGATTGTAGTCCCTACACCCCCTGTGCTATGACCAGGGGTTGCAGGAGTCTTGATTAGAACAACTTCGCTGCGCTGCGGCCCCTATCAGGGGAAGATGACCCTCCAAGGGAGTTACCGGAGGCCCGTCCGTCACCGGGTTGACGCTGCTCCGGAGTCTTCAGATGGGTGACCTCCCCAGCCTCCTCACCTCAGATGCGGGTCCCCTCGCAAGGGGCACCCTGGAATCACTTCACCCTCGCGGGACCCGGTCGAAGTCACCAGGTCCCAGGCCTTCTACAAAGTACCTCACCCCAGGCTGAAGGTGCCTGGGATGGACTCCAACTCCAGCTTCATTCCGGCCAGGCCTAGGGTGCCCAGGCCGGAACCTTGAACCGCCCGCACCCAGGCCTAGGGCGCCTGGGTACGTGAAGAGATGATCCCCCAAAGACCTCGTGGCGAGGGCGTCTCCCCCTTTTATCTCCTCCCATCGACACCACGGCGGGTTCCCCGCCCCAGCCGTACCATCTCCAGGAAGGGACAAAAAGGGTAGCACTGTGGTAGTGATTCTACCTCGAGCCTGTAGGTACCCTGCCACCCACAGACCAAGGAGAATATTGCACCACCCAATCCTCCACGAATAACAAAAAGGGGTCTAACCCCTGACATAATTACACACCTGGGTCTCTCTACCCCCAGGTGTATCCCATTAACTTTGAAGACCCCGCTACACTTGTTATATTGAAGTTATCAAATCTTGTCAAAAAGAACTCTTATTTAAACCATATCAATAATCATATTAATTGAATATTAAATATTAAATATTAATATTTAAAAATCAACAGTAGTCTCACAGTGTATGGTAAGAATCCACACCCACAGGTGAATCAGGAAGAGAAAATTCTAACAGGACGTGCACTTTCTAAACATTATATAAAGCTCAAGACAGCAGATATACATGTAAAACTTAAGTAGGAGGATTTGTTTAATCTCTGTGTATCATCTGAGGCTGTTCACTTCACTGGGTATATGTGAGGGTTTACATCCACTTTAACCACTTCAATACCAAGCACTTACCCCCCCCCCCTTCTTGCCCAAGCCAATTTTCAGCTTTCAGCGCTGTCGCTGTTTAAATGACAATTGCGCGGTCATGCTACACTGTACCAAAACAAAAATTTTATCATTTTGTTCCCACAAATAGACCTTTCTTTTGGTGGTATTTGCTCACCTCTGCAGTTTTTATTTTTTGCTAAACAAATAAAAAAAGACCGAAAATGTTGAAAAAATAACGTTTTTAGTTTAACTGATGGGCACTGATAAGGCGGCACTGACGGGCACTGATAAGGCGACACCGATGAGGTGGAACCAATTAGGTGGCACTGACGGGCACTGATGATGGGCACTAATGGGTGGCACTGATGGGCACTGATAGGTGGCACTCATGGGTGGCACTGATATTTAGCACTGATGGGCATTGATAGGCGGCACTGATGGGCACTCATGGGTGGCACTGGTGGGCACTGATGGGCACTGATAGGCGACACTGATGGGCACTGAAAGGCTGCACTGATGGGTACTTATGGGTGGCACGGATAGGCGGCACTGATGGGCACGGATAGGCGGCACTGATGGCCACTGATATGCGGCACTGGTAGATGACACTGATAGGCATCCCTGGTGGCACTGGCAGTGGTAGGCATTGTGGGTGGGCACTGATTGGCAGCTGCCTGGGCATTGATTGGCAGCTGCCTGGGCACAGATTGGCATTCCCTGGTGGTCTAGGGGGGGCATACCTGGTGGTCAAGTGTGGTGGCCATCCTGGTGGTGCTGGGCGGCATTCTGGTGGTCCTGGGTGGGCATCCGAGGGGGGCTGCGCTGATAAACTATCAGCACACACACCCCCCGTCAGGAGAGCAGCCGATCGGCTCTCCTCTACTCGCGTCTGTCAGACGCGAGTGAGGAAAAGCCAATCAGCGGCTCTTCCTAGTTACATCGTGATCAGCCGTGATTGGACACAGCTGATCATGTGGTAAAGAGTCTCCGTCGGAGACTCTTTACCTAGATCGGAGTTGCGGTGTGTCAGACTGACACACCGCACTACCGATCGGCGTGATGCATGCCCCGGGGGCGCACAGCGGCTTGTTATCCTGCCGATGTCATATGCTGTCCGGTCAGGATAACAGAACCACTTTGCCGACTACATTTTGCTATATGGCGGGCGGCAAGTGGTTAAAGTGTTACTAAACCCACAATAGTAAAATCTCTATATATGCAGTAAAAGTATGCTTGTTATACTCACTGTGGAACCTAAGGGGTTAATCCTCTGCATTGTGTATAAAGCCTGTGGGATCCTGTCTTCTCTGATCCCCCTCTTGTTCCACTGTGTCCCAATTATTTTCTGATTATACACATGCTCAGTTTGGTGTGCATTGCTAGAGAGTTTTTCTTTTTTCTTGGGAGAGCACATGTGATCAGCAAAGGGCCAATCAGCACGTTCCACACAGAGGGTCAAGGGAGAATGAAAACTCCTCCCACAAGCTTTACCAGGAACTGATAGAAGTCACAATACTGCTATATACTGCTAAGGAAAGGTATTTTCAGTGCCTTGAAAAAGTATTCATACCCCTTGAAATTTTCCACATTTTGTCATGTTACAACCAAAAACGTAAATGTATTTTATTGAGATTTTATGTGATAGACCAACACAAAGGGGCACATAATTGTGAAGTGGAAGGAAAATTATAAATGGTTTTCAATTTTTTTACAAATATGTAATACGTCAATACATTGTAGATCCTCCTTTCGCTGCAATTACAGCTGCAAGTCTTTTTGGGGATGCCTCTACCAGCTTTGCACATCTAGAGAGTGACATTTTTGCCAATTTTTCTGTGCAAAACAGCTCAAGCTCTGTCAGATTGGATGGAGAACATCTGTGAACAGCAATTTTTAAGTCTTGCCACAGATTCTCAATTGGATTTAGGTCTGGACTTTGACTGGGCCATTCTAACACATGAATATGCTTTGATCTAAACCATTCCATTGTAGCTCTGGCTGTATGTTTAGGGTCGTTGTCCTGCTGGAAGGTGAACCACCCCCAGTCTCAAGTCTTTTGCAGACTCCAACAGGTTTTCTTCTAAGATTGCCCTGTATTTGGCTCCATCCATCTTCCCATCAACTCTTACCAGCTTCCCTGTCCCTGCTGAAGAAAAGCATCCCCACAACATGATGCTGCCACCACCATGTTTCACAGTGGGGATGGTGTGTTCAGGGTGATGTGCAGTGTTAGTTTTCTGCCACACATAGCGTTTTGCTTTTAGGCCAAAAAGTAAAATTATGGTCTCATCTGACCAGAGTACCTTCTTCCACGTGTTTTCTGTATTGCCCACATGGCTTCTCGCAAACTCCAAACTGATTTCTTCTGGCTTCTTTCAACAATGGCTTTCTTCTTGCCACTCTTCCGTAAAGGCCAGATTTGTGGAGTGCACGACTAATAGTTGTCCTTTGGACAGATTCTCCCACCTGAGCTGTGGATCACTGCAGGTCCTCCAGAGTTATCATGGGCCTCTTGGCTGTTTCTCTGATGAATGCTCTCCTTTCAGTTTAGGTGGACGGCCATGTCTTCGTAGGTTTGCAGTTGTGCCATACTCTTTCCATTTTCAGATGATGGATTGAACAGAGCTCCGTGAGCTTGGGATATTTTTTTATAACCTAACCCTGTTTTAAAATTCTCCACAACTTTATCCCTGACCTGTCAGGTGTGTTACTTGGCCTTCATGATGCTGTTTGTTCACTAAGGTTCTCTAACAAACCTCTGAGGACTTCACAGGACAGCTGTGTTTTTATACTGAGATTAAATTACACACAGGTGGACTTTTTATTTACTAATTAGGTGACTTCTGAAGATAATTGGTTCCACTAGATTTTAGTTAGGGTTATCAGAGTAGAGGGGGCTGAATACAAATGCACGCCACACTTTTCACATATTTATTTGTAAAAAAAATTGAAAACCATTTATCATTTTCCTTCCACTTCACAATTATGTGCCACGTTGTGTTGGTCTATCACATAAAATCCCAATAAAATACATTTACGTTTTTTGTTGTAACATGACAAAATGTGGAAAATTTCAAGAGGTATGAATACTTTTTCAAGGCACTGTAGCAGTTTAAATTTACTAAAATAATTGCATTTCCAGGTTCTGCGGGAGACCAGATCTAGTGAATGCAGGGTCCTGGGTTAAGTCAAGCCTCGTACACACGACCGAGAATCTCGTCGCAAAAAAAAACGTTGTTTTTCTCGACGGGTTTCTTGTCAAGCTTTCCTTGCATACACACTGTCAATCCAAAATCTCGTCGTTGTAAAGCGCGGTCACGTACAACACGTACGACGGCAATATAAAGGGGAATTTCTATTCCAATGGTGCCACCCCTTGGGCTGCTTTTGCTGATCTCGCGTTACCGCGTGTTAGTAAAGGTTTCGCGCTTTTCAGTCTTCGTGCTTCCAGTTCGTTACAGCGTGACCATTACGAACGCTAGTTTTACAAGAAGGTGCGCTCCTGTCTCATACTTGATTCTGACCATGCACGGTTTTTGAAGACTCAGAAAAGCATACACACAAACGGTTTTCTTGTCAAAATACAGTCCGACGAGAATCACAACGAGAAAAATGAGAATCACAACAAGAAAAATTAGACTCCCGACGAGAAAAAAGAAAGCAGGTCTTCTTTTTTTCTCGTCGAGATTCTGGGCAGCATTCTCCTGTGAGACCAGGAAGGCCTGATGATGCACCCCCATTTTTCTCTTTGTGATTCTCATTTTTCTCGTCAGACTGTATTTGGACGAGAAAACCGTTCGTGTGTATGCTTTTCCGAGTCTTCAAAAACCGCGCATGGTCAGAATCAAGTATGAGATGGGAGCGCACCTTCTTGTAAAACTAGCGTTCGTAATGGAGATAGCACATTCGTTGCACACGGTTTTCTCGGCAAGAAAGCTCTCCCAACAGTTTTCATGTCGTTTCTTGCCGAGAAAACCGGTCGTGTGTACGAGGCTTAAAGCCTCGTACACACGACCGAGAATCTCGTCGCAAAAAAAAACATTGTTTTTCTCGACGGGTTTCTTGTCAAGCTTGACGAGATTCTTTTCAAGCTTTCCTTGAATACACACTGTCAATCCAAAATTTTGTCGTTGTAAAGCGCGGTCACGTACAACACGTACGACGGCAGTATAAGGGGGAAGTTCTATTCCAATGGCGCCACCCCTTGGGCTGCTTTTTCTGATCTCGTGTTACCGCGTGTCAGTAAAAGTTTGGAGAGAGACGATTCGCGCTTTTCAGTCTTCGTGCTTTCAGTTCGTAACAGCGTGACGAATGTGCTATCTCCATTACGAACGCTAGTTTTACAAGAAGGTGCGCTCCTGTCTCATACTTGATTCTGACCATGTGCGGTTTTTGAAGACTCGGAAAAGCATACACACAAACGGTTTTCTCATCCAAATACAGTCTGATGAGAATCACGACGAGAAAAATGAGACTCCCGACGAGAAAAAAGAAAGCAGGTCTTCTTTTTTTCTCGTCGAGATTCTGGCCAGTTTTCTTGACAAGAAACCTGAAAGCCTCGTACACACGCACAGTTTTCTCGGCAAGAAAGCTCTCCCGGCAGTTTTCTTGTCGTTTCTTGCCGAGAAAACCGGTCGTGTGTACGAGGCTTTAACACTAATATTAAAAAATTTAAAAAAAAAGGTTCTATCAATCTCTAACATGACAGGTGCTCTTTAATGAAGAAAAAAGATTGCACATGTAATTGTTTATAACCCTCATCAAGATGTGAGATATTCCTCTAATTAAAACAAAGTTCGTCTACCCAACTTTGTTTTGTGCCGCTTGATGTTAATCTATGTAATTATGATCTTGCATCTAAAAGCTAGCAATTATCTGATATTCAACCAGAGATATGACATTATTGGCTTTGAGTTGCGCTGATATCTTCAAATGTCAAAAAAAAGAGAACATGAGACCTAATTTGAAACCTGTCTCTGAATTATTATCAAAAGTAAAAGTGTTGTAGAAAAACATCTAAATATCTGTGTGAGCCATTGAGCGCTTTGAAGGTGTTTGTGTGAATGGAGTGACTCCAAACACTGAGAATGCCGTGATTGCCACCGATTGTCAATGCTGCCTAACTCACAGCAATTAAGAAGCCATTTGAAGTTCGTCTTCCACCGGTTTCAGTTATCTCAAACTTTTGAATGGCATGAACTTCCCGGAATGTTTTTTTTTTTTTTATCTTTGATGATAGAAAATTGGTTGTGGATCATTCTCCAGCAGTATAGATATAATGATCATCTAATGCTAGTGGTTAGTGTATTATATTTTAATGACCAACAGAAAACTATCTGTAGATAGTACTGGCAGAGCTACGTAGATCTCTGAATATAAATTATTAAAGATTCTGTCCCAGCTACTAAAACTGAAAAGACAACTCTTATGTAAATCTCCTAAAATTGAGTTCCCGAACCTCCTGTTTTCTGGATATTCTTGTTGGTTAGTGGAGGCACTCACTTGGACAGTCTATGCACATTCAAGTGTTTGCATATTCTTACTGGCCTCTGTAGCTGCAGCATCTGTGAATTCATTCATTCTCAGACTTTGAAACAGAAGCACTAAAGTGGGTCAAGTTGTTCTCTCAGCAGCTCAGATCATCCTAATAACCTTTTCCAGCAGTGACTCAGCAGCTTAGCTTTCTCTGCCCCCCATCCAGTACAGGTCACCCTGTCCCCATCCCCAGCAGTTACTCAGCAGCCCCCCCCCACTCCCCCTCCCTCCAGTGATTCATCAGCTCAGTGCCTCCTTTCCAGCAGTGTCTCAACAGCTCAGATCACCCTGACTCCCCTCCCAGAAGTGACTAAGCAATTCAAAGCTCCCCCTGCTCCCTTCTTCCAGCAGTGACTCAGCAGCTCAGATTACCCTGCTCCCCCTCCCTACAGTGATTCAGCAGCTCAGCTCCCCCTTTCCAGCAGTTTCTCTGCAGTTTAGATCACCCCACTCCCCCTCCCTACATTGATTTAGCAACTCAGCTCCCCTTTCCAGCAGTGACTCAGCAGCTAAGGTCACCCCACTCCTCTCCGGGAAGTGACCAAGCAGTTCAAAGCTCCCCCTGCTCCCCCTCCCTGCAGTGATTCAGCAGCTCAGCTCCCCCTTTCCAGCAGTTTAGATCACCCCTCTCCCCCTCCCTACAGTGATTCAGCAGCTCAGATTCTTTCCAGCAGTAACTCAGCAGCTCAGGTCATCCTGCCTCCCCTCCGGGAAGTGACTAAGCAATTCAAAGCTCCCCCTGCTCCCTTCCAGTAGTGATTCAGCAGCTCCGATTACCCTGCTCCCCCTCCCTACAGTGATTCAGCAGCTCAGCTCCCCCTTTCCAGCAGTGACTCAGCAGCTCCGATTACCCTGCTCCCCCTCCCTACAGTGATTCCGCAGCTCAGCTCCCCCTTTCCAGCAGTAACTCAGCAGCTCAGATTACCGTGCTCCCTTCTTCCAGCAGTGACTCAGATCCCCTTGCCCCCATCACCTCCTCCCAACAGTGCCACTTGAATACAATAAATGTGGTTCCTCTGGTCAGCTTGTACGTCACTATAGGACGCATGAATCATCAGGAGAAACCACAGCTTGCAGTGGGGTAACAGGTATTCGACCCACCCAAAGTTCAAATACCTTTAACGGCCAGGGAGCACCGGAGCATTGGATTTAAACACATGGACCACTGGAAAGGTAGACACTGTATATTGCCTCCTCTTTTACAGGCATGGCCATACATATAAGTGACAAAGACCCAATGGAGAAGCGTGGCACAAGAAAGGATTGAAAACAATCCTTTTTTAGCCACTTCAGCCCCGGAAGTATTTGCCCCCCTTCCTGACCAGGCCATTTTTTGCGTTTCGGCACTGCGCCACTTTAACTGACAATGGCGCGGTCGAGCGACGTTGTACCCAAACAAAATGTATGTCCTTTAAGCGTATATTGATTGGTTTGTGCAAAAATTTATAGCATCTACAAAATAAGGGATAGATTTATGTCATTTTTTTTTTTTTTACTAGTAATGGCGGCAATCTGCAATTTTTATCGGGACTGCGATATTGCGGCGGTCAGATCAAACACTTTTGACACTATTTTGGGACCATTGACATCTATACGGCAATCAGAGCTAAAAATAGCCATGGATTACTGTATAAAGGTTCACTGGCAGGGAAATGGTTGACACTAGGGGGCGATCAAGGGGGTTAACTGTGTTCCCTGGGTGTGTTCTAACTGTAGAGGGGATGGGACTGACTAGGGGAGGAGAGAGATCGGTGTTCATACTTAGTATGAACACACAATCTCTCTCCTCTCCCTGAGAGAAGCGGGATTTTTATGTTTACACACACAGATCCCAGTTCTCGCTCTGTCACGAGTGGTCATGGGTGCCCGGCGGTCATCGCGCCCGTCGGGCATGTGCATCGGTTCTGGGGACACACACCGGGGCTGTCACAACTTAAAGGAGCGATATACAGCTACAGCAATTTGCCCAGCCAAGCCAACCTGCCACAGTATAACTGCGGCGGCTGGTCGGCTAGTGGTTAATTATATCAACATATTAAAGTGTAATTTAGACTTTAGTGGTTGGGTTGAGATCTACTTTAAAGCTCCCACAGACTCATATCCCTGCAGTCCACCATTGGTCCTCTCCCATGAAGCCCCAGTGTAATTCAACCCTTTTCCTTATGGCTGCTTTCACACTGAGGCGCTTTGCAGGCGCTATTGCGCTAAAAATAGCGCCTGCAATGCGCCCTGAAAGAGCCGCTCCATTCTATCCAGTGTGAAAGCCCGAGAGCTTTCACACTGGAGCGTTGCGCTGGCAGGAGGGTAAAAAAACTCCTGCCAGCCGCATCTTTGATGCGCTGTAGGAGCGCTATAATTACCGCTCCTACAGCGCCTCTGTACCTTGAAATCAATAGGGTAGGCCTCCAAACCGCCCACAAATGCTGCAAAGCTGCATTTTTGCGGGCGGGTTTAACCCTTTTTCGACCGCTAGCGGGGGTTAAAATCACCCCGCTAGTGCCCGCAAATCGCGGCAAAAACAACGGTATAGTGCCGCAAAAAATAGCGGCGCTATACCGCCAGCGCATCCAGCGCTTCAGTGTGAAAGTAGCCTTAGGCTGGGTTCACACTATTGCGAATTGAATGCGATTTCCCCACATCCAATTCGCAATAGCAGGAGATATGTGAACAGCTCTATATGGAGCCAGTTCACATATCTCCGCTGCGGCTCCGGTGCGAATGTGAACAGGAGCCCTGTGCGTCTTTTGATCCGTTTTCAGGTCTGAATTCAGCCAAAATTTCAGGCTGAAATTGGACCTGAAATGGTGAACGGGGACACACCAGACCCCTGCTGAGAGCCGCATGCGAAGATAGTGTGAACCCAGCCTTAAGCATAGGGCATCAGGGGCCTACCGCCCTCCCCAGGGGGTGCATCATCAGGCCTTCCTGGTCTCACAGGAGAATGCTGCATAGAGCAGCACTAAGTCATTACGTAGCACTGCACTTTGCAACATTCAAGACCCACCCTGGTCACCCACCACCAGAAAATGGTAGGAAGGGAGCCTGATGCTACTGGACCATAGACACTTTCTAAAATGCCATGTATGCAGATCTATAAAATGAAAAACGGGTGTGGGGGTTTTCAAAATGGTATGGAGGGTGCAGCAAATGGGGGAGGGAGGAAATTGAAGTTGGGTCGTAAGATAATTGGGAGTAGGTAATAGTAATGCTGTGTTTATTCCCTGCCATTTCATGACTGCCACACAAATCACTGTAGAGTATTGGAGGAATGACAGCGCCACAACAATTCGATAAGTCCAGTACGATTTTTTATTAGGCCTCATGCACACTGGACGTTTTTACAGCTGCTGCTTTTGGCTTCAGACGTTTTTTTCTACAGTCAATAAACTCTCCAGCATGTTTTCCTGAGTGTCCATGCACACATAGGCTGTTATCAACTCTTTTTGGCTGGGGCGTTTTTTGGCTGTAAAAACCCCCCCCCCAAACTAGTGGGTTCTGAGAGGAGTTTTTCAGCTGTAAAAAGGCGATAACGTCCAAAAACGCAGATAAACACTCAAAAGCATGGCCCACCGGCGGTTTTTAATGTTTTTGATTCCATTGAAAAAAAGATTGCTGAAAACTGTTATAAAATGCTATTGCAAAAATGCTGAAAAACGTTGAAAAACTCACTGCAAAGCTACTGGCATTTTTATAACGTTATTCTAACGTCCAGTGTGCATGGGGCCTTAAACACAAAGTATAGGTAGAAATCCAGCGCGATTTGGAGATCACAACTCAGCTGTTTGTTGACGTTGTATTCAGATCTGTACTCTACTGTTATTGTGTAGGGAGAAGACATATAATAGCAGTCAGGTGTCATTGTGTCAGCCTGGCACCTGACTGTTATATATTCTCTTTACGCATGTACAGTCTAGTACAGATTTGATTGTAAAGGTAGGAAGCCAACGCATTTCGAGCCTACAACTTCCCCTTCATCAGGGCTTGTATGCCGACATAAAATCCGTACTGGACTGTAATTGTGTGAAGACAATGGATTTAGTAACAGTCAGGGGCCAGGCTGCCACACTGGTGCCTGACTGCTACTATATTCTTTGTTGCAGCATGCACACAGGGTGTTTGCCCAGCTTTCATAAACGCTTTTCCTCCTGGCGGCAATATTTTGGCAGAAAAAAAATGCTTGACACGTGTAAACGCATCTAGGCAGATTTAGGGATGTCAAACACTTGGGCATTAGAGGTTCCTGCCTCTAAAAGCTGTGGGCAGCACAGTGGTGTAGTGGTTAGCACTTTCACCTAGCAGCAATAAGGGTCGCTGGTTCGTATCCTGACCACGACACCATCTGCCTGGAGTTTGCATGTTCTCCCTGTGACTGCGTGGGTTTCCTCCGGGTACTTTGGTTTCCTTCCACACTCTAAAGACATGCTGGTAGGTTAATCGGATTCTATCTAAATTGGCCCTAGTATATGTATGAATGAGTTAGGGACCTTAGGTTGTAAGCTCCTTGAGGGTAGGGACTGATGTGAATGTACAATGTATATGTAAAGCGCTGCGTAAATTGACAGTGCTATATAGCGTATATACTTGAGTATAAGCCGACTCGAGTATAAGCCGAGGTACCTAATGTTACCACAAAAAACTGGGAAAACTTACTGACTCGAGTATAAGCCGAGGGTCAACAATGCCTCATTGTTCCCATCCTTACTGTGTCCATCCTCACTGTTCCTCACTGTTCCCATCCTCACTGTTCCTATCCTCACTGTTCCCTAGCTCACTGTTTAAATTTAACATTGTAAATAGTACCTGAAAAAAAGTTGAGAGGCTGCGGCGTCCATCGTTTAAATCCCGCGGTCTCTTCCAGGTCCCTTCCGTGATAGGCGATTCTCAGCAGACACTCTCCGCCTATCACGAACGTTCTCTCATCCTCACCCATCCCAGCAGACACTGTGTTCGGTGTTCCGCCAATCACAGAAGTCTGCTGGGAAACTGAGGATGAGAGATAAATCACCTCTAACGTTGGGTGTCGTACGTGTGTGGATTTTGCTGCATTATGGTAAACTATAAGTTACATTTTTTACATTTTAGAATGGGGTGCCTCAAGATTGTGCAGAATTTTTAAGTGTGCCATGACTGAAAAAAAAAGCTTGAGAAACACTGCTCTAGTGTACAGTTTAGAGTGAGGAAAATACATTTTGACTCACAGTAGCCTGTGTGAGTCTGCTTAATTGGTCAGGGTTACTGTAGGTCAGGCTGGAGGATTCTACAGGTCAGGCCCCTGGTACATCCCCCTGGATTTAGAAACTGCTGGAAGTTTCTAGAAGCTAGTGGGTGGAGGCCATGATCTGCATATTTATGGGAATCTGGCCAATCCCCAGTCAGGAGGCCTGGCAGGGTTTCTGGGTCAGCCCATAAATATTGTGGAGCCTGGCCAGCAGGGAAATCAGGTGGAAGATGTAGTGCTGAGTGTCGTGTGGCCTTGAGGGGAGGGGGGGCTAGGCCCCCAGGCTGGAGCTGAGGGAAAAAGGACAGAGGGATCTCTACTACCCCATAGTCTCTTTTAGGAGACACCCTGGCTAGCATGGGAAGACCTGGACAGCAGGAGGCCTGAACAACATTCTCCTCAAAAGCAGCAGGATTTCCAGGGACAGTGTTAGTACCTAAACACCCCCAGATAGGGTGACCACGTGTCCCGGATTGCCCGGGACAGTCCCGCATTTTGCAGGTCTGTCCCGGGCACCTTCATTCCAGGACAATACAGTGTCCCGGAATGAAACCCAAAAAAGCCCGCCACATCACCGCTTTACTCACTGACAGTACTTGTCCTGGCTGGGAATGCCTGGAGGAGCACAATCCCTTCCTTCTGCTTGTGATAGGAGAAATCATAAATCCCGCCTCTTGTGTCCAAATCACTGTGCTGTGATTCGTTACAGCACAAGCTGATTTTTGGGAAGGGGGGTGTCCCTGAATGGTAGTTTGGAAATGTGGTCACCCTACCCCCAGAGCCTAAACGGGAGGAAGCTGCCAGATGCAATATCCAGCAAGCTTTTCTGGGACAGTGTCAACCAGCTAAACCCAATCCCTTGTTCTGAAACACAAGCAGTCAGGTGGGCTGGTATTTTCAAGAGAGGGGACATAGAGCTCCTGCCAGTTTGGGACTTTGCTAAATTTCCACTAAGGAGACACAGAGCTTCTACAAAGGGAATTTTCATTGCCAATTCCTGAAAGAGTTGTTTTTTCCAGAAGGAATACAGTTGTGGTTTTGTCATTTCTGAGGTGTATATAGTGAAGGAAGTGGCCCTTGTGTCATTCTTTTAAGTCAAGTTGGGCATCCCATAATCCTTTTATCCCTTTATCTCAACCAAGTTGTTTTCTTCAATAACACAACAAAAACAAGCCCATGTTATGTTTACTGTCTCTGGATGGGAGTTGAAAGATGCGTGTTGCCTGGCTGTGCAGGAATAGGGGGACCTAAAATTCAGCAGCCCTCTAGGGGAGTAACGCTACACACCTGTCGATGGAAAGTTGCCTCCAAAAAGTTCATAAATCAAACTATGAGTCCTTGTTTACTGGATTCCAGAACCCCCACAATAAACATCTAATTCTGGGCCACACAAATCAGGGGAAGGAAATCTCTGTTGATTAAAGGAGCAGACATTTTTTTTTCCTGATTCAGACCTGCTAGGGCTGTGACATGTTCAGGAGAAGGAGACCCCCCACCAGGTCCTAATTTGAATTTTTGGCACATATGACTATAATGCCGCGTACACACGACCGTTTTTAATGACGAGAAAAATTCAATTTTTTAAAATGGTCATTAAAAATGATCGTGTATGAGCTTCCGAGCATTTTTCACGACGTGAAAAATGGGCATGAAAAAACTGGAACATGCTCTCATTTTTCTCGTCGTTTTTCACATCGTTGTTTTTCTCATCATTAAAAACGGCTGTGTGTAGGCTTTAACGACGTGAAAAAAATGCGCATGCTCAGAATCAAGTATGAGACAGGAGCGCTCTTTCTGGTAAAACTAGCGTTCGTAATGGAGATAGCACATTCGTCACGCTGTAACGGACTGAAAAGCATGAGGCTGAAAAGCGCGAATCGTCTCTCAACAAACTTTACTAACATGAAGGGTGGCGCCATCCGAATGGAACTTCCCCTTTATAGTGCCGTCGTACGTGTTGTACGTCACTGCGCTTTACTCAAAAAAAAAATCAACGATTGTGTGTAGGCAAGGCAGGCTTGAGAAGAATCACGTCGAGAAAAACTTAGTTTTTTTCAATGACATTAAAAACG
Organism: Rana muscosa; assembly: GCA_029206835.1. Classification (NCBI taxonomy): domain Eukaryota; kingdom Metazoa; phylum Chordata; class Amphibia; order Anura; family Ranidae; genus Rana; species Rana muscosa. The sequence goes on from CM055120.1 coordinate 49,487,192, forward strand.
GTCGTGTGTACGCAGCATTAGGCCTGGTTCACACCTAGGCATTTTTAGTAAAATGGGGGGGGGGGGGGGAGTTGGGACTTTAAATGAGGCCATAGGCCTGGTAAGGCCAATGCCTCCATCCCATTGGGACTTTAAATGAGGCCATAGGCCTGGTAAGACCATGTGCCTCCATCCCTGTTAATTAGAAAAAAAACGCAGCAAAAATACAGCCATATAGGCGTCAGAGTGCAACGAAGGGGGGGAAAAGTTGGGACTTTAAATGAGGCTCTTGGTGACAAATTGATAGAGTGGTGGGTGGTAAAGCATTTATTAGTACAAGGATGCATGTTAGAATACATTGATTACATATACATAAAACGCACATTCAATGGCGCCAATGGCTGAAACGGTAATTTCAAGTAGTAACGCATTACAGACTTAGAATGCATTACATAAAACGCACATTCAATAGTGCCAATTCCTGAAACGGTAATTTCAGATAGTAACGCATTACAAACATCAATCACATTGTAGGTTAAGAGTAGGGATGAGCTCGGTGTTCGAGTCGAACATACGTTCGACTCGAACATCGGCTGTTCGATCGTTCGACGAAGATCGAACGATTTGGGCCGTTCGCGCCAAATTCGAGTGACGCGAACGGCCCACAATGCACTACGCCATCGCAGTGTCATCCAGGCGCTGTGATTGGCCAAGCATGCACTGTGACCCCGCATGCTTGGCCAATCACAGCGCCGGCAGCGAGGAGAGCAATGATTGGCCACAGGCAGGATGCCTGTGGCCAATTATTGCTGAGGGTGTTTAGTACACGCCCCACACTATAAAAGGCCGCCAGCACGGCGGCCTAGTGTAGTGTGTTCCGGAGCAGGGAAAGAGAAACATAGGCAGGGACAGTGACATTTATTTTTTTCTTGCTTAACCTGGATTCCTTTAGTTTAGGGAAAGAGAAGGATAGGTAGGGAGAGTGTCAGTGTGTTTTACTGTGCGAATCCTTGTTTCTAGGGACAGGGAAGGACAGTGAGGGAATTCTCCTTGTGCTATAGTGTGCTTTAAAAAAACATTTTTTCTAGGGACAGAAAACTATAGGTAGGGAGAGTGTCAGTGTGTTTTACTGTGCGAATCCTTGTTTCTAGGGACAGGGAAGGACAGTGAGGGAATTCTCCTTGTGCTATAGTGTGCTTTAAAAAAAACATTTTTTCTAGGGACAGAAAACTATAGGAAGGAAGAGTGTCAGTTTCTTTCACTGTGATAATCCTCGTTTCTAGGGACAAAGAAGGAAAGTGAGTGAAATTCTCCTTGTGCTATAGTGTGCTTTAAAAAACATTTTTTCTAGGGACAGAAAACTATAGGTAGGGAGAGTGTCAGTGTGTTTTACTGTGCGAATCCTTGTTTCTAGGGACAGGGAAGGACAGTGAGGGAATTCTCCTTGTGCTATAGTGTGCTTTAAAAAAACATTTTTTCTAGGGACAGAAAACTATAGGTAGGGAGAGTGTCAGTTTCTTTCACTGTGATAATCCTTGTTTCTAGGGACAGGGAAGGACAGTGAGGGAATTCTCCTTGTGCTATAGTGTGCTTTAAAAAAACATTTTTTCTAGGGACAGAAAACTATAGGTAGGGAGAGTGTCAGTGTGTTTTACTGTGCGAATCCTTGTTTCTAGGGACAGGGAAGGACAGTGAGGGAATTCTCCTTGTGCACTGCTATAGTGTGCTTTAAAAAAACATTTTTTCTAGGGACAGAAAACTATAGGTAGGGAGAGTGTCAGTGTGTTTTACTGTGCGAATCCTTGTTTCTAGGGACAGGGAAGGACAGTGAGGGAATTCTCCTTGTGCTATAGTGTGCTTTAAAAAAACATTTTTTCTAGGGACAGAAAACTATAGGTAGGGAGAGTGTCAGTGTGTTTTACTGTGCGAATCCTTGTTTCTAGGGACAGGGAAGGACAGTGAGGGAATTCTCCTTGTGCTATAGTGTGCTTTAAAAAAACATTTTTTCTAGGGACAGAAAACTATAGGAAGGAAGAGTGTCAGTTTCTTTCACTGTGATAATCCTTGTTTCTAGGGACAAAGAAGGAAAGTGAGTGAAATTCTCCTTGTGCTATAGTGTGCTTTAAAAAAACATTTTTTCTAGGGACAGAAAACTATAGGTAGGGAGAGTGTCAGTGTCTTTTACTGTGCGAATCCTTGTTTCTAGGGACAGGGAAGGACAGTGAGGGAATTCTCCTTGTGCTATAGTGTGCTAAAGCATTCCTCATCAACCATCTTTGAAATACTTGTTTTTTTGGACAGTCAGGGAAATTGTCGTTGTGCTATTCTGTGCAAAAGCAATCATCCTCAACCATATTTAGAAATCCTTAAGTAAAGGGACAGAGAAGGACACCTGAAGGTAGCCCTTATTGCTTTTTTCCCATCTCCCTGCAGGCCATCTATTAGAATGTCTGGAAGGCAAACAAGGAGAGGCAGACAGTCAGGAGGCAATAAAAGAGGGCAAGCAGGCTCTGTGTCTGGGGGCAACAGTGCTGGTCGTGGACGCGGTGCATTGTCATCAGCACATGGCCATGGGACACGCTTGTCCTTCTTTTCGGCAGCTGGACATGTTGAGCCACATCATGCCGAAGACTTGGTAGAGTGGATGACCAAGCCCTCCTCCTCCTCCTCATCCTCTCTCACCCAGGCTCAGGGTACTGGAAAAGCAGCTGCCAAAGCGTCCTCTTCCCTGGTATCAATGTCAGACTCATCATCAGTCACTCCTTCCCTAGACCCACCATGTCCTCCTCCTGAGGAGTCCCCCGAACTGTTTGAGCACAGTGTTGGGTACATGCTCCAGGAGGATGCCCAGCGTTTCGAAGGGTCTGATGATGAAACCCAGCTAGAGGAAGGCAGTAGCGTGAGAGCAGACAGAGGGGATGCTCAAGAAGGACACCAATCTGGCAGTCATGTTCCAGCAGCTGCAGCATACTGCCAGATTGGCTCCAGTGATGAGGAGGGAGGTGATGATGAGGTCACTGACTCCACGTGGGTGCCTAATAGGAGAGAGGAGGAGGAGGAGGATGAGGAGGAGGCACATCTCCAACGAGGCAGGATGCCCTTTGGTGGCCAGCGTAAGGGCAGTACACCGATGGAATCACACCGCAGAGCTCCGCCTGTGCAGGGCGCTGCCTCTGCCCGTCATTCAAAAAGTTCTTTGGTGTGGGCCTTTTTTGAGGCTAGTGCATCAGATCGCACAGCTGCTGTTTGCAACATATGTCTCAAGCGTATATCGCGTGGCCAAAACATCAGCCGCTTGGGTACCACATGCCTGACCAGACATATGTTGACCTGCCATGCAGCTCGTTGGCAAGCCTACCTCAAAGACCCACACCAAAGAACAAAGCGGACCTCTCCTTGCACCGCATCAGCTGGGATCTCCAACCCCACTATAACTTCAGTCCTCTCTGAAACATGCACTGAGAGGAATGAAGGTGTAGAATTAGGTGTGTCACAGCCAAGTACTTGCGGCCACTCTGCTAGCAGTACACCGACGTCCGATTCTAGCAGGCAAATTTCCCTGCCCCAGCTGCTGGACCGTCGAAAGAAGTTCACTCCCAGCCATCCACATGCCCAGCGGTTGAATGCTAGCTTGGCTAAATTGCTAGCGCTTCAACTGCTGCCTTTTCAGTTGGTAGACTCGGCCCCCTTCCGTGAGTTTGTGCAATGTGCGGTTCCTCAGTGGCAGGTTCCCAAACGCCACTTTTTCTCACGGAAGGCTATTCCGGCTCTCTACCGGCATGTGGAAGGCAATGTCTTGGCCTCGCTGGACAGGGCGGTCAGCGGTAAGGTGCATATTACCGCTGACTCATGGTCCAGCAGGCATGGACAGGGACGTTACCTTTCTTTCACGGCCCATTGGGTCACTCTTTTGGCAGCTGGGAAGGATGCAGGACAAGGTGCAGTAGTGTTGGAGGTTGTTCCACCGCCACGCCTCCAAAATGCTACTACTGGTTGTGACACACCTCTCTCCTCCACCCCCTCCTCTTCTTCTTCCTCCATGGCCTCTTCCTGTGGTTTGTCCTCGGAACCAGCGGTGCTCCGTAGGCGTTCAAGGGGCTACGCAAGTACGCAGGCAAAAAGATGCCATGCCGTGCTTGCGCTGGTGTGTTTGGGGGACAGAAGCCACACTGGGGCAGAGGTCCTGTCTGCTCTGCAGGGCCAGGCTGAGAGGTGGTTGATGCCACGCCAGCTTAAGCCAGGAATGGTGGTTTGCGACAATGGCACCAACCTCCTCTCCGCCCTCCGACAGGGACAACTGACCCATGTGCCCTGTGTGGCTCACGTCCTTAACCTGGTGGTGCAGCGGTTCTTGGGCAGGTACCCGGGCTTACAGGATGTCCTGAGGCAGGCCAGGAAAGTCTGTGTGCATTTCCGCAGATCTTATAATGCCAGTGCTCGCCTGGCTGAGCTGCAAAAGGAGTTGAACCTGCCCAATAGGCTTGTGCAATTCGTTTCGTAACGAATCAAAATTCGTCCGAATTTAGCAACTTTCGGACATTCGGAAGCATTCGAATTTCCGAACAGAGCAATTACGAATAAAACCGAATCCGAAATAAATTATACCGCAAAATAGCGAATGCCCGAAGGTCTTCGGCATAATTCGTTATGAAAAAAGTTACGAATGTACGAATCCATTCGAAGCACAATAACACTCACTCTGCTCTCTGCTTCTCCCTCACCATGCTGAACTCCCTCTCAAAATGGTGTACAGGGGCGGAGGCTATAGCCGCATGAAAAAACGAAAGTAAAATACGAGATTTCAAATCCATTCGAAGCACAATAACACTCACTCTGCTCTGCTCTCTGCTTCTCCCTCACCGTGCTGAACCCTCTCAAAATGGTGTACAGGGGCGGAGCCTATAGCCGCATGTAAAAAACGAAAGTAAAATACGAGATTTCGAATCGTTACAAATAACCGCTATGTATTTAGAAAAGTACAAATCCATTCGAAGCACATTAGGCATAATAGGCAGCGTCGTTGTGAGAGAGACACGGAAAATTACGAATCAACGAACCCAAAAAAAGTTACGAAAGTAGGAGTTGTGTCCAGAATCAACGAAAAACAACGTACTCTACCGAAAGTACGAACCCAAAAAAAGTTACGAAAGTAGGAGTTGTGTCCAGAATCAACGAAAAACAACGTACTCTACCGAAAGTACGAATTATAAAGCAACAAAAAATTCAACGAAAAATGTCGCTTGCAAAAATACGAATGAGTCCGAACACGAAAAATCCCGTCTAGCAAAATTACGAATGATTACGAATCAACAGTACCGGAAAGAAACGAACCGAAACGGAACGAATTTTTCCGTTGTGCACAAGTCTACTGCCCAAGAACCGCCTTATATGTGACATGCCCACCAGGTGGAACTCAACGTTGGCCATGCTGCAGCGGCTGCACACGCAGCAGAGGGCCATCAATGAGTACCTGTGCGACTACGGCACCAGGACAGGGTCAGGGGAGCTTGGTTTTTTTTCTCCACGCCAGTGGGGCATCATCAGGGATGCATGCACTGTCCTGGCACCATTTGAGGAGGCCACGAGGATGGTGAGCAGTGACAGTGCATGCATCAGTGACACTGTACCTCTTGTCCACCTGTTGGAGCACACGCTGCATGGAATAATGGACAGGGCACTTGAGGCAGAACAGAGGCAGGAAGAGGACTTCCTTGCCTCTCAAGGCCCCCTTTACCCAGACAGTGTTCCTTCTGTCCCACCCATCGCACAGGAAGAGGAGGAGGAGGAGGAGGAGGAGGAGGAGGATTGTGTCAGCATGGAGGTGGAGGCTGGCACTCAGCATCATCAGCAGCAGTCTTTTAGGGATGATTTACAGTCCCAAGAAACCAGTGGACTTGTACGTGGCTGGGAGGAGGTGGCTGCGGATCATGTCGTCCTTAGTGACCCAGAGGACTCCGGAGCGAATGCCTCAGCAAACCTACGCTGCATGGCCTCCCTGATCCTGCAAAGTCTGCGGAAGGATCCTCGTATTCTTCGGATCAAGGAGAGGGACCATTACTGGCTGGCCACTCTCCTTGATCCACGGTACAAGGGTAAGGTTGCGGACCTTATGTTACCGTCGCAGAGGGAGCAGAGGATGAGACAACTCCGGGAGGCCTTGCAGAAAGGTCTGTGCAACGCGTTCCCAGAGACTGGGAGGTTACAAACTCCTGGTCCTGGACAACGAGTTGCTGAGGCTTCGGCCAGTCAAAGAAGGAGCGGTGGGGAAGGTGGCCGTCTGACCGATGCGTTCAGACAATTCTTTAGTCCGCAGCCCCAAAGTATGATCGGTTCCAGCAACCATCGCCAGCGTCTGATAAACATGGTGCAGGAATATCTAGGGGCAAGGTCAGACTTGGACACCTTCCCCACCGAAAATCCTCTGGCTTACTGGGTCTTGAGGATGGATCACTGGCCAGAGCTTGCACAGTATGCAATTGAGCTACTGGCCTGTCCTGCATCCAGCGTTCTTTCGGAACGCACATTCAGTGCTGCTGGAGGATTTGTCACGGATCACAGGGTGCGCCTGTCCACCGACTCGGTTGATCGACTGACTTTCATCAAGATGAACCAGTCTTGGATCACCACCAGCTACCACACACCTGATGCTGATATAACAGACTAATTGATTTTAACATGTCACATCCCTTCAAAACTGATGCTGATGCTGAGTGCCTGTGCTGTTATGTTGACTGGCTATCCTCCTCCTCCGAGTCCTCAATGATACGATTGATGATGATAGCTTGGAAGATCATTTTTGTTTATGGGTGCCGCCACCAGTGGCTAAGGCCCAATTTTTCAGCCCCTGTTTTACAGGGGCGTGTAATTACAATTTTTGAAGCAATACTTTGCAACAGGGCTCATTGCTGTGCTCCAAGTACAGTATCTGTGAGGGGTTGGAGTGTTGTGGCACCAGTGCCTAAGGCCCAATTTTTCAGCCCCTGTTCAACAGGGGCATGCAATTACAATTCTTGATCTAATAATTCACAGCAGGGCCCATTGCTGCACCCACCAAGAGTAACTCTGAGGGCTTACAGTGTTGTGGCAACGCCACCACCACCACCACCATGAAAGGCCCAATTTTTCAGCCCCTGTTCAACAGGGGCATGCAATTACAATTCTTGATCTAATAATTCACAGCAGGGCCCATTGCTGCACCCACCAAGAGTAACTGTCAGGGCTTACAGTGTTGTGGCACCAGCACCACCATCAAAGGCCCAATTTTTACTACCACTGTTCAACAATTATATGTAATTAAAATTCCTGATATAATAGTTGACAGCAGGGCGTTCCAGCACCAACCAAGAGTAACTGTGAGTGCCTACAGTGTTGTGCCAACACCAACAACTAAGGGGCCTATTTCTGCAGAGTATATACGGCAGGTCCCTACTTTCAAACATCCAACTTACAAACGACTCCTACTTGCAAACGCAAGAAGACAACAGGAAGTGAGAGGAAATCTACCACTAGGAAGGAAAATTCTCTCCTGTAAGAATAAATATGGGAGAAAGGTGTCTCCTCTGTACTGATGCTTTATCAGCAATCCTTGTTTCAAGAAAAACACCACATTTCAAAAACAGTTGTCATTGGGACGGAAAGTGAGGTGAAATGTTCTGAACAGGGGCACAGACAGCAAAACAAATGTTACAGGAGTGATAACCCTTACCTATGTTTTCCAAAAAGTTTAAAAATAGATTTTTGGTCTGGAGCTACACTTCAACAATGTACCTGTTCAAAATTACAAACAGATTCTACATAAGAACAAACCTACAGTCCCTGTCTTGTATGCACCGCCTGTATACGGCTGTTCAGAGTATATAGGGCCTTTTTTATTTTATGTGCGGGGTTCCCCTTAATATCCATACAAGACCCAAAGGGGCTGGTAATGGGCTGGGGTAGGGGGGGGGTCATGGGGTAGCTATGCCATTTTTCTTAAAGATTTTCATCCATATTACCGGGACCAGACATTACATTAAAGCCGCAAGCAGTTTTAAATGGCTTTTTTTCCCTTTAGAAGTGTCATTTTGTGCAGGGACAGTTCTAAACACGGGAAACACGTGGCACTTCACAGGCATACTTTAGACACCCCCCAGGTACGATATTTAAAGGAATATTTGACTTTTTTTTTTTCACTATATGCATCATTAAAATGACTGCTCCCGAAAAACGACCGTTTTTAAAACTTCTTTTTGCATTGATACATGTCCCCTGGTGCACAACCCGGGTTCCCAAACCCTTTTTAGGACAATAACATGCATAATAGTTGTTATAATTAGCACTTTAGAATTCGAACGTTCGCATCCATTGTATTTAATAGGGTTCTAATGTTCGTACGAACTTTCGGTCCGTTCGCGGGTTCTGGTGCGAACCGAACCCGGGGGTGTTCGGCTCATCACTAGTTAAGAGGGTTCCACCACTATTCATAATAAGGTATGCATGATTAGCAATTATGGTCTGCACGATCTGGGGTCTTTTTGGTCCCTGTAAAATGATAAGTGATGGGCACATAACCAGGGAAGCGTGTAGTGTATACACGGCGGGTAATAGCTCTACGTGTTTCGCGGCTTTAAGCCGCTGGTGAGGAGCATGTATATGGAGGATCTGCAATAAGAAAAATATTGAATGGTAAAAAGTCTTGGTAGACTAGTCTGTTTACAAGAAAATATAAATGACAATATAGCCATCCCTGAAACAGAGAGTGGTCACTTACAATTGTATGTGCACTTGGGGGTACACTAGCGGGGACCGTGAGCCAAGGGTAACAGGACCGGGAGCTGAGAGGGCATGACCAGTGCCGGCGCCCCCCACAGGCAGCGCCCCAGCAGGATCCGGACGCACCAGGCACTCCTATGTGAAAAATGCAAATGAAACTGTGTATAATTGGGGCAATGATAGAAATGAAACTATGTGAGGCGATAATGTGAGTGCCTGTGAAAGGGGTGTGAAGGTGCTGGACGAGGGTGCAGGTGGAAGACCACAAACAAGGTCGACACCAAGACACCCATTACCTGTCAGGCCCTGCTCCGAGCAACATTCCTGTCTGAATATTGTCTCCGGGTTTCAGGCAGACTGAAACCCGGACACATGATTCAAAACCTGAACTGTCCGGGTGAATCCCGGACAAGTGGCAACCCTAGTGTAGTTTGTTTCTGCAAAACTGAAAACGCACTAAAAAAATGCATAGGTGTGAACCAGGCCTTAAATTTCAGTGCACAATTGTATGTCTGCTTACCCCATGCCAACTTCCAATCTTGCTAACAGAAGCAAGGCAGCTCTTGGAATTAATCACGGGATTGGATATCTGCTGCCAGATTTGGCTTTAACTACTTTATCTGCTTATCCTTAATGGGTCAGGGCAGTGTTCACTATGGACCAATTAATTAGATATCATTTGTCATTATTTTTCATAGGTAAGTGACACATATATTGTAATGGGATCGATAAAGGATTTTGTTTTGGTGGCATCTCTTTCAATTTGTATTTAACTTTTTATATATTTTAAGGGCAGAAAACCGCTGACATTATTTTACAGACAATGACCAGATTTACTGGCAATCATGTACCATGGCAACAGTTGAGAGAACGTTACGTGACCCGCAGTTGGTAACTTTCTCAAGGTTAAACTTTATTTTCTAAACAATTATCTTTGCTCAATACGGCAACATCTCCTGTGCTATAAAACACAAATGGGTTAGGGACCGATATTTAGGACAGGACAACAGGATAACAGGACAATGTTAATGTTAAAGGATACGCATAGCTGAAACTTTTTTTGTTTAGAGTTTTTTCTGCTGTATTGACCACATCACTTTGTCATAAATATATTGAGGATTGGATTTCCCCCCATGGAGTGGGACTTTTAAGGCTCAAAAAGTTTTTTTTTTTTAAATCTATACATTTTATTTCAATTCCATAAAAAGGTAGTATGCAAATAGTATAAAAAAAATTCACATAACAAGATACAAAAATCAATCATCAATCAATTTGTTGTTTAGGGGATAATCAGAATCCCTATCAGGCTTTTTATTGGTGTCTGTGCCCCCACTGGTGAGATTTGTTTGTTATTTGTGGATCTTGAGCAATACATCTAACCACTTGAGCTCCGGGAAGGTTTTACCCCCTTTGTGACCAGGCCATTTTTTGCTTTTCGGCACTGCGCTACTTTAACTGGCAATGGCGCGGTTATGCAACATTCTACACATTTATATAATTTTTTTTTTTCTTTTGGTGATCACCACTAGGTTTTTTTATTTTTTATTATATGAACGAAACAAAATAAAAAATCGAATTTCTTTATAAATTTAGGCCAAAATGTATCCTGCTACATGTCTTTTGTAAACAAAAATCCCAATAAGTGTATATTACCGTATATACTCGAGTATAAGCCGAGTTTTTCAGCACATTTTTTTGTGCTGAAAATGCCCCCTCGGCTTATACTCGAGTCACCTTTTTGCGCCTGATCTCCCGGACTTTGGGGACCCGGTACCTTTGCACAAATGTAGCCCCACTCTTCCTCTATAAGTATTCAAAGTTTGTTGTCCGGGGGACCTACGGCCAGGGAGCACCGATTTTTCAACGTCGGGCACCCCTTCCATAGACTCCCATGTTAAACGGTAATTTCTCTGTTGATTTTGGGGACCCAGTTCTAGCCGTTCATAGGTCCCCTGGACCCAATACTTTGCACAAATGTAGCCCCACTCTTCCTATACAAGTGTGCAAAGTTTGTTGTCTGGGGGATCTACGGCCGGGGAGCACCGATTTTTCAACGCTGGGCACCCCTTCCATAGACTCCCATGTTAAACTTCAGTTTAGTCATGGGCACAGTGAGGCATGGGCACAGTGAGGCATGGGCACAGTGAGGCATGGACACAGTGAGGCATGCAGATGGACACCCTTATACTCGAGTCAATACGTTTTCCCATTTTTTTTGTGGTAAAATTAGGTGCCTCGGCTTATATTCGGGTCGGCTTATACTCGAGTATATACGGTAATTGGTTTACGTGAAAGATATAACGTCAACAAACTATGGTATATATAATGGAATTTTTATTTATTTATTTATTTTATACTAGTAATGGCGGCGATCATCGACTTATAGTGGGAATGTGATGCGGAGAGCAATCTGACACTTATTGGGAACTGCCAGTGACACTAATACAGTGATCAGTGCTAATAATGTACATTGTCACTGTACTAATGACAATGGCTGGGAAGGGGGTTAAAGGGGTTGTAAACCTTCATGTTTTTTCACCTCCCGAGCCCCCGTTTTACTTACCTGAGCCCCAAATTTCCGAGGGCGCGATCCTGCGTCGTTCTTCCCATGCCTGATTGGCTCTTCATTGGATATATCAAAATTACAAGAAAAATAGCCAAACAAATAGACCTCCACACACCTAAATGAGTTAAACTACAAAATTGAATAGCCTATAAAAAGGGCAAAATACATGAAAAAACACATCCTATATTTCCCAAAGATATCCTATTAATACAACCAGAAAGCACAATGTAAAAAGCTGTATAATCACTGTAAAACTCCCCAGCATGGAGAGAACACAGCGGTCACACAGCTGGCAGACCTACTCCCTCCCCTAGTATAAAGAACACCCCCTAAATGAACCTGGTAAACCCCATGGGCCACCCATAGGACAAAACCTCCCACAAAAGATTCCTAATGCAGGGCAGCGTATACCTAGAAACAGGTTAAAATCACTATCCTGCAATGGAAAGCCCAGCCTGAACTGGATGAAAACCTCCCAAAGAACTCCCAGTCGTCAGTCAATCTGTCAAAGAACGTGGTAGCAGATATAGCGCCTCCAGTAAAATGAATGGAAGTCCAATAAAACAATGAATATTTGGGTCTATAGGTATACAAATGTATAATTTTCCTGACTGAATATTAGACTTGTGCACAACGGAAAAATTTGTTTAGTTTCGGTTCGTTTCTTTTCGGTCCTGTTGATTCGTAATCATTCGTAATTTTGCTAGATGGGATTTTTCGTGTTCGGACTAATTCGTACTTTCGGTAGAGTACATTGTTTTTCGTTGATTCTGGACACAACTCCTACTTTCGAAACTTTTTATGGGTTCGTTGATTCGTAATTTTCCGTGTCTCTCTCACGACGCTGCCTATTATGCCTAATGTGCTTCAAATGGATTTGTACTTTTTTAAATACATAGCGGTTATTTGTAACGATTTAAAATCTCGTATTTTACTTTCGTTTTTTACATGCGACTATAGCCTCCGCCCCTGTACACCATTTTGAGAGGGAGTTCAGCACGGTGAGGGAGAAGCAGAGAGCAGAGTGAGTGTTATTGTGCTTCGTATGGATTCGTACATTCGTAACTTTTTTCATAACGAATTATGCCGAAGACATTCGGGCATTCGCTATTTGCGATATAATTTATTTCGGATTCGGTTTTATTCGTAATTGCTTTGTTCGGAAATTCGAATGCTTCCGAATGTCTGAAAGTTGCTAAATTCGGACGAATTTTGATTCGTTACGAAACGAATTGCACAAGCCTACTGAATACTTCGACAATACATTTGTAAAGGAGGGCTATTCCAAAGGATTCCAGATACTGTAAAAATAGAAAAACTAGCTGTATGAATCATGGCAGGTAGTACAGATGTGTCAAAATAAATCAGACACACTGTTGTAACTTCATAGAGTATGTGTACAGGTATACGTAGCAGATCCCCAGTCCATGGGTTAATCTCTATGGCCATTCATGAACGATACACATAGCAAAGTCTCTTGCTTTTCCTATGAGCTGGTTGATGGTATATAGATCTTTCACTAAGCAGATCACAATGGGTCTGTCTGTATATATCATGTAAACACAGATTGCCACACGAGGAATTAGGATCCTCAATATTCAAGGTGTATCAGTTAGTGTGAGACACTTATCCAAACGTCTTCACAGATCATAGCAGCTGTATATATGGTCTCAGCGGTATATAGAACAATGATCACAGTTCCTCCAGTGTAACCACCATAAGGATTCCTGCAGCCTGCAGGTAAATCCTATAATAGGTGTTTGGACAATGCAAATTGTGGTGTAGGGTTACTCACGGGTCCACAGAGATCGTCAGAGGATTTAAATCGGGATCAATCTGTCCATCTGTGATGTGAGTAATTCAATTGTCTACTGTTTGTACAGAGATCACCACCAGGTTTGTGGTCGGGATCGATCTGTGCATGTGTGTCCTCAGCCGGATGTTCGTTTACCGCTATAAAAGACCAGTTTTTACGGTATCTATTTAGGAATCCTCTTTCCAGGGTCCTTTTAGGGACATGATGGTAACTTTAAATCCAAAAAGTATTCTTCCAGGCAGTGCATTGCGGGTGTAATTTAAAAGTCCTTATTCAAATTGGGGTTGGCTCAGGTAGGTATAGAGGGGGGTGCTCGTCCCATGGTTAAAGTTTACATGTTTCGTTCCCAAAAGCGGAACTTCGTCAGAGCTTAATTGAACAAGCTGAGGTTAGAAGCTGATTGGCTACCATGCAGAGCTGCACCAGATTTTGCACTCTCCAGTTTTAGTAAATCAACCCCATTAAGTCTAGATTAAATTTTTTCCCCATAAAAGCTTTATTGGAACATCAAAAGAGTGCAATATCCATATAGCACAACTTCAAATACCAAGTGACAGATACAATGGTGTAACATAGAAGATACAACTAAATGATACCACAAAATCGAGGTACAGTTCTAATGATGTCTGGGACAGGAAGCCACATAGAAATCGACAATCAGGTGAACCAGGACCCGAGTGATCATAGTACCAAGCAAACCCAAGAAGAAAGGTTAAGCCTCATCTAGGAGTGAGCGCCAACTCTGGGAGCTGGGCTGTACAATCTCTGGTGATATTTATCCCAAATAGTTTCTGTCTGTGCTCCCTCTAAGGTCATAACCAATTGGGCAGAACTGTGAATTCTGATTGGGGTTATTCCACAACTGTTTTTTTGAAGCTCTTGGCTGATTTTAGCCCTGATGAAGGGGTGTACTGTGCTCCTGAAACGCGTTGAATGATGACAAATACAATCTTTCAAGCTAATGTGGCACAGTCACAAACAAGACACAGCAGGAGTATAAGAAGCTTAGCATACTTCCCAAATTTAGAGCTAGAGAAAAAGGAACACACTGGTGTCGGAGTAATGCAGAGCTTGCAGCATGGCAGGCAAAAAGTAGGTGTGGATACTTTGTGCTTAAATTGTGGTTTATGGCCTTTCAGTGCCTTCCTGCTGCTGTATATTTACGTTTGCCAATCCCAACCTCCCTCCTGGACTCCAGAGAGCCATACAGGGGATTTGTTCCAGTAATTGCCCCCTGCCGCACCAATCACCCGCCCTGCCCACATCCGATTCACTCTGCTGCCTGGGACCCCCTAATGGCCTGGGCCCTGTACAGGAGGACTGGTGGTACCCCCTTATCTACGGCCCTGAGCGGGACTGGTAGCGAGTTAGGGAACTCAGTCTATCTAGTGAAGTAGGAGGACTTGTGGAGGCCGGGTCCAGCGGTGCTGATTACAGCGACAAGCAGTAAGATTTATGAAGGACACAGTGGAATTATCTTCGAGGACCATGGATGGAACTGTTGGACGCAATGGCTTACCATATTTTCCGGCGTATAAGACGACCTTTTATACTTAAAAATATGCCTCAAAACTCGAGGGGTCGTCTTATACGCCGGTACCTGTATGCAGAGTCTCAGTCAGACCGCGGCCATCCATTGTTCAAAAGCCGCGCCGCCTCCTCGTCCTGTTCCATGATAGGCAGAACACTCAGTTTCCCAGCAGAGCCTCTGTTCAGTGTTCCGCCTATCACGGATGCGAAACTATATGGTCCCTACAATGGCTTTATACAACATGGAAAGCTCTGAGAGAGCCAAGACATGGCCTAGCATAATAGATAATTTTACCAGAAAGCCATGGCCAATATATGTGCTAGAAACAATTTTTTTCCTCCTCGACTAGAGTTCCTGCGCAATTCATAATCCCAGAGGGCCTCTTTAAGAGCTGACAGGATGTGGCACAGTCACCGTCTGCATCTAAGTGGAAATTTAACAGTTCCAATTCCAGGTCCTCATTTTCCTGTCTGAAGCAATTTGCGCCATGCCCGTTGTGCGGCATCACAGGGGACGTGTACTGATGGGCAGGGCAAGGTCATCTCTCTCTGCAAGGATCACGCTCGGCAGAAAATGTTTTCCGAGAAGCAAAATGTTTCAAAATAGAATTTAGATGATGTAACTTGCCAACTCTGATAGATAATATAATCATTACCGCTCCAGTGTTACAACCATCAAACGCTTTATCATTTCAGGGGAGGTTGCCGTTTAGATCAACCAAGATTCCTTCCGGATTTATCAAAACAGAGATGTTTTCTCAGACTTTGGGGAAGAAAAGAAAATACACATTAAAGCATGCTTAAGATAGATGTGTAATGGGCTTGTAATTACTGTTTATTTGCACTCCAAAGATTTAACTCCAAGCAATAAATAAAAACAACCAGTGAGCTGCTTCTCGTCTCCAGGAAACGCTGCAATTATGCTAAAGTAAGAAAGTCTAATAAATTTGCATTTACACCAAGTTTTATGTAATCTGCAGCAGCTAGAGATCAGCAAGGAATATTACAAAGACCATGAATAAATAACGAATAAAGAGTCAGGATTTTTTCTTTTTTTTAAGGAATTTTTATTTTATTTTTTACCTTAAACGCAAAAAGTTGCAAAGGTCATACAAACATAGAAAATACAATGAACAACTAATATTCACTTGGCAAAGTTTTTCAATACTTTAAGGCACCAGCTAAACATAAATAATTTAATATAATAAGACATCTTTAAGGTTCATCAAGTGACATCAAATAAAAAAATACCATATTTTATACATTTCAAGAAAAGGATTTATAAATCTGTGTTGAGAGCAAGGCCATGTGTCTTCATTCATTCATGGTTATTCTGTGTATTACATGAGTTTTGTGAAGGGTACGGTAGGGTATTGGTCAACTGGTATCATTTCTAACCAGGGGGACCAACGTCTTTCAACTTTTTTTTGGACAACCTCAAGCCTTGTATGTTAATTTTTTACATAGGGGTCACTTGATTAACCACTTCAGCCCCGGAGGATTTGGCTGCCAAATGACCGGGCCACTTTTTGCAATTCGGCACTGCGCCGCTTTAACTGACAATTGCGCGGTTGTGCGACGTGGCTCCCAAACTAAATTGACGTCCTTTTTTTCCCACAAATAGAGCTTTCTTTTGGTGGTCTTTGATTACCTCTGCGGTTTTTATTTTTTGCGCTATAAACAAAAATAGAGCGACATTTTTGAAAAAAAAAGCAATATTTTTTACTTTTTGCTATAATAAATATCCCCCAAAAATAAACAAAACATTTTTTTTTCCCTCAGTTTAGACCGATACGTATTCTTCTACATGTTTTTGGTAAAAAAAAAAAAAAAAATTGCAATAAGCGTTTATTGATTGGTTTGCACAAAAGTTATAGCGTCTACAAAATAGGGGATAGTTTTATGGCATTTTTATTAATATATATTTTTTTTACTTTTGACGCTATTTTGGGACCATTCACATTTATACAGTGATCAATGCTATAAAAATGCACTGATTACTGTGTAAATGTGACTGGCATGGAAGGGGTTAACCACTAGGGGCGATGAAGGGGTTAAGTGTGTCCTAGGGAGTGATTCTAACTGTGTGGGGGTGGGGCTTACTGTGACATGACACTGATCACTGCTCCCGATGAGAGGGAGCAGACGATCAGTGTCCTGTCACTAGGCAGAACAGGGATATGCCTTGTTTACACTGGCATCCCCCCATTCTGCAGCTCCGTGACACGATCGCGGGACACCGGCGGACATCGAGTCCGCGGGTCCCGCGGACACGGTCACGGAGCTTGAGGCAGGGGTGGCAAATTTAAAGGGACAAACCTGTAAGTCCATTTGCCTGTCCGTGCCATTCTGCCGACGTAAAAGTGCGTGCGCTGGTCGGCAAGTGGTTATAACGTCTAAACCAGTGAGTTAAAGTGGTTGTAAAGGCAGAAGGCTTTTTATCTTATTGCATTATCTGCATTAAGATAAAAAGCCTTCTGTGTGCAGCAGCTTCCCTAATACTTACCTGAGGTCCATCTCTGTCCAGCAATGTCCACAAGTGTCTCAGCCGTTCGAGATTCCTGATTGGCTGAGACACAGCAACGCCGCCATTGGCTCCCGCTGCTGTCAATCAAAGTCAGCCAGCCAATCAGGGAAGAGAGGTGACAGGGCCGGGTCAGGGCTCAGCTCAGGTGCCCCCATAGCAAGCTGCTTGCTGTGGGGGACCAGAACAGGAGGGAGGGGCCAGGACCACTGAAGACCAGAGAAGAGGAGGATCTGGGCTGCTCTGTGCTAATCCACTGCAACAGGGCATGTAAGTATAACATGTTTGTTATTTTTATAGGAAAAAAAAAAACAAGCCTTTACAATCACTTTGAGTTGAGAGGTTTTTCCTTCCTGATTTCCAATGAATAGCTATAACTTTCTCGGCATAGATAAAATAACAATCATAGCAGCAGTTTTGTACAATTAGGATGATCAGAATCCTCCAAATAACCCAACAAACATCTGGGCTGGGGCGGATCCAGGGGGGGGGGGCAACAGGGCAATTGCCCCCCCCCCCCCGAGACCATCTGTCACACTCACTTGCTTGCTCTTTTTTTTTTTTTTTTGCACCTGATCTTCCAAACTTTGGGGACCCATTACCAGCACACATGTAGCCCCATGTCTTCTCTACAAGTGTGCAAAGTTTGGTGTCTGGGGGACCTATGGCCGGGGAGCACTGATTTTTTAAAGCCAGGCACCCCTTCCATAGACTCCAATGTTAAACGGTCATTTCTCCAGTGAATTTGCGGACCCGGTACTGGCCGGTCGTAGGTCTTCTGGACCCCAAACGTGGCACACACGTAGCCCCATGTCTCCTCTATAAGTTTGAAAAGTTTGGTGTCTGGGAGACCTAGGGCCGGGGAGAACTGATTTTTCAAAGCCGGGCACTCCTTCCATAGACTCCCATGTTAAACATCAGTCTAGTCATGGGCACAGTGAGGCATGGGCACAGTGAGGCAAAGTGAGGCACAGTGAGGCATGCAGATGGACACCCTAGGCTTATACTTGAGTCAATAAGTTTTCCCAGTTTTTTGGGGTAAAATTAGGTGCCTCGGCTTATATTCGGGTTGGCTTATACTCGAGTATATACAGTACTTGTTCTGCGGCTGCCGCTGCCTCTCTGAGTCTCTCTCTCAGTTTCTCACATCAGCCGAACAGCGGCGCCGAGAGAGAGACTCGTCTAATGTAGTTATGTGGCGCACTGACACAATATCAGGAGCGGAGGAGGAGGTGGGTGGAGCCTCTTCCCTGCACTCGTTGCTAATGCCTGGGCCGCTTGGCGTCTAGCAACGAGTGACGTCAGTGAGTCACGTCAGGCCGCTCTGCGGGCAGGTGCGATAGCGTGCGGCTCCGCTTGCGGCGCGGTTTGTTGTCAGGGGGCGGCGCGGTTCGTGGGCAAGGCAGGCAAGTTAGTGACAATCCGCAAGGTGTGGCAGGCGACGTGGCAAATGACAATCTGCATCTGGTGGCAGGCAAGTGACAATCAGCAAGGTGTGGCAGGTGACGTGGCAAGTGACAATCCGCAAGGTGTGGCTAGTGACAATCCGCAAGGTGTGGCAGGTGATGTGGCAAGTGACAATCCACCAGATTTGGCAGGTGACGTGGCAAGTGACAATCCGCAATGTGTGGTAAGTGACACGCTCAGGGCTCCCACTAATTGCAGGCAACGGTGGCAAGTGACACACTGGGGACTCCCACTGATTCTGCATTGAACTATTTAATTTCATATTACAATGTAATAATAGAAATAATGCACTTCAATCATCCTGACACCATAACAACCATGGTGCCGGGATGATTGAAGCGCCGACACCAACCATTTCCCCGATAAATTTCCCCACAAAAAAAAAAACATTTTTTGGCGGTGTCCCTCCCGAGAAAAGACTCTGGATCCGCCCTTGCATCTGGGTGGATCAAAAGTGTCCGTTGCTTGGACAAATTACCCTAAATGGACCATGTAAGACACGGGTACAAGGAGTAGGAATCCAATACTACTGAAGCAAGGCTGCTTGAGCCTAAAGGTCCGTATAAATGCTAGCTCTGTGTTTTTGGCTCTTTGGACTCAAACACACAAGTGAAATTTGGTTTGCTGGTGCTCAGCACATGGGCCAATAATGGTGTTGTTTAAGACTAGGGATGAACCTCAGGTTCGTCACTACCCATGGGTTAGAGCCAAATTGTGTGGGATAAAATCCTAAGTGCAGCCAAAATAAAAAAAAAATGAAAAATCAGCACAAGGGACATAACTCATGCTGCGTACACACGACCGTTTTTCATGATGAGAAAAATGCAATTTTTTTATTTGGTCATTAAAAACGATTGTGTGTGGGGCTCCAGAGCATTTTTCGCGATGTGAAAAATGGCCATTAAAAATTTGGAACATGCTCTATTTTTTCTCGTCACTTTTCACATCGTCGTTTTTCTCGTCGTGAAAAACGGCCGTGTGTAGGCTTTAACGACGTGAAAAAAACGCGCATGCTCAGAAGCAAGTTATGAGACGGGAGCGCTCGTTCTGGTAAAACTAGCGTTCAGAATGGAGATAGCACATTTGTCACGCTGTAATGGACTGAAGAGCACGAGGCTGAAAAGCGCGAATCGTCTCTCACCAAACTTTACTAACACGAGGATCAGCAAAAGCAGCCCAAAGGGTGGCGCCATCCGAATGGAACTTCCCCTTTTATAGTGCCGTCGTACATTTTGTACGTCACTGCGCTTTGCTCGAGCATTTTTTTTCACGATCGTGTGTAGGCAAGGCAGGCTTGAGAAGAATCACGTCGAGAAAAACTTAGTTTTTTTCAATGACATTAAAAACAGTCGTGTGTACGCGGCATTACAGTCAGTCAGCTGTGTCCCTTATGCTGATGCCTCTTCTTTTAGTTAAAATCCTCTTCCATCCTTGACCCCCTTCCCCCCACCCCTGCCACTGTAATCTTCCGATGCAGGTTAATACAACGAAGGGGCTAATTATGCCCACCCTTTCCACCCTGCTGCTCCATTAATAGAAACCATACTTCAGCTTCTATGAATGAAACATTTTGTGAATGGGTTCACAGAATACAAAGTGTTCTGTGATTGGGCGTGGGAAGAGGAGGGGTGGGCAGGTCAGCTAAAAATGGCGCTATGGCTGCTGTGTAGGAGACCCATAGCTGGGACATTGGAGTACCAGAAGTTTAGCATTAACTATACTACTGATGCCCATTAAAACATAACAGAGAGAGGTGCAGGAGGTGGCATAGAGTGAGCAGCTGCTGCAGGGGAGAGGAGGGAGGGCCAACAATGGCTGGGTCAGGGGGGCCTAAGGGTGATATCACTGCTCACAGAATTTGAACATGTGTGATCTGGGACACATTTATTTTTTGAAAAGTGTAACAATGGGCATGTTCAATTAGTGCTATTAGCATCTTACTGCATTAACAATGACCTATTGGACTCAATCTATGTGTGGACCTCTTTTTCTGTGTCATCTCTATTTAATCTCCCTATTGTTATAGACTGCAAAAGCGATAAATTGTTTCCTAGTTATTTTCCGGAATAGGTGATGCAGAAGGGTTAAGGTCATTAATCGTGCTGCTGATTGCTGGTCCAGGCATTTGTTGTTTTCCAAAACATTGCTCAAATAGAATATTCATTTTCTGCTCTGTATGCAGCAAGGTTATTTTAAATTATTGATTGAGGATTAAAATGGCATGGATTGTAACTGAGAATGGTGTTTATTTACGATTGGTTAGAACCAAGCCATTGAATGGATGCACCTCACCCTGGAGACAATTCTGCTTTCCTGGTCAACATACTTGTTCTGGTCAAGTGGCTCAGAAAAAACTGGGGCAAATAACAGCTCAACTAGCATTTTCAATGGAGGTCAGCAATCGTAGCCATTGCGTTTTGCGAAGTATGAGTTTCCTTTAAAGCCCAGTTGAAAATTGTTTTATCACGGTTACGTGATAGTTTACATTTTTTTATTTTTTCCCGAGATGCGCAGAGAGATTACACAAATATTTTTAAGCAGGGGCATAGCTACAGGGGTCGCAGGGGTCATCATTGCAACCCGGCCCCATGCTCCAGGGGGCCTGTGCAGCCCTCCTGTACACCTGGATAGCAGGGGTGGTGGAGGCGGCTGCATATAGAGGAACCGATCCCCATCTTCCTCCTGCATTCCACGGCTGCAGGAGGAAGATGGTGGGGATCAGTTTCTCTACATGCTGCCGCCCCCCCCCCTATCTAGTTTCCTTGTGCTCCTCCAGGTGTCTGTGCTCTCTCCCGCCCCTGTGCTTGCTCCAGGCTCCTGTGCTTTCTCCCACCCCTGTGCTTTCTCTTGGCTCCTGTGCTCTCTCTGCCTCCTGTGCTCTTACCGAGCCCCTGTGCTCTTTCCCAGCCCCCCCCCCCCGACCACTGCCCCCCTCTCTCCTGCCAGCTGCTGTGGGGGATGCTTGCTGTCAGAATGTAGAGTGGGAAGGGGGTTGGTAAGTGTGTCATTTACCGGCCCCTTCCTTGTCTTAATGAAAAGAGTCAGTGATCAGTACCAATCATTGACTCTGTTCATTCATAACTGAGGCATAGTAAACTATGTTTAAGTAAATGGGAAGCTCTGTACAGAGCTATTCCTGTCCATTCATTCTGTGCAGTATAGGCTGCAGAGATGGAGATTGTGGACTTTGTCCTCAATCTCCTTTCTCTGTCTCAAAAGTGAAACATCAGAGGTCTGTTTAGACCCCTGATATTTCACCATAACCCCTCAAAAATTGTAATAAAAAATAAAATAATATTTTAAAAAATAAAAAATAAAATGGTAAAGAAAATACAACAAAAAATAAATTAAAAAAACACAGGTGGCGGGACTACCAGGCTCCCAAAGGTCGCACTTGCAACGGGCACTGGCATTCCGCCACTGGGCTCGGAGGGAAGCCCTTCATGGTTTCTTGCACCAGGGCCCTGAAGGTTCTAGTTACGCCTTAGTATAACATTTAATTAAGTAACGATAGTTACAGACAACTACTAAACTATAGATGATGTTTCTGCCAAGGGATCCCCCGTTATGCGGCTTGGCACAGATGATAACAATCAGATGCATGCATGATAGCAGCTCTGAGATGAGACAATTATTACAAGTTTTCGCTGCGTTATATACAGGACTAGTGCTTAAGGAAATGACCAACCCCCTTGAGAGCAGCTTGACCTTTTAAGGACTTGGTCAGTTTGTAATGACATTCTTTATATATGAAGTCAGCTAAGGCAGTGTTTCTCAACCTTTTTTCAGTCAAGGCACCCTTTAAAATTCTGTACAATCCATTTTGAAATGTAAAAACGTAAACGTTATAATTGTACATAATGCAGCAGCATCCACTCATGTAGGACACCCAACATTAGAGGTGATTTATTCTTACAAAGCAAATAAACCTTTGCACACTAGTACTGACTAGTATTCCATTGTTTCTCTTCTGCCTCAGTTTCTATTTCTTACTGAGCTAATGTGATGCCAATGCTGATGGAGAGAGGTTGACGTACTCCTTATAAACCAATGACATCATCAGTTGTTGGGATACCAGTGGCTGTCCCAGACAGCGCCCAAGGTTGTAATGCTGCACAATAAAATCTGTGGCTTTGTGTAACAAAAACACAGGCTTTCTCTACCCGCTGGCCCGGCTTTAAGTGATTTGGGGCAATTTTTAGGCATTTTGCCAAGGCACCCCTGGAGAACCCAGAAGGCACCCTGGTTAAAAAAAGGCTGAGCTAAGGTAACCAGGCTTTGGAGGTTTTCTTATATAATGTGCAACAACTTTAACCACTTCAGCTCCGGACACTTTGGCTGGCCAAAGACCAGAGCACTTTTTGCGATTTGGCACTGCGTCGCTTTAACTGACAATTGCGCGGTCATGCAACGTGGCTCCCAAACAAAATTGATGTCCTTTTTTTCCCACAAATAGAGCTTTCTTTTGGTGGCATTTTATCACCTCTGTGGTTTTTATTTTTTGCGCTATAAACAAACAGAGCGACAATTTTGAAAAAAAAGCAATATTTTTTTTACTTTTTGCTATAATAAATATCCCCCAAAAATATATAAAAAAACAACATTTTTCTTTAGTTTAGGCCGATACGTATTCTTCTACATATTTTTGGTAAAAAAAAAAAAATCGCAATAAGCGTTTATGGATTGGTTTGCGCAAAAGTTATAGCGTCTACAAAATAAGGGATAGTTTTATTGGATTTTTTTAATAATTCACATTTATACAGCGATCAGTGCTATAAAAATGCACTGATTACTGTTTAAATGTGACTGGCAGTGAAGAGGTTAACCACTAGGGGGCTAGGAAGGGGTTAAGTGTGTCCTAGGGATGTGTTCTAACTGTGTGGGGGCGGGGCTTACTGTGACACGACACTGATCACCGCTCCCGATGAGAGGGAGCAGACGATCAGTGTCCTGTCACTAGGCAGAACGGAGAGATGCTTGTTTACACTGGCATCTCCCCGTTCTGCAGCTTCGTGACATGATCGTGGGCACCCAGCGGACATCGAGTCCACGGGTCATGCGGACGCGGTGATGGAGCTCGCAGCAGGTGCGCGTGCGTCCGCACAGAGCGGACCTTAAGGTAACGTGTGTATATATACGTTACTTTGCGCAGCCGTGCCATTCTGACAAAGTATAGGTACAGGAGCCGGTCGGCAAGTGGTTAACAAGGAAATATGAAATTTACCCACAGCCTGGGTAGAAATACATACACTGCCAGCATGCTGCAGAGACGGTCCCTTGCTCTCTGTGTGCAAGCAGTGGTCTCTCTGCAGAGGTTTGAACCGCCCCATGCTGAGTCATACCTAAGGCTTTCCAATTTAGCAAAGCTCATGCTCCTTGCTTAGCTATTTAAACTCCAGGAATTTCCTTAGTTTCTGTCCCAGTGACCACAAAAGGTGTAAGGGAAAATGTCCACTACAGAGACAAATATAGCACTAATAGCACAAGGTTAAAAACTTTTCAAGGCTGAATATTTATATGCCTGTAGGGTTTAATATTGAGTTGGCCCACACTTTGCAGCTATAACAGCTTCAACTCTTCTGGGAAGGCTGTCCACAAGGTTTAGGAGTGTCTATGGGAACGTTTGACAATTTTTCCCAGAAGCGTGGGGATTTGTGAGGTCAGGCACTGATGTTGGGCAAGAAGGCCTGGATTGCAGTCTCCGCTCTAATTCATTCCAAAGTGGTTCTATGGGGTTGAGGTCAGGACTCTGTGCAGGCCAGTCAAGTTCCTCCACCCCAAACTCGCTCATCCATGTCTTTACGGACCTTGCTTTGTGCACTGGTCCAAATCATTTGGTGGAGGGGGAGTTATGGTGTGGGGTTGTTTTTCAGGGATTGGGCTTGGCCCCTTAATTCTAGTGAAGGGAACTCTTAAGGCGTCAGAATACCAAGACATTTTGGACAATTTCATGTTCCCAGCTTTGGGGGAACAGTTTGTGGATGACCCCTTCCTGTTCCAATATGACTGCGCACCAGTGCACAAAGCAAGGTCCTCAAAGACATGGATAAGTGAGTTTGGGGTGAAGGAACTTGACTGATCTGTACAGAGTCCTGATCTCAACCCGATAGAACACCTTTGGGATGAATTAGAGCGGAGACCTCGCAAATGCACTTCTTGATGAACGGTCAAACATTCCCATAGACACTCCTAAACCTTGTGGACAGCCTTCCCAGAAGAGTTGAAGCTGTTATAGCTGCAAAGGGTGGACCAACTCAATATTGAACCCTACAGACTAAGACTGGCCATTAAAGTTCATGTGCGTGTAAAGGCAGGTGTCCCAATACTTTTGATAATATAGTGTGTATATGTATAAAATATATATATATATATATATATATATGTATGAGAGATAGATAGATTCCCTTTGATCTGCAATAGATTTGACCATCTGAATGCTTCCAAAAGTGACCTTCAGAAACAAATCTTTCTTTCTCTCTACAGTATTTTCTATTAGGAGGCAGGAGAAGTCCTGACCTTTAATGCTGCCTTAGAGATGCTGAATATATTTTAACCATTAATGCTCCAAAAGTGCAGTCACATAATATCGATCTTTGCTGGTTTAATAAAACTACCATGCTATCAGTTTTCATAAGCCTTAGCTCTGCACATTCCTGCACGTGCCATTCTCATTAACCTGTCCCAGAAACTGCTGTCCAAAAACAAAAAAAAGAAATGAAGAAACTTTGCAGGTTTTTACTGGAAGGACCAAAGTCAACGTCAAAGCTGAAGTCTGGGAAAACCATTAAACATTGAGATAAATATACAGTAAAACCTTGGATTGGGAGTAACTTGGACTGAGAGCGTTTTGCAAGACAAGCTATATTTGTTTATAAATCTTGACTTGATATACAAGCGATGTCTTGATATACAAGTAGCGTCGCGTCACAACA
Source organism: Rana muscosa (assembly GCA_029206835.1). Classification (NCBI taxonomy): domain Eukaryota; kingdom Metazoa; phylum Chordata; class Amphibia; order Anura; family Ranidae; genus Rana; species Rana muscosa. The sequence continues at coordinate 49,512,757 of CM055120.1, forward strand.
GAGTATAAAAGAGAAGAGAGGCGCCTCTAAGTGTAGCAATATGGTTACATTTAATGAAGATACAACATTTAGAAACTCACATGGTTGATGATTAAACGAGGCGCATCTAAGTATGCAGGGATCCGGGGTAAAGCTGCCCACATAGACCATCCTGAGAACCGCCATCGATATCACCCCTTCCATGCCACGCTCCACAAACGCTTCAAGCCTCACTTTCAGATCGCTCTACTGCAGGGTAGTCTTCCCCATCACGATTGCAGACTGACAGCGGTGAGAGCCGGAGGTGCGGAGGACGTTCTATGTGGACAGCTTTACCCCGGATCCCTGCATACTTAGATGTGCCTCTTTTAATCATCAACCATGTAAGTTTCTAAATGTTGTACCTTCATTAAATGTAACCATATTGCTACACTTAGAGGCGCCTCTCTTCTCTTTTATACTCTGTAGCTCCTGCTGGATTTTGCTTCTAACCCCCTTGTGGAGGCTTCCATTTGTGGATGGACATTTTATGGTTATACAACCTATCACAATGCTATAATCTTTTTATATGGTCTATAAACGGAAGGACCTATGAATAAATGGTTGTGGAACAAATCATTTAAGTTTCCATTATTTCTTATGGGGAAATTTGCTTTGATATTCGAGTGCTTTGGATTACAAGCATGTTGGCGGAACGATTTATGCTCACAATCCAAGGTTTTACTGTATATAAAGAAGCTGTTTTACCTGTCAAAGGATTTATATCTCTTTCTATTTATTATGAGATTAACAAAGCCTTGCCATACAGCACAGCCAGCCTGCAGACCTGACCTTCCTCTACTGCAATTAAAGTAGAACAACTGTAGAGTGGTCTAGGGTTGGCGGTCTTGCCATAATTTGCAGGTGTGGACAGAAAACTTGTATGTTATGGCAAATGCCTTCCTGCAACACTCTGGGTGGGTATTGAGGAGCACCCAGTACAAATTTATTGAAATGTTTATTAGTTAAGAGCATCAAGTAATGCGTTTTGAGAAAAGCCCCCCCCCCCCCCTCCTCAGGGCTGGAGCAGTGGATGTGATTAGAACCACTATGAGATGCAACTGGAGATCTATTTTAAGGCTTGATAAGGACTATCAAACAATTATAGGTATAGGAATTTCCTTTAAAATTTGGCTGTTAGTGAACGTAACAAATACGAATTCATCCGAAGTTACAAATTATCTGAAATAATGAATGCTGCATCTAAACAAATGGAACGGAACTAATTAATAATAAATAATAATAATAATAAAACGTTTTTAATATTATTATTGTTATTTATTATTATTAATTTGTTACGTCCCATTCATTTAGATACGGCATTCCTTATTTCAGGTAATTCGCAACTACGGATAAATTCGTATTCGATACGTTCACTAACAGCCAAATTTGAAAGGTAATTCCAAAACCTATAATTTTATAATTAGTAAGGCTTCATGCCCACGGACGTTTTTACAGCTGCGTTTTTTACAGCTTAAAAACGCCTGTCCATGTTATTGTAATTTTATTTTTATTTATTTATTTATTTATTTTTGAAAAAAAGAAAAAAAAAAAACGTCGGAGCTAAAAAAACGCGACCGCGCGTTAGTGCACGTTTTTGCGCTCGCGTTTTTTTCTGCCTAACTCCGACGCTGAGGAACGCACTGGTCCTAATTTTTTTTACAGCTTAAAAACGTCTATGCTATTTGCAGCTCAAAAACGTTTAGGTGGGCATGAAGCTATAGACTAACATGGACAGGCGTTTTTAAGCTGTAAAAAACGCTCAAAAACGCGGCTGTAAAAACGTCCATGGGCATGAGGCCTAATGGTTAAGTTATTATTAGTTGAATATTATTTTGGATTTTCTAAATTTTTTGGATTTTTGAATTTACGAATATTCTGAAAATTTCGTTAAACGGGTTTAACTGAATTAACAAATTTGTCGAAATTTGATTAAAAAAAAAACGAATTCAGAATGAAACGAATTGCACGTGTCTACTATTTAAATAGTTTTTTTTTTACATTTTAGAATGGGGTGCCTCGAGACTGTCCATAATTTTAGAGGGTGCCTTGACTGAAAAAAAGGTTGAGAAAACACTGGCTTATACTCGCTGCTTTTAACTTGTATGATTTGCCTGATGTTCAGCTTTAAAAATAGCAAATTAAAAACAAATAATATAGCATACACAATTGCTACAGCAGCCTTGTATTTGATTGTTATTAAAAATTACCTTTCCTTTTCGACATGCAGCACTGTAATTTTCTGTAACATTCAATGCAATATGGCAACTCAGAGGCGTTCTGTACACAATTGGTATAAAAAACGCCCCCCAGATATGTCATTTCCTGCTTGTGTGATTGGCTCACTGACTTTCCCAGAAGTCTGCACTAAGATGTATGTAGCGCCCACCGCATTTAGGGGTGCTATATACTCAAATTTAGGGGCTGGTCTGAGATAGTAGTTGGGCTCAGGCCGTTCTTATTGATAGGTTGTGCTATTTTATTTCTCCAGGTGGTATACTGGTGTGAAAAAGAAAAAAACTGCGCTTGTGAAATAAAATAAAAATTAAAGCTGCAACCAACAGTGTTATACTACACCAAACAGATAATAAAGGAAAAAAAGTTGCGCTATTGAAAATATCACCAGTACAACAACTGGTGACAGTGTAAAATGAGCCAAAAGGCTCACACAGTAAATATGTGACACAAAATATTGAAGGTGAGTAATGCAAACGTGTGATACAAAATCACATAGACCAAAAACCACAGAAGTTGTCGCATGTAGTCCAAACAGTAAAGTTCATATGCACAAAAGATGTTCCTCCACCGTGCTGGTTGTGATCCAATGTATTACACCCCGAGCAAGTGTAAGATAGGACAGCCTCCACCAATAGATTTACTGCCTCTTACCGAAAATGATGGATCCCTTGTCACAGGGGATCAAAAGAAGCCTGTGGCTATTCCCCAGCCAAGGGTATGGGGCAGGCAGCGTCTCATTGACCAGGAGATCCGCAACTCTCAATGGTAGGAAACCCGGGTCCCCGTAAAAAAAGAGAAGGATATACTATAGTGTAAAACCTTTTACCACATTTAATAAAAAAGACGAATGCACACTTACATGAATGCAGATGAAAAAGAGCGAAAATAAGCCGGCCGGCTCTTAAACATAAAACAGCCCGTATGCCTCCGGGTAGCGTGGGCGCGATGACATCAGAACGTGGCTCCTCCCTACGCGTTTCGTCATCAAAGACGTGTTCACAGGATACGGTATACTGGTGTGCAGTTCCCTGTGGCCTGTAGGTGGCACTGCCATGTCTGGCCAGGGTTGAACCACTGGTAATAGTGCTGTGCCTTAGTGCTGTGCTGTGCCTTAGAGTGTCCTCTCTCTGCAGCGGTACAGTGGGCGTGGTTGGCCTGCTGTGCATGCTGGGAGGGGATACATAAGGGGCAGACGCCGCCTGGGAGGGGAGTCGGTCGGAGGTTCGCGAGAGGAGTCGGAGTCCAAGTGCGTGGCGCATGGCCCTCCAGGCCATGGGGCCGCGTGCGCATTAGTCCCAGGCACCTTTAGCCCTGGTGCTGCATCTTCAACACTGGACCCAGCACCTTTAGCTGGGGCCCACTTCTGGGAAGAGGAATCCCAGGGTGTCCCTTGCGAGGGAGCCCGCTTCTAAGAAGAGGAGGTCGGGGGAGGACCTTTCTGAAGGACCGGTGAGAGCCCACGGTGAAGGAAGGATCCCGGTAACTTTCTGGAGGGATTCATCTATCCACCAAGGGCCTAGTAATGTGCTGTCGCTGGCACCTGTCCTTCGGCTGCTATGATCCACTTTTACGGGAGACTATCCGGGTGAGCTGAACCCACTCAGGGATAGAGTGGTGATTGTAACATTTACTTGTGCCTGGACCTACGTCCCAAAACCTTGCTGTCCTGTCTCTTATCCACTCTTTCCTATCTGCTAATATTGAAGAAAAATAAACTCAACGTTGGAGTTTAGAGTGGTGTGGACATTGGAATTACTTGGGGGGGGGGGGGGGGGACAGAGACTTGTCCCTATATCCTAGGAGATGAGAACCAACTGATGGAGAACTTAGCTGTGGGACCCAAATACATAACACCGCTCAACCTCCTCATCCAGGAGGGTACGGGCATATAGTACGGTGTGCCTTTTTCCTGCAAGTGAGCCAAAGGTAGGAAAAAGGGTCCGTGTGCTACATGTAGGTTAGACTTTTGGCACCCCTGTTATATAGAATTTATTATTTAGCTAGATACTTCCACTGGTTAATTACATCTAAAGGGATGCAGATCCTGCAGTTTTCCTCATAAAACACCGAGAGTACGCCAGGTGATTATCATGAAACAGACCTTCTCATTCATAGTAAGTGTGCAATCAGTTTGGTGAAATAAAGAGCCATTTCTTCACAGAAACAAACGGTAGAAATTGTCAACAAAGTATGTTAACCACTTCCAGACCGCCCGCCGTCGTTTTACGTCGCTACTTTGAAGAGGAATACCATTGTTATGGTAGCAGCTAGCTACCATAACCCCGGTATCCTCTTCAAGAGCGGGTGGTACGCTTCAAAATAAAAGTGGTCTCTGTGGTGGATTCTCATTGGTAGCGGCGGAGGCGATCGGATCCTCATTCTAGGCTGACATGGAGACAAGTGAGGGGAAGATGGGCCCCCACCCGTCTCCATATCATTGCAGGGTGGAAGCGACGTCAATACGTCACTTCCCCCCATAGCTCTTAAAGGAAATATTTTTTCTTTTTTTTTAAAATGACATTTCATTTTTTTTTTTATTGCATTTTAGTGTAAAATGCAATCTTTTTGACCCCAGATTTCATATTTAAGAGGTCCTGTCATGTTTTTTTCTATAACAAGGGATGTTTACATTTCTTTTTTTTTTTTTTTTTTAAAGAACAGTGTAAAAATAAAAAATAAAAAGGTAAAAAAAATAAGAGAAAAATTTTTTTTAAATGCGCCCCGTCCCGCCGAGCTCACGTGCAGAAGCGAACGCACACGTGAGTAGCGCCCGTCTATGAAAACGGTGTTCAAACCACACATGTGAGGTATCGCCCCGATCGTTAGAGTGAGAGCAATAATTCTAGCCCAAGACCTCCTCTGTAACTCAAAACATGCAACCTGTAGAATTTTTTAAACGTCGCCTATGGAGATTTTAAAAGTTTGTCGTCATTCCACAAGCGGGCGCAATTTTGAAGCGTGACATCTTGGATATCAATTTACTCGGCGTAACATTATCTTTCACAATATAAAAACAAATTGGGCTAACTTTACTGTTGTCTTATTTTTAATTCAAAAAAGTGTTTTTTTTTCCAAAGAAAGTGCGCTTGTAAGACTGCTGTGCAAATACGGTGTGGCAAAAAGTATTGCAACAACCGCCATTTTATTCTCTAGGGTGTTAGAAAAATAAAAATATATAATGTTTGGGGGTTCCAAGTAATTTTCTAGCAAAAAAAAAACAGTTTTTAACTTGTAAACAACAAATCTCAGAAAGAGGCTCGGTCCTTAAGTGGTTAAAATCGAACACCCAAAAGGGGATGTTTTTTTTCCCTAAACATTAGGCCCCTTTCACACTGATGGACCGATTGGGTCCGCCTGTCAGTTTTTCAAGCAGATCTGATCAGAATATCCATTGCTCTCTATGGAGTGGCAGATGCCAGCGGACATGAGACCCCTGACACCCGCCGGCTTCCAATCTGATCAGATCAGCTAAAAACAGACCTTCCCCATCTGGCAGATCGGTTGACAGTCGGATGGAAACGGACTGCCCCATAGGGAACAGCGGGCTGTGTCTATGCCCGCTCTACATAGCGGACGCGGACCTATCATCCATCTGCTCAGCAAGGATCAGCAGAGAGATCTCCCTCTAAACAGGTGGATCTGCTTGACGGAGTCCGCCACATCTGAAAGGGGCCTAAGAAGATTTATTCTTTAGACCTCATGCACACTGGATGTTATAAAAACGCCATTAGTGTTAGCTGTAGAATGAGTTTTGCAGCATTTTTGCAGTAGCGTTTTTCAGAGGTCTTTAGCTTTTTTATAACCAAAACTATACTCTCACAAAAGCTTATGGCTCAAACGCTGATAAATGCTGAATAGCTGCGTTTTTCAGAGTTAGGCCTCATGTACACTACAGCTGATAAACGGATGTTTAGGAGCAGTTGGGTGTTTTTTTCAGCAGCCCCTGAACTCTCCTCTATGTTAAAAAAAATGCCTGAAGCCAAAAACAGCAGCTGTAAAAACGTCCAGTGTGCCTGAGGCCTAAAGCAACACGGCTATGTAACCTTCCTGCCCCAGCTTGTGATTAGACAGTCAGGCCGGGTTCACATATGTGCAAATTGGATGCAGATTTCCCCACATCCAATTCGCATGACATGTAAGTGTGCCCGGCTCGCTATGGAGCCAGTTCACACATGTCCAGGGCAGACGGGGTCAGGGGCAGATTCAGAGTCTTTTCTCGGGAGGGGCACTGCCAAAAAATATGTTTTTTTGTGGGAAATTTATCGGGGAAATAGCTGGTGTCGGCGCTTCAATCATCCCGGCACCATGGTTGTTATGGTGTCAGGATGATTGAAGCGCATTATTTCTATTATTACATTGTAATATACAATTAAATAGTTCAATGCAGAATCAGTGGGAGTCCCCAGTATGTCACTTGCCACAGTCGCCTGCAATTAGTGGGAGCCCTGAGCGTGTCACTTACCACACGTTGCGGATTGTCACTTGCCACGTCACCTGCCACATCTTGTGGATTGTCACTTGCCACACCTTGTGGATTGTCACTTGAAATATCACCTGCCACACCTTGTGGATTGTCACTTGAAATATCACCTGCCACACCTTGTGGATTGTCACTTGCCACATCACCTGCCACACCTTGTGGATTGTCACTTGCCACACCTTGCGGATTGTCACTTGCCACGTCACCTGCCACACCTTGCTGATTGTCACTTGCCTGCCACCAGATGCAGATTGTCATTTGCCACGTCACCTGACACAATTTGCGGATTGTCACTTGCCACGTCGCCTGCCAAACCTTGCGGATTGTCACTAACTTGCCTGCTAAGGTGTAGTTTTGGTTGTCTCTTGCTGTGTCCCAGACTCCCAGAGTCAGGCAGCAGAGAGATAATGTAATCTCTCTGCTGCCTGCACAGTGAGGGCGGAAGTCACTGCAGGAATGCAGGACAGGCACGGGCCATGAGAGATGATCTGTGGCTATATGTATGCCACGTTTGGGGTCCAGGAGATCTATGGTCGGCCGGTACCGGGTCCCCAAAGTTCGGGAGATCAGGCGCAAAAAAAACAAAAACAGAGCAAGCAAGTGAGTGTGACAGATGGTCTCGGGGGGTGGCAATTGCCCTGTTGCCCCCCCCTGGACCCGCCCCTGGACGGGGTCTGCATATCAAAAGGGTCCTGTGCATAGGTGTGCGCAGCCTATTGCATTAGGGTTTGCACCCCAAAGCTCAAACACTCATGCCTTTCTCTGCAGCCTCAGCTGCACTGGACAGTGAATGAATGGGAAGTGCTCTGTGCTAAGCGGCTTCCTGTTCATTCACAAACTGAAGCATAGTAAACACTTATTAAGTAAAACACTTTACTATGCTTCAGCTATGAATGAACACAGTGAGTGAGTCCGTTCACTATGTTCATTTAGAAAAGAAAGGGGCCAGTAAATGATATATTGGTCCTGTGTGTATTTGGGTCTGGTTCGCACCTGAATCAGTGAACAGGGACACACCGGATCCCATGCTGGGAACCGCGGCTGGACATATGTGAATCTGGCCCAAAGGAGTAGCAGAATACTGATGGGTAAGTCTTCTGCCCTCTGCTTCCTGTCAGCACATGTGTGTGTGTGTGTGTAACACAACTGTTTTGCTCCCAGTGCTGCCCCTTCCCTCTCATTTTCTAAATGCTTCAGTCTATAGGGTTATAACAGGCTGGTACCAACTTAAAGCGGAGGTCCGCCCAAAAAAAAAAAAATTAAAAGCCAGCAGTTACACATACTGCAGCTGCTGGCTTTTAATAATAGGACACTTACCTGTCCTGGAGTCCAGCGATGTCGGCACCGCAGATGATGTTTCCATCAGCTGTCGGGTGCTTCCGCTGCCATTGCAGGTAAGGGAATCCAGAAGTGTAGCCTTAAGGCTTCACGCCAGGAACCCTACTGCGCATGTGTGAGGCCCCGCTCCTCTCTCCTACTGGTCCGGCAACAGGGAGAGGAGGGGGGAACCCCGAGGTGACGTCATGGGCCGCGGCGCGGACTCCCGGAAGTGGGAACAGATAACTGTCAAAGACAGGTATCCTGTCCCCCCCCCCCTGAAAGGTGCCAGTTGTGGCCCCGGAGGGGGAGAGGAGACAAATGAGCAGAAGTTCCACTTTTGGGTGGAACTCCGCTTTAAAATCAAGTGCTTACAGCAGTCTTATTTAAAAATACATTTTTGATGTTTAAATGTCTTCATCACTGTACTGTTTGGTGTATTCTTCTTATATCTCCATGTATTTCTGCCAAAAGGGGATTTCAAGCTTATTGTTTTCCAACAATAAAAAAGAATGCCTCCAGTTCAGTGCATAGCTCTATGACAGCAGATAGATAAATAGGAGCTGGAAGTGGAATTCTGGGTTCTGTACAAGATGAAAAGATGAAGAGCGTGGAATGCAGCCTGCACAGGGAGTAATTCATGGCCTTTCCCTTCTGCATCAGATTCTACGGAAGATTTGAAATTAGCTCAAAGTGTTGGTGCTCTGTGTATGAATATTGATCGAGATGTATATCTTCAGGGCAGGTAGTATAAGTGCAGAGAGAAATATACAGAATAATATCATCGCTAAAGAAGATTGAACCTTTTCATCATTTTCAGGCCAGTGTACTGTAGAAGAATATTGGTATCCGTTCAGGTAAGGAGTTGGTGGATCTTAACCCCTCAAAGTACAGTACAGGGGTAGAAGTCTTAAAGAAGGAGGTGCCATGCTCAGTTGTGGTCTGTCAATCAGGTCAAAGTTTTAACATGTTAAAAACTGTTAGTCAATCTTATACAGTATCTCACATTTTTGTAAATATTTTATTCTATCTTTTCATGTGACAACACTGAAGAAATGACACTTTGCTACAATGTAAAGTAGTGAGTGTACAGCTTGTATAACAGTGTAAATTTGCTGTCCCCTCAAAATAACTCAACACACAGCCATTAATGTCTAAACCTCTGGCAAGAAAAGAAAGTACACCCCTAAGTGAAAATGTCCAAATTGGGCACAAAGTGTCAATATTTTGTGTGGCTGCCATTATTTTCCAGCACTGCCTTAACCCTCTTGGGCATGGAGGTCACCAGAGCTTCACTGGTTGCCACTGGAGTCCTCTTCCCCTCCTCCATGATGACATCACGGAGCTGGTGGATGATAGAGAGCTTGTGCTCCTCCCCCTTTCATTTGAGGATGCCCCATAAATGCTCAATAGGGTTTAGGTCTTGAGACATGCTTGGCCAGTCCATCACCTTTACCCTCAGCTTCTTTAGCAAGGCAGTGGTCGTCTTGGAGGTGTGTTTGGGGTCGTTATCATGTTGGAATACTGCCCTGTGGCCCAGTCTCTGAAGGGAGGGGATCATGCTCTGCTTCAGTATGTCACAGTACATGTTGGCATTCATGGTTCCCTCAATGAACTGTAGCTCTCCAGTGCCAGCAGCACTCATGCAGCCCCAGACCATGACACTCCCACTACCATGCTTGACTGTAGACAAGACACACTTGTCTTTGTACTCCTCACCTGGTTGCCGCCACACACGCTTGTCACCATCTGAACCAAATAAGTTTATCTTGGTCTCATCAGACCACAGGATATGGTTCCAGTAATCCATGTCCTTAGTCTGCTTCCCTTCAGCAAACTGTTTGCAGGCTTTCTTGTGCATCATCTTTAGAAAAGGCTTCCTTCTGGGACCAATTTGATGCGGCGTATGGTCTGAACACTGACAGGCTGACCCCCCACCCCTTCAACCTCTGCAGCAATACTGGCAGCACTCATACGTCTATCTCCCAAAGACAACCTCTGGATATGACGCTGAGCATGTGCACTCAACTTCTTTGGTGGACCATGGCAAGACCTGTCCTGTTAAACCGCTGTAAAGTCTTGGCTAACGTGCTGCAGCAGCTCATTTTCAAGGTCTTGGCAATCTTTTTCTAGCCTAGGCCATCTTTATGTGGAGCTAAAATTCTTTTTTTCAGATCCTCAGAGAGTTCTTTGCCATGTTGAACTTCCAGTGACCAGTATGAGGCCGGGTTCACACTGGTCCGACAAACGCTCCGACATTGGGAGCTCATGACGCATGACGTGTGAAAATCAATGTTTCCCTATGGGAGCCGTCTTAACTGGTCCGACAACACAAGTCGGTCCGACTTTGAAAATGCTCCGTGTACTACTTTGATGCGACTTCAGCCCATTGACTATCATTAAAGTCGGATCAAAGTAGGATCCTTGTCCTAACCATCCGACTTTTGATATCCGACATGGTGATTACAGCAGCAGTAAAAGGAATTTATCTCACCCTGGGATTGTTTTGATTGGTCAAAGAACAAGTCAGACTATCACAAAGTCGGATCAAAGTAGTATCCTGTTCATTCAAGTCGGATTGATGTCGGACCTATGTAAGACCGATGTAGGACTGATGTCGCAGAGCAAAGTAGGATGAAAGTTGTATGACTGTCGTGTCGTACCAGTGTGAACCCAGCGTGAGAGAGTGAGAGTGATAGCACCAAATTTAACACATCTGCTCCCCATTCACACCTGAGACCTTATAACACTAACGAGTCACATGACACCGGGGAGGGAAAATGGCTAATTTGGCTGAATTTGGACATTTACACTTGGGGTGCACTCACTTTTGTCGCCAGCGGTTTAGACATTAATGGCTGTGTGTTGAGTTATTTTGAGGGGACAGCAAATTTACACTGTTATACAAGCTGTACACTCACTACTTTACATTGTAGCAAAGTGTAATTTCTTCAGTGTTGTCACATGAAAAGATAGAATAAAATATTTACAAAAATGTGAGGGGTGTACTCACTTTTGTGAGATACTGTATGTTATCATTTATTAAAAAAAAAAAATGTTCATATTTTTTAGTTAGTTAATATGTGTGTGCGGCGGGGCGCCAGACCTAATATGTGTCTATGAAAAGCATGTGATTGGAGGCTGAGCCCTTAATGGCTTGTTTCAGATTGGCCCCTAAAGATCGCTAAAAATCAAAACTAGGAGGATTCGGGGTGCAGTGCTCTGCGCACCAAACCCTCTTAGTTTTGATTTTTAGCAAATCAATATTCGTCATAGCGTCCCTTACGGTTTCCGGCTTCTCGTCCTGTGGAACCCAAAGCGTCCTCTAGTGAGTGCGGACCTGGAGGGGGGAGCACCCCCCCAAAATTTCTTTTAGCACCAGCCACCACTGGCCATGCTTATAATATCGGGGGGAGGGGAGAGCTGCAGCCTAGATGGATGGAGGCTGTAATCAGTAGAGAATATAATAGGCAGGCACAGGATGCATAGCATAGTGTTGTAAAACAGCCTAACATTGCTTCTTAGCACCTCCTGCCTGGCATCCCGTTAAGGGCCCGTTCACACTTATTTTGGTCTCTGAAGAGCAATCTGTATTTGGATCACTCTTCAAAGAGCATTTGACAGGAAGTGAGGAGGTGTTCTAGCACCTCCTCACCACCTGCTTTAACCCCTTCAAGTCTGTATTAGCGCACCACAACCGCCACCGTGGAATGTGTTTGCGGGGCACTTGCAGGGGCCTTTTCGAAAGCAATAAGGGATATTATTCCTGCCGTGGGGTTTTTCCAGCCGCCAATTGCTAGTGTGAACGAGCCCCCTAACAGGTTCTTTAAAGTATAATTAAAGGTAAAACTTTTTTTTAGTTTTGGATAGAGTGGAGATGTATTAGAACCCCTGTCAGCTTTTAATGCTATCTGCGCCCCCCGTTAGAAAGTTACCCTCTCTATTTGTCCTGTTTACCATTATCATTGAGCCTGGGTTCACACTGCTGCCACTTCAAAGTCACACAGCTTTTGAGCGACTTTGAATCCGACATCCCTGCACAACTTCATCGTGGCTTGCATAAGACTTCTTTAACAAAAGTCAATGCAAGTCGTATTGAAGTCGCACCACAAGTAGTGCAGGAACCTTTTTCTAAGTCAGATCGATTTGAGTCGCACCGATTAGAACTGTTCCATTGCAGTTAATGGGTCGCGACTTGTCTTTGAACTCTGACACTTTGCGGGGAACCGGTGACACTAATACAGTGATCAGTGCTACAAATTTGCACTGTCACTGTACTAATGACACTGGCTGGGAAGGGGTTAAACCTCTAGGGCAGTGGTTCTCAACTCCTGTCCTCAGGACCCACTAACAGGCCAGATTTTAAGTATTACCTTGGTGAGATGCAGACTAGAATACTGCAATCCCTGAGCAGCAAATTATATTATCTGTGATGTATTTCAGTTATCTTGCAAACCTGGCCTGTTAGTGGGTCCTGAGGACAGGAGTTGAGAACCACTGCTCTAGGGCAATCAAAGGGTTATCTGTGTGCCTAGGAAGTGTTTGTGTTTACTATGTGTGCTGCTTTTACAAGGGGAAGATGTGGATTTGAGTCCCTGCTTTGCAGGAACGCAGAGTCCACCCCTTTCCCCTAGACATGTGCACTGACGAAAAATTCTTTTTTTTCGTTTTCCTTTTTTTCGCTTTTTTTCAGAAACTCAGAAATTCGGTAAATTTTAAAAATTTGTTGTTTTCGTTTTTTTCGTTTTTTTGCTTTTTTCGGAAATTCGGGAAATTCGTATTCTTTTGTTTTTTTGCTTTTTTCGGAAATTCGAAAAAAATTTTTTTATTTTTTTGCCTTTCAAAAATTCGGGAAATTTGGAATTCGGAAATCCGGAATTACGAATTTCCGAATTACGAATTTTCGAGTTACGAATTTTCGAATTTCCAGAAAACGAAAAAAACCGAATTTTTCGAATTTCCGAAAAAAGCAAAAAAAAAAGAATTTCCGATTTTCGGAAATTCGAAAATTCTAAAAATTCGGAATTCGGAAATTCAACTTTCCAAATTTCCCATTTCCCATTTTCTAATTTTAGATTTTAGAATTTTGCAATTTCGAATTTTCGCATCTCGAATTTTGGAAATTTCCAATTTTCGAATTTTCCAAATTTCCGAATTTCCAAAATTCGGAAAATCGGAAATTCGAAAATTCAAAATTCTGAAATCCGAAAATCAGAATTTTCGGATTTCCGAATTTTTCAAATTGAAAAATTGGGAAATTCGAAATTTCGAAAATCCGAAAATTCGGAAATTGAAATATTCGGAAATTTCGGAATTAACTAATTTCTCTAAATTCGTGAAAAACGAATTAGAAATGAAAATAATTGCACATGTCTACTTTCCCCCGTCAGAACGGAAACTCTGCCTTGTTTACATAGTCAGAGCTCCGCTCTGAGTCTCTGCCCGATGATCGGCATGTGCCGGCGGACATCCAGTGCACAGCACCTGCAGATTGGCTTCTGCTGTGAATTATAACAGCAGAAGCAGCGTGCCGGCAGCTCGTGTGCACCCCCTGCAGGTGGAAGTGTGGAATCACATATGTATATGTCATTCTGTGCACAACTTCTGCCCTGTAGCAGTAAAACTGCTATAGGGTGGTCAGAAATGAGTTAAAGTCTGTTTACAGAACATTGGGACCATGGGAGTCAGCGATACATTTTTTGCCTTAAACTGACCGTGTGGAACAACATACTTCTCTAGTGAATTCAGTTTTGATCTTTTGTCTTCCCCATCCACTGCACCACTGTCCAAATTTCTACCCAGAGCCAGGCACTGTGAAAAGACTGCTGTATCTGGCTGTAATTAATCATGAAAAACTCAGGTAAATAATGTACTTTTAAAAACGTTCTCACAGTTACACAGCTTCCTTTAGAGCAGGAATCTCCAAACTATGGGCTTCCGAGCTGGAGGACCTTCGTTTAAAGATCCCCCCTGCTTTAGAGCATTAGAAGTCCACTGACAGTGTTTACTTGTTGCCTGGAGATTCTTTTTGAAGAAAAATATGTGGACGACTGGCATAAAACCGTGGCTGCAAGCAGCTAATTGCAGGTTTTTTGGATGATCTATCGGCAGCATGCATTTGGGTGAATACCATTAAGACAACATAAAGTTCACATTAGTCGTCTGACTTTGATAAATCGAGAAAAAAATAAATGACTTTAGTTAGGTGAACAAAGAATTGTGCCCAAAGCATTGCCCTGGGTAATTGATCCATTTGCAGCGGCTATTCTTCAAATGGGAAAAAATAAATAAAAAATGCAGTCAGGGTGATTCATTTCAATGCAGCATTCTTGTGCTGGAAAAATGTCACACAGAGTCAGGTAGGGGGGATACAGATCAAAGAAAGGAAAACATAGCAAATTGGGGATGTTTTAGGCTCAGTAACTGTATTGCTGTGGAAACAGAGATTTGCAGGAGTCAAAAGCCATGGTCTGCAAAGGATAATATGCTCAGATGTAATATATAAAAAAAAAAAAAAAAAACAGACTATGACCAAAGCTGATTATATAACAATACAAAGTGAAATGTAACGTCTCAGCCCACTTCTTTAAAAAAAAAAAAAGTCAATGCAGCAACATTAATCTTATGATCAATGTACATTTACTATATTTTGCACTAAAGCCTGTAGTATATGAGTATATGATGTGCGGCCCTCAGATATCAGCAGTCTGTAGTGGGAACATTGATTAGGGTGATAGCATTGATCTCTACTAAGCTCATGTAACATGTTCCCAGTTTCGTATTGTCTTCTGCAGCATATCCCCAACCAACAATGTATCCTGTCCTCACTCTATGACCCTCATTTCCTCTATTACAGGATAGGCAACCTGCATCCCGAGGGTCCTTAAAGCGGAGCTCCACCCTAAAGTGGAACGTCCGCTCATCGGAACCCTCCCCCCCTCCGGTGTCATATATTTGGCACCTTTCAGGGGGGAGGGGGGGTGCAGATACCTGTCTAAGACAGGTATTTGCAGCCACTTCCGGGAGTCCTCTCTGCGGATAGTACGTCACTTCCCGCAGAATACCCGTTGTGTTCTGGGAGACACACGGCTCCCAGAACACAACGGGGACCAGTGAGAACGGCGCATGGCGACTCGTGCATGCGCCATAGGGAACCGGGCAGTGAAGCCGGGGATGGCGGTGGGGGCAGCAGAGTGACAAGCAATCGCTCGTCTTCTGCTGCCGACGTCGCTGGACTCCAGGACAGGCAAGTGTCCTAATATTAAAATATATTTATTATATATTATAATATTAAAAGTCAGCGGCTGCAGTATTTGCAGCTGCTGGCTTTTAATATTTTTTTTTTCGGCGGAGCTCCGATTTAAGTAATTTCCAGACCATTGTTCCTAATTTTTACGAACAGTCTACTGACTGAAATGGTACCAGCAGATTGGAGAAAAGCCAATGTAGCACCAATATTTAAAAAAGGGCCAAGATACCTCCCTGGGAATTACAGACCAGTTAGCCTAACATCAATAGTATGCAAGCTCTTGGAGACTATATACAAGATTGAAAACGGTATCATTAGCAGTAATCAGCATGGATTCCTGAAGAATCGATCTTGCCAAACCAATCTATTAACCATCTATGAGGAGGTGAGTTGCCATCTAGGTAAAGGAAGACCCGTAGACGTGGTGTATCTGGATTTTGTAAAAGCATGATACAGTTCCCCACAAACGTTTACTGTACAAACTAAGGTCTGTTGGCATGGACCATAGGGTGAGTACCTGGATGGAAAACTGGCTACGGGGGGGCGAGTTCAGAGGGTAGTGATAAATGGGGAATAGTCGGAATGGTCCGGGGTGGAAAGTGGGGTCCCCCAGGGTTCTGTCCTGGGACCAATCCTATTTAAATTATTCATAAACGACCTGGAGGATGGGATAAACAGCTCAATCTTAGTATTTGCGGAATATACTAAGCTAAGCAGGGCAATAACTTCTCCGCAGGTTGTGGAAACCTTGCAAGAAGATCTGAACTAATTAATGTGGTGGGCAATTACATGGCAAATGAGGTTTAATGTGGAAAAATGTAAAATAATGCATTTGGGTGGCAAAAATATGAATGCAATCTACTCACTAGGGGGAGAACCTCTGGGGAATCTAGGACGACAGGCTCAGCAATGGCATGCAATGCCAAGCTGCTGCAAGCAATGCCAATAGAATATTGGCATGCATTAAAAAGGGGATTTACTCCAGAGATAAAACAATTACAAGACTCTGGTCCGGCCGCACCTGGAGTATGCTGTCCAGTTCTGGGCACCAGTCCTCAGGAGGGATGTGCTGGAACTGGAGAGAGTTCAGAGAAGGGCAACAAAGCTAAAAAAAGGGGCTGGAGGATATCAGTTATGAGGAAAGTTTACAAGCACTGAATTTATTCTCTCTGTAGAAGAGACGCTTAAGAGGAGATATGATTTCAATGTACAAATACCGTACTGGTGACCCCGCAATAGGAGTTGTCAGCACTGGGACAATCAGCACTGTCCAGACAGAGGGTCAGGGGTCCTGCAGCCTCATAGGACAGTCAGCAGGGAATGAAAACTTATCCTACAAGCTTTAACCAGACACTGATAGCCAGGTCAAATAAAACCAAAGAATTTCCAAGCTCAACTTACCAACCAGCCTGCGACCAACCGAATTAACCTGTCTAACAGTATACAATAAAAAGAGGGGTTTAGTTGCACACATTTGCAAATACACGTGTGAGCTACAGGCCTTGCATACACACTGTCAATCCAAAATCTCGTTGTTGTAAAGCGCGGTCACGTACAACACGTACGACGGCAGTATAAAGGGGAAGTTCTATTCCAATGGCGCCACCCCTTGGGCTGCTTTTGCTGATCTCGTGTTACTGCGTGTTAGTAAAAGTTTGGGGAGAGATGATTCGCGCTTTTCAGTCTTCGTGCTTTCAGTTCGTTACAGCGTGACGAATGTGCTATCTCCATTACGAACGCTAGTTTTACAAGAAGGTGCGCTTCCGTCTCATACTTGATTCTGAGCATGCGCGGTTTTTGAAGACTTGGAAAAGCATACACACAAACAGTTTTCTCGTCCAAATACAGTCTGACGAGAATCACAACGAGAAAAATGAGAATCACAACGAGAAAAATGAGAATCACAACGAGAAAAATGAGACTCCCGACGAGAAAAAAGAAAGCAGGTCTTCTTTTTTTCTCGTCGAGATTCTGGGCAGTTTTCTCCTGTGAGACCAGGAAGGCCTGATGATGCACCCCCATTTTTCTCGTTGTGATTCTCATTTTTCTCGTTGTGATTCTCGTCAGATTGTATTTGGATGAGAAAACTGTTTGTGTGTATGCTTTTCCGAGCCTTCAAAAACCGCCCATGGTCAGAATCAAGTATGAGACGGAAGCACACCTTCTTGTAAAACTAGCGTTCGTAATGGAGATAGCACATTCGTTGCGCACGGTTTTCTCGGCAAGAAAGCACTCCCAACAGTTTTCTTGTTGTTTCTTGCCGAGAAAACCGGTTCTGTGCGAGGCTTAAAGCCTTGTACACACGACCGAGAATCTTGTCGCAAAAAAAAACATAGTTTTTCTCGACAAGTTTCTTGTCAAGCTTGACGAGATTCTTGTCAAGCTTTCCTTGAATACACACTGTCAATCCAAAATCTCGTCGTTGTAAAGAGCGGTCACATACAACGGCAGTATAAGGGGAAAGTTCTATTCCAATGGCGCCACCCCTTGGGCTGCTTTTGCTGATCTCGGGTTACCGCGTGTTAGTAAAAGTTTGGGGAGAGACGATTCGCGCTTTTCCGTCTTCGTGCTTTCAGTTCGTTACAGCGTGACGAATGTGCTATTGCATTTCCATGCTCTGTGTACTGTGGGAGACCAGATATAGTGAATGCAGAGTCCTGGGTTTAGTAGTTTAAAGCATTTGTTACCCCAACACTTCACATTTCTGATATGTGCCTGCTGTACCATGTACTTGTATGAGAAAGGCTCCTGTTCTCTTTGTATTGCTTCCTTTGTGTTAAATCCCTAAGATACCTGCCAGTCTGTCTGATTCCTATTAAAAACTGACCACACTAAGCATGAGAGCACAGTGTGGTCAGTTTCCCTAGCTATGCTGGCAACTCAGTATGCTTCCCTCCAATGATCAGACTTGTCTGTCCTGACACAACCCCCCCCCCCCGCCTAATGCACAGCCATTCACTGGGAAGCTCAGTGTGTTGCTGCTTCTCCTCCCCCAGCTTATGCAGCTGAGAACAGAGGGAATGTGATCACTTATATATATAAAAAAAGGAAAACATTATTTATAATGTTTTTTTATCTATATAAAATGTGGGAAGCTCAGTATACTGATGTTTCTCCCCAACCCCCACCCCCCAAAAAATAGGTATGTATAATGTCTTTATATCTATACACATATGTTTTGCCTTTTTTTTCTATTTTTTAAACTGAATGGGTTGCTTTACAAGGTGATAGTTTACAATCACTTTAACTATAGTAGTTGCCCTAAAATGTGTCCTTACTGAAAATACCCCACTGTACTTTTCCCCTTAAGTGTCCTGAGCTATCTCATCCACACCTCTTCAGATTTCCCCATACCTGGTTCTGACCTGCAATTCTTTCTCTCGTTAAATTGGCAGAAATGCCGCTTATCAGATGTGCCTGGAAGGATCAGCATTGCTGGTGCAGAGGTGGCCAGTGCAGATCACAGAATTAATATGAAGCAATTAGTGATTCAGTCTGGAAGGCTTGCAGTGACCTCCGAAGGATGCGTCGCCTTTCAGTCACAGCTTTATTTTTTTGACTTAATTCAGTAACATAAAAGAGTCTTCCATTAAGCAGTGACACAGTGAATGATGCACCATTGCCTTGCTGAATCATATTATCACCTATTCAAGTGAAATACTTACCAACCAAGATTCCAAGGAGATCTCAGGACAAATAGGCTCCTCCTTCAATCTGCCAAAATCCACCCAAAAACTGCATAACTCTATCCCAAATGACCATTTTCCTTTTACAGACCTGGCCCAAGACCATAAACACCATCTAAATATATACAGTATATTCCTGATATGTTACAATAAACCATAACGGTGTCATTTAACCACTTAAGGACCGCCTCACGCCGATATACGTCAGCAGAATAGCACGACTGGGCACATCAACGTACAGGTATGTTGCCCTTTAAGAGCCCAGCCGTGGGCGGCGCATTCGTGACCCGGTCCTGAGCTCGGTGACCACGCCCGCGGGTCACAGAGCTGAAGAACGGGGAGGGGTGAGTGTAAACAAACCTTTCCCCTGTTCTTCTCCGTGGCATGTCCGTGATCGTCTGTTCCCTGTCATCGGAACAGACGATCAGTGACGTGTAACGTGTAGCCACGCCCCCCCACAGTAAGAATCACTTCTTAGGGTACACTTAACCCCTACAGCGCCACTTAGAGGTTACACCCTTCACTGCCAGTGTCATTTTCACAGAAACCAGTGCATTTTTATAGCACTGATCGCTGTAAAAATGACAATGGCCTCAAAATGGTGTCAAAAGTGTCTGATGTGTCCACCATAATTTCGCAGTCACGATAAAAATCGCTGATCGCCGCCATAACTAGTAAAAAAAAAAAATATAAAAAATGCCATAAAACAGTCCCCTATTTTGTAGACGCTATAACTTTTGCGCAAACCAATCAATAAACACCTATTGCGATTTTTTTTACCAAAAATATTTAGAAGAATACGCATCGGACTAAACTGAGGAAAAAAAATGTTTTTTTTATATATCGCTTACCACCCCCTCCTTGTCTTTTGGCTCCTCGCAGGAGGAAAGGGCACACCCAGCTCTATATGCCCGTACCCTCCTGTGTTAGGAGGCTGAGCGGTGTTGTGATGGGTCTCCGCAGCCAGATACTCCCTCCGAATGGTTCTGATCTCTATAGCTAATAAAGACAAGTCTCTATTTCCCCCAATGACTTCAATGTCCACACCTGCTGTAACTCCAACGTAGAGTTTATTTCTCTTAAACAACAGTCTCTGATAGGAAAGGTTGGAGAAAGAACAGGACAGCATAATGCCGCGTACACACGATCGTGATTCACGGCGGTGAAAACACCGCCGTGAATCACGACATGAAATTAAATGAAAAACGAGGGAACGGCATTTTCCCCCACACACGACTGTTTTTCCCGTCATTTTTTTCTTTGTCGAGAAAAACGACCGTCTGTGGGCTCCGCGGCAGTGTCTCCCTATGGGAAAACTGCCGCGGAAAAAAATGATGGAAAAAACGATGAGAAAATTTAGAACATGTTCTAATTTTTCTCGTCGTTTTTCCTGCCGTTTTTCTCAACGAGAAAAACGGCATAAAGCCCACAGACAATCGTTTTTCTCGGCGAAAAAAAAAAATGTAATTTTTCCCGACGGGAAAAATGATCGTGCGTACGCGGCATCAGGGGTGGGAGAGGTCCAGGCACAAACGTAATACACTTCACTGCTTGGCTTCTCAAGCAGACTTGGTCAATTTGGATAGTCTCCCTAGATAGGGACTAGCAGCCAAAATGGTACTCGAACTGTTCACCCAATAACTATTCAAACTGGCACACGGGTCTCTGCCACAGACCTGGTGAACTTGGTCTCTGCCACAGACCTGGTGAACTTGGTTTCCTCAACACTTGGCCTCTTTGTAAGGAGAAGACATTCCTCCAGAGAGTTACCAGGCCCCTTCCTTCACTGTGACTTCTCACCAGTCCCTCGGAACGGTCTTTCCCCGGCCTCCTCGTCTAAGATACGGGTCCCCTCGCAATGCGGCACCCTGAGATTCCTCGATCCTTGATGGGTCCCAGCCGAAGATGCTGGGCCCAAGGCCTTCAGTTGCAGCCCCGGGACTAAAAGGTGCCTGGGACTGATTCACCGACCTCCACCCCTGGGCCAAAGGTGCCCAGGGTGGATAGGAACACACTCCTTGGGAGTAGGACTCCCGACGACGAACCACCCCGAACAGGCAGCGTCTGCCCCTTTTATATCCTCTCCTAGCATACACAGCAGGCCAACCACTCCCACTGTATGGTTGCCGAGAGGGGACACACAAGGCACAGCACCGTATCAGCAGTTCAACCCTGGCCCACTATGGCAGCGCCACCTGCAGGCCACAGGGAACAGTACACCGATACTCTTCCTGCAGACAAAAAATGGTTGATAATGTCCTAACAATTTAGGTGTTTGAGCATAACTACCACTCAAACACTACCCCTAAATTGAGGACCCGCTACATATATTTTTGGGGGATATTTATTATAGCAAAAAGTAAAATATATTGCATTTTTTTCAAAATTGTCGCTCTATTTTTGTTTATAGAGCAAAAAATAAAAACCGCAGATGTGATCAAATACCACCAAAAGAAAGCTTTATTTGTGGGAAAAAAAGGACGTCAATTTTGTTTGGGAGCCACGTCGCACGACCGTGCAATTGTCAGTTAAAGCGACGCAGTGCCGAATCGCAAAAAGGGGCCTGGTCCTTTAGCTGCATATTGGTCCGGGGCTTAAGTGGTTAAAAAAAAAAAAAATCCACCTTTTATTTTAAGCCTAGGTTCACATTGCAGCGATTTGACATGTCAAATTGCATGCCAAATCGGCGGCTATTTCCGGCAATGGCACGCATAGTCGGCGTTGCACCAATTCCCAAAAGTAGTTTCTGTACTACTTTTCGGACTGACATGCGGGTATGAAATCTTGTGAGTTCCGCTGAGTTTGCACGATTTCAATCCCGCTGTCAGTGTGAACCTAGGCTTAAAGTGTTACTAAACCCAGTAATATGAAAATAGTTCTCCTCCCCCCCCCCCCCCTACAGTGCCCACAGCTTATAAATCTTCTTTTTACATTCAAATACTGCCACTATATATCTTTTTGGATGATCTGTATACCACAGTTACATGATAAACTGCACAGTTTGTCCAGTGCTGAGTTTTCAGGTAGGAGGAGATTTCCACTACAGCCTGTATACACGCCCACATGTGTGATTTCAATATCATGTGACCTGAGCAGTTCAACTGAAACAGGAAATGTTCTCTCCAGCAATAGAGACTAATCTGAGCATGTGCAGGACGGCTACCCTCACTGTATTTAATGGCCTTGCCAAGATAGACAGTGCAGGAGGGAAGATTCTGTCCATATAGTGTCAAAGAGCCTTTTTACACAATGCAGAGGATTAACCCCTTAAGTTCCACAGTGGGTATAACAAGCATGCTTTACTGCATATACAGACAGATTTTACTGTTGCGGGTTTAGTAACACTTTGAGCAGGAGAAGGAGCTTCCTGTAATAAAGACTGGTCTCTGCTGCTCTCTCTCCTTGTGCAGGGTGACTGGTCTGGTCTCCGCCCACTCCTGTAGTTTTCTGCAGGCATCCTGTAGTAGGTGGAGCCTGCTGAGTCCCTCCCACAGCTCTGCTCTCTGCACAGGCTATGTGCAGCACGGCGATGATGTCACTGCTACTTTTACTAGGGAATATCTGGGTATGGAAAAGCATTTGGTGCAGACAAAAGATTTATTGAAGAATATGTTTAATTAAAGTTTTTTTGCCCTGCGTTTTTTAGCCAAAGCAGGCCATACATTATGCAATTTTCAACCACAGGTTGAAGGAAAGAAAACTGCTTGATTTTCCCATCAACACAGTCAGTGTTGATGAGGGA
This sequence comes from Rana muscosa, assembly GCA_029206835.1. NCBI lineage: Eukaryota > Metazoa > Chordata > Amphibia > Anura > Ranidae > Rana > Rana muscosa. The sequence continues at coordinate 49,535,487 of CM055120.1, forward strand.
ATCCCTCCCACAGCGCTATTGTGTTCTGCTGGCGGGGAGCCTTCCTGACCGCTTGCAGTCGTTGGGCATAAAAAAAACATCAGGTTGATCGACTGCCGTACAACCAGCCTGTCCATAGATGGATCGTAATTCAGCCGGTTTTTGCTTAACCACTTGCCGATCGCCGCACGATGATGTACGTCGACAGAATGGCACGGCTGCGCATATGGGCGTACAGGTACGTCCCCTTTAAGATGCGAGCCGTGACCGCGTCGGAAGCTCCGTGACCGCGCCCGCGGGACCCACGATTGGGTCACAAAGCTGAAGAACGGGGAGGGGTAAGTGTAAACAAACATCTCCCCGTTCTTCCTAGTGACACTGTCAGTGATCATCTGTTCGCCGTCATCGGGAACAGCGATCAGTGACGTGTCATGCCAAGCCACGCCCCCTAACAGTAAGAATCACTCCCTAGGTCACACTTAACCCCTTCAGCGCCCCCTACAGGTTAACTCCTTCACTGCCAGTGTCATTTTTACAGTAATCAGTGCATTTTTATAGCACTGATCGCTGTAAAATAGACAATGGTCCCAAAATGGTGTCAAAAGTGTCCGATGTGTGCGCCATAATGTCGCAGTCACGATAAAAATCGCTGATCGCCGCCATTACTAGTAAAAAAAATAAAATTATAAAAATGCCATAAAACTATCCCCTATTTTGTAGACGCTATAACATTTGCGCAAACCAGTCAATAAACGCTTATTGCGATTTTTAATTTTTTTTACCAAAATTATGTAGAAGAATACGTATCGGCCTAAACTGAGGAAAAAAAATGTTTTTTTATATATTTTTTGGGGATATTTATTATAGCAAAAAGTAAAAAATATTGAATTTTTTTGGAAATTGACACTCTATTTTTGTTTATAGCGCAAAAAATAAAAACCGCAGACGTGATCAAATACCACCAAAAGAAAGCTCTATTTGTGGGACAAAAAGAACGTCAATTTTGTTTGGGAGCCACGTCGCACGACCACGCAATTGTCAGTGCCGCATCGCAAAAAGTGGCCTGGTCTTTGACCAGCAAAATGGTCCGAGCTGAAGTGGTTAACCAGCTGAATTTAAATCCATCTATGGCCAACTTAAAAGAGAAGTATGTTTTTTTTTTGAATCATACTTACCTAGGTGGATGCTGCATCTGTCTCCCGACACCTCTAACACTGAGAACCGAGCGATCAAACACCGCTGATCACTTGGTTCTCACAGCTCCGTGAGCAGAGAGCTGCTGTCTGTCAGTCACCACTCTGCTCTGCTCTCTCCGCACTCACTGGAGCGCTGGCTTGTGGAGGGGGTGGGTGCGGCTGGGCTAGGTTCTCAGAGGCTTCCTGAGAGGCTGAGCCGGGTGCCGGTCCAGGTATGTGGGCGGATCCCGACTCCATTGCCGTGATCTTTCCCGAGCCTGGACCAGCTCTGTGATGTCAGCAAACAGCGGACTTCAGGGTGCACAACGTACTGCACTCCTATTATCCACAGGAGAAATACAGCCAAACAAGCTTTGGCTGTGAGTCTCTTTTAAGATGAAGTTATCAGTCTCAGGCTGAAGTAAGCATTTCCATTCCTTTCCCCCAGTGATCAGACTATACATTGTAACTTGGTAGCAAGTCACAAGGTGAGAGGCTACAACAGAGGCTGATCTGTGTTATATGATTGTGTTATCTTTGAGCCAGAAAGTACAGTATATGCTGCGCCTGGATAATGCTTGAACAAGGATGTATCTGTTCTGCTGGAGAGAAACACATAAAAGGCATTGTCAGGGGTAATCTGTGATCTCTGTTTTTGGAAGTGTTATTATTTAGCAAGCATGCATTAACTTAAAAATACACTATATTGTCAAAAGTATTGGGACACCTGCCTTTACACGCACGTGAATTTTAATGGCAACCCAGTATTAGTCTGTAGGTTTCAATATTGAGTTGGCCCACCCTTTGCAGCTATAACAGCTTCACCTCTTCTTGCTTTGTGCACTGGTCCAAATCATTTGGTGGAGGGGGGATTATGGTGTGGGGTTGCTTTTCAGGGGTTGGGTTTGCCCCTTAGTTCCAGTGAAGGGAACTCTTAAGGTGTCAGAATACCAAGATATTTTGGACAATTTCATGCTCCCAACTTTGTGGGAACAGTTTGGGGATGGCCCCTTCCTGTTCCAACATGACTGCACACCAGTGCACAAAGCAAGGTCCATAAAGACGTGGATGAGCGAGTTTGTGGTGGAGGAACTTGACTAGCCTGCACAGAGTCCTGACCTCAACACCTTTGGGGTGAATTAGAGTGGAGACTGCGAGCCAGACCTTCTCGTCCAACATCAGTGCCTGACCTCCCAAATGCGCTTCTGGAAGAACGGTCAAACATTCCCATAGGCACACTTCTAAACCTTGTGGACAGCCTTCCCAGAAGAGTTGAAGATGTTATAGCTGCAAAGGGTGGGCCAACTCAATATTGAACAATACGGACTAAGACTGGGATGCCATTAAAGTTCATGTGGGTGTATAGGCAGGCGTCCCAATACTTTTGGTAATATAGTGTATATCTGATGATAGTTCCACTTTAACCACTTCCCTACCCAGCCATAGACAAATGACGTCCACAGATGGGATCTCCCATCCAGGGTGGACGTCATATGACGTCCTCGGCTTTGTAGGGGGATATCTGAATGATGCCTGCAGCTAGAGGCATCATTCAGATATCCTTTTGAAGTGCCAGCGATTCTGTGCACCATAAGAACGATCATAGCGGCGATTCCGCCGCTTGATCGTTCTTATAGGCGGCGGGAGGGGACACCCCCCCCTCCCGCCGCCATCCGGTGCTTCTCCGGGCTCCCCCATGCGATCGGGGACCCGGAGCGAATCTTCCGGCATCGTTGGTGGGGTCACGTGATGAGCATAGAGATGACTGGTGACCAGATGGTCACCAGTCATCTCTATGATCGTCGGAGGCCCGGGCGCGATGTGATGACGTCACGCCCGGGTCTCAAATGTAAACAAAGCCGCCATTGCGGCTGTAAGTATGAAATCAGTGAAAAAATTTTCACTGATCTCATGCTTTCCAGCCTGGAGGAGAGATGTGGGGTCTTATTGACCCCGCATCTCTCAATAAAGAGAACCTGTCACACACATTCCTATTACAAGGGATGTTTACATTCCTTGTAATAGGAATAAAAGTGATAAAAAAAAAAAAAAAAAGTAAAATCATTGTAAAAAAATAAATAAATAAGTAAAATAAATAAATAAATAATAAAAAAAAATATATTAAAACGCCCCTGTCCCCGGTAGCTCGCGATCAGAAGCGAATGCACACGTAAGTCGCCCACATATGTAAACGCCGTTCAAACCACGCATGTGAGGTATCGCCGCGTGCGTTAGAGCGCGTGCAACAATTCTAGAACTAGACCTCCTCTGTAATTCTAACCTGGTAACCTGTAAAAAAAATTAAAGCGTCGCCTATGGAGATTTTTAAGTACCGAAGTTTGGCGCCATTCCATGAGTGTGCGCAATTTTAAAGCGTGACATGTTAGGTATCTATTTACTCGGCGTAACATCATCTTTCATATTTTCCCAAAAAATTGGGCTAACTTAACTGTTTTGTTATTTTTTAATTCATGAAACCATTTTTTTTTTAAAAAGGCGTTTGAAAAATTATTGCGCAAATATTGTGCAAGAAAAAATGTTGCAATGACCGTCATTTTATTCCCTAGGGTGTCTGCTAAAAAAACATGTATAATGTTTGGGGGTTCTGAGTAATTTTCTAGCAAAAGAATGATGATTTGTACATGTAGGAGAGAAGTGCCAAAATAGGCCCGGTATTGAATAGGTACAAAAAGCCCTGTACAGTATTGAAGTGGTTAAAAACAATGGGAACCACAATGTGTGTACCCACCTAACATTGCATACCCATTAGTGACAAAGTACAGGAAAAAAGTACAAGAAAAAAAACTCATATGGGAAAAAAACTTTTTTGCATGTTAAGGAGGGGGCGTGTCCACATAGAGCTGCTTTTTTTTTTTTTATTCTTTCACATTAACCTGACTGTTAGATCTAGAATGGGTTCCGACATTTATTTATCTTGCCGATATAAATGCAAATAGGACTTGGCCAAGGACTTCTCCAAATGCTCATTAACCTAAAATCACTGGTAATCTGAGGTTTGCATTCCATTTGCTTTTATTCCTAATTTGGCTGACAAAAAGCCCGTTCTCCATGAGCCGTGCCCGCGCTGTGTGGCAGCTGTTACCAGTCGGAGATACCTGCTTGATGCATTGTTCTGTAAAGAGTGTGAAATATCACTAGGCTGGTCTCTGGAGCGGAAATCCTTAATAAATATCCGCTGCCTGCTTGCAGACTAGCAAGACTGGAAAACAATTTCCAGGACTTTTGTCACCTGTTCTTTCACTTAAACAAAAGCTGCTCTTTCAGGACGGTGTAAATAATTTTCCTGGGCATCTGCTGCGCTATCAGCGTCCCGCACGCAATGCGACTGCCATTTCCAAAAATAAAAGCTAGAGTCCCTGTGCTCAAATCCTGAAAAGTGCTGTCTAAAGACCATAGTGCGTGCAATATGCCACTATCAGGGCTGTGATTAACCACTTGCCTACCGCTGTATGTCTAAAAACAGTGAAGCTTATGTCTGCAGTTCTTTATAAGCAGCACTGCAGAAATAACCATCAACGGGCCAGAGTTCTTATTAATACCTGTACATAGACTCTGTGTACAGAGCCGATCAGATTGGTTCTGTACCTTGACTTTACCCTGTTCAGGCCATCTGTTCGTATTTCAGAAGCTATATCTGTACAAAAAGGTATCCAGTGCTGTATTTACTTTCACAGCGATTGACAGGGTGACACCACAGGAGCACAGTTGGGAGACTTTAAAGTGGAGGATCTCAGGGTTCCTTATCTCAGAGTTCTGCTTTAAAGTGAATGTAAAGCCACTCTCATCCTTTCTAAACCACTTCCATAGTGCTGATCTATAAGGATATAGATGCCTCCTGCATGTATCCTTATCTGTCAAATGTCTCCCCTCTATCTGTTATAAGAACTGAAAAACTGCAGATTCTGTGGGCGGGTCTGTTGTCTGGAGCTCGGTGGGTGGAGTTGTGACGTCAATAGACTCCCCGCCCACCTCTACACTCCCCTTGTCAATATGCATTTTCTCCTGTGTATTTCTTAAGGCCCGTACACACGATCGGATATTCCGACAACAATTGTCCGACGGACGTGTTTTGTCGGACCATCCGACCGTCTGTATGCTCCATCGGACAATTGTTGTCGCAATTTCGACAACAAATGTTGGCTATGCATGCTCTCAAATTGTCCGACAACAAATGTGTTCTGTCGGATCATCCGATCGTGTGTACACAAATCCGTCGGACTAAAATCCAAAGTACAAACACGCATGCTCCGAACCAATACTAAACATTAAACAACAAACAAGTTGCCCAAAGGGTGGCAGTAAAGAGCTGAAAAAAAACCACGTGATTTGGTGTAGGTTGGCTGAAAATGTTCTGCCGTCTGTATGCATACCAAGTTCACGGACAACACCCTTCGGACAAAAATCCATGGAAAAGTCAGATGGAAGTCCAATCATGAACCTCTGCTATGATCACTAACATCCAGTCAAAACCCAGAAAAGTCACCACATGACTTCAGCATGCCCAATCATACTGAGGTGTGGAGCAGCCAATCCTGGGAGAGCTGGAGAAGAAGGAGGGGATCTGAAGTACACAGAATGTCTCTCTCAGGCTCGTGCATGAGATATGTAAATCACCTGTCGCTCACAGCAAGGGGGAAGAACTCACCCATATTTCTCTGTGTGTCAGTTTTTATCTCACTGAAAAAAGTTAAGAGGATTGCTCAGAGCTGGGTTAACTTTTCGTGGCAAGACTGGGCACAGATGACATGAAATCCTATACTGTACAAGGTGCAAGCCTTAATAAAAAAAAAAAAACACTTTAAGGGTGGCTATTTAAAGTGGAGGAAAAGCCTACATTGATCTAACTATTCTTAAAAATGTCCCCTCCCCTCTCCTCCTACCTATCCTGTATACCCTGTATAAAATAAGATGCATGTACTTGCCTAATTTTAATCTGGTACAGTCATGTGATCCTGCAGCGCCAGCTCAGGTTGCGCTCAACAACGGCTGGGAATTCTGGAAGCCTTGATATCACTCATAGCCTGGCCATTGTGGGCGCTCCTTCCTCTCCCCTGCAGCAGACTCTCACTGACACAGGGGAGTGAAAGCTGCAGGATCACATGACTGGACCAGAGCGGATTAAAAATAGGTAAGTACACAGATCTTTTTTATACGGGTATACAGGATAGGTAAGAAGGGGAAGGAAACATATCTATTGATAGACTTAGCCTGCCTACACACGACCGTTTTTCTTGACGAGAAAACTGCCATTTTTTAGATTGGGCGTGAAAAACGGTCGTGTGTATGATCCATAGCAGTTTTCTCGACGAGAAAACTGCCCGCAAAAAAATTAGAACCTGCTCTATTTTTTCTCGTCGTTTTTCCCGTCGTTCTTTATCTCGTCGTGAAAACCACTCGTGTGTATGCTTTCCAAGGGGGAAAAAAATGCGCATGCTCAGAATGAAGTATGAGACGGGAGCGCTCGTTCTGGTAAAACTAGCGTTTGTAATGGAGATAGCACATTCCTCACACTGTAACGGACTGAAAAGCACGAGGCTAAAAAGCGCGAATCGTCTCTCACCAAAAACTTTACTAACACGACATCAGCAAAAGCAGCCCAAAGGGTGGCGCCATTCAAATGGAACTTCCCCTTTATAGTGCCGTCGTACGTGTTGTACGTCACCGCGCTTTGCTCAAGCGTTTTTTTTCATCAACGTGTGTATGCAAGGCAGGCTTGAGAGGAATCACAACGAATCACGTAGAGAAAAATGTCGTTTTTTTTGCATGACAGGAAAAACGGTCGTGTGTACGCGGCATTAGCCTTTTTTTCCACTTTAAATAGCCATCTTTAAAATTTAACTCCAGGATAATCAACCCTGAGACCTTCCACTTTAAGGTTTCCCAATTGTGCTTCTGAGTTGTCACCTTTTTAATCACTGTGAACGTAAATACAACGCTGAATATGTTTTGAACAGATATGGCTGCTGAAACATAAACAGATGGCCCTGAGAAGGGGTGATGGACATAACTGTAAAGTAAGGTATCGAGCCAAGCAGATCGGCTCTGTACACAGTGTCTCTGTACGGGTATTAAAGAGAATAAGCTTTTTTTTCCATTTTAATAAAGTGTTGTCACCTCATAACAGGAAGTTCCTGAACAAAGTCCTTAATGGCAGGATCACCAGGTATTATTTTAATGAAAGTGGTAGGATAAAAACAAATAAAAATGACTTTTGGAATAGGCATTATACTAGAAAAGCTTTATAGGAGATTGTAGTCATCGGATTTAGATGCCACTATGTTTATCTTTTATATCTTATGGTAGATTGTTTATTGACATCTTACTATTCATGTGTTCATTGTTACTTTTTTATTTCTCTAATTAGTAATCCTACATCAATGACTATACTGTTCACACAGGCTCTTTAATCATATTATACTCTATCACTCTTAATTCCATGTAAGTGTTTCCTATATGCTCTGTGTATACTGTTGTTATGGTAACTCATGTCATATCCGGTCCCTAGACAAATATTCTGGCGTTTTTATATGTAGATTTTTTTGGCTTGGGGAAGAAATCCTGAAACTGTCACCTCCATCTTGGCACACATTGGGAACTCTCACTTAGCTCAGTGAATGAGGTGAAGTGCTGCTGACAACCAATCAAGTGCAAGAAGGGCCGCCATCAGGGGGGTACAGGCAGTACACCTGTAAGGTGCCCAACCCCCCCTTTTTTTTTTGTAAGGGGCCCCGGATGGCAACCCCCCGACCTCAACAATTCGCAGCGACAGCACCCCCCCGCTTCTCAATTTGCAGCGCCCCCCCCCCCCCCCGGTTCTTTGCTCCAAGGGGGCCCATGCCTGAAGCTGTGTAAAATTCCTGATGGTGGCCCTGTGTGCAAGCAAAAATTATTTTCCTTGCACATGGTTGGATATTCTTGCAATGTAAATTTTCACTGCATTCACCAAAATGTTCACCACATTCACCAAGCTAAATGAAGATTCCCTTCAAATTTAAGGGAAGCATATTGACTTTTCATAAATTAACCCCATTGACTTCCGTTCAGTAAACTGAATTATTACTTAGCATTTGTTGTTTTACCTTACGATTGTTTACCCAAAAAATGTTCAGTTCTGAAATATAAATGCAGGATAGGGGTGGAATCAGTATTGTTTGACATGAAATGAATACTTAAAGGTTGCCACCCTGCCACCCTCTCCTCTCCTCCCCTCTCCCCTCCTCCTCTCCTCCCCTCCCCTCTCCTCCCCTCTCCTCTCCTCTCCTCCCCCTCCTCCTCTCTCCTCCTCTCCTCCCCTCTCCCCTCCTCTCTCCTCTCCTCCCCTCTCCTCTCCTCCCCTCTCCTCTCCTCTCCTCCCCCTCTCTCCTCCTCTCCTCCCCTCTCTCCTCTCCTCTCCTCCCCTCTCCCCTCCTCCCCTCTCCTCCCCTCTCTCCTCCTCTCTCCTCTCCTCCCCTCTCCTCCCCTCCCCTCTCCTCTCCTCTCCTCTCCTCTCCTCCCCTTCTCTCCTCCTCTCCTCCCCTCTCCCCTCCTCCTCTCCTCTCCTCCCCTCTCCCCTCCTCTCCCACTTTCTGCCCCTCAGACTTTCCGTTTCACTGTCTCCCTCCCTCTCACTCTGTCATTCATTATATCATGTTCTCACACTCTCTGTTCAACTCTCTCTATTTTGCCTCTCTCCCTCCCTCCCTCTTGCTCTCTGTTTCTCTCTCTCTCTCTGCATTTCCCATATTCTCTTGCTCTCTACATCTTCCTCTCTGCTTCTCCCTTTCTCTCCCTCTTTCTGCATCTCTCTGTCACCCTCTCTCCACCCTTCTCTCTTTTCTCTCTCTTCCTTTCTCCCTTTCTGTGTTTCATTATCTCATGTTCTCACTCTCTCTCTCTCTTTGCCTCTCCTCTTCACCTCTTCCATTCTCTCTTTCTGCATCTCTCTGTCACCCTCTCTTCTCCCCCTCTCTCTCCTACTTCTGCTCTCCCCCTCTCTCTCTCTGTCTTTCATTAGCTCATTTTCTCATACTCTAGCCTCGTACACACGACCGAGTTTCTCGGCAAGAACCAGCAAGAAACTTGCTGGCAGAGATGTCTTGCCGAGAAAATCGTTCGTGTGTATGGTTTCTCGTCAAGAAAACCGACAAGTAACCTCGACGAGAAAATAGAGAACCTGCTCTCTATTTTCTCGTTGAGATTCTCGTCAGCCTGTTTCTCGACGAGAAAAGTGAGTGTGTGTACACTTACCTGTCCTCCTGGAAGCCCGCGCATGTTCGAAATGAATTTGACGCATGCGCGGTAGCTTCCTAGGCATAGGTAGGGTATACCAAGATGGCGGCGACGGCATCGAATGTGACGAGCGCATGCTCGTCGTAGTCGATGACGTCACCGCGTACGCTCCATTCAAAGAACCGCGGGTTCTTTGAATCGAGCGTCTGTACACTCGGCCGGGACAAGTTTCTTGTCCAAGAATCTCATCGAAAAAAACGACGTGTTTTTTTCAACGAGAAACTCGGCCGTGTGTACGAGGCTTCTCTCTCCATCTCTCTCTACCCCCTGTTGTCTTGTGCTCTCTCTGCCCCTTCCTTTCTATTTCCTTTACTCCCTCTCTCTCCTTCTCTGCCACCTCTCTCTTACTCTCTCTGTCACTCTCTCACCATCTCTCTCCCTCTCTATTTCACCTCTCTTCACTATTTTTTTTATCTCTCTCTGTCTCTCTCTTGCCCTTTCTCTCCCTCTTTCTCCTCTCTCTCTCTCTCCAGCCCTCTCCCCAAGTTTCTCTGTTACTCATCTCACGTTCACATACTTACCCTCTCTCCCCCCCATCTCTCTCTCTGCCACTCATTATGTTACGTTCACATACTTTCTTTCTCTCCCCCCTATCTCTCTCTGTCATTCATTATGTCAAGTTCACATTCTCTCTCTCTCTCTCTGCCACTCATTATGTCACGTTCACATACTTACTTTCTCTCTCCCCCATCTCTCTCTCTGTCATTCATTATGTCACGATCACATACTTACTATCTTCCCCCCCCCCCATCTCTCTCTTTCATTATGTCACATTCACTTACTTTCTCCCCCCCCCCCCCATCTCTCTGTCATTCAGTATGTTATGATCAAATACTTACTATCTTTCCCCCCCATCTCTCTCTCTCTCTCTCTCTCTCTGTCGTTCATTATGTCACGTTCACATACTTACTCTCTCCCCCCTCCCCCCATCTCTCGGTCATTCATTATGTCACGTTCACATACTTACTCTCCCCCCCCCATCTCTCGCTCTTCGCCATTTATTATGTCACATCCACAAACTTTCTCTATCTCCCCCATCTCTCTCTCTCTGCCATTCATTATGTAATGTTCACATACTCTCTCTCCCTCTCTCTATGTCTTTCTCTCTCTGCCACTCATTATGTTACGTTCACATACTTTCTTTCTCTCCCCCCTATCTCTCTCTGTCATTCATTATGTAATGTTCACATACTCTCTCTCCCTCTCTCTATGTCTTTCTCTCTCTGCCACTCATTATGTTACGTTCACATACTTTCTTTCTCTCCCCCCTATCTCTCTCTGTCATTCATTATGTCAAGTTCACATTCTCTCTCTCTCTCTCTGCCACTCATTATGTCACGTTCACATACTTACTTTCTCTCTCCCCCATCTCTCTCTCTGTCATTCATTATGTCACGATCACATACTTACTATCTTCCCCCCCCCCATCTCTCTCTTTCATTATGTCACATTCACTTACTTTCTCCCCCCCCCCCATCTCTCTGTCATTCAGTATGTTATGATCAAATACTTACTATCTTTCCCCCCCATCTCTCTCTCTCTCTCTCTGTCGTTCATTATGTCACGTTCACATACTTACTCTCTCCCCCCTCCCCCCATCTCTCGGTCATTCATTATGTCACGTTCACATACTTACTCTCCCCCCCCCATCTCTCGCTCTTCGCCATTTATTATGTCACATCCACAAACTTTCTCTATCTCCCCCATCTCTCTCTCTCTGCCATTCATTATGTAATGTTCACATACTCTCTCTCCCTCTCTCTATGTCTTTCTCTCTCTGCCATTCATTATGTAACATTCACATACTCTCTCTCTCTCCCCCATCTCTCTCTCTCTGTTGTTCATTATGTCACACTCATATACTTGCTCTTTCTCCCCCCATCTCTCTCTCTATGCCATTTATTATATCACATTCACATACACTCTCTCCCTCCATCTCTCTCTCTCTGTCATTCATTATGTCACATCATAATACTTACTCTCCCCCCATCCCTCTCTCTCTCTGTAATCCATTTTGTCACATTCACATACTCTCTCCCTCTCTATGTCTTTGCTATTCATTATGTCACATTCTCATACTTACTCTCTCTCTCCCCCCCCCATCTCTCTCTCTGTCATTCATTATGTCATGTTCACGTACTTTCTCCCCCCCCCATCTCTCTCTCTCTGTCATTCATTGTCACATTCTCATACTTACTTTCTCTCTCCCCCCCCCCCATCTCGCTCTCTCTGTCATTCATTATGTCACATTGTCATACTTACTCCCCCCCCCATCTCTCTCTCTCATTCATTATGTCACATTCTCATACTTACTCTCTCTCCCCCCCATCTCTCTCTCTCTGTCATTCATTATGTCACGTTCACATACTTTCTCCCCCCCATCTCTCTCTCTCTGCCATTCATTATGTCACATTCTCATACTTACTCTCTCTCCCCCCCCCCATCTCTCTCTCTCTTTGTCACTCATTATGTCATGTTCACATACTTACTCTCTCTCTTCTCCCTGTCTCTCTTTGACATTCATTTTCAATAATTCATGTTCTCATATTCTCTTATTCTCTCTCTCTCTCTCTCTGTATGAAATTATTTTTCAATTTGCCTCATATTTTTTCTCTCTGTATAGTAACAGCTCCTCATACACATCCTACACTTCACCAGAACCTGAGATATTTATATAGTCTACAGCTCAGATCCAACTACCTTTGTCAGCGCTATCACCCAGTTGGGATTTAGGAGAGGCGTCCATAGAACTCCGTCAACGGAACAGATTACAGGAAATGAGTGTTTCATTGTAAAATATCTTTCTCCAGCATCAGAACTTAATCTCAGATAACTACAGTCGTAATAAACTCCAGAAATAGTCAAGATGTAGACGGCTTATATCACAGGAGGCCAACCTGCATGCCAGCAGCTATAAAAGGACTTGCAGCCCCAGCATGGCATGGCAGCTGTAAAGGAGCGGCAGGGGGTATGTGAGCGTCTGGCATCAATCTTCCACATGTGAAGTGAGATCACAACGTTGCGCAACAGATTAAAAACACTCTGTGCGTCACTTTTACGTTTCACCTGCGCGCTGCCATTGGCTCCCCTAATATAGACATCTCCGCTTTCTTCCTTAAGAAAAGGCCTAAAAAACACGTTGGAATCTTTGTTCCGAGCCGGCCTGCAGCCGCCTTCCACCACAATACACCACAAGCTGCAGGATCAAGGCAGAATGTTCATGTTCCTCCAGGCTCCATATCAAGGAAGATAATTTTCTCTCTGTCATCCAGATGCCTGGCTTCCAATCTTTATATCTTCAAATGCAAAAGGCAATTGCCTACATAACAGGAGCGCTGTCTGATCCGCAGCCTCGCGGTGTCAATCAGGCGCACAGATGAGTAAAAACGAGGCCTCCTCTAATGTCGGGGGGAAGAGATGTTCAGCCGATCTGTCGTCTGAAAGATTTATTAACGTGTTATTCTTTCATGACTCTTCTAAGACAAATGACCAAACACACATCTGTTTTCTTAAAAAGGAAACTGTGGTCTATTTACACTAAGAACATGCATTGAGTTATCATTCTAACCTGCAAGTCATTTTTAGATGTGACTTAGATTTATAGTGAATGCTGTTTCATATTTTGATTATTATATTTCACATTATTATTATTTCACAAGTGCTCCCTCTAGTGGTCATTTGCATATCATAAAATTAAGGTTTACTTAAAGTGGAGGTCCACCCTAAAAAAAAAAAAATGACACCAAAATGCTGCAAAAAAAAAAAATAGTGTAGCAGGGTCTCCTGGGTCTTTTGGAAGCAGAAAGATACCTCCAAAGACCAGGAAGCGACCTACATCCACCCCAGGGCTGAATCCATGGCTATAATGGAAATGTAGAACAAATGCGGGCGCCAGTCACTTTAGTATTTTTTAGGGCTGTGGAAATTAACTATTAATTCCTTGATTAATCGATTAATTGTTTTGATCGATCAAAATTCTTTTGATCTATCAAAATTCTTTGGGCTTTCCGTGTCCATCTGAAGGGCTCCTTTGCTGTGCCTTCATATCTGCATGCCGGCGGGACCTTACTATCTGCCACACGCAAGGGCTGTTACACTTCCCTCTATCAACCTGGGATTCTACAGCCATCCACTGGGAGTTGTGATAGTTCCCTTCACGGGACATCTACATGCCGAGGGACTGATGTTAACCCCTCCTCATCTGGATTCAGCAGTGGTATCATTGTACACATTTGTATACCAGTATCATACTTAGCTACATGTTTTTATGACTGCTTTTGCTACCGTTTGGTATTACTCACACTATTTTTACAGCTTATGTAGCTAAATCGATTTTATCTCCGGTGCAATATTTATTTTGTTACCTACTTGAAGACTATAAAAGTTTTAATGCTATTCCCATCGAGCGCTGCCTTTGTGTGTTTTTTATATCCTGCTATCCATTTTTCCAGTGGTTAGTAGCTGCACTGGGAATCAGCCTGCAAGGAGATCAGCTAAAAGTAGTTGGATCTGTATGTGCGTTATAATTAATCAAAATTAGTCGATTAATCGATTTAAAAAAAAATCGATTAATCGAACACAAAAATTTTAATCAGTAACAGCCCTAGTATTTTTCAATGCTTTAATAAGAACTTGGAAATAGCAGTAGGTTAGAGGGTTAAGGGAGGGTTCAGATACCTTTAGCAGATCACTGATGGATTCCTTAGATCCAAAAGGACAAACAGCGTTCTTTAGAAGATCTTGAATACCAGGATAAGCCTCTCACACAGACCTAGAAACCGGTAGGATTTTTCTGGGTAAGTCTCTCTCACAGACCTAGCCGCCAGTTGTTAGTTATCTTATATGTATTTAGAACAGCTTCACAGTACCAGAACCTTTAAGCCGACCTGGCAGTACTGTGAGGGTAGATTAGTTTAGGTGCGTCCTCAAAACGAGTCACCAGGCCCTCCTGAGAGATCAGCCTTCATCCTGGCTCTCTCCAGCAAAGGGTCCTCCCCTGGATCTCCTCAGCTTGGCTTGGCTTCTTCCACGCAGAATTAGTAGGCCCCAGACAGGCTTCTGGGCCTACTTGCAGAACTTGCAGCCACACAGCCTCTGGCCAGCAGGCCCCCGAGTTCAGAGAGACCGAAAACATGGCCCCTTAAATACCCTCCCCCAGAGCAGAGTGCACAGCGGCTAAGAACCTCCTACTGGGCTGTTTCTGGGAAAAGAATATTCAATAAGTTCAGCCTGTTGTATTTCTCATCCTGGCCTGTGGTACCGGTGACACCTACTGGCAACAGCGAGAAATGCACAACACAACCAAAGTTGAAACAGAGGCTAATTAACTTTGTACAATCAATCAATCTGAGCTGTGTACAGCTCAGCCAAACTAAATTTACAACATAGCCCCTATTCTTTAGGAACAGGGCGCTGCAATAGAAAAAAAAACAAAACATTTTTACTTACCAGAAATTGCGGTTGCAATGCGGATCTTCCTAATCTGCCTCTTCCTATACCGCGGCTGGTCGTCATGCTCGCGTTGTCTTCCGGGGAATGGGGCGCACTGCCTTCTGGGAACTGTGTGTATCCCAGAGAGCAGCCGCCCATTCATACAGCGCTGCGAGACTCGCGCATGCACAGTAGGAAACGGGCAGTGAAGCCGCAAGGCTCCACTGCCTGTTTCCCTTAGTGAGGATGGCGGCGTCGGGACCTGGCACGATCGAGGAATCGCCCTCGGGGGGGCCGACATCACACGTGGAACCCCTCTTTAAAAAGGAGAAGTCCAGGCTGGGCTTCTCCTTTGGGTCACAGGAGTGCAATTTGTTTTGCACTCCTGTGACACATTTTCAGCAGAGAACGGTCTGAAGTTCGCTCTCCGCTGATGTCACTGGAATCAGTCCAGGCACTGCGTCATTCCTGACTTAGCTGCCTGGACTGATGGCAGTCTCAGCCTCACAGCGAGCCGCTAAGACGGCCGCTCCTCGCCCCTCCACAGCTCAGCGCTCCAATGAGCGTGGAGGAGCAGAGCAGGAGAGATGCTAACTGACAGGCAGCAGCTCTCCGTTCGGGGAGGTGAGAGAACCGAGCCATTGGTGATGTTTGGTGGCTCGGTTCTCAGTGAAGAGACGGCGGGGGACAGATGCAGCATCCACCCAGGTAAGTATGAATCGAAAAAAACAAAAAATAAAAATATGCTTCTCTTTTAACCACTTCAGCCCCGGAAGGATTTACCCCGGGCCATTTTTTGCGATACGGCGCTGCGTCACTTTAACTGACAATTGTGCGGTGGTGTGACGCTGTACCCAAACAAAATTGATGTCCTTTTTTCCCCACAAATAGAGCTTTCTTTGGTGGTATTTAATCACCTCCTGATTTTTTTTTTGCGCTATAAACCAAAAAAACGACAATTTTGAAAAAAAAATACAATATTTTTTACTTTCTGCTATAATACATATCCCCAAAAATGTATATAAAAAACAAGTTTATTCATCAGTTTAGGCCGATATATATTCTTCTACATATTTTTGGTAAAAAAAAACAAAAAAAAAACGCAATAAGTGTATATTGATTGGTTTGCGCAAAAGTTATAGTGTCTACAAAATAGGGAATAGATTTATGGACTTTCCTTTTTCTTTGTTTTTACTGGTAATGGCAATGATCTGAGAGTTTTAGCGGGACTGTGACATTGCGGCGGACAAATCTGACCCCAAGTGACACTTTGTGGGGACCGGTGACATTATTACAGTGATCAGTGATCAAAAAAATGCACTGATCAATGTAAAAATTACACTGGCAGGGAAGGGGTTAACACTAGGGGGCGATCAAGGGGTTAACTGCGTTCCCTGGGTGTGTTCTAACTGTGTGGGGGATGGGCTCACTGGGACAGCACAGAGATCGCTGTTCCTGATCACCAGGAACAGCTGATCTCTCTCTCCTCCCCTGTCAGAACAGGGATCCACATTATTTACATAGGCAGATCCCAGTTCTGCCTCTCTGTGGAGCGATTGTGGGTGGCCGG
The DNA here is from genome assembly GCA_029206835.1 of Rana muscosa. NCBI lineage: Eukaryota > Metazoa > Chordata > Amphibia > Anura > Ranidae > Rana > Rana muscosa. Next base: position 49,551,930 of record CM055120.1, read on the forward strand.
CGGACATCGAGTTGCTCCCGTGGCGCGAATCGGGCGTGCGCGCGCCCGCGGTATCTATTGCATGAAGAGACGTACAGGTTTGTATATGTACTGTGGCTGGTCGGCAAGTGGTTAAAGGATATGTAAACCCAATCACTAAAATTTGATTGATTTTATTTATTATTGGTACTTATATAGCGCCATCAATCTACACATCGCTATACATATTCACTCACCGGCCACTTTATTAGGTACACCTTGCCAGTACCGGGTTTTACCCCCTTTTGTCTTCAGAACTGCCTTCATTCTTCGTGGCATAGATTCAACAAGGTGTTGGAAATATTCCTCAGAGATTTTGGTCCATATTGACACAATAGCATTATGCAGTTGCTGCACATCCATGATGGGAATCTCCCATTCCACCACATCCCAAAGGTGTTCTATTGGATGAGATCTGTTGACTGTGGAGGCCATTGGAGTACAGTGACCTCATTGTCATGTTCAAGAAACCAGTGGTGAGATGATTGGAGCTTTGTGACATGGTGCATTATCCTGCTGGAAGGAGTCATCAGAAGATGGGGACACTGTAGTCATAAAGGGATGGACATGATCAGCAACAATACTCAGGTAGGCCGTGACGTTTAAACGCTGCTCAATGCGTACGATGTGACCCAAAGTGTGCCAGGAAAATATCCCCCACACCATTACACCACCAGGCTGAACCGTTAATACAAGGCAGGATGGATCCATGCTTTCATGTTCTTTACACCAAATTCTGACCCGACCATCTGAATGTCGCAGCTGAAATTGAGACTCATCAGACCCGGCAACGTTTTTCCAATCTTCTATTGTCCAATTTTGGTGATCCTGTGCTAATTGTAGCCTCAGTTTCCTGTTCTTAGCTGACAGGAGTGGCACCCCGATTGGCCTTCTGCTGCTGTAGCCCATCTGCTTCAAGGTTCGACGTGTTGTGCGTTTAGAAATGGTATTCCGCATACCTTGGTCTTGAACTTCCTGTTATAGGGTGACAACACTCTGTCCCTGTCTCCCAGTTGTGCTCCTGTGTTGTCACGCTGTCAAACAGGCCAGATGCTGACTATGAGTAGCTGTTTCTACTCAATACACAGGTATGGTTCACTGTTATCATCATCAGATAGACCTCCATGAGAAATGTCATACAGCCTTCACTGGAGTGGATGTAGACAGCAAGTGGCTACAAGCAGACTGCAGGAGATCTGCAGCAGCATTAGAATAAAACAAAGCTGAAAACAGGAATTTATATTAAAAACAAGTGGAAATTGTTTATGATACACAGCGCTTTAGCAAACAAAATGTTGTTCAGGGTTTACATCCATGGTAATAAGACCCTTTACTGAGAGAAATATGAAGGCTGCCATTACTGGCCATTTGAAAGTGCTGGTGGCCTTGCTGTCTTTGTAATAACAGGGCACTGCCTGCATGCTTCTTGGCACCTTGTGTATAACTTAGACAGGTGGTCCAGGCTCCACTAATAGAGGGGTGTGTCTATCCTCTCTATGATGTCACTCTGCAATCTGTGTAATCTGATCTTGCTTATATCCGCATCTACAGTATTTTACAACGCAGGTCTTTCCTCAACCTCTTTGAAAAGCTGCTGAGATTGCTTGTTGATTGTCATCTACTATTTGCAAGTGGAAAACATACAACGTATAATATTCATGTGTAGTATATCCTTAATATCCAATGAAGAAACACATCATAAGAAAATATGCTTTACATTCCCTGGCACCTCATCTACAAGATTGCCTAGGGCAGCTTTTCTCGTTCTGTGAATTCCTAGGGCACCTCCAGAGGTTTTTACAAGTTTCTTGAGCAATTTCTGCTTCTCATTAACCACAAATTAAAAGGAGTATTCTTCCCACTGTCCACCAATGTTAGAGACATTTTTTCTACTGACCACCAATGCTAGGGGTATTTTTTCTACTCACCATCATTGTAACAAGCATTCTTTACATTGATCACCAATGTTAGGAGCATTCTTCCTACTGACCACCATTGTAAGGAGCATTCTTCTCACTGGCCACCAGTGTAAGGAGCATTCTTCTCACTGGCCACCAATGTAAGGAGCATTCTTCTCACTGGCCACCATTGTAAGGAGCATTCTTCTCACTGGCCACCATTGTAAGGAGCATTCTTCTCACTGGCCACCAATGTAAGGAGCATTCTTCCCACTGGCCACCAATGTAAGGAGCATTCTTGTCACTGGCCACCAATGTAAGAAGCATTCTTCTCACTGGCCACCAATGTAAGGAGCATTCTTGTCACTGGCCACCAATGTAAGGAGCATTCTTGTCACTGGCCACCAATGTAAGAAGCATTCTTCTCACTGGCCACCAGTGTAAGGAGCATTCTTCTCACTGGCCACCAATGTAAGGAGAATTCTTCCCACTGGCCACCAATGTAAGGAGCATTCTTCCCACTGGCCACCAATGTAAGGAGCATTCTTGTCACTGGCCACCAATGTAAGAAGCATTCTTCTCACTGGCCACCAGTGTAAGGAGCATTCTTCTCACTGGCCACCAATGTAAGGAAAATTCTTCCCACTGGCCACCAATGTAAGGAGCATTCTTCTCACTGGCCACCAATGTAAGGAGCATTCTTCTCACTGGCCACCAGTGTAAGGAGCATTCTTCTCACTGGCCACCAATGTAAGGAGCATTCTTCCCACTGGCCACCAATGTAAGGAGCATTCTTGTCACTGGCCACCAATGTAAGGAGCATTCTTGTCACTGGCCACCAGTGTAAGGAGCATTCTTGTCACTGGCCACCAGTGTAAGGAGCATTCTTCTCACTGGCAACCAATGTAAGGAGCATTCTTCTCACTGGCCACCAATGTAAGGAGCATTCTTCCTACTGACCACCATTGTAAGGAGAATTCTTCTCACTGGCCACCAGTGTAAGGAGCATTCTTCCTACTGACCACCATTGTAAGGAGAATTCTTCTCACTGGCCACCAGTGTAAGGAGCATTCTTCCTACTGACCACCATTGTAAGGAGAATTCTTCTCACTGGCCACCAATGTAAGGAGCATTCTTCTCACTGGCCACCAGTGTAAGGAGCATTCTTTCCACTGACCACCAGTGTAATGTGGTTCTTCTTTCTGCTGACCACAAATGTAAGAAGCCTTCTTCCCACTGACCACTAATGTAAGTTACATTTTTCCCAGTGATCACCAATGTAATGGCCCCTGTGTCTATCAGTGTAAGGGGGCATCACTCCCCAATTACCACCCTGGACAACAATTAGAAACAAAAGCGGTCCTTCTCCCACTGACCACCAATGAAAGGGGGTCTTTTTCCCACTGACCACCAATGAAAGGAGGTCTTTCTCCCACTGACCACCAATGAAAGGGGGTCTTTCTCCCACTGACCACCAATGAAAGGGGACCCTTCTCCCTCTGACCAGCAGTGGAAGGGGGATGCTTCTCCTCTGACCACCAATGGAAGGGGACCCTTCTCCCTCTGACCACCAATGGAAGGGGACCCTTCTCCCTCTGACCACCAATGGAAGGGGACCCTTCTCCCTCTGACCACCAATGGAAGGGGACCCTTCTCCCTCTGACCACCAATGGAAGGGGACCCTTCTCCCTCTGACCACCAATGGAAGGGGACCCTTCTCCCTCTGACCACCAATGGAAGGCGACCCTTCTCCCTCTGACCACCAATGGAAGGCGACCCTTCTCCCTCTGACCACCAATGGAAGGGGACCCTTCTCCCTCTGACCACCAATGGAAGGGGACCCTTCTCCCTCTGACCACCAATGGAAGGGAACCCTTCTCCCTCTGACCACCAATGGAAGGGGGGCTTCTCCCATTGATCACCAATGGAAGGGGGGACTTTCTTCTTCTGACAACCATTAGTAGAGGGTCCTTCTCCCACTAACCAGCAATGTAAGGAGGTCCTTTTCTACTGACCACCAATATAAGAGGGCACTTCTTCACTAACCACTGTACACAGGCATTTCTCCTCTGTGAGAGAATCCTACAATTTTTACTCCCTGGATTTCTTTCCTGGCCATTTTTTTTTGCTTCATTTTATTATTCTTACTAAAAAATATTTGGTTGTACAGAGCAGTCCTGGGTGTCAGATATACAAACCACACCACATTCCTTATTCTCAACCTACTTTTCATGGTAATGTGCGAGGAGCTCTAGATATATCAATTCTTAGCAGAGGTTCCTTAAGAGTTGAATGTTATTTCACGGGTCCCTCCGTATTAAAAAGGTTGAGAAAGTCTGGCCTTAGGAGTCTGAGCTGTGACAGTGTTAAGAAAGTTTTCACGTACGCTCCATGTTCTGCCAATATATGGTTGCCAAACTCCATCTTGGAGTGATTATGAAATTAGATGGGTAATCTCTAAGCAAATAGCAGCCCTGGTGGGAGTCACATTTATTAAATCATGGCAGATGAAAGGTGAAACACGTCAACTATTGATCGGTGAATGAAATTTACACTGGAAGTGTAAGCAGCACACTGCATCTCAGGCAAGCTATACAAGGCTAAAAATGGAACCCCTTTCAAGTGTGGAAGATCTGCCTATAAACATTTTCTGCTGCCAATAAAGATTAGAAAAACTTTCACTTGCCCAGAAAAACAAGCAGAGCATGCATCAAAATGCAAAGTCTGCTTATTAGCTAGATTCCCACCCCACCAGCCAAGTTTCATTTACAGTAGAAGTTAAAAATTGCATTTAAAGGAAAAGAGTGCATTAAGACAAAGTGCACTTATCTGCACTGAGCTAAAGTAATCCCATCCTTATGTAAGGCCTGCTAGTGCTGGGCAGGACCCCCACCTTGGTGTGGAGGATTGGGTGTATAGTTGGGGTGGAGTCAGGGTATACAGTGGGGTGAAGTCCATAACATAAAGATATAGTGCTGCAGCCCCTATATTCCATGTAGAAGGTAGCAAACACCTTCTGTGCCAATACCACAGTCGGACAAGCTGTCAATCCCACATCCACAAATCAATAGGTCGTCACCCAGGTGTGCAATGCACATAAAATCTTTTTTATTCCATACTGTCACGTACCTGGTCCTGAAGCAGAATTGCCGAAAGAGCTCTCCTTGCGGCCGAGTGTTTGGTGTCCCTGAAAGTGGAAAGAGGGAACACAAAGCCCAGAGAAGTAAAGATTTCAGGCTGGGTACAGCAGGTAGGCAGCAGGGCGGATCACAGCAGACAGGGCAAAGCAGGTGGAGTAGTCAGGGACAGATGCAAAAGTCAGTAAGCCAGTGGTCAGCAAACAGGAGATCAGAGACGTGGTTGGGCAAACTGAGATCATACACAGGAGAGGAGACAAGAGCAGATCTGTGGGCAATCTGAGGTCAGAGCTGGGAGAGAGACCAGAGACATCCAAGGGCAAGTCGGGTCGGTAACAGGTGATCAGAAGCATAGGCAAGCACAGGAACAGGGAATAGGAAGCTGAAGACCAGTCAGCTGTGTCTGTGAGCATCAGGCATTTTTTTAAAGGCCAGAGGTTGCCATAATCTAGCGCAGGAGGCGTGGTTTTGGCATTCATTCGCCTGTCCATTCTAATTACGCGTGTGTGTGTGTACGGCTGCGGCCATATTGGGTGTTGGCTAACATGCCAGGTCTTTGGGCAAGTCTTCTCTGGTTTGTTCCCTGACACATACCCATTAGACTCCATTCACACAGGAGCAACACGACTTCCAGCGCGACTTTGGGAGGCAACTTGGACACAACGTGAGTATGAATCACAGCGCGACCTGGAGCTACTTACAAGGCAACTTCAAGTTGCCTTCAGGACAGGAGACATTCCAGTGGCCAATCAAACAAGAATCAGCTCTGTGGGAGGGAGGGGGGAGGGAGAGGTTTGCCTGAGAAATGTATGTTATCTTCCTGGAAAGTTGCTTCTGTTAAGACAGGGGATCCGACTTCTGAGCGACTTCCATTGAAATCAATGGGTACAGGTTGCCTAGCAGTTGCCTAGAAGTCGGATTGAAGTAGTACAGGAACCTTTTTTGAAGTCGGAGCGACTGCAGTAGTGAGCATTAAGACGGCTCTATTCACTTACATTGATTTTCTCATGCAGCGCGACTTGAGGCGACGAGGGGTGACCTGGGGCGACTTGAAGTTGGATCCAAAGTTGCCCCTGTGTGAATGGGCTCTAAAGATACAAAAGGATCCAATGCACAAACAAATACTGACGCGTTGCGGCCCTTACGAGCCTAAGTCGTAATCAACGACTAAGGCCCGAATGGATGGAAATGCGTTAATATTTGTTTGTGTTTTAGATCCATATGTACCCTTATGTGTATGGAACAAAGAAGATTTTATGTGCATTGCACACTTGGGTGCCGACCTTTTGATTTGTGGATGTTATGTGTGGTTGGAGAGAGAGGAGGTGTTTGGTCGGAGGTCTTGTCTGAGACTCAGGGCTTGAGCTGTGAAGATGTAATGTATCAGTTATGTGGCTTCCCCTATGGGGAATGCATCTCTCTCCCGCGTGGGCACCACCATGATGACTTAAAGTTGCTAACAAGGAGGAACTCTGTTGGTTGGCAAGAGATGTGGACTTGGCCAGCCTTGGAATATTGTTTGCCTGTTGACTGTTATGCAAGTTCCCATACTGTAAAGAACAGATGGAAAAAGGTAAATGGCGCAATGATTGTTCTGGCATAATATAGCAAATTGTCCAATGTCAATATGAATAGGCACTAGCGGCAGCTACTATAGAAGCAGAAGCTGGCTCTGGAAGATACAATGGAAAAAGGAAGGTGCGCCAAACTAAGTGCAGTATTTAAGAGTATTTTAAAATATGGCAGTAATACAAACAGCCAAATGGCTACTCACAAGATGATGGAAAATAAAGGCATGTATGGTGGGTGGTCCGGTGTCAGCAGCAGCAGTCCGTGGGATAGATGTTTGGCCCAGATGGTGAAGCGCTGGAGGAAGGGGCAGCGATCCGGTGTCTGCAGGGGAATCCTCGGCATGTAAACACACTGGCCGTATGCGATGCGCAACCTCCTGTGGGCCAGGAACGGATCAGGAAGTGCACCTCAGCGTGCGCCTCCTGCCACTACCACGTAGCAGTGGTAGTGGCAGGACGTTTTGGAGCAGTGGTAGTGGCAGGACGTGACACTGGATGATGGGATGAACCTGCAAGGGGGGGGGAGGTTTGGGTAAGGACAAGAGCGGGATGAGGGGAGGGGGAGTGGGGTGAGAGAAATTCCATTTCCAATTGAAAACTCTGTTGTTGGTGTAGTCATCCAAGTCTCTTCTGAATTTTCCCAATTTGTTTTGTATCAAGGAGTCTTCACTTTTTTTGGTATTTATTTTGAAAGTTTTAAGCCATTCAATGAGTAGGGAGGGATAAGTGGAGTGTAGATTGGAAATATTATTCTCAATTTTTTGTCTGAGAATGTGGTATCATTGGTCTCTATGACTAATAAGGATTTTAATCCACTTCTGGGTACAGAACTCTGCTATGCCCTCCCATTCTGTACGTGAGTCCGTATCCAGAAAAGAGCAACCCTTAAGGACACGAAGTCGACGGGGAGAAATTTTAGATTGAAAGTATTGTTTGAGAAAGAAGCAATCCCACTATTGTTGATTGGTCGAATTGGTGAGATCTTCTATCCGTCTGTTGTGTTACACTATGTGATTATTCTTGCTCTGTGTCTTTAAGATCTGTCCCCTTCTTTCTAGCTGAACTCTCTCTCTCACCGTAGTTCTTTATATATCTCCTCCACTTCCTGATTCTGGTCATTACTCCTGTATATCTTCCATGCTAAACATCTTACATGTGGCTTACAACTGCAACGTTTTTCTACCTATGAATATCCATCATTAAACGCAACATTCGAAAGGATTCATCGTCTGTCGTCCTAACTGTGAGTTTATTCATTGAGTTAAACTGCCTGTATCGATGCAAGGGATGAATATCAAACCAGCTTGAGTAAGGCCTACTTAAACCTGGAGATGAACTTTAATCGCTTTGTAGTTGAGACAGAACAGTAGAAAAACTGAGTTTCACAGCCTAATTACAAGATTTCTGCATGTCAGTACTGAAACAGACAAGATTTACTGCCCTCATAGCAAGACAGAAGGGACAGAGCAGCACATGGCAGCCTTATAGCCTGAGACAATCTGCACAGTGTCATATTTCAGCACACAGATCCTGCCTGCTTTCACAGTCAGTCTGCTATCATGAGTGACCAAGCTTCTGCATGTGAACTCACATCTACCTCCCCACAAGTTCCTGAAGAAACGGAGTTACCCAAACGCTCAGTTAAACCCACTTGGAAAGTAATGGAGAATTATGAAGCTTCAAGGACTGAATTGTCAAATAGCTTGGAATTAGTCTGGGAGAAAATCCTTGCTGAAGCCAATACAGTGTCTGTTGAACGTGAACTACTGACACTAGAGGGCGCCATTAAACAACTTTCTGCCTCATATGAGCTTTATCAGCTTACCAGCATCAAATTCACTAATGTCTTACAAAACATGAAGTCAGAAAATGCGATGATGCAATTAAAGCGCGTCAATGCTCTCAATATTGAAAGAGACAGTTTTATCCAGCAAACCAGATTAAAGGCAGAAGCAAAAATAAAGCTGTTACAGGACACTGCATCTCACAGATCTGTTTCCACCAGACGTTCTAAAAACTCGTCAAGATCCCATAGTTCAAGATACTCAACACTCAGTGAGCGACTTATTAATGCCCGCGCTGAAGTGGAAGCCAGCAAAGTGCAGGTGGCATATGCAGAAAAAAGAGCAGAGTTGGAAGCGCAGTCAGCACGTCAAAGGGCAGAGTTGGAAGCGCAGTCAGCACGTCAAAGGGCAGAGTTGGAAGCGCAGTCAGCACGACAAAGAGCAACAATGGAAACCTTAAATGAACAGTGTAAACATGACACAGCTATGGCAAAGCTAAGGGTCCTACAGCAAGCTATCAGTGCAGACGAAGGTGCAAGTGAGAAAGACAGCATTAACCTAAACATAGCAGATATGGAAGACCCCCTCAAACGCACTAAAGACTATGTCCTAAGCCACTGCAGTGCACACTCCATTGTCTCCAATGCTCCCGACTACATAGAGACTCCTTCACAGCTTCAAGTTAAAGAGGTTCCAGCAACTTCCTGCACTCAAAATCACTCCACTGCATTTCCTACCTGCCTACCTTGCCTGCCTTCATACGTCACAGAGCATCAGCACAAGCTTCAGGCAAGTCATCAATCTCCAGTCATCGGTACAGCCTTGAATCAACGTACCATTGGAACAACTGACTTCAAGCAAGCAACTCACCTGGATGCATCTGCTGCACCATATTTCCCTGTGTCCTTTAACAACAATGTCAAAGATAACGCAATCAGCACCATACAGCCAACAGCATCTCACATAAAGGCGGAGACAACTGAGACAGAAGAGTTTGTGAGGTACATGCTTCGCAGAGAGCTCACAAAGACTGGTCTTACAAGTTTTGATGACCAACCTGAGAACTACAGAAGTTGGAAATGTGCCTTCAGAACTACAATCAGCAATATTGGCATTACAGCTGATCAAGAATTGAATCTGCTGATCAAATGGCTTGGTCCTCTATCTGCTGCACGTGTTAAGCCATTAAGATCGGTTTTCATGGACAATCCTACTGCAGGCCTCACAGCTGCATGGGAGCGACTAGAGCAAAGTTATGGCAGTCCAGAGGCTATAGAAAATGCTTTGTTCATGCGTCTGGAAACTTTCCCAAAGATATCCGGTAAGGACAACAAGGAGTTCCAGAGACTGAGTGACCTTCTCCTTGAGCTTCAGCTAGCCAAGACAGACCCAAAACTACCTGGACTCAGTTACCTTGACACTCCAAGAGGGGTAAACCCAATTGTCTCCAAGCTCCCGTATGGTTTGCAAGAGAAATGGACTGCACTAGGGTCATCATACAAAAGAGAGAACAAGGTTTCCTTCCCTCCATTCTCTTTCTTCTGTGAATTCATCAGGAAAATTGCAGAGACCAAGAACGATCCAAGTTTTTCCTACGGTGAGTACAGCCTCTTCTCACCCTTTCCTAAGAGTACCAGTCTTCAGGGCAACTATAGAAACCATAGAGGCCCAGTGTCCGTGAAAAAGACTGACATCCTTCCCACTCCTACCACAGTTCTGGCCACGAACAAACAGAGTAGGAAGATTGAAAACCCTAACAGAGAGTGTCCCATACACAAGAAGCCACACCCCCTCAATAAATGTATCGGCTTTAGAAAAAAGCCTCTGGAAGAGCGCAAGGAGCTTTTAAAGACATTTAGGGTATGTTTCAGGTGCTGTGCTTCTACAGAACATTTTGCAAGGGACTGTAATATGTCCATCAAGTGCATAGAGTGTGGCTCTGAAGAACATGTGCAAGCCCTCCATCCTCTTGAGCCCAGCTCTGCACAACCTGCCAACACTCCTCCCAGGTTAACGCATGGCGCGGAGAATACAGACCAAGTGCCTAATTCTACCATCATTTCTTCATCCTGCACTGAAGTTTGTGGAGAAGACCGCTGTGGTAAGTCCTGTGCTAAGATATGCTTGGTGAACATATACCACAAGGATCAACCAGAAAAGTCTCTAAAGGCATATGCTATCTTAGACGATCAGAGCAATCGATCACTTGCAAAATCGTAATTGTTCAATCTATTTGAAATAAAAGGCGAAGCTCATCCTTACACCTTGGGTACCTGTAGTGGAACTATAGAGGTTTCTGGAAGAAGGGCTCATGGACTCATGGTATCTTCTCTCAAAGGTAACTTGCAATTACCCTTACCTACACTTGTTGAGTGCAATCAGATACCTGCTAACAGGGAAGAAATCCCTACTCCAGCTGCTGCTTTCCATCACCCTCACCTCAAGGTAATAGCAAATGAGATACCGCCGCTTGACAAAGATGCTCAGATCCATCTTCTGTTAGGAAGAGACATTCTAAGAGTTCACAAGGTACACAGACAAGTCAGTGGACCCCCAGATGCCCCATTTGCCCAGCGCACGGATCTAGGGTGGGTCATCATAGGCAATGTCTGCATAGGCAAAATGAAAAGACCTACCAACATTTCGTCATTCAAGACAAATGTTCTGCCAAATGGCCGAAACACTTACTTTGAGCCATGCCCACATCACTACTGGGTGAAAGAGAAGATAGCCAGCCATGAATGGCAACATGGTATCTCAGGTGACGCAAGCCCTTTCTCCTGCCATGATGGCGACTTCGGCTCTACAGTGTTTAATGCAACCAGTAAAGATGACATACTGGCTCCTTCAATGGAAGACAAAGAATTCATCAAGGTAATGGACAATGAGTTCTTTCAAGATGACTCCAATAACTGGGTAGCACTCCTACCCTTTCGTCTCCCAAGAGAGAGATTGCCCAACAACTTACAGCAGGCCATCAGTAGATTCTCCTCCTTAAAGCGAAACTTAAGCAGGAAACCAGAAATGCAAAAGCACTTTGTGGACTTTATGCAAAATGTATTTGACAGAGATCATGCAGAGCCTGCTCCCCCACTAAAGGAGGGAGAAGAATGCTGGTACCTTCCATCCTTTGGTGTGTATCACCCACGCAAACCAGACCAAATCAGAGTTGTCTTTGATTCCAGTGCTCAGCACGAAGGTGTTTCTCTTAACAACATGCTCCTTACGGGACCCAACTTGAACAACAGTCTAATAGGAGTCTTGATTCGTTTCAGACAAGAGCCTGTAGCAGTAATGGCTGACATTCAACAGATGTTTCACTGCTTCATCGTCAGAGAAGACAACAGAAACTACCTCAGGTTTCTATGGCACAAGGACAATGACCTCAACAAGGAAGTTATAGATTATCGCATGAAGGTACATGTCTTCGGTAACAGTCCTTCCCCAGCAGTGGCAACTTATGGGCTAAGGAGAACAGCTCAGACTGGAGAAGTTGAATATGGATCTGATGCCTGTCAATTTGTTGAAAGAAACTTCTACGTTGACGACGCACTTAAGTCCTTTCCAACTGCTAAAGAAGCAAATTGATCTTCTCACCAGAACAAAGGAGATGCTGTCTGTAGCAAACCTTAGACTGCACAAGATTATATCCAACAGCCAGGAACTTATGAATGCCTTTCACTCTGAGGACTATGCCACTAGTCTAAAAAACCTTGACTTAGGTACAGATGTGCCTCCTGTACAGCGAAGTCTGGGTTTGTTGTGGAACATCAAGCAAGACAAATTCACCTTCCAAGTGTCAACTTGTGACAAACCCCTCACTAAGAGAGGAGTCCTGTCCGTGGTGAATAGCATCTATGACCCACTGGGTTTCCTTGCTCCAGTTACCATTCAAGGTAAGATTTTACTAAGACAGTTGTCTACTGAGAACATAGACTGGGATACTCCCTTGCCTAGTGAGAATCAACACAAGTGGGAAAGGTGGAGATATTCTTTGAAGTCACTAGAAAAACTTCAGATTCCCCGTTGCTATGTTCCGGGTTCCATTTCAACTGCTAACCGGAGAGAGATTCATATTTTCTCTGATGCATCAGTTGAAGCTATTGCTGCAGTAGCCTATTTGAAGACCTCTGAACTGAATGGAGAATCACACTGTAGTTTTGTCCTAGGCAAGGCAAAACTCACTCCCAAGCCTGCACATACCATACCAAGACTTGAACTTTGTGCAGCCGTGCTAGCAGTAGAAATTGCCGAGGTCATATGAAGTGAAATGGACACTAGAATTGATTCTTTCACCTTCTATACAGACAGTAAGGTAGTACTTGGTTACATAAACAACCAAACAAAACAATTTTATGTGTACGTCAGCAACAGGGTTGAACGTATCAAGAGATTCTCTCTACCAAGTCAATGGCATCACGTTCCCACTGAACTCAACCCAGCTGACTGTGGGACCAGAGCCGTGTCACCTGCCGCTCTTCAGGACAGCTTATGGCTGTCACCTCCAAGGTTTCTGTGTGAGGACTCTTACTTACTCCCTATTGACACCACCTATGGGCTAGTAAACCCTGAAGATGATAAGGAAATAAGAACTGTGAACACCTCACTCCACACTTCTGTAAGTACAAAACAGAAGCTGCGGTCACACCATTACAGGCATCAATGGAAGCAGGTGCAGCATCTAGCCAATGTGTTCTGGCATCGCTGGAAGAAAAAGTATCTTCACCACCTTGAAGGTCGTAACAAATGGCAAGCATCTAAGCCGAATCTTAAGGTTGGAGACCTCATCCTTCTAAAAGACAAGGAAGTTTGTCGGAATGAGTGGCCTATGGGTCTTATTACTAAAGTTATGCCCAGCGACGATAACAAAGTCCGAAAGGTAGAAGTCAAGGTAACCAAAGGAGGATCGACACGAACCTTTAGTCGACCAATTACAGAGTTAGTACTCCTTTTGCCAGGTGAGTGACTTGTGCAAGGACTAGCCATGCTGTTGGCACGGCGGGGAGTACATTGCTGCCATCTACAGGTTCTACTCAGAACTTTGGAATTATTTGAAGACATCATACTGTGACTTTATGTTCTTCATCCTGTTGAACTTACGTTTATTATTTGCTTCTTGCATGTTTTTCATTACAGGTTCCAGGACATTCGTCAGTATTGGACTTTTTGAAAATATATATATTAGTTTAAGGTTATGAAATCTAAAGATTTCAGACGGGGAGTGTTGTGTTACACTATGTGATTATTCTTGCTCTGTGTCTTTAAGATCTGTCCCCTTCTTTCTAGCTGAACTCTCTCTCTCACCGTAGTTCTTTATATATCTCCTCCACTTCCTGATTCTGGTCATTACTCCTGTATATCTTCCATGCTAAACATCTTACATGTGGCTTACCACTGCAACGTTTTTCTACCTATGCATATCCATCATTAAACGGAACATTCGAAAGGATTCATCATCTGTCGTCCTAACTGTGAGTTTATTCATTGAGTTAAACTGCCTGTATCGATGCAAGGGATGAATATCAAACCAGCTTGAGTAAGGCCTACTTAAACCTGGAGATTAACTTTATCGCTTTGTAGTTGAGACAGAACACCGTCTCATTCTGGTGCATATGTCTCTATATTTGGCATCCGGCCATGCACGAGAATGGACATGGGGACTAAAAGAATTGGGAGGGGAAAAAAGTATAAAAATCATCTAATAAATCATATTTGTGTTTCTCTATTTGATCTATGATATCCGTATTATGAGGATGAAATAATAAAGTAAACCAAATAATAAAGTAAACCATATGCACTGTACTCAGTAACACAACAAGGTAAATGACTGGGGGGCAACAATAAAATAAATGTATATATAAATAAAATGGTAAAGAATAGAGGTTAAAATGCAATAAAAACAATTTCCAAATGAAGGAAAACAAGCACATAAAGGGATGAATATATACCAAAAAACAATCTGCGGCACATCAAAGGCTTCAAATATATGAACAGGAAAAATGTAAATGGGGCAATGATTGTTCTGGCATAATATAGCAAATTGTCCAATGTCAATATGAATATGAATAGGCACTAGCGGCAGCTACCATAGAAGCAGAAGCAAGAAGCAGGCTCTGGAAGATACAATGGAAAAAGAAAGGTGCGCCAAACTAAGTGCAGTATTTGAGAGTATTTTAAAATATGGCAGTAATACAAACAGCCAAATGGCTACTCATAAGATGATGGAAAATAAAGGCATGTATGGTGGGTGGTCCGGTGTCAGCAGCAGCAGTCCGTGGGATAGATGTTTGGCCCAGATGGTGAAGCGCTGGAGGAAGGGGCAGCAATCCGGTGTCTGCAGGGGAATCCTCGGCATGTAAACACACTGGCCGTATGCGATGCGCAACCTCCTGTGGGCCAGGAACAGATCAGGAAGTGCGCCTTAGCGTAGAAAGCAGCGTGGCGTCGGACCGGAAGTGACGTAGGAGAGGGAACGGACCAATAGGATGACGCGTTTCTCAGCATCCACTGTTTCATCAGATCCATGCAGTCTATTACAAAGGTAAACAATATATAGTAGAGAAAAGGTGCTGTGATTGGTGGTCAACAGCACACGTGCATTTGTATAAGAATCGCTGTGAATGATAGTGATTACATTAATAGTACATGGCATATTAAATGGTGGTATAGGAAAATAAACAAAAGATTAGTGATTTATAAAACGGCACATTCTTATTATGACTAGCATAAATAGAAGAATATAAACATAAAGATGATGTATCTATATAAGGTGCAAGAAACGGGAATATGAGACTAAAAAGGATGCCTGTTAGGGAATTTTTAAAAAGCACACACAGAGAAATCTGTATATGCCACATGCAAAAAACCAACAATAAATAGGGATGATATAAGTGTCTGAAATATAAAAACATATGTGCAAGAACACACACACATATATAAAGACGCACATATACATCTGAGAAGAATGTATATTGGAAAGTATATCTTATAAGGGGATGACTAACGTAACACTCATAAAAAACGGGCAAGGAGGGGATAGTAAATCAAGAGAGCCAATGGGAAAAAATAAATAAATATATATATATATATATATATATATATATATATATATTTATTAGGATCTATTGGGGCTCCACCAACCAAGTGTAGTAAATATAAAACAAATTAAATTCAAATAATATAATATACCGCCCTGTTTTACTGATGTATAGATAGATAATGTATAAGCGCATAGGCACATACATGTATGTATATGTAGCGCCCTCACTCCATCCGTTTTGTCTAGGGGTATGTTGTATGTGAGGGTAAGATGCGCTACGGCCCATGTCCTCCCCATGGCAGTGGGTGAGGTGAAGGCCAGTACCAGTTATTTTCCTCGGGCCTGTGCGTTTCAGTTAATGACAAAGGCCTCGTACACACGGCCGAGATTCTCGTTGAAAAAAACATGTCGTTTTTTTCGATGAGATTCTTGGACAAGAAACTTGTCCCGGCCGAGTGTACACACGCTCGTTTCAAAGAACCCACGGTTCTTTGAAAGGAGCGTACGCGGTGACGTCATCGACTACGTAGAGCATGCGCTCGTCACATTCGATGCCGTCGCCGCCATCTTGGTATACCCTACGTATGCCTAGGAAGCTACCGCGCATGCGTCGAATTCATTTCGAACATGCGCGGGCTTCCGGGAGGACAGGTAAGTGTACACACACTCACTTTTCTCGTCGAGAAACATGCCGAGGAGAATCTCGACGAGAAAATAGAGAGCAGGTTCTCTATTTTCTCGTCGAGGTTTCTTGTCGGTTTTCTCGACGAGAAACCCGATAGCAGCGTACACACGACCGATTTACTCGGCAAGACCTCTCTGCCAGCAAGTTTCTTGCTGGTTCTTGCCGAGAAAATCGGTCGTGTGTACGAGGCCAAAGTCTTGCTGTGCTGACACTTCCCTTTGCTCCCATTAACCAGAGTCCCACACACCGATTAGGGTCCAACACTTGTTTTATTGTCACACTCACAATCAAACAGTTCTTTGCCAGCCAACTGGTTGAGACCCAATAACAGTTCAATACGGTGGGGTGAGCAGGTCGAGGCACTATCCTGATTGTACGCTAAACCACTGTGGTTTTTACCAGCAGTTACTATAGCCTTGGCTAGAGAGAACTTAGAACTTGTGAGTCTCTACCAGCGACTCAGTAGAATGCAGATAGGAGTACCTTCGCTGCGTTGTGGCCCCTGTCAGGGGGAAGATGTCCCTCCAAGGGAGTTACCGGAGGCCCATCCATCACCGGGTTGATGCTGCTCCGGACTCTTCGGACGGGTGACCTCCCCAGCCTCCTCGCCTCAGACATGGGCCCCATCCACCTCAGGGACCCTCGGAATCCTCCGCCCTTGCGGGACCCAGTCGAAGTCACTGGGCCCCAGGCCTCCAGTGTAGCACCTCACCCCAGGCTGAAGGTGCCTGGGATGGACGCCAACTCTGCTCTGACCAGGCCTAGGGCGCCTGGGCCGGAACTCCGGACCGCCCGCACCCAGGTGCCTGGGCGCGTGATGCAGGAAAAAGACCTCGTGGTCAGGGCGTCTCTCCCCTTTATCCCCTCCCGCGACGTCACGGCGGGTTCCCCGCCCTCGCCGTACCATCGCTGGCAGGGGACAAAAAGGCCAGCACTGCGGCAGTGAATCTACCTTAGACCTGTGGGAACCCCGCCACCCACAGGTCAAGGAGAACAACACACCACCAAGTCCTCCACGAATTAACAATGGTCTAAATCCTTTCATGATTTATACACACCTGGGTCATACTACCACCCAGGTGTATCTCCCTAAATTTAAACCACCGCTACATATACATGCATGACCATACACATACACACATATGCATGGGTGCATATATTTAATTACCCGCGCATGTGGGTGGGGCATGATGAATTTATATACTAAAAGAGTTGAAGCATAAAATGCATGGCAAGAAAAACGCAAGAAAATATTAGACTACAGTGTTAGTTTCTATTTCTTCATTTAAGCCATGAGGCGACATAGTGTTCAAGGAATATATCCAATAAGTTTCTTGTCTACATAGACGTTGGAATCTTTCGGCTGCAGTGGGTGTTTCTGGTATGGATTCAATAATCCAGACCTGAAGAGCAGTTATATCTTTGTGGTGGTGTGCCGGAAAGTGGCGTGCAACACTGTATTTTGGGTTGCCCACTTGAACTGCACGGCGGTGTTCTCCGAATCTGGCACGTAAAGCTTTGATCGTTCTGCCTACATATAGAAGGCCACATGGACAGGAGATACAGTAAACTACATAAGTAGTAGAGCAATTATAAAAAGAGCTTAGGTTAAAAGTCTTGCTATTGGCTGTAAAAGTTTTTTTGCCATGGGTGACATTTGAACAAGTTAGACATAAAGCCTTTTTACACGGAAACATCCCTATAAGAGGGATTAATGTGAGTTGTTTCAACATGTAATTTTTGTGATTACTCAGTGATTTAATTTTGCTTGGAGCAATCTTGCTCTTGATGTTGGGAGCCCTGCGATAGGCAAACTTGGGTAAAATCGGTAAAGATTTGGAAAGGTGGGGATCTTGAATGAGGATAGACCAATGTTTCTTAAAAATGTTTTCCATTTTCTTGTGTTTTACATGATACTGTGTGATAAAATGGGTAATGGGTTCCGAGCTAAGTTTCTTGGACATGGGCAAGATGTCTTGCTGGTAGATAGTACAAGCTTCTTCAATGATTTGTCTTGCTGGTAGATAGTACAAGCTTGTTCAAAGCTTTGTCAATCATTTTTTTCTTTAATAAGGTGTTTTGAGATATGTAGTCCTCTAATCTGGTACAATTGCGTCTAAGCCGATGAAATTGACTTTTGGGTACACTATTGACCCACCTGGGGTGGTGACAGCTAGAATAATGTAAATAGGAATTTCCTGCAGTCGGTTTAGTGAAATTTTTAGCAGTAATGACATTATCTTTGTGAAATAGCTCTAGATCCAGAAAGCATATGGACTCGAGGTCCATAACTGAGGTAAAGGTTAAACCAAAATTGTTGCTATTGCAGTAAGTCACAAAATCAGTGACAGAACTAGCTGGCCCATCCCAAATAATAATGATATCGTCTATGTAACGGCCATAGAAGACCAGGTCCAAACAGTGGATGCTGAGAAACGCGTTATCCTATTGGTCCGTTCCCTCTCCTACATCACTTCCGGTCCGACGCCGCGCTGCGCTCTACGCTGAGGCGCACTTCCTGATCTGTTCCTAGCCCACAGGAGGTTGCGCATCGCATACGGCCAGTGTGTTTACATGCCGAGGATTCCCCTGCAGACACCGGATCGCTGCCCCTTCCTCCAGCGCTTCACCATCTGGGCCAAACATCTATCCCATGGACTGCTGCTGCTGACACCGGACCACCCACCATACATGTCTTTATTTTCCATCATCTTGTGAGTAGCCATTTGGCTGTTTGTATTACTGCCATATATTAAAATACTCTCAAATACTGCACTTAGTTTGGCGCACCTTCCTTTTTCTAAAGAACAGATGAGCTGTCCATTACAATCAAAATTTTTCATTCTTGTTCATTTCTTAAATGAACAAATTTCTAACAGCGTATGTGGTTTTCGTTCAATCCATTTGTTACAAAATTAAATGTGAAAAGCAAAGAAAATTTCTAAGTACTTTTCAAACAACATTAGTCAAGTCACCAAATGTACTGAGAATTGTTGTACATGTTTATTCAAAAATATACAAGTGTATAGCCAGCTTTAAAAGGAGTGACCGACTCTCTTTATTCCTGTGAAATGGAGGACAAGCCTATACCTGGGGACAGGGCCGCCAATAGAAATCAAGATAACAGTCATGTGGCAGCAAATTATGGGTGCGGCAAAATTGTCCGAAAATCCAACCGTTTGTACGCTCCATCAGACAATTGTTGTCAGACTTGCCGCCGACAAATGTTGGATGGCAGGCTTATAAAATTTCTGCGGTCTGTTGTCAGATTTTCCTAACGTGTGTACACAAGTCCGTCAGACAAAAGTCCAAAGTACAAACACGCATGCTCGGAATCAATGCTCACCAGACACGACATTAGCAGAAGGTGCCCAAAGGGTGGCACTCAAGAGCTGAATATTCACATAGTGAGTCACTACGTTTTTGTTTGTTGGCCGACAATTGTGTGCCGTTTGTATGTGTTGCACATATGCTGAAAGTAGGGTCAATAATTCCAATGTGCGAAGGGAGCAGGCCGGGTGAAACCAGAAGTGTTTTTATTGAAAAGTTTCTGCAATGATACAAACACACATGACCTTCAGACTGATAGACTGGGTAGCAACTGCTATCGTGTTCATACAAAATAATACACATCTATATCTATAATAATAACAACATTCACATATACAGGAATAACGTCCTCAAATAAAATAATAAACAATTGCACATGTGTTGATATGTTAATTAATCACACAGCAGCCTTTACTGATCACAAACATGTACATTAAATCACTTTCACCCTATTTATAACCTTAAAGTGACACTATAGTTTTTTTTTTTTTTAAATAACAAACATGTTATACTTACCTCCACTGTGCAGTTCGTTTTGCACAGAGTGGCCCCGATCGTCCTCTTCTGGGGTCCCACAGTGGCTCTCGCAGCTCTTCCCCACAAGAGCTAACCCCCTATGGGAAGCTCTCTCCAAATGGGGTTACCTTGCGGGCGTGCTCCCGTGCCATACAATCGGCGTCCATAGCCGCCGATTGTATGACTCAGCCCCGCCCCCCGGCGGCCGCGTCATTGGATTTGATTGACAGCAGCGGGAGCCAATGGCTCCGCTGCTATCAATCTATCCAATGAAGAGCTGATCAGTCATGGGGAGAACGACACAGGATCGTGCCCACGGAAGTTTGGGGCTCAGGTAAGTAAAACGGGGGCTCTGGGGGGGGCTGGAGAGTGCAAGGTGTTTTTTCACCTTAATGCATAGGATGCATTAAGGTGAAAAAACACGAAGGTTTACAACCCCTTTAAATATGCTCCCTCTTACCTGAAATGACACAAACACATGACCTTCAGACTGATAGACTGGGTAGCAACTGCTATTGTGTTCCCACCAGAAACAAAGGTCAGTCTTTTTTGTTCCCCTTGCTTATTAGCAATGGTCCCATTAGAATGTGCTTTCTGTCATTCAGGCTTTTCAGTCTATTCTGCCATCTACTGGTGATTTAATAGAAATGCCATGAGTTTTACTTTCTCCATTAGCAGAACTATAATCCTTTTTTATGCGGTACCTGATTTTGACATACCTTACATATGCATAGGGATGAGCTCCGGCGTGTTCGCTTTGAACACGTGCAGAGCCCGCCAGGAAGTCGGCACCGCGCTGCGCTAATCATGGCCAGGGAGACATTTCCCGATCTCTGCAGCCGAGCATCGGGAAATGTCTCCCTACCTGTCATTAGCGCAGCGCAGTGCCGACTTCCTGGCGGGCTCTACACGTGTTCAATGCGAACACGCCGGAGCTCATCCCTACATATGCAAGACAAGTTCATGGCCAACGCCCTTCGGAGAAAAGTCTGACGCTTTGTCTGCGGAAAATCCGATCGTGTGTACGAGACTTTAGGCTTTAAATAAAAACACCCATAGGCCTCAATGCTGTTCAATGAAACATAACTTAGCCATGCTGTGTGTAGTATATTAGTGTATATCTATATATATATGGAGTATTTGCTATATCATGGCAGGCTTATTGCTCTTCTGTCTCTGATGTTATCTCTGAAGGTATGATAGGTAAACGGAGGAATTACCACTAACACATAACTCTCCTTTATTATCTGATCTGTGATTAGCATAAAACCGCTGACTTGTGAAAAGACAAAACATTACAGAGCGGCGCTGATAAGTATTAATTACATACGTCTGATTGCCAAGACACATACGATTAGTGCTGGGAGTGTGCGTATGAGACGACATATTGCTCGCAATCATTATTTAGTGTATAATGAGTATCTAGAACTAATTAAAGGACTTTACAACTACAAACTGATAAATTCATATTTTTTCCCCTTCATTTCGAATTCCGCAGTACAGGTCGCCATGACAACCCGGCTTTGTTTCAAGAAAGTCTCGGTGTTGAGATAGCAGCCTGCGTAATAATCCCCTCTGGCATGGTGTGGAATAACATAGTTACTGCTCCATCCACATTCACATCACACAGGCCTCGTTAGCATCGCTGACACATGTGCTTAGGTGGGAGAGAGATCAGGAGGATGCAGGTGGATTGTGTTTATTCCATTTTGCTAATGAGGTTAACGGTAAGTTCTTATGATTTATCAGAGGTGCAACTGAGCCTTGTTAAATGTGTAGTGTAGTGTGTGTTTTATATGTTTTATTATTTTCCAAGCAAAAAAAAAAAAAATCTTATAATTTATATATAAATACAATATATATATATATATAAATATATACACACATACTCACCTGCCACTTCATTAGGTACACCTGTTCAATTGCTTGGTAACACAAATTGCTAATCAGCCAATCACATGGCAGCAACACAATGCATTTAGGCATCTAGAGACGTGGTGAAGATGACTTAACGAAGTTCAAACCGAACATCGGAATGGGGAAGAAAGGGGATTTAAAGCGGCGTTCCGCCGAGAAAATACAAATACTGCAGCTGCTGACTTTTAAAATATGGACACTTACCTGTCCAGGGCACCCGCGATGTCCTTACCCAAAGCCGATCTGTCCCTCGGCTCCCAGGTGCAGGCGCCACCATATTCGGTAAGGAAATCAGGAATTGAAGCCTTGCGGCTTCACAGCCTGGATCCCTACTGCACATGCGCGAGTCACGCTGCGCATCTTCACTGGTCCCTGCTGTCTTCTGGGACCTGTGTGTTTCCCAGAAGACAGCGGGGGGGACGGAGGAGGGGCCAGACATGGTGTGGATGACTGCGGCTATCTATGGCCGGAAGTGGGAGAAAATACCTGGATTACACAGGTATCTGCTCCCCCTCCCCCCTGAAAGATGCCAAATGTGACACCAGAGGGGGGGGGATTCCAAAAAGTTAAATTTTTGCGTGGAACTCCGCTTTAAGTGACTTTGAACGTGGCATGGTTGTTGGTCAAAGATGGACTGGTCTGAGTATTTCAAAAACCATCCTACCTTGTATCACCGGTTCAGGCTGGTGGTGGTGTAATGGTGTGGGGGATATTTTCTTGGCACACTTTGGGCCGCTTAGTACAGATTGAGCATTGATTAAACGTCACGGCCTACCTGAGTATTGTTGCTGATCATGTCCGTCCCTTTATGACTAGTGTCCCCATCTTCTGATGGCTCCTTCCAGCAGGATAATGCTCCATGTCACAAACTCCAATCATCTCACCACTGATTTCTTATACATGACGATGAGGTCACTGAACTCCATTTGTCAGCCAACAACGAAGTAAACAAATAATTTTTATATATTTATTTTCCATTTATAACTGATAGCATGTAATAAATAACTGAGACATACAACACAAACCATGCGTTTTTGCAGGTACTGTAGTGTTTTTGAGTATCAGACTGTGTGTATGTGTGCGTCATTGGAAACATTTGACGTACTTTGTGTGAGCAGTATTAGCCCCCACGGTTTGTGTTTGTTGCTTTACACAGCACTGTGGTAAAAGAAAGATAGTAATGGAAAGGAGTCTCGTGGCATGAAGAAGAGAATGTTCAAAGATTTAAAGCTGATTCCTGTAAACAGCTAAATGCACAGATGAAATACATAATATGGGAGCTGATTTATGTACTATTTTTTTTTCTGTCCATTCAGTTCTATGATTTACACAGCTCTGCCATTCAGCAGAGTAGCACAGTACACAGCAAGATTGGGTTTGACTGGCTATGAACCCAAGCCAAACCCCAACCCCCCCTCCGTCGCTCAGTAAACCAAACACCACACCCCCCCTCTACCATCGCTCGCCTCTCCACCCATCAGCCCCGCACTTACCCCATCTAGGTCACAGGCAGCTTCGGCTTCTCCCTGAGTCTCCTCCTCCTCGGCGGCCAAGATCCGCTTCCTGATTGGCCGGGAGGAGAAGCAAGAAGACAATAGTGAATATTAATTTTTCTATTGTCACACAACTGGGTGGGCTTAGATCGCAGTACTCTGCGCCCCGAGCTCACCCTTTTTTGAGGCTTACCTGTAGGTACTGTAAATATCTCCTAAACTTGCACCGTTTAGGAGATATTTACTACATACACTGACGTCATCGGCGCATGCGCACTGAAGGAATGGATCGCTCGTGCCATTTCTTCAGGACCCATGTCGTGACCGGCGGCACCCGCGGAAGTAACTCCGGGAAAGATGTCGGCCATGGGAGCGGAGTGCGGTAGACACTGAAGGGCATCATTCTAATGCCCCGTACACACGATCGTTTTTCATGCCGTTAAAACTGCCATTTTAAAAAATGGCCCTGAAAAATGATCGTGTGTATGCCCCAGAGCATTTTTAACGACGTGAAAAACGGCCATTAAAAATTCCGGACATGCTCTCTTTTTTCACGTCGTTTTTCATGTCGTTTTTTTTAACGACGTGAAAAACGATAGTGTGTATGCTTTAACGACGTGAAAAAAAACGCGCATGCTCAGAATCAAGTATGAGACGGGAGCGCTCGTTCTGGTAAAACTAGCGTTCGTAATGGAGATAGCACATTCATTACACAGTAACGGACTGAAAAGCGCAAATCGTCGCTCAACAAACTTTACTAACATGAAGGGTGGCGCCATTCGAACGGAACTTCCCCTTTATAGTGCCGTCGTACGTGTTGAACGTCACTGCGCTTTGCTTGATCGTTTTTTTTAATGATGGTGTGTACGCAAGGCAGGCTTGAGAGGAAACATGAAAAAAAACGAGGAGAAAAACGTCGGTTTAAAAAATGACATTAAAAACGATCGTGTGTACGGGGCATAAGGTAAGTATTTCATAATGAGCTAGTATACAATGAATTTTTTTTTACAACCTCTTTCTTTAAGAAATGCCAGCAGCTACTGTATAAATACTATAGCTGCTGACTTTTAATAAAAGGATACTTACCTGTCTAGGGATCCAGTGCTGTCCTCACCCGAGCCAGCTCTATGGTCATCTTCTGGTCCAGGTGCTAGCATGTTTACTTTATGCAGTTGAGAGCCGTGGTGTGCTTTGTGAATGATCCCACAGCATTCTGGGACCCGTGACGTGTCCCAGAAGGCTGCGGGGAAGGAAGGGGGAGGCAAAATTCTGCTTGTGTAGCTGCGGCGATCCAGCCAGAAGTGGAAGTGGGTACCTGTCATGACCAGGTACCTGTTTCCCCCCCACCCAAAAAAAAAGAAGTGTCAAAACAAAAAAGGAGGAGGGGAGGAGGCAGACAAGTGGAACTTCCCCTTTTGGGTGAAGTTCCGCTTTAAAGAGTAAGTTCACTCTTAACAGAAACCCAGTATGTTAACCCCCTATGCTCCATTAAATTTCCCAATGGTAATACCAACCTCAGATGCAGATTAGCTGAACTCCTGTAATGGCACTGTAGCCCACCCAGAGCCAGGCATTGTTGATGTCCTCTCTACTTCTCAGTGCTATGTGCTGTGGATTCCATCAATAATAAGACCCTCTAGCTTGCTGCAGCAAGTACATAAGTACTACCCAGGTCTGGGCAGGCTATCACAGTGTGCACTATTTTCAACTACATCTAGCAGTAGGAAATATGGTCAGGAGTGTGGGAATAGGCAAAATACTAATTTCATTAAAAGTGAACTTGTGCTTAACCTATAAATAAAAATTGAACTTAATTGGAATTTAATAAATAAATAAGGGCACCAGCTTTAAAAGCATCTCAAAATGGCAGCTTCTGTCTGTTTGCCTCATTATTCAATTAAACAAATGACGGCCCACTCAGAGGGAAACAATAAAAAGTCAATAGAAATTGATTTCATTTCACTTCCAATCTGCTAACCCACTTCGCTGCAGACCAAAAAAAACATAAGTTAGGAGCGGAGCCAGGCACACTGTGGGCACTGTCCTGTACAAAGAGTGCTCCACAGAGGAATCAATACGCGGACGTGTGATTAGATGCCAGTCCATTATTTGTTGCACTGTCCATCTGAATCCGAAAAACGAATTCAACTACTGTATGTTTGTTGATGTCCAGCAATGGCGTCCCTAGGGGGGGACCAGAGGGGGCCCTGGCCCCCCCCAACATTATGCTGTGCCCCACCATGTGCCCCCCCCCCCAAAAAAAAAATAATTATTTTTTTTTGCATTTTTTTTTCCGCTCGGGCTGCTGCTGGGGTAACATAGTCTCTCCTGAGAGGGAGAGCGTCCCCAGTCAGCTCCTGCGGGGGATTCCTCCCCCCTCCCTCTGCTCGCTGACACTGCATAATGCGAGCGCTCACACAACCACAGCCGCCCGATCTGCTCCTTTCCCTGCATCCTCATTGACACGGAGAAGAGCGAGTTGCAGGAAGGACTCCACGAGCACTGTGGGAGGGGGAGGGGGCCCAAGCCTTCATCTCATTCAGAACCAGCCTGTAAATTCCGAGAGTGGTGACTGCAAGCTGAGCCGAATGTCAGTCTATGACACTCTTTCACAGCCCAGCGAGTCCAGCCACACTCTCCTCACATACGAGCAGGGAGGAAAACAGCTCCTCCTCCTCCTTCCAGTCCTGCCCACACTATCCGGGTGTGCTGTATCTGAAGAGAGGGGATATGTGGGCGGGAAATATGAAAATCAGCAGCATTCCTGGCTGTGTGTGAATGATGCCTGAGATTCTAGCCTGGACCGTGGGTAAGTGTGTGCACTGCAGACTGCAGTACACTGTAATCACTGAACTGCATTATCTCCATCCCTTCTCTCCCCCATCTGTCTCCCTCCCCCTCTCCTGTTCTTTCAAGACATTCACAATTTACTTTCACTTTCAGTTTGGCAGGTAATATACGGTGCAAATTTCTTTCCTGTATCCACAGATTGCAGGAAAGAAACTTGCATGATTCCCCCATCAACACAGACAGTGCTGACAGGGGAATATCCCTCCTGCCCAGCAATTGTATTCTCCCGACAAACAGTGATTATCACTAGTGGCTATAGCAACCACTAGTGATAATCATAAGAGAATCTGCTCATTAATGGTACAAATCTCAGCCAGTTCCTGCTGAACCAGCTGAGATTTAAACTGTCTATGGCTGGTCTTGGCTCTTAGGCAGCCCATACATTGATCACTTTTTTTCATTCAACTATTAGGTTGAATGAAAAAAAAAAGGAAATGATCCAATTCCTCCATCTACACATTATAGGTGGATGGGGGAATCCTCCCAGTGTGGACCAGTGCTGGAACAACCAGAGTTGCTGTCCTGTCCCGGCTATTCACAGCGCTGGTCTCTGTCTCCATGGTAGCAGCGGCAGCACATTGGAACCCAGTGCTGGTTACTTTATGGGGCTGATGTACAAGAGGGCCAGTACAATTTGTTGTTAGAGATGGGCTGGGCATGTTCAAAATTCCACATGCCAGAGCCTGCCAGGAAGCCCACCCTGCACAGCGCTAATCACAGGCAGTGAGACATTTCCCGGTCCGCAGCTCCACAGATCAGGAAATGTCTCACTGGCTGTGATTAGCACTGTGGAGTGTCGGCTTCCTGGCGGGATCGGGCATGTGGGATTTCTCGTCCAGATGAAGCTACGCGGAATCCCCCCTTGCGAAACGCGTTGACATCACCCACCCACGTCATGTGACGCCTGCTTCTGACATCCCGGAAGTCCGCCCGTGGAGGACGCGGTGGAACGCGGAAGTACTTGATCTGTCCACAGTGGCGATCTACCGCTGTGCTGTACACTATCCCATGCGCTGGGGCTTTCCTTAGTGACATACCCTTCGTCATTCGGTGACATCCAGCTGCAATATACGGGAGTCAAGTGCTCCATACAGCTACTACAGTCGGAACTGAACACACTGAGCAGCATCGTTTCCATGACCAGGCCCCCCCATATCAGGGTATCGTATGCCTCACTTAGCTATTGATACATACATATGTAGCCTGGCTGTGAACCATACATGCTGACTATACTGCCACGCTGCATTGCAGTGTTTATAGTCATATCAGGTGTTCTCTTCTGCTGCTGTTTGATTACCACCATTTACCACCGATTCCATCTGGTCTTTGGTCTGATATCCTGCACCAGTGTATATCACTAATTGTTATATCATCTCATGACCCGTTTTGTGCCAGTGGATACGACGATTGGATTTTATTTATTCTGCTCCCTTTGGACTTCCATGGTATTGGGAACCTTCCCTCATCTCCTGTTCCTCTGAGGTCCCACTGACTTTCCCTTTTGCCCCTCCCCTCTCCTTCCCCTTCCCCCTTTTTCCCCCATTACACACGGGCTATAGCCTTCCTGGGATCTCTGTGGGGCTTACCTGCCTAGTCTATACACATTTGGTTTTTCATTTTTTGCTAAATTTTTCGCAGCAGGCTGCCCGCACATAGATATCAGGCGTCCGGACGTTTTGTCACTGTCTCATGTTTTGTGGTCACTGTCCTGTTTTTTGTCATTTTGTTTATGATTACACATGGATAGCAAGTTGCTTTTCCATGTTTTGTGTCAGTTTTTTGCTATCCACATTCTTGTGGATTGTTTTATGGAAATAATTTCCAATCATTTAATAAATTATTATCTTTTGTACCTACCTCCTGATTTTGGAGTCTCTCATTTTGGTCTTTGGATCCCCCATTAATTTGGTTGGGACCCTTTCCCCCCCTTTTTTTTTGTTTTCATATATGACTTTTTGACGAATGAGACTCCACCCACATTGGGTTAACAGTTTAGGTTAGGACTTTTTCTATTGTACTAATCGTACATTATATGCCATATGCGCCACCCCCTTTTTTTGTATACATGTGGGATTTCAAACACACCCGAGCCCATCTCTATTGGTTGTAGACAGTTGAGCTCCCTGCAGGTTGCTTAGCAGCAGTGGCGCCTTCTCTGACATGCTGATCGGGATGCAATCCAGGTGATGCTCCTAGTCAAATCCTAGTGTTAAATATCAGTGATTTTATTGATCAAAGCCCACACTTTACAGGCATAGAGCCCACGTGGCTGCTGAACATACGGGTGATTATATATATGTGGTTGTACTCTTGATGCTAATAAATACTGTGTTTATTAGATCTGACTGGGAGCCTCTCCTGGATCACATCCCGATCAGCATGTCAACAGAGAAGGTTATACAGCATTACTGCTGCTAGGTGACCAGCTGGGGGCTCGGCTCTCTATAACCAATAGTGCCAGCCTTCCCCTACATGCACCCATAATGTCACCAGCACTAGATCCTAATAGACTGCCGCCGCTGCCAAGGAGACAGATGCCAGACCAGCGCTGTCAATAACAGGGACAGGACAGCTGGGGAACCCCACAGTGGCAGAACACCAGGGCCCGGTGGCAAGACAACCTTTGCATACCTGATAGTTCTCCCACTGCTTTGGACCCTTATATTTTCTTGGTGTGCTGGTGACATATATCTCTTGTTTTCTGCCACCCTGGGGGGCCCCAGTATAGTAGGAAGGGAGCTCACTGCAGAACATGTGAAAGGGCCCGTTGTGGGATCGTAGTAAAGGGCCCCAGGATATATATATATATATATATATATATATAATTGCATTTTATAGTTGGCCCCCCTACTTTTGTCCCTGTCCCCCCATGTGCCCTCCCTAAATATGAAAGCTGGAGACGCCACTGATGTCCAGGACTGCATATTTATTGCCCCGGCCATTTTCGCGGCCTTGTCACAAATCAAAGCGAGCTTATAAAAGTTGTCGCGTGGCTCCAGGCGTCCATCTTGATCAGTCTGTGGAAAGGTCCTCCTGAAATAAATTGATGCAGTTATTCATTGAAGAGAAAACTTTATTCAACATCATAAATTAACATTTAGAGCATCAACCGTTTATAGGTTTTTGGAGATTTATTGTGCTGTGAACCAAGTCTTGTAGAGCTGAAGGTTTGACAAATGGTTGAGGAGACAGTTCATTTGAGTTCATCCGGGAGCTTTTTAAGTAATAAGCACCGGCGTTCTGTAAACAAGCAATGTGATTTTAGAAACATCTGTCCAATATAGGACTTTTATTTATGAAGTATGGAGGAAAGTGTCTGTGGTGCGCAAAGCAATCCGTCAACTTCCAGGGGACATTTTTTGTCTTGAAGGTGTCAATTTCTTGAAGGACAACTGGAGGGAAGAGAAACTTCTTCTGTGCCAATGTGTCCTGTTAGGATATGAGGTGGAGGGAACAAGAGGTATGGGGGGCTCCATAAATCCTAAGGCCATATGCACACTGGGTGTTTAGCCCTGTTGTATGGATTTCTTAGCTGTGGGTAGAGTAAGGTGACCAGATTTTTAAAATGAAATCCGGGGAAATCTTTCTTTTTTTTTTACTAGTAATAGCGGCAATCAGCGACTCTCTGTCCGTCGCCACAGTCTGTCAAGTCTTACTCTCCGGCCCCCGGCTACTACTAGGTGGGGAGCGGAGGAAGATCACTCGGCATGGAAGACAAGGAGCTAAGCAGGCAGGCGGCTGGCCGGGACTTGAGCCAAGGCAGAAGAACATGCGAGCGGAGCTGAATGGGAATGCGTTCCAAACTGAAGAAATATTCCCTCCGCTCCGACCAACACATGATCATCAGAAAGGGGCACAGATAATGGAAAAAAATACACCCCCCTAAGCTAGTAGGAGTGCCGGAGCGGGGGGTGTGTAATTCTGATTTATTTATTTTTTTTAATTCTGCACTGACTGTCTTTGAAATTGCCCCAGCCCCTGTTCAAATTCAATCCGGGGACAAAACCGGGGACAGTGTCCTCAATCCGGGGACTGTCCCCCGAAACCGGGGATGTCTGGTCACCCTAGGGTAGAGGGCACAGTGTCCTGTCCATACTGTCAAACTCAATGAGAACCTTTGTTTATGGTTCATACATATCGCTGTTTACCTGAGCATGAACGTATGATGCATTTCCTCAACGTTAAGGTTGTGCATGCAAGCATAAGTAAACACCAATACAAAAAATCTAAAATACGTCAGGCTGCATGTAGTAGCAGGAAGTTAGGCTAGGCATAGAAAATGCCTATAAGATGTCTACATGCATGTACCCTAAAAGTTGTTTATACTTCCCAGATCAATAGACTTGAGTATGAATGCAAATGAGGCTAAAAAAGCTAAATGTGACCCCAAAAGCTTTCTCTGAATGGTGGCAGTGCTGAGTGAGAAACCCCCTGTGGTTGCTATGCAGAATTGTAACTGCTCAGTACTGGATCCAGAATACTGCAGCGATTAATGTAGTAGTAGCAGCAACTATTAAGGACATTTGCAGCTTACACAGGGATCTGTCAGGCATGAGATATGTATACTAATGCCCTGTACACACGACCGGTTTTCCCATCGGAATAAACATAGATGGGAATTCGTCCCAAGCTGTCTTGCATAGAAACGGTCACACCAAATTCGGCCCGTCGAACGCGGTGACGTACAACACGACAAGCCGAGAAAAATTAAGTTTAATGATTCCGAGAATGCGTCGAATTGATTCCGAGCAAGCGTGGTTTTTAGTCCGTCAGAATTGCATACAAGAGGAACGGAATTTCCGATAGAAATGTTTTCCGTCACACGACGCTGAATCGCAAAAAGTGGCCCAGTCATTTGGCAGCCAAATCCTCCAGGGTTGAAGTGGTTAAGGTGGTAGCTAAACATGCTTGGTGCCTTATATGCATTTAATTAGTCTCCGAACCTGTGTTATTTATATGTGTTTGGGTTTAACCACTTGAGACCCGCGCTATAGATGAAAGACGTCTGCAGCGTGGCTCTCAAGTGCCGGGAGGACGTCCCTGGATGTCCTGCTGTTTTCATTCCCCTTGCGCCGAGGGTGCGCGGCAGGGAACAGCTGTGCCTGCGTGTCACGTGTTGCCGATGCGCGTGCCTGGCGGCCGCGATGTCCGCCAGGTGCACGTGATTGGCTGTTAGAGGCAGGACGTGGATCTCTGTGTGTAAACACAGAGATCCACGTCCTGTCAGGGAGAGAGGAGACCGATGCTGTGTCCCTTGTACATAGGGACACAGATCGGTCACCTCCCCCAGTCAGTCCCCTCCCCCACACAGTTAGAATCACTCCCAGGGAACATATTTAACCCCTTGATCGCCCCCCTGGTGTTAACCCCTTCCCTGCCAGTCACATTTATACAGTAATCAATGCATATTTATAGCACTGTTCGCTGTATAAATGTGAATGGTCCCAAAATAGTGTCAAAAGTGTCCGATATGTCTGCCGCAATATCGCAGGCCTGACAAAAATCACAGATAACCGCCATTACTAGTAAAAAAATATATATATATAATAAAAATGTCATAAATCTATCCCCTATTTTTTAGGCGCTATAACTTTTGCGCAAACCAATCACTATACGCTTATTGCAATTTTTTTTACCAAAAATATGTAGAAGAATACGTATTGGCCTAAACTGAGAAAAAAAATAGTTAAAAAAATAAATTGGGATATTATTATAGCAAAAAGTAAAAAATATTGTGTTTTTTTTTTTTCTGTCTTTATTTGTTTATAGTGCAAAAAATAAAAACCGCAGAGGTGATCAAATACCACCAAAAGAAAGCTATATTTGTGGGAAAAAAGTGATAAAAATATCATTTGGGTACAGCGTTGTATGACCGCGCAATTGTTATTCAAAGTGCGTCAGCGCTGAAAGATGAAAATTGGTCTGGGTACGAAGGGGGTTTAAGTGCCCAGTAAGCAAGTGGTTAAAGGATGAGGTAGCAACTAGAGTTGCCACCTCATCCCTTTAAACCCGAACACATATTAATTACACAGGTTCTGTAGCTGATTAAAGTGGTTGTAAACCCACTTTTTAAACAAAGACCTACAGGTAAGCCTAGATTAAGGCTTACCTGTAGGTGCATGAAATATCTCCTTAACCTACACAGTTAAGGAGATATTTGTATGTAAATGCAGCGACGCTGACGTCACCCCATTCACAAATTCGGCTAGGTCGCAACATTCGACGACGTAGCCGAATTCGACAGCTCACGCGCGCATGCGCGGAGTCACGTCTTTGCCGCTCCGGCCAATCACAGCGCCGGAGCGGCGCTGTGATTGGCTGCAGCGGCGATACCCGAAAGTAACATTCCGGCTATCGCCGCAGCGATGGATGCGGCTAGAGGAGGGACACGGACGACTTCGGGGGCCCCGATCGAAGGTAAGTGGTACATAATGAGCTAGTATGCTAGTCATACTAGCTCATTATAGCTTTGTCTTGCAGGTTAGTAAAAAAAAAAAAAGATAAAAGGGTTTACAACCACTTTAAGGTGGTAATTAAACTCACTTAGTGCCTTATCTGCATTCAATTATCCTCAGAACCTGTGTAATTCATATGTGTTCGGGTTTAAAGGGATGAGGTGGCAACCCTAGGTACAGTGGGCTCAGACTAGGATTCCAATGAACTCATCCCCACTGGCATTGTGTCCCTCCAAACACCAAGCTGCTGCAGAATAACCATTAGGCATTGGCAATGTGGCAAGACCAAATAGTGCAAGCAACCCGAGGGTCAAGGGAGGGAGACCACTCAAAACAGAAGAGAAGTATCAAAGAAGCATGCGGCAAGACCACCCCCCCCCCCCCCCGCAGAATGCCTTTTGCCTTACACCGCCTCTCCCTGCTCCAGGAGGTGTCTGCATTTGGACTTGACAAATGTTGGCAGTCCTAAATGGGCCCTTCCTTTGTGTTCCCCGCTACAGGTACATAAAGTGAAAGGAAGCTGACTATTTATCGATTTCTCTGCCTCTTTCCAGCGAAGCAATACTGGATTGAAACCATTGCAGACATTAAGTCCAATAAAAGCTGGAAATGAGCTCTTTATCTCATAGAGCGGCAGTGACAGAGGTGCCAAGTCCAGGGCATTAACTGTCTGACTTTATTGGTCTTTTGTAGCCGACCTGATGAACAGTGAAGGGAATGTGCTGCAGGTTTGCGTCCTTTCTCCTCCAAACCATACCGCGCTTAACATTCTATCAGAGGCTTTACCGCTCAGCTAGGCCGCTGTCCTATATAGGCCCCGTGGCATCCATCATAATGATCCATTGCTCCATATTACAGGCACGTCTCTCCCATTGCTCACACATCCTTTTTCCTCTACGCTGATTACTTCTGTCCAAGTTCACCTTCACTCCGGCTGATAGCTTTGGGTTATCTCTGTATCCGATCTCCCTCTCCAATAAGGCGGTGATTGATAATGATTTTTCCCAGCGGACACTTTTATTGGGAGCAGAACAGAAGTCACTCAGTAAACTTGATTTTTATTGGTGCTTACGGTTTACAGGCCTGTCCTGTATATCCATTGCTGGGGCCGTAGACCTCCACATTGGCTGCCTACAAAGCCTCCGTCAATGAAGAAGGGAATAAAAAAGAAAAGTGGGCGTTGGTGCTGGTAAAATACTTTAACGAATGTATGTGAGAAGAGCTTGTTATGAGGGGTTTTAACACTCTGGTCGTAGGCTGAAGCAGCTGGGATATAAACTCAGCCTTGTTCATAAACCACTCCAGCGGTTCTGTGTCCCTAGGAACCCGGACAATTACTGCTCGGTGACTGTTGGTCAGCAATTACTTTGTCATTATATATTGTTTGGGGGGGGGGGGGGATATTTTGATAGTGATGGATTTTCTATGTATTTAAATATTTGAAATTATTTTTATATCTTTAACCACCTGCCTACCGGGCACGAAAACCCCCTTCCTGCCCAAGCCGTTTTTCAGCTTTCAGCGCTGTTACACTTTGAATGACAATTGCGCGGTCGTGCGACGTGACTCCCAAACGAAATTTGCGTCCTTTTTTCCCCACAAATAGAGCTTTCTTTTGGTGGTATTTGATCACCTCTGCGGTTTTTATTTTTTGGGCTATAAACAAAAGAAGAGCGTTGAGTTTGAAAAAAAACACAATATTTTTTACTTTTTGCTATAATAAATATCCATATTTTTTTTTTTATTTAAAATTTTCCTCAGTTTAGGCCCATACATATTCTTCTACATATTTTTGGTAAAAAAAAAATCGCAATAAGCGTATACTGATTGGTTTGCGCAAAAGTTATAGCATAGCAGATACAAAATAGGGGATAGATTTATAGCATTTTTTTCTTTTTTTACTAGTAATGGCGGCGATCTGCGATTTTTATCATGACTGCGATATTGCGGTGGACACATCGGACACTTTTGACACATTTTTGGGACCATTCACATTTATACAGCGATCCCTGCTATAAAAATGCACTGATTACTGTATAAATGTGACTGGCAGGGAAGGGGTTAACACTAGGGGGCAAGGAAGGGGTTAAATGTGTTTCCTAGATGTGTTCTAACTGTGGGGGGAGGGGACTGACTGGGGGAGGTGACCAATGGTTGTCCCTACGTACAAGGGACACACCATCGGTCTCCTCTCCCTGACAGGACGTAGATCTGTGTGTTTACACACACAGATCCACTGTCCTGCTCGGTTACTGGGCAATCGCGGGTGCCCGGCGGCCATCGCGGCCGCCGGGCACGCGCATCGGGTCCCCAGCGACGCGGCGGGCGCGCGCGCCCCCTAGCTGCTTTTAAAGCCGCGACGTCATATGATGTCAGGTCAGAACAAGAGAGTCTTCCGCCCGCCGTCATTTGACGGTGGGCGGTAGACAAGTGGTTAAAATGGTTATTTTTAAAAGTAAATGCTGCATGGACACCATATGGTGATGTTATATACTAGTGAACTAAAGGTGTTTTTTTTTTTTTTTATAAATAATTTTGCAACACTGTTGCATTTCTCTCTTCTGCCGCTAAGTGGCCGGGTACTTGGTGGCATTAGATATGAGAAGGGCAACCCAAGGTCAGATTATGGGTATATGGGGTGTCTCAGCCAATAGGCAGGGGTTTTCTTGGATCCCTTAGCCTGCTGGGAGAACCTATATATTTGGGCGGAGTCAGGTGATCTATGTTCTATGCGGCTTGTAGTCCAACCAGAAGTGACGGTTCTGCCGGCCGGAGAACCTGTTGTGGTCGGGGGTAAAGGGGAAGCTGTCGCCACTAAGGGACCATCCACCTTATTACCAGGGACCACAGTGAGTAACTGAAGTAAGTACCGGAGCAGTATTCTCACCAACCGGGGATGGTGAAGAATCAGGAAACTTCAGTGGGTATCAAGCCAGGGACCCAGTCAGCGGAGGTGACGCTTGCAGAGCAGTCTTGTGTGTCAAGCCAGGGACCGAGCAGGCCAGTGGGGTGATGCTTGATAAGTATCTTGAGTGCTGAGCTAGGGACCCAGCAGGGAGGCGGGGGTGACGCTTGAGGAAGATACTACCATGAAGATTGGGGGAGCTCAAGGGATTCAGTGACAGTGAATCAACTAGTCTAGTGACAGAGACTGGGAGCTCAGTGGGCTGAAGAACTACAAGAAGTGATTGTAGTGGAAGTGAAAGAACTGTTCCACTTTATGTTAGGAACTGTCAAAGACTGTTGTCATAGGAGAGAGCATTCCTACACATGCAGATGTGGCGTCTTGCTGGATGGCTGTCCTCTTGTTGAAGTCTCGGTGTCTGCCAATTAATCTTGCAACTACCAAAGGGTGTCCTGGCCCTAACCCTCTCTCCCACAGTTCTGTTAAGAGAAATAAAATCTCTTTTGCATCCAAGAAGTGTCTGGCGCCCAATGAATCTAACTTGCCTTACACCCACCATGCCTCACAACCCACCATATACAGAAGGATGTCAGCTATCTCTGGCCCTGGAGGTTCTCATTAGACCGAAGGAGGCCCGGGACCTTGCTACACAAAGTAACGCAGCGCCGTATTACAAAAAATGGCCTGGTCATGAAGGGGGTAAGTACTCCAGGGGGCAAGTGGATAACCACCCAAAGTATTTTTAAAAAGCCAGAATAGAGGAAAAGTAGTAATGGAAAAAAAACACTTGTGGGATTAACTGGTCATTCCTTGCTCATCATTCCTCATGGGTTCCTAGGGGCATGGCAGCGGTGTGTCCTCTGCTTACATACTTTGTGCTGAAAGTTAATCCTCTTTCTCATTTTAGAAAGTTGGTCGGCCTGATTTTAAGTGTTTGCTACTAGAATATAACTCCAGCCTGTCACTTCAGAGTCTGAATTTGTTCCCATATACTTTTTGATCTGCGGCTGCCATATGTAGTCAGGTTACTTTTGCGCCCCCTCTGAACTTTTTTTTTTTTTTTCTAGAAGCAGCGTACATTAATATCCAACGAAAGAAGCAAAATTCAGATGCTCTGGATAATGAGAATATATATTCATGTCAGCCTAACAAACTGTGAAAAGAGTTTTCTCACTTTCAAGTAGAACATCTTTCTGACTTGCCTGTACGGCTTCAACAACAAATAAAAATTAGCGTCCCCGTGTGTCGCCGCAGCCTGTTCATTAGCAAATGTGTCAAGAGTCTTTTGCAAATGGAAATATATAAAAAAAAAAAAAAAGCCGAGACAAGTCTGTTTTACATGCTGATTGCGGGAGGAAAAGGAAATATTTTAATTGCAGGATATTCTCAAAGTTGGCAGAAAAAGACTTGAAAGTGACGTTTTTTTCTAGGAGAGCAGAAATGTTCCATTTAATTGCTCTCTCTGAAGTGTTCCCTCGATGTTTTTGACATGTATTCAAAGGGGATTTGGGAAGATGTTGAGGAATACTTGACAAGAATCTGAAAATATTTATATGCTTTAGTTATATATTACTGTACGTAAAAGGGATGAATCATTTTTAATATTTCCTTTATCATGTGTAATGTTTAGAACAAAGAGAATATATATAAAAAAAAAATATATATATATTGTTTTTTTTTTCCCTTAATCAAGTAGATAAGAAATAGACCTGGAGAGCTGGGGAGATCAGATACTCACATTGCAATGAGAGGGTAAACTCACTCCCTCTCCCCTAGAGGACTATCTGATTTAGTCAGTTATTCACAGGCAGCTAACAAGCATGTACATGCTATTGTGATCTTTTCTAGGGGCAGGCGAAGTTGGCTGATTAAGAGGTTAACACATGCTGTCATACACACACTTATGTCTGTAGAAGTTGTGTTGTGTTTTATAGTCAGTCTGGGTTGTAAATAAAGGGGTACCACCAGTCTTCTATCGGGCCCATGCCAGCAGGGGGGGGGGGCCCAGGCAACAGGGTGACATGGATGTGGGCAGGGAGGGTGATTGGTGCAGCAGGGAAGCAATTACTGGAACCAATCCCCTGTATGGCTCTCTCTGCAGCAGCTGAAAGCCGGCTTCTTCTTCTCCTCTCCCTCCTGTTGGCTTTTGGCTGCTGCAGAGAGAGCCATACAAAGGATCGGTTCCAGTTAATTGCCCCCTCCCACCACACACCAAACTTTTCACCTGCATCCCAGGCCCCTCTGCGTTCCCCCTTTCTCCCGTAATTACTGGAACAATCCCCCTGTATGGCTCTCTCTGCAGCAGCTGAAAGCCGGCTTCTTCTCCTCTCCCTCCTGTTGGCTTTTAGCTGCTGCAGAGAGAGCCATACAAAGGATCAGTTCCAGTAATTGCCCCCTCCCGCCACACACCGGACATTTCCACCTGCTGCTCAGGCCCCTCTGCGTGCCCCCCTGTCTCCCGTAATTACTGGAACCAATCCCCTGTATGGCTCTCTCTGCAGCAGCTGAAAGACAGCTTCTTCTTCTTCTTTCCCTCCTGTTGGCTTTTAGCTGCTGCAGAGAGAGCCATACAAAGGATTGGTTCCAGTAATTGCCCCCTCCCGCCACACACCAACTGTTTCCCCCTGCTGCCCAGGCCCCTCTGCGTGCCCCCTGTCTCCCGCAGTTCTTCCGGCTTCCCTCCTCTCCTTCCCGCCAGCAGCTGCAAGCACACAATAGGATGCTTCAAGATATGAGAGTGGAGGAAGGGTCTGGAAAATATGTCATATATACCAGCCCCTTTCCTTTCCTAAATGAACACAGTGAGTGATCAGTACCGATCGTTCACTGTGTTCATTCATAACTGAAGCATTGACTGTATAGGGCTTTGTGTCAGGTTGTCCGTATGGGGCCCCGTGTCAGGTTGTCTGTATTGGGCCCCGTTATTTCTAACAGCAGCCCTGTAGTCAGTTATGCACAGGCAGCTAACAAGCATGTACAGGCTTTTGTGGTCTTTCTAAAGGCAGGTGTAGTTGGCTAATTAAGCTGTCATTACACACACACACACACACACACATGTCCATATAAGTTGGGTTGTGTATTAGGCCAGGTGCACATATATGTGGCTGCGGGTTTGTGCCTGGGGTCCAGTGCGTTTCTGTTTACCAGTTCTGGCGGGAACTTAAGCCAGAATATTTGCCTGAATACACAGCTGCAGGCCTCACCCCGGTACAACCCCTTCAACCCCGAAGGCCGCATATTTGCATTATGTCGGCGTGAAGGGGTTAAAGCAGAGCTCCACCTAAAAAGGGGAAGCTCTGCTTGTTTGCACCCTCCCCCCCACCCCATGCCCCCTCCACTGCCATATTTGGCACTTTTTTTTGGGGGGGGGGGGAGCCGGTAACTGGTTTTGAAAGGTACCGACTCCAAATTCCGGTTCAGATCACCGTGGCAATTTGAGACGGAAGTTCGGCCCCTCTGCCTTCCCCTGCAATAGGGATGATGTGGTAACCCTAAACACAGGTCCCAGAAGACTTCTGGGACCATTCACAAGCACAGCTCGCCCATGCGCAATAGGAAACCAGATGTAAGGCTTTACTTCTTGTTTCCCTTACTTGCTATGCTAGCGCCTGCACCCAAATCCATGGACAGGTAAGCAGTGTCTGCCTGGATTTCCTCTTTAACTATTTGTAATCCTTATGCTGCTAGCATTAGTATATAGATAGGATGATAGATTATTTTTATTTGTTTTAAACTTTTTTTTTTTTACATTTCTTTTGTTGCTTTCTGGATTCTGGCCTACACCAAAATGATGTCATACATCCCAGGAGTCTTCATGGGTATTTTTTTTTTCTTTCTGAAAGGAGGGGAAGAAGGGATTTCTCAGTTAAGCACAACATCTTGCTTGCATGTCTGAGCTAAGGGAAGATGGATTCCAGGAAGCAAATGCTACATGAATCATCTGCCCTTACCCAAAATGGCCACAGCTAGAAAAATGTATTTATTAAAAATAAATTAAATAGTGTTTTCAGTTTCTGCTGCTCAGATGCAGTTTAGTTAAGTGTTTTTTTTAATTATTATTATTATAGCACAATTACAATGTTTACTCCGTAGTATTAGTAGCTCACTGACTGATTTCCCTTGTTGCCTTGAATTGCTCTTTAAGGTAAATTGAGTGGATTTTCTAATATTAGCCCAGTCACAGTGTACCCTGCATAGCATTAGTAGCTCAATGATTGAATTCACTTGTTCCCTGGAATTGTTCTTTAACCTTGTTTCATGGAATAGAAAAAACACTTCGCAATACAGCCAGATAACCGCCCTCCGACTCCCACTATTAACTGTCAATTTGCAGCAGGAAGAGGACATACAGAAGACGCAGAGCTTGTAGAATGGGCCATTTTGTTGTCGGTGGCCATTCCACTAGTGTGACACAAATGTGTTGATGTCTCATGGCCTGCTGTTATCAATAGAGGATATAGAAAAGAATAAAAAATCCAATTTTTGTTAGAAAAAGTATCCCCCCCCCCCCTTATGTCAGTATTTTGTTGGACCGCTTTTTGCTTTAATTACAGCATTTAGTCCATATGGAATATGTCTCTACTAACTTTGCACATCTAGACTTTGCAATATTTGCTCACTCTTCTTTGCAGAACTGCTCAAGTTCAGTTAAATTTGATGGTAACCGTCATTCCACAGATTTTCAATGGGGTTTAGTTCTGGGCTCTGACTAGGCCATGCAAGGACATTCACCTTTTTCTCCTTCAGCCACTGTGTGGTCATTTTTGCTGTGTGCTTTGGGTCATTGTCATGATGGAAAAAAAAAGGAAGGTTTGGGACTTTAAATGAGACTTTAGTCTCCATCCCTGTAATGCATACAAGAGGAAGGGTTTGGGACTTTGAGTGAGGTGGGCGAGTGGGGCCAAAGGATCAGTCGTAGTTGAAAAAAGGTCATAATTTATTGATGTAAAAAGAATCAATGGTAACATGATGGCAAACACATTATTAAAAAATAATCACGTGAATTATACAATTCAAGATACATGGTAAACAAGGTAACAACACACATATGATGCAGGGCAAAAGTCATTGTTAAGTAAAAAAAGCCATATTAAAGATGCACATGATAGCCAGACTGCTGGATAAAATCATACTGATATAAAGGACCTTCATAATGTAATTGGTTATCTCGGTGCTAGTCATATGCCCGACGCGTTTCGTGTATCAAACACTCTTCAGGGGCAATTTGCACCAAAATCTAAAAAATATAATATAAATGGAGATCGATCAGTAAGGTACTGTGTGCATTATTAGAAGGTAGAGTATATATGTAAGGGGAGAGAAGGAATGACTCATCCCCAATGGATACTCACAAGCCAAAAGATTGTGAACCACATGTGGACATTAGTTGCAGGCTATCAATTGCATCATATGTGTGTTGTTACCTTGTTTACCATGTATCTTGAATTGTATAATTCATGTGTTTATTGTTTAATAATGTATTTGCCATCATGTTACCATTGATTCTTTTTACATCAATAAATTATGATCTTTTTTCAACTACGACTGATCCTTTGGCCCCACTCGCCCACCTCACTCAAAGTCCCAAACCCTTCCTCTTGTTGTCATGATGGAAGGTAAACCTTCTTCCCATTGACAGCTTTCTGGCACAGGAAAGCAGATTTTCCTCAAGAATCTGATGATATTTTGCCCCATCCATTTTTCCTTCTATCCTGACGAGTACTTCAGTCCCTGTTGCAGAGAAACACCCCCATAACTGGATTTTACCCCTCCCCCCCCCCATAACAGAATATTACCACCTCCCATAACAGGATATTACCACTTCCATGCTTTACTGTAGGAATGGTGTTATTTGGATGGTGAGCTGTATTGGATTTCTGCCAGACATATGTTTTGGTGTTGAGGCCACATAAATCAAATATAGTCTCATCTGACCAGAACACCTTTTTCCATGTGGCCTCTGAATCTTCAAGGTGCTTTAGGTGGTCAGATGAGAGAATAAATGACCACACAGTGGCTGAAGGAGAAAAAGGTGAATGTCCTTGTATAGCCTAGCCAGAGCCCAGACTTGAACACCATTGAAAATCTGTGGAATGACTTGAAGACTGCAGTCCACAAACTGTCACCATAAAATTTAACTGAACTTGAGCAGTTCAGTATTGCAAAGTCTAGATGTGTCATATCCCAACAGACTAAAGGCTGTAATTAAAGCAAAAGTGGTCCAACAAAATACTGACACAAGGGGGGTGATCCTTTTTCCATCTCAGTTATTTAAAAAAAAAATCTGACATTTTGGTGTTCTATATTTCACTTAGATGTCATAAGTTGCACTAGTAATACAGCTGGCTAAAACAAAAACTGTGTCCATTTTTATTTCAGGCTGCAAAGTAACAAAAGTGTGATTATTTTATAGGGCGGGGGGGGGTGATTCTTTTCTATACCCACTGTGTGAGATACTGTATCTGCTGGTGTATGGCCAGCTTTCCTATAGAATGTATAAATCAAGAAGGAGCTGGAACACACAAAGGGCAGCAACAGAATTGGGAACCGAGGCAGAAGATCGCAGTGTTATGCCGCGTACACATGATCGGATTTTCCAAAACACACGGTCACACAAAAGTTCTCTGAACTTTCGACCGTCAAGAACGCGGTGACGTACAACACTACAATGAGCCGAGAAAATGATGTTCAAAGCCTGCGAGCATGCGTCGAATTGTTTCTGAGCATGCACCGGAATTTTGCGCGTCGGAATTGCTACAGAGGATCGGATTTTCCGATAGGAATTTTTTCCCGTCGGAAAAATTGAGAACCAGCTATCAATCTTTTGCTGGCGGAAATTCCGACAGCAAAAGTCCGATGGAGCATACACACGGTCGGAATTTCCGACCAAAAGCTCACATCGGACTTTTGCTAACCTATATTTTGTGTGTACGCGGCATTAGAGTCCAGGAATATAAGAAGCCAGGGGGTGACTCAGCCTACGAGGCTCCAATCATAAATAAAATCTCATTTTTTTGGTCAACTGGTCCCTGTAAGCATTGTTGGGTCCCACGCACATGGCCATATACTATTTGGGGCAGAAAATTGTTGGTAACAAGCAAGACTCTATGTAAAACGTTGTCCATGCACATACTTATGTCTGTATGAGTTGAGCGGTGTACTTCATTCTGCCTATGCATCACCAGCACTTACCCAATATCAGTATATACATGTCGCCCTGAATGAGCCATTCACAAGGTGGTGCTGCAGAATGACCTTGGTCTTCAGTCATGAATAACTGAAAGCCAAGGTCATTCTGTGCCACCGCATGGATGACTCACTTAGGGCGAGGTGTACACAGCAACAATATATAGGCAGCGGCACATGCGCAGAATGACCCCGGTCTTCAGTTATTCTGAAGGATTGAAGGCCAAAGTCATTCTGCGCCAGCAAATAAACATTTTCACTCTTCAGTCCTGGCAGTGGTGATAGTGCATGCAGTCCATTTACATTGTAAACGTTACCAGAAACATTTCCATATGTACTGAGTAAAATGTGGTCAAAATTAGACCATGAATGCAAAATTTTCTTTTGGCTTAAGCAGCAAAATGCTGCGGATTACAAGTCTGAACCCAACGCGCCAGTGTACATGAGCCCATAGACACAAAAATATTCTAGGTGTCTGGATTAGGACATAAATCATACCGAGGGATGCCTATTATTAAAAGTATGTAAGCATAGGACACACCCCCTGCCACACCTCCTTATAGGAGAATTATGAAAAAAAAGTAAGCTTTCTTTTTTTTTTTTTACTACTCCTATTCCTTTATACAAAAAATAAAAAATATTTATAAAATATTTAAAAAAAAAATATTTTAAAAATTTACAAATGCAACAATTTAGAAATTGGATGAAATGTTTAGTACTTTTTGAAAGATAAAAAGTGCATTTTTTTTTACAACTATATAGATCAGATCAAAATGAGGGTCAAATAAGGAATAAACTTTGTTCCAAATCAGGACCAGTCCCTCGAAATTAGGGACAGTTGGGTGCTATGGATAAACTAATTTGCATATTAGCGACCATCATCAGTCTAGGTACACATTCATGCGGTTGACTGATTATACAGGCATGTTTTGCATTGCGTTTCCAGATTCCGATAAGCCCCCCCACCCACAGACCCCCACAACCACAGCCCAGGGTTATGGGGAAGAGGCGCTTGTCTCCATCAACATGGGGACAAGGTGCTTTGGGGCAGGGGGGGCAAAGCCCCCATGTTGAGGGCATGTGGCCTGGTATGACTCGCTCGTCCCCTCCCTTTCCTGACCTGCCGGGCTGCATGCTAGGATCCGGGCCTGGTATGGATTTTGGAGGACCCCACGCCATTTTTTTGTTTTTTCATTTTGGTGTTTTTTTCACAATTTGTTTGACCGACAATTTTTTTTTAGATTTAGCTATCAGCGTGAAAACCCAGCTGACGAGTCATCGGTTGTTAAAGTGGTTGTAAACCCTCGTTTTACAACTTTATGTTACAGGTAAGCCTATATTAAGGCTTACCTGTAGCTAACAAGGATATCTCCTAAACCTGCACGGTTTAGGAGATATCCCTGTATTTGCATGTGCTGACGTCATGCGGCACATGCACACTTAAGCCAACAGAAGCAATGGCACTATGTTCAGTTGTACTGTGCCGTTCCCGCGCAGAAGTGACGTCATCCCGGCTCCGGCCAATCACAGCGCCGGAGCCGCAATACACGGAAGTCCCTGCGGGACAACATGTCGGCGGCCAGAGGTAGAGATGTGGATGGCTGCGGGGGCTTCGATCGGAGGTAAGTACTACATAATGAGCTAGTATGCATAGCATACTAGCTCATTATGCCTTTGTCTTGCAGGGTCTTTTTTGCATAGCATACTAGCTCATTATGCCTTTGTCTTGCAGAGTCTTTTTTGCATAGCATACTAGCTCATTATGCCTTTGTCTTGCAGGGTCTTTTTTGCATAGCATACTAGCTCATTATGCCTTTGTCTTGCAGAGTCTTTTTTGCATAGCATACTAGCTCATTATGCCTTTGTCTTGCAGGGTCTTTTTTTTTTTTCTTGAGGAGGATTTACTTCCTTTTTATAGATGCAGCGGCCGGCTTCCTGGCCCGCTCCTTAGAAACCAGCTACATACAGTGTTTTTAAAGGGGGAAAAAAACAC
The DNA here is from genome assembly GCA_029206835.1 of Rana muscosa. Classification (NCBI taxonomy): domain Eukaryota; kingdom Metazoa; phylum Chordata; class Amphibia; order Anura; family Ranidae; genus Rana; species Rana muscosa. Next base: position 49,596,706 of record CM055120.1, read on the forward strand.
AAAACGCATCAAAAACACAAGAGTTGCGTTTCTGTTGCGACTCTATTGAAGTCTATTACACGCAAAACGCAATCTGCTGCGGGGAAAAAAAGTCCCCGACCCTTCCCAAAAACGCTCCGGCTGAAAAATGCATAGATGTGAACGTGTACCATAGGAAACCTTGTTAAATGGACTGTATCGCGTTTCTGAAAACGGAAAACGCACAAAAAAGCACATAGGCGTGAACGTAGGGTTAAAGCAGAACTAACGTCTGCAAATACTCATCCTACAACGTAAGTGAGATCTCTCCTTGACTTCTTCCAGGTGCAGGGTCCTTGGCCGTCCAGATTGGCTGGTAGGAAATAGATGTCTCTTCTGTGCATGTACAGTACACAAGACTTCATTCATTCTGGCATCGAGCTGTGCCTAGAATGTAGACTGACCTGCACATGTGCACAGGAGTTTATTCATTCTGATACAAAGGTGTGCCTAGAATGTACACTGAGTGCGCAGAACTTTGTTCATTCTGGCATTGAGTTGTGCTTAGAATATACACTGAGCTGCACATGCGCACAGGACATTATTCATTCTGGCATTGAGTTGTCCCTAGAATGTAGACTGGCTTGCGCATATACACAGGAATTTATTTTTTCTGGTACCAAGAAGTGCCTAGAATCTACACTGAGCTGAGCATCCTAACAGGATTTCATTCATTCTCGTACCAAGGCGTGCCTAAAATGTACACCGAGCTGTGCATGTGCGCAGAACTTCATTCATTCTGGCATTGAGCTGTGTCTAGAATGTAGACTGAGCTGCGAATGAGCACAGGACGTTATTCATTCTGATACCGAGGTGTGCCTAGAATGTACACCGACCTTCTCATGAACACAGGATTTTATTTTTTCTGGTACTGAGATGTGCCTAGAACGTACATTGACTTGCTAATGCACACAGGACTTTATTCATTCTGGTACCAAGATGTGCCTAAAATGTACACTGACCTGCTCATGTGCAGCTCAGTGTACATTCTAGGCTAGGGTTGCCATCTGTCCGGGATTCACCCAGACAATCTGGGTTTTGAATCATATGTCCGGGTTTCAGTCCCCCTGAAACCCGGACACTTTACTCAGACAGGAATGTGGCTCAGAACAGGGCCTGACAGAAGGGTGAGGGGGCACTATGCGCGCTGCATTACTATTCTCTTTGGCGCAGTCAAAGGTGTCCCAGGTCTGTTATCCCATATAGTGTATACTAAAAAAGTGTTAAAGTGTTCGGGTTAGGATTGAAGAAAAAGTGGCAACCCTATTCTAGGCATTCATTCATGCTCAGCTCAGTGTAAAATCTAGGCACACCTCGGTACCAGAATGAATGAAGTCCGGTGAGCATGCTCAGCGAAGAAGATTGTGAACACGTTTAACCACTTGCTTACTGGGCACATATACCCCCTTCCTGCCCAGGCAAAATTATAGCTTTCAGCACTGTCACGCTTTGAATGAAAATTGCGCGGTCGTGCGACGTGGCTCCCAAACAAAATTGACGTCCTTTTTTCCCCACAAATAGACCTTTCTTTTGGTGGTATTTGATCATCTCTGCGGTTTTTATTTTTTTGCGCTATAAATAAAAAAGAGCAACGATTTTGAAAAAAACACAATATTTTTTACTTTTTGCTATAATAAATATCCCAATTTTTTTTTAAAAAATATTTTTTTTCTCAGTTTAGGCTGATACGTATTCTTCTACATATTTTTGGTAAAAAAAATCGCAATAAGCATATATTGATTGGTTTGCGCAAAAGTTATAGCTTCTACAAAATAGGGGATAGAATTCTGACATTATTTTTTTTTTTTACTAGTAATGGCGGTTATCTGCGATTTTTGTCAGGACTGCGATATTGCAGCGGACACATCGGACACTTTTGACACATTTTTGGGACCATTTACATTTATACAGCAAACAGTGCTATAAATATGCACTAATTACTGTATAAATGTGACTGGAAGGGAAGGGGTTAACACTAGGGGGCGAAGAAGGGGTTAAATGTATTCCCTACGAATGATTCTTACTGTGGGGGGAGGGGACTGACTGGGGGAGGTGACCGATCTGTGTCCCTAGGTACAAGGGACACAGCATCGGTCTCCTCTCCCTGACAGGACGTGGATCTCTGTGTTTACACACAGAGATCCACGTCCTTGGCTGTGTACCGGCCGATCGCGGGTACCTGGTGGACATTGCGGCAGGCCAGGCACGCGCATTGGCATCTCAGTGACCGTGAAACGCCGGGCACGCTCGCGCGCCCCCCAGTGGCTGGAGGAGCCGAGGCCGTAAAAAGACGGCCTCCCGGATTTGTAGAGCCACCTTGTGGCCGTCTTTTTTACAATGGCCCGGGTCTGAAGAAGTAAAAGAGGAACTGCAGTCTGCTAATTTGTAATAAAAACATATTTGCCATTCTGAAGCTTCCCTCCAACCACTTTGCATATTATTTTATATATGGAGCGATTCTTTACTTGCCAAATATGCTGAAGAAATCTCCCTCAACTGAGTCTGGCTGCAGCCATTTTAACTGTAGGCAGCTGAAGCTGCTGCCTGTTTACTACCTGGATTTACACAGACACACCTCCAACTCTGCAGCTCTCGTTGGCCCTCTTATGACTCATCCCACCTCCCTTCCTGGCAAACTCTCACGAGAGTGAGAGAGGGAGGTGTGCATGATGTCATAAGCCTAGGCTAATGACCAGACAAGAAACAGGAAGTTGGCTGTATAAGGGATTTACTGGCAGAAAAAAAAATGTTTTACTATCCAAAGTTAAAACAACAAGATGAAAAAAAAGACTGAAGTTCCACTTTAAGAAAGTGAAATGGAAAAACGACAGAATATTTGTTTAGAATGGTGTTCCTGTTTAAGGTTTTCAGTTTTTTTTTTTTTATATGAAGCCGTTGTTCTGATTTAGGCTTTCTTGAATTGAATGAAAAATCTCGGCTCCACTTTGTCTCATTAATAACAGTTTTAGCGCATTAACCTGCAGGCCAGTGCTAAACGGACCTTCAGTTACAAACGGATGTTTAAAAACATATAAAAGCTTTATTTTTATTTTTTTCTATGGAGCTGTGACATACGAGAGTTTACAGTGCCCTTTTATGACTCACAATAAGTTTTAACGAGCGCAACATTTCTCTCCGCAGCCCCTGAAAATGCACTGCAAGAGTTGTGCGCTGGTGACCAGCTCCGGGCACCTGCTGGGAAGTAAACTGGGTAATAAGATTGACCAGACGGAGTGCGTAATACGTATGAATGATGCTCCCACACGGGGCTACGGACAGGACATTGGCAACAAAACGAGCCTGAGAGTGATTGCGCACTCCAGCATCCAGCGGATATTGAGGAATCGCAATGAACTGCTAAACATGAGTCAAGGCACCGTCTTCATCTTCTGGGGCCCCAGCAGCTACATGCGGAGGGACGGCAAGGGACTGGTGTTCAATAACCTGCAGCTCATCAACAAGATACTACCTCGATTAAAAGTGCACACCATCACCCGCCACAAGATGCTGCATTTCGATGAACTTTTCAAGAAGGAGACGGGAAAGGACAGGTAGGAATTTCTTTATAAATACGATTTTATGTCTGGAGGTGACCTGTGCCGTGTGACTAATGACACTCGGATGTATATGGGAGGCTGGTTTCCGATGTAGGTTGGGAGGAATGGGTTGTGCAAAGTGTAATTATATAGCGCCACAGAAGCCTGGAAGGCATTGAAACTAGAGGGATTGTAGTGGTTTGCAGAGCTTTTCTATATAATTAGGGCCAAGAAGATAAACGTTTTAAGTAGGGATGCACCGGTACCAGTTTATTAAGACCGATTTCTCAAGTACTCACCGATACCAATTACCGATACTTATTTTTAGTGCCATGTGACACATTATTAACCACTTAAGCCACAAGCCTCTTTCTTAGATTTGGTGTTTACAAGTTAAAAACATTTTTTTTTTTGCTAGAAAATTACTTAGAACCCCCAAACATTATATCTACCGTATATACTCGAGTATAATGCCGCGTACACACGATCGTGATTCACGGCGGTGAAAACACCGCCGTGAATCACGACATGAAATTAAATGAAAAACGAGGGAACGGCATTTTCCCCCACACACGACCGTTTTTCCCGTCATTTTTTTCTTTGTCGAGAAAAACGACCGTCTGTGGGCTCCGCGGCAGTGTCTCCCTATGGGAAAACTGCAGCGGAAAAAAATTATGGAAAAAACGATGAGAAAATTCAGAACATGTTCTAATTTTTCTCGTCGTTTTTCCTGCCGTTTTTCTCAATGAGAAAAACGGCATAAAGCCCACAGACGATCGTTTTTCTCGGCGAAAAAAAAAAAAGTAATTTTTCCCGACGGGAAAAATGATCGTGTGTACGCGGCATAAGCCGAGTTTTTCAGCACATTTTTTTGTGCTGAAAATGCCCCCCTCGGCTTATACTCGAGTCGCCTTTTTGCGCCTGATCTCCCGGACTTTGGGGACCCGGTACCGGCCCTGGACCCCAAACTTAGCACACATGTAGCCCCACTCTTCCTCTACAAGTGTGCAAAGTTTGTTGTCCGGGGACCTACGGCCGGGAAGCACCGATGTTTCAAAGCCGGGCACCCCTTTCATAGACTCCCATGTTAAACGGTCATTTCTACGGTGAGTTTGGGGACTCGGTACTGGCCGGTCGTAGGTCCCCTGGAGCCGAAAGTTGGCACACATGTAGACCAGTTTCTCCTCTATAAGTGTGCAAAGTTTGTTGTCTGGGGGACCTACGGCCGGGGAGCACCGATTTTTCAAACCCGGGCACTCCTTCCATAGACTCCAATGTTAAACGTCAGTCTAGTCATGGACACAGTGAGGCATGGGCACAGTGAGGCATGGGCACAGTGAGGTATGCACATGGACACAGTGAGGCAAAGTGAGGCATGCAGATGGACACCCTAGGCTTATACTTGAGTCAATAAGTTTTCCCAGTTTTTTGTGGTAAAATTAGGTGCCTCGGCTTATACTCGAGTATATACGGTATATATATATATATATTTCTAATGCCTCGTACGCGCAATCGCGATTTCCGAAGAGAAAAGTGCGATGTGAGCTTTTTGTCGCGATTTCTGACCATGTGTATGCTCCATCGCACTTTTTTTGTCAGAATTTCCAACAAGAAAAGATTGTGAGCAGGTTCTCTATTTTTGTGACAGGAAGAATTCCTATCGCGAGTCGCGTTCATCTGTATGCAATTACGAAACACAAAAAAACACGCATGCTCAGAATCAAGCAGAAGAGCCGAACTGCCTATTGAACTTCATTGATCTCGGCTCGTCGTACGTGTTGTATGTCGCCGCGTTCTTGACGGTCGGAATTTCAGCCATGATTTGTGTGACCGTATGTATGCAAGACAATTTTGAGCCGTTTTCCTACTGGAAAAAAGAACGCGGTTTTCGTGTCGGAAATCGCGATCGTGTGTACGAGGCATTACACCCTAGAGAATAAAATGGCGGTCATTGTCTTAAAAGCGCACTTTTTGGGGAAAAAAATCACATTTTTGAATTAAAAAATTTGCACCTGAACCGCTGAACGAAATCGCACCGGACTCTTTTTACAAATCACACCGAAACTGGTCCTGCATATATGTGTACCTGTTTTAAAGGAGGAGCTTGCAGTCTGCGAACTTAAAGGGATCAGTTTTAGTATTGGAGCATTTGCATGAGTACTCATGCAAATGCTTAGTATTGGCACAGATACGGATACCGGTATTGGTGCAACACTAGTTTTAACCCCTTTATCATAGCGCTCAACTGTCCCTGATTTCATGCTAGCCAAAGCTGATATATTGGCTATGAGCAGATGCTAGCAAGTGCCCATACTGTGTTCTACTAAAGTGTAAAGTGAAGTAAGCATCTGTGTAGGGCAGGGGTCTCTAAACTTCCAAAACAAGGGGGCCAGTTTACTGTTCTTCAGACTTTAGGGAGCTGGACTGTGCACCGTGGGAGTAAACAATGCACCATCTTTGGTATTAGGGGGAGAAATAGTTGTTGTCAGTGGAAGGAATCATGCCCCGTTGTTGGTGTCAGTGGTAGGAATAGTGCACCATTGTTGGTGTCAGTGGCAGGAACGATACCCCATTGTTGATGTCAGTGGTAGAAACTATGCATCATTGTTGGTTTCAGTGGCAGGAACAATGCCCCATTGTTGGTGTCAGTGGTAGGAATAAATGCCCCATTGTTGGTGTTACTGGCAGGAACTATGCCCCATTGTTGCTGTCAGTGGCAGGAACTATGCTTCATTGTTGGTTTCAGTGGCAGGAACGATGTCCCATTGTTGGTGTCAGTGGTAGGAATAATGCCCCATTGTTGGTGTCAGTGGCAGGAACCATGCTCCATTGTTGGTGTCAGTGGCAGGAATGATGGCCCATTGTTGGTGTCAGTGGTAAGAATCGTGCCCCATTGTTGGTGTCAGTGGCAGGAACCATGCCCCATTGTTGGTGTTAGTGGCAGGAACCATGCCCCATTGTTGGTGTCAGTGGTAAGAATAGTGCCCCATTGTTGGTGTCAGTGGCAGGAACTATGCCCCATTGTTGGTGTCAGTGGCAGGAACCATGCCCCATTGTTGGTGTCAGTGGCAGGAACCATGCCCCATTGTTGGTGTCAGTGGTAAGAATAGTGCTCCATTGTTGGTGTCAGTGGTAAGAATAGTGCCCCATTGTTGGTGTCAGTGGTAAGAATAGTGCCCCATTGTTGGTGTCAGTGGCAGGAACTATGCCCCAATTGTTGGTGTCAGTGGTAGGAATAGTGCCTCAAGGGCCAGATAAAGGCAAGCAAATAGCCACAGTTTGGAGACCACTGGTGCAGAGGAATATATAGAGCTAATAACATTATTGGATGTTTACTGTTAGCACAGGTTCTCTTTAGCTTACTGTACATGACAGTAAAGCAGGTCCCAGAATCGCAGGACTTTGTAGAATGTCTGTAAGAAAAACAAAGACATAGAAACAGTGAAAGCTCTGCGACCAGTATGAGTGCAGTTACAGAGGCTGGAAGGACCCCCCGTAATGAAAAATAAATGCATCATGATCAGTCCCTATAACACAGGGCGGAATCAAATTATGTTCCATTCTCAGCACCGGCATGAGAGACAAATAAATCTCTGTGTACGATCTGCAGATCCAGGAGATAGCTGTGATCACCACATGTGAGATGGAAGAAAACCGCAGGCAAAGCAAGAAATATTCCAGCAACGCGACATAATCACTGCAAAGAGTTAATTTATAATTGAATAGAAGAAATGTCGGGGAAAAAAACAATCATAATTATTATAGAAAAGATCATTAGTGAATACCTCGGGGGGGAACTAAAATTATAGATTAGAAAGGAGCATTTGCGTTTAATTGCAGTTAAATGTGAAAATACTGCCATATCAAAGATTATAAAAAGGGAACGTCATGCAAAACCTACAATTTAAAGGGAAAAGACACCTTTTTAAAGCGTATCTAAACCTAAGAACAAAAATGTAATATATTACAGGTTACTGGGGGCTTCATTTGTTTCTTTTTTCTTTATTTTCACCTGGTGGTTCTGCCTATAACACATTTCCTGTCTTAGGGTGACAACACTCCCTTATCTTCCTGTATCTATGGAGGATAAGCGTTGCCACCCTAGGACAGGAATACAAAACAACTCTCCTCATCTCCATAATATGGGAGGGTCTGTAGTTCTGTGAGAGATCTGGGCTGAATGCTAACTAAGCTCACAAGATTTTTAAAAGAGCACTTTCAATGGTAGAGACCAAGGGTCTCCAAACTTTCTAAACAAAGGGCCAGTTTATTGTCCTTCAGACTTTAGGGGGGCCGGACTGTGGCCAGCAGGAGTGGAACATTTCCTGGCATCAGTGGGAGTAAACATCACCACATTTGGCATCATTGGGAGGAATAGTGCCTCATCTTTGGTATCATTGGGAGGAATAGTGCCCCATCGTTGGTATTACTGGGAGAAATAGCGCTCCATCGTTGGTTTCATTGGGAGCAATAGCGCTCCATAGTTGATATCATTAGGAGCAATAGCGCCTTAACGTTGGTATGATTGGGAGGAATAGCGCCCAATCGTTGGTATCATTGGGAGGAATAGCGCCCAATCGTTAGTATCATTGGGAGGAATAGTGCCCCATCGTTGGTATCATTGGGAGGAATAGCGCCCCATAGTTGGTATCATTGTAAGAAATAGCACACCATTGTTGGTGTCAATGGGAGAAACGGGGCCCCATTGTTGCTGTCAGTTGGTAGAATAGTGTGGGAGGAGAAGTGCCCCAAGAGCCAGATAAGGGCAAGCAAAGGGGTGCATCCGGCTCCCGGGCCGCAGTTTGGAGACCACTGGTATAGACTAACCCAAACCCTTTCACCGAATCCTCATGATTAAGTCATGCTGTGGCATGGCTTTGGGTTTGAGTGAGCGGTTTGTGGGCAGGGCCTCCTTGCACGTGCTGGTCCCTTACTTGTGTACGCACTCTCCAATGCTCGGGACCAGATGGGGCTGCAGTCATGTAAAAGTCAACATTAAGGCTTATCCCTGGCTGAGAGGTGAGCCATATGCTGTGTAGCAACATACAGATGCCTTCTGTGAAACACCCTGTCCCATGATGCTGCACACCTTGCTTTGTGAATGTAGCATTTACAGAGGGACACCGCTGAGCCTGCACCCTGCTCCACCAGTCCAGCTTTCCTCTGCAACCTCACTCTCAGTGACAGAATGTGGTCCTGCCACGCATTAGTGTGGACCTCATGCATGCACAAAATTAACTCCTTCAGCTCTCCCGTACCATGCAGCAGGGTTCATGTGGTCTCCATAGTGTGGCTTTGGTCCCAATTGCTTTTGGGGAACCGTCCGTCAGGGAGGGATCCAGAACGTTGACCCCCTCGCTATCGGTGGATCTGTCACTCACGACAGGTACTACTCTTTGCTGTCTGGCTGCTTTATATTCCCACCAATTCATGGTTGCACACTTCAACTACAACTACACACTTTTTCCAACTCTCTTGTTGAGTTAATCCTTTCCGTTCCTTCCTCTTTAACCCTGTGTGTTCTTTGTATACGCTATGTACCTTGATGCACTCCATGCACAAAAAGTTGATAACCTTTACTGGCACTTTCAGCAATACAGTTCCTCAGTGCAAGAATCACAAACCTTCCCTAACTAATTTGTTGATTCCAGGCTACCCAATGCATAACTTCCCAGAGGTGAGAGTCCATAAGTAGGCAACTTGTGAGTATCTTCCAGATGTTGCTTGTGGCTACATGCTGTGGTTTCGCCCTCTGTTCTTTCCATGCAGGTGGCTCTAGCAGCCCCAGAGCAGAGCATTTCCCCTATTTATTACATCACAGGGTGGAGGGCAGAGCCCAGGAAAGCCTGGGAAAACACCAAGATGACTTAACCCCTTCCTACTCAGGTAGCCTGCTAACCTTAACTGTTCCACTGCTTGTAATCACCTGCCTACAGATGTGCTGTCCTTGTAGTAAACCTTGGCTGGAATTAAATGTCTTTATTGTGCAGCCCGTTATTTGAATGGTGGACTTTTTAATGGTATATTTAGTAGACCAAAGGCAACAAAAGGATCTGATGCACACAGTTCTGCTGTTTGTTAACATTCAGTGCCGCAAGTCTTCGCTGTCATGGCAGAACAGACTTATATTTGACCAATTTTGATCATCTCTGGCACTAGACACAGCCCAGTAGAAGTATATGGAACATTAATGGGCAGGCAGAGCCAGGACTTGCACCCATGGATGTAAACCAACAGCAAAACCGTGGCAATTGGATTGAGGTATATATGCACCTGGTTTGGAGGATGGGATGGGTTGGGTCAGGGAAAGGGAACAAAAAAAGATAAGTGCACTTTGCTTTAAAGTGAACTTATCCTTTAGTCATTTCCTACTTTATCCAAAGTTTATAAAAAAAAAAAAAAAAGCTCTACCTTCACTACTTATCAATGTGCTAGAAAAGAAAGAATTATCAACATGCAGCTAATTCTCTGAATATCAAAGAGATATAATGACTGGTGTAGCCCTAGGCTAAGCAGGAACATTGGGCACTTCTAGTGTATTAGAAAATTAGATTTATTTAGGCCTTTCTTGGCTAAATAATTGGCCCCAGTGGGTCAGCTTTATCATTAAATGTTTATAAATGAGTCAAACTAGGGCTATGTGAGCATTTTAATAATGGCTGATAACTGCAGCCATACAAAAAATATTGAACATTTCCTGTTGCATACATTGGATACATCAACAGCCTGTATAGTCATAATGGAACTAGACAGGTAATAAATATTTTTCATCTGCTTTGTAATTTTACTTTATTTTTTGTAATAAGACCTTTAAGTAATCTTGTAGTGACAGCTATATTATTAAACCACTGACATGTCTATACAGGACTCTCCTATACCTGCCTCAATGTACCTTTAACAATCTGTCAGAGTGGCCAAAAGCCCAGAACCCAGGGCACCCTGCTATGCAAACAATCACTTGCCTTCTCTAAGTTACTTGGTCCTGCTTCCTCCCACACAATGCTATTGAGGTTAATAACCGTTCTTATAGACTAATAGTAAAGCAAAGGAGGAGGTGGGGTGCCCTGCAGCAATGATAAAGGTACACTCAAGCAGATGTAAGTGCCTATTGTAGTAGTTAGCAGTACAATTATTAAAATTGCAGTTCCATGGATCATGAAAACTTTGGAATCGAATTGCATCAAAGCTACTAAATGGTCTACATGAATAAAATGTGGTCAGCCTAGTGTTAATGCCATGTACTGTACCTTTATAAGTCTTCATGAGCTCCAATTCCTGAATGGTCTAATATATTAATCATGATGATCATTTTTTACACTTCCTGATGCAGCTGGCTGGCTCGCCACTTCCTCCTGAACTTCCCCTTTTGGGTGGAGCACCGCTTTAGGGGGGTACATGATCACCATGTATTGTATAAATACATGATTGGTCCATATAGTGATGAAGTAAATATTAATGACTACAAAATGGATCAGATATTCAAATTAGCAAAGCAAACTGGATCCTACATCCACATACTCCACTCCAGAAAAAGAAGCGAGAATTGAGGAAAAAGAAGGGAGGAATGAGTACAGGAAACCCCAGTTTAGGAATGAAGAACTGAGACAACAACATACACCAAGGGGAAATGGTGGCTACCAAGGGAATACATCACATATGGAAATGACGTCCAAATGTCCATGGATACTCAAAGGAAATGGATACCACATTTTACAATTTACGCCCTTAGAAAGCCTGAAGTTCGGAGTCCTGTACACGGCTATACTGCCCAAAAAGTCCCATACATGCAGCATCTCTGTACAGAGGAGAAGCAGCAGAATGTATTTTGGGGTGTACTTCTACATATACCCATGGCATGTGTGAGCAAAATGTCATTTAACCACTTCCCAACCGGGCCAATTCTGGCACTTCGCTCCTACATGTAAAAACCCTTGCAAAGAACAGATAAGTATAGCATGTTTGTTATTAAAAAAAAAAAAAAAAAAAACCCTGTTACAATAACTTTAATAAAGGGAGAGCTTTATAGCCTTCAAAACACAGTGGGAGAGATTTACTAAAACTGGACAGTGCAAAATCTTCTGCAGCTTTGCATAGAAACCAATCGGCTTCCAGGTTTTGATGCTGAAGTTGGGAGCTGATTGGCTACTATGCACAGCTGCACCAGATTCTGCGTGCACCGGTTTTAGTAAGTCTACCCCAATGGGTTAAAAAAATAAATACTCTTGGACTCCTAAACATTTAATGTGGTGCTTTTGTTCTCCCTGCACATTCTAGCGTTCACATGGTAATTTTTCTTCTTCACTGATGTGCGCTGATGAGGCTGCACTAATGTGGAGGCACGGATTGGCACTGATGAGGAGGCACAGATGGGCACTGATTGGCACTGGTGAGGAGGCACGTGTGGGCACTGGTGAGGTGGCATGAATAGGCAGCACTGATTGGACTGTACTGATGATCAGTACTATGATTATCAGGGTACAGTGTGCTGACAGGCTTGCTGGTTAACGGCTCTCCTTTCCTCCCACAGACACAGCATGTGAGGAAAGGACTGTCGATAACTGACAAGTCTGTTTACATTGTGATCAGCTGTAATTGGGCACAGCTGATCACATGGTAAAGGACCGCTGTGATTGGCCCTTTACTGCGATCTGTGATCCCCGTGTCTGAAGGACACAGAGATCACAGAGCATGCCTGATGTACACCGCAGGAGACCTGCTGGGTTCTGAGAGGACGCCCTCCCAGAACTAGTCGACCATGTTGTAGCCGTATTTCGGCTATAGCGCGGTCGGGAACCAGTTAAGGCCCCTTCATGTTGGAGAGCTGTGTCATTGTGCTTCACCGTATAAAGTTATCTTTACACTTAAGGGCTGAACCAATTTTGGATTCAGCGCTATCTACCTCTATTTTTCTATATAAAAAATGACTTTGATTGTAACGCTTCTCTACTCTAGCCTAAGCTAAAACAATTGGGGCTGGATTTAGGCACCAATAGGTCGCAGGGAAAATACACTGACTGGCACTGGCAGCTCTTTGCTTGCTTCATGCCTGAAGTGTCCCTATAATATTCTCGCAGCTCACATTGTCATTTCCCCACCCAGAACAATTCATATACAGAATTTTGTTTTGAGTCTGGTTAGTAATGTGCTCCAGATATCTTTCCGGCGCTGTAATTACAGTGTTCAAACATTAGGTAATACATGCTTTTTGAGATGGACTTAGCATTTTTCTGTGAATCCCTGTAATTTGGATGGTGATGGGAAAGGCAGGCCACTATCTAGTGTTTAAGTGTTATTAGGAGAAAGACATCAGATTGCAGAAACATTTACCAACCTCTCTCCGTCCATCCATCCAGCCAAGCTGTGAGACAACGGGACTGTGACATGGCGGAGCTTCTGGCTATATCCATCGAACTGCACATTATCTGATAGAACAGTGGTTGGTACAGTTGCTAATTTGCTTTCTACCCTGGGGTAAAATATGATTGCGAGTCCCTTACATAATTTCTTTATGTCAAAGCACGTTTTTTGTTGTGGATATAGTAACAAAAAGCTGCAACTGTCTCCTCTTAGACAGTTGTTACTGAAATAAGTGTTCCCATTGGAAGCTACACTACAGTGCCTTGCAAAAGTATTCGCCCCCCTTGGCTTTTTACCTATTTTGTTACATTACAGCCTTTAGTTCAATGTTTTTTTAATCTGAATTATATGTGATGGATCAGAACACAATAGTCTAAGTTGAAGTAAAATTAGAAAAATATATACATAAAACTATTTTTCAGAAATAAATAAAATTATAATTGGCATGTGGGTATGTATTCACCCCCTTTGTTATGAAGCCCATGAAAAGCTCTGGTGCAACTAATTACCTTCAGAAGTCACATAATTCGTGAAATGATGGCCACCTGAGCGCAATCTAAGTGTCACATGATCTGTCATTACATATACACACCTTTTTGAAAGGCCCCAGAGGCTGCAACACCTAAGCAAGAGGCACCACTAACCAAACACTGCCATGAAGATCAAGGAACTCTCCAAACAAGTAAGGGACAATGTTGTTGAGAAGTACAAGTCAGGGTTAGGTTATAAAAAAATATCCAAATCTTTGATGATCCCTAGGAGCACCATCAAATCTATCATAACCAAATGTAAAGAACATGGCACAACAGCAAACCTGCCAAGAGACGGCCGCACACCAAAAGCCACGGACCGGGCAAGGAGGGCATTAATCAGAGAGGCAGCACAGAGACCTAGGGTAACCCTGGAGGAGCTGCAGAGTTCCACAGCAGAGACTGGAGTATCTGTACATAGGACAACAATAAGCCGTACGCTCCATAGAGTTGGGCTTTTTGGAAGAGTGGCCAGAAGAAAGCCATTACTTTCAGCAAAAAACAAACTGGCACGATTTGAGTTTGCGAAAAGGCATGTGGGAGGCTCCCAAAATGTATGGAGGAAGGTGCTCTGGTCTGATGAGACTAAAATTTAACTTTTTGGCCATCAAAAAAAACGCTATGTCTGGCGCAAACCCAACACATCACATCACCCAAAGAACACCATCCTCACAGTGAAACATGGTGGTGGCAGCATCATGCTGCGGGGATGTTTTTCAACAGTCGGGACTGGGCAACTGGTCAGAGTTGAGGGAAAGATGGATGGTGCTAAATACAGGGATATTCTTGAGCAAAACCTGTACCACTCTGTGTGTAATTTGAGGCTAGGACGGAGATTCACCTTCCAGCAGGATAATGACCCCAAACACACTGCTAAAGAAACACTTGAGTGGTTACATGGACCTTTTTACATGTTACATGGACCTTTTTCCGGCCAAACTCACATCGGCATTCCATCGGAAAAAAATAGAACAGGTTCTATATTTAAATTCCGATGGAATTCATCGGAATTTCTACGATGGGGCCCACACACGGTCGGAATTTCCGATGAAAAAACTCAGACGGACTCTGTCTGACTTTTTTCATCGAAAATTCCTATCGTCTGTACAAGGCATTAGTCCGTAGGGTTCAGTATTGAGTTGGCCCACCCTTTGCAGCTATAACAGCTTCAACTCTTCTGGGAAAGCTGTCCACAAGGAGTGTGAATATGGGAATGTTTGAGTATTCTTCAAGAAGCGCATTTGTGAGGTCAGGCACTGATGTGGACGATATAGAAAACAACATGTAAATGTGTTGGATTGGCCTAGTCAAAGCCCAGACCTCAATCCAATAGAAAATCTGTGGTCAGACTTAAAGATTGCTGTACACAAGCGCAAACCATCCAACTTGAAGGAGCTGGAGCAGTTTTGCAATGAGGAATGGGCAAAAATCCCAGTGGTAAGATGTGGCAAGCTCATAGAGACTTATCCAAAGCGACTTGGAGCTGTGATAGCCGCAAAAGGTGGCTCTACAAAGTATTGACTTTAGGGGGGTGAATAGTTATGCACATTGACTTTTTCTGTTATTTTGTCCTATTTGTTGTTTGCTTCACAATAAAAAAAAACATCTTCAAAGTTGTGGGCATGTTCTGTAAATTAAATGATGCAAATCCTTAAACAATTCATGTTAATTCCAGGTTGTGAGGCAACAAAGCATGAAAAAATGCCAAGGGGGTGAATACTTTTGCAAGGCACTGTATATTGCCAAAAGTATTGGGACACCTGCCTTTACACGCACATGGACTTTAATGGTGAGTTTGGGGTGGAGAAACTTGACTGGCCTGACCTCAACCCGATAAAACACCTTTGGGATGAATTAGAGCGTATGCTGCGAGCCAGGCCTTCTCGTCCACATCAGTTGTCTATCTTTATGAGGAACTGCACTGCATGAGACGCCAGCAGCGGATCTCTACAGGGGTTTCCCCACATGCTTAAAAGACCATACTAGCGATAGTTGGTCAACTCCAGGGGGTGAGTTTACATCTATGTGGGGCACCCAAGTCTGAGCACATTGAAGCACAGATATATCAACTTTGAGCATGAGCACTTTAAATCACTATACTACTGGGACTGTTCTATATTTGTGTATATCATCTGTACTAAACCTAGCGCAGTGAACCGTTTTCTATATCATCCACATCAGTGCCTGACCTTACAAATGTGCTTCTTGAAGAATAGTCAAACATTCCCATAGACACACTCCTTGTGGACAGCTTTCCTAGAAGAGTTGAAGCTGTTATAGCTGCAAAGGGTGGGCCAACTCAATACTGAACCCTACGGACTAATGCCTTGTACAGACGATAGGAATTTCCGATGAAAAAAGTCATACAGAGTTTGCCTGAGTTTTTTCATCGGAAATTCAGATGAATTCCATTCCATTCCATCGGAATTTAAATATAGAACCTGTTCAATTTTTTCCGATGGAATTCCGATCGTGTGTACGCAGCATAAGACTGGAATGCCATTAAAGTTCATGTGCGTGTAAAGGCAGGTGTACCAATACTTTTGGCAATATAGTATATCTTCTCAATTCCTCATCTGATGACAAACTCCAGGACAAATAGAGAGGGTGCATCTTCTCAGTGGTGGCACACAGGGCCAGATTTATTATTAAAATCTGTTCAATAAAATGGAGACAAATGTCCCTCTTGGACCTCATTGTCAAAAATCAATTTGATCTTGCCAGGTATCAGATCCTTCCACGGTGCAACAGTGGAGATCCATGGTTGACAACGTTCTGCCACTTTTTATAAGCTTATTTATTTGGGACGAAATTGCCTTAGGAAATTTACTAAAATCTGGGAATCACAAGTTAAAGCTTGAGATTTAACACTGTAAATTTCTTAAAATGCCAGGTGGTTGGATGACCTTCAATCTTTCCTCTCCCCTGGAGCTTTTCAGTTACCTGTTTTCCCTCTTACCCCTCCCACCCCCCCCGTACTCCTCCCCTGGTATTCATACCCCCCTGCCCTTATCTCCCATCTTCCTTGCCCCCTCCCAAGAAGGTTACTCGTATGGTCTGCGGGTTCGTTGCTGGGAGTTTTGTCTCTGGTTGGTGACTATGGTAATCCAGTTTGGTTGGATTGGTAGAACTGGTATGCTTACTAATGCAATGTATATGTTCTTATGGACCACTATGTCATTTTGACCTGTACCATCTGTTGTAATGTTTTCAATGTATGACCAAGATATTTGCCACTAAATTTTAATGTTACTCGTTCTTTTTGACTAGCTGTATCTCTGTAGTTCTTCCCTCTAAGTAGGTTTTGTGTTACCAATAGAAAGTAATGTCTGTCTATCATTGCCTTTCAGGAGGATCTCAAATACTTGGCTCAGTACCGGATGGTTCACCATGTCCATAGCATTAGAACTCTGCAATACAATTAATGTGTACGGGATGGTTCCTCCAGATTTCTGCAGGTAAATCTCCAATCTGCACAGTTCTTTTCACAATACCTTCCCTATGTGTGTGTGTGGATCAGGCTCATGTTAGTGAGTATAGTAGGTTTAGGTAGGGCTGCTAAACCTAAAACCACTTATGTTAATCAGACATTAAAGGGTAACTCCAAAATAGTTTTTTTTAATAGAGCGAGGAAGGGTTATAATAGTTTTCAGGTTTTTGTTGGAGACAGTTCCCTCACTTTCTATGGAGTCATTGGGGCAGGAATTGAGGAAAGAATCTCTCTATTGTATTTGCCAATGTGTATCTAGACCCTCAAAAATAAATTTTAGCTGACTGTGAAGGGAATTGTTAATTATCTGTGAAGTCCCTACAGTGGAAGCAGGAGTTAGAAAAAAAATAACGATTTCCAATAGCTACGTTCAATAGTAATAGAGTCAGAGCAAAAAGGGCCTGTAGGCAGTTCGACTGGTAAAGGTGCCTAATGTGGTTGTTCAAAGGATGGGCACGAGTCCTCTGTTTTAGTAAAACATCCAATTGCTTTATTTTACCAAATAAAATGTGTTTCGTGGCTTTAAATTGCCACTCCCTCAGGTCAAGGTGATAAATTTGGTGTAAAGCTTGTGGCAGTGATGTCATCTTGGTGGATCACATGTAGCTACTATAGCAGACAATTTGTGCCTATCCTTTGAACAACCTCATCGTGCGCCTCTGCCAATCGAACTACCTATGGTCCCTTTTTGCACTCGAGTCTTACTACTACTTCGTTCACCCACTTGGGAAACCCCTTAGAGTACTCAAGATGGGAATGCCCAAGGCATAGAGGGCGTCCACACTGACCCTGCATGGAGACAGGTTTTCTCCACCTGCAGGCTAGGAAGGCCGCATGTTCCCCCATAGTTGGGTGACTGCAGTCTCAACAGTTGTAAGTCCATTTTGACCTTTTTCCTTTTATTGTGGAAGCACTGCATTCTTGTTTTGAATTAATCTACTACACTACAAGGGCTCTCCCGCCTCCCTCTTTTCTTTTTTTGATGGAAAATTTGAGCTTTACCAGAAACCCCAGGTCAGCTCCTCAGGATCCTTTGGTCCATGATCTACCACCACACCCCAGACCTTGTTCAAGCTCCATGCCTCCATGAAGCTCAGAATGTAACCACCATAATACCTGCTACAGGAAGAACTACTGGTAGGATATGCCAACACATCCTACACTACACTACCAGGGTTTCTCCTCCCTGTGGACCGCCGACTTCCTGCTTTGACAGCAGTCCATAGAGGGAGGCTCATCAGATGTGGGAGTGTATAAAAGACACACAGAGTATTTTTCAGCACTATTGCTCTCTCCCTGCCTCATTCTTTACACCTATTTCTGGCCTGCTTTACTGGATGCCAAGCACCATAGGACATCAATGCCCGCACTAAAGCTGAGTAGTACTGTGCATTCAAGCAGGGTGCTGTATAAATAAGTGGAAGCCCTGCATAAAAACAAGTGAGATTGTAAAGTTTTTTCTCTTGTTTGACTCCCCTTGTTAAGTTATATTCAGATTACTGTTGAGAATTTTTTTTTCCGGGAGACTTTAAAGTGGTTGTAAAGTCACATTTATTATATTCTTTTACCCTCTCTGTTTTAGGAACATATTAAATACAGTGTGTGTTTTTTTTAAAATTGTAATGCTAAATACCTTCTTTGCCCAACTCTGCTGTGTGATCACATGTCTTCTCTCTGTTTTTCTTCTTGATCTAAGTGGGAGGGGCCAAGATTCCCTTCTGACTTGTGCAAGCTAGCAGAGCTGGGCAAAGAATATATTTCACAAAATTTACCAAATATCAATGAATAGAGGTAAACAGTAGCGCTGAGGTAGAACACCTATAGTTACACACCAAATAGTGATAATGTGCAAAATAAGAAAAAGTCCATAAATAAAATTTGGTACAGCAGAATCTATGTGCAAACAGTTGATATCTTGATCCGACACCGCACTGCGTGAACAAGCATATCTCCACTCCCCAGTTAGTTGTAAACTCACCAGAGAGTAATGCCTCACACTCTCGTGTTTTGGCAAACAAGCAGTTAACCACCTTAGGGTTCAAATAGATTCCATCAGTGCACGTTCCCCAGTGGATAGTATATAGGAGAAATGAGACTCCAAATAGTGTGATATCGTCAAATCAATTAAAAGCATTTATTAAAGCCATACCTCAATGAAAATATACTCACAGACACAGTAATTTTGAATTAAAATGGTAGAGATGCCAGAAATACCCTGTCACAGGGGACATAGGGTATGTGTCACTTCTCACCTGACCTAATGGTTCAAAACACACGGATCGTCACTTCTGTGGTGCTTGAACGTCACTTTCGGTTGCCGTACAGCCATGTCCCGACGCGTTTCATCATACCGACTTCGTCCTGGCAACCGGAAGTGACGTTCACGCACCAGCGGAAGCGACGATCTGTGTGTTCTGAACTAATTAGGTCAGGTGAGTAGTGACACATACCCTATGTCCGCCGTGACAGGGTTTTTCTGGCATCTCTACCATTTTAATGCAATATTACTTTGCCTGTTTGTGAGTATATTTTCATCGGGCTATGGCTTTAATAAAGGCTTTTAATTGATTTGACGATATCACACTATTTGTAGTCTCAATTCTCCTATATATTATGCGCTGGTTATTGTGCACTGATGGAATCTATTTGAACCCTGAGGTGGTTAACTGCTTGTTTGCCAAAACACGAGAGTGTGAGGCATTACTCTCTCTGCGGGTCCAGGTTAGAGAAAGCAACGTATTCTAGCAATGAAGACAAAGCTTATTCAGATTGGCTTCAGAGTCAGAGGTTGTGACATAATCAGCCCGCTACTCTGACTCCGTCAGAGGAAGCTTTGAATTCATTGCTAGAATACATTGCTAGAATACATATGCCCCAAAGGGCCCTTGAGAAAGTCATGTGCCTGTAATGCAACGCATCGGGAGGAGCCAGGTGATGTCACTTCCTGGCCCAGCCAAGACCGGAAGTTTGGATTCTTCAACGATCTTACCTTGCATGACTCAGCTGTCTGTTACACTCACCATTGAGTGTATTTTTAAATGTGAATTACTACTATTTTTTATAAATTTCACAAGAAATTCTACACTATGTGGATCGTTATCATTATTGCATATGATGGAAAATGGAGAGGAGAACCTGTGAGCTTTACATCACTTATTTGGGATGAAGACCTTCTGTATTCATACAAAAGCGCTATGTGACCTGTATGTGAATAGAGGCCTACTTTTTCAGAGCTGCTACCTTGCACATTGGTGGAGCACAGAATTGCTTTGAAGTCACTTAATCAATAAATCGTTTACCTTACCACAGCATCTGATGAGACTTTTTATATTTATGTACTGCTTGGATTCACAGCACTGGTGATTGGGTTCACTGCCCAGCAGGGCACTTGGACATTTTCACTTATACTTTTGAACTGATTGATGTATTTAGTACATTATGATAGTGGAATAGTGGGGGGAGGAGTCACATCTGATGTCACCCGCGGCCATCTTCTTGGTTAGAAACACAGACACACGCTTGTATAACAGCACTCGGTTCTGAGTGCAAGTTTTTGTAAGTAGATCTTTTTCAAACTGGATTTAAATTTTTAAAACGGAGAGCACTAGATTGTCCCCTTTTTTGTATCCATTTGTTTTGGGAATTATAACGGCAGTACCGATTTGTGACCGAAACCCCAAGTGTGGGTAACATGCCGAGTGACCTGTTTCAGGTCGAATATATGAGGTGAGAGGCTAGACTAGAGTATCTGTGGTGGAGGGATCACAATCACTGCTGTATCGTCTTGTTTAGTTGCACCTTATGAGGCTGTTTTTACATCCATCTACTACCAATACTGGATTTATTCTCATGGACTATTAATATATTTTTATTGCGCTGCACTATTTTGTTTTATACGATAGTGGAATTGCCTTTTTAATCATTTACTTAGCACACTGATATTTATATTTTTTATGGTATTTTTTTCTATTGAATTGAAATGAGACATGTTTTTTTTTTTTATTATTTTTTATTAAAGTTTTTCAACACATACAACACACACAGCTTAAGCACCAACAGTACAGAAAAAGAGCATGTACAGAAAATAATATATTTTGCAAGTAAAACCCAGGAGGGCATATATTATGATAAACCCACTAGTCAACAGAAACACATCAGAAGTCACCGGAGTAAGAGGAAGGTATATGGGCAAGGCGAGACCCCGACACGATGACCAGGTTCACCCCCAACTCATTAAGCTGTTTCAGACTTTGCTAACCAAGTGCACGAAATGAGACATGTTTTGATACTATTTTTCATGTATTTTATGACCATTATCTAATACATTGCTTAGTGGTTTAGTTGGATTTGGCGCCACACCACTTACACCATTTTAACTATGTAAAGGGTTTTAAAATTTGGAGTTCAGCTTTAAGTGCCCACCAATTAAATTTTAGAGCAGGCCCTCCCACTCTAAGCCTGATTCCAGCTTTTAGCTGTTGTGTGACAAAGACAAATCTCAGGTAATTACACTAGCTGAACTGAAAAATTATTTCATTAATCTTGATAGAATACATAAGTAAACTCAATTGTGCTTTTATGTATCTGCCTGGAGTTCTTAAAAAATACATTCAAAAGACTCCAAAGAGAGCATCGCCTCCAAATGACATTTAGCAAAGGGCTCGATCAATAAAATGCTTATTACATTTCCCGGAAAAGCCATTATAGCAGCATCTAAATACCCAACTCCGTTCTCTATATAACTTGCACTGCACTCTACACCAAGGCTGGGCTCCCATCGAATGCAGGCTGTGTAATCATTATCCTCCACGCACCATGCCATTGTGAGCTCTGTATTAATCCTTATTTCGAATAATGCCCGGCCAGGATTAGAACACTTTAATGGTTGTCAAGCATAAGTATTAATTAGGAGAGGAGCGGCTGAGCATAATCGCTGCCATGGAACTAAATGGACATCTTATCTTCTCATACAAAGGACGTCTCAAAGGTATGAAGAGTAATATTATAGAGTCAATGAACCAGGTGATGACCAACAGTGATGAGAATCAAATAGATTCACATATTACATGGCCATCATTAGTGCACCTATCTGGAGCATAAGCGTTTTACTGAACCTTTGCCTAAAATAAAATTTCGAATGCAATTGGGTTTATTTTTAACTGATTAGTGGTGTCCTTGTGTTCTAGTTACGTTTCTTTTGCTGGTGAAACAAGTGCTGGGCAAGGTATTTAGTTAGTATATAAAGTATACAGTATATAAAACCAATCATTTATGTCAAATAAGCTTTATTATATTGTCATTTTAAAATCTTCAGCTTTTTAAACTAGTGATCCTACCATGAGGGTCCTTGTTCAGGCACTTCCTGTTATGGGGTAACCGCTCTGTCCCTGACCATACGTTGTGCTCCTGCATTGCCACATGGGCTTTTTCTGGAGACATTACACAGGAAACCTGCCCTAAACCATGCCATGCAACCACCGCTAAAGTGCATATAGACAAGAGGAGGCTGCAAAGAGGCAGAATGAGATCCTCAACACAGAGATGCAACAAAGGATGAAATTACGTTGAAAACAAGTATTTTATTAACAACAAAAATGGCAACTGTGTATGATACACAGTACTTTAGAAGGGGCTTTGCCCCTTTTATTTTGCACTTTTCTTTAAAACTGTATTTCAGGTATGGATATTTTTCCATAGTTACATTGGACCAATGTAAGTACTGTACGTATGTGCAAGAGTGGCTGCCCTGCTACTTACTGAGAGGTTGGTTACTGGAGGTTGCCTGTTCAGCATTGGTGCCATTCAGAGAACACTTTCCATTTTCGCAATGCATGCAAAATGTTCTCTAATTGGACAAGGTGGAGTTTGTGACGTCACCACCCTGCCTCTCCCCCTCATCCAATCAGAGAATGCTTTTCATTCTTTTAGAAATTGCAAAGTCTTGCCTGAATGGTGCCCACACCGAACAAGTGACTTCCTGTGTTCACAAGGCAGCAGTACAAGCCACTTGACTTGGGACCTGGAAGCTAGTGGCGATCACTGGAGTTGTGGTGCCTACTACACAGTGATTTCCAGTTCCAAGGGGATCCCACAGGTATGGCACCTACTTGCACTAGTCAAAGCATGTAACTACATGGAATTGCTATACCCAGAATTCATTTTTAAATATTCTCAATTTTTTTGGGGGGGGGGGATAGTACATGTAAGGGCCAGACCCTTATGAAGTCTTTATTGTCTGCATTGGGAAATTTTTCTTTGCTTATTGTCCCAGAGGCATTAAAAGAAATGAACAGAAAATATTCCAATATTTAGAGGCTTTCCCTACTAGAACCACTAGAAGATATCCTGACAATTGTAAAAATGTTGGATTTCCCACCTTGATGTCATGGGTCACCGAATCTAACCAGCATGGAAGACCTTCCCAATGGAGACAAAGACCGCAACGGAATTTTTAAACCTTACAAAAACAAAAAAATAAGGTCTGTGAAGTATAACTATAGACAAAATACAAAATTCAGTACAAAAGTCATAAGGATTTCTATATAATTGACAACACAGGACATTTTATTGTTTTAACTTGAATAAACTATACAGGTGAAAACTGCCTTCTCTGCCTCTGTGGTCCACAGACACAAGCCTACTGTACCTATTGATAATGCTGAACTTACTCTTCAGTGATTTATTTTCTCATCTGCTCATTCTTCTGGGCAAAAACGCCTCCAGGTTCCCTAAATGCTTTGCTTGTCTAAAATAAACTTGAGATCTCCCCAAAGTGGCTCATGACGTCAAGATTATGAGATTGTGATGGTCACTCAAGAAATTTCACTTCATACTTGGCCTCATGTTTCAGGTCATTGTCCTGTTGTAAACTCCATGCGTGTCCCAAGCAAAGCGCCAGGTTGATGAATGCAAATTTTCCTCTTATATTTTCAGATAATACAGTTGTGCTCAAAAGTTTGCATACCCTTGGAGAACTGGGAACATACAGTATATACCTTAAAGAAAACATGAGTGAGCCGGCAAAACCCTTTTCTTTTCTTTCTTATGGGATTCATATTCGGTAACTGTAGGTCATAACAGAATGGCACAATCATAAAACAAAACATGACGACAAGTAAACAAATGACCCCTGTTCATACCCTTAGTTCTTTGTACTTTGTTTTGCTCCATTTAGCATCAATGACAGAGTGCAGTCTTTTGTAATAGTTGTCTATAAGGCCCTGAATTTTTGAAAGTGGTATAGCTGCCCATTCGTCTTGGCAAAATGCCTCCAGGTCATGCAAAGTCTTTGGTAGTCTTGCATGAACTGCATGTTTGAGATCTCCCCAGAGTGGCTCAATGATATTAAAGTGGTTGTAAAGTTAGAAAGTTTTTTTTATCTTTATGCATTAAAATTTCTGTGTGCAGCAGCCCCCCTCAGCCCCTCTAATAATCACCAGAGGTCTAGCTAGATCCAGCGATGTTGCATGAGTGTCTCGGCTGAGACACCAGCGCGGCGCCATTGGCTCCTGCTGCTGTCAAAGTCAGTCAGCCAATGAGACGACAAAGGGGGCTGTGCGGGCCTGGGCCCCCGGCTCAGTGTCTAAATAGACACAGGGAGCTGTAACTCGGCTCAGGTGCCCCCATAGCAAGCTGCTTGCTGTGGGGGCACTCAACAGGAGGGAGGGGCCAGGAGCACTGAAGAAGGACCCGAGAAGAGGAGGATCGGGGCTGCCCTGGGCAAAACCAACTGCACAGAGCATGCAAGTAAAACTTTTGTTATTTAAAAAAATAATTATATAACAAAAAAAATAGACTTTAGTATGACTTTAAGGTCAGGAGACTGTGAACCACTGGAGGATCAACTTGGACTTGTGCTTAGGGTCATTGTCATGATGGAAAGTCCAAGAGCGTCCCATGCGCAGTTTTTGTGCAGAAGAATGCAAATTGTCTGCCAGTATTTTCTGATAACATGCTGCATTCATCTTGCCATCAATTTTCACAAGACTCACCGTGCCTTTAGAGCTCACACACCCCCAAAACATCAGTAAGCCACCACCATGCTTCACAGTGGGGATATTATTCTTCCTCTCCAAACATAGTGCTTATGGTTGTGACTATAAAGCTCATCACTCCAAATTACAGCGTGGCAGAAGCTGTGAGGCGTGTTGTCCGGCATATTGTAACCAGACTTTTTTGTGGCATTAGCGCAGTAAAGGCTTCTTTCTGGCAACCTGACCATGTAGCTCATTTTGTTCAAGTTTTGTCAGAACGTGATCCTTAAAAACAACTATACCGTCTTTTTCCAGAGCAGCCTGTATTTCTCCTGAGGTTACCTGTGGGTTTTTCATTGTATTCTGATCAATTCTTCTGGCAATTGTGGCTGCAATCTTTCTTGATGATTGAACAGTACTGACTGGTATATTCAAGGCTTCGGATAGCTTTTTATATCCTTTTCCATCTGTATAAATTCCATTACCTTGTTACACAGCTATTTTGGCAGTTCTTTTTGCTCCCCATGGCTCAGTATCTAGCCTGCTCAGTGCATCCCCATGAGAGCTAACAAACTCATTGACTATTTATACACAGACACAAATTGCAAATTGTAAAGCTACAAATGTGGGAAATTGGCTTTAAAAATAAGCCAAACAACTGTGTGATGATAAATTGCTTCACATGATCACTATGCTTAAATAAAAGACAGTTTTTTTGGCATGATCAGTCATATTTTCAATATAAATGACATTTCATGATTTCTGCCAGGGTATGCAAACTTTTGAGCACAACTGTATGCTAAATTTGAAATCAGTTTTGACTAAATTCCCTGTGACGCGGTTATTCAACCCGCCCCCCAAAAAAAAGCAGCAAAGATCCACCTCCATGCTTCACAGTAGGGATGGTGTGCTTCTCTTCATAGATCTTGTTGGCTTCTCTCAAAAAGTGTATATGGATATCACCATAAAATTAAAGTTTGGTCTCATTACTCCAAATGATTTAGTTCTGGAAATTTTTAATTTTCTCTTGGTGCTGTTGGCATATTGTAAGCTGGCTGTTTTGTCACATTGGTGCAGCAAAAATGGCTAATGCCACACACAATGAGATTATCGGGAATGATAATCTAAGATTGAATCTGATGAGTTTACTAAAGTCACGTAAATTCTCGTACAACAGAATAAAAATTCGGAAGTGATGTCAGGTGTTGCAATACATTTGTATTGCATTTTTCGATGGACAGCTGTACTGATTAAACGAAAATCGTATGATCTGGCATCGTCCAAAAAAAAGTTTGTGCATGTCTGATCAAATAATATCGGATGAACTGTCCTGATCGGCTCTCGAAAGCTCTGTACTAACGATTAGATTATCGTACGATCGCTCAGAAATTTGCATTTTTCATACGATTTTCTGATCGTGTGTATGGGCTTAACGTGTTATGGGTTACGGATTCTGCAAGGGGAAAATAAAACATTGGGCCCCTTTCACACTACCGCGACTTCAAAGTTGCGTGATTTTGACGCGATTTTGCTGCGATTTCTGGGAGACTTGGGGTCTATGAACCTGAACTTGCATCAAAGTTGGACCAAAGTAGTTCAGGGACCACTTTGAAGTTGGTGTGACTTGAAGTCGCACAGATATGAATGGTACTCATTGGAAATCGTGGGGCACAACTTGTCATGCCACTTTGCAGTCCCAAGTCGCAGGACAAGCCGCACAACTTTCTGCATCAGTTAGACAACCCTCAAATTTTCCACTCGCCTACTCGCATTTTGCGAGTGGAAAATTCGGTCTTGCGAGCTGGGCTGCCTGCCTGGGAGAGGGGGGGAGAGCACCGCCGGCGGGGTTGATCGGGAGCTGTTCTCCCATCGATCACCCCGGGGGAAGAGAGCATGGAGGAAGAGGAGAGCCGGGGTATAGCACGCTGTTAGCGGCGCATACATTATGATTGTCTACGCTCTGCTCGACACAGCCATGCCTCCTCCTGACCTGCGCCTGTGATAGATAGAACGCCGGTCCACTGCTGGGATGCATTCTATCTATCACAGGCGCAGGTCAGGAGTAGGCGGGGCTGTGTCGAGCAGAGCGGAGACAATCATAATTTAAGCGCCGGTAACAGCGTGCTATCCCGCAGCTCTCCTCTTCCTCCAGCCATGCATTCTTCAGCCCAGGCGAGGCTGCAACGAACACAGTAAGGCTGCAATGAGCACAGTAAGGCTGCAATGAGCACAGTAAGGCTGCAATGAGCACAGTATGGCTACAATGGGCACAGTATGGCTGCAATGGGCACAGTATGGCTGCAATGGGCACAGTATGGCTGCAACGGGCACAGTATGGCTGCAATGGGCACAGTATGGCTGCAATGGGCACAATGAGGCTGTAACGGGCACAGTGTGGCTGCAACGGGCACAGTGTTTCTGCAATGGTGGGCACAGTGTGGCTGCAATGGTGGGACAGGTGAGGCTGCATTGAGGGGCACAGGTGAGGCTGCACTGATAAAGTTGTTGTTATTTATTTTTGTAACTTATTTTTGCATAAAACATTTAAGTGTAATTTCATGAGATAATTTATGAGGGCGTGTCTAGGGGCGGAATTAGGGGTGGGGCAGGGTAGGGATTGAGTGGGGCACTGGTGGTGAGTAACCTTTGAGGCCTGGCTAGTAGCTCAGGACTTGAAATTTTGAGCCCTGAGATAGATGTTACAAGAAGACCAGCATAAAATTTCTCTGACAGTTTGGACATGTAGAAATCATTTTCAGGTGTTGCCTTCAACATTTTCGGACTTAAAGCTTGTCGTCAAACACTATGAATTCATTACAAGGGAAAAAAGATGTCTTGAGTATGTCTACTGATTAGAATTCCATTCTCGAATCTATCTGTGTGAATAGACTCTAGGTCTGTCTTAATATTCTGCTATATGCCTGACTGGCTATATATTCATCACTGGCTCCTAATATTGATTCAGGATGTAAATTTTTAGGTTCCGGATTATGATTGCAGCTCAATATTATTATACAGTTCGTCAGTTCGACTTTTGAAGGCGTGTGTATCAATATATCTTATATCCCCAAGGAAATGAAATTGCTATGTCGTTTTTTTTTTTTTTCTTTTAGATATAGAGAGGATATTATTTGTCTCTGACTACTCTTTCCTGTTTAATCTGATTTATCAGCAAAAAGGAAAGACAATGCATGCCGGAGACCAAAAATCAATGATTAGGATTGTAGAGATAATTAAAAAGTCAAGAACACAAAATGTATAAATTTTTCTTATGCATAAAATAAAATTTTAAAACGATTTCATCATTTAGAGATAGATATAAGGTCATATACCCAACAAAAAAACAAAGCTGGATTCACGCCGTGTTTAATTACATGCTCTCAGGAAGCCTGTTCATTTTAAATTCACTGTCGATACAAGTTCTCTCACACCTGCACTTTATTTTAACGCAGAGTTTCACAACGCACAGAGTTGTAATATGACTGTGCTTCTTCATGTCAGTATGGCCTCTAATGTCTATTTATCTGATAATTGGTGGAGGAATATTAAAGAAGCAGAAGGAGGGGGTGGAGGAAGCATTGATCACAGAATGGGTAAAGCAGAAACAGGAAGATCCTTCCGCTGCAGGTCCTAAAGTACAGCTTCCTCTCCAGTAAGGAGAACAGTAAAGGTGGCCTTACATGGATCAAAATTTGGCCAGTTCAGTAGGGAATTTGGATGAATTTTGATCCATGTGAGGGCAGCTGGTTGTACACAAGTCGATCTACCGACCAGCCTGTTGTGTTTTTTCCAATCAATTAGTGCCACCAGTACTGAGCAGTGTACTCTGACAGCTCCCCACTGTCAAAATACAATGACTCAGTGGAGGGGCTCATCAAGTGTGTATGGGGGGAATCAGGTCATTTGTTTTCTTACAACACACTGGTTGAATGAAAAAAAATAAAAAATAATAATGTATGGCCTGCCTAAGCAGCACAGTAGTGACATCACCAAATCTCACTCCTAGTCTTGTGAAACTAGCAGTCAAAGGCAAAGTGCCTTGGGTGATCTCATACTGTGGGTCCTCAGGTTCAGCTTCTACTTCATTAAGAAAAGTAAGCAACACCATGGGGGTTATTTACTAAAGGCAAATCCACTTTGCACTACAAGTGCACTTGAAATTGCACTGAAAGTGCACTTGGAAGTGCAGTCGCTGTAGATCTGAGGGGGACATGCAAGGGAAATAAACAGCATTTTAGCTTGCACATGATCTGGATAATAAAATCAGCAGAGCTTCCCCTCAATTTTACATTGATTGCACTTTCAGTGCAATTTTAAGTGCACTTTGCACTTGTAGTGCAAAGTGGATTTGTCTTTCGTAAATAACCCCCCATATGTTGTACCAGGCTCTCTTTAAAAGAGAAGTAAGGGATTTTTTTAAAAACATTTCTAAGAATTATACTTACTTAGGTGGATGCAGCATCGGTCCAAGCTGATTGCTTGGTGTTCAGAGCTCCGTGAGTAGATTTTTTTTTAAGAGTGATCCTATAATCTCTGTTCTCAGCTGCATAAAGAAGTTAGAGAGCTGGGGGCGAAGAAATGGCAGTACAGTGAGTGATCTTCTGGCTGTGCAGGGGGGGGGGGGGGGGTTGTGTCATTGGAGGACAGGTAGGCTGTGATCCCAGCACAGCCAGAAAACTGTCCATGCTGGGTTGGATGTGCTCTCATGCCTTGCTTTATCAGTTTGAAATAGGAAGGCAGGGGGACTGGCAGGATAACCAGGTATTTCACACAAAGGAAGCAATACAAAGAGAACAGGATACTTTTACATACAAGTACATGGTACAGCAGGCATATATCAGGAATATGAAATGTTGGGGGTAACATTCTTTAACCACTTGCTGACCAGTCGCCATCGTTATACGAGGTCCTGTCATGCTTTTTTTCTATTACAAGGGCACCTAATTGTTCATTCACAAACTGGAGTATAGTAAACACAGTTTGCTATACTTCAGTTATGAATAAATGCAGTGAACGATCAGTACCGATCACTCACTGTGTTAATTCAGACACTGGGGGACCGGGCAGCAGGGGGAATCTGCACCGCATGGAGTGCTTGGGGTGTGCGCATACCTATGGTATGGTTTAAACACAGCTGAACCGCGCTGCTGTCTGGTGGCATGGGATCAAATGCTGAAACAATTGGGGCTGACAATGCTCGGAAGCTAAACTAAGAAACAGTAGCTGCAATAAACCACAAATGCTCTCAAATGAGCTTGCTGGCAATTTATTGAAAAAGTTAAACCAGTACAAGGTAATAAATTGTTAGATTGCAACGTTACCACACTGACTGTGGGGCTGGCTTGGGCACTAATGGATCACTGTGTCAGACCAGGGAATCCAAACATGGGACACCGACCATGGATACCGCAAAACAAACTGCAGTGTATTGTACGCCGGACCCGCCGGCATGGATGGATGGGCCTCAGAGGAGCTGATGGCGGAGCCGCATAGCCCACATTGTCCAGATGAAAGGCGCTGTGGTGGGAGGCGTCACTGGAGTCCTGGACGGAACTGAGGTGTCCGAGAAAGGAAACAGCCACGGCCAGCGTGAAACGCAAACGTCCCTGTTGTTGTGACCATCACGGCAACAGGGACGTTTGCGTTCCACGCTGGCCGCGGCTTTCTTTTTATTAAGGTAAAAAACATTTTATATTTATCGGTCCTCCCTCTTCCCTGTGCGAAGATAAGACTCAGTGCTGTGCACGACTGCATCTCTTCTCCCCTCTCTTTCTCTTCACACAGGGCCTCAAACAGCAGCATTGGCTCCTGCTTCTGTCAATCAAATGCAGTGAAGAGGAAGTGGGGGCGAGGCTATACCCCTCTGTGTGTCTATGGAGCGTGGCTCCATAGACACACACAGCTCAGGAACGAGCAGACACCATGTGCCTCCATAGCTAATGGATTGCTATGGGGACACACAAAGAAGAGGAGGAACCAAGATCGCCAGTGGGAGACCCTAGGAAAGGCGGTTCGGGGGGCTGCTCTGTGCAATACCACTGCACAGGGCAGGCAAGTATAACATGTTTGTTATTTTAATTTAAAAAAAATCATACTTTAGTAACACTTTAATAAGGAAATAAAAAAATAAATATCGGTGTATTTTTGTTTTGAGACAACAATACTTCCCTTCAGTAGTCAGATATATATTGAACAGCATCAAAGTTCCGTAAAAACTTCAAGGTCTTTGAATCGTCTGCTCCATTTATTGAACCTTTATGCTGCGTACAGAAAACTACTATATGTTATCTTTATAGTGCTGAATAAAAATCCTCAGTTTTCAAAGAATTTTACACTCATTCAATCTGTACACCGATGAAAAGTTTCTCAGGATAAAAAGACAATAAAAAGGTTATTCTTTTTAGATTGAATTCAAGATTTGACTGAGACAAGCTAATTTTCTGAATATGTTAATTCATACACGGCCTATTGTCAGGGAATGGCAGGAACCAAAAACAGAAATACTACTTAAAGATTTTTACAAATATACCAACTTTGCAAATGATTAGTTACACATGGAACAGTCCTAGGATGTCCCATCTACCCAACAGGACATGATCATATTATATTCCGCAATATTCTATACATAGAACGTTGCTACTCCAAATGACAATGGACATGATTACAATATAATTCTATAACACGCTATACATAAAACACTACATCTCCAACATGACCGCCTAATGTACATTATCACAATACAATTCTACAGCCCTCTATATATAGAAGATTGCACCTCCAAATGACAATAGACATGATTATATTATAATTATATACCACGCTATACATTGAACACTACACCTCTAACATGATCAACTACTGTAAATAATCATAATACAATTCTATAACTCTCGATACCTAGACGTCCAACTTGACCAAAATAAAATGTTATAATTCTCTAAACAGAACATTACGCCTCCAACATGACCAACCACTGTACATATTCATAAGATTTTTCTATGACACTATACATAAAACTCTACACCTCCAACAAGACTGACCACTGGACATCATCATAATACTATTCTTTAACACTCTATACCAGCCTTTCTCAACATTTTCAAGACAGAAGAACCCCATGAAATAACTTTTCAGGCTTAGGGAACCCCTGCCAATACTTGAAATATCTACAGGGCACTAGGTAAGGTGTTCCTTACATTTGTGGTCTTTGGGAAGAATTTCTCCTTACAGATAGCTAAAAAGATCATTGGTGTCAATGGTTATTCATCTGAGAGGCAAAAGTTGCTCATTGTTCCAAAGAACCTCTGGCAACCTTTGGAGGACCTTTTAGGATTCCACAGAGCCCTGGTTAAAAAAGGCTG
The DNA here is from genome assembly GCA_029206835.1 of Rana muscosa. Taxonomy (NCBI): domain Eukaryota; kingdom Metazoa; phylum Chordata; class Amphibia; order Anura; family Ranidae; genus Rana; species Rana muscosa. The sequence goes on from CM055120.1 coordinate 49,628,971, forward strand.
CTCTATACAGTAGGGGAAATAATTAATTGATCCCCTGCAGGTTTTGTAAGTTTGCCCACTTAGAAAGAAATGAAGGCACAATCATTTTTATTATAGGTGTATTTTAAATGATAGACAGAATATCAACCAAAAATCGAGAAAAAACACACGATACAAATGTTATAAATTGAGTTGCAGTATTTGATCCTCAAGCAAAACATAACTTAGTACTTGGCGGAGAAACCCTTGTTGGCAGGCACAGAGGTAAGAAGTTTCTTGTAGTTGGTGACCAGGTTTGCGCATATCTCAGGAGAGATTTTGGTCCACTCTTCTTTACAGATCTTCTCTAAATCCTTAAGGTTTCTTGGCTGTCTCTTGGCAACACAAAGTCTCAGCTCCCTCCATAAATGTTCTATAGGATTAGGTCTGGAGACTGGTTAGGCCACTCCATGACCTTAATGTGCTTCTTCTTGAGCCACTCCTTTGTTGTCTTGGAGGTATGTTTTTGGTGGGTCATCAAAAATAGTTATGTTTTGATGACCCATCTTTAGTGTTCTGGCAGAGGGAAGAAGGTTTCCCCCTCCATGCTTGACTGTAGGGATGGTGTTCTAGGATCATAGTCAGCATTTTTCTTCCTCTAAACAAGGCGAATCGAGTTAATGCCAAAAAGCTAAATTTTGGTCTCATCTGACCACAGCACTTTCTCCCAGTCCTTCTCTAAATCATTTGGCATGACTGTACATGTACCTTCTTGAGGAGGGGGGCTCGCTGTGTCTGGAGGAAGAAAAATGCTGACTATGGCGAACACCATCCCTACAGTCAATCTTGGAGGTGGAAACATTATGCTTTGGGACAGTTTCTCTGCAAAAGGTACAGACTGACTTTGCTGCATTGAGGGGCCAATGGATGGGACCATGTATTGTAAAATCTTGGATGAGAACCTTCTTCCCTTAGCCAGAACACTAAAGATGGGTCATCAAAACATAACCATTTTTGATGACCCACCCAAAACTTACCTCCAAGGCAACAAAGGAGTGGCTCAATAAGAAGCACATTAAGGTCATGGAGGGTCCTAGTCAGTCTCCGGACCTTAAAGCGGTTGTATACCCTATTTTTGAACTTTTACCTACAGGTAAGCCTATAATAAGGCTTACCTGTAGGTAAAAAGAATATCTCCTAAACCTGTACGGTTTAGGAAATATTCCCCTCGCAATGAGCCGTTGACTGCAGCGGCGCATGCGCAGCGGGGATTCTCGGCTAAAGCCCGGCAGCCGCCGGACCTTGCCGACGCGCAGGAGTGACGACATTGCCACTCCAGCCACTCACAGCGCTGGAGCGCCGATACCCGGAAGTCACGCCGAGACAAGATGACATCTCCCTCGGCGTGGACCAGGTAAGTTCCCGACGCCTCGTTCTAAGGCAAGTATTTCCTAATGAGCTAGTATGCGGTGCATACTAACTCATTATGCCTTTTAGGTATGAAAAAAAAAAAAAGCAGCAGCGGGTATACAACCGCTTTAATCCTATAGAACATTTATGGAGGGAGCTGAAACTTTTAGTTGCCAAGAGACAGCCAAGAATCCTCAAGGATTTAGAGAAGATCTGTCAAGAAGAGTGGACAAAAATCCCTCCTGGGATGTGTGCAAATCTGGTCATCAACAACAAGAAACATCTTACCTCTGTGCTTGCCAACAAGGGTTTCTCCAATAAGTACAAAGTCATGTTTTGCTTGGGGATCAAATAATTATTTTACTCACGGCAACTTAATTTATAGCATTTGTTTTGTGTGTTTTTTCTGGATTTTTGGTTGATATTCTGTCTCCATCATTTAAGATACACCTATGATAAAATTTATAGACTCATAATCATAATAAAATTCCAAATAAATCTGTAGAACACTGCATCTTCAACACGATCAACCACTGGACACAATCATATTACAGTACCATTATATTCATACGACATTAAATCTCCAAAATCCCTGACTACTAGGCATGACCATGATACCATTCTATTTTTTCATCAACACAAACATAGGACACCCATATCTCCCAACATAATCATATTACTATTCTATTTGAATCTTCACAGAAATGAACACTATACCTCTCAACATGATCCACCAGATGTGATCATAATACAGCTTTTTAAGCTCTACAGACAAAACACTGTCCCTTTGTAATATACGCTTTTACAAGGTCTCCATTTGTGTAGAGTTAACTTATATGGAAACTTAGTTCAACTCAGAAACTACTGTATTTATTGGCGTATAACACTCACTTTTTTACCCTGAAAATAGAGGGTAAACTGTGCCTGCGTGTTATACACAGGGGGCTGTGGAAAGTTTTTTTTCCTGAAACTTCCCTCTTAAAAAAGTGTGTGTTATACGCCGATGAATACAGTAATCTTTACAATGACTAGAATGGAAAATATATATGTGACAGACTCCTGACCCCCTGACTGGGTATCTCCGTCAAGATACAGCTTCCTCTACTCTGGAACCAGAATATAGTAATTTTACCCTAAGTATCAGACAGAACCAATGTGGAGGAAAACAGGACCAACTTTTATGAACATAAACACAGGTTTTTATACATTTCAGAAATAGGGGCAGTCACCACCTAAACAAATATTACACATTGGGGTAGACATCACACAATGGTTAGGTAATGACAAAAGTTGACACAAGACTAATCACATCTAGAAGGGTTAGCAATTAATTAACGCAACTAACAATAGTAATGCACACCTAGGAGGCACACAATGGGGAAATTACACTATGGAGAAAGACACTTAAAGGAACACTAAAAGGTACAATTTTTTTTTTTTTTAAATAACAAACATGTTATACTTACCTCCACTGTGCAGCTCGTTTTGCACAGAATGGCCCCGATCCTGGTCTTCTGGGGTCCCTCTGCGGCTGTATCGGCTCCTCCCCGCAAGAACTTTCCTCCTTTATGCGAGCTAACTCCCATGGTGGAAAGTTCTTGTGGGTGCGCTCCTGTGATACAGCCGGCGGCCATAGCCGCTCACTGTATCACTCGGCCCCGCCCCCCGGCGCGCTGCGTCATTGGATGTGATTGACAGCAGTGCGAGCCAATGGCTGCGCTGCTTTCAATCAACCAATGAATGACCCGAGAAGCCGACTGAGAAGCCTGCATGTTCACGGCACGGGACTTTCGAGGGGTCAGGTAAGTAAACGGGGGCTCAGGGGGACCGTAAATACTCGGATGTTTTTTTACTTTAATGCATAGAATGCATTAAGGTGAAAAAAATTGTATCTTTACAACCCCTTTAACGGTAAACACATAAAGCCTTAATAAACAGATTCCACATAACAGCAGGAGACCCCAGAATTGGGTAGTTTTGAGCAGATTACAATCATCTGCTTTGAGTCTGCTTTGAGTCTCTGAGTCTAGGAGGGGATTGACGCAGTCAATACTAGTTTGGGTTGTCTATACCTCAACAAAACACAGAGGGCTCAAATCTGTATCTGGGTCCTCCGGTTCTCAGAGTCTGTGCGTTTCCGGGAGACATGGACATGAATCCAAAGTTAGGCTACTCCAAAGGTTCCCCAGGTACACACCTACCAAAGAATAGAGCCACCTTAAATGCCAGGGATAGTCAGTAGGCAAGAGGCTAGCCTGTAGTCCTCTTTAACCACTTGCCGACCGCCACACGAACATTTATGTTGGCAGAATAGCATGTGCAGGCAAATGGGCGTACATGTACGTCCCTTTAAATTTGCCACAGTGTGGGCGATGTGTGCGCCCCTGCTGCGAGCTCCGTGACCGTGCCCGCAGGACCCGCGGACTCGATGTCCGCCAGTGTCCCACGATTGTGTCACGGAGCTGCAGAACGGGGGGATGTGTCCCTGTTCTGCCTTGTGACAGGACACTGATCTTCTGCTCCCTGTCATCGAGAGCAGTGATCAGTGTTGTGTCACAGGTAGCCCAGCCCCCCCCCGTTAGAATCACTCCCTTGGAAACATTTAACCCCTTTCCTGGCCCCCTAGTGGTTAACCCCTTCCCTGCCACTGAGCGCTGTATAAATGGTCCCAAAATAGCGTCAAAAGTGTCCGATGTGTATGCCATAATGTCACAGTAACGATAAAAATCGCTGATCGCCGCCATTACTAGTATAAAAATAAAAAATTTGTAGACGATATAACTTTTGCGCAAACTAATCAAATGCTTTTTGCAATTTTTCTTTGCAAAAATATGTAGAAGAATACGTATCGGCCTAAACTGAGGAAACAATTTGTTTTTTTATATATTTTTTGTGGATATTTATTATAGCAAAAAGTAAAAAATATTGTTTTTTTTTTTCAAAATTGACGCTCTATTTTTGTTTATAGCGTAAAAAATAAAAACCGCAGAGGTGATTAAATACCACCAAAAGAAATCTCTATTTGTGAAAAAAACAGGACGTCAATTTTGTTTGGGAGCCACGTAGCATGACTGCGCAATTGTCAGTTAAAGCGACGCAGTGCCGAATCGCAAAAAGTGCTCTGGTCATTTGGCAGCCAAATCCTCCGGGGCTGAAGTGGTTAAAAGCCACAGTGACAGTGGTTACCGCGGTAATATATTCCGGAAAAGCTGTCAGGTATAAAATCTCCAGTGAAAAATCTTTAAATCCGTGCTTGCTCTTGTACTGTAAATTAAAATCTAAAGGTAAATAAATGGATGTGAACAGAGTTACAGCAAAGTCTATATTTTTTCTTGATCGATTATCACGCGTATATGTGAAAGGCCATCCGCATGCAGGACATTTTGTAAATGCGTGCCTTCTATTTTGTGCTGACATAAGCAAAAACCTGTAACCACAACATTAATTTTACCAACATAAATTAATGCACTGCAAGAATAAGAATTTATTTTGTAGTCAAATGAGCTAATCCCTTAAAAATGGAGAAGAAGAAAGAAGAGGCTTGGAGAAAAGCATTTTGTCACATCCCATCGTTTTAATCTTCTGCGTTCACTGAAAAGAATAGAGCACTGAATCAGGTTGCTATGGGCAATAGCTATTGCATTCACAAATTGGTTTAATGCTTTGGGTGTTCCGTCCACCTTTGTGATTTCCTTGAGAGTCAAACATTTGTAAAGTGGTTTGAATGTCCAGCATCTACCAAATGCTAAAAAAAAAAATGCCTGAATTTAGTGGAAATTTACAGTATTTATTTCCTGTTTTGTTAACTTCCACTCACCACTGTAATGCATATATGCAGCGGCAGGGTAGGTGGGCCTTGACACCCAGCCATCACTGACAGTTCTTGGTCTCTGTTTGTGATAGGGAGCCAGCTGGACAGGCTTTCAATCATGCGACCATTGTGAGAGCCAATCACAGAGCCGATCACATGAACAAGACAGTCTCCTACCTCCCTTCTGGTTAAAGGGGTTGTAAAGGTTCGTTTTTTATTTTCTAAATAGGTTCCTTTAAGCTAGTGCATTGTTGGTTCACTTACCTTTTCCTTAGATTTCCCTTCTAAATATATTTTTTCTTTGTTTTCTTTGTCTGAATTTCTCACTTCCTGTTCCTCCTCAGTAAGCTGTTCAGTAAGCTGTTCTGGCTGACTAAACACCACTCAGATGATGGTGTGAAGTTTAGTGAGGAGAAACAGGAAGTGAGAAATTCAGACAAAGAAAAAAAACATTTAGAAGGTAAATCAAAGGAAAAGCTAAGTGAACCAACAATGCACTAGCTTAAAGGAACCTATTTAGAAAATAAAAAACGAACCTTTACCACCCCTTTAAGTCCCACTTAAAGGGCCACTAAACCCACATCATAAATAAAAACTATCAATAAATGCTGTATTGCTGTTTATAGTCACTATGGGGTTGATTTACTAAACCTGGAGAGTGCAAAATCTGGGGCAGCTCTGCATAGAAACCAATCAGCTTCCAGGTTTTATTGTCAAAGCTTAATTGAACAAGCTGAAGTTAGAAGCCGATTGGCTGCCATGCACAGCTGCACCAGATTTTGAACTCTCCAGTTTTAGTAAATCAACCCCTATGGTAGTGGTCATCAACCCTCTCCTCAGGGCCCACTAACAGGCCAGGTTTGCAATATAACTGAAATACATCACAGGTGATATAATTTGCTGTATTCTAGTCTGCATCTCCCCAAAGTAATACATACAATCTGGCCTGTTAGTGGGCCCTGAGGACAGGGTTGATGACCACTGCCCTATGGGATTCATTTTCTGTATTCTTCAAGAAACCTGGTTGATCCAGCTGCTCTCTATCTCCCCCTTCTGTCCAAGTCCCCAATTCAGATAGGAATTATGCTGAGCACTTCCTCCCTATCACATCTGAGCAGCCCATGTGACTATAGAGTCACACATATGGGTATATTATACAGTGGTAAATGCCAGTTCCCTCCCTCCTCCTCCATGCACACTAACCAGCTAAACACAATGGGGGTGGGATATTACATCTTGATTGATGGAAGATTCACCTCCCTCTAATTCTAACACAGGCTGGAGGGGTGTGACACAGCCTGTGACTGGCAGAAATCCGCACACACCATGTTATTGCCAAAAAATAAATATTTGATTTCAAATATATATTTGTATGACAATTTAGAAGTTTATTGGTATTTATTTTTTCTCAGTATTCCAAATGCTTTTTTTTTTTTTTTCGCTAATGTGACCAGCAGCAGAGGACTAGAAGCTCCTCCTAATTATGTTTCCTTGCAGACAGGCTGGGAAAGAGCTGGGCCATGTGATAGCTGTATATTGATTAGGAAAAGGGTACATCTATTTTTTTTTTAAATTAAAATAATTACAGTGCCATCATCCACATACAGAAATAGAAGGGACAATGTAAACGAAAAACTGTGTGTTTAGTGCAAGAGAGGAGAGATTGAGCGCACTGGAGGCTATAAGTCCCAAAACACAACTTAGTAAAAACAATCACATGGGGGAGACTCCAAAGTGCTAGCTAGGTGGCAGCCACTGTGAAGGAGCTAGAAGTAACTCTGCAGGGATGACAAGAAAAGAAGCAGTGCCATCTACGTGTAGCAGCATAAACGCTTTAATGGCCACAATAAGTAAACAACTCACAGGATCGTGGTGCTGCTTCTTTACTGTATATTTAGTATCACTTTAAATGGCCACTGACAGGTGGCAGAAAGGGGTTAATTATAAACAAGTTGGTTCAGTTTTGAGCATCATCAAAATAAAATATTGTTGTCTTGTTCACAGGTCTCCCAACCACACAACGGTACCCTACCATTATTATGAACTGATGGGAGCAGACGAGTGTACAATGTACATCTCTCATGAGCGAGGCAGAAAAGGAAGTCACCATCGCTTCATCACAGAGAAAAAAGTTTTTGCCAACTGGGCACGGACCTTTAATATCAACTTTTTCCAACCAGACTGGAAACCGGAGGCACACACTGGAAAACACTTACTTGTGAAACCAATGTTCTAAACAGAGGGAGACTGAGACTCAAGATAGCCACCATTTGGTCTCCAGTAGTATCTGTCATAAGACCTTTCCTATCAATATACTAGGAAATAGAGGTGCTCCAGGTTAATAGCGCATTTACAGCCTGAAAAATTGGTTATCCTTTTAGTATGTCTACTACAGTTCTTTACAGGTGTTGGCTGCCCATTGAAGAAGCTCTCCAAGAAAGAGTTAAACTCTCTCCAGTTACACACAAAGGTGGGGTGCGATCTACTGTGTACAATTCTTTCAATGTTAACTTTCACAGGAAAGATAAAAAGTCTGAGCCCTTTTCTGGAATCATCTATGGATTGGTTATTAAAAAGACAGGTTCACTTTTAACCTAAAATCTATTTATTAACTCTACCCAGTCACCTAATGTAGAACCCTGCCATCTATTTGATTGTGTAATCGTCAGATACAATTACAAAAAAAGTTATAAATTAATTTAAAAAACAGAAAAAAATCTTCTTGCACATTTGTCACCCTATACCCGTGTAGACATGCAAAAGTAGGCGCAAAAGTAGGCACAAATGTACTAATAAATTAATCAATGCATGCTGACTAATTATGGTCCTTGCGATCATGTGACTCCTCGACTCTCTCTCCTCCCCGACGTCAGCGGCAGTGTTCGGCCCCGCGAAGGAAGACGCTGTGTTCTCTGTACAGATAAGCATATTTATTATATAACACAGGCACAGAGGGAACTTATTGTTATAAGACAGAGGGGATTAGGTGGGTATGTTTGTTTGTTTTTGTAATTCCCAAACTCCTCTTTTAATGGCCTCCAGTCTCAAAAGAGTGGCTGATTTCTGTGAAGGGCTCAGAACTCACAAAGCCATTGGCTCACCAAATGAAGTTAAAACAAAATAGGGGCTTTAACTCGTGAACACAAAACCTCTTTATAGGAGTTTTAAAAACCCAAAAAGACTAAACAGTAAACAGTGGAAAACAGAACAAGGACCGGATCCCTCAATTGATATAAATTAATACTGGATATTCTTTTGCTTCTACAGACTTATAGCTGCCACACCGGCTTAAGGATTTTTATAAAATAACTGATTTCTATCTTCTAGCACTTTTGCAGAGATGCACAGTCGTCTTCTTTCAGTGTATGAAGAGTGTCTATTGGGTGTATGTATTGTTCGGATAACAAAATTCTTTTTCATAATATATTTTGGCTAGTGACTGATTTTACTGTAAATAAATAGTGTAAAGTTTCTCAAAACCTGGCATCAGAAATATTTAAATCATGAAAAAAAAATGACTGTGAATGTATAAAGGTTAATATTAGCAGTTAATTAAGCCATTTCTGGACAACTACACACGGTTCAGTTGACAAAACCCCGTTCTGTATTGGGATTTCAGCAGATATGGCAATCAGTGATAAAACAGTGAGAAGGAGGGAGTCTGTCTTTAAGTGGACCGAACAGATATATTTCTGCATGTTAAATGCACGCATGTTACGTAATGTGTACATGCAACACTTACCAGTATTTATTACCACCAAGTATCACAGTACCCCTGGGAAATGTCGTCTTCTTTCTTCCTCACCAGGCCTGTGTTATCTTTGTCCAGGCACTATCCAAGGTTTGTATCTATTTCCCGCACTGAGATGTCATCTCAGAGATGACACATTTATGAATTGAGTTGATGCCTGTGCATGAGCCTTTTTTTGATTGATATACACTTGGTCATACACCTGTCAGTCCCCTTGCAATCACCTAGAAGCACTAGAAAGATAGAAAGAAAATAGGGCGCACCAAGCCTAGTGCATTATCCCACATGTGTTTATTTTGTATAAAAAGTATAAAAACAAGCTGGAGATACACGTAAATAGACCACTTGTCCGTGGTTATACAGGCCTGGAATCCGCTATCTCTAGATCGCAGGGGGGATCACACAGGGGCCCCTACTGGCTGACCTGTTTCGAAGGTAAACCTTCTTCTTAGCCTCAGCCGGAGCACTCGGAAGAAGAAGGTATACCTTTGAAACGCGTCAGCCAGTAGGGGCCCCTATGTGGCCCCCCCCCTGTGATCTAGAGATAGCGGATTCCAGGCCTTTATTTTGTATAAAAACGACTCACAAGCATGGAGATACACTTAAACAGACCACTTGTCCGTGGCTATACAGTCCTGAAATCCTTTATCTCCAGATCACAGGGGGGACCTAAAGAGGCCACTTGTCCGTGGCTATACAGGCCTGCAATCAGCTATCTCCAGATCACAGGTGGGGCCACACAGGGGCCCCTACTGGCTGACACGTTTCAAAGGTATACCTTCTTCTTCTGAGTGCTCTGGTTGAGGCTAAGAAGAAGGTATACCATCGAAACAGGTCAGCCAGTAGAGGCCCCTGTGTGGTCCCCCCTGCAATCTAGAGATTGCGGATTCCAGGCCTGTATAGCCATGGACAAGTGGCCTGTTTAGGTGCATCTCCAGCATATGAGTAGTTTTTATACAAAATAAACACGTGGGATAATGCACCAGGCTGGTGCGCCCTCTTTTCTGTCTGTCTTTCTAGTGACAGTGAGGACACCCTCAGTCCTAGAGGGCAGCAATGCCAAATACAATATCCCTTGAGAAGTGGATCATCACTCATATGGGTGCTGGGCTACCATACTTATGTGTAAAAGTATTTCTTCTGCAATCACTCAGATACACCCTCTTGTGTCTCTATACCTGCTAAATATCAATTCCAGTCAACCATAAATCAGTAGTATGTGGCGTGGTATACCCTTTCTTTTCTTTGGAAAGCAAGATTTGAATGCTCATTAGTCTAGGTGAGGTTTAAGGTAGCCGTTTCCTCTCTCCTGTCATGCAGCCACCCACTTTCCAAACCTTATTGTGAGCAATGGATGTGTTCATTAACTACTTCCATACAGGGCTTTTTATACCACTTCCATACCGGGCCTATTCTCGCACTTCTCTCCTAAATGTACAAATCATCATTCTTTTGCTAGAAAATTACTCAGAACCCCCAAACATTATATATTTTTTTTTTAGCAGACACCATAGGGAATAAAATGACGGTCATTGCAACTTTTTTTCTTGCACGGTATTTGCGCAATAATTTTTCAAACGCCTTTTTTGGGGAAAAAAAATGGTTTCAAGAATTAAAAAATAACAAAACAGTAAAGTTAGCCCAATTTTTGGGGAAAATATGAAAGATGATGTTACGCCGAGTAAATAGATACCTAACATGTCACGCTTTAAAATTGCGCACACTCATGGAATGGCGCCGAACTTCGGTACTTAAAAATCTCCCTAGGTGACGCTTACATTTTTTTTACAGGTTACCAGGTTAGAGTCACAAAGGAGGTCTAGTGCTAGAATTGTTGCACACGCTCTGTGGTTTGAACGGCGTTTACATATGTGGGCGGGACTTGCGTGTGCATTCGCTTCTGAACGCGAGCTACCGGGGACAGGGGCGTTTTATTTTATTTTTATTATTATTTATTTATTTATTTTACTTATTTTACTTTTTTTTTGATCACTTTTATTCCTATTACAAGGAATGTAAACATCCCTTTTAATAGGAATGTGTGTCACAGGTCCTCTTTATTGAGAGATGCAGGGTCAATAAGACCCCACATCTCTCCTCCAGGCTGGAAAACATGAGATCGTGAATTTTTTTGCACTGATCTCATGTTTACTAGCCGCAATGGAGGCTTTGTTTACATCTGAGGACCCAGGCGTGACGTCATCACATCGCGCCCGGGCCTCCGACGGTCATAGAGATGACTGGTGATCATCTGGTCACCAGTCATCTCTATGCTCGTCACATGACCCACCACCGGCGCCGGACGATTCTCTCCGGGTCCCCGATGGCACGGGAGAGCCCGGAGAAGCACCGGATGGCGGCGGGAGGGGGGATGTCCCCTCCCGCCGCCTATAAGAACAATCAAGCGGCGGAACCGCCGCTATGATCGTTCTTATGGTGCACAAAGTCGCCGGCAGAACAAAAGGATATCTGAATGATGCCTCTAGCTGCAGGCATCATTCAGATATCCCCCCACAAAGCCGAGGACGTCATATGACGTCCACCCAGGATGGGAGATCCCATCTGTGGACGTCATATTACTATGGCTGGGTATTGAAGTGGTTAAATAAGGTAAATGGCAGCTGATAACACACTAACAATTCTAATTTCTTGTGTCTTTATTGAACACACATATTAAACATTCACTATGCTGGAGGAAAAAAGTAAGTGAATCCTTGGAGTTATTAGCTGGTCAAACCTCTTTTGGCAGCAATGACTTCAAGCAAGCACTTTAGGTAGCTCTGGTTCAGACCTGCACAACGGTCAGGAGGAATATTTGACCAATCCTCTTTACAAAATGGCTCCAGCTCAGACACATTTGTAGGATGCATGGTGTGAACAGCTCTCTTAAAGCATGTTATACAGCACAGTGCTTTTGCTGTGGAATTTGGCCCCCCTGTAATAACAAAAAAAAAAACGGTCTGATCCTGCCTGGCTATACCCTCCCCCCTGTAAACTGATCACAGTGTATCATGGCTGCCGAGTCCTGACAATGTGGTCAGTTTACGTGCCTCCGTTATCCGCAGACCTGCTCTCTGTCTGCTGTGTCCTCCCCGCCTGTCTGCTCGTGTCATCGCCCGTCCCCTCCACTCCTGCTGCTTTCATATTTATTATATAACACAGACACAGGGGAACTTATTGTTATAATACAGAGAGGATGGGAGCTTTTAATATTAAATATCCTAATCTGTACCAATAACACAGCGTCTCCTTGCGATTATGTGACTCCTCGACTCTCTCTCCTCCCCGACGTCAGCGGCAGTGCTCGGCCCCGCGCAGGAAGACGCTGTGTTCTCGGTACAGATAAGCATATTTATTATATAACACAGACACAGGGGAACTTATTGTTATAAGACAGAGGGGATGGGCGATTTTTATAGAAGTGGCTTAAAGTGATTGTAAAGGTTCAGATATTTTTTTTTTTTAAATAACAAACTCGTCATACTTACCTCCACTGTGCAGTTTGTTTTGCACAGAGTGGCCCCGATCGTCCTCTTCTGGGGTCCCACGGCGGCTCTTTCGGCTCCTCTCAGCAATAGCTAACCCCCTCGGAAAGCTCTCTCCCGAGGGGGTTACCTTGTGGGCGCGCTCCATAGATACAGAGTATATGTCTCGGTCCCGCCCCCCGGCGGCCACGTCATTGGATTTGATTTACAGCAGCGGGAGCCAATGGCTGTGCTGCTATCAATCTATCCAATCAACGCCAGGACTCCGTGGAGAAGAGGATGCCGGGGACAAGCCAAACAGGTGAACGGGCTCAGGTAAATAAAACGGGGGGCTGGGGGGCCCGTGACAGCCAGGTGTTTTTTCACCTTAATGCATAGGATGCATTAAGGTGAAAAAAACACGAACCTTTACAACCACTTTAAGGTCATTCCACAGCATCTCTATGGGGTTAAGGTCTGCACTCTGACTGGGCCACTCCAAAAAGGTGCATTTTCTTTTTTCTGAAGCCAGTCTGTGGTGGATTTACTATGATGCTTAGGGTCATTGTCCTGCTGCATCACCCAACTTTCACTAAGCTTCATCTGGCTCACAGCCATCCTGACATTATCCTGTAGGATATTTTGGTAAACTTGGGAATTCATTTTCCCCTTGATTATGGTAAGTGGTCCAGGCCCTGGGGTAGTGAAGCAAGCCCAAATCATGATGTTCCCTCCACCATACTTCACTGTAAGGATGATTTTTTGATGTTGGCAAGCTGTGCCCTTTTTCCACCACACATACTGCTACGTATTTTTCCTTAAGGCTGAGGACCGCCTAAAAAAAAAAATATTAAAAGCCAGCAGCTACAAATACTGCAGCTGCTGACTTTTAATATACGGACACTTACCTGTCCAGGGCACCCGCGATGTCGGCAGCCAAAGCTGATCAGTCGCTCAGCTGCTGCCTCCGCCATCCTCGGTGAGGGAATCAAGAAATTAAGACTTGCGGCTTCACTTCCTGGTTCCCTACTGTGCATGCGCGAGTCGCGCTGTACGTCCTCACTGGTCCCTGCTGTCTTCTGGGACCTGTGTGTCTCCCAGAACACAGCGGGGAGGACAGTATAGGCGCAGGAAGTGGCGTAGGTCATCACGGTGATCTATGCCAGGAAGTGGGAGCAAATAACCTGTATTACACAGGTATCTACTCCCTCCTCCCGCCTGAAAGGTGCCAAATGTGACACCGGAAAGGGGGGGGGGGATTCCAAAAGGTGGAAGTACCATTTTTAGGTGGAACTCCACTTTAAATTAACTTTTGTTTCAGCAGTCCACAAACCTTTTACCCAGTAGCACTGCAGTTTGACAAGGTACACTTTGGCAAACTTCAGGCACGCAGCAATGTTTTTTTTTTGTAGTGAGCAGCGGCTTCCTCCGTGGTGCTCTGCCTGTTTAAAGACTTACACGATAGACTTATGAACAGGGATGCTTGCTAGTTCCAGTGAAGTCTTCAAGCCTTCAGGTTTTATTCATAGGTTGTTCGTTACCTCAATGAGGATTCTGCATTGTGCCTTGGAAGTACTCTTGCCTGGGCAACCACTTCTAGAAAGAGTAACCACAGTACTAAACTGACTCAATTTATAAACAATTTATCGAACACGTTGATGTTGCTTGTATCCCTCTTCAGACTTTTGCAAATTCACCACTCTTGATTGCATGTCTTCAGCTCCTTTTTGCGTGGCATTGTTCACATCAGCTGATGCGTCCAATGAACAGCAATCTTAAAATTTTTGGGTCTCTTTTATCTATTACAGGTACTGTACTTCTATAGAGCCATCAATTTACGCAGCGCTTTACATATATTTTGCACATTCACATCAGTCACTGCCCTCAAGGAGCTTACAATCTAAGGTTCCTAACTCACAGCAGGGGTCCGGTGCGTCCCTGTTCACCGTTTCAGGTCCGATTTCTGCCTGAAATCGGACGAAACAGACCAGAAGATGCACAGGACTCCTGTGCAATTTGCACCGGAGCCACTCTCCGGGGGATGTGTGAACCGGCTCCATAGAGCCTGCATCCAATTCGCAATAGTGTGAACCCAGCCTCATACCTACAGTGGGTACGGAAAGTATTCAGACCCCCTTAAATTTTTCACTCTTTGTTATATTGCAGCCATTTGCTAAAATCATTTAAGTTCATTTTTTTCCCTCAATGTACACACAGCACCCCATATTGACAGAAAAACACAGAATTGTTGACATTTTTGCCAATTTATTAAAAAACAAAAACTGAAATATCACATGGTCCTAAGTATTCAGACCCTTTGCTCAGTATTTAGTAGAAGCACCCTTTTGATCTAATACAGCCATGAGTCTTTTTGGGAAAGATGCAACAAGTTTTTCACACCTGGATTTGGGGATCCTCTGCCATTCCTCCTTGCAGATCCTCTCCAGTTCTGTCAGGTTGGATGGTAAACGTTGGTGGACGGCCATTTTTAGGTCTCTCCAGAAATGCTTAATTGGGTTTAAGTCAGGGCTCTGGCTGGGCCATTCAAGAACAGTCACGGAGTTGTTGTGAAGCCACTTCTTCGTTATTTTAGCTGTGTGCTTAGGGTCATTGTCTTGTTGGAAGGTAAACCTTCGGCCCAGTCTGAGGTCCTAAGCACTCTGGAGAAGGTTTTCGTCCAGGATATCCCTGTACTTGGCCGCATTCATCTTTCCCTCGATTGCAACCAGTTGTCCTGTCCCTGCAGCTGAAAAACACCCCCACAGCATGATGCTGCCACCACCATGCTTCACTGTTGGGACTGTATTGGACAGGTGATGAGCAGTGCCTGGTTTTCTCCACACATATCGCTTAGAATTAAGGCCAAAAAGTTCTATCTTGGTCTCATCAGACCAGAGAATCTTATTTCTCACCATCTTGGAGTCCTTCAGGTGTTTTTTTTAGCAAACTCCATGCGGGCTTTCATGTTTCTTGCACTGAGGAGAGGCTTCCGTCGGGCCACTCTGCCATAAACCCCCGACTGGTGGAGGGCTGCAGTGATGATTGACTTTCTACAACTTTCTCCCATCTCCCGACTGCATCTCTGGAGCTCAGCCACAGTGATCTTTGGGTTTTTCTTTACCTCTCTCACCAAGGCTCTTCTCCCCGATAGCTCAATTTGGCCGGGCGGCCAGCTCTAGGAAGGGTTCTGGTCGTCCCAAACGTCTTCCATTTAAGGATTATGGAGGCCACTGTGCTCTTAGGAACCTTAAGTGCAGCAGAAAAATTTTTGTAACCTTGGCCAGATCTGTGCCTTGCCACAATTCTGTCTCTGAGCTCTTCAGGCAGTTATTTTGACCTCATGATTCTCATTTGCTCTGACATGCACTGTGAGCTGTAAGGTCTTATATAGACAGGTGTGTGGCTTTCCTAATCAAGTCCAATCAGTATAATCAAACACAGCTGGACTTAAATGAAGATGTAGAACCATCTCAAGGATGATCAGAAGAAATGGACAGCACCCGAGTTAAATATGAGTGTCACAGCAAAGGGCCTGAATACTCCGTTTTTCTTTTTTAATAAATCTGCAAAAATGTCAACAATTTTGTGTTTTTCTGTCAATATGGGGTGCTGTGTGTACATTAATGAGGAAAAAAAATGAACTTAAATGATTTTAGCAAATGGCTGCAATATAACAAAGAGTGAAAAATTTAAGGGGGTCTGAATACTTTCCATACCCACTGTACACATACTGGGCCAATTTAGACAGAAGCCAATTAACCTACCAGCATGTCTTTGGACTGTGGGAGGAAACCCACACAGGCACAGGGAGAACATGCAAACTCCAGGCAGGTAGTTATCAAAGTAGCTTTAACTAAACCTCTAAACTCATTTCAATATTTGGACTCTAGGCTTGCAAACTGATGACTCCAATTAGCTTTTGTTTAAGTATTTAGTCTATGGGTATGCTTACTTTTTCCTCCAGCACTGTGAATGTTTAATGGGTGCGTTTAATAAAGACACGAGAAATCAGAATGGTTTGTGTGTTATCAGCTTAAGCACATTGTGCTCGTCTATTGCTGTGACTTTGATTCAGATCACAATTTATGGCAGAAACAGGGCCAGCGCTACCACTAGGCGGATTAGGCAGCTGCCTAGGGCGCAGCCATGGCCTGTCACCTCCTCATCCCCGCTGGATGTAACCTCTGGAGCCGATGTCCCTGTGTGGTGGGTCTTCAGGAGTGCGTACTGGAGGTCCGGAGGAGGAGAGGGCATGTCCGCTGCCGGGGATCGTGCAGGGAGGGAACTATCGCATGCAGTACACGGCCAGATCCCTCCCCGGCTCCCCCAGCTGCAGAGATGTTCGGCGGCTCAGGGCTCTGATGCAGAAGAGCTGGCCGCCTCCTTCATGGTCACTGGTCGGGACTCGTGAAGGGTTGTGGCCAGGCAAGGGCTAATCCTGTATGTCACGAAGGGGGAGGGCGGAGCAGCTGGCATCAGGGAAGATCGTGTGGTCCTTCTGGGCAGTGCAACATGGAGGTAAAAAAAAGGCTCTAAAAATGTTGTTTTGTCTTTTATGCAGCCACTGGTCTGGGAGAAATTGGGTTGAAAACTTGCTCTGCCTAGTAACTCACACTCAGGACAGTGCTACAGGAAAAAACAAATACCATCTTGATCTTTGTCAACTTTATTATTTCTATCTTTAGACTTTTACATAGAAGATCAAGATTCTATCTGGTATCTCCTGTAGCACCGTCCTGATTGTGAGTTATTGGGCAGAGCAGTTTTCCACCCAATCTCGCCCAGCCCCCCGCTGTCACCCAGCCTTCTACTGTCGCCCCCAGCCCCCTGCTGTCGCCCAGCCCTCTGCTGTCGCCCAGTCCCCTGCCTTGCTATCACCCAGCCCTCTGCTGTCGGACAGCCCCCTGCTGACGCCCAGCCCTCTGCTGTTACCCAGTCCCCTGCTGTCGCCCAGTCCCCTGCTGTCACCCAGTTCTCTAAAGAAAAAAGGCAGTTCAATGAGGGGGAAACAAACATCACAGGGGGGTATAGATAGGGACGGTGCTAGACTGTTTTGTGCCCTCTCTATACCGTATAGAGTTCTAGAAATTATATTTTAGCGGTACAGAAGTTTTATTTTTTATGGGGAGGGGGGGGTGCAAGTAGTTGATCTCGCCTAGGGCGCAAAATAGTCTAGCACCGGCCCTGGGCAGAAAACAAGTTAATTCCAAGGCGTTCGCATACATTTTCTTGCCAATATAGCTAGATAGAGAGAGATATATCTCTCTCTATCTATATACACACACACTATATTGTCAAGAGTATTGGGACGCCTGCCTTCACACGCATATGAACTTTAATGACATCCCAGTCTGTATGGTTCAATATTGAGTTGGCCCACCCTTTGCAGATATAACAACTTCAACTCTTCTGTAAAAGCTGTCCATAAGGTTTAGGAGTGTGTCTATGGGAATGTTTGACCATTCTTCCAGAAGTACATTTGTGAGGTCAGGCACTGATGTTGGATGAGAAGGCCTGACTTGCAGTGTTCATCCAAAGGTGTTCTATTGGGTTGAGGTCAGGACTCTGTGCAGGCCAGTCAAGTTCCTCCACCCCAAACTCACTCATCCATGTCTTTATAGACCTTGCTTTGTGCACTGGTGCAGTCATGTTGGAACAGGAAGGGGCCGTCCCCAAACTGTTCCCACAAAGTTTGAAGCATGAAATTGTCTTGGTATGCTGACGCCTTAATAGTTCCCTTCACTAGAACTAAGGGGCCAAGCCCAGCCCCTGAAAGACAACTGGGCAAGGAAAAGAAGGAGAAAAGAACCAAAACACTCCTAGAGCAGCTTTGTTTTAATAAATGGTTACAAAATGATGACAATATAAAATGCACTCACAGTGCGCAGTGGGTGAGGGTTTGTCAGGTGCAGCAGTGGAGGAAGCGGTCGGTGGAACCAATGAAGTTTGCCTCGAGCGCCGGGTGTAAGCTAAAGCTGCAGCCTCGAGGGGACACGGGAAGACTCCAGCTCGGAATCTTGGCGTGGAGGTACAGTAGCAGAAGCAGTACAGTAAGTGGAAAAGGGTGTGTACTGTAGAAGGAGTCTGTGAGCATACCTCCCAACAGGCACGGATTCTGCGTGTTTCTCCCGCACAGGCCCCTCCTTCCCGCATGAGCTGTATTATTCCCGCAGAGCAGGCACAGCCAGGAAGTGGAGGAAGGAGGAACTACGAGCCAGGTAACACCCCCCCCCCCCCGCTCAACAACTTTCGTTTTCAGGTCTGAAAAAATTGTTCAAATCTCCCGCGGCCAACCTCCCCCCCCCCGCTCAACAACTTTCGTTTGCAGGGGAGATCATCAATGTCCCGCAGTATGGGAGGAGGAGGTATGCTGTGAGCCCTGGCCAGCCACAATGATTTTGCATGTCCTATATGCTGGACCAGCTTTCTGTAGGGGACAGCTTTGGATATAAGGTAAGTATTGCAACAAAAGCTGTTTATTTTATGGGAAAGGAGAAATTGAACTATAAAATGTGGTTGGCTTCTTTGCATGACATCATTGCTCCTTGGGCATGGCCTTATTCAATCATCTCATTATGGTAGTAAAAATATCCATCCTATTGGATCAATACACCATGTAACAAAGTTTCAGGAATAAACCACAAAAGACAAGTGTCAGGATGGCATGTAACCTTCCAGCAATTTTGCAGATTTGTACACTTTATTCACCTGACAAGTTCTCTATAGGTAAAGGCCCGTAAGTGAGAATGACAGACAATTCTGTGTTGCAGGTGACAGTTTGCCTAAATGAAATGTCGGTGCGTAGGTGAGAATTTATACAGCGGTATCAGAATCTGCCCTTGAGTCCTGTCCTTGCTCCACTGCCTGCTGTCTGCTTAATAAGCAGCTCCATTCACCCGCTATGTTTTACAAAATGCACCGTTTGCACTGGAAACCATCACAGTTCCACATAGAACTTTATAACTCACACCAGCAAGAAAAAAAAGGAAAGAAAAGGAACAAGAGTAGGTAAAATGCTGGAGGAGGCAAAATAAGCCGGACATTCTGGGTTTATGCGCAGAAAATAAATCAAATGAGGTTTTTCACGGGCTGCTAAGTCTTGCTTTAAATCCTAATTGCTCACCAGTTCCTAGATACATAATTACCTACGCTTCTGGATTGATCAGAAATTCTGTACTTAGCATGATAAATCAATAGTTCTATTTTTGTTTCTGCTGAACAAGCTCTCAATCTGGCAGACTAGGAGTTTGAAAACATTCAGAAAAGTATAAAATAGATTTTACCAACTTAAAGTAGACCTATAATCAAAATAAAATCCGCACACTGCTCCCTTTAGACCAGGGGTGGGCAACCCTTTAGAGCAGTGGTTCTCAACTCTCCTGGTGCCGTGACCCCTTGATAAAACTTCCCAAGTTGTGGGGACCCCTAACAGTAAAATTATTTTAGTAGGGCGAGTTGTCAACACCCAAAGCAAGACAAGTAATTTGCGCCCCTAACCCACAGACATTTAGCGCTCCCTGAGTCCCTTCCACTCGTACAGTATAAAAACCCCTTATGGTACATTTTAGGATGTACCACTCTCTTTGTTCTCCTTTCTTTCCCTTTTATCTCTCTCTATCCGAATCTCTTGTTTTTTTTCCCCATCCCTCTCTCTTTGTTCCTCCCCCTCTTTTCCTCTCCCTTCCATGTATTCTCTATTTTTATTCCTTCTCCTACTCCTTGGTGGGGAGTTGGGATGAGTGGCAATGTTGGGGGGAGTTCTGATCAACCAACTTAGGTGCTCTTGATCAAGGTTATCTGCTGATCTGAGAACTGTAGTGGGGACTTTTAATGGCAACTATAATCACAGGTAGTGTTACTCACTGTGTCTCTGACTTTGTGGTGTCTCATAGCAGTGACACCTCTACCAAAATCAGGAGATAGGGTCTCCTCCAGCCCCTCCAACTTCACATTCCTCACCAGTCAGCTGACCCTTAGTCTCTGCCCCCCAGCCATGCCATGAACTGAATAAGTGGCTGCGAAGAGGCTGAGTGGGCAGCTGTGGGCTCCAGAAACAGCCCAGCTGGGCGGGCACGAAAAGGCTGGGAGAGCTATGCAGGCTTCAGGAACAGCCCAGGATATGGTGACCCCTGGCCAATCATCATTCGACCCCCGAGGGGGTCCTGACCCCCAGGTTGAGAACCACTGCTTTAGAGGATGATATCTACCTAGACAACATGGAGGAAATCAACGATCCCTTGGGAAGGGGGGGGGGCACCCTTTATAAAAAATAAAAATAAAAAAAACAATCAAGCGCCTCATAAAAACACAGCATAGTGTCCTGTGACCCTCTACCACTAGTGTCCTCCACTCCCCTTCACATCACCCCCCTTACAGTAGTGCCCCCCCCCACAGTAGTGTCCTCTGCCTCCCCATAGCATTGTCCTGCCCCCTTCACAACACCCCCCGCCCCCTCTATAGTGTCCTCTTCCCCCCCTCCATCCCGCAGTAGGATCCTCTGCTTCTCCTACTATTGTGCCCCCCCCCCAAAGCAGTGTCTTTTGCCCCCCTTCACATCACCCGCCCCAAACTGTAGTGTTGTGTCTCCCCATAGTAGTGTCCGCTGTCCCTTTCACACACCCCCACTGTAGTCTCCTCTGCCACCTCAAAGCAATGTTCTTTGTCCCCTGCACACCCTCCCCCCCACTGAAGTGTCCTCTGCGTGCCTCCCCCCCATGCAGTGTCTTCTGTCCCCTTAACCCCCCCCCCACTGCAGTGTCATCTGTCCCCTTCACCCCGTCATTGTAGTGTCTTTTGCCCCCCAATTCTCTGTCCCCTACACACACCCCTACAACCCACTGCAGTGTCCTCTGCCCCCCAATTCTCTGTCCCCTACACACACACACCCCACCCCCACTGTAGTGTCCCCTACACACACACCACCCCCACTGTAGTGTCACCTACACACACACCCCCACTGTAGTGTCCTCTGCCCCCAATTCTCTGTCAACTACACCCCCCATTGTAGTGTCCTCTGCCCCCCCAATTCTGTCCGCTACACACCCCCCTACTGTAGTGTCCTCTGACCCCCAATTCTCTGTCCCCTACAAACACTCCTCCCACCCACTGTAGTGTCTTCTGCCCCACAATTATCTATCCCCTACACACACACCACCCCCACTGTAGTGTCCTCTGCCCCCCAATTCTCTGTCCCCTACACACACCATTCTCACCCACCCACTGTAGTGTCCTCTGCCCCCTCCAATGCGATGCTCTCTGTCCCCTTCACCCCCCCAATAGTGTCATCTGTCCTTCACCTCGTCACTGAAGTGTCTTCTGCCCCCCCCTAATTCTCTGTTCCCCAAACACCCCCCCCCCACTGTAATGTCCTGTGTCCCCTTCACCCCCCGCCAAATGCAGTGTCCTCTGTCCCCTTCACCTCTCCCCCCATGCAGTCTAATCTGTCCCCTTCACCCTCCCCACTGTAGTGTCCTCTGCCCCCCCATGCAGTATCCTCTGTCCCCATTCACCCCCCCCAACTGTAGTGTCCTCTGTCTCCTTTACATCCACCCCAGTGTAGTGTCCCCCCCCCTTCAATGTAATGTCCTTTGTCCCCTACATACACCCCTCCCCCACACTGTAGTGTCCTCTGTCCCCGTCACACCAGTGTGAAGGTAGCACTCTTCTACCTTACACTGGTGTATAGCAGAGCGGAGAGAGGAAGTATGACAGACTCCGTACTGGATAGAGGGTGGGAGCTTCCGGAGGTAATGTTTTACATTAACAAGCTAGTGATTGGTTGCTAGGACCGCACGGCACCCAATCACCTGCTGGTTATTGTGAAAAGTGAATTCCAGCAGCTCCCTCCCTCGCCCTCTATCCAGTACTGTGACTCTTCCCACTCTCTGCCTTGCATTGAAAAGGAGAGTGGCAGAGGCTGGAGGAAGGACTCTGTGCAGGGCTGTGTTCCCGATTGACCCGTCGGCTGCCCATGATCGACGGCTTTCTGACCCCAGCTTCAAACGCTTTCAAGGTAGCAGAAGCCATGACATGCCATGGCTGGAGAGAGCACTTCTCCTGAATTCTACAGCATGGGGTCACATGATTCATTCCTGGGCATGTGGTCACAAGATTATCTGAAATTAATTCTACGTTGAGAAGAGGGGAAATATGGTCACCTTGTATGAATACATAACTATCTTGGTGCAAATGTGTTCACTTTAAAATCATAGCAAATCAC
The DNA here is from genome assembly GCA_029206835.1 of Rana muscosa. Lineage (NCBI taxonomy): Eukaryota > Metazoa > Chordata > Amphibia > Anura > Ranidae > Rana > Rana muscosa. The sequence goes on from CM055120.1 coordinate 49,651,584, forward strand.
AAGGGGGGACTTCTTGTGCCCGGTACAAAAGAGGTTTAACCCGTGCATATGGAAAGGCTTCTTTACAGTAAGAGCCGTTAAAAATGTGGAGTAGACATTCACAGGAGCTGGTTCTAGCCAACTTGTAGATTGCTTTTTTGTGTTTCTAAATGCACAGAATATAACTGGCTATCAATAAATAATCCAGGAAGTATCCAAATAGCTTGGGGATTAAGAAATATATATATTTTTTTAACTGCTGGAGCAAATTGAATCATGCTTTATAAGGGTTTTTGCCTTCCCTATTGGGACAACTGTGGGTTCATGGTTCCTAAGGATGTAGTGGAACTTGATGGACATACTCTATATTGTAAAAAGTATTGGGACACCTGCCTTTACACGCAAATGAACTTTAATAGCATCTCAGTCTTAGTCCGTAGGGTTCAATATGGAGTTGGCCCACCCTTTGCAGCTATAGCAGCTTCACCTCTTCTGGGAAGGTTGTCCACAAGGTTTAGGAGTGTGTCTATGGGAATGTTTGACTATTCTTCCAGAAGCGCATTTGTGAGGTCAGTCACTGATGTTGGACGAGAAGGCCTGGCTCGCAGCCTCCGCTCTAAATCATCCCAAAGGTGTTCTATCGGGTTGAGCTCAGGACTCTGTGCAGGCCAGTCAAGTTCCTCCAGCCCAAACTCGCTCATCCATGTCTTTATGGACCTTGCTTTGTGCACTGGTCCAAATCATTTGGTTGAGGGGGGATTATGGTGTGGGGGTTGTTTTTCAGGGGTTGGGCTTGGCCCCTTAGTTCCAGTGAAGGGAACTCTTAAGGTGTCAGCATACCAAGACATTTTGGACAATTTCATGCTCCCAACTTTGTAGGAACAGTTTGGGGCCCCTTCCTGTTCCAACATGACTGCTTACCAGTGCACAAAGCAAGGTCCATAAAGACATGGATGAGCGAGTTTGAGGTAGAGGAACTTTTAAGTTTAATACCGCTTTAAGCTACATTTTTCTGTAAGATGTAGCACACCCAGCTCCACAAAGGGTCAGTGGCAAAGCAGAGAGCCTACTTTTCCAGAGCCTGCATAACTTCCTCACTTCCTTAATCACCAATAACATTTAAACTCCTAAGGATTTCTGTGGGAGGCAGGAAGAAAGCTGCAGAGTGACCCAGAATGACTATCAGGCGTGTTTTAGGATCTTCTGGCTACTGGCAATAATAATTTGGGTGAAATTAAATAATATTTTTTTTTTAGCATTGTGGAGTGAAATGTTTCAGATTTAAAGCCCAACTTCAGACATAGTATTTTTTATGTTTTTTTCATCTTTAATTAACAAACATAAAGCGCAGCACAGTGATGACGTCGTGGCTGTGCTTGTAAATTGCACAGCAGAGTGAAGGGGGTAGAAGCACAAGACCGAAATTAGGTGTCGAACACAAACCCTGTTTTGGTGGAGCAAGGAGCTAGAAGTGCGACCCCTGCTGTACATTTCAGAATCATGCAGCAGAACTTAGAGAGCTCCTGAAGCAGTTAAACAATGACAGTGTCTATGTGTTAATTAAAGATGTAAAAAAAATAAATAATTGCTTTGTCTGGAGTTTGGCTTTCCCTGTAGAAGTCGAATGCAGGGGTTTCATTGCTACATCTACAAGCCTTCTGAAGAAGATATGAGGGGTCACTCCCTCCACAAGCAATTAAAATGTTACTAAACCCAGGACGCTGCATTCATTATATCTGGTCTCCCACAGTACACAGAATAATGGAAATGCAATTGTTTTAGTAAAAATAAACTGTTAAATACCTTTTCTCATCAGCAGTTAGAGCAGTCTTGTGACTTCTATCAGTGTCTGCTTAAAGCTTGTACAAGGAGTTTTCATTCTCCCCTGACCCTCTGTCTGAACAGTGCTGATTGGCCCTGTGCTGATCACATGAACCCTCCCAAGAAAACAAAACAAAACAAAAAAAACATCTCTAGCAATACACAACTGAGCATGTGCAGCCTGACTTCTAATGCTCTATTCTACAAGTAGATGAGTTGGAGTCGGTTAAAATGTTTACACAATGCAGAGGATTAACCCCTTAGGTTCCACAGTGAGTATAACAAGCATGCTTTACTGCTTATACAGACTGACTTTACGGTTGTGGTTTTAGTAACACTTTAAGTCCTTCTCAAATGCAGCAGAAAAAAATAGCAATTGGATTTTTATTAAAAGAAAATACAACAACTGGGCTGAAAGATAAGAAAGACAGGAGGATATAGAACTGAGGGGAATGTACCTGGACACTAGGTATCAATTAAATGTCAAAGAAGGTGGGTGCCTACCTGACAACTCCAATGACATACAGTACCTACTCTCCACCCTTTTTCACTTCATCAATCCCAACATCAAGAGTGCCGACTTACTATAGGAATTGAAACACCAAGTCCCATTTGCTCTGTAGTACATCTGTACACTGGCAAACATAAGGCCTAATTTGCATGGGTGTAGCTTAAGCGTACGCCCATCCCATTCATGTCAATTGGGATGCAGTGCCTGCACCGACACAGCCACTGCTCTCAATTTGTCAAAATGGGAGCAGAAGCTGTGGCCATGCAGCTGCTGCATCACAACCAACACGAATGGGACTGCCCGCAAGAGGATGCACGAGGCATCTGCGCATTCCAGTGGGGGTCAACACGGCACTCACAGGTGTACGCTGTAGTACACTCACGTGAATGAGGCCTAAATGTCACTGAATAGGAAACAGAATGTATCAATTTATTAGAGATTGTTGGCATCAGCTATCAAAATGTCTTTAAAAAATACAGGCCGGAATTGTCAAATCAGCAACCAGACTATAGCTTGCCATACATGGTTCAGTTTTTGCTTTCAGCCATCAGACTGACCAAAAGAAAAAAACGGAACCAATTCCCCCATCCACACACTTAAAAAAGATGGAGGAATCCTCCCCGCTGCGCTATTGTACAGTAGTACCTTGAATTAAGAGCATAATCCGTTCCAGAAGAATGCTTGTAATCCAAAGCAATCGTATCTCAAAGCGAGTTTTCCCATAGGAATCAAAAGAGAATCAGATAATTAATTCCAGTATCACTGCTATTGTATGCAGTACCGCAATGTGGCCAGAGGTGGGGGGGCGCCGGAGACACTTGTGAACGGAGCGTTTCCCTGTTTTTTCCCAGTGTCCGAGCCTTTCCAAGTGTCTCTGAGCGGATTCCGATAGTCACCACGACCCCCCACCTCTGGCCAAATGCGGTACTGCGCACCCCAGAGGCTTGAATCCTGCTCGTCTTGTGAGACCACGCTCGCAAATCGAGTTAGGATTAAAAAAATAAAATAAAAAAATTTGAAGCGCTCGTAAACCGCGTTACTCGCAATCCGAGGTTTAACTGTATTCCAACAGTGAAAAGACTTTGCCGCTGTCAAAATACACAGAACAGCACTGCAGCTAATCGAGCAGCTTTTATGTAACAGGAAGGTTGAACAGAAATTGATCGGTAGATCGACTTCTGTTCAACTGCAGTGACCACACATGGATTGAAATTTGGCCAGTCTCTGGTGCAAAATAAGTAGTGTAAACCAGAAAAGGTCAGAGGGTTACTGGTGACATTTGGTTATGTTTTCTGTGGTTGGACAGGCTTAATGTAGGCCTGTAGAATGCAGAGAAGACAGATACACTTTTATTGTAGGAAAAATTCTTTAATTCACCATTCTGGCCTGAATACAATGTGGTGTTTCAGTTTATTTCGATATTTTACATTACTATGGCTACAACAAAACAGCCTTTTGAAGCCTCAAGATCCAGTCCCATCCTGCAAGGGACAAGCAACTGAAGAAGATGATCGCTTATGGTGTTAAATGGAATTTGGCAATGTCAAACTTACAGTATATGGCCAAAAGTTTGTGGAAAACAGTCCATCACACCCAAACGAGGCTGCTGGACATCCCATTTCAGAACCATGGACAGTAATTCGGAGTTGGCCACTCTTCTGGAAAGAACTTGGTGTGTCTTTGGGAATTTGCACCCATTCAGCCAACAGAGCATTTGTGAGGTCAGGTACTGATGTTGGAAAAGAAGACCTGGCTGGCAATCATCATTCTAATTCACCCCAAAGGTATTCAGTAGGGTTGAAGTCAGAGCTGTAGACACTGTTCGAGTTCCTGCACACCAAACTCATCAAACCATGTCTTCTTGGAGCTGGATTTGTGTAGAGGGCACATTCATACTGGAACAGAAAAAAAAGCCTTCTCCCAACTGTTGCCACAAGGTTGAAAATACACAATGACCTTAAATGTTGCAAAGAGTACCCTTGACTGGGAACATCTGATTTGGAGGAGTGTCTATAGGTGCAATGATCAGGTTTCGACAAATGTTTGGACATATAAGGAGTGATTTACAAAATCTGGAGTGTACAAAATCCGGTGCAGCTCTGGAGCTTCCAGGTCTTATGGTCAAAGCTTAATTGAACAAGCGGAACTTAGAAGATAATTGGCTATCATGCACAACTGCACCAGATTCCGAGTGCTCCGGTTTTAGTAAATCTCTCCCATAGTGTAAATAGACAAAACCAATAGACAATCCTTTGAAGGACACAAAAAATAGTCTACTAATGCAAGTCCCAAACAGCTATGAGGAAGTAATGATGAACAATTCAGAAAAGTCTGCAGCTGCATAGAGACCGTGACAAACACCATGCAGAGAGAGCAAAAATGACAGGTCACCGATAAATATAGTAATTTCATCGAGTGATCATTTATACACACACAAAAAAAAAAAAAACACCATCTGCGCTCACCTTTGCCAAGTAGCACCAAATTGTGTAATTGGCTACAAGGAAATTACTTTTTGTTTTGTACAGAACAGGGAAAGGTTAGGATGCCGTCTTTGTACCAGCTGGGGAAATTTCTATTTGCTTACTGTCTGCTTGTCATTGCCAGCGAAGCTAAAATATCTCCGGCAGACAGCAATAAAAACAATTTTTTAATAGAGTGGACAGAAGAATTCCCTACACTCCCTGCCCTGCTTGCACTCTGTGACAAGGTGCCCCAGAATAGGTTACATATCTCTGCCTGTTTATCTGCTACTATCATTTTCTGTGAGCAAAAACTAATAGAAAGTCAGTATAATAAGAATAAGCAAGCATTCATTTGGGCAAAAAAATATATATTTTTCAGCTTTATGCTGGTTGTCAGTAAACATTGTATGCAGCTACAAGCACTCGTATTTTCATTGCCACGGCCATTCTGGGTCAGCGCTGTGACTGGAACTTCCGTTCACATGGTCCATTGTGACATGTATCTGCAGGTCAATTTCCATGTTGTGTGTGATTGTGGACATTTAAGCTGGTTGTACGTGGCCGAAATTTGAGCTGTGGGTGGCCCACTTGGCTTGACAAACTTTGAATGCAAAATCGAAATGAGAAATATTGGACGAATAGTGACGTCACTGTTTGGATATTGAAGCAGCTGGGGGTGGGCAGGTGGTTGTGAACATGAGATTATGTCTTAAGCCTCGTGCACACAATCGGACTTCCATCCGACTTTTCCGTGGATTTTGGTCCGTAGGGGGGTTGGCCGTGAACTTGTTCTGCATACACACGGCACAACATTTTCAGCCAACATTCACCAAACGACGTGTTTTTTCAGCTCTTTACCGCCAAACTTTGGGCAACTTCTGCTATTGTTGTCTGAGGTTTAACATTGGTTCAGAGCATGCGTGTTTGTACTTTGGATTTTAGTTGGATGGACTTGCGTACACACGATCGGATAAACCGATGTAAAAGATTTATTGCCCAACAGTTGGTGAGCATGAACAGCCAACTTTTGTTGTCGTTAATTCAGCAAAAAATTGTCTGATGAAGCATACACACAGTCGGATTATCCGACACAACACGTTCATCAGACAATTATGGCCATAAAATTGGATCTTGTGTACGGGCCTTTAGAACACTTGTCCACGTACCACCAACAGAGAGGTGACAGCAAAATATTGTTTTTGTTATAGATTTTGCACTCTCTGTATGCAAAATGGTGGAGAAGAAAGCATAGCCTGTCTGGCAGGATGTTACAGGTACAGTAGGGTTGTCCCGATAACACTTTAAGACTGAGAATAAAGTACCGATACTTTTTTTCCAAGTACTCGCCAAAACCGATTACCGATACTTTTTTTTAATGTCATGTGACAGTGGCACTAATATGCAGCACAGTCAGTAGCTTTTTGTTATATATATATATATATATATATATATATATTACAATGCTTTATTTTATTTTTTGGGGGGAGGGGGGGTGAGTGGACAATCAGTGTTTATTTAATTTTTTATTATTTTTACAATTTTACTTTAGAATATTTATTTATTACAAGGTTTCCGGAACTTTACCCTTTCTATTAAAAATAAAAAAAAGACAGTTGTGTTTGTATTTTTACTTGAACCTCATTTTTACTCCCAATGACATGGTGGGGTTGGAGCGAGGATATATTTCCCGGGGAGGGACACAGACAGCAATAAAACCCTGACAGAAGGTCTAACCCTTCCACACACAATCCAAAGAAAAAAAAAAAAAGGTTTGGCTGAGTTGGACTTAAAATGTTCCCTGTCTTATGGAATATAAATAAATAAATACATTTTTAAAAGGAAGCCTATAAAAGAAGGTGAAATGTGCTTAACTTTTCCAGAGAGCTCTTGTAGAACTTCAGACGCCACTGCTTGCAGTAATTTCTGGATGTGTCAGATAGCATGTCCCCTCTGCTGGGTCTAGATGGAAATAGTCCTAAGGTTTCTACTCTAGCAGAGACAGCCGTGGATCAATTTATTACACATTCGAAGGAACTTTAACCACTCCGGAAGATTTACTCCCCTTCCTGACCAGACCATATTTTTTGTGATACGGCACTGTGTTACTATAACTAACAATTGTTCAGTCGTGTGACGTTGTACCAAAATAAAATGTATGTCTCTTTTTCCATAGAGCTTTCATTTAGTGGTACAGGCAGTCCCCGAGATACGAACGGGTTAGGGACTGTAGGTTTGTTCTTAAGTCGAATACGTTCGTAAGTCGGAACAGCATGCGCAGAATGGCAGATACGTGGTTTTCCGATGTTCCGTCGAATGTGCCCGCTGTCTAAAAAAGTCCAGTCGAATGTGCCCGTCGTCGAAAAGTGGCCACGCAGCCTCCCGTTCGTAAGTAGGAGTCGTTCGCAAGTCGGATGTTCGTAACTTGGGGACTCCCTGTATTTGATCACCTCTGCATGCTTTTACTAGGGGAAGACATGGATCCTAGTCCCTGCTTTGCAGAAACATAGGATCCATGCCTTCCCTCCTGTCAGAACAGCAATCTGCCTTGTGTACATGGACAGATCGGCGTTCTGCCTCTCTGCTCGATGATCTACGGGTGCTGACGGACATCGTGCCCATGGTACCCACTGTGGGTTTCCACCAACTCGCTCCCACACAGCGGGAGAGAGTTGGTGGCGGCACACGTTCGCACCCCCTACCCAGAAGTGCAGGACCACGTGTATCTATACACACATGATCTCGCACACAGTGGCTGTCCTGTAGCAGTAAAACTGCTATAGGGCCGGTCGGCAAATGGTTAAGATACCTATCCTTTCTAACCTCTGTAAAAAAGATGTGCATACTTACTTTATTTCAGTCTGCTCCAGTCTGGTCATGTAGTCCTGTGTCAGAGAGCAATGGTGTGCAGTGGAGAGGAGGGAGCGGTCCACAACGGCAGTGAATTCCAGGAACGCTGACAAACCATAGGCTTCCATGTCCAAGCAGTTATTGATGCTCCCTCCTCTTCCCTGCAGCCGGCACTCACTGACACAGGTCAGCCACAGCTGCGGGATCACGTGACCAGAGCGGACTAAAAATTTGCATGTATACACATCTTTTTTTACACAGGGTAGAAAAGATAGATAGCAGGGGGTTAGAGGGAACATTTTTTTTACCATAGGGTTAAAGTGGTTTTAAAGGCTGATGTTTTTTTTTACCTTCATGCATTCTATGCATAAAGGTAAAAATCGTTCAGTGTCTGCCAGTCCGACCCCTGAAAATCTTAACAGAGTCAAACTCCAGTCCCGTATGGTTACGCAACTGCACACAGAGAAAGCTAAACAGCGGGTTTTTTTCTGCAGGCAGAGAGTATATGAGCAGCAGGGGGAGAGAGCGGGGAAACTGCTGGCCCATCTGGCTCATCTGGATGATAAGCCTCCAGTTGTGGTTTCCCTTAGTGACCCTGATGGACATTGTAATACTGACCCGAGCCAAGTTGCAGCTAAATTTCAGCAATTCTATAGTACCCTATATAAATCTCAGGGTACCTACACACATGGGGAACTGCAGTCCTATTTGGCCACCATTCAGTTTCCTCGGCTTAACCAAGAGCAGGTTAAACTATCAGATGCGCCTCTTACGGCAAATGATATTGCTGAGGCGATTGCTCAATTGGCCAAATCTAAAAATCGTTCAGTGTGCAGCTCCCCCCCACCCCATACTTACCTGAGCACTATCTCGGTCCAGCGATGTGCACGAGAGCATTGGCTCTTCCGGGTATCCCCCTCCTTATTGGTTCCCACTGCTGTCTATCAGCCAGTGAGGAGTGGGCGAGGGACGGGGCCTAGCTGCATTCTGTGTAACTTATGGACATACAGGGCCAGCACGGGAGCAGGTACGCATGAGTTGCTCACGCTGGGGTCACTCGACAGGATGGACGGGGGAGGAGCACTGACGGGGAGACCATAGAAGAGAAGGACTGGACCTGTTCTGTGCAAAACCACTGCACAGAGTAGGTAAGTATGACATGTTTTTTTTGTTGGTTTTTTAATTGTTCCATAACATTCACTTTAAGCTGGAATTCCACTTTAAATCCTGTGGAATGTTTCTTTGATGTGTTTTGTGATGAATGGCCAGGAATAAAAGGTATACCACAGCTTTGATCAGCAAATATGTCAAAGGCATTGAAAGCCAAGATACACAGACGTTCTCATCGCTGAATGTCATCGACATATCTGTAGATCAAATCTGTTTAACACTTTAGCTGAGGAAGTGAGCATTCACCGTGAAACGTGGTGCTGGTGTTTAAATATATTTTTCTTTACCATACGGTTCCTTCATCTGAGTAATAAATTCATCCATAGGCACATCTGCTTCAGATACTGAACAGGCAGCCCTTCTCTGGCCAGAAAAGTACAACAACCCTACTCAACTTGCACAGCAGCGTAGGCAGTTTTGTTTTCCTGTAGAGCACCCCCGGAAACCCCAAACCTGGAGCACTCCCTTGCTCACCTCTCCTGTGATTGGTCTTTGACCCTACCCCTTCTGTGCAACATTACGGGCCTGTTAATCTGATGGGCAGCCATGCTAACCAAATGCAAGCTGCCAAATGCAGCAGTTCTCTGTAGCATTGATATCTACCTCAATCTACCTCAATACTGTAGGGGAAAGGAAGACGATTAGCACTTTTTTTTTTTACAGGATGCCTTTGTCGTGTTTTGCTTTGTTTTGTTTTTTGGTCGAGACAGAATCGCTTCAAAATCGCACCATAGTTACAATTTAAATCTTCCTACACAATTCACAGTTTCCTTGAAAAATAAATGACAGGTACATTTTAAAAGGAAGCAGCCAGTACATAAATATATGGGAGCTGCTAATGACGATTCGTTTCTAAATCTGCCAGTCAGGGCTGTAGATAAAGGGGTACCACTGGTCCTTCTGTGCAGGGCGCGGGCCAGCAGGGGTGCCCAGGCAGCAGGGTGAATCTAATGTGGGCTGGGAGAGTGATCTGTGTGGTTTGGTGGCGGGGTGGGGGTTACTGGAATTGCCCCCCCCCAGCTGCACTGATACCCCTCTCCACCATACATTGCCCTCTGCTGCCCAGGCCCCCCCTATCCCTGGAGTGCTTCTGGCTTCCAGCCTCTCCTTCCTGCTGGCAGCTTCAAGCACCCAATAGGCTCCTAAAGGTTGGGGAAGGTTTCGGTAAATATGTTATTTTTACCAGCCTCTTCAATGAGTGACTGGTACCGATCACTCACTATGTTCATTCATAACTGAAGCACAGTAAATTGTGTTTATTGGGGGGTGACGACTGTCTGGTTGGCTGTATGGGACCCTGTGGTTTCTAACAGGGGCCCTGGTGCCAATTCTAGGGCCACCATCCTCTCCCTGGTGTCACTATTAAGACCCTAGACTAGAAAAAGTATGCACAATTCAGATGTTGTGACACTTCAATAACTGCAAAAAGCCCTGGAGCCTGCATATTCACAAACAAATCAGCAATGGCAGGTCCCATATTTATATTCAGACAGGTCCACTTTACATAGAAAATAATGATATGTCAGGTAAAACTTTGCTAAGCCGTTCTGCAGTATTTAGTGACCATTTCCTTGTTGATGAAAAAAAAAAAAAAAAAAACACCTCCCCAATATGGCATGAAGCTTTCAGAGTAGTAAATCGTGTTGATTTTTGGCCAGTCCCAGTCTATAAATACTCAGCTTTGTGAAAGAATCAGCAGCAAATATACAGCAGGATTTGCAGCCACACCAGTGTAGAATATTCCTGAGCTTTAGTGTACTTGTAATGGCGTCACAGGGCTCAGAAAATATGCTTCATATGCTTAATACCATATGTCTTGAAGAAAACAAGCAGGATCAAAGCCCAGAGTCCAAGGATAAATCCTCCTGGAGGGTGCCATTCTTTTGCTTTAGGTTTCTGGAGGAGGAAAAGAAAAATGAGAAGAATGGATCATCAACAAATCAAGTTTGTATGCTACAGAAGAACAAGGTAACATGCGACACCAGCACAGAACAGTCAGTGGAGCTGCAACTTAAAGCCAACATCTGTCTTCCAGATGGTTCTCACAGCTGAGTGATATCGGGATATTGAACAAGTAAAAAAGGTACATATAGCCCTACCCTGACCAGTATTCTACACCACCACCACACAAATTACACTGCTGTCTTCACATAAGTTTCATTTTCCTGTAGACCAAAATTTAGGGTGCGACTTTTCTCAAATATTGGTCATCTCTTGTGGCTGGTCTCTTGACCTCTCCTCTCCTATACCATCCTACGGGCCTATCACTGTGATAAGCACCCGTGCAAGCTAAACGCAAGCCACCAGAAGCAGGAGGAATTCTCTGTAGCCCTGAGGACTGTCTCACAGCTGAAAGAGAAAGGGAAGAAATGCACCTTGCATGTCACATGACTGGACCTAAGCCCTAAGGAAGAAGAGTAAGTATAAACTAAATGAAAAACAAATGAGGTGGTAGGGGACAGGGAGGAGCAGGAATGTTAAAACTGGAATGGCCTCACTCAGCGCAAAAGTGTTTTCTTTAGTTTTGGAGAGAATAGGGAAAAGTTGGTTACCTTTCAGTGTCCCAATGTGGGAGATTTTTCCTCTTACCCAGGGGCGGCCTGTCCAATAGGGGTGCGCCACCCCCCATCCATGCACCCCGCCCCCCCAATCTACATGCGGGGCGCTGGATGCATGGATTCCATTGGGGGGGGGGGGGGGGTTTCGAAGCAAGACAAACACCTGAGCAGTTTATTCATCTCCCTGAAGAATATTCTGGAGACCAGTCAATACACTCCTTCAATTTAATGGGTGATTCAGCTGGAGGTATCACAGGTAGCTTATGAAGTTTTCATACACAAATACAAAACAGGAGCAAAAAATAAATGAAGCAGCTCACACTCAAACACAGTCCAAAAGCAATATATAAAAAATTAGTGTAGCGCTAGAGGATGTGTCCAGATGAGTGGAAAAGTCTGTGTGTAGACATGAAATAGATTGTGCAGATATCACAATAGTGATGGTGAATCACCAGCTTTCAGTCTCATGAATAATGTGAAAATAAACCCAATATATCACAATAAAGTATAAACCCACTAGATCACAATAAAAAATATATACACATGTAAATACATATAATAAGTGATGGAACCCAGTGTGGGTTCGTAAATAAGCACCAAAGTCTTGTGATGACAATAGGTGTAGTGAGAATGAACTAAGACATGAAAAGTGTACAAAATAAGAAATGTGTGTTATAAAACACAAAGCGAGTTCATGAATAGTAAACACCAAGGTCCTGACAGATGCTTTAGAAAGAAACACGACTTCCAGGTTTAGGTGTTGGCATATAATCCAAATGGACCGATCAAATGCCCAGGGAAACTTCAAGGGAATTCTTAGATAAAAGATTGAATACTCTTACCAACTGTGGTGGACTCACATGTCATATGACAGTGGGTGAAAGGAACCTTGAACTCTCAGTTCCTGATGCTCCAATGGTGTAAAGGAGGAATGGTGGATCTTGCAACTCTGAACCATGGAATCCGTCAGCAAATAGAGAGCCAACAGCCATGATGGTAGTGGGGTGGGATTGGTGACTGTTACTTTCATGTGGAACTGCACTTTTGGTGTCTCTCACATGCTTATCTCCTATGAAAAATGTTAAAACCTTCCTTGGTTGCTTTAGATGTTCATTTGGAATTCCATGCTTATATTGACGATTGATATTCAGAAAAAAAGAGGAAAAAAGAGGAAGCCAGGCACAGAGCTGTGACACTCAGGTGTAAAAAAAAGGGTAAAAGTGATTTTGGAAGTAGAGAAGGATTAGAAATCCAATATTTTGAATCTCTGAATATTGATTGTGTGTGTGTGTTATAAAACACACATTTCTTATTTTTTACACTTTTCATGTCTTAAGTCTCGTACACACGGTCGGACTTCCATCGGACTTTTCCGTGTTTTTTTGTCCGAACAGAGTTGGTCAGGAACACCCATAGCATACACACCACAGGACTTTTCTGCAAACTTTCCCAAAACCTTTTCCAACATCACGTGGTTTTTCTGCTCTTTACCGCCACCCTTTGGTCAACTTCTGCTATTGTTGGTTGATTTTAACATTATTTGTTTTGTCCATCGGACAAAAGTCCAATAGTTTTCTGTACACACGGTCGGACTTTGCTCCATCAGACTTTTGTTGGCCAAAAGTTTGTCCGTTTGCAGACCGAACTTTTGTTCGATGAAAACAAAAAAAGAAAAAAAAAAAAGTTTGTCCGATGGAGCATACACACGGTCAGATTGTTGGTCCAACTTGCTCAAAATGAAGTTTGTTGGCCAAAAGTCCGACCGTGTGTACGGGGCTTTAGCGTGAGTTCATTCTCACTACACCGATGATCAAAACAAGACTTTGGTGCTTATTATTTACGAAGCCACACTGGGTTCCATCACTTACTATATGTATATATTTTTTATTGTCATATAGTGGGTTTATTCTTTATTGTGATATATTGTGTTTATTTTCACATTATTCACCGAGACTGAAATCTGGTGATTCACCGTCACGATTGTGATATCTGCACAATCTCTTTCAGGTCTACACACAGATGTTTCCACTCATCTGGTCACATCCTCTAGCGCTACACTAATTTTTTTTTCTTTTATATAAAAAATGTATAAAAGGCCATTGCCCTGCTCCAGATATATGTCCTTGGCATTCCCAAGTGCTGTGTGCTTGCCCCTGTAGGGCTCATCTCCACCTCTCAGTAACACGTGAACAAAAAGAAAAAGAGAGCCACACTCCAAATCTCTCAGTCGCTGTATACTATAAGCTCTTTATCAATGAACGTATACAGCGGCTGGAGAGATTTGGAGTGCATCCTTTTTATTTTGGTTCATGTGTTACTGAGAAGAATGGGTCCACTTAACCTGAAAACCTCTCTGCAATTACCAATTAAACCATGGAAAAATGTTTGTTTATTTCCTGTAATCTAATGTACTGATGGGAGTGCGGAGCAAAAATTATAACTGAGCAGAATGAAATATGTGAAAGATTAAATGTCATAATTTCAGCTCGGCAGAAACACATTTTTTTCTGACATCACACAATGTAAAATGGGGGTTTTGACAGATTAATGGTTTTCTATGGCAGGAAGAAAGGTCTGATGACACAAATAACTCAGGTCAGCGGGCATAGATCTGAAGCAAAAAAAAAATAATCTTTCTTAAAAGAATCAAAAAAAAAAAAAGGCAGGTACCCCCAATGAATGTAAGAACGGGGAGTGTTGTAGGCCCTGCTGCTCTCAGAGAAACAATGTTTGGTCAGAAAAATTTATCCCAGCCATTGAACTTTCTCCTGAGAAAGCTCAGCAAGGTTTGTGGAGGGGCAACAAAGTGCATTTTCAATAAGACTGAAAAGTCTGCTGACTAATATCACGGGGGACCTTCTTTAATACTTCTATGGAACAGGTTTTTCAAGAATAAATGTCCTTTACAATTTGTGCTCCTTTGGGTTTAACCTAGCTAGTATATTAGGTAGACACTGTGCAGAGAGGATATCTTGTGAGATTTGGGCTCCTCAGTGTTCCCAGGATCCTGGGAAAGAGCACATTGTCGCTTTAAACTTAAAGTGGTTGTAAACCCTGTTTGACTACTTCTACCTATAGGTAAGTCTAGAATAAGGCTTACCTATAGGTAGTGGAAATATCTCCTAAATGTGCGTAGTTTAGGAGATATTTCACTTGTAGTCCGCCGCAAATCCCAACGGCGCATGCGCGGGGAAGAAACAAAACTAAGTGCCGTTTCTTCCCCAGCCTGTGCCGTGAATGGCGGTTCTCGTGCGCATGCGTGGGAGTGACGTCACACGGCTCCGGCGAATCACAGAGCCGGAGTCCGCAGTCCGGAAGGAAGAGGAGACAGAAGATGGACGCAGCCTGCACAGGGGACATCGCTGGATTCTTTTGCAGGTAAGTGTCACATAATGGGTTAGTATGCGATGCATACTAGCCCATTATGCTTTTAATTTGCAGGCTTTTCAGGTAGAAAAAGAGGAAGTAAAACCCATCAGGGTTTACTTCCTCTTTAAAGTTTTACTAAACCCAAAACAATTAAATCAGTCTGTATACACAGTAAAGCATGATTGTTATACTCCCGATGGAAACATTGCAAGATAAAATATTCTTTACCAAATGCTACAAGGATGACAAAACACATACTGACATGCCAGAGGTGCCCTAAAGACATTAAAAATACTTTATGGAATGAAATGAGGACCAGAATGAAAGTGTGAAGAGCTTTTCCCTCCACAGTTCATTCCAAAAACACTTTCTGCTGCTTCTGGATCATCAAAGTGTTTCTTCACCAACAGCATCTTCAAGTAAACAAGGGTTACAAACCACGGCCTCCCAAAATATACACAGGGGGTGATTGACTAAAGACCTGCGCCTGTGGTGCAGTGGAGAAATTGGAGCAATTGCACAAAAAAACGGGACTCAAAACATTTATCAAAAATTATGGTGCATTTATATGCACCAAACCATATTTACATAGGAATTGCTGTTGCGCACTTGCGCAATCTTTCGCGCCTACCATTAGCAAGCGCAGCCAATGTAATCTTCAACATTTTTGTCTGAATACTGTAGATAACTTTACTAGTTTACCATCTTTTGTTACCAGGCTAAAAAGTATGTATATAATATTGTTTAAATGCACAAATTCTGTCCAGAACACGTAGATCTGTCTTAAAACTAATCAAGACTTTTTACACCCTTCTTTCAGCTACTCAACTGCACATGTGCATTGACAAAGCACCCCATTTTATGCTCGCCTGACAGGGCGCACACACTTTAGCTTGTTAAATATGTGTGTTGCACACGGGCGCATCTGCGTTCTCCAGAGTGCACAACTGCTTATACATTGGGCTTGTGCTCATTGTAATGCTGATCATGTTAATGAGCTTTTCCTTATCACATGGAGAATATTGCTTCCACTTTTATTCCTTTCATTCACTTCTTTTTGAAACAACTCAATAATCATTCTAGAGATCTTCCTCCTATCAACAACTGTGCAGATGTTTCCTGGACTTGTAATTGTGCATGTTATGGTGATAGTCTATAATCATTGGTGTAGCCAAAACTTCCATGAAAACATCTTCTCAACACGTCTGTGTATTGTGCATTTTGGACAATTCTTTCCCTATACACTGTGCAATCTGATTGCACAGTGTATGGGGAAATGAATTGTTTAGAGAAATGAGTGGATGTAAATGTCATCCAATCAGATTGGACAGTGTATGGGGAAAGAATTGTCCAGAATGCACAATACACAGACATGTGTTGAGAAGATGTTTTCATGGAAGTTTCGGCTCCACCAATGATTATAGACTATCACCAGAAAATGCACAATTACAAGTCCAGGAAACATCTGCACAGTTGTTGATAAGAGGAAGATCTCTAGAATGAATTTTGAGTTGTTTCAAAAAGAAATGAATGAAAGGAATAAAAGTGGAAGCAATATTCTCCATGTGATAAGGAAAAGCTCATTAACATGTTTAGCATTACAATGAGCAATGCTCGATGTCTGTTTCATATTTAAGAATGTGTATGCGCCCGTACGCGCAACGATTCCGCGAATCCAGCGCAAGTCGACAGCATGCGCCATGTCGCAATAATTATTCCTGCCCGTGCAAATGTGCCAACATTTTCTTAAATCAGCCCCATAATCTCTTAATTTATAGAGAAAATGACACCTGAAAATCAGGAGAACATTGATCAAGCTCTTCATAGAGCAATATAGGTTTCTGGATCAGCGTTGTCAATACCTGAAAATGCATATTGGCAGGAAGCTTTTACATTATTATGAGGGAAAGGGGGGGGGGTGGTAAACATGTATAGGTGAAATGTTCTTAGAGCAGTGTTCCACCCATTTAAAAGTCAGCAGCTACAAAAAGTAGAAATTTGTCTTGCATACAAACGGCATACAATTGTTGGCCAACAAACATGAAACTACGTGGTTTTTAAGCTCTTTAGCGCCACCCTTTGGGCACCTTCTGCTAATGTCGTGTTTGGTAAGCATTGATTCCGAGCATGCGTTTGTACTTTGGACTTTTGTCCGATGGACTTGTGTACACACGCTCGGAAAATCCAACAGACAATTGTCCACTGAAAATGTTAAAGCCTGCCATCCAATATTTGTCCGCGGAAAATCCAACAATTGGCCGATGGAGCATACAAACGGTAGGATTTTCCGCCAACAGCCTGTCATCACACAATTCCCGCCGGAAAATCCGATCGTGTGTACGAGGCTTAACGGTGAGCGCCCGGCTGTGGCTTCACAGCCAGGCGCGCATTGCACGTTGTGAATGGCCAGGTAATCTACTGAGACCTGTGACGTGTCCCAGAAGATTGCAGGGAGGGAGGGGGGACAGGTGATCTCCCTTCCGATGCCAGGGAGGAAGTGGGAGCCTCTAAAAACAGGGTACCAGCCCCCCCCCCCAAAAAAAAATGACATGCCAAATGTGGCACGTCAGGGGGCCACCAGCACTTAAACCAGGAAGTTCCATTTTTGGGTGGAACTCCGCTTTAACACATACAGTCATTGTTATTTCATTCGTAATAAAAAATGTAATTTTAAAAACTTTGGTTTATTTACTGAATAAGCTGTACTTTTATTTCAACCATAATAATTTTATATACCCTGCTTTTCACATTCACAGGGTAACAAAATTACTTTCAATTTGAAAAACTACTCCACACTGATTTTTTTTTGTTCAGTTTTTCTGAAAATGTAAATTTTTTACAGAAAAACAGAAAAAAGTTATTTTTGTTTTCAATGGCTTAAATTTCCAGAGATTTTTTCATTTCTAGGGTTGGGGCTATAAAAGAAGCAGACTTTGCATTTTAATGTAAGGCCCACTTCAAAGTGGAACTTAAAGTGGTTCTAAAGGCGTTCTATGTATAAGATAAAAAAACCTTCTGTGTGCAGCAGCCACCCATCTCAATCCATTGATATTGCACAGGAGACTCGGCTGTCCTGATTGGCTGAGACAGCAGTGGGTCCCATCGGCTCCCAATGTGGTAAAAGTAGTGAGCCAAAGGAGGGGGGAGAGAGGAGGGGGAGAGAGAGGGAGAGGGAGCGAGGGGGAGAGAGAGGGAGAGGGAGAGAGGGGGAGAGAGAGAGAGAGAGCGCGAGGGAGAGAGAGAGAGCGCGAGGGAGAGAGCGCGAGGGAGAGAGAGAGAGCGCGAGGGAGAGAGAGAGAGCGCGAGGGAGAGAGCGCGAGGGAGAGAGAGAGAGCGCGAGGGAGAGAGAGAGAGCGCGAGGGAGAGAGAGAGAGCGCGAGGGAGAGAGAGAGAGCGCGAGGGAGAGAGAGAGCGCGAGGGAGAGAGAGCGCAAGGGAGAGAAAGAGCGAGGGAGAGAAAGAGCGAGGGAGAGAGAGAGCGCGAGGGAGAGAGAGAGAGCGCGAGGGAGAGAGAGAGAGGGGGGGGGAGAGAGAGCGAGGGAGAGCGAGGGAGAGAGAGAGAGCGAGGGAGAGAGAGAGAGAGCAAGGGAGAGAGAGAGCGAGGGAGAGAGAGCGAGGGAGAGAGAGAGAGCGAGGGAGAGAGAGAGCGCGGGAGAGAGAGAGAGAGCGCGGGAGAGAGAGAGAGAGAGCGCGCGAGAGAGAGAGCGAGGGAGAGAGAGAGCGAGGGAGAGAGAGAGCAAGGGAGAGAGAGAGCAAGGGAGAGAGAGAGCAAGGGAGAGAGAGAGCAAGGGAGAGAGAGAGAGCAAGGGAGAGAGAGAGAGAGCGAGGGAGGGAGAGAGAGAGCGAGGGAGGGAGAGAGAGAGCGAGGGAGGGAGAGAGCGAGGGAGGGAGGGAGAGAGCGAGGGAGGGAGAGAGAGAGCGAGGGAGAGAGAGAGCGAGGGAGAGAGAGAGCGAGGGAGAGAGAGAGAGCGAGGGAGAGAGAGAGAGCGAGGGAGAGAGAGAGAGCGAGGGAGGGAGAGAGCGAGCGAGCGAGGGAGAGAGAGCGAGGGAGAGAGCGAGGGAGAGAGCGAGCGAGGGAGAGAGAGCGAGCGAGGGAGCGAGGGAGAGAGCGAGGGAGAGAGCGAGGGAGAGAGCGAGGGAGAGAGCGAGGGAGAGAGCGAGCGAGGGAGAGAGAGAGAGCGAGGGAGAGAGAGAGAGCGAGGGAGAGAGAGAGAGCGAGCGAGAGAGAGAGAGCGAGGGAGAGAGAGGGAGCGAGGGAGGGAGAGAGCGCGAGAGGAGGGGGAGAGGGAGGGAGAGAGAGGGGAGAGAGGGAGAGAGGAGGGGGAGAGGGAGAGAGGAGAGGGAGAGAGGAGGGGGAGAGGGAGAGAGCGAGAGAGAGAGAGAGAGAGGGGGAGGGAGAGAGCGAGAGAGGGGGAGGGAGAGGAGAGAGAGAGGGGGAGAGGAGAGAGAGAGGGGGAGAGAGAGGGGGGAGAGAGAGAGAGACGAGTCGCTGCTTCGTGTCTGAATGGACACAGAGCAGCGGCTCGGCTCGTGTGCCCCATAGCAAGCTGCTTGCTGTGAAGGCACTCGGCAGGAGGGAGGGGCCAGGAGCCCCAAAAGAGGGACCTGAGAAGAGGTGGATCGGGGTTGCTCTGTGCAAAACCACTACACAGAGCAGGCAAGTATGACAGGTTTGGTATTTTTAAACAAAAATAACAAAAAACAAGACTTTAGTATCACTTTAAAAAGTGAAGATCTACTATGTTGTATGGAACACCTAGAAATGTTAATTGTTTTTTTTAAATCTGTAATTCTTCCTGAAATACAGCAGTGAAATTCCTGGCATATTAGTGTGCCTAGGCACTCCTATACCTGTAGCCTCCTACCTGCATATTTGCAGTATGAAATCTAAGCCACTGCTGCCTCTAATTGCTAGGAGATTTAGAGTTAGATTTGGTTGATATTGTGTGGTTCAGGGTTCTCCTTGTTGGAGGCTCCGACATGAGGAAGCAAAAGCCTGCCTCTAGCAATATGGACTCCTCTACACAGGCACACCATGCTACATAATGTTAGGTTGTGTGAAGTTGGGGTTTGTCTGTTTTTTTTCACCGAGTTGTAGCAGAATTTGAGCTGAAAGTTTCCCACAGATGAGCGCTGGTTGTTCACAGTTATGCCGCGTACACACGATCGGACATTCCGACAACAAAACCGTGGATTTTTTTCCAATGGATGTTGGCTCAAACTTGCTTTGCATACACACAGTCGCACAAATGTTGTCGGAAAGTCTGATCGCCAAGAACGCGGTCACGTACCACATGTACGACGGCACTATAAAAGGGAAGTTCAATACCAAGTGCGCCACCCTTTGGGCTCCTTATGCTAATCTTGTGTTAGAAGTTTGGCGAGAGACAAATCGCGCTTTTAAGCCTCGTGCTTTTTAGTCCATTACTGCTCTTCAGTTTTTGCTTGTGGGTTTGTATCTGTTTTTGCGCTACATTAAAAGATTTAAAAATTTGCAGCGTGACGAATGTGCCATCTCCATTACGAACGCTAGTTTTACCAGACCGAGCGCTTCCGTCTCATACTTGATTTAGAGCATGCGTGGAATTGTGCGTCGGAATTGTCTACACACACTCGGAATTTCCGAGAACAGATTTTGTCGTCGGAAAATTTCAGATCCAGCTCTCAAATTTTTGTTGTCGGAAATTTCTACAGCAAATGTCCGATGGAGCCTAGACACGGTCGAAATTTCCAAAAAACAAGCTCCCATCGAACATTTGTTGTCGGAAATTCCGAGTGTGTGTACGCGGCATAAGAGTTCTCTGAACGCACATGGAAGGCATTTAAACTGCGTAATGGTTGGCAGATGTCATCACTACACAGAAGCACTATTGAATTGCAGTCAGGCCTCATTCCATGTCACTTTAGAAGCATTTTTTCCCCCAAAAAGCACATCCACAAATGAAAAGCTGACACGGCTGAATATTCTGTTCACATTGCTAAAGTTTAAGTGAGCTCCGCAGCTCTCCTTTAAATAAACGAAGTACCATCATAAATGCAGCACAGACACATCAACTGTTCTCTGACCCAGCTCTGCATTAGACCAAAAAAAGTCTTGTCTAAGTTCCAGTAATTAACCTACCACATCTGCTGACTGCAGGGCTGGTTTTAATCAATCCATCTTATGCTGGATCAGAGACAAACATTCACACTAAGTGCTACCTGACCCTTGTAAACAAATTACTTTCTTTTCCAGTGAAATTGAAAGACATAATGCGGCAAGGATTGGCCTTGAAGACTGTGCAGATTTCTTGCACTACACACCAAGTCATAGTGATCTGTATTATGTTTTTAAAAACAGAGACCATTGTGAAACGACAATACACAAGCGTGTGTATCTGGTCAACCCGTTAAATGGAGCCTCGAGTGTGGACCCCGACATCACCAAACGGTTGTACATAATATGTTCACAATGTTTCAAGCTACAAAAAAAAAAAGAAAAGAAATAGAAGACCATATATACTACAGCAGATGTCCCCAAATTTTCTAAACAAAGGGCCAGTTCAATGTACTTCAGACTTTAGGAAGGCTGCACTGTGGCCAGTGGGAACAGGAAATGCCCCAACATAGTTGGTAAGGTTGAATAAAGACAACAGTCCATCCAGTTCAACCTGTGTAGGTGTGTGTAGGTGTGTGTGTGTCCGTGTCGATAATCATTACCCATATACCTGCATGTTGTGTTCTTTAAGATGCATGTCCAAGAGTCTTTTAAAAATATCAATATTCCCTGCTGACAACACCAATTGTGGAAGAGAGTTCCACATCCTTATCACCCTGACAGTGAACCCCCGCCCCCATACAACTTAAGGTTAAACCGCTTTTCCTCCAACCTCATTGTGTGTCCTCTTACACTCCCTGAGACTGAATCGTTTTTTACCTACACTAGGATCACCATTGAAGTATTTCTTAATCGCTATTATGCCCCCTCTTAAGCTTTAACATCCGTTGACAGTGGGAGTAAAAAATGACGAAGGGTTGGTGAGCAGTGACGTAGAAAATTACCTGCTGCCTGTGGTTAGTGGGAGGAGTAATAATGCACATTGTTAGTGTCAGTATGAGGAATAGTACCCTATTATTGGGATTAATGGGAGGAATAGAGCCTCATTTTTGGTATTAGTGGGAGAAATCGTGCCTTATAATTGGTATCAGTGGAAGGAATAGTGCCTACAGTGCTGGCCCCTTGCCCGCTGCTACTGTCACTTGCAAACACAGAAGCCAGGCTTCTGTGTCTACAAGTGAAAGCACTCCTCTCCTAGTGGTTTTCACAGAACCCTCCCTATACTGCCCCCCCCAGAGGAGGGGGGGGGGCAAGAGATGTGCACAGCTGCTGTAGTCTCACTGGAGCAGCCCTTCCTTAAAGAGGTTGTAAAGGTTCGTTTTTTATTTTCTAAATAGGTTCCTTTAAGCTAGTGCATTGTTGGTTCACTTACCTTTTCCTTAGATTTCCCTTCTAAATGTTTTTTTTCTTTGTTTTCTTTGTCTGAATTTCTCACTTCCTGTTCCTCCTCAGTAAGCTGTTCTGGCTGACTCAACGCCCTCGGATGATGGTGTGAAGTTTAGTGAGGAGAAACCGGAAGTGAGAAATTCAGACAAAGAAAAAAAACATTTAGAAGGGAAATCGAAGGAAAAAGGTAAGTGAACCAACAATGCACTAGCTTAAAGGAGCCTATTTAGAAAATAAAAAACAAACCTTTACAACCCCTTTAAGGCCAGAGCCCGCATTCTCCTACTGTAGGTTGTAGCTTCTCTTCTACAGCAGCCACTCTCTGTGGTACTCTCTAGGTAGGGAAGAGAGGATTTGGGGGTGAGAGCTCTCTACTTGAAGGGGGTGGGGGTTTGGAGGAAGTTAGGAATAATTTGGAGTAAACTGATCTGTAATATATGCACTCCTGAACCCCGCACTCTGTGCGTAGCGCACGCCTGAACCCCGCACTCTGTGCGTAGCGCACGCCTGAACCCCGCACTCTGTGCGTAGCGCACGCCTGAACCCCACACTCTGTGCGTAGCGCACTCCTGAACCCCACACACACATTGTTGGAATCAGTGGGAGGTATAGTTTCCCAAAGGCCAGTTATAGGAGAGCACTAGGAACACATTATTAGAGACTACTAGAGCTTATTGCCATTACATTTTCAAGTCAGCATACCCCCTTAAAAAAATTACAGGAAAAAAAAAAGAAAAGACTACATAAAGAATGGAAGGTTGGATGAACAAAAAATTATTTACATGCAAAGACCCTCTCTGTCAAAAAATTCTTCAAGTTGCAGGGTCCTGGTGTCCCTCACACAAGAATTTTTTTTTATCTTGCATACATTAAATGGGTAAAAGTTTATGGACATTTCTCCAAATTACTGGCTAGACAGGTACAGCATACAAAGATTTTTAAGAGATTTGTGCAGTTTTAACCTTGTTAGGGCATTTTTTCGGATAGTCTTTCCTTTTTCCAGTATGACAGTGGGGAAACCTGCCTTAAATGTGAACTCACTCTTCCCCGATGACTACAAGGTATGACACTGCAGGGCATGCTGGGAAAATTAGCTCCATACAAACTGGGAAGCTTTAAGCAGCTTCTGCCTGATTGACAGTCACAGGCTGTGAAAGAAAACGCTACATCAATAAATAATCACAGGCGAAGGAGCAGACACTTGGTATGAGGTGGCATCAGCTTTGCATTCTGCTACAATACAATAACCTGACCTTTAAAATGTAAAGTGATGCGATTGCCAAGTCGCCGGTGTTTTTTTTGAACATCTAACATCTGCAGTGAGATCCCAGGCTGACTGTCAGTTCCAATTCCTCTTCCCAAGACTGCCTTCTACATCCTGATTCTCCAAATCTGACAGCAATAATTAAACACGTTTGCTAGTCAGTGCAACCGTCCAGCTACAGAGATGTGTGGAGGAGAAAAAGACCATTCAAAATATATCTGGGCAACAAGTAAGGCCAATTGCTGAGCTGCAAATGCTATCTATAGCAAGAGAGTGCACTTGTTTTGCCTTTAAACACTTGAATAATGGGCAGACCAATTTCCAGGACTGACGCATTTTGAATGACAATTGCGCGGTCATGCAACGCTGTACCTATATAAAAATGTTTATTTTTTTGAGACAGATAGAGCTTTCTTTTGGTGGCATTTAATTAGCACGAAGTTTATTTTTTGCAAAACAAATGAAAAAAAAAAAAAGTTAATTTTGTCAATTAGCAATTTTTCTCTTTTGTGATGTGCGCTGATGAGGCTGCACTGACGGTCAGTGATGAGGCGTCGCAGATGGGCACTGATAGGTGGCAATGATGGGCACTGACCGGCATCACTGATGGGCACTGAAAGGCAGCACCGGTGGGCACCGTTGAAAGGCTGCAGTGATAATCATTGCACTGATTATCAGCACAGACCCCCCCCCCCCCGTCAGGAAAGCCGCTTATCGTCTCTTCTCTACTCATGCACTGTCAGCGTGAGAAGAGGAATACTGATAACCGGTACTTCCTAGTTACACAGATCAGCTGTGATTGGACACAGCAGATCACATGGTAAAGAGCCTATGTCATAGGCACTTTACCATGATCGGAGATGCGTTGTTGCGAGCGACACACCGCACCACCGATCACCGTGCTGTGCGCAGGAGCAGCATGTTGTGAAGGACGTCCTATGACGTCCAGTCACAACAATTTAACCACATGTGGTTAAAGTGGACTTGAACTCAAAAAGGTTGCTATGTTATAGGAAACATCTAAAAATTTGAATGGTCTTTCCTTCCAGAAAAATAATAGTGCCATTCCTGTGCCTAGTACTTCAGTGTCTTTAGTCACATACCTGGATAACTGCAGTATAAGATCTACAGTAGGGCACTGTTGCCTCTGACTGCTAGTCTCAGGAGATCTGGAGTGAGATTTGGTGAAGTCATTATTGAGCAGCTAACTGTTCACTGTGGGTTGATAGAAAGCTGAAGTGCAATGATGTCCTGCTTCTGGTTCATTCTCCATTCTGGTGATTTGTGCCTCTGAATCTCTACTGCTGCTGTCATTTGATTTTTCCACCATTCATCATCAGTCATCGGGGGACAGCTCTGACATGAGTAAGCAAAGTTCTGCCTCTACCAAGATGACCACCACCACACAGACTGTACAAGGTAAGGCAAGTCAGTAATGAGTAAATTCAGCTGCATGGAGACCATAGCAAATACTGGTGGCTTGTCCATTGCCCTCTGCCTGCAAACTAAACCCAGGAGCCTGCATTCACTATATCTAGTCTCGCACAATACACAGAACAAGGAAATGTAGTAAATATAAACAGCTAAATACCTTTTCTCATCAGCAGTTAGAGCAGTCTTGTGACTTCTATCAGTGTCTGGTTCAAGCTTGTAAGAGGAGCTTTCATTCTGCTCTGAGTGTCCTATAAGACTGCAGGCCCCCTGACCCTCTGGTTGGCCCTGTGCTGAACACATGAACTCTCCTAAGAAAAAAAAAAAAACCTCTCTAGCCATACCAAACTGAGTATGTGCAGCCTGTCCCCTAGCCTCTGTTCTATCAGCAGATAGATTGAAGACAGTGGGAGACGAGGGGGATCAGAGAAGACAGGATCAAAACAGCCTTTTTACACAATGCAGAGGATTAACCCCCTAGGTTCCACAGTGAGTATAACAAGCATGCTTTACTGTATATACAGACTGACTTTAATTGTTGTGGGTTTAGTAACATTTTAAAGGTTAGATATCAATAAAATTGCACAGCCAGATGAAACTGCATCAATTCTGGGAGGGCCTGCAATCTCCTAAAATATGTTTCTGTCAGGTGCAGGCTTCCACTTTGAGAACTACAGAGGTTAGGTCTGAAAACTAGTGGACATGTGCCTGCACATTTCTTGGTTTGACACAGGTAGGCAGATGGCTTGTCAAGAACAGTGATCTCCAGACCGTTGTCCGGATGCGGCCCTTTGCTTGCCTTTATGGCACTATACCTCCCACTGACACCAATTATGAGAAACAATTCCTCCCACTGACACCAAATATGGGGCACTATTCCTCCCAAATTATGGGGCACCATTCTTCAAACCGACACCAATGATGGGGCACTATTCCATCCACAGACACCATTTTCTTCTCCCACTGGCTACATTTCGGCCTCCCCCTTAAAGTCTTTAGGCCAGTAAACTTGGCCCTTAGTTTTGAAAGTGTGGAGACCTCTAGCCAAGAGCAATGGGAACCTGTAATGACAGAAATTTGGAAGCTACTGTTACTGACTTGCCTTTCGAAGGTGTTGGCTCAAAGGCCATCATTCTTTTTGTTGCTTCCTATTTGATGAAACCCTTACAAGGATTCAGTATGAATACTTGGCAACATCTTTGTCCCAGGACACTGTCACCACCACCCAAAGCCCATACATCATGCCATTCTTCTGGGCAGTCCTGCCTTGATCGCACCCAATTTACATCCGATTATGTGGGAACCAACTATTCCTTGTCATAATCTGCTCAGTAATACCCTTTTTTGAGTTACTGCACATGCTCAGTAACTCTTGGTCCAGTGCTGTGCCAGTCTGTAGCAGCTCTCTCCCTTCTCCCTGCTCTCACAAGGTTGACTGATAGAGGGGGGCATTGGCTCTTGCTGCTGTCAGTCAAATCCTGTGACGAGGGAGTGGGGGATAGGGCCGAGCCACAATATGGCTATATAGTTGTGGCCAAAAGTCTTGAGAATGACACCAATATTAATTTTCATAAAGTCTGCTGCTTCAGTGATTTAGATTTTTGGTCAGATGTTACTGAAAGCGGAGGTCCCGCAAATTTTTTTTTATTAAAAGCCAGCAGCTAAAAATACTGCAGCTGCTGACTTTTAATAAATGGACACTTACCTGTCCTGGAGTCCAGCAATGTCGGCAGCCGAAGACAAGCAATTGTTCGTCTCTCGGCTCCCCCCGCCGCCATCCTCGGTGAGGGAATCAGGAAGTGAATCGTTGCGGCTTCACTGCCCGGTTCCCTACTGCGCATGCGCGAGTAGCGTGGCGCGTTCCCAGTGGTCCCCGTTGTCTCCTGGGACCAGTGTGTTTCCCAGAAGGCAGGGAAGTGGCTCCAAATACCTGTAATATACAGGTATCTGCACCCCCCTCCCCCCTGAAAGGTGCCAAATGTGACACCGGAGGGGGGGGGGAGGGTTCCGAAAAGCGGATGTTCCATTTTTGGGTGGAACTCCGCTTGAAGTACAATTACAAGCATTTCATAAGTGTCAAAGGTTTTTATTGACAATTACATTAAGTTTATGCAATCAATATTTGCAGTGTTGACCATTCTTTTTTAAGACCTCTGCAATTCACCCTGGCATGCTGTCAATCAACTTCTGGGCCACATCCTGACTGATGGCAGCCCATTCTTATATAATCAATGTTTGGAGTTTGTCAGAATTTGTTTTTTTTTGGTCACCAGACTCTTGAGGATTGACCACAAGTTGTCTGGGGGGGGGGGGGTTCCTGGCCATGGACCCCAAAATGTTGATGTTTTGTTCCCCAAGCCACTTGGTTATCACTGTTGCCTTATGTCCAGGCGCTCCATCATGCTGGAGAAGGCATTGTTCACCAAACTGTTCTTGGATGGTTGAGAGGAGTTGCTTTCAGAGGATGTTTTTTTATTCATGGCTGTATTCTTAGGCAAAATTGTGAGTGAGCCCACTCCCTTGGCTGAGAAGTAACCCCATACATGAATGTCTCAGGCTGCTCTACTGTTGGCATGACACAGGACTGATGGCAGTGCTCACCTTTTCTTCTCCGAACAAGGTTTTCTCCGGATGCCCCAATCAGAAAGAGGATTCATCAGAGAAAATGACTTTACCCCAGTCATTAGCAGTCCAATCCCTGTACCTTTATCAGTCTGTCCCTGATGTGTTTCCTGGAGAGAAGTGGCTTCTTTGATGCCCTTCTTGTCACCTGGCCATCCTCCAAAAGTCTTCGCCTCACTGCGCATGCCAATGTACTCACACCTGCTGCCATTCCTGAAAAAAGCTCTGCAATGGTGGTGCCCCGTTCCCGCAGCTGAATCAACTGTAGGAGACGGACAAATGCAGTGGAAATTATTTTTATGGAATCAAGTTCATTTTCATGGCAAAGGGGGACTTTGCAATTAATTGCAATTCATCTGTTCACTCTTCATACCATTCTGGAGTATATGCAAATTGCCATTATAAAAACTGAGGCAGAAAACTTTGTGAAAATATTTGTGCAACTCTCAAAACTTTTGGCCAGGGCTGTAGACACAGACAGCATGCCTGGGGATCGAGCATGCATGTGTGCCACGATAGGAAGCGGCTTCCTATGGGGTTGCACACTGAGAAGAGGAGGAGCCAGGAGCACTTGGCGGGGACCAGAGAAGAGGCGGATCAGGGCCGATCTGTGCAATTCCAAGTATAAACCTGTTTGTTATTAAACAAAAATATACTTTAATTTATAATCACTTTAAGGGTGGTGCTGTGATCTCAGGACACAGCCAAGGACACCATATCATCAGAACAGAGCATCCAGTTGCAGGGCTGTACTGGCAAACACAGAGACAGTTAAACTCGAAAAATTACGCAGACTGGGTGCCCCTACACTTCACTGGGTGCAGACCTTCTGGGTCAGTAGCTCACAAAATTATAAAGCAAGGAGGCGCATAACTTCAGAAACAAGTCAGCAATGACAGATGGTTATTTGTATGCTGACAGGTTTTCCTGAAATCCTCTGCGGACGCACACAGGAGGCACTAAGCTGTATATTCTGTCTTGCATCAAAAAATGCATCGCTAGAATCCTAGCTTTTGATGCTAGTTTAGGATTGCCACCAGGGATCAGCTGAGACTGATACCAGATCAAATTCAGGTACATTTCTTGGCATTAAAAATTACATTTAATTATGTATTAATGATTACATTTCAGTTTTTTATATCTGCTTTAAGTCTTTTTTTCTCTTTTACACAAGAGCCAATCTAATGCATAACGCCTAAAGTAGCTGAACAACAGAGCTTTTTTGTCATAGTAAAGTCACAGTACAGCATTGTAAAATGACTGACATCCTCTTAAGATAGGAAACTCTATGCAGTCCATACACTGCTATAATCTCTGGGCACAGACGGCCATGTTGTCAGAACAAAGGGATCCCACCACTCGGGGAGACAAAGAGCCCCCTTTGATGTTCGGAGTATAGCGGTCACTAGTTGAAAGGCCTCGGAACGTTCAGAAGTGATACATCGGCTCTGACAGAGCTTTCATTTAGAAACAAAGCATTGGGGCTTGCTGGAATCGCCTGCTGTGTGTTATATGAAAGCGCCCACCATTGCAGTAGCTAACTGGTCACAGTCAACTGCTTAGATGGTGAAAGACTTAGTGAGACCCTCTGCCTCACCCACAAGTGCACACAAGGAAACGCTCCTCAATATCTATGCGAGAAGATAAAACACTACACCCCCAATCACACTCTCCGATCAACAAACCTAAATCTCCTTCACATCCCCAAGTCCCGCTACAAAACAAAGGGAGAACGAAGATTTGCAGTCCAAGGACCACGGCTTTAGAATGCTCTACCCACGGATATCCGCATGGAGGAAAACCATCGGGTCTTCAGGAAAAACTTAAGACCCACCTCTTCTGATGGATCAGGACGTCACTGGATGCAAGCGCCTTGAGGCGATTTAGTTCGCATTTGTAGCGCTATACAAGTTATTCACTCACTCACTCACAGAGTCACAACAGCTGAGAAGACCTACTGGATAGAGCAGCGCAGCTTAATCATCAACAAATCAGCAGACCTTTAAACAGGAAACTCCACTTTTTCTTAAAATTGATAAAACATATATAACGGTTACATACGTCATTAAAAAAAACAAAAAAAAAACCCTACTTGATGTATACTTTATATTGTAAGATTGGTCTTTACATGGGAAATCTTAATAGAGAAACATCAGCAGGGGTGCGCTATACCCATGCACCAAACCCACTATGAGCTAAAACCACTTTTATTCATAATAGTCTAAAAATCAATAATATAGAAAATGAAAGGAAGTCATAAGAATGGCAGGTATATAACCTTATAGGGCAATGCAGAATTAGTGCAAAAATAGGATTTTTATAACAGCTTACCTGTAAAATCCTTTTCTTCGAGTACATCACGGGACACAGAGCGGCATAGTAATAACTATGTGGGTTATAGGCCTACCTTCAGGTGATGGACACTGGCCCACCCAAAACAGAAAGTCCCCTCCCCTATATAACCCCTCCCATACCGGGAGTACCTCAGTTTTGTAGCAAAGCAATAAGTATCCACCAAATAAGGGGCGGGAGCTCTGTGTCCCGTGATGTACTCGAAGAAAGGGATTTTACAGATAAGCTGTTATAAAAATCCTATTTTCTTTTTCGTATATCACGGGACACAGAGCGGCATAGTAATAACTATGTGGGATGTCCCAAAGCAATGCCAAATGAGGGGAGGGAGACACCAAATACAAAGCAGGGCGCCATCAGACGCAAGGACCTATACTGCAGCCTGCAGTACACTGCGCCCAAAGGCGATATCCTCATGTCTTCTTACAGGCACCTGACAGAATTTAGTAAATGTATGGACTGAAGACCAAGTTGTGGCCTTACAGATCTGAGCCATGAAGGCTTGGTGATGCACTGCCCAAGAAGCCCTGACTGCTCTGGTAGAGTGCGCTTTAATCTTAAACGGAGGAACTTTCCCTTTCAAAACATAAGCTTGAACAATAACTTGCCGAATCCACTTTGAAATAGTAGATTTTTATGCTGCTTGACCCCTCTTGGGGCCTTCCAGCAGAACAAACAAGACATCCGTTTTACGAATCTAAGCAGTAGCCTTAAGATAGACCTTAACTGCTCCCACTACATCCAAGGAATGTAATGACTTCTCTTCTGCAGAATTAGGCTCCGGAAAAAAAGAAGGGAGAACCACATCCTGGTTCAAATAAAAACTTGATACTACCTTAGGAAGAAAGGTCGGATGAGGATGCAAAACAACTGTATCCTTATGAATAATCAGATATGGCTCTTTACAGGAAAGAGCAGCTAATTCCAACACCCTTCTTGCTGAGGATATGGCTACCAAAAAAAGGGATTTTTATAACAGCTTACCTGTAAAATCCTTTTCTTGGAGTACATCATGGGACACAGAGCGACTTAGTCATTACTAATGGGTTATATAGATACCTTCAGGTGCTGGCACTGGCAACTTCCAAAACCGGAAGTACCCTCCCCTATATAAGCCCCTCCCATCCGGGAGCACCTCAGTTTTGTAGCAAAGCAATAAGTGTCCCAAAAAGAGGGGTGGGAGCTCTGTGTCCCGTGATGTACTCCAAGAAAAGGATTTTACAGGTAAGTTGTTATAAAAATCCCTTTTTCTTTTTCGTACATCACGGGACACAGAGCGACTTAGTCATTACTAATGGGACGTCCCAAAGCAATGCCAAATGAGGGGAGGGTTACACTATACATAAGCTGGGCGCCATCAGGCATGAGGCTCTTTTGCGGCCTGCAACACACTGCGCCCAAAGGCGACATCCTCCTGACTTCTAACGTCTACCTGGTAGAATCTAGTAAACGTGTGTACTAAGGACCATGTTGTGGCCTTACAGACTTGAGCCAGGGAGGCTTGGTGATGCACTGCCCATGAAGTTCCAACTGCTCTTGTGGAGTGCGCCCTAACTTTGAACGGAGGCGGTCTCCTTTTCAAGCCATAGGCTTGTATTATGACCTGTCGAATCCACTTGGCTAAAGTAGATTTTTGATGCTGCCTGACCCTTTCTGGGGCCTTCCGGCAGAACAAACAAAGTATCCATTCTGCGAATCTGAGCAGTGGCTTTTAGATAAGCTTTAACTGCTCTTACTACATCCAAAGAATGCAATAACTTTTCCTCTACCGAGCTAGGTTTGGGGAAAAAGGAAGGAAGAACCACATCTTGGTTCAAATGGAACCTCGATACCACCTTAGGAAGAAAGGCTGGATGAGGACGTAATACTACTCTGTCCTTATGGACAACCAGATATGGCTCCTTACAGGACAAGGCGGCTAATTCCGATACTCTTTTAGCCGAACAAATGGCTACTAAGAAAATCAATTTCCTGGTGAGAAGAACCAAGGAAATGTGCCGTAATGGTTCAAATGGTTGTTTCTGTAGAACCGACAGAACCAGGTTTAAGTCCCATGGACATATGGGAATACTAACCGGAGGGCTAATACGCATCACTCCTTATATGAAAGCTTTGACTAATGAATGCAAAGCCAAGGGCCTTTGAAAAAATATTGACAAGGCCGTCTGACCCTTGATAGTACTCAAGGCAAGCTTCCTATGTACAGCCCACTGTAGGAAGTCCAGAATCCTACCTATTACGTACTTACGTGGATGCCATTTCTTGGCCTCACACTACGTGATGTACGCCTTCTAGATCCTATAATAGATCTGCCTGGATACCGGCTTCCTGGCATTGATCATGGTAGATACCACAGGATTAGAGAGCCCTCACTTTTTTAGAATGTGGGCTTCAATAGCCAGGCCGTCAAACCTAGGGCTGGTAAGGAAGGGTAGTATATCGGTCCTTGCGAAAGCAGGTCCGGACGATGTGGGAGGGTCCCAGGACTTCCCACTGACATTTTTACAATCTCCGCGTACCATACCCTTCGGGGCCACGCTGGAGCCACCAGAATCACTGGTTTCTTTTCTACCCTGATTCTGCGGATTAATCGCGGTGGGAATGCATATATCAGCTTGAACTGATCCCAAGGGAACACTCGGGCATCCGAACCGCAAGCTAGGGGATCCCTTGTGCGAGACACAAATCTGTCCACCTTTGCGTTGAATCTGGATGCTAGCAGATCTACATCCGGTGTCCCCCACCGCTGGCATATTGCCTGGAAAACCTCGGGGTGAAGAGACCATTCCCCCGGGCATAATTGCTGGCGACTTAAAAAGTCCGCTCTCCAATTTTCCACTCCTGGGATGAAAACCGCGGATATGGCTGGGACATATCTTTCTGCCCATTCCAGGATGCAATTCGCTTCCCTCTGGGCTGCACGACTCCTGGTGCCACCCTGGTGATTGATATATGCCACTGCTGTGGCATTGTCTGATTGAATTCTGACAGGGGACCCTTGGAGTTTGGATGTCCATGCTACTAGGGCATACCGGGCTGCTCGTATCTCTAAGAGATTGATGGGCAGGGCCTTCTCTGCTTCTGACCACTTTCCCTGGAGAGACCATTGCTCCAGTACTGCCCCCCAGCCTATGAGGCTGGCATCTGTAGTGACCACCTTCCAAGAAACCGGACTGAAGGGTTTCCCTTTTTCCAGATTCTGGGGCACTAACCACCAATGGAGGTTCTTGCGAACGGAAGGGGACAGGGACATTGGTAAGTCTAAAGCCTGAACTTTTTTGTTCCAGGCTGACAGTATGGCCCTCTGCAAGTTCCTTGAATGGAATTGACCGTAGGGTACTGCTTCGAATGAAGCCACCATTTTTCCCAGCAGCCTCATGCACAGGCGTATGGATGGTTTTCTTTTTTGTACCCACTAAGTGGGTCAAATTTTTCAAAGACGACACCTTCTCTGGAGGTAAGAAAATCTTTCTCTGATTTGAATCCAGTCTTAGCCCCCAAGTATTCCAGACTTTTGACTGGTTTTTGGGGCTGACTTGTCTCGGTTGATAATGCAACCGTGAGATTCCAGATACTTGATTGTCTTGTGAACGACCACTTCTTTTTTCCACTGAGTTGTCTATCAGCATCAAGTCGTCTAGATATGCCATTATCGTTACACCTTGTGTTCCTAGTTTGGCCAATCGTAGGGCCAGAATTTTTGTGAACACTCGTGGTGCTGTGGCCAGACCGAAAGGTAAGGCTCTGAACTGAAAATGGCGCCCTTCTACTGCAAAGCGTAGAAATTTCTGGTGGGCCGGACAGATGGGAATATGCAAATAAGCATCCCTTATGTCGATCGAGGCTAACCATTCCTGCCCTTGTAGGGCGGTGGCCACCGATCGGATCGACTCCATCCGAAAAAGTCCTGATATGTAGGAACTTGTTTAGCCCTTTTATATTTAATATGGGCCTCACGTCCCCATTTGGTTTGGGGACTGTGACAAGGTTTGAGTAAAACCCGAACCCGCTTTCTTCCAAGGGAACCTCATGATTAGCCTTGGAGCAATAGTTGTTCTAGTGCCAGAAGGAGGGATCCTCTCTTCTGGGGATCACTTGGCACGTTTGACCTCATAAAATGGGCAGGAGGAATGTCTTTTAACTCCAACCCGTATCCCAGACTTACTGCGGAGATCACCCATCTGTCTCTGATGGTGTCCCGCCATGGTCTCTGTGAACAAATGAAGTCTTCCCCTCACACGATTGAGTGGGGGCAACCCTTCATGACTTGGGGGGAGGTTTTGTACCTCTCTTGACCCAGGGTTTCTTGTTACCCTGTGATTGTCCCTGATTTCTGCCCCCTGGATTTGACCGCGGAGGCCGTCGGAACTGTTTCACAGCCGATGTGCCAGGGACTGGAGAAGTAGGCCTCTTAAAAGAAGGACTTCTACCCTTGTTCTTAACCGGCAAGAGTGTACTTTTACCGGCAGAAGTTTTCTGGATATATTTGTCCAGATCTTCTCCAGATAAGCGTTCTCCATGAAATGGGAAGCTAATCAGCAATTTCTTACAGGGAGCTTCAGCAGACCAGTTTTTGAGCCATAGAAGGCTACGCATATGTTTACAGACAGCGTAAAGCGGGAGGCCTGTTGGATTGTATCCTTTATGGCGTCCACCGCAACACAAGGCTCTAGGTAGGTCAGCTAGGGCAAGAGCCTGCTGATCTGGTAAGTCCCTTAAGACTTGTTTCAACTGATCTTTCATTGCTTGGCAGACTCCAATCGCTGCTACTGCAGGTTGTGTCACCATGCTTGCTGTAGAGAAAGCAGATTTTAGTAAAGACTCCAATTTTTTATCTATTGGGTCTTTGAACATTGGAACATTATCTACTGGACATGTCAGTGATTTATTTACACAAGAGATGGCTGTGTCCACTGTAGGGACCCTCCATTGTTTTATGAGCTTATCCTCCATGGGATAGATCACTGGAAATCTCTTGGGGGGGAGTAAATATTTTAACAGGATGCTCCCAATCCTGGTAAATAAGCCCTTCCAATAAAGGGTGGATTGGGAAGGAACAGACAGTCTGGGGAGCTTTCAGCGACCCCAGGCGAGGAAACAGTAGTGGTTGATGGTTCCGCCAGAGGCATTTAAAATGCTGCTCGGACCATGTTAGTCAGAGACTGAACCCATAATCTTTCAGCCTGAGATGCTGAGAAAGGTTCTTCCACTGTTGATTCCTCTATAACTGAATCAACCTCACCTGATCCCCTTCAGGTAGGTCGATCTCTGGGACTGTTCCTCCACTAACAGGCACTCTGAAGGAGGAGACGGAGATCGGACGCGCTTTCCCTGTGACAGGGAAGCAGCGATCAATGCTGTTAATCTCTCTTCCAATCCTCCCAGAGTTGAGGATAAAACCTCCTCTGTTATACATACAGGAGCAGGTGGACTGGGGACAGCCGCAGTACCAGGTACTCCTGTGGGGTTCCTACGGCTACTGACCTCTGAAATTTCAGGGGAGATTGGTGCAGTACAGCATGCCCAAAATCCTCAGAGCCCGATGGAGACCCCTTTCGCTTCTTGGAAGACTTATTTCCAGAGCGTCTGGACGACATATCCTATAAGCACAAAGCTGAGGTATTCCCGTCGTCATACACCAATTTTGCTGGTAATAGTCTAACACAGTTGCTGCTATATACCAGCTGGTGTCCACTAAAGTGTCTTTCTATGGGGATGCCTGCATCAACCGCCTCTGTGTGCCACCGTTTTGTTGCTAGCTCTGCTTGCATCCAGCTGACACTTGTACTGTGTCTTTTACACATGCTGGGACGCCTGCACATACGCAGAAGCGCCGCGGCGCGCATCGAGCGTCATCCACCCGCCCCGCCCCTTTTCTTTGATAGGAGGCGCGTGCATGCGCCCGCGCCATTGGCGCCCTTTTCGAAACCAAGCAGGGACTAGGAGCCAGGGCCCTTTTTGCCGGAGGGCCTGTGCAGTGGATGAGCGCAACAGGGCAGAGGAAGTGGATTCCCACAGAGAACTTACCAACTGCCTGGATCTTTTGACTTGAGAAAACCAAAGATCCACATGACAAGAAAAAATGGACCACAGCGGCCTCTAGTGGTTTAACACAGGTACCGCGGTCCTCTTTTTTTTTTTTTTTTCTTGACTACTATTAAAATTTTACATTTTCCAGTAGTTACAGGCATACACAGATATTAGCGGGAATACCGTTAGGTAACAGACAGAAAGACAAATTAGGCTTGGGGGTCCCCCAATAGAACCAAGTTCCTGGGGGCCCCCACTTACCTGTTCCCCGCCGCAGGACTCTGTTTGGTCCACAGAAGCCCAAACTTCACCTATCACGGCAGGCATTGTAATTAAACCTTCAGGGACCGGGTTCCCAAGGATTCCACTCCCCTGGACCTGTATAGCACCCTGCACAGAAAACATCTTGGTCGTGGGTATGACCAGAGCTCTGGATCCCAGGGTCCAGCCCTCCTAAGAGAGGCATTACAGGCAAAACCTTGCTCTTCTGCTGCAAGGCCCGGGTACCGACCGTTTAGCTATGAAGCTTTTTTGGTGGGATCCGGAACAGCTTACTAAGGCCCGTAAAAGAACCTGTACGCAAGCTCAGTGAAAACACATGTTACTCTTTGGCCAACACCTTAGACACTGGCAAAAAACTGAGGTGTTCCCGGATGGGAGGGGCTTATATAGGGGAGGGTACTTCCGGTTTTGGAAGTTGCCAGTGCCAGCACCTGAAGGTATCTATATAACCCATTAGTAATGACTAAGTCGCTCTGTGTCCCGTGATGTACGAAAAAGAAAGGCCAATTTCCTAGTCAGAAGGACTAAGGGAATATGTAGTAAAGGTTCAAAGAGCTGCCTTTGCAGCGCTGATAAGACCAAGTTCAAATCCCATGGAATCAAGGGGGACTTAATCGGAGGATTGATCCGTGTCATCCCTTGCAAAAAAACTCGAACCAAGGAGTTTGTAGCTAGTGGCCTCTGAAACAATATCGACAAGGCCGAGATTTGACCTTTGATAGTACTCAAGGCTAGCTTCATGTCTACACCTAACTGTAGAAAGTCAAGAATTCTGCCCATGACATACTTACGAGGATGCCAACCTCTAGCTTCACACCAAGACACATATGCCTTTCAGACTCTATAATATATAGCTCTGGAAGCCGGCTTTCTTGCATTAATAAGGGTAGACACCACTGAACCCGAGCGCCCCCGATTCTTTAGAATGTGGGATTCAATAGCCAAACCGTTAAATTTAGAGTTTGTAAGGAAGGATGGAATATTGGGTCTTGTGAAAGCAGGTCTGGTCGAAGTGGAAGGGTCCATGAATTTCCAGGTGACTGGAACTAAGGACTTTCCCTTCTGCAGATTTTGAGGTACCAACCACCAACAGAGGCTCTGACGTACTGCCGGGGTCAGGTCCATAGGGAAGTCTAATGCTTGGATGTCTTTGTTCCAGGCGGAGAGGATGGTGTTTTGTAATATTCTTGAATGAAATTGGCCATATGGGACGGCTTCAAAGGAGGCCACCATCTTCCCCAATAACCGCATGCAGACGAATGGATGGTTTTCTTTTTGTCCTGACTATTTGGATCAGCTCTCTTAACCACTTGCCGACCGCTCACGGCATATATACGTCGGAAGTACCTGTACGTGGCCCTTTAACTGCCGGCGGCGCGCTTGCGACCCCCCCTGCCTTCCCCGCGAGTGGGATCGCGGGTCCCGCGGACTCAATCGCCGCGGGGATCCCCGCGATCGTCTCACGGAGGCTCGGAGCGGGGAGATGTGTGTGTAAACACAGCATCTCCCCGCTCCTCTACTGACACTGTCAGCGATCTTCGCTCTGTGTATTTAGAGCGGAGATCGGTGACATGTCAGTCGTAGCCACGCCCCCCTCAGTTAGTAACACGCCCCTAGGCACACTTAACCCCTTCAGTGCCCCTAGTGGTTAACCCCTTCACTGCCCGTGTCATTTTCACAGTAACCAGTGCATTTTTATTGCACTGATCGCTGTGAAAATGACAATGGTCCCAAAAATGTGTCAAAAGTGTCTGATGTGTCCGCCATAATGTCGCAGTCATGAACAAAATCGCTGATTGCCGCCATTACTAGTAAAAAAAAAAAAAAATTAATAAAAATGCCTTAAAACTATACCCTATTTTGTAAACGCTATAATTTTTGCGCAAACCAATCAATAAACGCCGATTGCGATTTTTTTTACCAAAAATATGTACAAGAATACGTATCGGCCTAAACTGAGGAAAAAAAATTTTTTTTTATATATTTTTTGGGGATATTTATTATAGAAAAAAGTAAAAAAATATGTAATTTTTTTCTAAATTTTCGCTCTATTTTTGTTTATAGCGCAAAAAATAAAAACCGCAGAGGTGATCAAATACCACCAAAAGAAAGCTCTATTTGGGAAAAAAGTACGCCAATTTTGTTTGGGAGCCACGTCGCATGACCGCGCAATTGTCAGTTAAAGTGACGCAGTGCCGAATCGCAAAAAGGGGCCTGGTCATAATGGCCCGTATTGGTCCGGGGCTTAAGTGGTTAAGGAGGATATTTTTGCCTGGGGCAAAAAAAACTTCCTCTGGTCTGTATCTATGACTAGACCCAAATACTCCAACCTTTTTAAGGGTTGTAAGGCTGACTTTTCTAGATTGAGAATCCAACCTAGAGACTCCAGATACTCGACCGTGCTGCATAGAGCCTGATTTAAGCTGGCTACTGAGTGATCTACCAGCAGCAGATCGTCCAAATAAGCCACTATGGACACACCCTGAGCTCTTAGTCTGGCCAACAGTGGGGCCAAGACCTTTGTGAATACTCGAGGAGCAGTGGACAGCCCGAAGGGCAAGGCCACGAACTGGTAATGGCGCTGTTCCACCTCGAAGCGTAAGAAAAATAGGCATGTGCAGATACGCGTCTTTGATGTCTATTGACGCTAGAAACTCTCCCCCTTGTAATGTGGAGACCACCGACCAAATTGATTCCATGCGAAAGGATTGGATATTCAGAAACTGGTTTAGACTTTTGAGATCTAGGATGGGACTGACATCTCCGTTTTGGCTTTGGAACTGTAAAGAGGTTTGAGTAGAAACCTGAGCCGTTTTCCTCTACAGGCACCCCTATGATTACGCCTTGGGACAACAGTCGGTCTAAAGCCAGGAAGAGAGACCTTTTTACTGGATCCCTTGGAACACTTGATGTTAGAAAACGAGGGGGAGGAAACCCTCGCAACTCCAGCTTGTACCCTAGGGCAGGGCTTGAAAAATGCACTCGCCCACTCGCCAAATGCGAGCATAAATTGCCGTTGGGCGAGT
The DNA here is from genome assembly GCA_029206835.1 of Rana muscosa. NCBI lineage: Eukaryota > Metazoa > Chordata > Amphibia > Anura > Ranidae > Rana > Rana muscosa. Next base: position 49,690,793 of record CM055120.1, read on the forward strand.
GCTCAGGTGCCACACACTGGGGGGTGTCAGGCCGTCGCCCCCCCGCGCCCTCCGTGACTGAAAGGAGACAGCGCCGCCGCGGGTTTAACAGCAGATCGCGCGGTGACAGAACATGTCTGTTCTGTCACCGCGCGATGCTGCTGTTAAACCCGCGGCACTGTCTCCTTTCAGTCACTGAGGAGGAGGGGGGGGGGGCGCCGAGCAGGTAGTGGCTTTGCAAGGGGTGGGCAGAAGGGGCGGATCCATTTATTGGAGGAGGGGGGGGCGCAGTCAGGGAGAGCAGCCGATCCCCGCCACCCCGCCGTGCTCCCACATTATAACAGGAGAGCGGGACAGCTGCGGGCTTCATGTGCTTGAGCCCGCCCGTCCCGCTTCTCCCTCTGTCAGAAGCTGCGGACCAGAGACAGGGAATGAAGCAGAGCAGCACTCTGTGGTCCTTACTCCCCACCCCCGCCTGGCAGACCCATGTAGCACACAGCCGAGTGAAGTGTTTTGGCTGTGTGCTGGGTCTTATAGCCGGAGACTGCACTGTGATGCACCGCTGAGGTACTGAATGGGGAGGGGGAGTTGCACTGGGGGGGGTTTGCACTGAGGGGGGGTTTGCACTGGGGGGGTTTTGCACTGGGGGGTTTGCACTGAGGGGGGTCTTGCACTGAAGGGGGTGTCTGCACTGAAGGGGGTGTCTGCACTGAAGGGGGTCTGTGTAACATGCAGGGGTCCAGAGCTGTGGGGGCTGTATCATGTAAAGGGGTCCAGTGATGCAGGGTGCTGTGTAATGTAAAGGGGTCCAGTGATGCAGGGTGCTGTGTAATGTAAAGGGGTCCAGAGGTGAAGGGGGCTATGTAATGTAAAGGGGTCCAGAGGTGCTGTGTAATGTAAAGGGGTGGAGGGGGGCTGTGTAATGTAAAGGGGGCTGTGTAATGTAAAGGGGTCCAGAGGGGCTGTGTAATGTAAAGGGGTGCAGGGGGGCTGTGTAATGTAAAAGGATCCAGAGGTGCAGGGGGCTGTGTGATGTAAAGGGGTCCAGTGGTGCAAGGGGCTGTGTAATGTAAAGGGGTCCAGAGGTTCAGGGTGCTGTGTAATGTAAAGGGGTCCAGTGGTGCAAGGGGCTGTGTGGGGCTGTGAGGACACTGATGTATGGGGGGGCTCTCTGGGGACACTGATGTATGGGGGGGCTCTCTGGGGACACTGATGTATGGGGGGGGCTCTCTGGGGATCCCGATATTAACGCTATTGCCGTTATGTTTAAATTGAATAAAGCTATGTTATAATTGCATTTTTTTTATATTTTGGATTCTTTATTCTTCAGAAAAATGTAATTTCATAAGCTTTAAGGGGGCAGGGCTTTAAGGGGGGCGGGGTTGGGGGACGGACCTGGGAAAGGTTTGGTGGGGCAACTAGTGGAGAGTAAGGTTTTTGCCTGGCTAGTAGGTCTAGACTTGAAATTTTAAGCCCTGCCCTAGGGACACCGCGGAGAGGACCCAATTGTCCTGAATCCTCTCCGGCCAAGTCCCTGAGAACAATTGAAGCCTTCCCCCCACCCGACCGAGTGGGGGCATCTCTTCATAATGCAGACTTGGGGCCTGATTTAACAGGCTTACGTCCCCAGGGTTTCTTGTGACCCTGGGCCTAACCCTGAGTCTTTCCTCCAGGACCTGACCGGGGAGGCCGTCGGAGCTGTTTAGAGGCTGATGGCCCCGGGACTGTAGAGGTGGACCGTTTAAAAGGAAGGACGCCTGAACCTTTTCTCGACTGGCAAAAGAGTACTTTTCCCATTAGAGATTCTCTGGATATACTTATCCAAGTCATCCCCAAACAGTCGTTCCCCATGGAACGGAAACCCAGCCAGGAGCTTTTTACAAGGCATCTGGGCTGACCAATTTTTTAACCACAAGAGCCTACGCATGTGTACCAATAGGAGCATAAGGCCTGATGGATCGAATCCTTAATGCCATCTACCGCGAAACATAACGCTCTAGGCAAGTCGGCTAAATCTCGAGCTTGCTGAGCAGGAATATCTTTCAAAACCTGCTTCATCGGATCCTTCAGAGCTTGGCAGATGCCTATATCTGCCACCGCAGGTTGAGCTATCGCACCTGCCGTAGAAAAGGAAGTCTTCAACAACGTCTCCAATCTCTTATCCGTTGGATCTTTAAACATCTGTGCATTGTCTGACTTTTGTTCACACAGGAGATAGTGGTGTTAACTGTAGATATACTCCATTTTTTGGTGAACTTTTCCTCCATAGGATACAAAATAGAAAATTTCTTAGGAGGAAGAAAAAGTTCATCCATATGCTCCCAATCCCGATAAATGTGTCCCTCTAGTAAAGGGTGAGCAGGAAAAGAGCAATTAGCCTGAGGAGCTTTCAAAGACCCCAAAGAGGAAACAGACGTAGCAACCATCTCAGTAAGAGATTGTACCAACAATTTTTCAGTCTGTGAAGCTGAAAACGGTTCCTCCAAGGTTGATTCTTCAGAGGCAGAAACATCAGAGTGCCCTTCTGCCTGATCCCCTGAGGGCAAGTCAATCTCCTCTGGGGAAAATTGCTCTGCTGTTAGGAACTCCGAAGGGGGAGAGGGAGAGGGAGACCTGGCGCGCTTCCTCTCTGGAAGGCAAGACGCGATCAGCGCCACCAATCTCTGTTCCAATCCCCCTAGGGCTGAAGCAAAAACTCCTTCCGTAACATAAGCAGGAGAAGGTGGGCTGAGGACAGCTGCAGCACCTAACAACCCTGATGGCTCACCCCGGGCAACTACCTTTGACTTATCAGGGGAGGATGGGAAAGCGGAAGCATGACCGAGATCTTTAGAGCCCGACGGTGAACCCTTCTGCTTCTTGGAATTTTTAGTCCCAGAGCCTTTAGAAGGCATAGTACTCAGCACAAAGCAGAGGTACTCACAGCCAAACTTGCATCCGCTGCTGAGCTATAGTCCAGCAAATATGCTGCCATTCGAAGATCAGCCTGATGCAGAGCTAGTGTGCCTGGGATGCCTGTATACACCCCCTATTGTATGCCTGTTGCCAGCACAGCTACAGATGCGGCCACTGCAGCACTGCAGACCCTTGCCAATTCCAGGGGGGGTCACTCGCCCCCCCCTGCCCCTTCCTGCAGACGTCCATGCCCCCTGCTAAGCCGTGATATCACTGGCTACAGCGAGATTTCGTCAGCAGGTCCCAGCCAATGATTTATTGGCTTAGACCTGGTGATAGGCTGTTTACAAACACACAGGGCCCTGTACACAGATCAACGATCTGCCAGATCCGTTAGTAAAAGCAGCACACATTACACTTGTTAGGCAAAATGTCTTTGCCTAGATACTCTGTAGTAAAAAAAAACACGCCACAATATTACTGTGTCCCTCCGTCAGCCAGAGTGTCCTTCATACACTGAGCTTATATCGCTGACGAGCACGGAGCGTCGGCATGCCAAGCTCCGCCCACCTCCGTCATTCATCTCATCTCAATATATGCCCGGCCTTCCCCCGCGCGCGTGCACATGTCGGCGTCACCGTGCCAGAGAGAGACAGGCGGAAGGAGGGAGAGAGCGCAGAGGAGACCTGCAAACTGCCCTAAACACGGCAGATAATGGTCCCAAACGGCACCCCTCTATAGCGGTATTCCTTTCAGCAAGGCAGGTAAAAGGATGTCTACTATCCCAAGTAACAGGAGACACTCTTTAGGCAGTACTTGGAACACACACAGGCTTTCCCCAAGGAACAGGATTAGTTTAGGAACCAATCCTTATAGAAGCCCTTGCTTCCAGTCAGCATATGACACGAGCAAGGCATAGACACAGAATCTAGTAGGCAGACATAAAGAGGAGCATTAACACCCTCTAGTGGCAACATACAGGTACAACAAAAAAGTTCAAACAGAGTCTCCTGTTTGAATCAATTTCGCACAGGGACCCTCACTTACCTTTCCTCGCCGCAGGGCTCTGCTGGGAACAGATAGCCCAACCTTCACCCATCACGGCGGGCTATGCCATAAGACCTTCAGGGACCGGGGTCCATAGGCAGGATCACCACTCCCCTGGACCTGTACCGCATCCTGCCAGAAAACTTTTGGTATCGGGTCTGACCAAAGTACTGGAACTCAGGATCCAGCCCTCCTAAGAGAGGTATTACAGGCAAAACCTCGTTCTTCTTAAACCGAGGCCCGGGTACCGTCACTTTGGCTGCAGTAGCACTTTGGACGGATCCGGAAAACAGCTTGCTTGGTCCACAAAGGATCTCTAAGCGAAGCTTCTCCAACACATCTTAACCGTGACCAACACCTTAGACACTGGTGAAAAAACTGAGGTACTCTTGATATGGGAGGAGTTATATAGGGGAGGGGACGTCCTGTCTTGGGTGTGCCAGTGTCCATCACCTGAAGGTAGGCCTATAACCCGCATAGTTATTACTATGCCGCTCTGTGTCCCGTGATGTACGAAAAAGAAATACAAAATGGAACAGATATGCAACTGCCTTCATTATAGGAAGATAACAGCCAGACAGCAAGTATGTCTTTAGCTGCCGTTGATCAAACTTTCTGTCTGAGTGGAGATGTGTATAAGGTAGGGTCAGTATTCTGGCCACAATAGGCGTGCATGCAGGGTGTGCTGGTACACCCTAATCCCCCTGTGCAGTGCCAATTTCCCCTGGTACCCACTGTCTCTCCCCTGCAGTGCTGCCAGCTTCCCTCCTCTCCTACCGGTTGCTGTGGGGGATGAAGAGCAGGGGAAGGTGTCGGTAAATATTTCATTTTCATCCCCTTCCTTTTTTGAATGAACACAGTAAGTGATCTGTACCAGTCGCTTTTGGTTTCATTCTTAACTGCAGCATAGTAAATTATGTTTACTAAGCTACAGATTGTGAATGAACAGGAAGCCGCTCAGCACAGAGCACGTCCCATTAGTTCACTGTCCAGTGTAGCTGAGGCTGAAGAGATAGACTGGGGAAACTCTGCCCTCAGTCCCTTTCTCTGTCTCAAAAGTTTGACATCAGGGGTCTGTTTAGACCAGGGATCTCAAACTAGCGGCCCTCCAGCTGTTGCGAAACTACAAGTCCCATCATGCCTCTGCCTGTGGGAGTCTTGCTTGTAACTGTCAGCCTTGCAATGCCTCATGGGACTTGTAGTTTCCAAACAGCTGGGAGGGTCGCCAGTTTGAGACCCCTGGTTTAGACCATTGATATTTTACCAAAACCCCCCAATGGGGCTCCTAAAACTGGGAAAAAATAATTTAACACCAAAATAATTTGACACCAATCTCTGCTCTACTGACACTGTCGACTGCTCTGCTGATATACATGCATGTGTGTTTGTGCTCTGGGGTGCACACCCCAACCCTGGCCACATACCACAACCCAAAGACACGGATTGATACTGAGGGTTACTGTGGTTACTAAAAAGCCCAGATGTCCCTCAAGATCAAATATTCCACAGTATCCTTCCAGCCTGGAAAAAGAAGGCACTCTTATCAATCCACTATTTCCACCAGTCCACAAAAATCTTCCTTTTCCTCCTACAACTAAATCCACATTGCCTCAATAAATCTAAGTGCCCATAATGAAAAAGAAAGAAAAACAATTGTAAACCACAAAAATCCCTTAACCCAGGGCTCGTCAAAACCCGAGGCACCAGGTCGCAGTGGCGAGTAGAAAATGCGGCCTGGCACCTGGGCTGTTGTCCGCTCCAGTGGTTAGCATGAGGGAGGCGCAGCCGGTACAACATTGCCAGGGGTGGGGATGGGTGGGACTGCGTAGGGTTAGTAGAGGAGCTGTAAGGTAGTTAGTACAGGTTAGCAGAAGAGCTGTAAGGTAGTAGGAGGGGCTGGTCGGAGGAGAAGCAGAGCTGACAGGGGCGTGGTGGAGCCCCTGGCATGAAGCGTTCTCTGTGTGTCTCTCTTCAGGCACAGCAATGGCACCGAGCCGGACACCAGATAGCAGATTGGCTCCGGTTCCCCCCTGGATGGGCTCCGACTGCGACTGAGTTGGGTCTGAGCAGCCAGAGAGCCGCTACTTCCTGGACAGCTGTGACCACCTATCACGTCCCATCAGTGCAGCCTCACCAGTGTCCCATTAGTGCAGCCTCATCAGTTCAGCCCCACTGTTTCTTACGGTGTTTTTCTGCCATCTTGTAACGTCCCCTGGGAGCTCCCAACACCATAATTTTCCCTCGACTTTTGTTTGTTTGGAATGAGCATTGCACATTAGTTGCAGTCATGTACACTGCTCTATACACATTATAAATCCCAGAGTCCATCTTGGGAGTAGCTACGTTTTTGCATACAGAGGGACCATGGAGGATGAACATCTCTAACAGGAAGCCAAACCACAACAGCAAAAAAAAAAAATTTGGAGATTCGGAAAAGGTTGAGACCAATAGAAGGGACTTTTCAAGTTAAGAGTTTAGTCACTTTAAGAGTTCATAGTTTAAAGCTCCTATCAACATTTCCACACTAGGGGCAGCTAGTTAAGCTGTAAAGAGGCGTAAGAAGATGAGCAGTACAGAGATTCAGCAAGAGTTTTATTTAAAAAAAAGGAAATTGTTTTTGATACACCGTGCTACAGAAAAATAAATGTATTTCGGTTTGTGTTTAAAGTTAAAAAGTTATGTTTCTTAGCTTGTGTCTTATCTGAAATATTATTAGCAATGCCCTAACAAAATGTGTCTGTTGAGGCCAGGCAAAGACATACTGTTTGAGAAAATACAATATAAAGAGAAAAGATTAAAATTTGACACAAGAGCTTTTCCCGAGCATTAGTAAGTGGGATGTCAGAGAATTGTGTTTAAAGGGGAACAATATTTTTATTTTTAATTTTTAGATTCCCTCTTCCCAGTAAAAAAAATAAATAAAATTGGTGCCAATCTTCACCCACCCTCTTCATGCTCCAGCGTTGTTGGTCCTCTTTGGGCAGAATGATATTTGCCTCATTAGGCCCGTTTACATGTACCTCCCCCATAGGGGGCGCATCATCATACAGGCTGGGCTCACAGTACTTCAGGAATGAGTGGTGCTTACAGGTCATTATTTGGGTGCCCCTCAGTCTGGGATGAATGCCCGCCCTTTGTCACAGGAAAAAGAGGAAGCTGCTGTGAAGTCACTAGACCAAATAGGAAGCAGGAGGAAGATATATATAGTTTTTTTTTTTTTCTTAAATAAAAATAACCTGTGAAGGTGGTTGGCAGTAAGGGTCTAACTGCTAGAGTTCTCTTTTCATTTCTAAACATAAAGCAGCAGCAGCAGCTGCAAAAGGGCAGACCAATTACTGGAATATAATGGAAAATCATAAAAAGATTAGCCTCCTGGGCATTGATTGGAGCAAGCTAAGCTGGTTATAACACCTGTATAGTTAAAGTAGGACTGATCATGTATGCAGATTATTATGGGGGTTTTTTTTTTTTGTTTTTTTATTACAGATATTTAGGGACTTGTATTACTCAAGATACATGTAAAAACTGATGATTATCAGCAATAAAAAGGTACTAATTAGCTGTATAGGTTGAAAAAAAGACCTTAAAAAAAAGGGAAAACCCTTGAATGCTCAGCTGTTGATTCAGAGAAAAACCCCTTAAAATGTGTTTATCCAACTAAAAATAATATTTCCTAATCCCCAAAAGGAACGTGATAACGACCCATTCACACACTCACGTTGTAATAACACGTATAATATATATTATAATACGGGTTAATCGCATGGCCAACAGACGTGTATAGTAAAGAAAAATACACAGCTATACATTGATTATAGCACACCTAGATGTGGTTGTGTGTTGTGGTGCGCTGCAATGCTCCATAGTGGAAGTGTTTTAGTTTGCTGAGAAGTGCCGATAGTCTATTCTAAATACAGTGCATTCGAAAAGTATTCGAATCACACCACTTTTTCCACATTTTGTTATGTTACAGCCTTATTCCAAAACGGATTAAATTCATTATGTTCCTCAAAATTCTACAAACATTATCCCATAATGACAACGTGAAAGAAGTTTGTTTGAAATCTTTGTAAATTTATTAAAAAATAAAATCCCATGTACATAAGTATTCGCAGCCTTTGCTCAATACTTTGTTGAAGCAACTTTGGCACCAATTACAGCCTCAAGTCTTTTTGAGTATGATGCTACAAGCTTTGCACACCTATTTTTGGGTAGTTTCTCCCATTCTTCTTTGCAGGACCTCTTAAGCTCCATCAGGTTGGATGGGGAGCGTCGGTGCACAGCCATTTTCAGATCTCTCCACTTAAGGATATACACAGAGTTGCCCCATAGCCACTCTTTTGTTATCCTGGCTGTGTGTTTAGGGTCGTTGTCCTGTTGGAAAATCAACCTCGCACCAGTCTGAGGTCCAGAGCGCTCTAGAGCAGGTTTTCATCAAGAATATCTGTGTACATTGCTGCATTCATCTTTCCCTCAATCCTGACTAGTCTCCCAGTTCCTGTCGCTAAAAACCATCCCCACAGGATGATGCTACCACCACCATGCTTTACTGTAGGGATGGCATTGGCCAGGTGATGAGCGGTGCCTGGTTTCCTCCAGACATGACGCTTGCCATTCGAGCCAAAGGGTTCAATCTTTGTTTCATCAGACTAGAGAATTTTGTTTCTCATGGTCAGTGTCCTTCAGGGGCCTTTTGGCAAACTCCAGATGGGATGTCTTGTGCCTTTTACTGAGGAGTGGCTTCTGTCTGGCCACTCTACCATACAGGCCTGATTGGTGGAGTGCTGCAGAGATGGTTGTTTTTCTGGAAGGTTCTCCTCTCTCCACAGAGAAACGCTGGAGCTCCGTCAGAGTGACTATCAGGTTCTTGTCACCTCCCTGACTAAGACACTTCTCCCCCTGAATGCTCAGTTTGGCCGGGCGGGCCACTCTAGGAAGAGTCCTGGTGGTTCCACAAACTTATTCCATTTAGGAATGAAGGGGGCCACTGTGCTGATTGGAACCTTCAATGCTGCAGAAATCTTTCTGTACCCTTCCCCAGATCTGTGCCTCCATACAATCTTGTCTCGGAGGTCTACAGACAATTCCTTGGACTTCATGGCTTGGTTTGTGCTCTGACATGCACTGTTAACTGTGGGACTTTATATAGACAGGTGTGTGCCTTTCCAAATCATGTCCAATCAACTGAATTTCCCACAGGGCAGACTCCAATCAAATTGTAGAAAAATCTCAAGGATGATCAGTGGAAACAGGATGCACCTGAGCTCAATTTTGAGTGTCATGGCAAAGGTTGTGAATACTTGTGTACATGTGATTTTTTTTTCATTTTTTTTTTAAATAAATTTGCAAAGATTTTTAAACAAACTTCTTTCACGTTGTCATTATGGGGTATCGTTTGTAGAATTTTGAGGAATAAAATGAATTAAATCCATTTTGGAATAAGGCTGTAACATAACAAAATGTGGAAAAAGTGAAGCGCTGTGAATACTTTCCGGATGCACTGTAAGTGGGCTCCTTTAACCACTTCCTTCCCCGCCCATAGACATATGACGTCCTGGACTTCTTGGCCATCTAGGGGGCGCACGCCTGCCGCGTCACTTGGGAGCCGATACGCGTGCCCGGCGGCCGCGATGTCCGCCGGGACCCCGCGATTGCCGGTAACAGAGCAGGAATGTGGATCTGTGTGTGTAAACACACAGATCCACGTCCTGTCAGGAGAGAGGAGGCCGATCCGTGTGTTCCCAGTACAGAGGAACAGCGAACAGTCTCCTCCCCCCCAGTTAGAATCACTCCCTAGGTAACACATTTAACCCCTTCCCTGCCAGTGACATTTACACAGTAATTAGTGCATTTTTATAGCATTGATCGCTGTATAAATGTGAATGGTCCCAAAATAGTGTCAAAAGTGTCCGATATGTCTGCAGCAATGTCACAGTCACGATAAAAATCGCAAATCGCCGCCATTACTAGTAAAAAAATAAATAAAACTGAAATAAAAAATGGCATAAATCTATCCCCTATTTTTTAGACGCTATAACTTTTGCGCAAACCAATCAATATACGTTTGTTGCAATATTTTTTTTACCAAAAACATGTAGAAGAATACATATCGGCCTAAATTGGGATATTTATTATAGCAAAAGTAAAAAATTGTGTTTTTCAAACTTGTCACTCTTTTTTTGTTTAAAGCGCAAAAAATAAGAACCGCAGAGGTGATCAAATACCACCAAAAGAAAGCTCTATTTGTGGGGAAAAAATTATAAATTCATTTGGGTACAGTGTTGCATGAACACTCAATTGTCATTCAAAGTGCGACAGTGCTGAAAACTGAAAATTGGCCTGGGTAGGAAGAGGGTGAAAATGCCCGGTTTTGAAGTGGTTAAAGCCAAAATTCCATAGTTTTTCAAATAATCTGGAGTACCCGGAGGAAAACCCACGCAGGCACAGGGAGAACATGCAAACTCCAGGCAGGTAGTGCCTTGGTTGGGATTCACACCAATGACAACAGTATGGACGGGTGGAAGTGCTAACCACTTAGCCACTGTGCTGCCCCAATCAAAGTGTATGGTCAACTCAAGGTCTCATTCACATGGCGACGTACCTATCAGTACCATGCAAAGGGCTGTCTTTGCCCGCAGGGGATGCACTGGTGTTCTGTGCAGCCGCATGCAGGCAGTCCCATTCCTGTCTATGCAGCAGATGCACAGCCGCTGGTCCCAAATCGACAACAATGCGTGCCCCCGAATGCAGAGTGTGTGCATCTGGGGACACACACCTGCATGGCTATCAAATTAGAAACAGCAAATGTGTCCCTGCAACCATTACGTTTCAATTAACATGAATGAGACTGCTTGCACATGGCTTCATAAGCACCTGTGCATCCCCTACAGGCAAAGACGACCCTAAGCCATGTATGGATAGATAAGCCTTTGTGAATGAAGCTTACTGAAGCCTTGGCCAGCAGAAGAAAAATCCTGAAAGGAATTTTAAAGTGGTTGTAAAGTCGGAAGTTTTTTTTAATCTTAATGCATTCTATGTATTAAGATAAAAAACCTTTTCTGTGCAGCAGCCCCCCTATTACTTACCTGAGCTCCCTCTCGATCCAATGTTGCACGAGAGTCACGAATTCCGGGGACTTTCCCTTCTGATTGGCTGAGACACAGCAGTGAGCAACATTGGCTCGCACTGCTGTCAAAGTCAGTGAGCCAATAAAGGGGAGAGAGAGGGGGCGTGGTCGAGCCATGGCTCTGGGTCTGAATGGACACACAGAGCAGCGGCTCGGTTCAATTGCCCCCATAGGAAACTGCTTGCTGTGGGGGCACTCGGCAGGAGGGAGGGGCCAGGAGCACCGACGAGGAACCAGAGAAGAGGAGGATCTGGGCTGCTCTTTGCGAAAACCATTACACAGAGCAGGCAAGTATAATATGTTTATTTATTTCAGGTACTTGCATAGCGCCGACAAATTACGTTTGTTATTTTTAACCAAAAAATAAGACTTTAGTATCACTTTTAGGCCCCTTTCACACGTATGGACCGCATGTCCGCTTTTTCATCCATCCGTTTACGGATGAAAAAGGGACATACATTGGTCCCTATGAGATCGCGGGTGTCAGCGGATGAAACATCCGCTGACACCCGATCTCCATGTCCGCAATGCTCAGTTTTTCTGGATAGAAAAATTCCTATTTTTCTATCCGTCTGCGGAGCGGATCGGATGAACACGGACAGACGTTCCGTGTTCATCTGATCCCCCCATAGGGGAGAGCGGAGATCTGACAGGGCGGTCCCTGCACAGTGTGCGGGTACCGCCCTGTTATCCGCCGGCTCAGCGGGGATCAACGGAGCGATCCCTGCTGAGCAAGCAGAGGTTCACGGGGCAGATCATTACTGATCGGTCCCGTGTGAAAGGGGCCTAAAGGGGTTGTAAAGGTAAAAGTTTTTTCACCTTAATGCATTCTATGCATTAAGGTGAAAAAACATCGGTGGATTAGTGGCCCCCCAGCCCCCCCGTTTACTTACCTGACCCCTCGAAAGTCCCGCGCCGTGAACGCGATTGCTTCTCGGCTCATTCATTAATTGATTGAAAGCAGTGCAGCCATTGGCTCGCGCTGCTGTCAATCACATCCAATGACGCGGCGCGCCGGGGGTGGGGCCGAGTAATACAGTGAGCGGCTATGGCCGCCTGCTGCATCACGGGAGCGCGCCCGCAAGAACTTTCCACCATGCGAGCTCGCTCGCATGAAGGAGGAAAGTTCTTACGGGGAGGAGCAGATACAGCCGCCGAGGGACCCCAGAAGACCAGGTTCGGGGCCACTCTGTGCAAAACGAGCTGCACAGTGGAGGTAAGTATAACATGTTTGTTATTTTAAAAAACAAACAAAAAAAAAACGTTCCTTTAAGCCAGTGGTTCTCAACCTTCTTAGTGCCGTGACCCCTTGATAACATTTTCCAAGTTGTGGGGACCCCCAACAGTAAAAATATTTTCGTAGAGTGGGTTGTCAGCACCCAAGGCAAGACAAGTAATTTGCTCCCCTAACCCACAGGCATTTAGCGCTCCCTGAGTCCCTTCCACTCGTACAGTATAAAAGCCCCTTATGGTACATTTATGATGTACCACTCTTTCTTGTTCATACATCACGGGACACAGAGCAGCATAGTCATTACTATGTGGGTTATATAGAATTACCTTCAGGTGCTGGCACTGGCAACTTCCAAAACAGGAAGTACCCTCCCCTATATAAGCCCCTCCCATCCGGGAGTACCTCAGTTTTTTGCCAGTGTCTAAGGTGTTGGCCAAGGTTAACATGTATTCATCTGGGCTTGTGTACAGGTTCTCTGGGCCTTAGCAAGCTATTCCGGATCCGACCAAAAAAGCTTCATAGCTAAACAGTCGGTACCCGGGCCTTGCAGAGAAGAGCAAGGTTTTGCCTGTAATGCCTCTCTTAGGAGGGCTGGACCCTGGGATCCAGAGCTCTGGTCATACCCAAAACCAAGAGGCTATCTGTGCAGGGTGCTATACAGGTCCAGGGGAGTGGAATCCTTGGGAACCCGGTCCCTGAAGGTCTAGTACAATGCCTGCCGTGAAAGGTGAAGTTTGGGCTTCTGTGGACCAAACAAAGTCCTGCGGCGGGGAAAAGGTAAGTGGGGGCCCCTCAGGAACTTGGTTCTATTGAGGGGACCCCCAAGCCTAATATGTCTTTCTGCCTGTTACCTAAAAGGTATTCCCGCTAATAGCTGTATATGCCTAAGAAATCCTAGAAATGTTTTTTCATAAAGGAAGTTTTAAAAACTGTAAACCTGGAAATGTTTTTCATAAAGGAGGTTTTAAAAAAAAAAAAAGACAAAAGTGCGGTACCTGTGTTTGTCCACTAGAGGCTGCTGTGGAACGTCTTTTTTTCTTGGGACACTTCCTTCCATGGTGAAAGTCCAGGCAGATGAGTGAGCTCTCTATCAGGGAAGCTGCATTCCTCTGTCATGCTGCCAAGTAGTTTCCTTCCATCCCCGAGTCCTGGTGAAACAGGGACCCTGGCTCCTCTCCCTACAGGGCGCCAAGAGCGCACACGTGCACGCGCGCGCGCGCACACACGCTTTCTTTTTATAGATTTAGCTTCAAAAAGTGGGCGGAGCCTGGCGGATGACGCGCTCTGTGCGCCCAGCGCTTCTGCGCATGTGCGGGCGTCCCAGCAAGATAAAAGGACTCAGTCCACGCTGCTTGCTATGGACACAGAGCATGAAAAGGAGCTGGTAGCATGGTATAGGGGCTTACAGCGGACGGTTGATACAGGCATCCCCAGAAAGACGCATTAGTAGACACCCACTGATGTACATAGCAGCAGATTGCATTAGACTATTTCAGTAAGGGGTGTATTGCGGCTGGAATACCTCAGCTTTGAACTGAGGAATATGCCGCCTAAAAAACTCCGAGATATACCTCTCAGGAAGTGTAGGGGGTCTCCATCGGGCTCTGAGGATCTGGAGCAGTCATCTGCACCCTCCTCCCCTGAGAAATCAGAGGTTAATACCCATAAGGAACCCCCGGGAGTGCCAGGTACTGCGGCTGTCCTCAGTCCACCTGCTCCTGCATATATAACAGAGGAGGTTTTTTCCTCAACTCTGGAGGGATTGGAGCAGAGATTGGCAGCATTGATCGCTTCTTCTCTACAGGAAAGAAAGCGCGCCAGATCTCCATCACCTCCATTAGAGTGCCTGTTGGCAGAGCAACAGTCCCAGGAAGGGACCGACCTACCTGAAGGGGATCAGGAGGAGGTTAACTCTGTTTTTGAGGAATCGACAGTAGATGAACCATTTTCAGCATCACAGACTGAAAGATTGTGGGTCCAGACCCTAACTGACATGGTTCGATCTGCATTTAAAATGCCTCTTGTTGAACCATCAACTACTGCTGTCTCCTCATTGGGGTCGCTAAAAGCTCCCCAGGTTAATTGCTCCTTTCCAATACATCCATTATTGGAAGGACTTATATACCAGGACTGGGAACATCCTGATAAACTATTTGTTCCGCCTAAGAAATTTCCGGTGATCTATCCCATGGAGGAAAAGTTCACCCAGAGATGGAATGTTCCTACGGTGGATGCAGCCATCTCTTCTGTGAACAAATCACTGACATGTCCAGTAGATAATGTTCAAATGTTCAAAGATCCAGTAGATAAAAAATTGGAATCTTTATTAAAATCTGCTTTTTCCACAGCAGGGGCTGTTACACAGCCAGCAGTGGCAGCTATTGGGGTCTGCCAAGCTTTAAAGGATCAAATGAAAATGGTCCTGAGGGATTTGCCAGACCAGCAGGCCCAGGCTCTGGCTGATCTGCCTAGAGCATTATGCTTTGCGGTTGACGCCATCAAGGATTCTATCCATCAGGCCTCCCGCCTCACGCTGTCTTTGGTACATATGCGTAGGCTTCTGTGGCTCAAAAACTGGTCTGCTGAAGCTCCCTGTAAGAAGCTCTTAGTTAGCTTCCCATTTCATGGGGAACGCCTTTTTGGCGAGGACCTGGATAAGTATATCCAGAAGATTTCCAGTGGTAAAAGTACTCTCTTACCGAGTAAGAAGAGGTCTAGGGGTCCATCTTTTAAGAGGACTACCTCTCCTATCCCTGCGACGTCTGCTACTAAGCAGTTCCGACGGCCTCCTCGGTCAAACTCAGGAGGTAAAAATCAGGGACAGTCACAGGGTAATAAGAAACCCTGGATCCGAAGGGGTACTAAACCAGCCTCCAAGTCAAGCCTATGAAGGGCTGCCCCCACTCAAACGGGTGGGGGGAAGACTTCAGTTGTTCGCAGAGACCTGGCGGGAGACGATCAAAGACAGATGGGTGCTCTCCGCAGTAACTCTGGGATACAAGTTGGAGTTAAAAGAGTCTCCTCCTTCCCATTTTATGTGGTCAGGCATGCCAAGAGACCCTCTGAAAAGAGGGTCTCTCCTATTGGCGTTAGAACAACTATTGCTCCAAGGAGTAATTATGGAGGTTCCTATGGAAGAGTGGGGGTTGGGTTTCTACTCAAACCTTTTCACAGTCCCGAAGCCAAACGGGGACATAAGACCCATATTGGACCTAAAGAGTCTAAACAAATTTCTAAACGTCCGGTCTTTCCGGATGGAGTCGATCCGATCGGTCACCGCTGCCCTACAAGGGGAGGAATGGTTAGCCTCGATCGACATCAAAGATGCTTACTTGCATGTTCCCATCTTTCCAGGTCATCAAAAATTTCTACGCTTTGCAGTAGAAGGGCGCCATTTTCAGTTCAGAGCCTTACCATTCGGTCTGGCCACAGCACCACGAGTGTTCACAAAAATTCTGGCCCCACTGTTGGCCGATCTAAGAACAAGAGGTGTAACGATAATGGCATACCTAGACGACCTGTTGTTGATGGACCACTCAGTTGCCAAGCTAGAAGTGGTAATTGTCGATACAATCAAGTATCTAGAATCTCACGGTTGGGTCATCAACCTGGACAAGTCAGCCCTACAGCCAGTGAAAAACCTGGTATATCTAGGGCTACGGCTGGATTCAGACCAGAGGAAGATTTTCTTACCTCTAGACAAGGTATCCTCTTTGAGGGGCTTGGTCCGTCTGCTTTGTGCAAAAAGACAGCCGTCCATACGCCTGTGCATGAGGCTGCTAGGAAAGATGGTAGCATCATTCGAAGCTGTGCCATACGCCCAATTCCACTCAAGGAATTTACAGAGGGCCATATTGTCAGCCTGGAACGGAAAAATTCAGGCTCTAGACTTCCCGATGGCTTTGTCCCCTTCCGTTCGGAAGAGTCTCTGCTGGTGGTTGATCCCCCAGAATCTCCAGAAGGGAAAACCCTTCAGTCCGATATCTTGGAAGGTGGTCACTACAGATGCCAGCCTTATAGGCTGGGGGGCAGTACTGGAGCAATGGTCTCTCCAGGGCAGATGGTCAGATGTAGTAAAAACCCTGCCCATCAATCTCTTAGAGATACGAGCAGCCCGGTATGCCCTAGTAGCCTGGACATCCAGACTCCAAGGGTCCCCTGTCAGAATTCAATCAGACAATGCCACAGCAGTGGCATATATCAATCATCAGGGAGGCACCAGGAGTCGTGCAGCCCAGAGGGAAGTAAGTCACATCCTGGAATGGGCAGAAAAGCATGTCCCATGTATATCAGCTGTCTTCATTCCAGGGGTGGAGAATTGGAAGGCGGACTTTCTGAGTCGCCAACAGTTATGCCCAGGGGAATGGTCCCTTCATCCCGAGGTCTTCCGAGCAATATGTCAGCGGTGGGGAACACCGGATGTAGATCTGCTAGCATCCAGATTCAACGCAAAGGTGGACAGATTTGTCTCCCGGACTCCTTCGCAGAGTCAGGTTGGAGAAGAAGCCGGTGATCCTGGTGGCTCCAGCGTGGCCCCGAAGGGCCTGGTACGCGGAGATCATCAAAATGTCTGTGGGGAGTCCTTGGACCCTTCCACGTCATCCGGACCTGCTTTCGCAAGGACCGATATACCACCCTTCCTTACTAACTCTAAGTTTAACGGCCTGGCTATTGAATCCCACATCCTAAAGAAGAGAGGTCTCTCTAACTCTGTGGTATCAACTATAATCAATGCCAGGAAGCCTGTATCCAGGCAGATCTACTATAGAGTTTGGAAGGCGTACATCACTTGGTGCGAGGCCAGAAAATGGCATCCACGTAAGTACGTTATAGGCAGAATTCTGGACTTCCTGCAGTGGGCTGTAGACAGGAAGTTTGCCTTAAGTACTATCAAGGGCCAGGTTTCGGTCTTATCAATACTATTTCAAAGGCCCCTGGCTATGCATTCACTTGTCAAATCCTTTATGCAAGGGGTAACTCGTATTATTCCACCGATTAAAGCTCCCATATGCCCATGGGATCTAAATTTGGTTCTGTCGGTTCTGCAGAAGCAGCCGTTTGAACCTTTGCGGCACATTTCCTTGGTTCTACTCACCAGAAAATTGATATTTTTAGTAGCCATATGCTCGGCTAGAAGAGTGTCGGAATTAGCCGCCATGTCCTGTAAAGAGCCATATCTGGTTATCCATAAGGACAGAGTAGTATTACGCCCTCACCCAGCCTTTCTTCCTAAGGTGGTATCGGGGGTTTCACTTGAACCAGGATGTGGTTCTTCCTTCTTTTTTCCCCAAACCAAGCTCGGTAGAGGAAAAGTTATTGCATTCTTTGGATGTAGTAAGAGCAGTTAAAGCTTATCTAAAAGCCACTGCTCAGATTCGTAGAACGGATTCTTTGTTTGTTCTGCCGGAAGGCCCCAGAAAGGGTCAGGCAGCATCAAAATCTACTTTAGCCAAGTGGATTCGACAGGTCATAATACAAGCCTATGGCTTGAGAAGTAGACCGCCTCCGTTCAAAGTTAGGGCGCACTCCACGAGAGCAGTTGGAACTTCATGGGCAGTGCATCACCAGGCCTCCCTGGCTCAAATTTGTAAGGCCGCAACATGGTCTTCAGTACACACGTTTACTAGGTTCTACCAGGTGGACGTTAGAAGTCAGGAGGATGTCGCCTTTGGGCGCAGTGTGTTGCAGGCCGCAAAAGATCCTCATGCCTGATGGCGCCCAGCTTATGTATGGTGTATCCCCCCCCCTCATTTGGCATTGCTTTGGGACGTCCCACATAGTAATGACTATGCTGCTCTGTGTCCCGTGATGTATGAACAAGAAAGTAGGATTTTTAAAACAGCTTACCTGTAAAATCCTTTTCTTGGAGTACATCACGGGACACAGAGCTCCCACCCCTCTTTTGGGGACACGTATTGCTTTGCTACAAAACTGAGGTACTCCCGGATGGGAAGGGCTTATATAGGGGAGGGTACTTCCTGTTTTGGAAGTTGCCAGTGCCAGCACCTGAAGGTAATTCTATATAACCCACATAGTAATGACTATGCTGCTCTGTGTCCCGTGATGTACTCCAAGAAAAGGATTTTACAGGTAAGCTGTTTTAAAAATCCTACTTTTTCTTTGTTGTCCTTTCTTTCCCTTTTATCTCTCCCTATCCTAATTTCTTTTTTTTTTTTTCCCCCCCCATCCCTCCCTCTAGCCATCTTTCTTGTTCTCTTATTCTTTCTCTCCCTTTTTTTTGTTCCTCCCCCTCTTTTCCTCTCTCTTCCATGTATTCTTAATTTTTATTCGCTCTCTTACTCCTTGGTGGGGGGGCGGGTGGGGGGAATGGGATGAGTGGCAGTGCTGGCGGGGAGTTGGGATGAGTAGCAGTGCTGGCGGGGAGTTGGGATCAGTGGCAATGCTGGGGGGAGTTCTGATCAGCCAACTTAGGTGCTCTTGATCAAGGTCATCTGCTGATCTAAAAACAGTAGTGGGGACTTTTAATGGCAACTCTAATCACAGGTAGTGTTACTCACTGTGTCTCTGACTTTGTGGTGTCTCGTAGCAGTGACACCTATGCCAAAATCAGGAGATAGGGTCTCCTCCAGCCCCTCCCACTTCACATTCCTCTCCAGTCAGCTGACCTCTAGTCTCTGCCTCCCAGCCATGCCGTGAACTGAATAGGCGGCTACAGGCTCCAGGAACAGCCCAGCTGGGTGGCCACAGGCTCCAGGGACAGCCCTGCTGGGCGGCTGCAAAAAGGCAGGGAGAGCAGTGCGGGCTTCAGGAATAGCCCAGGATTTGTTGACCCCTGGCAAATCATCATTTGACCCCCGAGGGGGTCCCGACCCCCAGGTTGAGAACCACTGCTTTAAGCCTTTCCTGCTCCATCTAAAACCAAGAAAGAAAAAAAAAAAATTGGCGAGGCATGAACTTCAACTCCAAAAGGTTTCTGCAAACATATCTGGAATTTTGGCAAAATGCAACAGAAGAATCTCAATTTTGCTCATCATTACTGGTGACTGTTTTCCTCGGCAAACCACAGGTTTCAATTCAATTGTTATACGCACAATGTGTGAAAAAAATCAATGCAAGGTCAATAATGTCATAAGTAGTCTTTGTTGTAATAAACATAGCACTCTGATTTTCTATCCACGTGTACAAGTGGCTCACAAAACATGAAAGTCCCAGTGTACTAAACCTACGGTCATGACGGGACTGTAATTTGTCTTACAGCTCCACAGAGATTTCTGGGAAAGGCAGTGAGCTAGAAAATTGGTATGGATTCAGACAAATCCCGACTACAAGCTGGATTTCACTGCCAGGGCTGCAAGGCAGAGAAATTTGAATTTTTTGGCACTGAATAAAACCCCTTTAAACCGTAGAATGATTGTATGTGATTAATGCTCCCTCTGATAACAGCACACCTCTGGACCTTTCTTCTCTTGGAGAGACGCAACTATGAGTCTATAGCCGTGGAATTGGTGAAGCCTGCAGGAGTGATCTATGGCCGTATCAAGGGCTGCCTTGCTGTTCATTAGCCTAAGCCCAGCTAAGTCTTTAGCTAATGACTAAGAAGAGGAGTTTTCCTGGCTATAAATATTCATTCTTATGAAGACGGAGTAGATTACTAACAATGCTGAACGAAGCTGGGCACAATTCCCAGGTTTTCACACGCTCCAGTCTGGGATTCGGGATTAGTGCTCTCTGGAGTTTGATCACTTACACAAAATCATGATTTTCAGAGTGAAATTAATTCGTAGAGAAGCTGGCTCCAAGACACCAGAAGGTGTATGAGTTCTGACACGTCTTCTTAAAGTCCAACGCTGGGGAAATTAAAAGAAACACCCTTGCAGTGGCACTGCTTTCGAACTTCAAGGTTTAAATCTTGTCTAGGTGTGGTGGACGGGAGAAACAGTTTTACTTACTTGGTCTGCTACTCCCCCGACAGATAGCGCTATAGATTACTCAACTAGGTGGATACAGCATCGATTTGATGCTGCATCTGTCTCCTGCCGGCTGTGCAGTGAGAACTAAGCGATCAAACCCCCGATGATCGCTCAGTTCTCTCCCCCCTGCTCTGAGCAGAGAGCCGTGACTCTCAGGATATGTCAGGGCGGATTGCTGAGAGGCTAAGCCAAGCTGCCGGTCCAGGCATCTAGGTGGATTCCAGACATATGGTTGGGACCTTTTCAGAGCCTGGACCGGCTCTGTGATGTCAGGTCACAGGGTTGCAGAACTAAGTGCACTCCTGTGACCTACAGGAGTACAGCCAAAATAGCTTTGACTATCCTTCTCCTTTAACCACTTCACTACTGGGCCCATTTCTGGCATCTTCTAACGTGGCTTCCTCTGCTCCTGGGAGGCCGGATGGCTGGAGACCATCTGGTCCACGCCTGGCTCTGTGATAACCCAACAGAAGCGTCGGATCGGATCTGTGTCTCTCCGATCAAATGGGAGAGCACAGAGGGGCGCAGATGGGGGACACATCACACTGCCTGTAAAAGCAATCCAGCGGCTAATCAGCTGCTTGGATGGAATTGCCTGCCGAAAAAAAAAGATACTGGATGATGCCTGTATCTGCAGGCATCATCCTGGTATAAACACTTTAACTTAAGGATGTCCATGGACTTCCTATGGTTGGTAAGTGATTAATGATGTCGGGGTAAAGTGACCACCAGAGCATAGGCAAGAAGAGGATCCTACAGGAGTGGAGGACCAGATAAGTAAACTGCCCTTTCTGGTCCCCTAGATCAGGGCTCAAAATTTCATGTCGTGAGCTACTAGACAGGCCTTAAAGAGGAACTGCTGTCTGCTCACATAATTTGTAATAAAAACATCTTTGCCATTCTGAAGCTTCCTTCCAACCACTTTGCATATTATTTTATATACCGTATATACCGTATACTGCTATTCTGTACATGCCAAATATGCGGCAGAAATCTCCCTCCACCGAGTCTGGCTGCAGCCATTTTAACTGTGGGCAGCTGAATCTGCTGTCTGTTCACTTCCTTTAAGGGTTACTCGCCACCAGTTTCCCCACCCAACCCCTACCCTGCCCAACCTCTACCCTGCCCCGCCCCTAATCACGCACTCATAAATTATCTCAAAATTATCATTAAAAAACTAAATGTTTTATGCAGAATTAAGTTACAAAAATAAATATTAACAACTTTATCAGTGCAGCCTACCTGTGCCCATCAATGCAGCCTCACCTGTGGCCAACAATACAGCCTCACTGCTCATCAATGCAGCCTCACCTGTGACCAACAATGCAGCCTCACCTGTGCAGGGCAAGAGAGGAGAGGATTGCAGGGGTGCAAACATCGCTGCATTCCAGGACAGGCAAGTGTCCTATTATTAAAAGTCAGCAGCTACAGTATGTGAAGCTGCTGACTTGAATTTTTGCTGCTTTAAGCTCATATTCATTAAAAAGAAGAATATAATACAATTGTATATAAAAAAAAAATCTTTTTTTTATTTTATTCAAAAACTGTCATTTTGGGTTTCGGTTTGGGCCAAGTGCATCCTGAGTTTTCGATTTCAGTACACCTCTAATAAAAACCTGAAACGTGGAGGATAGGACATTTCTTCTGTTTTTTATCAAGTGGCTGAAGAAGGGGTTTGGATAACTCAATGACGTAAAAGCAGAATGTTCCTTAAAATACCATGACGTATATCCCAGCAATACAGATACTGACCCAGCACACATAATGGCCACTCTGCTGGGGCCCCTACAGGGTGACAGCTGCACTCTAATGAACGGATTGAATCCCGAAACCAGACAGTGCAGAGAGCGCAGCTTGCGAATACATTTTTAGATTATAAAATCAATTTTAGTCTTAGAAGAAAAACACCTGCCTCGACAAAACTTGTTCTCTCTCCAGGAGAGTGAAAGCATAGTCGGATCGATAATACTGAATTACGAACATTAAAATACAAATAAAGATGAGTCTCTTCAGTGTACACAAATCACAGCGCTGCATTGAGGAAGAGATGGCAGTTCTGCGCAGGCAGCGGGAACTGGGACAATTTTCTGTAAACATACTTTGCCATTATTAAAAACCAAGATCTTCCTCCCATAATGAAAAGGGAGTTTTTTTACTCTCTGAAAACTGTGCTGTCCGTCAGACTAAAACCTTAAAAGGCCCTTTGCACATAGGGCCGGCCAGTTGCAATGCATCCCTCCTGGCATTTTAGTGTGCTTGGAAGGGATGGGTGCAGCGTCCAGCCCCACTGCAGGCAGCCCAGCAAAGTCTATGGTAGGCTGAGGCTGGACGCTGTACAGGGTTCAGGTATGAAGGGCTGAAATGCAGAAGACTTGCATTCTGGACCTTTGCCCTGAAGGGACTGGACCCTAAAGGCCTCCAGCTGTCGCCTGCCATACACTTTGACAGGCTGCCTGCAGCAAGGCAGGATGCTGCACCTATCCCTCCTTGGGGCACTAAAATGTCGAAAGAGACGCACTGCAGTTGGACCACTCCATGTGCAAGGGGCCTAAATCGTAGCTATACCCATGTGTGCCTAATTATGTGTAAAGTGTGCTACTTTGACGCAGTATCTTGTTGCTTTTTTTCCCCCTGCTTAGCAGGGAAAAAAATCCACCAAGATCCCCTGTCAGTGAACAGAGCTCTGTATTGTTTACAAATCACAGAGCTCTGTTCCGGGAGTGAGCCGATCACTGGGTTCCGGCAGGCCAATGACTGGTCGAGACCCACTGCTCGGCTTGTGCTGCGATGAATCACAGCATAGCCAGGCCGGTGGGCGAGCAGGTAATGTACTAGGTACGTGCTCCAGCACAGGGAGGCCACTTTGCCGCCGTACATCCTTGTGATGTGGTCGGCAAGCAGTTAAAGAATCAGAATCAATGGACTTGAATGAGACGATGGTGATGAACAACGGATTGTCCAAAATGCATGAAAAGGCGGGAACCACCATTTTGAATAATTGCCTGTTGTATCCAAAGCCCACAACTTGATGAAAAGTAACAGTGAGTTCTACTGCTTCGATTTGCTCTAATAAAATAAATTTAATTGTGTTTCATTTGTGACAAATTACCTTTAAATTACCAGTACAACTTGGTGAGTTAATTTTCTTGCATAAAAGCCACCAGGGGCACAGTTCTCAATAACGTCATAACCTTGCTAATGCATTGTTTATACATGAAGATTGCAAAATATTTCACCTTGAGGGGCACCGAGCGTAAATAAGCCAATTTAGAATACAGAGTGCTTAGCATATTCTCACTAAGCAAGGACTTAACCACAAGACGGAATTCTTTAAAGTCCCTTAGAATATAATTAATATCGTGCTGGTGTGCTGTCACACCGTACCACCTGAGGTGTCAGAATAAGTGTCGACATACAACACAACTAAAATATACAACGGCATCTGTAAACAGGAGGCCTAAGGGTTAAAAATACAAGGTTATAGATTAATTATCTCTCTGAACGGATGCAACACCCAGGGTGAAATATTCCTGAAAAATAAGGCATGCAACATTTTATGGGTTTCTCGGGACGTGGAAGAAATATGATGTTCAAAATCGTTTTTACAGCATTGTACTGCAGATATATTGTTTTTCAATAAACACTTTGAATACTAAAAATATAAAAGTGATATAACATGTATAAAGCTGTTACATGTAATGCATTTGTATTTATTAGCACAAGAAGAAATGCGCTGTGACAGTGGGATGCCTGATGAGTTTCTGCAGATTTAAAGAAGAAACTCTGGGCAACATTTTTTATTTTCCCATGCAGTGGGGCTGTGCCCGTACTGCATGGGTTTTATTTTTTATTTTTATCTAGGGCACATGTGTCAAACCCGAGGCCCGTGGGCCAAATCTGGCTCACCAGGCCATTTCATGTGTCCCTCGCACCTAGGGCTTTTTTTCAGCCGGAACCCTGCACAATGTGCATAGCGCACCCCTAAACCCTGCAGTCTGTATGTAGCGCATTCTTCAACCCTGCACTCTGTAAACACCCCTGAAATCTGCACTCTGTGCACAGCACACTTCTGAACACAGCACACTTCTGAACTCTGCACTTTGTGCATCCCTGAATTCCACACAACGCACTACTGGTTTTTATTGCCCTTTAAGATCCTCCCACTGGTAATGCAATTCAGCCACACCCATCAATTAATTCAGTTTCGATGGGGGTGGGTGGTTGTGATGGAGTTCCTGCACCTATTTTGGGGGGGAAAAAAAACCCTGGATAAATTTATGTAGTCTTACAAATTAACCGGCCCTTTGAGGGCAACCATAATGCTGAGGAGTTTGATACCCCTGATCTAGGGGATTTCAGAGCAAAGCGATACCTATCTAATCAGCCAATCCTCTAAGTGCAAGACCGGTCCCCGACGATCCTGCCCCCCCCCCCCGTACGCTGTCTTGTGAATTGACTGTTCCAGACGTCATTACGCCTATAGACTGGCACTGGACAGGAGGATGGCACAAACAATCCAGCGAGCGCGGTTTTCCAGAGGATGGAAGGAGATTGATAACTATAGCTTAACTTTTCCTTGCGCCCCTGGACAAAACGAGCAGCTAAGAAAATGAAAATTGTGCCCATAGTTCTTCATTAAATCCGTTGTTTAGGTATGGACTATTTCATATAGTTACATTGGTCCAGCTTAAAGCAATGCAAGCACTGTATGTGCCATACCTGTGGAAGCTGGAAATCACCTACCACTACTACTACAGTGATCTCCGTTAATTACATGTGTAAAATACACCAGCGCTACTCTAAGAGCCCATTCACACAGGGGCAACACGACTTCCAGCACCGATTTTATGAGGCAACTCAGACACGACCTGAGTATGAATCACAGCTCGACCTGGAGCTATTTACAAGGCAACTCCAAGTTGCCTGCAGGACAGGAGACATTCCAGTGGCCAATCAAACAAGAATCAGCTCTGTGGGAGGGAGGGGGGAGGGAGAGGTTTGCAGGAGAAATGTATGTTTTCTTCCTGGAGAGTTGCTCCTATTAAGACAGTGAGAGGCGACTCCCATTGAAATGAATGGTTACAGGTCGCCTAGGAGTCGGATTGAAGTAGTACAGGGACCTTTTTTGAAGTCGGAGCGACTGCAGTAGTGTGCATAAGGACGGCTCCATTAACTTACATTGATTTCTTCAGCCAGCGCGACCTGAGGCGACTAGGGGCGACCTGGGGCGATTTGGAGTCGGATCCAAAGACGCCCCTGTGTGAATGGGCTCTAAAAATCCAAATTATGACAAAAAAGAACACAAGTAACTGCTGTCAAAAACAAGTGAACTTGTTAATACATTGCACAGGAAGAGGACGTTGTACATCTATGATGAAACGCACAGGGAGGGACTTCTAGTATGTCACTTCCACTTGGCTGGAACCCATACTGGAGGGCACAGTGGCAGTTCCTGATTATGTTTTGCAAAACACTGAACTTTTATCCATCTTGTAAGTGCAATACATTTCTTTTGAAATGGAAGTAAACCCAAGTAAAAAAAAAAAAGTCCGGTCCACTTGCAGGGTAATATCATAATGTGCTAGTATGCATCGTATACTAGCTCATTATAAAATATTAACCTTAAAACTAAACCCTTCAGTCACCGCTGACAGTGCTCCCATCTTCACTCGGTCTTCCTTCCAGGTTTGCTGGCTCTGGGCGCTTGAATGGGCATGCAGGAGTCACGTTCACTGCACAGGCCTCTGAAGGAACAGCATGAGTATGCCGCTCCTTCATTTTACATGCTCTGGTGACATCACAGACTGTCAAACAAGCCAATATTTCCTAAATGTGTGGTTATGCTATATGACCGAGTAAAACCAAATTATGGTCAATTTGTATAATTTTCTGCTGTTGGATCTTTTCTTATATATAACTGATTTCTTTGTAGAAATTATAAGGATTACAATATACCTCGAACCATGTAGACGTTGGCTCTCATTTTGTGGCATATGGTCCCTTATATGCACTATAAAATATTCTAGATGTGTTTTTATGCCCTTTTGGGACAGTTTTATTGTGAATTTCAATTAAAAGTAACATTGAGGTTTTTATCTAATATTGTACAGTGAGGGAAAAAAAGTACTGGTATTTGATCCCTGCTGATTTTGTACGTTTGCCCACTGACAAGGAAATGATCAGTCTAAAATTTTAATGGTCGGTTTATTTTAACAGTGAGACACAGCATAACAAAAAAATCCAGAAAAACGTATATCAAAAAAATTAAAAATTGATTTGCATTTTAATGAGTGAAATAAGTATTTGACCCCGCAAAACAATTCTTAGTACTTGGTGGCAAAACCCTTGTTGACAATCACAGAGGTCAGACGTTTTTTGTAGTTGGCCACCAGGTTTGCACGCATCTCAGGAGGGATTTTGTCCCACTCCTTTTTGCAGATCCTCTTCAAGTCTTTAAGGTTTTGAGGCCGACGTTTGTCAACTTGAACCTTCAGCTCCCGCCACATATTTTCTATGGGATGAAGGTCTTGAAATGGGCTAGGCCACTCTAGGACCTTAATGTGCTTCTTCTTGAGCCCTCCCGTTATTGCCTTGGCTGTGTGTTTTGGGTCATTGTCATGCTGGAATACCCATTCACTACCCATATTTAATGCCCTGGCTGAGGGAAGGAGGTGCTCACCCAAGATTTGATGGTACATGGCCCCGTCCATTGTCCCTTTGATGTGAAGTTGTCCTGTTCCCTTAGCAGAAAAACACCCCCAAAGCATAATGTTTCTCCCTCCATGTTTGACGGTGAGGATGGTGTTCTTGGGGTCATAGGCAGCATTCCTCCTCCTCCAAACATGGGGAGTTGAGCTGATGCCAAAGAGCTCGATTTTGGTCTCATCTGACCACAACACTTTCACCCAGATCTCCTCTAAATCATTCAGATGTTCATTAGCAAACTTCAGACGGGCCTGTACATGTGCTTTCTTGAGCAGGGGGACCTTTCGGGCGCTTCAGGATTTCAGTCCTTCACGGCATAGTGTGTTACCAATTGTTTTCTTGGAGACTATGGTCCCAGCTGCCTTGAGATCATTGGCAAGATTCTCCTGTGTAGTTCTGGGCTGAATACTCACCATTCTCATGATCATTAAAACTCCACGAGGTGAGATCTTGCATGGAGCCCCAGACCGAGGGAGATTGAAAGTTATTTTGTGTTTCTTCCATTTGCGAATAATCCCACCAACTGTTGTCACCCTCTCACCAAGCCTACTTGGTGATGATCTTGTAGCCCATTCTAGCCTTGTGTAGGTCTACAATCTTGTCCCCGACATCCTTGGGCAGATCTTTGGTCTTGGCCATGGTGAAGAGATTGGAATCTGATTGATTGCTTCTGTGGACAGGTGTCTTTTATACAGGTAACAAGCTGAGATTAGGAGCACTTCCTTTAAGGGAGTGCTCCTAATCTCAGATAATTTCCTGTATAGAAGACACGTGAGAGCCAGAAATCTTGCTGATTGATAGGGGATCAAATACTTATTTCACTCGTTACAATTCAAATCAATTGATATATTTTTTTAAATGCTTTTTTCTGGATTATTTTTGTTATTCTGTCTCTCGCTGTTAAAATAAACCTAAAGTTGTAGACTGATCATTTGTCAGTGGGCAAACTATTTGCATGCACATCACTCTGGTAATGTCCACATGTGAGACTCCATAGTTGAAAGAACTGAAATCCAATGAATGAAAAGGGGTCTGGTCAGACTAGGGAGAAAAGAGCAGGACAATGCTGCACATCATCTAGCCGGGAACTAAGGCGGGTTCTATCTGACTTGCTTCAGCTTCCAGAGAAGCTATCACTGGTATCAGTGGGAGGAATAGTGCCCTGTCATTGGTGTCCGCTCACCTGGTGTACCCGAGTGGTCAGGAAGAGCTGGAAGCCACCAATGCCGCAAAGGATACCGGACTGACACCCACAGACAGCGGCACGTATCCCGGAGCACAGCGGAAGATACTGCTTACACAAAGCACTTCATTATTGCCATCATGTGACTTGCTCTTTTGTACCCTCAATAAATGGTTTGATTGCTGCACTTAGATGGCACTGCTCCTTTCTCCATGTATTTCCTCCAGAGTTCCTTCTATCTCTTCATGAGCTTCAGAAGTCCAAGGATTGTTTATTGAACTAATTGAAATACACTATATTGTCAAAAGTATTGGAACACCTGCCTTTACACACAGGTGAACTTTAATGGCATCCCAAACTTAGTCCGTAGGGTTCAATATTGATTTGGCCCCCCCTTTGCAACTAAAACAGCTTCAACTCTTCTGGAAAGGTCGTCCACAAGGTTTAGGAGTGTGTCTATAGGAATATTTGACCATTCCTCCAGAAGTGCATTTGTGAGGTCAGGCACTGATGTTGGATAAGAAGGCCTGGCTCACAGTCTCCTCTCTAATTCATCCCAAAGGTGTTCTCAGGTTGAGTTCAGGACTCTGTGCAGGCAAGTCAAGTTTCTCCAGCCCAAACTCGCTCATCCATGGCTTTATGGATCTTGCTTTGTGCACCGGTGCCCAGTCATGCTGGAGCAGGAAAGTGCCATCCCCAAACTGTTCCCACAAAGATGGGAGCATGAAATTGTCCAAAATGTCTTGGTATGTTGATGTTTTAAGAGTTCCCTTCACTAGAACTAAGGGGCCAAACCCAACCCCTGAAAAACAACCCCATACAGTGGAACCTCGGATTGCGAGTAACGCGGTTAACGAGTGTTTTGCAATATGAGCACTGTATTTTTTAAAATCCTAACTCGGTTTGCCAGTGTTGTCTCGCAAAACGAGCAGGATTCAATCCAAAGTGGTGTGCAGCACCGCGTTTGACCTGACGTGGGGGGGGGCGCGGGAGCCGAGAGGCGCCGTTTGGAAATGATAGGAAAGACTCGGAAATACGCCACTCCCAAGCCTTTCCAAGTTTTACCGAGGTCAGCCGAGCTGTCCTCGGGCCTTTTCGTGTGTTCCCGAGGCTTTCCGGTGCCCCCCACCTCTGGCCGCATGCGGTATTGCATGCCATTGAAGTCAATGAGGAACAAATTATTTTCGTTTCCATCGACTTCAATGGGGAAACTCGCTTTGATATGCGAGTACTATGGATTACAAGCAGTCTCCTAGAACGGATTATGCTCGTAATCCGAGGTTCCACTGTACCATAATCCCTCCTCCACCAAAAGATTTGGATCAGTGCACAAACCAAGGTCCATAAAGACATGGATGAGTGAGTTTGGGGTGGAGGAACTTGACTGGCCTGCACAACCTCTATCACCACTGTGCCAATGAAAGAAATGTGCAAGTAACTATAGCTGCCACTTAGTGAATAAAAATGTAAAACAGAAAAAGCTTTACTCAAAACAATCTGAGTGAGAAAAGCAAATAGTAGCGCTAAAAAACAATAAAACTATATAATAGTGTAATAAACTCAATAACACCACGTGACAAGTGATATAAAGTCCATAACATAAATTATGAAATCGGTGAAAAAATTCCTTATTTCTGTAAAGCTTCCACCACACCACCGTGCTGTGCCAACTTCCCCATTGAAAAACGCACTCACCAAATAAATTTGCCTTTCACGCTCGTGTCAGGCTAAATTCGCTTGTGTATGATCCCACAAATAAATAAAAAAAATCTCAGCTGAATCACTACAATAGTCCTCAATATTGCACATATAAGAATAAAGAAATCACAGCAACACTTCAATCATTCAACTCACATGTAAAAAGTGAAAAAAGAGCTTCAAATAAATTTACAGCAATTTGAAGATCTTTTTTCACTTTTTACATGTGAGTTGAATGATTGAAGTGTTGCTGTGATTTTAATATTAAACTGGAGTTACAATTTTACACTATTGGAGCAATTTCTTTATTCTTATATGTGCAATATTGAGGACTATCACGGTGATTCAGCTGAGATTGCCTTTTCCATTTGTGGGATCATACACAAGCAAATTTAACCTGACACGAGAGTGAAAGGCAAATTTATTTGGTGAGTGCGTTTTTCAATGGGGAAGTTGGCACAGCACGGTGGTGTGGTGGAAGCTTTACAGAAATAAGGAATTTTTTCACCAATTTCATAATTTATGTTATGGACTTTATATCACTTGTGGTGTTATTGAGTTTATTACACTATTATATAGTTTTGTTTTTTAGCACTACTATTTGCTTTTCTCACTCAGATTGTTTTGAGTAAAGCTTTTTCTGTTTTAAATATAGTGTACATGGACTTTTCCTAATATTAACATTACCTTACTGACCCATTATTTTAACATCATTGTCTGGGCACTACCTGTACCAGTCTTCCCCGAGTGCGCCAAATACGCCCCCCAGTTGGAGGAATAGTGCCTTTAAATCGGTGGAAGAAATAGTGCCCCAAAGGTTCGAATAAAGGCTAGCAAAGGGCCGCATCTGGCCCCCGGGCTGCAGTTTGGAGACCACTAACCTACTGGGTAGAAAAAGTATACATCTGATCATGATATTCAACATGTTTAGATGACAAAAACTGAATAAGAAAGTTTTATGTCCTGCAACTTCTTGAATGTGCAAATGTTTTATAGAGCCACTTTTATTTAGAGTAAAAAAAAAAGAAGCTGTTTACATCTGCACGCCATCCTGTTTATTGGGCTCCATTAAACTGCAGCTGGCGCACACATGGCTCTTCCAGTTTTAACTACAAATTCATTTATCAAGTATTGTTTTTTTTTTTAGATGGACCAATTGAGCCGTCAACAGGCTGCTAGCACTGCCTAATGTAATAATAAACTGATTTATCTAGCACCAATGTCTGGCCGGAAACCGCTGGGCTATTTTAGCTCATAATGAGCTGCTTATTATGCCAAGACGGTTTCTTCACCATTTTTATGTAAAAGAGATATTTGTTACTAAAATGCACCTGCCATTTAGTACTGGACACCATCCTGGAAAAATAAAAATAAAAAAAAGACGCTTGCAGAAATCATGGACGCAGTCAGAGTCTGATAACGCAAGAGAGGAAATAAACACTCTGCTTGGTGCTGCTGGCATTTTTTATGGAGCCTGCATTAACTATATCTGATCCCCCACAATACACAGAACATGGAAATGCAATTATTTTAATAAATATAAACGGCTAAATACCTTTTCTCATCAGCAGTATATAGCAGTCTTATGACCGGCTGAGCACTGATTAAAGGTTGTAGGAGGAGTTTTCATTCTGCTTTCACCATCCTGTTAAGCTGCATGACCCCTGACCCTCTGTCTGGACCATGCTGATTGGCCCTGTGCTGATCACATGCACCCTCCCAAGAAAAAAAAAAAATAAATCTCTAGCAATACACACCAAATTGAGCACGTGCAGAGTGACTCAAAAGCAGGGATATGCAATTAGCAGACCTCCAGCTGTTGTAAAAGTTCAAGTCCCATCATGCCTCAGCCCCTGGGTGTCATGCTTGTGGCTGTCAGATTCTTGCTAAGCCTCATGACACTTGTAGTTCTGCAACAAGTGGAGGTTTGCTAATTGCATATCCCTGCTCCAAAGGCTCGGTCTTATCAGGAGATGGACTGCGGAGAGTGGAAGAAGGGGAGGATCAGAGAAGACAGCATCAAACAGCCTTTTTACACAATGCAGAGGATTAACCCCCTTAGGTTCCACAGTGAGTATTAAAAGCATGCTTTACTGCATATACACACTGATTTACTGTTGTGGGTTAAGTAACACTTTAAGGCTGGATTTCAGGCAAATACATAAAAAATACACAAATTCTAGGTAAGTAAAAAAAAAAAAAAAAAAAAAACACAAAATACTGTGTTTATTGGTGCGTAACACTCACTTTTTCACCCTGCAAATCGGTTGCACATAGTATGTGCGTGTTATACGCCGATACTGCAATTTGGGCTGCCTTGGAGAGAACAAGGAGGGGGGCGGGACGAGCGCCGTCAGATTACATACAGCGAGAATCTCCTGTTTACTCAGCGGCCTCTGTAATACGAAGTCCCGTCTCCCGGGCCGTCACTGGACCAATATTTTGTCTATCATAGAAGCCGGTCCAGGGAGCGGGACTTTGTATTAAAGAGGCCCCCGAGTAAACTGGAGATTCTCGCTGTATGTAATCTGACGGCGCTCATCCCGCCCCCCTCCCTGAGATGGGCATTGATCAGGCTGCATTTATGGCAATGGGGAGGCTGCAGATGGGCATTTTTTTAAGCTGCATTGATGGGCAATTGTGAGGCTACAGGTGGGCATTGATGGGCAATGGTGAGGCTACACAGATGGGCATTGATCAAGCTACATTAATGGGCAATTGTGAAGCTGCAGATGGGCATTGATCAAGCTGCATTGATGGGCACGGACTCTTATTTTGCTTCAAAGTTCTTTATTTAAAATTTTAGGTTTTCTTTCCTGAAACTTACCTCTTAAAATGAAGGTGCGTGTTATACGCCTGTGCATGTTATATGCCAATAAATACGGTATTTATTAACCACTTCAATACCATGCACTTATACAGCTTCCTGCCCAAGCCAATTTTGAGCTTTCAGCACGGTCGCAATTTGAATGACAATTGCGCGGTCATGCTACACTGTACCCAAACAAATTTTTTATCATTTTGTTCCCACAAATAGAGCTTTCTTTCGGTGGTATTTGATCGCCTCTACGATTTTTATTTTTTGCACAACAAATAAAAAAAGAGCAAAATTTTTTTTAAAAAATAAGTTTTTCTTTGTTTCTTTTAATTTTTTTTGTAAATAAGTACCTTTTCTACTTCAATGACGGGCACTGATAAGGCGGCACTGAAGGGCACTGATAAGGCGACACTGATGGGCACCAATGAGGTGGCACCGATGATGGGCACTGATGATGGGCACTGATAGGCGGTACTGATGGGCACTATGTGGCACTGGTATGAGGCACTGATGGGCACTCATAGGTGGCACTGATTGGCACTCATAGGCGGCACTGATTGGCACTCATGGGCGGCACTCATGGGCACTTATGGGTGGCACTGATGGGCACTTATGGGCGGGCACTGATAGGTGGGCACAGATTGGCACGGATGGGCACTGATAGGTGGCACTGATGGACACTAGTAGGTGGCATTGGTGGCACTGGTGCCCAGCAATGCCAGCCACCACACATTGTGAAAGTGCCAGTCAGTGCCCATTTGTGGGCACTGATTGGCATATTTTAAAAAATGTTTTTATTTTATTTATTTATTTTTACTACATGTGGATGGCCATGGGGGCCATCCACATGATTGGGGCTTCCCTGGTGGTCCAGTGTGGGTATCCGAGGGGGGGGGGTGCGCTGATAAACAATCAGCGCGAACCCCCCGTCAGGAGAGCCGCCGATCGGCTCTCCTCTACTCGCGTCTGTCAGACGCGAGTGAGGAAGAGCCGATCAACGGCTCTTCCTGTTTACATTGTGATCAGCCGTGATTCGACACGGCTGATCACGTGGTAAAAAGCCTCCGACGGAGGCTTTTTACCGAGATCAGTGTAGCGGTGGGTCAGACTGACCCACCGCTCCACCGATCGCCGCGATGCGCGCCCCCCCGGGCGCGCGGCGGCTGTTATCCCGCAGGACGTCATATGACGTCCAGTGTGGATAACAGAACCACTTCCCGGACATCAATCTGCTATTGACGGGGTGGGAAGTGGTTAAACAATGGTAGAACGTTGAAGTTCTAGCTACCTGCAGTCTCCTGCACAGCAGGATTTGGATTCTTGAGAGGGAACCTAGCTCAATCAGCCTCTAAAGCTCACCATACATGTTGCAATCAGAGCTTACAGTTTTGTAATATGAATACCTAAACTATTCAGTCAGACAGGCCCTTGCACTTCATAGTAGTCGGTAGCGCTAGGAGATTGTGCAGTCAAATAAACATGTATACAACGCAGTGAGGAACCTTGTCCTAATGACCTAATAGTTCCTCACTGCACTGTATACATGTTTTTTTGCAATCATCAATGGTGTAGTCTCCTTGGACATTTCCTGCTGCAGGTATCCAATTCCGATGCACAAAAATGCTACGTGTGCTCGGAAATCAATTCGACGCATGCTCAGAATCATTGTACTTAATTTTTCTCGGCTCGTTGTAGTGTTGTACGTCACCGCGTTCTTGACGTTCGGAATTTCCGAGCAACATTTGTGTGACCGTGTATATGCAAGACAAGTTTGAGCGAAAATCCGACGGGAAAAAAAACACGGTTTTGTTGTCGGAAACTCCGATCGTGTGTACGCGGCATTAGAATAGCATCGGGTTAGCTTAGCATCATGTTAAAAAAGTCAATGTTTGGAATATGCGGACAATGGAGCCTAGGACTGGGGGCACTTGAAGAAGATGAAAAAATTTGAAGAGTTTATAAAGCACTTGGGTGCACCTTTTATATCTGCTTTTTTTTTTTTTGCATCCTGAATAGATTGGGAAAGGTTTTATTGTTGCCTATCAGGGATGAGCCGAACACCCCCCTGTTCGGTTCGCACCAGAACCTGCTGTGAGGGGGTTAGCTCGGCAGCGGGTGTGTGTGACCCCCGGGATGGGCTCCCCACACAAAACAGGCCCAGCAAACGGAGGTTGTGGTTTTCAAAATCAAAAAGGTGCGGTTTATTTTCTATTTACAGTGATAAAACACAGCAAAGCAAAAGAAACAAACAAAATAAATCCTGGTCAACTTGACCTCTGACTAAACATACAGGTTTCCTAACTAACAACTGGGATCAGCCTAGTGCTGTCCTAGTCCCTAAGTCCCTGGTTTTAAATGTCCAAGCAAATAGCCACACAGGCTTTGTCTCACCGCACAGGGGTTCACTCTCCCTAGACAGTCCACACAGGTCTGGTTCCAGGCATGAGCAAACACCTAATGAATCTGGGAGTTCTTATAGAGGCCTAAATGAGCTGACAAGCTTCAGCTGGTCTCATCAACTCCCTGTCTGCACGACGCCCCACACTCTCCCTAGAGGTATGAGTCATCCATGAGCCCACTAGCCTCAGCTGGGCTTATACAACTCTCCACCTAGTTGTATAAGTCGGCGTAAAGCCTGAATCTGGGCGAAATATATCTACCCCCCTGGATGCAACCAGGTGACTTTACCTTCCTGCTGTCACACTGCGGACAGACAGAATGTTTGCGTGAGCTTTAGAACCCTATTAAATACAATGGACTCGAACGTTCGAAATCTAAAGTGCTAATTATAAAGGCTAATATGCAAGTTATTGTCCTAAAAAGTGTTTGGGGACCCGGGTTCTGCCCCCGGGGACATGTATCAATGCAAAAAAAAGTTTTAAAAATTGACGTTTTTACGGGAGCAGTGATTTTAATAATGCTTAAAATGAAAAAATGAAAGTTACATTTTCCTTTAAATTTTGTACCTGGGGGGTGTGTATAATATGCATGTAAAGTCGCGCTTGTTTCCCGTGCTTAGAACTGTCCCTGCACAAAATGTCATTTTTGAAGGAAAAAAAGTCATTTAAAAGTCACTCGCGGCTATTAATGAATTGTCGGCTCCCGGCAATACATAGAAAAGTCATTGATTAAAAAAAAAAAGCGTAGGGGTCCCCCCAAATTCAATTACCAGGCCCTTCAGGTCTGGTATAGATATTAAGGGGAACCCCGCTGCAAATTTTTTTTTTAAAATGCGTGCGGTTCCCCCCAAATATCCATACCAGGCCCTTCAGATCTGGCATGGATTTTAAGGGGGAACTCCACCCCAAATTTTTAAAAAAATGGTGTGGAGTCCCCCCAAAAATCCATACCAGACCCTTATCCGAGCACGCAACCTGGCAGGCCGCAGGAAAAGAGGGGGGGACGAGAGAGCGCCCCCCCCTCCTGAACCGTACCAGGCCACATGCCCTCAACATGGGGAGGATGTCCCCATGTTGATGGGGACAAGGGCCTCATCCCCACAACCCTTGCCCGGTGGTTGTGGGGGTCTGCGGGAAGGGGGCTTATCGGAATCTGGAAGACCCCTTTAACGGGTAGGGGAAGACGGGTCCTAAGGCAAAGTGATAAAAAATCTCTCCAATGGGGACAGAGGCTTTTTTTTTTATTGTTGAGGTTGAGGTTGGGAAAAGTTAGAGATTCCGTGCCTTGCTGCCTCCTGTTCCCCTCATTTTATGCCCTGGTGCCACAGGCATATAAAAGTGAAAATTTCCTCAACTCAGTCAACTCTTGGAATGCGAGAATTAATTTCCCAATAAATTACCCAAGTTAATTTATACATAGACTAAGTTTATACCCAGTATACTTTGCACTTTTATACTTTCAACCCAACAAACCCTGATAAAATCAGGTAAATTGTAGAGTGGGAACGAGTTACAACACCTGCCATCTTTTTATTGCTGGATACAGCATAGAATCACCATTCCCCTTATAAAAAAAAGTCAAGAATAAGATTTTATTCGCAATCACCAAGAAAAAGCCAATGCAATTTTGGGGGTTGCAAAAGACCCACTTCCTCATGGGACCTCTGAACTGGAGCAAAACAAAGCCTCCAACGAGACCCTTCTGTCCAGCGGATCAGATCAGACATCCAACCACCCCATAGAGGAGAGCGGGCTGTGTCTGTGTCCATTCTGCTAAAGCGGAGAGGACCAGACATCCTGCTTAGCGGAGGCTCAGTGAACAGATCCCCTGCTGAGTAAGCGGATCGCAGCCACAGTCTGACCCGTGTGAAAGGGGCTTTAGTTGACTAAAATATGACTAAAACTAAAAACAATTCAGATAACTAAACTACGACAAACTAAAATGGCATTTTATAGTTCAAAGACTTTGACTAAAACTAAATCGAAATCTGATGTCAAAATTAACGCCGTCAGCTTCTAACTTCAGCTTTTTCAATTAAAGTGATACTAAAGCTTTATTTTAATAAAATCAACAAACATGTCATACTTACCTCCACTGTGCAGCTCGTTTTGCACAGAGTGGCCCCGAACATCCTCTTCTGGGGTCCCTCGGCGGCTCTTGCGGCTCCTCCCCGCATTAGATAACCCCCTAGGAGAAGCACTCTCCCGAGAGGGTTACCTTGCGGGCGCGCACCCGAGTGATTCACTCGGCGTCCATAGATGCCGAGTGTATGACTCGGCCCCGCCCCCGCGTCATCGGATTTGATTGACAGCAGCGGGCGCTGCTATCAATCTATCCAATCAAAGCTGGGACTCTGTGGAGAGAAGGACGGCAGGGACTCGCTGAGGAGATGAAGGGGCTCAGGTAAGTAAAACGGGGGGCTGGTGACTGCCAGGAGTTTTTTCACCTTAATGCATAGAATGCATTAAGGTGAAACACGACCCTTTACAAACCCTTTAAGCTTTGACAAAAAAATAATAATCTGGGATTGATTTCTATGCAGAACTGCACCAGATTTTGCCCTCTCTAGTTTTAGTAAATCAACCCCAATG
The DNA here is from genome assembly GCA_029206835.1 of Rana muscosa. Taxonomy (NCBI): domain Eukaryota; kingdom Metazoa; phylum Chordata; class Amphibia; order Anura; family Ranidae; genus Rana; species Rana muscosa. The sequence goes on from CM055120.1 coordinate 49,728,400, forward strand.
TGTTCCTAGAGCCATGCACCCACCCCTGCAAGCCTGTCAAATTAGGACGATACTATCCTTTTGGCAAGATCCATGGGAATGCAGAGTAAACCAAGTTCCAAGACACTACTGCAATGTGCTGGAGACTCTTCTTGCGAGATCTGGCAAATCCAGATACTCACTGGAAGGATGGGGAGGTCACCCTTGCCTAGGAGTCACAGCAAAAGTCAGGGTTTACTACAGCATTTTAGTGTTTATTATGAGGATGTCACTATTCTGAAAGAACACAATTATGCTAAATGCTTGCATTGTAGATTGATATTGCTCTGTTGAGCTCTTTACATGACAGCTGTCCCATCATGAATAGAAGACAAGCTATACCTCATTTGTTTTGAGTGCCATTAACAGACCCTGTGTTCTGATTTTATTATAACAATGTTGTCATAGTGGTGATAGGTGGAGGGATGAAATGTTTTTTGTAAAGTTATTTTGTATTGAGTCCAATAAAATCTGATACTTTTTTATACTGCATTATAGTCTGGGGTCCCCTTGTACCAACTTTCTCTGGGTCCCACACCCACCTTTTCTTGCTGTATTAAGTAGTTTTGGTATGAAGACCCACCCTCCTATGAGGTGAAATTGCGGATGCATAATTTTAGTCTCTCACTGATTCCCCTGTTCAAGGGTTTGTCTGCTCCCTTTCAATTTTCATGCCATCTTGCCCTCTTGCAACACCTGGAGAAGTTTACTGATTGAATTTCTCCGGGGGTGCACTTTAATGGAATTAGTGTTCTGACATTACCCCAAAGCACCCATGAATAACCTGCAATTTGCACATCAGATCTCGGAAACTTGTTTTGAAAACTGTGTGATTTGCCACGACGTGCTGTCATCTTGTCCGGTTTAATGACAAGAACATCCATTTGAAAATTTTCACGGACAGATGAAGAGATAAATGTTGGCAAAATGAGTTTTATAAATAACATTTTAATACCCCAGAAACACAGATAATCATCTACGGTAAATGTCAAATGAATTAAAAGCAGCGGGTACACAGAGGGAGAGCGGCTTGACACGCTGGATGGCAGCCTGTTACCTGCCTAATTTCACATGGGATGATCAAGGTCAATCGGGTAAATTGATCACAGCTGATGCGCTGTCTAAATATTTAGACAGATAAAAAGGAACCAGCACTAAATATATCCTACCGGTTTCTTCCTCTAAAGACACCATGAATTAAAGAGTCTGATAAAGTCTTTGTACTTCAGAAGATAATTAACAAAGCACACAAGGTGATAGATACTGAAGATGACCACCTTGATGTACTCTGGGCCTTATTTGTTTAAACTGTTAAAGGTGAAGGTGAACTGCAGGCAAACAGCTAAATACACAGATAGAATACTGTACATAGGGGGGTGGGGATTTATCTGCTAAAACCCTTGCACCCAACACAACAAACAGCCCTTTAACACTTACTATGTGGCCCCTGGGTGCCACTGCAGACAGTAGTTTGCACTTTCCTTATCTAGCCACTTGCTGTCCAAGGACATTCCTGGGCGACCTTGAGTTGCAGTGGTTATACTGGGATGATGCCTGCAGCTTTTTTTTTTGTCCGATGAGTCTTTTCTGTAAAAGCGATCCTTGCGTCTAATTAGACCCTCTCCTGCCGCCTTCAGATGCTTTTCCTGGCTCACCCATCCCACCAGGGAAGCATGGATTGAAGCCAGCAATTTATTTGTCTGACCATAAAGATCGAGGACTGGAAGGTCCCTGATGATCTCTGTGGTCTTAGACAGGGGTCTCCAAACTCCAGCCACAGGATGTGGGGCCCTTTGCTAGCCTTTATCCAGTGACGAGGCACTATTCCTCCCAGTAATATCAATGGAGAGGCACTATTCTTCCCAGTAATACAAAGGATGGGGGACTATTCCTCCCAGTAATACCAATGGGGAGGCACTATTCCTCCAAGTAATACCAGTGATGGGGCACTATTTCTCCCACTGACCACAGGCACCATGTAACTGACCTCTAACCCTGAGGCAATGTTTATTCTCACTGATGCTGGACCCTTTCTACCCTCACTGGTCATGGTCCAGCACACTAAAGTCTGAAGACAGTAAACTGGCCCTTTGTTTGAAAAGTTTGGAGACTTCTGGTCTAAGAAACCGGAAGAGACGAGTATTTTGTCATGTTGGGTTTCGGGTGTGTTTTAACTCGCCGGATCTGTGTTTGACTGGCTGCTTTGAATGCCAGAGGAGATATATTTATCTATCCATAAAGAGGCCTGCCATGGGCCATGATCTCACAAGGCATGTTGAGCAATAAAGTTGATAAAAGTTGATAAAAATAAATAAAAATAAAGTGTATTTTTTTTTTAAATCAAACACCCCCGCCCCACCCCCCCCCCCATGCTCGCACGCAAAGGCGAACGTATACGTAGGTCGTGCACGCATATGTTAACTGTATTCGCAGCACACATGTGAGGTATCGCGTGAATAATTTAGCAAAAGCAATAATTCTAGCACCAGACCTCCTGTTATATAGTGAAATACAGTACTTAGAACTCCGTCTGACTGTTTAGATGTTGAATTTTTAAAGCAGCGGACTTGTCAGATTAGCAAACCTGTAAGATCAGCAGGCTTGCCGCTGCTTTTAAAATTCAACATCTAAACAGTCAGACGGAGTTCTAAGTACTGTATTTCACTATATAACCTCAGTTTACGGTTATAAATAAGTGTAAAATGTTAAACTACGGGGGGTGTACAAAGATGTCCGCTTGTCCCCTTCTCACTGTATCCTTAGTGTGGAGGAGTGCGGAGTGTAGCAAGATGGCGGTGTTTCATCACATTCGGCTACCCATCACGGTTTTACTGTGCTCTTTTGTCGTAAAAGTGTTGGAACGCATATGGCGGCGTCGCGCATGCGCACTCCAGCGGGTAGCCAAATGTGATGGGTCGCCATATGTGACAAAGCACCATCACTGCCCTAGGATAACAGGACGTGGGTTGGATGACATGGAAGTCATTCAACCCTAAAGTGGACCGGTGCTGGATCACACACTTTGTTTTCTAAAGTGTTGGGGAATGGATTTAAAACAAGAAATAATTGCAAGCTTTCTACAAGCATACATAATATTTTGTCGCAAACCCCTGTCATTGTCACTGGTCAGCTTGGTCCACAAGTAAACGTAAGGAAAAACAGGTACAAAGGCATGTAAAGTAGGAAAAAAAAAAAAGAATTCATAAACTAAATCCATTAATTGCATAGAGTTCTTAGAATGCAATATTTATCAGCATAGTAGTCCTTTAAATTACAACTATATATAAACTGGCCACCTGCCGATGTGTACGAGACTCTTGACATTTGTTTTATCGTGTTCTGCAGCAGAAATGGACATTAATTACGGTGTTCTGCGCCATGCAGCCATTTTAAAATGTGTGACTAGTGGAGGCAAAATTGAAAAATTAACATAATAGGCTTTTGACACGTTCCTGCTTAAGCAAAAATTAATTCTATCTCCCAATTTCTGAGCAAAGTCTTTCTAATTTCTGTAATCTGACATCCCCCTGAGAGGGAGCGCCGTGCTTTTGAGCAGCTCCTTGCCTCATTCGTTTTTTTTTTTTTTTTTAATTATGTGGTTTATTTGATGGAAGACTAAATCACTAAGCCTCCCTTTGTGCTTTCTTTGGGGAGATCTCACTGGAAATATAAGTTAATTTAAAGCAAATGAACTTTTTAGAAGGGGAATATATTAAGTTACATAAAAGGACAGCATTTCAAGGAATAAAATGTATTTCTTTTGCTCCTCTGGTCTGCTCCGCAGTTCAATCCAGATTATAATCGGTTTTCATGGATATGCTAGTTATTACCCTGAATAAAGACCACTGGGTTTGTTTGAAGGGGATTTCTACTCTATTAGGGCTATCCAATCCCCCACTGACATTCTTCATGGGTAAAAATAATTGTTCTTGCAGAATTCACAGTAACAAATTAGCACCGCTGTTTTCTTCCCTGCATGAGGAGGTGCAAGGCTCAACCTAAAACTGCAAGTATAGAGGAGAGTTGCTGGTGGCAGAAACTTTTAGGCCTCTTGCACACTGCAGCTTGAAAAAGCTCAGTACTGCGGTTTTCTTTCCACTGATCTTAAATGCAGCCCCTTGTTTATAATGTGCTTGTACACACAGGCGAGTAAACAAGCGCTGCGTATTGTTGAATAAAAGAAAAATAGAAAAATCTGTGTTCCCGGTCAGTATTTTTGCACCGGTGCGTGCAGATATGTGTATATAAGCATAAGTGTTAATGAATTTTCCCTAGGAATGTATTGTGCGCACAAATGCATGAACGTGCAAATACGCTCGAATACACGCAAAACAAACGCCTGAAATTACATCCAAAAAAGCAGATGCTCAAACATCAGTACCATGTGTAAGAGGCCTTAGGGCTCATGCACACTGCAGATTTTATTTCAGCTTGAAGAAGCTTGTGCTCTTGTGCATGTTTTTATTGAGCTTCTTCAAGCTCTTTTGAGCTTCTTTGAGCATAAGCATTTTTTTTTTTTTTAAAACCCTCCTAGATAGTATTTTCTTAAAGGGGTTGTAAAGGTTAATTTTTTATTTTCTAAATAGGTTCCTTTAAAGTGATTGTAAACCCACTCTGACAACTTGCACCTACAGGTAAGCCTAGATTAAGGCTTACCTGTAGGTGCAAGAAATATCTCCTTAACCACTTCCCGCCCAGTCAATAGCATATTGACGTCCGGGAAGTGGTTCTGTTATCCACACTGGACGTCATATGACGTCCTGCAGGATAACAGCCGCCGCGCGCCCGGGGGGGGCGCGCATCGCGGCGATCGGTGGAGCGGTGTGTCAGTCTGACACACCGCTACACTGATCTCGGTAAAAAGCCTCCGGCGGAGGCTTTTTACCACGTGATCAGCCGTGTCGAATCACGGCTGATCAGGATGTAAACAGGAAGAGCCGTTGATCGGCTCTTCCTCACTCGCGTCTGACAGATGCGAGTAGAGGAGAGCCGATCGGCGGCTCTCCTGACAGGGGGGTTCGCGCTGATTGTTTATCAGCGCAGCCCCCCCTTGGATACCCACACTGGACCACCAGGGAAGCCCCCCAGGACCACCAGGGAAGCCACAAGCATGTGGATGGCCCCCATGGCCATCCACATGTAGTAAAACACCAAAAAAATATAAAAAATACATAAAAAAATATGCCAATCAGTGCCCACAAATGGGCACTGACTGTGGTTGTGCCATGATAGTGCCAATGTGTGGTGGCTGGCATTGCTGGGCATCAGTGTCACCAGTGCCACCTACTAGTGTCCATCAGTGCCACCTATCAGTGCCCATCTGTGCCCATAAGTGCCCACCTATCAGTGCCCATCCGTGCCACCTATCAGTGCCACCCATAAGTGCCCATCAGTGCCGCCTATGAGTGCCAATCAGTGCCGCCTATGAGTGCCAATCAGTGACGCCTATGAGTGCCAATCAGTGACGCCTATGAGTGCCAATCAGTGACGCCTATGAGTGCCCATCAGTGACGCCTATGAGTGCCCATCAGTGTTGCATACCAGTGCCACATATCAGTGCCCATCATCAGTGCCCATCGGTGCCACCTCATTGGTGCCCATCAGTGTCACCTTATCAGTGCCCTTCAGTGCCGCCTTATCAGTGCCCGTCATTGAAGTAGAAAAGGTACTTATTTACAAAAAAATTAACAGAAACAAAGAAAAACGTAGTTTTTTTCCAAATTTTCGCACTTTATTTGTTGTGCAAAAAATAAAAATTGCAGAGGCGATCAAATACCACCGAAAGAAAGCTCTATTTGTGGGAACAAAATGATAAAAAATTTGTTTGGGTACAGTGTAGCATGACCGCGCAATTGTCATTCAAATTGCAACAGCGCTGAAAGCTCAAAATTGGCTTGGGCAGGAAGCTGTATAAGTGCCTGGTATTGAAGTGGTTAACCTACACGGTTAAGGAGATATTTGCTGAAAAAAACAGCACCGATGACGTCTCACGCATGCGCACTAGCGGGATGGCATCATTGCCGGTTTTCTAAATGGGATCTTGCCAGCCCGAGCGCGCATGCTTGTGATGTCATCGCCGCTCCGGCCATTCACAGCGCCGGAGCAGCGATAACAGGAAGTCACTCCGGGACAACATGTTGGCGGCCGGAGGGGAAGATGTGGACCGCTGCCAGGGCTTCGAAAAACATAGTCAGCTAGTATGCTTTGCATACTAGCTGATTATGCCTTTGTCTTGCAGGATCTTTATTTTTTTCGTTTTTGAACGGAGGGTTTACTTCCACTTTAAGCTAGTGCATTGTTGGTTCACTTACATTTTCCTTAGATTTTCCTTCTAAATAATTTTTTTCTTTGTCTGAATTTCTCACTTCCTGTAAGCTTGCCCCCATCATCCGAGCCGTTCTGGCTGGGGGTTAGTCAGCGTGCTCGCCCCCTCCCTTGGGACTACATCCCTGCGGGGAGACGATGTGAACGTTCACAGCTTCTCCCCGCAGGGATGTAGTCCCAAGGGAGGGGGCGAGCACGCTGACTAACCCCCAGCCAGAACGGCTCGGATGATGGGGGCAAGCTTACAGAGGAGGAACAGGAAGTGAGAAATTCAGACAAAGAAAAAAAACATTTAGAAGGGAAATCGAAGGAAAAGGTAAGTGAACCAAAAATGCACTGGCTAAAAGGAACCTATTTAGAAAATAAAAAATGAACCTTTAAAACCTCTTTAACTACTGTATAAACAAAACAAAAAGCTGGAACAAAAAAGTTTTCATGCGTTTGAGCCTTCTTTTTTATTGGTGCACTAGCTCCTCTCAAAAACGCGAGTTTGGTGGGGGGTTTTTTCCTACCTGTGGGAGCATATGCCTGAAAAAGCCAAAGTGTGCATGGACACATTGGCTAACATGGCAAAATAAATGAGCTCAAAAGGTTGTAGGAGCCACTTCTTTGAGCTGCAGTGTGCATGAGCCCTAATAGTAATACTAAAGTCTTGTTTTCTTTGGTTGGAGGGGGTTGGGGTTATATCTGGTCTCCCACAGTACACAGAATATGGAAATTCAATTATTTTAGTAAATATAAACGGCTAAATACTAGAAATGCATTGTAATTTCTGCGCCCGAAAAACTTATTGGCCAGAAATTGTGTTTTCAGCATTTTGCTGATAAAGAAAAAGGTGCCGATAATGACACTGAAAACGCGATTTTACCGTTCTTCTGGTGTTTTTTTCCTTGGTCATGTGACTCAAAAACCGCATCAACAACGCAACAGTTGCAGTATTGATGCATTTTTTTCTGCGTTTTTAAGGCATTTCAACAGGGAGGTGCATTTTTGGTGCGTTTTTTTATCTCACCAAAAATGCAGTAAGATTTTTAACATCACAACAGAAGCACCATGGACCCGTGTGAAGACATACATAGAATTTTAACCACTTAAGCCCCGGACCATTTGGTAGCTAAAGGACCAGAGGTGTTTTCAGAATTTTGCACTGCGCTGCTTTAACTGTAAATTGTGCGGACATGCAATGTTGTACCCAAACGAAATTTGTGTCCTTTTCTTCCCACAAATAGAGCTTTCTTTTAATGGTATTTGATTGCCTCTGCGATTTTTATTTTTTGCGATATAAACGGAAAAAGACCGAAAATTTTGAAAAAATAATGATATTTTCTACTTTTTGTTATAAGAAAAATCGAATAAACTCAATTTTAGTCATACATTTAGGCCAAAATGTATTCAGCCACATGTCAAAAATGTCAATAAGCGTATATTTATTGGTTTGCGCAAAAGTTATAGCGTCTACAAACTAGGGTACATTTTCTGGAATTTACACAGCTTTTAATTTATGACGGCCTATCTCATTTCTTGAGGTGCTAAAATGGCAGGGCAGTACAAAACCCCCCCAAATGACCCCATTTTGGAAAGTAGACATCCCAAGGAAATTGCTGAGAGGCATGTTGAGCCCATTGAATATTTTTTTTTTTTTTGTCTCAAGTGATTGAATAATGACAAAAAATAAATAAAAAAATTACAAAAAGTTGTCACTAAATGATATATTGCTCACACATGCCATGGTTATATATGGAATTACACCCCAAAATACATTTTGCTGCTTCTCCTGAGTACGGGGATACCACATGTGTGGGACTTTTTAGGAGCCTAGCCGCGTACGGGACCCCGAAAACCAAGCACCGCCTTCAGGATTTCTAGGCACAAATTTTTGATTTCACTCCTCACTACCTATCACAGTTTCGAAGGCCAGAAAATGCCAAAATAGCACAAACCCCCCCCAAATGACCCCATTTTGGAAAGCAGACACCCTAAGCTATTTGCTAAGAGGCATGGTGAGTATTTTACAGCTCTCATTTGTTTTTGAAAATTAAAGTGGAGCTCCACCCTAAATAGCAACTTTTGCTATTTGGAACCCTCCCCCCCTCCGGTGTCACAATTGACACCTTTCAGGGGGGAGGGGGGTGAAGATACCTGTCTAAGACAGGTATTTTCACCCACATCCGGGAGTCCTCTCTCCGGGAATCTGCGGGAGTTACGTCACTTCCCGCAGACTTCCCTTGGTGTTCTGGGAGACACTCGGCTCTCAGAACACAGGAGCACCAATCAGAACGGCGCAGCGCGACTCGCGCATGCGCCGTAGGGAACCGGGCATGAAGCCGCAAGGCTTCACTTCCTGGTTCCCTCAGCGAGGATGGCTCGTCCTCTGCTGCGGACGTCGCTGGACTCCAGGACAGGTAAGTGTCCAAATATTAAAAGCCAGCAGCTGCTGTAGCTGTAGCTGCTGGCTTTTAATATTTTTTTTTCCGGCGGAGCTCCGCTTTAAAGGAAAGAAAATTTTATTTTTATTTTTTTTCAATTTTCAAAACTTTGTGACAAAAAGCGAGATCTGCAAAATACTCACAATACCTCTCAGCAAATATCTTGGGGTGTCTACTTTCCAAAATGGGGTCATTTGGGGGGTTTTGTGCCATCTGGGCATTCCATGGCCTCCGAAACTGTGATAGGCAGTGAGAAGTGAAATAAAAATTTACACCCTTAGAAAGCCTGAAGGCGGTGCTTAGTTTTGGGGTCCCGTACGCGGCTAGGCTCCCAAAAAGTCTCACACATGTGGTATCCCAGTACTCAGGAGAAGCAGCAGAATGTATTTTGGGGTGTAATTCCACATACAGTATGCCCATGGCATGTTTGAGCAATATATAATTTAGAGACAACTTTGTGCAAAAAAATAAAAAATTAATTGTATTTTTTCCGCAACTTGTGTCAACGTATAAAATATTCCATGGACTCGACATGCCTCTCAGTATATAGCTTGGGGTGTCTGCTTTCCAAAATGGGGTCATTTGGGGGGGTTTTGAACTGTTCTGGCATTTTATACACAACATTAGGAAGCTTACATCCACTCTTCTAACCACTTGAAGACAAAGCCCTTTCTGACACTTTTTGTTTACATGAAAACATTTTTTTTTTTTTTTTGCAAGAAAATTATGTTGAACCCCCAAACATTATATATATTTTTAAAGCAAAGGCCCTACAGATTAAAATGGTGGGTGTTGCATTTTTTTTTTCCTACACAGTATTTGCGCAGCGATTTTTCAAACGCATTTCTTGGGGAAAAAAATAGGATTTTTATAACAGCTTACCTGTAAAATCCTTTTCTTGGAGTACATCACGGGACACAGAGCGACATAGTCATTACTAATGGGTTATATAGATTACCTTCAGGTGCTGGCACTGGCAACTTCCAAAACCGGAAGTACCCTCCCCTATATAAGCCCCTCCCATCCGGGAGCACCTCAGTTTTGTAGCAAAGCAATAAGTGTCCCCAAAGAGGGGTGGGAGCTCTGTGTCCCGTGATGTACTCCAAGAAAAGGATTTTACAGGTAAGCTGTTATAAAAATCCTATTTTCTTTCTCGTACATCACGGGACACAGAGCGACATAGTCATTACTAATGGGATGTCCTAAAGCAATGCCCAACGAGGGGGGGGGATACACCATATATAAGCTGAGCGCTATCAGACATGAGGATCTTTTGCGGCCTGCAACACACTGCGCCCAAAGGCGACATCCTCCTGACTTCTAACGTCCACCTGGTAGAACCTAGTAAACGTGTGTACTGAAGACCATGTTGCGGCCTTACAGATTTGAGCCAGGGAGGCCTGGTGATGCACTGCCCATGAAGTTCCAACTGCTCTCGTGGAGTGCGCTCTAACTTTGAACGGAGGCGGTCTCCTTCTCAAGCCATAGGCTTGCATTATGACCTGTTGAATCCACTTGGCTAAAGTAGATTTTGACGCTGCCTGACCCCTTCTGGGGCCTTCCGGCAGAATAAACAAAGTATCCGTTCTGCGAATCTGAGCAGTGGCTTTTAGATAAGCTTTAACTGCCCTTACTACATCCAAAGAATGCAATAACTTTTCCTCTACCGAAGTAGGTTTGGGGAAAAAAGAAGGAAGAACCACATCTTGGTTCAAATGAAACCTCAATACCACCTTAGGAAGAAAGGCTGGATGAGGACGTAACACTACTCTGTCCTTATGGATAACCAGATATGGCTCCCTACAGGACATAGCTGCTAATTCCGACACTCTTTTAGCCGAACAAATGGCTACTAGAAAAATCAATTTCCTGGTGAGAAGAACCAGGGAAATATGCTGTAATGGTTCAAATGGTTGTTTCTGTAGAACCGACAGAACCAAGTTTAGATCCCATGGACATATGGGAATATTAACCGGAGGACTAATACGCATCACTCCTTGTATAAAGGCTTTGACTAGTGAATGCGAAGCCAAGGGCCTTTGAAAAAATATTGACAAGGCCGAAATCTGACCCTTGATAGTACTCAAGGCAAGCTTCCTATCTACAGCCCATTGTAGGAAGTCCAGAATCCTACCTATTACGTATTTACGTGGATGCCATTTCTTGGCCTCACACCAGGCGATGTACGCCTTCCAGATTCTATAGTAGATCTGCCTGGATACCGGCTTCCTGGCATTGATAATGGTAGATACCACAGCATTAGAGAGCCCTCTCTTTTTTAGAATGTGGGCTTCAATAGCCAGGCCGTCAAACCTAGGGCTGGTAAGGAAGGGTGGTATATCGGTCCTTGCGAAAGCAGGTCCGGACGATGTGGGAGGGTCCAAGAACTCCCCACAGACATCTTTACAATCTCCGCGTACCATGCTCTTCGGGGCCACGCTGGAGCCACCAGAATCACTGGTTTCTTTTCTACCCTGATTCTGCGGAGTAATCGAGGTAACAATTGTGGCAGTGGGAATGCATATATCAGCTTGAACTGATCCCAAGGGAACACTAGGGCATCCGAGCCGCAAGCTAGGGGATCCCTTGTCCAAGAGACAAACCTGTCCACTTTTGCGTTGAATCTGGATGCTAGCAGATCTACATCCGGTGTTCCCCACCGCTGACATATTGTCCGGAAAACCTCGGGATGAAGGGACCATTCCCCTGGGCATAATTGTTGGCGACTTAGAAAGTCCGCCTTCCAATTCTCCACTCCTGGAATGAATACCGCAGATATGGCTGGGACATATCTTTCTGCCCATCTCAGGATGTAATTTACTTCCCTCTGGGCTGCACGACTCCTGGTGCCCCCCTGATGATTGATATATGCCACTGCTGTGGCATTGTCTGATTGAATTCTGACAGGGGACCCTTGGAGTTTGGATGTCCATGCTACTAGGGCATACCGGGCTGCTCGTATCTCTAAGAGATTGATGGGCAGGGCCTTTTCCGCATCCGACCATCTGCCCTGGAGAGACCATTGCTCCAGTACTGCTCCCCAGCCTATAAGGCTGGCATCTGTAGTGACCACCTTCCAAGAAATCGGACTGAAGGATTTCCCTCTTTCCAGATTCTGGGGAACCAACCACCAGCGGAGGCTCTTGCGAACGGAAGGGGACAAGGACATTGGTAAGTCCAGAGCCTGAACTTTTTTGTTCCAGGCTGACAGTATGGCCCTTTGCAAATTCCTTGAATGGAATTGACCGTAGGGTACTGCTTCGAATGATGCCACCATTTTTCCCAGCAGCCTCATGCACAGGCGTATGGATGGCTGTCTTTTTGAACCCACTAAGTGGATCAAACCTCTCAAAGACGACCCCTTTTTTTGAGGCAAGAAAATTTTTCTCTGGTCTGAATCCAGCCTTAGCCCCAAGTATTCCAGACTTTTGACTGGTTTTAGGGCTGACTTGTCTCGGTTGATAATCCAACCGTGATATTCCAGATACTTGATTGTCTCGTGAACAACCACTTCTAGTTTTTCCACTGAGTGGTCTATCAGCAACAAGTCGTCTAGATATGCCATTATCGTTACACCTCGTGTTCTTAGATTGGCCAATAATGGGGCCAGAATTTTTGTGAACACTCGTGGTGCTGTGGCCAGACCGAAGGGTAAGGCTCTGAACTGAAAATGGCGCCCTTCTACCGCAAAGCGTAGAAATTTTTGGTGGGCTGGAAAGATGGGAATGTGCAAATAAGCATCTTTGATGTCGATCGAGGCTAACCATTCCTCCCCTTGTAGGGCAGTGGCCACCGACCGGATCGACTCCATCCGGAAAGTCCTGATATGTAGGAATTTGTTTAGCCCTTTTAGATTTAATATGGGCCTCCTGTCCGCGTTTGCTTCGGGACTGTAGAGAGGTTTGAGTAAAACCCGAACCCCCATTCTTCCAGGGGAACCTCTATAATTACTGCTTGGAGCAATAATTGTTCTAGTGCCAACAGGAGGGATCCTCTCTTCTGGGGATCCCTTGGCACGTTTGACCTTATAAAGTGGGAAGGAGGGGAGTCTTAACTCCAATTTGTATCCCAGATTTACTGCGGAGAGCACCCACCTGTCTCTGATCGTGTCCCGCCAGGTCTCTGCGAACAACTGAAGTCTTCCCCCCACCCGATTGAGTGGGGGCAACCCTTCATGCATTTGACTTTGGGGGAGGTTTTGTACCTCTCCTGCTCCAGGGCTTCTTGTTACCCTGCAATTGTCCCTGATTTTTACCTCCGGGATTTGACCGAGGAGGCCGTCGGAACTGTTTCACAGCCGATGTCCTAGGGACTGGAGAAGCAGGCCTCTTAAAAGAGGGACCTCTAACTCTGTTTTTAACCGGCAAAAGTGTACTTTTACCGCTGGAAATTCTCTGGATATATTTGTCCAGGTCTTCCCCGAATAAGCGTTCACCATGAAATGGGAAGCTGACCAGCAATTTTTTACAGGGAGCTTCAGCAGACCAGTTTTTGAGCCATAAAAGCCTGCGCATATGTACTACAGAAAGCGTAAGGCGGGAGGCCTGATGGATTGAATCCTTTATAGCGTCCACCGCAAAGCATAAGGCTCTAGGTAGATCAGCTAGGGCAAGAGCCTGCTGATCTGGCAAGTCCCTTAAGACCTGTTTCAACTGATCCTTCACTGCTTGGCAGACCCCAATAGCTGCCACTGCTGGTTGTGTCACCAATCCTGCTGTAGAAAAAGCAGATTTTAATAAGGACTCTAATTTTTTATCTATTGGGTCCTTGAACATTTGGACATTATCCACTGGACATGTCAGTGATTTATTCACACAAGAGATGGCTGCGTCCACTGTAGGGACCCTCCATTTTTTGATGAACTTATCTTCCATGGGATAGACCACTTGAAATCTCTTGGGAGGAGTAAATATTTTATCAGGATGCTCCCAATCCTGGTAAATGAGCCCTTCCAGTAAAGGATGGATCGGAAAGGAACAGTCTGGGGAGCTTTTAGCGACCCCAACGAGGAGACAGAAGTGGATGATGGCTCCGCAAGGGGCATTTTAAATGCTGATCGGACCATATTAGTCAGGGACTGAACCCATAACCTTTCAGCATGTGATGCTGAGAATGGCTCTTCCACTGTTGATTCCTCTACAACAGAATCGACCTCATCCTGATCCCCTTCAGGCAGGTCGATCCCTGTATGGGACTGTTGCTCTGCTAACAGGCACTCTGAGGGAGGTGACGGAGATCGAGCGCTTTTTTCCTGTGACAGGGAAGCAGCGATCAATGCTGACAATCTCTCTTCCAGCCCTCCCAGAGCTGAGGAAAAAACCTCCTCTGTTACATACACAGGAGCAGGTGAACTGAGGACAGCCACAGTACCAGGTACTCCTGAGGGTGCTCTACGGTCACTAACCTCTGATTCTTCAGGGGAGACTGGTGCAGCCGAAGCATGCCCAAGATCCTCAGAGCCCGATGGAGACCCCCTATGCTTCCTGGAATTTTTAGTCCCGGAGTTTTTTGACGGCATTATTCCTAAGCCCAAAGCTGAGGTATTCCAGCCGAAATACACCACTTACTGACAATAGTCTAGCACAAATGCTGCTATAAAACCAGTTGGTGTCTACTAATGTGCCTTTCTATGGGGATGCCTGCATCAACCGCTTGCTGTATGCCTTTTTTAAATGTTGCCAGCTCTGTCTCTGCACTCCATAGCCAGCTCACAACACATAATTGTGGTTTTTAACATGCTGGGACGCCCGCACATGCGCAGAAGCGCTGCGGCGCGCACAGAGCGTCATCCCCCAAGCTCCGCCCCCTTTCCCGGCTCACCTCTATATATAGAGGCGCGTGCACGCGCGCGGCCACGTGCGCCTTCGGCGCTAGTTTTGAAAAGGAAACCAGGGACAAGAGCCAGGGCCCCTTTTGCCGCAGGCCGGGGGATGGACGAGCATTGCAACATGGCAGAGGAAGCAGTTTCCCACAAGAGAACTCACCATCTGCCTGGACTTGCTCTGATAAAAAGAAACTAGTCCACATGACAAGAAACGTTCCACAGCGGCCTCTAGTGGATTAACACAGGTACCGCAGTCTAATATATTAAATATATATATATATATATATATATATATATATTTTTTTTTCTTGACCACTATTAAAATTATTACATTTTTTAGTAGTTACAGGCATGCACAGATATTAGCGGGAATACCGTTAGGTAACAGACAGTAAGACAAATTAGGCTTGGGGGTCCCCCAATAGAACCAAGTTCCTGGGGGCCCCCACTTACCTGTTCCCCGCCGCAGGACTTTGTTTGGTCCACAGAAGCCCAAACTTCACCTATCACGGCAGGCATTGTAATTAAACCTTCAGGGACCGGGTTCCCAAGGATTCCACTCCCCTGGACCTGTATAGCACCCTGCACAGAAAACATCTTGGTCGTGGGTATGACCAGAGCTCTGGATCCCAGGGTCCAGCTCTCCTAAGAGAAGCATTACAGGCAAAACCTTGCTCTTCTCTGCAAGGCCCGGGTACCGACCGTTTAGCTATGAAGCTTTTTTGGTCGGATCCGGAATAGCTTACTGAGGCCCAAAAGAACCTGTTACGCAAGCTCAGTGAAAAACACATGTTTCTTCTTGGCCAACACCTTAGACACTGGCAAAAAAACTGAGGTGCTCCCGGATGGGAGGGGCTTATATAAGGGAGGGTACTTCCGGTTTTGGAAGTTGCCAGTGCCAGCACCTGAAGGTATCTATATAACCAATTAGTAATGACTATGTCGCTCTGTGTCCCGTGATGTACGAGAAAGAAATACACTTTTTTTAATTTTAATGCACTAAAACACACTATATTGCCCAAATGTTTGATGAAATAAAAAAGATGATCTTAGGCCGAGTACATAGATACCAAACACGACATGCTTTAAAATTTCGCACAAACGCGCATTGGCGACAAACTACATACATTTTTAAAAGCCTTTACAGGTTACCACGTTAGATTTACAGAGGAGGTCTACTGCTAAAATTACTGCCCTCGATCTGACCTTCGCGGTGATACCTCACATGCATGGTGCAATTGCTGTTTACATATGACGCCAGACCGACGCTTGTGTTCGCCATTGGGCAAGAGCAGGGCAGGACAGGGGTGCTTTTTTTTTTTTTATTATTAATTTTGCTTTTTTTTTTTTTTTTAAACTGTTGCTTCCATATTTATTTATTTTTTATCATTTTTATTCTCATCTCAGGGAATGTAAATATCCCCTATGATAGCAATAGGTAGTGACATTGCAATGTGATATTGATGCGCTGTAAATCAACCCTAAGTGAACCAATCATAACATATGCATTAAATTAATAATGTGACCAAGATGCAAATACACAAATAACCAAATGTGCAAACAGTGCTAAAATAAATGTGCACTCAGTGCTAAATAAGTGTGCTGAATAAGTAATTTGCGGAGACCCTAATAAGGATCACTCATAACAATGAGCAGACAAACAAATGCACTTAAAAAGGACCTGCTACTGGCAGGCTACTGCACGCCAAACACTCAGAATATTAACAAAGGAGAAAATCACAGTCCTTTAAGTGTTGGCCAAACAGAGCACTCCTTCACTTAATCCCACTCCTTCAGTCAATCACAGATCAGCACAGCTGTCAGATTGGGGATCTTGAGAAGTCTTGAATGTACCTCATAAACATGGACCATGGAAGACAAAAGGAAAAAAACAAACCTCATTGCGCAGTGCTCACATACAAAGATGTAATGTTAAGCACACAGCGCTTTCACTCACGTGACCAAAAAGGGTTGTATCGCATAAACAGCCACCGTTCAGCTCAGTATAAGCTTCTCCTTCACAGCTCCAGCTGGGAACACATCCGAGTGCCGCTGGCAGCGTGATTAGGCTCCTATCCCTACACGTTGCGTCACACGTCACGAGACTTAGTCATGGGTATGCCATGTGACAGGAAAAGCTGTGTATTTATACACAGTGGTGTACTGGTTGCCATGACGGCAAAAGGGATCATTAGAACATCATCGCTGGTAGGCCTGTACTGATTAAACTTAAAATCATTTATTTTGAACAACTTAAAACGTCTCAAACAACTGAGACTGAGAAAGATTCACTAAATAACAATATTATATACCTGTCCTATTAAAAACCTATTTTACAATCATTACAAAGACCGGGTAATATAGAATACCCCCTCAAGTGGTGTAAAACGACATAACACCATCATGTCGGGACAATGATAAAGTACTCTGGGTGTAATAAATGTTAAACAGGTAAACATATAAATATACACTCACAATCATTTTAATACAACAATAAAAATAGAAAAAATGGGAAGAGATGCTGAAATAAAATATGGACATTATATAAAGTATATAAAAACCCAAATAATGGGATCTGTAAAATAAATAAAAAGCGGGATTAGTAATTGGATATGAAGCAATTTAAATCAAACTCAATATTTAAGCCGTTAGGCGCAAGGGTACGCATTTCATGTATCCATCTGGACTCGCTTTTGCTGAGCTCCCTTACTTTGTGACTACCCCTCCAATGGGGTGTATATTTTTCTATTGCCCAGAATTTTAATTCTGTGGGATTATTTTGGTGACAACGTGAAAAATGGCGAGAAACGCTATGCTTCGGGAATCCATTCTCAATATTTTGCACGTGTACCCTTATTCGCTTCCATAACGGTCTTTTGGTACAACCTATGTACTGGAGTGAACAAGAGCACTCCAGCACATAGACCACCCCTTCAGTCCTACAAGTGATCAGATCTTTAATTTCATAACTTTGTTGTGTAGCATTTGATTTAAATTTAGAACATTTTTGACCATTCAACTTCGTTTTCCTACACGCAAAGCATCTTTTACATGGAAAGAACCCCTTTCCCTGAAAAAAAGTAAGTGTAGGCAACCTAGTTGGTGGATCAGGTATATTTTTAGCCACTATATCCCTAAGTGTAGGTGCTCTCCTATATACAATCCGGGGTACAATTGGCAAAATACTCTGCAATTGACTGTCTCCTCTGAGTATAGGCCAATGCTTTTTGAATATAGACTCGATTTGTCTATGCTGGACATTATAATTCATTATAATAGGCAATTCTTGAAAGGCTGAGGTTTTTATTGCCTTATCCTTATCCTGTATTAATGTGGCCCTAGGCATCTCCAGAACTTCTTGTATTTTATACACAATAGGTAGTGACAGGTACTCTTTTTTTTTTTTTAAACTGGGGTCTTCTAGACCCTAGATCTTTCCTCTGCCCTCAAAGCATCGGTGTGATAAAATGCTTTCCCAATTTCCCAATGGCGCTTTTTATATCCGGGGGGGGGGGGGACATTCCCTCTCACTGCTTGTAAAAGCAGTCCAGAGGCTAATTAGCCACTAAGATTGCTTTTACATGAAAGCCGGCCGCTGGCTGAAAAGAATGATACCAAGATGATACCTAAACCCGCAGGCATCATTCTGGTATAAACATTCAAAGTCCAGCAACATACCAGTACGTTGCTGGTCCTTGTTGGACATGTATTGTAATCTTTTTTTTTCATGCAGCCTGTTGGCTGAACGAAAAAAGAGATTGATCGGTGGGTATGCCCACCATTAGAATACCGCCCTTCACCCACCCACTTCTAATGATGGGCATACATGCACCATTTATATATGCCGAAGCATGGGGGCATCCTCCCGTAAAAAAGTTATGCCGCACACACATGGTCGGACTTTACCACGGGCAAGCCTCCGTCGGAATTTCGACCGTATGTACGCGGCATTAGGAGCAAAATCGCTCCTCCACTCCTCCGCCCCTGCTGCCCCCATGCTTCGGCATATATGCTTTTTTTTTTTTTTTAACTGTGGTGGTGAAATCACCTCCTACAGCACTGGAGTCGCAGGGATCAGGCCTGTCTCTGCGAACGCTGCAGTAATGTGTGTTGTGTTTTGTAAGTGACAGTGATCGATCGATACTGTACTTGGGTGGCCTGGGCTGGACGGAGGGGCAAAAACGCAGGTGCTAGCAGGTATCTGGGCTGATCCCACTAACACTGCGTTTTTGGGAACCCTAAACTGCTGGGGACGCTAGTATAGATCTGATCAGATCAGATATTGATCTGTTCAGATACTATACCACTAAGGGAGGTGTATGCTTCACGCGTGGGTGTTAGCGCTACTGGCACTAACCTGACGCTGCCTGGGGTGTGACGCAGACCCTCTCTGACGCTAAAACCCAATTGATATCACCCGCCGGGCGATCAGGGGGTTAAACCTTTATTGGGTTATATACGGCGGGTGCCCTGACACTATAAAAAGCAAACTAACTAACCAGCGTCACCCGTAACACTTATATGGTGATCACTGGTGAAAGGGTTACCTGGGGGCGATCAAGGGGGTTAAACCTTTATTAGATAATATATGGGGGTACCTGACGCTATAAAAACCTGCGGCGAACCTAAAAAAAAATACTGGCTACTGATCGGCATCACCGACACTAAGACAGCGATCAGAAAAACGATCGCTTAGCGACAGTGGTGATAGGGGGTGAAAGGGTTACCTGGGGGGCGATCAAGGGGGTTGAACCTTTATTAGATAATATATGGGGTACCTGACGCTATAAAAACCTGCGGCGAACCTAAAAAAAATGACTGGCTACCGATCGGCATCACCGGCGCTAAGACAGCGATCAGAAAAATGATCGCTTAGCGACAGTGGTGATAGGGGGTGAAAGGGTTATCTGGGGGGCGATCATGGGGTTAAACCTTTATTAGGGGGGGTTAGGGGGCTACAGTGGACCTAAAACTAACTTTAGTGACACTTTTACAGTCACAAATGTCACTGATTGCAGTGATCAGTAAATAAATGGTCACTGCAATCAGTGACACTGTGACTGGGGGGTGATCTGGGGTGTCTGGGGGGGCGATTTATGTTCCTATGTGTCCTGGTGACAGTGTAGTGTTTTGTGCACTAACCTGGCATCTTCTCTTGTGCGGCGCTCGGTATATGTGAGCGCCGCAGGAGAGATGACATCACTTCCTCTGCCTGTATAAACATTACACAGGCAGGGAAGCTTTCTCATTCGCCGGGAGTGATCGCGAGGGGGTGGCCGGAATCGAACGGCCGTCCCCTCATCCCGAATCGCTCCCGAACACTTAATCACCGCTCACTGTAAAGAAGGGGGGTCCGATCGGACCCCCCAACTATACAAAGGCGATCACGTAGATATACGTGATTCTGCCTGTCGGTGCCATTCTGCCGACGTATATTTACAGTGGGCGGTCGTTAAGTGGTTAAGGGATGCGTTTTTCTGCGCTGAAGGTGCAAATAATGGCTGACATTTCATATATATTCATTTAAATGCATATTCTTAACTACTTCAGCCCCAAAAGAATTTACCCCCTTTCTGACTGGTCCATTTTTTGCAATACGGCGCTGCGTCGCTTTAACTGACAATTGCTCGGTCGCGCGACACAGTACCCCAAAAAAATTTACGCTACAAATAGAGCTTTCTTTTGGTGGTATTTGATCACCTCTGCAGTTTTTATTTTTTGCGCTATATACAAAAAAAGACGGACTATTTTGAAAAAAAAAAGCAATATTTTTTACTTTTTGCTATAATAAAAATCCCCATAAAATTATATATATATATATATATATATATATATATATATATATATATATATAAACTAATTTCTTCCTCAGTTTAGGCCGATATGTATTCTTCTACAGATTTTTGGTAAAAATAAATAAATCGCAATAAGCATATATTGATTGGTTTGCGCAAAAGTTATAGCGTCTACAAAATAGGGGATCGATTTATGGCATTTTTATTTATTTTTTACTAGTAATGGCGGCGATCTGCGATTTTTATTAGGACTGCGACATTACGGCTGACACTTTTGACACTATTTTAGGACCATTGACACCTACTACAGTGATCAGTACTATAAATAGCCACGGATTACTGTATAAATGTCATTGGCAGGGAAGAGGTTAACACTAGGGGGCGATCAAGGGGTTAAATATGTTCCCTAGGTTCTGACCTGAAAACCTGATTCTAACTGTGGGGGGGGGGGGGGACTGCCTGGGTGAGTTGTTCCTAAGCATTAGAAACAACAGATCGCTCTCCTTACCCCTGACAGATCTGTCTGTTTACATCAACAGATCTCTGTTCTCTCCTTCTCAGGAGCAATCAGGGCTGCCGGCCACACGCACGAGCTTCTACGTCGCGTGCGCCCCATACTCCTTAATGCGCCCGCCATATACCTACGATGTTTCGCACAGGCGTACCAATCTGCCACTGTCAAACGATGGCGGGCCGTCGACAAGCAGTTACTTAAAAGTCGAATATAATATATATATATATATATATATATATATATATATATATATATATATATATATTTTGTATATAGTTTTTTCAAAGTGCATCCTGCATTTTTGGCACCAAATTTTTCATTCGGTGCACCTCTAATAAATACCTTTTCTCATCAGCAGTATATAAAAGTCTTGTGACGCCTATCAGTGTCTGGTTAAAGCTTGTAGGAGGCATTTTCATTCTCCCCCGACTGTCCTATAAGGATGCAGGACCCCTGACCCTCTGGATAGTGCTGAGTGTCCCCAAGGCTCTGTACTATCAGGAGATGGATTGGGGACTGTAGAAGAAGGGGAGGATCAGAGAAGACCAGATCAAACAGCCTTTTTACACAATGCAGAGGATTAACCCCTTAGGCTACGCAGTGAGTATAACAAGTATGCTTTACTGTATATACACACTGATTTTACTGTTGTGGGTTTAGTAACACTTTAAAAAAGTTTTGTGTAGTAATATATTTTGTATCTCTTTTTTTTTTTTTTAAAGTTAAGTGTCTTCAAGCCTTGCATGCTTTTTCCTTCAATCTTCCCTGTCGTGTTCAGTACCTTATTAGTTGAAGGGCAAGCTTTTTTTAAATTATTTTTCAATGTCAAAAGCTGTCCTGACCCTTTTAAGCAGGATAAAGCTTTTAGAAACCTATTTTTAAAAAGATTCCTGCAGTTTTTTTTGACATTTACGAATCTCTGTTCAGCCTAGAAAATGTTTACTGCTTATGGAGTACACAAGTTTCTATAAAGCTTTATTTGGTGCTGTCAACTTAAACAACATCCTATACACAGTAACAATGTCCCCATAAATATCCTTATAATAAAACTAATGTGTTTGTACCTCTTGAATGACAAGGCCTGGGAGCCCGGCATGGACAGACAGCAAGGGGCTTTTATATGTATGTCAATCATCTCCTTGAGCAGTCAGACTCAAAACCAAAATGCGTGCTGTCTAATGCTGCAATTACGAGTTGAGCTCTCTCTTATTTAAGGTGACAGTTTGGTGAATACTTCTCAGTTAGATGCTGGAAGTAAATCTTGTTTCCTAGTTTTCAAAGTGGTTGTCAACCAGGGAACCTGCAACTGGTCACAGACAAGACTTTCTTCCGGTGAGGGAAGTGGCCACAAGCTCTGGGAAGTGAAGCTAGCTCCGAAACTAGAACTTTTGGGTATTGGACAATGGCTGCCTCTAGCAAGACAGGAAGTAGCTTAAAGCGGAGCTCCACC
The DNA here is from genome assembly GCA_029206835.1 of Rana muscosa. NCBI lineage: Eukaryota > Metazoa > Chordata > Amphibia > Anura > Ranidae > Rana > Rana muscosa. The sequence continues at coordinate 49,750,751 of CM055120.1, forward strand.
TTAAAGAGGAAGTTCTGCTTGTTTGCGCCCTCTCCCCCTCCATTGCCACATTTGGCACTTTTTGGGGGGGGTGCAGGTACCTGGTTTTGACACGTACCCGCTCCTACTACTGTGTAAGTTTGCCGTGGCGATCTCCGAGTATTTCTGGCCCCTCCTCCTTCCTCCCCCCCACTGCCTTCTAGGACACACACAGGTCCCAGAAGATGGCAGGACCATTCAGAAAGCGCAGCGCGACTCGCACATGCGCAGTAGGAAACCGGCTGTGAAGTCTGAAGGCTTTACTGCCAGTTTCCCTTAGTGAAGATGCCGATGCCTGCACCCCAAGCTGATTGAAGAATCAGCTCCAGGTCCCGGCATCGCTGGATCCCTGGACAGGTAAGTGTCATTATATTAAAAGTCAGCAGCTACAGTATTTATAGCTGCTGACTTAATTCCCCCCCCCCCCCCCCCCAGACAGGAGCTCCTCTAACATACACTTCACTGAAATAGGCTGCAGGCACACTTGAGAGACTGAGCATCTTTGGTTATTTAGGTGTCTAAATAAGGCCATACATGGTGTGACCTTCTTTCCTGCAACCACGGGTTGCAGAAAAGAAATTTGCACGATTCCCCCATCATCACTGACAGGGGAATGAGCAATTGTCTTCTCCCCATAGGGCCGCGGGGGAGGGCAGGGGAAGCTATCCCTGCCGGGAGAAGACAGTGATTATAGCTAGTGGCTATAGCAGTCGCTTGTTAAATTCACAACCGATGCACGCAGGTTGGTTGTATACCCAATTTGATTGATTAACTCGGTACATTCAGCCTGCCCATTAAAGAGGAAGTAAACCCTCTCTTCAAAAAAATAAAAAATAAAGACAACCTGCAAGACAAAGGCATAATGAGCTAGTATGCATAGCATACTAGCTCATTATGAATTCCTTACCTGAGATCGAAGCCCCCGCAGCGGCCCTCGTTCATCTCCTCCGACGCCGCCATGATACCCAGAGTGACTTCCGGATATCGGGGCTCCAGCGCTGTAACTGGCCAGAGCCGCGATGACGTCACTCCTGCGCATGCGCGTGGGTGCCGCCACTAACGGCATGATCGCCGTTAGAAGCGGTACGCTCAGTGCGCCTGCGCCCGATCGGTGCCGCTATTTTTGCAAATATCTCCTAAACCTTTTAGGTTTGGGAGATTTTTGTTGTACCTACAGCTAAGCCTTAATCTAGGCTTACCTGTAGGTTAAAGTGGTTGTAATGGGTTTACAACCACTTTAACAGTTCGAATCTCGGCCGATTCCTGCTGAACTGGCTGAGATCCGAACCGGCTGAGATCCGAACCGTGTATGGCCGGCCTAAGCACAAAGTGTTTCTTAAATGTGTTTTAGACAATGGAAAGCTAGTTACTAGGGAATGTGTGTTTTTGCACTTTTTTGGGGGTTTTTTTCTATTGCAGCAAAAAACTTGAAGCTTATAGCTCAAAAGAAGCCTGTGTACATTACGCTCAGGTGTGAACAAGAACAATTGAAAACCATTGGATTTTGGATGTTAAAGTGGAACTTTTAGCTATAATTAAAGATGGGTTGAACAGTCAGGAATTGTAATGCAGAAGAGACATGCTTTGTTTCCTTTGCATTAAAGTTATTTACCTGCTTGTCCGTCCCTGTACAGTGAGTCGCACACGTGCAGCTCACTTTACAAATTCGGCTATGTCAAATCTGACTTAACTGAGTGACGCCATCCCCGCCCGGCCAATGACAGCAGCTGGCGATCGAGACCCGGAAGTCAGCTGCCCAAAGATGTCAGCATCTTTGTTTGGGCTGATGGCAGCTCAAAGATGTGGAGCTCAGGGATGCAGCATTGCTGTAGCCGAGGTGAGCATAGTTCTGCTTTAAGCGTTTTGGAGCTTTGAGCTACAACACTCTCATGCCGCGTACACATGGCCGTTTTTAATGTCATTGAAAAAACAAAGTTTTTCTCAATGTGATTCTTCTCAAGCCTGCCTCAAGCATGTTCCAAATTTTTTATTTTTTTTTAAAGGTAAATTTTTTATTACGTTTTTTTTTTAAAAACAAGACATACAATACACAACAGACACACATGGAGCGAACATCGCCCAATCCAGTACAGTGCAAAAAATGTTTTCTAGAAAGCTGGTAAACAATTGGCATATATCAGGAAAACAATATTTAGTCACATTTTTAAGGAGCAGGAGAGACAGTGCTCTCAGAATCAACCCAGTAGCCCCAAGCCTTCCTGAATTTTTTCGGACACCCTCTAGCCATATGTCAGTTTGTATAATGATACAGCATGGTTAATATTTGTGAGCCAGAAGACAATAGTGGGTAACGATGGAGACTTCCAATGGAAGGTTATTGCTTTCTTAGCATAAAACAATACTATTCTCAGAAATGTTTGTGTATTCTCGGATATACTATCATCATCAGTATAGCTCAGTAAACACCTTAAAGGATTACAGACATTAGGTAATTGTGTCAATGAACTAATGAAGGCCGTGACCTCCGACCAGAACTGCCTGATCGGAGCACACTCCCACATTAAATGAAAGAACGTGCCATCAGCCATGCCGCAATGAGAGCATAATGCAGAGGGCAATCTATTCAGTTTAAATAGTAAGCATGGAGTAAAGTAGGATCTGTATAACAATTTAGTTTGTATTACTTTATCACGAGAAGAGATGACAGAGGGAACCTGGAGTGGCAAAAGCTCCTGCCAGATTTCCTCCGTCAGCTCAGGAATATCAGCTCTCCAGCTGGCAGCCGTCTTGCTCAGCCTTTGAGTCATGGAATTCAGAAGGGACCTATAGTATGTAGAGACTAGCTTGGTTTGAGAGGAGTCAGTCAACATACGTTCCAGCGGGGAGAGCTGAATAGATATGTTGCGAAGACCAAACTGCGTTGCTGCAGTGTGGCGTATCTGTAGGTAGAGGAAGTAAGCTGTGCGTGGTAGATTGTAATCTCCACGAAATTCATCAAAAGAACGAAACACATTGTCTGAGAATAAATGCAAAATAGTTTTTACCCCCCTTTTCGACCAAAATCCCCCGTCGGATCTGCGGAAGAACTCTGGTAGAGTCGGGTTCCCCCAGAGTGGAGTGTTCGGCGAGTAAGTATTACGGTCAGTGAACGACTGTAGTTTTGTTAGCTTAATAAGCCTTATAGTCATTGCCAGGACACTCGTACCCTCCCGCCCTCTAAGGGACATACGATAAATCAGGTTCTGCAGGGATTCATAGGAGGTGAGGATAGCAGCCTCCAAGGCAGTGGCTGCGTTGTTGGCTTCAGGAAAAAGGGGATTTTTATAACAGCTTACCTGTAAAATCCTTTTCTTGGAGTACATCACGGGACACAGAGCGACTTAGTCATTACTAATGGGTTATATAGATTACCTTCAGGTGCTGGCACTGGCAACTTCCAAACCGGAAGTACCCTCCCCTATATAAGCCCCTCCCATCCGGGAGCACCTCAGTTTTGTAGCAAAGCAATAAGTGTCCCTAAAAGAGGGGTGGGAGCTCTGTGTCCCGTGATGTACTCCAAGAAAAGGATTTTACAGGTAGGCTGTTATAAAAATCCCTTTTTCTTTTTCGTACATCACGGGACACAGAGCGACTTAGTCATTACTAATGGGACGTCCCAAAGCAATGCCAAATGAGGGGAGGGATACACTATACATAAGCTGGGCGCCATCAGGCATGAGGATCTTTTGCGGCCTGCAACACACTGCGCCCAAAGGCGACATCCTCCTGACTTCTAACGTCTACCTGGTAGAACCTAGTAAACGTGTGTACTGAAGACCATGTTGCGGCCTTACAGACTTGAGCCAGGGAGGCCTGGTGATGCACTGCCCATGAAGTTCCAACTGCTCTTGTGGAGTGCGCCCTAACTTTGAACGGAGGCGGTCTCCTTCTCAAGCCATAGGCTTGTATTATGACCTGTCGAATCCACTTGGCTAAAGTAGATTTTGATGCTGCCTGACCCTTTCTGGGGCCTTCCGGCAGAACAAACAAAGTATCCGTTCTACGAATCTGAGCAGTGGCTTTTAGATAAGCTTTAACTGCTCTTACTACATCCAAAGAATGCAATAACTTCCTCTACCGAGGTAGGTTTGGGAAAAAAAGAAGGAAGAACCACATCTTGGTTCAAATGAAACCTCGATACCACCTTAGGAAGAAAGGCTGGATGAGGACGTAATACTACTCTGTCCTTATGGACAACCAGATATGGCTCCTTACAGGACAAGGCGGCTAATTCCGATACTCTTTTAGCCGAACAAATGGCTACTAAGAAAATCAATTTCCTGGTGAGAAGAACCAAGGAAATGTGTTGCAATGGTTCAAACGGTTGTTTCTGTAGAACCGACAGAACCAGGTTTAGGTCCCATGGACATATGGGAATACTAACCGGAGGGCTAATACGCATCACTCCTTGTATGAAAGCTTTGACTAATGAATGCAAAGCCAAGGGCCTTTGAAAAAATATTGACAAGGCCGAAATCTGACCCTTGATAGTACTCAAGGCAAGCTTCCTATCTACAGCCCACTGTAGGAAGTCCAGAATCCTACCTATTACGTACTTACGCGGATGCCATTTCCTGGCTTCACACCACGCGATGTACGCCTTCCAGATCCTATAATAGATCTGCCTGGATACCGGCTTCCTGGCATTGATCATGGTAGATACCACAGGATTAGAGAGCCCTCTCTTTTTTAGAATGTGGGCTTCAATAGCCAGGCAGTCAAACCCAGGGCTGGTAAGGAAGGGTGGTATATCGGTCCCTGCGAAAGCAGGTCCGGACGATGTGGGAGGGTCCAAGGACTCCCCACTGACATTTTTACGATCTCCGCGTACCATGCTCTTCGGGGCCACGCTGGAGCCACCAGAATCACTGGTTTCTTTTCTACCCTGATTCTGCGGATTAATCGCGCTAACAATTGTGGCGGTGGGAATGCATATATCAGTTTGAACTGATCCCAAGGGAACACTAGGGCATCCGAGCCGCAAGCTAGGGGATCCCTTGTGCGAGACACAAATCTGTCCACCTTTGCGTTGAATCTGGATGCTAGCAGATCTACATCCGGTGTTCCCCACCGCTGGCATATTACCTGGAAAACCTCGGGGTGAAGAGACCATTCCCCCGGGCATAATTGCTGGCGACTTAGAAAGTCCGCTCTCCAATTTTCCACTCCTGGGATGAAAACCGCGGATATGGCTGGGACATATCTTTCTGCCCATTCCAGGATGCAATTCGCTTCCCTCTGGGCTGCACGACTCCTGGTGCCACCCTGGTGATTGATATATGCCACTGCTGTGGCATTGTCTGATTGAATTCTGACAGGGGACCCTTGGAGTTTGGATGTCCATGCTACTAGGGCATACCGGGCTGCTCGTATCTCTAAGAGATTGATGGGCAGGGCCTTCTCTGCTTCTGACCACTTGCCCTGGAGAGACCATTGCTCCAGTACTGCCCCCCCCAGCCTATGAGGCTGGCATCTGTAGTGACCACCTTCCAAGAAACTGGACTGAAGGGTTTCCCTTTTTCCAGATTCTGGGGCACCAACCACCAATGGAGGCTCTTGCGAACGGAAGGGGACAGGGACATTGGTAAGTCTAAAGCCTGAACTTTTTTGTTCCAGGCTGACAGTATGGCCCTCTGCAAGTTCCTTGAATGGAATTGACCGTAGGGTACTGCTTCGAATGAAGCCACCATTTTTCCCAGCAGCCTCATGCACAGGCGTATGGATGGTTTTCTTTTTGTACCCACTAAGTGGGTCAAATCTCTCAAAGACGACACCTTCTCTGGAGGTAAGAAAATCTTTCTCTGATTTGAATCCAGCCTTAGCCCCAAGTATTCCAGACTTTTGACTGGTCTTAGAGCTGACTTGTCTCGGTTGATAATCCAACCGTGATATTCCAGATACTTGATTGTCTCGTGAATAGCTACTTCCAGTTTTTCCACTGAGTGGTCTATTAGTAGCAGGTCGTCTAAATATGCCATTATCGTTACACCACGTGTTCTCAGATTGGCCAATAGTGGGGCCAGAATTTTTGTGAACACTCGTGGTGCTGTGGCCAGACCGAAGGGTAAGGCTCTGAACTGAAAATGGCGCCCTTCTACTACAAAGCGTAGAAATTTCTGGTGGGCCGGAAAGATGGGAATATGCAAATAAGCATCCTTTATGTCGATCGAGGCTAACCATTCCTGCCCTTGTAGGGCGGTGGCCACTGATCGGATCGACTCTATCCGAAAAGTCCTGATATGTAGGAATTTGTTTAGCCCTTTTAGATTTAATATGGGCCTCACGTCCCCATTTGGTTTGGGGACTGTGAAAAGGTTCGAGTAAAACCCTAACCCGCTTTCTTCCAAGGGAACCTTCATGATTACACCTTGGAGCAATAGTTGTTCTAGTGCCAGAAGGAGGGATCCTCTCTTTTGGGGATCGCTTGGCACGTTTGACCTCATAAAATGGGCAGGAGGAGTGTCTTTTAACTCCAGCTTGTATCCCAGACTTACTGCGGAGATCACCCATCTGTCTCTGATGGTGTCCCGCCAGGTCTCTGTGAACAACTGAAGTCTTCCCCCCACCCGATTGAGTGGGGGCAACCCTTCATGACTTGGGGGGAGGTTTCGTACCTCTCTTGACCCAGGGTTTCTTGTTACCCTGTGATTGTCCCTGATATCTGCCCCCTGGATTTGACCGCGGAGGCCGTCGGAACTGTTTCACAGCCGATGTGCCAGGGACTGGAGAAGTAGGCCTCTTAAAAGAAGGACTTCTACCCTTATTCTTAACCGGCAAGAGTGTACTTTTACCGGCAGAAATTTTCTGGATATACTTGTCCAGATCTTCTCCAAATAAGCGTTCTCCATGAAATGGGAAGCTAATCAGCAATTTCTTACAGGGAGCTTCAGCAGACCAGTTTTTGAGCCATAGAAGCCTACGCATATGTACTACAGACAGCGTAAAGCGGGAGGCCTGTTGGATTGTATCCTTTATGGCATCTACCGCAAAACACAAGGCTCTAGGTAGGTCAGCTAGGGCAAGAGCCTGCTGATCTGGTAAGTCTCTTAAGACTTGTTTCAACTGATCCTTCACTGCTTGGCAGACCCCAATCGCTGCTACTGCAGGTTGTGTCACCATGCTTGCGGTAGAGAAAGCAGATTTTAGTAAAGACTCCAATTTTTTATCTATTGGGTCTTTGAACATTGGAACATTATCTACTGGACATGTCAGTGATTTATTCACACAAGAGATGGCTGCGTCCACTATAGGGACTCTCCATTTTTTTATGAACTTATCCTCCATGGGATAGATCACCGGAAATCTCTTGGGGGGAGTAAATATTTTATCAGGATGCCCCCACTCCTGGTAAATAAGCCCTTCCAATAAAGGGTGGATTGGGAAGGAACAGACAGTCTGGGGAGCTTTCAGCGACCCCAGTGAGGAAACAGCAGTGGTTGATGGCTCCGCAAGAGGCATTTTAAATGCTGATCGGACCATGTTAGTCAGAGACTGAACCCATAATCTTTCAGCCTGAGATGCTGAGAAAGGTTCTTCCCCTGTTGATTCCTCTATAACCGAATCAACCTCATCCTGATCCCCTTCAGGTAGGTCGATCTCTGTGTGGGGCTGTTCCTCCACTAACAGGCACTCTGAAGGAGGAGACGGAGATCGGACGCGCTTTCCCTGTGACAGGGAAGCAGCGATCAATGCTGTTAATCTCTCTTCCAATTTTCCCAGAGTTGAGGAAAAAACCTCCTCTGTTATATATACAGGAGCAGGTGGACTGGGGACAGCCGCAGCACCAGGTACTCCTGCGGGGTTCCTACGGCTACTGACGTCTGAAATTTCAGGGGAGATTGGTGCAATACAAGCATGCCCAAAATCCTCAGAGCCCGATGGAGACCCCTTTGGCTTCCTGGAAGACTTATTTCCGGAGCGTCTGGACGACATATCCTTTAAGCACAAAGCTGAGGTATTCCCGTCGTCATACACCAATCTTTCTGGTAATAGTCTAACACAGTTGCTGCTATATACCAGCTGGTGTCCACTAAAGTGTCTTTCTATGGGGATGCCTGCATCAACCGCCTCTGTGTGCCACCGTTTGTTGCTAGCTCTGCTTGCATCCAGCTGACACTTTTACTGTGTCTTTTATCCATGCTGGGACGCCTGCACATGCGCAGAAGCGCCGCGGCGCGCATCGAGCGTCATCCACCCGCCCCGCCCCTTTCCTTTCATAGGAGGCGAGTGCACGCGCCCGCGCGCGTGCCCGTGCGCCTTCGCCGCTCTTTTTTGAAAACAAGCAGGGACTAGGAGCCAGGGCCCTTTTTGCCGGAGGGCCTGTGCGGTGGATGAGCGCAGCAACAGGGCAGAGGAAGTGGATTCCCACAGAGAAACTTACCAACTGCCTGGATCTTTTGACTTGAAAAAACCAAAGATCCACATGACAAGAAAAAAGGACCACAGCGGCCTCTAGTGGTTTAACACAGGTACCGCGGTCTCCTTTTTTTTTCTTTCTTGACTACTATTAAAATTTTACATTTTCCAGTAGTTACAGGCATACACAGATATTAGCGGGAATACCGTTAGGTAACAGACAGAAAGACAAATTAGGCTTGGGGGTCCCCCAATAGAACCAAGTTCCTGGGGGCCCCCACTTACCTGTTCCCCGCCGCAGGACTCTGTTTGGTCCACAGAAGCCCAAACTTCACCTATCACGGCAGGCATTGTAATTAAACCTTCAGGGACCGGGTTCCCAAGGATTCCACTCCCTGGACCTGTATAGCACCCTGCACAGACAACATCTTGGTCGTGGGTATGACCAGAGCTCTGTATCCCAGGGTCCAGCCCTCCTAAGAGAGGCATTACAGGCAAAACCTTGCTCTTCTGTTGCAAGGCCCGGGTACCGACCGTTTAGCTATGAAGCTTTTTTGGTTGGATCCGGAACAGCTTACTGAGGCCCATAAAAGAACCTGTACGCAAGCCCAGTGAAAACACATGTTACTCTTTGGCCAACACCTTAGACACTGGCAAAAAACTGAGGTGCTCCCGGATGGGAGGGGCTTATATAGGGGAGGGTACTTCCGGTTTGGAAGTTGCCAGTGCCAGCACCTGAAGGTAATCTATATAACCCATTAGTAATGACTAAGTCGCTCTGTGTTCCCCGTGATGTACGAAAAAGAAAAAACACCAATGTGCATGAGCTAATTGTGAGGCAATATAATAGGTGTGGAGGCAGGGTAAGGCCAATCCCCTCTCCAGTACCGGTAACTGGAGGGTGGTCTTGGCAATCCTGACTACTCCCCCCCCTCCATAAAAAGGATGTAAGGATGGAGTCTATTTCTTTAAATTTAAGCTTAGTGACATATATTGGTGAATTACCCAATACATACAGAAATAGTGGCAGGAATATCATTTTAAAAATATTAATCCTGCCCAATAAGGTAAGTGGGAGATTTGCCCAGGTTTTGAATGTGGTCTTCAGTCTCCCTATAAGGGGGTCTATATTGAGTTTAGCGTAAGAGGTAATAGGGAGCTGTACCATAACTCTTGAATATCGGAAGGAGGTGACTATTTGTAGTGGGCAAGAGGAAGGTAGCCTGGGTGGGTCTGCCTGGTCAATCTGAAATAGGATGGACTTGTCCCAGTTAACCCGGAGAAATGCCCAAACTTGCCAATAATCTCCAGCAGGACTGGGAGAGACGACTGGGGGTCCGACAAATAGATCAACATGTCGTCAGCATAAAGAGACACCTTCTCCTCCAGACCCCCAATCGTCAGTCCCGCAACCTCCCCACAAGATCTTATCTGTGCTGCCAAGGGCTCTATCGCCAGTGCAAAGAGCAACGGCGACAGAGGGCACCCCTGTCTGGTGCCTCTCTATCGGAAAGGGATCAGATACGGCTGCGTTCACCCTCAGTCGAGCAGTGGGTTTCGAATATAACAGCTGGACCCATCTGATGAAGGTACCGTCAAAACCAAACTTTGCCAAGACCTCCAGCAGATAAGGCCACTCGACTGAATCAAATGCCTTGTGTGCGTCTAAGGCCAGAACAGCCCTGGAACCCATCTCCGCATGAGTGGCCTGAAGATTGGTGAACAATCTCCGCAGGTTGATGGAGGTCGATCGCCCAGGGATGAACCCAGTTTGGTCCGCACCAATAATGGTAGTAATAACTGTGTTCAATCGCCAGGCGAGCACCTTGGCCAAAATCTTAACATCCGAGTTGATGAGTGATATTGGTCTGTAAGATTCACATAGGAGGTGATCCTTATGTGGCTTAGGAATGAGTACAATCAGCACCTCTGACATAGAGGGGGGTAGCTGTCCCGTTTTCATAGCAAAATCATATACCCTGCTTAGATGGGGTATAAGCAAATCTTTGTATTGCAAATACCACTCGATAGGGGAACCCATACAGGCCCGGCGTTTTGTTTCTGGCAAAGGATTGGATAGCCTCCCCAATTTCCTCAGTCATCAGAGGAGCGTCAAGGTCTGACGCCTGTTGGGTCTGAAGTCTGGGCAACGAAATATCAGCAAGATAGTCATCCAATTCCACAATCGTGTAGTGAGCTCTAGTAGTATATAGGGAGGAGTAAAAGGAGATAAAGGCTTCCATGATCTCATTGTTCTGTTCTACCACTATGCCCTCTGCGCTCTTAATTCTGGGTATGCTGCATGGCTGATAGTCAGGTTTAGAAAGATATGCCAACAAAACGGCTGTTCTTGTCACCAAACTCAAAGATTCGCTGATTCTGGTATAACAGCTTCTTCTGGGTGCGTTCCAAAAGCACTAGGTCCAATTCTCTGGACCCATGCTTCCAGGCAGCATGTGTCTCAGGAGAGGGAGTCGTGGTATAAGCGGCTTCTGCCTCCGAGAGCCCCCTCTGCATCCATCAACTTGGACATAGAGGCCTTGCGTGTCTGACCAACCGCCGCAGCAAAAGAGCCACGTGTAGTGGCCTTAAAGGCATCCCATACCACTGGAACAGATGCACTCTGTTTATTAAGTAGCCAGTATGATTTCATCTCCGTCATACATTGGTTCACCAAGATTTCATCCGCCAACCACAGTGGGCTCAGTCGCCACACCCAATAGGAGGAGGAGGGGCCCAGGGCGAGGGCCACCATCAAAGGAGAATGGTCGGCTATCGCCCTAGGGAAGTATTTAACCTCTGATACCATGGAAAGTAGATCCGACGAGACCAGACACAAATCTATACGAGACAGAGTACCGTGTGACTCAGAGTGACACGAATACTCCCTCCTGTCCGCATGCTTCCACCTCCAGGCCTCCACCAAGTCAAATTGTTTTAAGAAGGAACCCAGGGGAGTGGGGGGTAATGAAGAGCAACGTAACCTGTCTGTGGAATTATCCAGTACTGTATTATAGTCACCCGCTATTAGCAAAGGACCCTCTGCTATTGCCAGAATGGAGGTCATAACTCTTTCAAAGAACAATTTAGTGAAGGGGGGGGGCATACAGGCTATTCACGGTATATGGTCTTCCCATAAGTTTGAGTACAACAACTACAAAACACCCTTGCGGGTCCAGTTTAACATGCTTAATACTAACTGGGGCTGATTTAGTGATTTAGCTATTAGGATGGAGGTCCCCCTGGCATATGTGGAGTATGTAGAATGGAGGGCGTAGGCTATTTTTGCCCGTTTGAGGGCCATGACTCTAGATCCCTGGAGGTGGGTTTCCTGAAGTAGGATTACATGCGGATTGTGGCGTGCCAAGTAGTCAAACATCAGAGATCTTTTCACCTTGGAATTCAGCCCCCGTACATTCCAAGACACTAAAACGTAGCTTAGACATAGGGAGGCGTAAAGCACATGATTAACCGTACCCACTTCCCATGGCCCGCCGGACACAAGCAAGGCCCGAAGTCCCGCGAACCAGGGGAAGCGTGCAAGGTATAAAACAGGTCAAAAAGATAAGGCAAGAGCATAGGAAATAAATTGATCAGATGCATATCATAAGGGTCAGTTATACCAGCCTGTAAATGGACATGCACAAATGGATACCAGCACTGCAGAACAAAACACACAAAAATAAAAACTTCAAACAAAAATCCCCAAACATCCCCACCCACCCTAACCCTCCCGGCTCCCAAACCCAAACATATGAGAATTTTGTTCCCAAAACCAAAACTGCAAAGCAGGGGGGTCATGACACAGACCCCAAACTAACCAACCCTGAGGAGCGTTAAAGTCCCTTAGACGCGGGCTACCGTCCGTGACCGCACAGGACAAGAATGCTAGTTAACCCTGAGTCTGAAGGAAAAAATGCCGCAGTTATCCAGATCAAACAAGTAGGAAACAGAGTTAGTAGAATGTAGTTTGCCACTTTCATATAACTGTAAAGAAGGGAGTGAGATGATCACAGGCGTAAGGATATTCAGGCCCACTCCTGCCCCCCCCTCAGCTGTCCTTTGCTGGAAAGGGGTAACGTAGGCCACATAAGGCTGTAGCTATGTTCCAAATTTTTAATGCCCATTTTTCACGTCGCGAAAAATGCTCTGGAGCCTACACACGATCGTTTTTAATGACCAAATAAAAAAATTGCATTTTTCTCGCCATGAAAAACGGTCGTGTGTACGCGGCATCAGGCTCTTAAAACTGAACTCCAGGCAGTTATAAAAGACAAATTGCAGCACTGTAACTCTGTAATCCTGAATATATAATTAAAAGTATGTTTTCAAGTAGGACTATAGTCAAAACGTTTTCTCTCCATTTTGGATATTGAACAGGAAAAGTTATAACTCCTGTCAAGTTTTTTTTTTTTTTTTTTGGTGTATTCGACTCCAGTCCAGTCACAGTGTGTTGACAACAGATGCTCCAAAGCAAGCCTGTGTGACGTCACTGCATGGACATTCCAGCCCTTGTCTGTGATCTCTCCTCTCCCTTGAAGTCAGCTGCTGGGGAGATCACATGACTGGACACCCTCAGAATAGGTAAGTATAGGCACCTTTCTTTCACATGCTAGTTAGAATAGGAGTTAGAAGGGGTGTGAGCAGGTTTAAAGTAGTACTAAAGCCTCAGGTTTTTTTGATAAAAAATAACAAATATGTCATACTTACCTACACTGTCAGTGGTTTTGCACAGAGAAGCCTAGATCCTCCTCTTCTCGGGTCCCTCTTCGGTGCTCCTGGCCCCTCCCTCCTGCTGAATGCCCCCACAACAAGCAGCTTTCTATGGGGGACACCTGATCCGAGGCTGTGTGTGTCCATCCAGACCCGGAGCCGTGGCCTGGCCCTATCCCCTCTCGCCTCTCATTGGCTCACTGACTTTGATTGACAGCAGCAGGAGCCAACAGCGCCCCTGCTGTGTCTCAGCCAATTAGGAGGGGGAGTCCCAGGCAGCCAAGCCTCTTGTGCAACATCGCTGAATCGAGATGGGATCAAGTAAGTATTAGGAGGGCTGTTGCACATAAAAGGTTTTTTATCTTAATGCATAGAATGCACTACAATCTACACTTACACTTTAAGCTTCGTTAGGAACAGTCTGGAATTTCACCTTAAAGACTAGCAGGTTATCATGTTACTGGAAGTGGGTTGAAGCAGGGGGAGCAGAAAAAAAAAAGGTTGAAAGCTGAAAAAGTCAGGGCAAATGTGCTTATACTGTAATTGTTGAGGATCTGCCTGCAGCTACAAAGGTCAATAAGACCTTCCATTAAAGAGACTGTAAAATTATTATTTTTTTTTTTTTTTTAATAACAAACAGGTCTATACTAAACATGGAATTTCACCTCCTTTTCTCCGGTCCATCGCTCCTGGCCCCTCCTCTATGTCCAGTGCCCTTCCTATGGGGGCACATGATGCGTGATCGTTTCCGAGACCCACTGCTGCATCCATTGACACAGACAGTGGGACTTTGCCCCGCTCCCGCATCACTGGCTTTGACTGACAGCACTGTGAGCCAATTGATCCTGGTGCCCCAGCAAAGCCAATGAGACCCAGAAGTGACAGGAGAGAAGGGCTGCAAACGTGCACGGTGCTCGATCGAATGAGGGCTCAGGTGAAGGGGGTGGGGTGGATGCTGATGCCTAAACATTTTTTACCTTAATGCAAGGAATGCATTAAGATAAAAAGTGTTTAGGCTTTAGAACCACTTTTCGGCTCCATGTACACAGAAGCTGATAAACTGCAGTTTATTGGCGTTTTTTTTTTTTAAAAAGCCCATTAACTGCACTCCATGTTAGCCTATGTGTTCATGTACACATAACGTTTTTTAGCTTTAATGAGCAGTGGAGTTAATAGGCTTTTTTCTGAACGCAAGAAATTTGCGTTCAAAGTACCGTTTTTCTGCAGAAAAAAAACGCAAAACGCCGAAAAATGCTCATAAACGCTGGCCGCGAGCGTTTTCTAGTCCATTGAAAAAAACTAATTTTTTTTTTCAACGAAAAAACGCTACACTGAAAAACGTTTTTCAGTGTAGCGTTTTTTTCGTTTTTTTTTAACATTTTTTTTTTTTCAATGGACCAAAAAACGCTGAAAAACGCTCGCGGCCAGCGTTTGAGCGTTTATGAGCTTTTTTCGTTTTTTTTTCTGCCGAAAAACGGCACTTTGAACGCGAATTTCTTGCGTTCAGAAAAAAGCCCATTAACTCCACTGCTCATTAAAGCTAAAAAACGTTCTGTGTACATGAACACACAGGCTAACATAGAGTGCAGTTAATGGGCTTTTTAAAAAAACGCCAAAACGCCAATAAACTGCAGTTTATCAGCTTCTGTGTACATGGAGCCTAAAGCTAATTTATTGCTTGATAAAAAAAAATGTCTTTAAATATTTGAATGTGCGTAACCAACAAGCACTCTATGCTTTTACTTGCAAGTTCACTTTCACACCCAAATAATCGGCCTTTTCTGCATAAAGTTTTGTAAAACAAAAACAAGGATAAACAAAAGCTTAATATGAAATGCCAAAAGTACAGAGACTGAGTATTTCACAAAGTACATTTACAGTTGTGTAAAACCGATCAGTGTAATGAAGCTCATAGTTATTAGTTCATTACTCCAAAAATATAGCTTTGACATTTCAAACAGACGACAAAAGGAAAGGTTACCTAGCTTTTCTTTTATCTTTGTGACGCTAGCTTCTAGGGAACTGTTTAGGAGAGCCCTTATTTACTTCTTCTGGCCTACATGCAAGCGGTTTCATTGCTCACACTTGTGCATATCGACCTGGCATCTCCGCTGCTGTTTAATTCATTTGGATTCCGGCATGGAGACGGAATTCGAAATGTGGCATTTGCAATCCGGTGGGTCATTTATGGCTCTGGAACTCAGCAGAGAGTCCGATGTCGAACAAGCATTGCTAAGTGCACAGAAAAAAAAAAAAAAACAGATTCAATGTGCTGAAAGGAAAATTCCAGGCAAAAACACAAAGCTGCATTATAAATATTTCGATAGGCAGCCCTTAAACCCATTTGCCTTTTGGATTCAGATGCACTGACAGAAAGAAGAAACTTGTTATAAAGTTCTGAGTCTGTAGCAAAAGTGACCTCAAACATCTTGCTTCTGTGGACTTCAGGTGAAAGGAAAGCCATTACATGCACGAAAGTTAAAAGCAGATCGTTTAGTTTGTTTTTTTCTTTGTACTTGTTAGGATAACTTGCCTAATGGCTGTTCACCGCAAAAACCCCACCACCAGTGGTCTTCTAGGTCGAATAATGGGCAGTATCATTTAACCCACTTCCCGTGGGCCCAGGCTATCACAGACCCACCCCAGGGTCTGGGGTGGGTCTGTAAAAAATTTACATAATTTGTAAAAAAAAAAAAAAAAAACTTTGCCATTTTGAAGCTTTCCTCCAAACACTTTGCATATTATTTTATATATAGTGTTATTCTGTACTTGCCAAATATGCTGCAGAAATCTCCCTCCACTGAGTCTGGCTGCATCCATTTTAACTGTGGGCAGCTGAAGCTGCTGCCTGTTCACTTCCTGGATTTACACAGACACACCTCCAGCTCTCATTTGACCTCTTACGACTCATCCCGCTCCCTTCCTGACAAACTCTCACGAGAGAGAGAGCTGTGCATGATGTCATAAGCCAAGGCTAATGACCAGACAAGAAACAGGAAGTGGGCTGTATAAGGTATTTACTGGCAGAAAGATTTAATAGATGGAAAGATGAAAAAAATTACTTAAGGTCCGCTTTAAATAAAAATGATTGAACTATAAAGTGAAAGTAAAAGAAAATCCCAAATTTTGGGTTGCCCCCAGAAAAGCAATTGAGGGTAAATCTTCCAATGGGGCACCAGTTGTGGTGAACTGGGAGGCCTCAAGAGATTCCCTTAATTTACAGCGATTTCCTCTCACTTCCTGTTTTGGCTACAGGACAGGAAGTACAGGGAGTTCTCCCAATGGGACACAGAAGGCAAAAAACTGACAATCCCTTACCCTATCCAAGATGGAAAATAAAAGTGTTGCCCGTAGTTCTACTTCAAAAAATGGTTTTAAAACACAATTTATGATCATGTTCAAGTATATATAAAAAAAAAATCCCCCTTTAAAAATTTGACTGTTCCAATCAATAAGCACTGAAAAATTTGTTGCTGGAAACCATGCACAGTGTCTATCCAACACTCTTCCATAGATCAAAATGTAAAAAATAAAAGAGCAGAAATAACGTAAACATTTTTTTTTAAAATGCAGCATACAAAACGATGAAAACACAGGTTTAAAAAAGCTTAAAAAATAATAGGAAAATGATTGTTGCCTTAAAGCTAAAAGCAGAAATTCAGTCAGCAAGCATTCCATCCTCTCAGAGCCAGACATTGTCCAAGGGTGTTTTAAACCATCTTCAATGATAATGAATAACCACGGGGCGTGCGCTGCGGCAGAAAGGAGTGATAAGTTCTCTCCTCTCTGCTAATCAAGCGCGGTACATCCGCCCGAGGCCAGCACAGAAGTTAATTAACCTAATTCAGCAGCCCATGCACAGAAACGGTAAAGCCCTGTTGAAAAACATGAATACATTTGGTAAAGGGCCTTTCATAGGCAGCATATTATTTCTACTGGTGATCTAAGTCTGGATAGATAAGGCATCATATTGACACTCCAGGTGGTCATTGCCTTCCTTTTTGAAATATCTTCTTGCCTTTGTGCTTTCTCCAGGTCCTGCCTTCATGGTTCAAAGTGGGGTATGTCCAAATAAAGACTTTCCTGCTAATCTCCATTAAAAAATTAATGACTGATGCTTGGGTGATTAACGATTCTCCCCCAACATGTTTAACCACTTAAGCCCCGGACCATTTTGCTGGCCAAAGACCAGGCCACTTTTTGCGATTCGGCACTGCGTCGCTTTAACTGACAATTGCGCGGTCGTGCAACCTGGCTCCCAAATAAAATTTACGTCCTTTTTTTCCCACAAATAGAGCTTTCTTTTGGTGGTATTTGATCACCTCTGTGGTTTTTATTTTTTCCGCTATAAACAAAAATAGAGTCACAATTTTGAAAAAAAATGCAATATTTTTAACTTTTTGCTATAATAAATATCCCCCAAAAAATATATTAAAAAAAACATTTTTCCCTCAGTTTAGGCCGATACATATTCTTCTACATATTTTTGGTAAAAAAAAAAAAAAAAAAATCGCAATAAGCGTTTATTGATTGGTTTGTGCAAAAGTTATAGCGTCTACAAAATAGGGGGTGGTTTTATGGCATTTTTATTAATATTTTTTTTTTTTTACTAGTAATGGCGGCAATCAGCGATTTTTTACGTGACTGCGACATTATGGCGGACACATCGGACACTTTTGACACCATTTTGGGACCAGTCATTTTTACAGCGATTAGTGCTATCTGGCAGTGAAGGGGTTAACCTGTAGGGGGCGCTAAAGGGGTTAAGTGTAACCTAGGGAGTGCTTCTAACTGTTAGGGGGCGTGGATTGCCGTGACACATCGCTGATCCCGATGAGGGGATAGACGATCAGTGTCAGTGGAAGGACGGGGAGATGTTGCGTTTACACAAACATTCCCCCGTTCTTCAGTTCCGTGACACGATCGCAGGACACCGGCAGGCATAGAGTCTGGGGGTCCCGCGGGCACGGTCACGAAGCTTGCGGCAGAGTTGCGAGCGCGCGGCCGGCGGCGCGCACGCGACCACACAACGGCAAATTAATGGGGACGTATACATACGCCCATTTGCCTGTCTTTGCCATTCTGTCGATGTATATCTTCGTGCGGCGGTCAGGAAGCAGTGAAAGTTGTCCTGATAACAAGAACTTCTGCATCTTCATTGCATTCTAGACTCCTATGCAGCAGGAACATAAAAAAAAAAACAGGCTCCAATCTGTTCCATTGTGTGATTTATTGCACCCTGTCTGGCCACCCCAAAGGGCTAAAGCTACACTGGTGATTTTAGATTAGCCGTTTTAAAATCTTCAGTGTGAATCTGAACGCAATTAATCACACAAGGTTAAGGAAGAACTCCATTAAAAAACAAAAACTTTTCTACTGTGTCTAACAAAAGTTTGTTTAACCACTTCCAGCCCACGGACGTCACATGACGTCATTGACTTTGAGTGGGGATACCTGAATGATGCCAGCAGTAGCAGGCATCACTCATATATCATCTTTTACAGCTGGTGATTCTGTGCACCGTAAGAATGATCATAGCGGCACTTCAGCCGTTTAATTGTTCTTACAGGCGGCGGGAGGGTACATCCCCACCCCCCCTCCCACCGCTTCTCCGGGCTCGCCCGTACGATTGGTGTTTCATCAGATTAAGCGACCCGTCAGCAACCCGTCAGAATGTGTAACGGAAGTGACGTTCCGTCGCCGCCATCTTGCTACACCCCGCACTCCTCCATAGTAAGGATACAAAGCGGACGTCTTGTTACACCCACCGGAGTTTTGCATTTTACACTTATTTTTAACAGTAAAGTGAGTTTATATAGTGAAATACAGTACTTGGAACTCTGAATGAATGTTTAGATGTTGAATTTTAAAAGCAGCAAACTTCTGTCACATTAGCAAACCTATGAGATGAGCAAGATTGCCGCTGCTTTTAAAATTCAACATCTAACCAGACTGAGTTCTAAGTACTCAGGGCCACTTTTATGGGAAAAAAAAAAAGACACTTTCAAAAAAAACAACAGTAAAGTTAGCACAATTTTTTTGTATAATGTGAAAGATGATGTTACGCCGAGTAGATAGATACCCAACATATCATGCTTTGAAATTGCGCACACTCGTGGAATGGCGACTGTAACGGCAACCCAAGTATGAAAGGGGTTAACGCCGTTTAGGATATTCCCTCTCCTGAACACACATCCACTACCGACACTCCACAGTCAGGCGACCGCTTCCCATAGGAATAATCCTTCTAGAAATACAAGACAAACACTCTGTATGAAGTTTCCAGCTGGTCTGACAATCTTTAATGACAAACTCCAAGTTTTATACACACAGAGAGGAGGTTCTTACATTCTCCTCATTTTCCTCTGACAATACACCTTTGACCAGGCCTAATTTACATGAGCGAATTAACCACAGCTGATGACTCAGACACATGACCTTTAGGCTAGCCCTACTGTCTCCTAAACTACAGTACCCATTATCAAAGGACTTCTTTACACAATACAGGGCCAAATATCACAATGAAAGATCCTCAGAAGCCATCCTAGATTAATTTACATCACAACAGGCAGGGAGGCTGGAGTTGGTGACATTAGCATCTAACAGCATGTGTCCCAACATTATGAAGGAGTCACTTTTTCAGTTAACCTGTTGAGTTCATAATCAAACAGTAAATAGTTCTTTACAGATATCCTGGGGAATATTGTGGAAAAATAGGATTTTTATAACAGCTTACCTGTAAAATCCTTTTCTTGGAGTACATCACGGGACACAGAGTGACAGTCATTACTATGTGGGTTATATAGATACCTTCAGGTGCTGGCACTGGCAACTTCCAAAAGCGGAAGTACCCTCCCCTACATAAGCCCATCCCATCCGGGAGTGCCTCAGTTTTGTAGCAAAGCAATAAGTGTCCCCAAAAGAGGGGTGGGAGCTCTGTGTCCCGTGATGTACTCCAAGAAAAGGATTTTACAGGTAAGCTGTTATAAAAATCCTATTTTCTTTCTCGTACATCACGGGACACAGAGCGACATAGTCATTACTATGTGGGACGTCCCAAAGCAATGCCAAATGAGGGGGGGGGATACACCATACATAAGCTGGGCGCTATCAGACATGAGGATCTTTTGTGGCCTGCAACACACTGCGCCCAAAGGCGACATCCTCCTGACTTCTAACATCCACCTGGTAGAACCTAGTAAACGTGTGTACTGAAGACCATGTTGCGGCCTTACAGATTTGAGCCAGGGAGGCCTGGTGATGCACTGCCCATGAAGTTCCAACTGCTCTCGTGGAGTGCGCCCTAACTTTGAACGGAGGCGGTCTCCTTCTCAAGCCATAGGCTTGTATTATGACCTGTCGAATCCACTTGGCTAAAGTAGATTTTGACGCTGCCTGACCCTTTCTGGGGCCTTCCGGCAGAATAAACAAAGTATCCGTTCTACAAATCTGAGCAATGGCTTTTAGATAAGCTTTAACTGCTCTTACTACATCCAAAGAATGTAATAACTTTTCCTCTACCGAGCTAGGTCTGGGGAAAAAAGGAAGGAAGAACCACATCTTGGTTCAAATGAAACCTCGATACCACCTTGGGAAGAAAGGCTGGATGAGGACGTAACACTACTCTGTCCTTATGGATAACCAGATATGGCTCCTTACAGGACATAGCGGCCAATTCCGACACTCTTTTAGCCGAACATATGGCTACTAAAAAAATCAATTTCCTGGTGAGAAGAATCAAGGAAATGTGCTGTAATGGTTCAAATGGTTGTTTCTGTAGAACCGATAGAACCAGGTTTAGGTCCCATGGACATATGGGAATTTTCACCGGAGGGCTAATACGCATCACTCCTTGTATAAAAGTTCTGACTAGTGAATGCGAAGCCAGGGGCCTTTGAAAAAAATATTGACAAGGCCGAAATCTGACCCTTGATAGTACTCAAGGCAAACTTCCTATCTACAGCCCACTGTAGGAAGTCCAGAATCCTACCTATTACGTATTTACGTGGATGCCATTTCTTGGCCTCACACCACGCGATGTACGCCGTCCAGATTTTATAGTAAATCTGCCTGGATACCGGCTTCCTGGCATTGATCATGGTAGATACCACAGGATTAGAGAGACCTCTCTTTTTTAGAATGTGGGCTTCAATAGCCAGGCCGTCAAACCTAGGGCTAGTAAGAAAGGGTGGTATATCGGTCCTTGCGAAAGCAGGTCCGGACGATGTGGAAGGGTCCAAGGACTCCCCACAGACATTTTTACAATCTCTGCGTACCCTGCTCTTCGGGGCCACGCTGGAGCCACCAGAATCACTGGTTTCTTTTCTACCCTGATTCTGCGGAGTAATCGAGGCAACAATTGTGGCAGTGGAAATGCATATATCAGCTTAAACTGATCCCAAGGGAACACTAGAGCATCCGAGCCGCAAGCTAGGGGATCCCTTGTCCGAAAGACAAATCTGCCCACCTTTGCGTTGAATCTGGATGCTAGCAGATCTACATCCGGTGCTCCCCACCGCTGACATATTGCCCGGAAAAACCTTGGGGTGAAGGGATCATTCCCCTGGGCATAATTGTTGGCGACTTAGAAAGTCCGCCTTCCAATTCTCCACCCCTGGAATGAAGACCGTGGATATGGCTGGGACATATCTTTCTGCCCATTTCAGGATGCGATTTACTTCCCTCTGGGCTGCACGACTCCTGGTGCCCCCCTGATGATTGATATATGCCACTGCCGTGGCATTGTCTGATTGAATTCTGACAGGGGACCCTTGGAGTTTGGATGTCCATGCTACTAGGGCATACCGGGCTGCTCGTATCTCTAAAAGATTGATGGGCAGGGCCTTCTCTGCATCCGACCATCTGCCCTGGAGAGACCATTGCTCCAGTACTGCCCCCCAGCCTATAAGGCTGGCATCTGTAGTGACCACCTTCCAAGAAATCGGACTGAAGGATTTCCCTTTTTTCAGATTCTGGGGAACCAACCCCCAATGGAGGCTTTTGCGAACGGAAGGGAACAAGGACATTGGTAAGTCTAGGGCCTGAACTTTTTTGTTCCAGGCTGACAGTATGGCCCTTTGCAAATTCCTTGAATGGAATTGACCGTAGGGCACCGCTTCGAATGATGCCACCATTTTCCCAGCAGCCTCATGCACAGGCGTATGGACGGCTGTCTTTTTGTACCCACCAGGTGGATCAAATCTCTCAGAGAAGACACTTTTTCTTGAGGCAAGAAAATCTTCCTCTGGTCTGCATCCAGCCTTAGCCCCAAATATTCCAGACTTTTGACTGGTTTTAGGGCTGACTTGTCTCGGTTGATGATCCAACCGTGAGATTCCAGATACTTGATTGTCTCGTGAACAACCACTTCTAGTTTTTCCACTGAGTGGTCCAGCAGCAACAAGTCGTCTAGATATGCCATTATCGTCACACCTTGTGTTCTTAGATTGGCCAATACTGGGGCCAGAATTTTTGTGGTGCTGTGGCCAGACCGAAGGGTAAGGCTCTGAACTGAAAATGGCGCCCTTCTACTGCAAAGCGTAGACATTTTTGGTGGACTGGAAAGATGGGAATGTGCAAATAAGCATCTTTGATGTCGATCGAGGCTAACCATTCCTCCCCTTGTAGGGCAGTGGCCACCAATCGGATCGACTCCATCCGGAAAGTCCTGATATGTAGGAATTTGTTTAGCCCTTTTAGATTTAATATGGGCCTTACGTCCCTGTTTGCTTTGGGACTGTAAAGAGGTATGAGTAAAACCCGAACCCGCATTCTTCCAGGGGAACCTCCATAATTACTCCTTGGAGCAATAGTTGTTCTAGTGCCGACAGGAGGGATCCTCTCTTCCGGGGATCTCTTGGCACGTTTGACCACATAAAATGGGAAGGAGGAGAGTCTTTTAACTCCAGCTTATATCCCAGACTTACTGCAGAGAGCACCCATCTGTCTCTGATCGTGTCCCGCCAGGCCTCTGCGAACAACTGAAGTCTTCCCCCCACCCGATTGAGTGGGGGATTTGACTTGGGGGGAGGTTTTGTACCTCTCCTGACCCAGGGTTTTTTGTTACCCTGTGATTGTCCCTGACTCTTACCCCCGGGATTTGACCGATGAGGCCGTCGGAACTGCTTCACAGCAGATGTCCCAGGGACTGGAGAGGCAGGCCTCTTAAAAGAGGGACCTCTAAATCTCTTTTTAACCGGCAAGAGTGTACTTTTACCGCTAGAAATTTTCTGGATATATTTGTCCAGGTCTTCCCCGAATAAGCGTTCACCATGAAATGGGAAGCCAACCAGCAATCTTTTACAGGGAGCTTCAGCAGACCAGTTCTTGAGCCATAGAAGCCTACGCATATGTACTACAGACAGCGTAAGGCGGGAGGCCTGATGGATTGAATCCTTGATGGCGTCAACCGCAAAGCATAAGGCTCTAGGCAGATCAGCTAGGGCAAGGGCCTGCTGATCCGGCAAGTCCTTTAAGACTTGTTTTAACTGATCCTTCACCGCTTGGCAGACCCCAATAACTGCTATTGCTGGTTGTGTCACCAAGCTGTAGTAAAAGCAGATTTTAATAAGGACTTCAATTTTTTTATCTATTGGGTTCTTGAACATTTGAACATTATCTACTGGACATGTCAGTGATTTGTTCACACAAGAGATGGCTGCGTCCACTGTAGGCACCCTCCATTTTCGGACGAACTTATCCTCCATGGGATAGACCACCGGAAATCTCTTGGGGGGAGTAAATATTTTATCAGGATGTTCCCAATCCTGGTAAATGAGTCCTTCCAGTAAAGGATGGATAGGAAAGGAACAAACAGTCTGGGGAGCTTTTAGCGACCCCAACGAGGAGACAGAAGTGGTTGATGGTTCCGCAAGGGGCATTTTAAATGCTGATCGGACCATATCAGTCAGGGACTGAACCCATAATCTTTCAGCATGTGATGCTGAAAATGGCTCTTCCACTGTTGATTCCTCTAGAACAGAATCAACCTCAACCTGATCCCCTTCAGGTAGGTCGATCCCTGCATGGGACTGTTGCTCCGCTAACAGGCACTCTGAGGGAGGAGACGGAGATCGGGCGCGCTTTCCCTCTGACAGGGAAGCAGCGATCAATGTTGTCAATCTCTCTTCCAGTCCTCCCAGAGCTGAGGAAAAAAACCTCCTCTGTTACATACACAGGAGCAGGGGAACTGAGGACAGCCACAGTATCAGGTACTCCTGAGGGTTCTCTACGGGCACCAACCTCTGATTTTTCAGGGGAGACTGGTGCAGCAAAAGCATGCCCAAGATCCTCAGAGCCCGACGGAGACCCCCTTTGCTTCCTGGGAGTCTTAGTCCCGGAGACTTTGGACGGCATATTCCTAAGCCCAAAGCTGAGGTATTCCAGCCGTAATACACCACTTACTGAAAATAGTCTAGCACAATTGCTGCTATATAAACAGTTGGTGTCTACTAATGTGCCTTTCTATGGGGATGCCTGCATCAACCGCCTGCTGTATGCCTTTGTTAAATGTTACCAGCTCCGTCTCTGCACTCCATAGCCAGCTCACAACAAAAAATTGTGCTTTTTGACATGCTGGGATGCCCGCACATGCGCAGAAGCGCTGCGGCGCGCACAGAGCGTCATCCGCCCAAGCTCCGCCCCCTTTTCAAGCTCACCTCTATATATAGAGGCACGCGCACGTGCACCTTCGACGCTTCTTTTTGAAAAAGACTAGGGAGAGGAGCCAGGGTCCCTGTTTGCAGCAGGGCCCGGGGATGGACGAGCATTTGCAACATGACAGAGGGAGCAGTTTCCCTAAAGAGAACTCACCATCTGCCTGGACTTGACCTCAAAGGAAACAGTCCATAGAAAAAAACGACGTTCCACAGCGGCCTCTAGTGGTTTAACACAGGTACCGCGGTTTGTCTTTTTTTTTTTTTTTCTTGACCACTATTAAAAAAATTACATTTTCTAGCAGTTTCAGGCATGCACAGATATTTAGCGGGAATACCGTTAGGTAACAGGCAGAAAGACATATTAGGCTTGGGGGTCCCCTCAATAGAACCAAGTTCCTGAGGGGCCCCCACTTACCTTTTCCCCGCCGCAGGACTCTGTTTGGTCCACAGGAGCCCAAACTTCACCTCTCACGGCAGGCAATGTACTTAAACCTTCAGGGACCGGGTTCCCAAGGATTCCACTCCCCTGGACCTGTATAGCACCCTGCACAGATAACGTCTTGGTCGTGGGTATGACCAGAGTTCTGGATCCCAGGGTCCAGCCCTCCTAAGAGAGGCATTACAGGCAAAACCTCGCTCTTCTCTGCAAGGCCCGGGTACCGACCGTTTAGCTATGAAGCTTTTTTGGTCGGATCCGGATTAGCTTGCTGAGGCCCAAAAGAACCTGTACACAAGCCCAGATGAAAAAACATGTTAACCTTTGGCTAACACCTTAGACACTGGCAAAAAACTGAGGTACTCCCGGATGGGAGGGGCTTATATAGGGGAGGGTACTTCCGGTTTTGGAAGTTGCCAGTGCCAGCACCTGAAGGTATCTATATAACCCACATAGTAATGACTATGTCGCTCTGTGTCCCGTGATGTACGAGAAAGAAAATATCACTGTCCCATTTTAAAGCAATCCAAGACATATTCTTAATGTCCATTATTTTCTTGCTCACCCTGTGCCCAAAGTGACCCCTGTCACAGCGACAAACTACGGTACCTAAAAATCTCCATATGTGATGCTTTAAAAAAAAATAAGAGGAGGTCATTTGCTAGAATTATTGCTCTCGCTCTAACGATTGCTGCAATACCTCACATGTGTGATTTGAACACATTTACATATACAGGCGCGAATTACGCATGCATTTTCTTTGTTGCGTGAGCTTGCAGGGACAGGGGGCACTTTAAAAAATGATTTGGTTTGAATGGACACACACAGAGCAGCGGCTTGGCTCGGGTGCCCCCATAGCAAGCGGTTTGCTGTGGGGGCACTCTGCGGGGGGGGGGCAGAAGCGCCAAAGAGGGACCGGACCCCGAGAAGAGGAGGAACGGGGCTGCTCTGTGCAAAACCACTGCACAGAGGAGGGGAGTATAACAGGTTTGTTATTTTCAAATGAAAAAAAAATAATAAAAAAATAGACTTTAGTATCACTTTAATTATAAATCATATACAGAGGGCGGTGCTACGTATTGACATCACCACATCCCCACGTGACCCCGGAAGCACGGGCGTTCGTTTTTTAGCGTGATTTCTTTTGCCGGCCATTTTAAAACTTTTTGTTGTTATATGTTATCATGGAATTTTAATAAACCACCCAGCATTTTAAAAGTTAACGCACTATCCCGGTCCTTTCTTATCCCGCTAGACGTCTGTCCCCCCGACCCGAGGGAAGGCTTAGACCCTTGTTGGAGAGAGTGTTCCAGCTACAATCAGGACGGTGATACAGCAACTTGCGGTGAGGAGATCGATAGGAGCCTGAAGATTCTGACCACACGGATGAGCCCAAGACCCCGCAGAGGGTTATATCTGCAGGCATCTGTGACCTTGCTACTATCGGGAGGTCCACCTGATCCAGTAAGGGTCCCTTTTTTCTGTAGTGTTTCCCACAAGGAGGAGCTCATCCCTTGGTGTTGGTGGATAGTCAGCTACTACTTCACTCTCAACCTCAACCCCTTGCTTACTCTGCCTTTTGTCACATTGTGGAACTTTATCTAATTTTTTGGGGGATTTAGTGGACTTTGTATTGCTTTATTTTGTCATCACATCCCTATATCAATTTTTCTGAGCACTTGTCATCTGTTCAATGTACTGATATTTTCATGGACCATTTCAGATATATGTCATTGATATTTTATATTTTTCACTGAATTCATTGTATATTTAATAATTTTTGTGTTTACATGTGGTTGGATACTTTGTTTTATTTAAGGTACACCATATTTTGCTAGAGAGCACATTTAATATTACACAATATACTTTTCACGTATCTACTTAGCGTGACTATTTCCCTTTTACCTATTTTACATGATTATCACATGTTCTGTGTCGCAGCTTGGCCTTATTAGCACTTATTTCTCATTATTCACATTAGTGCAGTATTCGCCCTTTTATTACACTAATTATAAATCATATAACATATGGATACCACTATAAAAACCAAATCTAAATAAAAACACTAGAAATAAGGATAAGAGGTATCTGTCAATCAACCAAGGTATATATAATATACAGGCAATAATATGTTATGTTGAGAGGATGATGACCGTAAAACAATTGTTGTCATTTGAAATAATTTTTTTTAATTACTTTTCCCAAGAGGTTATAACCGATTGGGGTTTACCTCTGCAGCATCTACCATGCAATGAAATGTTCATTTTGGGCAGAGTGCCCCTTTAATAAACCACTGGCACACCTAAGCTTTTAAAGCTGAAAGATCTGCGCAGTGTGCCCACAGCTTTCTGAGTGAGTTATGTTGCTGCTATCTCTACTTGTACTTGTTTGGCAAAAAAAAAATAAAAATCAGATTTAACTGCCAACACTAAATCAAGGGAGGAACAATAGCGCCTGAATTTCATGTGCACCTATGACCGTTTCATATTTATTCCTGTTATTTGCTACACGAGGGTGGTCCCATCTATCATATCACAGCTCTGCTGTGCGAGGCACCCACTTCTGGCATTATTACAAGTTGACTCTGTGCAGGTTTTAAATCAGATCTTTTTTTTTTATAAAGTGATAGTACGGCAGATGTATTGCTCAGGTCGCAGGCCGCTATAAATCACAGGAATTGCTCAAAAGCTGCTTAAATACTGAGCAGAACAATTTGTGCTGTATGGCAGTGAATGGATATTGCAATAAAGGGATATTTATGTGCAATACTGAATCCCACACTTCAATAGGCATTGCTTATTATCATTATTCCAAGAAAAGGGCCATGCCTTTCTAGAGGGGTCATGTAGGACACACTGCTAGAGATGTATGCATTACTTACATGAGTTTATTTTTACACTGTTTTTACACTGTGTACATACCATGTTTAAAGCTGAAGTTTATTCTGCTTTTATTTTGCCGTTCCTACCATGCTAATAACATTTTAATCACTCACATTTTTAATCACTCACACCTCTTCACCCCCTATGGACCAATTTTTACATTTTCTGCTATAGACCTGTTTATCCAGTGATATCTTTGTTATTAGTAAAGATAAACAAGATAATACATATACCGTATATACTCGAGTATAAGCCGAGTTTTTCAGCACATTTTATTGTGCTGAAAATGCCCCCCTCGGCTTATACTCGTCACCTTTTTGCGCCTGATCTCCCGGATTTGGGCATCCGATACCGGCCAGCCGTAGGTCCCCTGGACCCCAAAATTGGCACACATGTAGCCCCACTCTTCCCCTACAAGTGTGCACAGTTTGTTGTCTGGGGGACCTACGGCCGGGGAGCACAGACTTTTCAAACCGGGCACCCCTTCCATAGACTCCCATGTTAAATGGTAATTTTTCTAGTGACTTTGGGGACCCGGTACCGGCCGGTCGTAGGTCCCCTGGACCCGAAACACATGTAGCCCCATTTCTCCTCTACTAGGGTGCAAAGTTTTTTGTCTAAGGGACCTACGGCCGGGGAGCACCGATTTTTCAAAACCGAGCACCCCTTCCATAGACTCCCATGTTAAACGTCAGTCTAGTCATGGACACAGTGAGGCATGCACATGGACACAGTGAGGCAAAGTAAGGCACAGTGAGGCATGCACATGGACACCCTAGGCTTAGACTCGAGTCAATACGTTTTCCCTTTTTTTGTGGTAAAATTAGGTGCCTCGGCTTATATTCGGGTCGGCTTATACTCGAGTATATACGGTATATATGTATTATAAAAAATCCATGTTGAAAGACAATATCTTGAAAGGAAAGCCATGCTTGTCCTTAAAAAAAGTGTGTGTGTGTGTGTGTGTGTATATACAGTGGGTACGGAAAGTATTCAGACCCCCTTAAATTTTTCACTCTGCTATATTGCAGCCATTTGCTAAAATCATTTAAGTTCAGTTTTTTTCCTCATTAATGTACACACAGCACCCCATATTGACAGAAAAACACAGAATTGTTGAAATTTTTGCAGATTTATTAAAGAAAAACTGAAATATCACATGGTCCTAAGTATTCAGACCCTTTGCCGTGACACTCATATATTTAACTCAGGTGCTGTCCATTTCTTCTGATCATCCTTGAGATGGTTCTACACCTTCATTTGAGTCCAGCTGTGTTTTGATTATGTGTTTTGATTATACTGATTGGACTTGATTAGGAAAGCCACACACCTGTCTATATAAGACCTTAGGCTCCATGTACACAGAAGCTGATAAACTGCAGTTTATTGGCGTTTTTTTAAAAAGCCCATTAACTGCACTCTATGTTAGCCTATGTGTTCATGTACACATAACGTTTTTTAGCTTTAATGAGCAGTGGCGTTAATGGGCTTTTTTCTGAACGCAAGAAATTTGCGTTCAAAGTGCTGTTTTTCGGCAGAAAAAAACGCAAAAAAAGAAAAACGCTCAAACGCTGGCCGCGAACGTTTTTTAGCGTTTTTTGAGCAGTGTTAGTTAAAGCGGAGAGTCCGCCCACCGCTGCAAAAATTAAAAAACAGCAGCTACACATACTGCAGCTGCTGGCTTTTATTAATAGGACACTTACCTGTCCTGGAGTCCAGCGATGTTGGCACCGCAGCTGGTGTTTCCATCAGCTGTCGGGTGCTGCCGCCGCCATTGCAGGTAAGGGAACCCGGCAATGTAGCCTTACGGCTTCACGCTCAGAACCCTACTGTGCCTGCGCAAGGGGGGGGGGGGGGGTAGAGGGAGCCGAGCCGTGACATCAATATCTGCGGCTGTGGCTTTTGGGTGGAACTCCGCTTTAAAAAATATTAAGTCGTGTTACTTCAGAAAAAAAATTAAAAATAATAATATATATATATATATATATATATATATATACACACACACACACACACACACATTTTTTCCTGTAGTGTGTCCTGTTTAACATGACACTAAAATTATGATTCTGGCACAAATCATTGCAAAGTTATTTTTTATTTACAAATGAAATATATATTTTTTATTTTTTTTTGCTTTGTTAAATGGGAAATGTGTAAATTTATTAACAAAAAAAAAAAAAAAGAAAGAAGTTTAAATATTAATGGTAATAAAATACTAAAGGTTAAACAGAAATACATTTTTTATTTGCCAGTTTGCTTTAGCTGACTTAACTGCAGATTGAAGTTCATCCCTTTGATCTGCAGATGAATGAAAAAAATGATAAAAAAGGTAACATTGTGTTACTTTGTATCTTTTTACAGAAGCAGTGTTTGTAAACACGGATTCAGTCATGGTTCATGCTGATGTAGTGTGAACCTGATGCGATTTCACAAAGCAATTTAACAAGGTGATTTCTGTAGTGGCAGGTGTGATGCTAATGTGAATTCTGAGAGGATTTGGAATAGTGGGAGATAAAATTCCCACCAAACCCGCACAGGACCCTTATGAACCGGGTCAAATCCGCAACACATATATGTGAACAGCCTTCATTGGAAATAATAGGATTTTTTACTCACCGTAAAATCCTTTTCTCTGAGTCCATGGACCGACACAGCTTCTCTATTGACAAAGTGGGTATTATCCGTTAATTAGGAGTGACTAGGCAGAAAAACTTGTAAAAAGTGTTGCATCACACCTTCTACAGTACCGCCCAGGGGGCGGACCCTCTGGGTATACCCTCTCAGTCTGCATCTTCGCAGATCAGTTCGTGAAAAAGCAGTACAAACTTAAAAGGAGGGGTGGGTGCTGTGTCGGTCCATGGACTCAGAGAAAAGGATTTTACGGTGAGTAAAAAATCCTATTTACTCTTTCGTCCATGGACCGACACAGCTTCTCTATTGACAAAGTGGGACGTCCCAAAGCAGTGTCAGAGAAAAAACGAGGGGTGGTAACAGCATAAAAATAAACTTCACCCCAAACACAAAACAGCACTCCTCCAACGGAGGAGTTGCAACTCTAAACAGCCGCTTGCAAAACCTTGCGGCCAAAAGAGGCATCCGAAGATGCACCTACATCAATTTTGTAGAATTTTGTGAAAGTGTGTGCGGACGACCAAGTCGCCGCTTTACATAATTGGGAAACAGACGCTTGATGTCGGAAAGCCCAAGAGGCACCTATTGCCCTGGTCGAATGCGCCGTGACAGGAAAGGGGGGCGTCTGACCCTTTAAGGCGTAAGCCTGGATTACTATCTGTCGGATCCACCTAGAGATGGTGGCCGATGAGACTGCTTGGCCCTTCTTGGGACCAGCCACCGAAACAAACAGTGAGTCTGACTTCCGGAACAGGGAAGTAGCAGATAGGTATACTCTCAAAGCTCGGACAACGTCCAAGGAATGCAACGCTGACTCCTTAGGATTCGACGGCTGAGGACACAAGGATGGAAGTACAATGTCTTCGTTGAGATGAAAAGCCGAAACGACTTTCGGAAGAAAGGAAGGCTGCGGCCGCAGCACCACCTTATCCTTGTGGAAAATCAAATAGGGAGCCTTGCAGGACAAGGCTGCCAGCTCAGAGACTCGTCTAACTGACGTAACAGCCACCAAAAAGACCACTTTCTGAGAAAGTGTCAACAGGGGAATATCTCTAATATTCTCAAACGGTGCCTTCTGAAGCACCGAGAGGACCAGGTTCAAGTCCCACGGAGGTAACGGGGGACGGACCGGAGGGGCCACATGTCGGACCCCCTGCACAAATGTACTCACGAGAGAGTGAGTCGCCAGGGGTCGCTGAAAAAAGACAGCCAGGGCAGATATCTGTCCCTTAAATCGTACTTAGGGCAAGCCCTTGGTCCACCCCACGCTGTAAAAACAGCAGGATTCTGGAAACCAAATAGGTACGCGGATGCCATTTCATTTCCTCACACATGGAGATGTAGGCCCTCCAAGTGTGGTGATAGACCTTCCTAGAGAACGGTTTTCGAGCACTTCTCATAGTAGAGATTACTGAGTCTGACAGGCCCCGGTCTCTCAGTACCTAGTTCTCAACAGCCATGCCGTTAAAGCCAATGACTGTAAAGCAGGATGGAATATGGGACCTTGCGATAGCAGGTCCTTCCGTAGTGGTAGGCGCCAGGGGACGTCTGCTACCAGACGTACTAGATCGGCGTACCAAGGACGCTGAGGCCAATCTGGAGCGATTAGGATCATTGGAATTCCCTCTGCCTCCACTCTGCGGAGCAGAAGAGGAAGAAGCCTTAAGGGAGGGAAGGCATAGATTAGACGATACTGAACCCACGATGCTACCAACGCGTCCGTTGCGTCTGCCCATGGGTCTCTTGACCGGGCCACAAATCAATACCTTCCGATTGAGTCGGGAAGCCAGAAGATCTA
Organism: Rana muscosa; assembly: GCA_029206835.1. Taxonomy (NCBI): domain Eukaryota; kingdom Metazoa; phylum Chordata; class Amphibia; order Anura; family Ranidae; genus Rana; species Rana muscosa. Next base: position 49,783,244 of record CM055120.1, read on the forward strand.
CGTCTGGTGTGCCCCATCTTTGGCAGAGGAGTTGGAACACCTCCGGGTCTAAGGACCATTCTCCCTGGTCCAGCATCTGGCGGCTCAGGTAGTCCGCCTGCCAGTTTTCCACACCCGGAATGTACACGGCCGACAGTGCCGGTACGCTCCTCTCTGCCCACTTCAGGATGCGAGCGATCTCCGATGCTGCAGCTGAGCTTCTTGTTCCTCCTTGATGATTGACATATGCCACTGCTGTGGCGTTGTCTGACTGGATCCTGACTGGACGCCCTTGCAGTCTCTGAGACCATTTGAAGAGGCACAGCTTGATCGCCCGGATCTCCAGGACATTGATCGGCAGGAGGGCTTCCTCTGGGGTCCAGCGACCTTGCGCCGACTGGACACCCCAGACTCCCCCCCAACCTGTAAGGCTGGCGTCCGTCGTGATCACTATCCAGTAAACCGGAAGAAATGACTTCCCGGCCATTAGAGCCGGTGCTGTCAGCCACCATACCAGGGATCTCCTGACTAGGTGGCTCACTCGGATTTGATAATCCAGAGATGAAGGGCATCTGTTCCATCTGGACAGAACTTCCTTCTGTAACACTCGAGTGTGGTATTGAGCATATGGGACCGCCTCGAAGGAGGCTACCATGAGGCCCAACACTCGCATGCAAAAACGGAGTGACGACCAATTCCTGGAAGTCAGCTGCCGTACTGCAGCCCGGAGGGTCTGCAACTTCTCCACAGGGAGGAATACCTTTGCCTCTGAGGAATCCAGAATCAACCCCAGGTACACTAGGCGTTGAGTGGGCACCAATACTGACTTTTGCGTGTTCAGTATCCAACCACAGTCTCGAAGAGTCTGACAGGTAATGGACACGCTTACCTCTAATTCTGAGCTTGAAGGGGCCTTCAGCAGAAGGTCGTCCAAGTAACCTGTGATAGCGATACCCCGCTGTCTTAGAAGTGCCAGAATCGGAGCGAACACCTTGGTGAACGTCCTGGGTGCTGAGGCAAGGCCAAACGGGAGGGCCACAAACTGGTAGTGGTTCTTCCCGATAGCAAATCGCAGAAACCTCTGGTGTCTGGAGTATATGGGAACATGCAGGTATGCGTCCTTGATGTCCAAGGAGGCCAGAAAGTCCCCCGGATGGAGAGCCGTGACTACGGATCGAACCGACTCCATCCGAAATCTTTGTACCTTCACAAAGCAATTGAGGGCTCTGAGATCCAAGATTGGACGAACCCCCTCCTTCTTTGGCACAATGAACAGATTTGAGTAAAAACCCTGACCCCGTTCCTGTTCTGGAACTGGAATAACTACCCCGCGTTCCAGTAGACCCTGGACCGCCCCATACAGGGCCTCCCGACGGGTCGGTAGTAGCTGGAGATTGGAGGTGATGAATCTGTCTGGTGGACAAGAGAGAAATTCTATCTTGTAGCCTGAGGAGATTACTTCGCAAACCCACCTGTCGGAGACTAGAGCAGTCCACTGAGTCGCGAATTTGCGAAGACGTCCCCCCACCCGAGAGCTGGGTGGGGGCGGACCTTCATGTGGATGCAGATTTGTCCGCAGGCTTGTTGGGTCTGCGGGACCAAGGACGCTTTTGTCCTTGGGCAGGCGCTTTATCGGCCTGGGGTCTTTTCCCTGTCGCCTTAAGGGGGCGAAAAAACCGCTTACGTGCAGTAAAGGAGGGCCCTTGCCCTTGGCGTGGTCCCTTACCCTTGCTAGTTTGGGGAAGCAAAGTGCTTTTACCTCCTGTGGCATCCTTGATGATGTCATCCAGAGAAGCCCCAAAAAGTCTGTCACCCTTAAAAGGCAGATCCAATAGGGCTTTCTTGGAAGTCTGGTCCGCAGACCAGCCCTTTAGCCAGATCAGGCGGCATATTGCTACTGCATAAACTAAAGCTTTTGACAGCAGGGGAATAGTATCCATGTCTGACTCGCAGACAAACTTAAGGCCCTGGACCAAATGGTCGGCCAAAGTTATCTCATTAGGAGGAGCATCTCGCTCCTTTAACCCCTGGAGTAGCAATTTTGCCCATTCAGTAAGTGTCTGAGACACTAGGGCCCCCGCCAATGCCGGGCGTACTGCCGAGCCTACCACTGAGTATAGGTAGCGAGCGAGTGCTTCAGCCTTCTTATCCACAGGGTCCTTGAAAACAGGAGCCCCTTCTACTGGAATAGTGGTGGCTCTATTAAGTCTGGACACTGAAGGGTCCACTATAGGGGGAGAGGTCCATATCTTCAGAAAACTCTCCTCAAAGGGGTACCGTACTGCAAACCTCTTTGGGGCTGTAAAGACCCTCAGTGGGTTCTCCCATTCCTTGTATAAGAGTTTGTCAAAATAAGACACACAAGGGAACACCTTAGCAGTGCGGGCAGGTTTACGAAACCCAAAGGGGACTGGAGTATCTGCTACTTCTTCAGTCCTTTCCAACTTTAGCGTATCCCGCACTGCAGTAATAAGGTCAGATACCAAAGCCGTCTCGCGTACTGACCTGGACTTGGAGTCCTCCTCACTGTACGATTGGTCACGGTCTGCAGTCTCTGATGCATCAGAATCTGGGCCATGAGCCGTAGCTGGACCTGGTTCTGCATCAGAAATATCCCCAGAAGATTGCAGGGGACGGGGGCGTTTATTACCCCCTGTATTCCCGTGTGCTGCTTCCACCCTGGCAGCAAACGCCTCTAGGATTGCCGACATAGCGTCCATAGACACCTCAGGGACACCAGCTGCTAAATCTGGTGTTTCAGGGGAGAAGACATCTGGCTCAGATGCCATGCTGACCACACGCTGACACTCACAGGGCTCCAGGCAAGATATCAATAGGCCACCCTCCTGCGCTGCAGAGATGCTGGGTTACCCAGAGGACTCGCCACCCTGGAAAGGTACTGTTATGCTGCGCCTGTGATGCTGTCCCCTTGCAGCTGTGTCAGTCTGCTTCTTTTATCAGCACTTCCTGTGTGAATTTTCGCGCCAGTGTAATGCACCCTAGAGGCCGGAGGCTCTCGCAAAATGGTTGCCAAAAACGTCTGTATGGAAGATAATGTGGGCTCTAAGAAAATGCCCGCCGACAGAAGATAGAGGTCAGGCAGCCATAGCCCACAAAAAGATGGCCGCCGAACGGCAATATCTGCATACAGGGTGGACAAACATGGCCGCCGATCACCTGATAGGGGCCAGTGGGTGTGGCCGAACCACAGGAAGATGGCCGCCAGGCAGTTACAAGAGGCCAAACTTGGCATGGACCACCTCAAAATGGCCGCCGACAGCATGGAGACACAGAAACACAGGTAAGCAAAAATGACATTTCTTTTAAATGTTAGATACAGCCAGCCCCGCTCCAGTGGGACCCCCTAGGTGACCCCCAGCACCCAGCAACCTTTAGCTAGAAGCCCAGGGAGGAGGGAAAGGCAGGGAGAGAGGGAAGAAAGGGGCCACAACCACTTACTTGATCTCTCCAGGAATATCCAGCTAAATCACCCAGCCGAGGCAGGGGAGTTTTACTTACCTATCCTGCATGTATTCTGCTGGAAGACATTCCAAACAGATCATCGTCCGCGCACGGAAGGTGACTGTTGGCCAGGCATGCTGTGATTGGACCCAGAAGGGACGATCATATGTATGCCTTGGAGCATGACGCTCACCGGACAGGCTGCTGCGACTCGGCCGTAAGGTCAGCCGAAGCTGAGCGGTCCGATGCAAGCCTTGGAGCGTAAGCTCACCGGCCAGGCTGCTGCGACTCGGCCGTAAGGTCAGCCGAAGCTGAGCGGTCCGATGCAGGCCCTGGAGCGTAAGCTCACCGGCCACCCGTGGAGCGACGGGCATGTCGTGGAAAACCCAGCGCGTAGCTAGGGTCGGCACACGCTCGATGGCCGAAACTGGGGAGACTACAAGGATCGAGGATCCAGCCTGTCACCCAGTCGGCAGTTGATCAAAGATCGCAGGAAACAACAAATGTAGCAAAAAATATATATATATATATATATATATCTTTTTTCCCCCCGGACCAATGGGCCCGAAGGGAGCCATGTCCTACTCCTTGCTAGACAGAAAAAAACTGATCTGCGAAGATGCAGACTGAGAGGGTATACCCAGAGGGTCCGCCCCCTGGGCGGTACTGTAGAAGGTGTGATGCAACACTTTTTACAAGTTTTTCTGCCTAGTCACTCCTAATTAACGGATAATACCCACTTTGTCAATAGAGAAGCTGTGTCGGTCCATGGACGAAAGAGTAAATGCTTTTTTAGATGACCTGCGAACCTATTCTTTTTGTATTGCATCTGATCCGCATTGAATTTGCATAAGTGTGAACCGGCACTCTGACTGCTTTTTTGATAACTGCCGACACCTTCTCTGAGCACAGAGCAATCCCAGCTTTGATCAATTAAGCACTTGCTGACCGTGCCTTTTTCTGACACTTGCTGCTTACAAGTTAATATCAGTATTTTTTCTTTAGGAATGCCACAAGACTGACACATTTCTGTGAATTACAGCAACCTGTTATTTGCAAAATAAAGATTTATATACACAACAAAAAAGGATGTAAACTTTGGATCAGTTAAACTAATAAACTTAAACAATGACCAGAAAATATTACAGTTTAACCGTAAGCTACCAGTTTTAGGCCTCACACACAACTTTAGAGACCTAAAGTGATTGTAAACAAACAATCGTGAGTGAAAAGGAATAAATGCGCTACCCAAAAATGAAAACAAAACAGAAACCCAACGAAGGAAAAGAAGCAGCTGCACAGGAATGTGACAAAATAAAAAAAAAGAGTGGGGATAAATGTGTAGCGCTACGTGTTAAACCAAGTGACATTCAACAATGTGTACCCAGCAAAATGTAACCAAAAGGTGTAACATGAGAAAATGGGGGGCTAAGCAAGGTACTCAGCAGGTGTGAACAAAAATGTGAAGTCCACAAAGAGACCAAAATATACAACATTCAATGTGATATAATGTCCATCATGTGTAAACATAAACGTGATGAAGAGGTCATGAGATGACAACAAACATCCCAATGTGAATCTTCAGGTGAGTGATGTAATTCAAATGCGCTTACCGGAACGGTTGGACCCGACTATCATACGACAACGGGTCAATCGAGCTTAAGGTGTCCCAAAAGGCTGTTTCCACAGGGGCGTCAGCGAGAATCCAAAGGGAGATGTAATCCACCACATTGGCATCCAGGTGATATCGACCCGAGGTATGGCGACTGGATCCGATGTTCCTCGACCGCAGGTATCCTGGTATAGGTGACCCAACTTGATTGTAGGTAAGGCAATCATGGGGGTCTGCCAGACATCCAAACACAACCCGGTGCGGGTAAGCAGCAACCCTGATTAGGGTAATAAAAACCAACGGGAGAGAACTCAAAAACTTATCTTCCACAAGATCATGTAAAGAGAAGAAAATATAGGGGCTCCAATGGTGTAGGTCAAAAAAGGAGGTTTTATAAAAAAAAGTTTTTTTTTAAACTAGCTGTAAGAGAAAGGCATAATGAGCTAATATGACTAGCATAATAGCTCATTAATGCATCACTTACCTTAGATCGGGGCCCCCGAAGCCGTCCTCGTCTCCCTCTTCAGCCGCAGCCATCTCTGCGGCGATGGCCGGAAGGTTACTTCCGGGTATCGCCGCTCCAGCCAATCACAGCGCCGCTCCGGCGCTGTGATTGGCCGGAGCGGCGAAGACGGCACTCTGCGCATGCGCGCGAGAGCCGGCACATTCGGCTACGCCCAGCGATTGCTGAGAAGTAGCCAAATTTGTGAATGGGATTAACCCCATAATTGCACCGTCTACGGCGCGCATGCGCCGTAGACAGCGGCGCCTGTCATTTAACTAAATATGTCTTAAACCGTATAGGTTTAGGAGATATTTCTTGCACCTACAGGTAAGCCTTAATCTAGGCTTACCTGTAGGTGCAAGTTGAAAAAGTGGGTTTACAACCACTTTAATGGTAAAAACCAGCATACAAGGTATAAAAGTGATCACAGTTCATAAATCTTTAAAAGCAATATGGTGTACCTGGACCGACGCGTTTCGTTCTAATAAGGACGTCTACTGGGGTTGATGCTTTTTTGACCTACATCATTGGAGTCCCTATTTTTTCTTCTCTTTACATGATCTTGTGGAAGATACGTTTTTGAGTTCTCTCCCGTTGGTTTTTATTACCCTAATCAGGGTTGCTGCTTACCCGCACCGGGTTGTGTTTGGATGTCTGGCAGACCCCCATGATTGCCTTACCTACAATCCAGTTGGGTCACCTATACCAGGATACCTGCGGTCGAGGAACATCGGATCCAGTCGCCATACCTCGGGTTGATATCACCTGGATGCCAACGTGGTGGATTACATCTCCCTTTGGATTCTTACTGACGCCCCTGTGGAACAGCCTTTTGGGACACCTTAAGCTTGATTGATCCATTGTCGTATGATAGTCGGGCCCAACAGTTCCGGTAAGCGCATTTGAATTACATCACTCACCTGAAGATTCACGTTGATTGTAAACAATCACCTTGTAAAACAACCCATTTAGTTTAAAATAAAAATGAAAGGCAAAACACATTTGAATAGACATTTAAAAAAAAAACATTATAAAATACAATTTTCTCCCTTTTTTTTTATAAGTGATCACATTCTCTCTGTTCTCAGCAGCATAAGAGCTGGGGGAGGAGAAGCAGAAGCACACCAAGGTTCCCAGTGAATGGCTGTGCAGCGGAGGCGTGTCAGGACAAGTCTGATCATTGGAGGAGAGCACACGAGTTCCCAGCATAGCTAGAGAACTGACCACGTTATGCACTCCTGCTTAGTGTGGTCAGTTTTTAATAGGAAAGCAGAGGGACTGGCAGGAACACCGGGAATTTCACACAAAAGAATAAAAAGAGAGCAGAAGACTTTTTTTATACAAGCACATGGTATAGCAGGCACATATCAGAAATATGAAGTGTTAGGGTAACAAACGCTTAAAGCGGAGTTGCACCCAAAAGTTTAACTTCTGCTTCAAGGCCTCCTCCCCAGCTCCTGTTTGTGAAACTGAGCTTTTGGGTAGGAGAGGGGGGGGGGGGGTATCTGATTTTGATCGGTACCTGCTCCCACTTTCTTTCCGGTCGCCTTAGGCGTTCAGAAACGGAAGTTCTCCTTCCTGAAGTCTTCTGGGACATATGACAGGTCCTAGAAGACTTCGGGACCAGTCACAGAGCACAGCGCCACTCGCACATGCTCAGTGGGCACCCGGCTGTGAAACCGCAAGCTGTCACAGCCAGGTGTCAATAGAAGAGGTGCCGGCGCTGCTGAGGGAGGACACGGGGAGAACACGGCTGGGGTGAGCACACCACTGGATCGTGGGACAGGTGAGTGGCTGTTTATTAAAATAAAAAAAAATTATTTTTTATTTTAATGGATCAAAAACGCTGGTGAGCCGCGTTTATTAGCGTTAGAGCGTTTTTACGGCTGAAAAACGTCTCTCAGAACCCACTCATTTTCGTTATTTTTTTACTGCTCAAAAACGCCACTGCCCAAAACTGCTGAAAACATGGAGAGTTTAATGACTGTAGAAAAAACGTCTACAGCCAAAAACAGCTGCTGTAAAAAAAATTAAAAACGTCCAGTGTGCATCAGGCCTTATAGGTAAAGTTGATCCAGGGAAAATCCGATTGCCTCTTGGGGGATCAGGAAGGAATTTTTTCCCCTGCTGGAGAAAATTGGAACATGCTTTATTTTGCCTATCTGGATCAAGAGCGTGTGTGTGTGTGTGCGTGTTACGTGTATAAATTATACGTGCAATATATATATATGTATATATATGAATAAAATAGAGCCTTCTATTGGTTGAACCAGATGGACATGTGTCTTTTTTCCTGACTATGTAACTATTTATCTAGGTGGGTAGGAGCCAACTCATGTGGATGGTACTGATAATACCAGTCTTTACGCTAAAACAGAGCATTTTAGCATAGGGGAGGTGTGACCGGGCCTTTAATCTACTGCATAGCACATGCTGAAATTAGCAACAGAGCAGAATGTAATCATTACCTGGTGTATTATTTCAGATACAGGGAGTTGGTTGGCATAGGTTGTTAGGTCCACCGCAGAGGCATCAGGTGAGTACCTGAAATTCAGACATAATCATCATCTTTAGTCATTTATAGAATATTTGATAATCTTACAAATTCACAAAACAATAATCTTCAGAACAATTATAATGAGTTATGGCTTAAGGGATCTTTAGTCCGTTTTTTGTTTGTTAGGTATACATCTGTGAGAAATCAAATTCATATACACAATCATATAAATGCATAAAAACTTTGCTTTTATGTAAACTTTGAAATTCTCTATATACATAGAGCAGTCTTATTTATCCTCTTATAGCACTACTAAACAGACTCTTTGCTGTTATGATTGGTAACCAGAGGCTATGTGATCTAGGCTGGAAGCTAAGGATCAGCATTTCTTTGTTATAAAAATTATACTAAAGTCTTATTTTTATCTAAAAAAATTATAAAAATAAACAACAAACATGTCATACTCACCTCCTCTGTGCAGTTGGTTTTGCACAGAGCAGCCCCAATCCTCCTCTTCTCGGGTCCCTCTTCGGCTCTCCTGGCCTCTCCCTTCTGTTGAGTGCTCCCACAGCTAGCAGCTAGCTCTGGGGGCACTCAAGTCAAACCACAGTTACCTGTGTCCATTCAGACACGGAGCCAAAGCTTGCCCCCTTTCTCTCCTCATTGGCTGACTTTGCTAGGCTCCCGCAGCTGTCAATGGCGCTGCGCTTTCAGCCAATGAGGGACACTCATTGGCTGTGACAGCAGCGCCATTGGCTCCCGCTGCTGTCAAAGTCAATTAGCCAATGAGGAGAGAAAGGGGGCGGGCTGGGGCTCTGTGTCTGAATGGACACAGGTAACTGTGGCCGGCTCGGGTGCCCCCAAAGCAAGATGCTAGCTTTGGGGGCACTCAACAGATGGGACAGGCCAGGAGAATGCATTAAGATAGAATGCATCAAGATAAAAAACCTAGTGCGCATGCGCGGGGACTCGGAGAAGGACGTGTGCTGACCGAGCTCCCGGCACCCCGACCCACCAGAGCTAACGATAGCGCAGGCACTGAGGTCCGTGAGCCAGGACCGATCCCACACCAGCCCCGAAGTGGCGATGAACCGTAGGGCACAGGGGCAGCCGCGGAAAGGACACGATACGCAAACTACAGCCCAGAAGAGAGCAGGGCCTTCCCCTACAGCACAGCCGCGATCCAAGATGGCGCCGGGTAAGCCAGACACACGAGGCAGCACGGCAGCAGCCAGATCCGACGGCGCTACACAGAGAGGAGACAGGCAGCTAAATCTGGAGCCAACTAGGGATCCATTCTCCTCACAATCCTCGGGAGAGGTGGAGACCGGACAGCGGGGTGAGTCACTATCACATCCCCCATCCCCAGCCATATACGCTGATAGACATGACTCTCCAAACTCCCCTGCCTCCCCTGCCTCCTCCATGGATAGGAACATGGCAGACTTAGCAGAAGTCCTCATTAGCCAATCCAGCCAATCCAGCCAGGATATGCCAATTCCCCAGCTCTCACACTATTCCCCTGATGCTGTACTTTTGGGCAGATTCTCCACCATGCTGCAGCAGGAGCTCTCTAAGGCCTGCACATTAATCACCACTGACCTGAAAAAAGACATCCATAGCTTGGGAGAGCGTTTTGAGCTAATTGAAACCAAAGTGGATGGAGCCATCAAAAGGGTCAACCAGAACTCAGCCATGGTGACAGACCTCCAGGATAGATTAGAAGAGGCATTCACAAAAATTGAAGATTTGGAGAATCGTTCTCGTAGGTACAATGTCCGCGTGCGTGGCCTCCCTGAAACTCACACAGATCTAGAGGGGGCTGTAAAAGACCTGATGAAAACCCTTATCCCTGATATAGCCAACCACCACATGGAAGTTGATCGCGTTCACCGAGCACTGACAGCCCCAAGGGCCGACGGCCTACCACGAGACATTATTGTTAAGCCACATCACTACCGCATTAAGGATAAGATGATGCTTGCGGCTCGCAACAGGCCGGACCTGTCGCTATTTGGAACACCAATACAGCTCTTTACAGATTTGGCGCCATCAACGGTCCAGAAACGCAGAAACCTACGGCCGTTACTCCAGCAACTTATGGCCAAACAGATTAAGTATCGATGGTCGTTCCCTTTTAAGTTATCATTCACTTACAACGGAAAGTCCCACTCCTTTTCCACGCTCCAAGCAGGCGAAGACCTACTGCTTAGTCTCGGCATCATTGCACGGGACTCTCCGACTCCGATTTCATCTCCCCCTCGTCTGGATCATCGTCCCCTCTCCCCGATATGGCAGGATCGCACACGCTCACAGGCCAGAAATGCTCGCCGGAATACCTGAGTATTATTGCTCTTCTCTCTTTTTGCTTTTTTGCCCCCTTTTGGGAACTGTTAGTGCTTGATTGCACGGATATGGCCTGGGCCCATGGTGGACTATGGGCCTGATGGGGCCATCGTTACCGTTCACAGTTCACAGGTTACAAAGTCACGGGTTACAAAGTTACTGGAGTTCCTGGTTCTTCGGACTGGCTGCCAGCCGAATATTTTACAACCCCGACGGGCCCAACCTGGTCGAAGAAATTTTGCTTTTTGCTTTTTAGCAGTCTGGGGGCCTTAGTCGGACCGCAATGTGTTCCCCTGTTGGGCTGTGGCTCGGGGGCCGGAACGACCGATGGGGACCCTTCCGGCCCCGGCGCCACTGGCCTTGGGAATGCATGTTCCTATAGACAGCCTGTTATGTTAAAACTGTATTGATTGATTTTGTCATTTCCGATATGACCTCGAATAGCCTGCTCGTACAGAGTGTAATCATATTTGGGTCGGGGTGGTCATGCTTGCCACCCAACTGCAAGACTACCTATCCTACGACAAGGATGGTACCCTTGCACCTAATTTGCCGGATGTTGTCTCCGGCAGGGGTTATTCCCCATTCCTTCATTCATCAGCTAGGATTGAGTTATATTGGTTGTTTGGGCCTAAGGCCTATGTATATGTTTTTTTGCTTTTATTTTTGTTTCTCTTCTTCTCTAATGCCTTTTCCTTCTCTCCCTTCCCCCTCTTTCTTCGGAGCCTCGGTTCAGCGCCCTTCCCTTATGTCATGGTCTGAGAGGTCACATAGCCAAACAGTCATCATCATCGGGACCCTTCTCGCTTCATTCATTATGCAAGGTAAGAGTGCTCTGCCCTACCACGATGGCCACCACATATAACACAGACTATTCGATAGTTAGCCACAATGTACATGGATTTAACTCCCCTACTAAAAGAACTAAGGCTTTCCAGTTTTATCATAAACAGAAGGCTGAAGTCCTGCTATTGCAGGAAACTCATTTCTCCAATGTCTCAGCGCCCGGTTACCTCAATGGGAAGTATCCACAGTTTTACTTGGCAGGGGGTCGGGAAAAGAAGGGCGGTGTAGCCATCTGCTTTTCGAAACGGACCCCCTTTACCCCCATCGCTATCGTTAAGGACAAGAGGGGTAGATATATTATGGCAGTGGGGCGGCTCCATGACCAGGAGGTGTCCTTTATATCATACTATGCCCCGAATACTGGACAGCCGGAATTCTTTAGCAAAATGCTGAAGATTCTTATGCCCAAAGTCCAGGGTCAGGTCATTATGGGAGGCGATAGTAATATTCCCTTGGACAGAATTATGGATAAATCGGACTCCTCTAGACCAACATTGAAACGCCCACCGACTGGAAGCAGCAAGGTTGCACGTCTGTTTCATTTCTATGACCTCATCGACGCCTGGCGAGAAAATAACCCTACGGTCAGAGACTTTACACACTTTTCACAAGCCCATCATACTTACTCGAGGATAGACCACGTTCTAGTACGTACGCCTTTGCTACCATTTATTAAGTCGGTTAAGATTTTATCTACCCCTTGGTCTGATCATTCCCCGATAAAACTCTCTACTTCAGGGCTATGGACTAAATCTAGACCCTCCCCGTGGAGACTTAATGTGAGCTTGCTGAATGACCCTACAATCTTTTTAGAGATTCAAAAGGAAATACAGGAATACTTTAGACTTAATAAGGCATCGGACACATCCCCCGCAATTAACTGGGTAGCTCATAAAGCAGCGATTAGGGGCATATTGTTACAAGTGGCAGCCAGGATTAAACGCAATAGGGAACAGGCAAATAAGATTCTGGAAACTAACTTAGATAACTTACTTAGTGAACAGCACAGAAATCCCCTGGTAGATATAAGGCATAAAATTGACGAGGCTCGACTAGCACTAAATCTTAGCTTGACTACTCAAGCGGAGAAACATATTAGTTGGTCTAAGCACAGGTTCTATACGATGGGTGATAAACCTACCACAATGTTAGCTAGAAAACTGGTTCCTCGACCGTACACACCGACTTTGCCTAAACTACGACTATCCACGGGCCTAACCTCCCAGAACCCCGAACGGATAATTGGAGAATTTCACAAATTTTATGCTAAGCTGTATGGAGTGCAGGACAAGTTCGATTCATCTGAAGCGAGCACATTCTTTCGCGACTTACAGCTGCCTAAATTGACACAAGCCCATGCGGAACTGATGGACGGTGCTCTTACAGAGCCTGAAGTCAGGGCTGCAATCAAAACCCTACACCCTACCAAGGCCCCTGGGCCAGATGGATTCCCGGGTCACTACTATAGGAAATATCACGATCTTCTGGCCCCACATCTCTGTACTTACTTTAATGACCTGAGAAGCGGCAGCAAGCTCCCCAGCCATGAAAATGTAGCCTATATAAGTGTTATCCCGAAACCAGGAAAGGACCATACAGACTGTTCCAATTATCGCCCAATTTCTCTGATCAATACGGATCTTAAGATTCTAACCAAAATACTGGCCCAGAGACTTAATACTTTTCTTCAGTGTTATATCCATCCTGACCAAGCAGGTTTTGTCCCGACAAGACAGGCATCGGACCAAACCCGCCGGATAATTAACCTTATCTCGGCAGTTCGGTCTGATTGGGATGGAAAGGGGACTAGGAGGGGAATGTTACTTTCATTGGATATCCAGAAGGCGTTCGATTCTATCTCCTGGGACTATCTTTTTGATGTTCTCACACGCTTTGGATTTGGGAGACGCTTTCTGGATCTCCTTCACATATTATATGATTCCCCCAGTGCCTCGCTAATGCTCAGAGGATATACATCCCAAACATTTCCTATCAGGAGAGGAACTAGACAGGGCTGCCCGTTGTCGCCACTATTATTCGCCCTGGCGATTGAACCACTAGCGCTCAAAATTCGCGCCTGCAGAGATATACAGGGCATTTATTGCGGAGACTATGAACACAAATGTTTACTCTTTGCGGACGACTTGTTGCTGACCTTGACCTCACCGATCACATCCCTACCTAACTTGTATGCTATTTTGCAGCCTTTCTCCAACATTTCCGGATTGGCAATTAATCATAGTAAGTCAAGAGCACTGAACTTATCTTTGCTAAGCTCCACTCAGGCTACGCTTGAAAAATCATTTCAATTCCGATGGGAATCCACAGCTCTCCCTTATTTAGGCATACAGCTGACCTCATCTATTGGTGAGTTGTACAAAGAGAATTATCCAGCCCTTTTCAAACGGCTAACAGCTGACATGGCTAAGTGGCAGGTTCACCCGCCATCGTGGTTTGGCAGACTTCACTCAATTAAAATGAATGTTCTACCTCGATTATTGTATTTCTTCCGTACCTTGCCAGTTTCATTGGCCCGTGATGACCTTAAACGATTCCAGAATAAAGTACTACAGTTTATTTGGGGTGATAAGAGACCCAGGGTGAATAGGAGCACTCTATACACGTTGAAGCGGAGAGGAGGACTTGGTCTTCCAGACTTATTAAAATATTTTTATGCTGCCCAGATAGCACAACTTACAAGGTTTCACTCCCAACAGGCACAGGCCATCTGGATGGCTATGGAATCTTATTCCTGCCGTCCCAAACCTATTTCTTATATTTTATGGCTCCCTATCAAGGAGCGACCTCCTATACTTTGCCCTACTTTATCCATGTCACTGGAACTATGGGACAGACTCTCCAGATCTCACAAATTCAAATCTCCTCATTCTCCACTGACACCTCTGCTTCAAAATAAAGCATTCACCCCGGGTCTCACTCCACTAGCGTTCGAATGGTGGACTAATAAGGGTTTTAAGTGTATTGCTGACTTGTGCGATCATAGAGGTATGCTGACCGAACGGACTATGGCTGACAGACATCAAATGCCTCCAGCGGAGGGTTATAGGTTCGCCCAAATCTCACATTATGTACAAACCCTGGCTCGCAAGAGCAACCTAGCAACCCAAACTCCCATGGAACATCTATGCAAAAATTATGATAAAATTAAAGGACATTTATCTGCTATATATTCGATATTGCTGAGTGTATCGACAAAGCTGACTTATATGGTCCAATGGGAGACCGACTTGCAGGAAACCCTGGATCTGGACGAATGGCATAGGATAGCCGAGACAGCATCTCGTTCGCTAGTCAATACTTCAATAATTGAGGCCAATTATAAGGTTCTACTGAGGTGGTATATGGTGCCGGTCAGACTGGCAACTTTTGTCTCAGGAGCTACCCCGTTGTGCTTTAGAGGATGTGGCCAGATGGGCACCACCTATCATATTTGGTGGACATGCCCAAAGGTCCGGAGGTTTTGGATCAGGGTGTATAATTTAGTTTACTCCCTTACCCAACTAAACCTAACTAAATCAGCTAAGCAAGCACTACTGGGGGGAGGAGATGTGGAAGCCTCCAAGTCCTGCAAGAGGCTCTTGACATTTATTTTTATTTCAGCCAAAATCACTATTGCTAGGAACTGGAAATCGGCAGCTCTACCATTCGATCAGCTTAAAGACAAATTGTCTTGGTTGATGCTAAACGAACGCTTGACCGCTCTGGCCCAAGATAAAATGAAACTGTTTCATGGAGTTTGGGACCCATGGCTTCGTTACCTAACTAATGACCCGGGGATGTTTACAGCATAGCCTAGGGGATTAGGTTGAGATGTCTGGATGCTGAATCGGGGCTCCTCCCCCCTCCCTCCCCCCATTCCCCCCTCCTCAACTGTCCTTTCCTTACTCTGTCTCCTTCCTTCTATTCTTTGTCACTGTCCTCTTTCCTCTCTTTTGAAATTTGTTTATTGTTTATTTTTGGAGTCAGATCCAGACCTTAGAGGTTTGTGCTGCTCCCTGTTTTCTCAGCTCCTACGGGACCATTGTCAGTCTGATCAGACCTCTGGGCTGCCCACATGGCCGGCTGAGTTGCGCCCCCCCCGATAGATGGATGGGGGGGCGGCTCATCTGGGTGGACGGTTCAGATATGATCTGCGATGCTAATAGGGGTTAACGGCTCTACGGAGCTTCGGACTACTCCAAGGACCCCTACACTTGGTGATCTTCATTGTGTTACCCCAAATGTTGATTGTGACTGTACAATGTTATGTGGCGACTTTTATACATTTTGTATGACAAAACTTGAATAAAAAGATTGAAACACAAGATAAAAAACCTTCTGCCTTTACAAATCACTTTAATGGTAATAAAAAAAGTACGACTTTACTCAAAATGAAAACATGAGTTAATAATGTTGACAAGAAAGGGTAGAAAAAAAAGAAGCGCCACCTAAGTGCAGTATTAAAAGATTCTTTTAATGACACAAATATCAATCACACTTACAGGAAATAAAGGAAAGGAAAGCTCATCTTTAAAAATCCTGTAGTCCTTGTTCCGGGTCCATGGGCTGCACAGATGCAGAGTCTGTTTTCCTCAGGCTTGTCCTGTGGCCATCAGCATGAGGCCTGGGCCAGCGTGGAACGCACGTGACGTCACACAGGAGAAGCAAGGGGCTGATTGGGCTACATGCTCGGAGCCACTGCTCCTTCTATTGGCCAATTAGGCTGCTTCCTCTTTACTGTGCAGTCACAGGCTTGGGGAAGAACAAGACCTATAAAATGTTACTTAACCACTTCAATATCCAGCACCTTTACCCCCTTCCTGCCCAGGCCAATTCTAAGCGCTGTCACCATTGAATGACAATTACGCGGTCATGCAACACTGTACTCATATGACATTTGTAATTTTTTTCACACAGAGCTTTCTTTGGTGGTATTTAATCACCACTGGGTTTTTTATTTTTTTGCTAAACAAACAAACCAAAAAAAAAAAAATGTGGAAAAAAAAAAACACTTGTTTTTCATCATTTATTATAACATTTTGCAAAAGTTAATAGTTTTTAATTAATGTAGGTCTAAATGTATTCTGCTACATTTTTTTGGGGTAAAAATAACCAAAATCAGATTATATTAATTAGTCTGTAGGAAAGGTATACAGTCCAGTCTATGGAAAATATAACTGAAAATAGATCAGTCCTGATGTACTGACTATCTAATGTCCAAGTCCCAAGAACACCAGGACAGTACAAATACCCACAAATGACCCCTTTGGGGAAAATAAGACAGGCCGAGGTATTTAGTAAGAGGCATGGCGAGTTTTTTGGAAGATGTAATTTTTTGGAAAATTAAGAAAAAAAAATTCACTATTTTTTTTTTCTTATGTAGCGGGTATTTACTTTCCCGGGGAAACTTTAGAATTTTTACGGTGACACCGGTGGTGTATCTCCGGCGGTCCACCGGGTGGCGCTGTCACTTTGGGCCGACGGACGAGTCATTGCTGTGTCGAATCCCTTTTTGTCTTTCTTCGGCAGCCGTGTGGTGGGGCGGGGAACCCGCTACGCATGCCGGGGGAAGGTATAAAGGGGGCCGGCCATTTTGTCACGGGGTTCGTTGTCCCAGGCACCTTCAGCCTGCGGACGGAGTTTGTGTTTGTCCTCCGGGCGGACTAGGCCTAGAGGACCACCGGAGGTCGTGTTCCACCTCAGGCACCTTTAGCCTGAGGTGAGGTACTCAGCTGGCGGTCCGGAGCTCAGTGCCCAACACTGAGTTCCGCGAGGGAAGGATCCTAGGGTGCTCCGGGGATGGACGCCTGAATCCGAGGTGGACGTAATGGACCGGGAAGAGCTCCTCATCTGAAGACCCGGTGCAGCATACTGCCGGTGACGGGCGAGCCCTCTTGTCGGAGACCGTCCGGAAGGTGAATTTCCCTCGTGCGGAGACCATTACCCACTCTTTGGAGGAAAGAACTTGTGTCTGGGCCTATATTACGCATTCACACCACCTGTTCTGGTTATGTAAAGCAAGTAAGTCCATGCTATGTTCAAATAAAGGAGTGTTGGACTTGCAACGGTGTGAGACTCGTTTCCTGGCAGATGACTCCTGGAGGGAGGATTCGATACACAATACAGGCCCGAAGGTAAAGAACTTTTGCTGATACCACTTATACATCTGTGGTGGAGGCCAGGCGTAGCGCACGCACTCCCTTTCCTATCATACCCCTAGACCAGAGACATTGCGAGCGAGAACTTTAATAGAGGGGATTGGGAGACCGGCGGTGCCCGCTACACTTACATACTGTCACCAGTGCAGTACAGCGTTATCATACAACAGATGTGGCGGTGATCTGAGACACTGACTGGTGACAGTATGTAAAATAAAATGAAAAAAAAAAGGAGGAGGAAGAAGAAAGCAGTGGGAGGCCAAGGTGTGGTAGATTAAACTAGCTACAGCAGGGGTCTCCAAATTGTGGCCCGGGGGCCAGATGCAGCTATTTGCTTGCTTTTATCTGGCCCTTGGGGTATCATTCCCCACCCCACCCCAACCCACCATGAGCAACAGTGAGGCATAGTTCCTGCCACCTTCAATGGGGCACTATTCTTTCCACTGACACCAATGATGGGGCACTATTCCTCCCAATGATACCAACAATGGGACCCTATTCCTCCCACTGATATCAATGATAGGTCACTATTCCTCCCACTGACACAAATGATGGGGCACTATTCCTCCAACTCACGCTAATGATGGGCACTATACCTCACACTGACACCAATGATGGGGTACTATATCTCCCAATGATACCAATAACAGGGCATTATTACGCCGCCTAATACCAATGATGGGGCATTGTCTACTCCCACTGACATCAGGACATTTTGTTTTCCCACTGACTTTGGTAAAAGTTTAAGGGTCAGTAAACTGACCTTTTGTATATAAATTTTGGAGACCTCTGAGCTACAGGATTTTGAATCAGCAGTGATATGGCTGATAGACATGCTCCCTGAAACATCTTCCCATCCCACTGCAGTGCAAGCAGCCACAGACAACATGAGGGATAACGCTGCTCTGAACACAGGAGCAGTGCAGCAGTGTTGTCCCCTATAATAGGAAGCTGTATGATGTGGACCTCACTGCCAGGATTGTGTGAATGTATGGGGGACTAAGGGACAGTGATTAGTGCACATACAGTTACTGTGCAATTTACATCTACAGAACATATTTTTTTTAATTGGAGGCCTTAGTTTTGAGAAAAGTGGGAGGTTTCCTTCAAGACTCTTTTGGTGTAAAAAGCAAAGAAGGAAAATTGTGTGGCTAACGCTCCCTGGAGATATATATAAAATATGGTCGATGCTCCCTGGAGATATATATAAAACATGGCTGACGCTCCCTGGAGATATATAAAACAGGACCAACAGATTATGGTCTCTTACATAAATATAAACTCCCAAAAAATCACAGCCTAGAAGAAAAAGCAATGTTCTGAGGGATAAATTCTCTAAACCAGTCTACATTATACCCTGATCAGTATTCCTCTCTACTGCCAATAATGACTTCACATCAAATACGCTGATCCTGACACTGCTCAATTCTGCAAATATTTATCAGAGACAAGACTTGAGCACAGAAAAAAGCCTGTGTAGTTTTCATGTAGTCCATGGTGCACCGCCTAATACACTTCAAAGGCTTCTCTCCATTAATGAAATAAAAACAAGCCACATCAGAGCCGTCTGTGGCTTTTAAAGTTTTTTTTTTTCCTCAGCTGAAAGTGAAATTATCCCTAAATCAAGAAGTGCAAATAAACCAAATATCCAACACCTGAGACAAAGACAAAGTGTTGCACAGAATCTTTAAAGAATCGCCATTCCTATCGAGTACTTTTGAGAAAATAGGCAGAGAAAGGAAACATTGCATTATTACAAAAAAGAATGAATAATACATAAACAGTGCATAAAGCAAAAACCTCAAAACGTCCTTCAGTAAATTATTCGCTGATCTATTTGCCTCACTTCCGTCTGCCCTTTGGGTGCAGCTAGAATAGAAGGTGGCATGCTGGCTCACATCAAAGAATGTATGACACATCATAGACCCTTCATCTCTCTATCCATCTGTACACTAGAACAGGGGACCTCAACCCCTGCGTGTGGCAGGTGAGTTGGTCAACACAAATGGGGCCACCAGAGGCTGCCCGCTCCCCTTCTCACAGCACCACTACTTCCATCCCTCTCTGTACTCACCTTACCTATGGAGAGGAAGGGGGCGAAGAAGAAGAAGAGGAGGGAGAAGAGCCGGGTTGGGTCAGGCCAGCCCGGAGGTGATAGGCTGCACGCACCCTCCAGGATGTGGCAGGTTGCGCCAACACACGCCCGCCCTGGAGGTGACAGGCTGCACACACACCTCCCCCCTGGAGGTGACAGGTGGTGCTTACACAAGGGAGGTAAAGGTTGCACCCCACCCCCCAGAGGTATCAGGCCGCACCAAAAAGCCATATCTCCTCCCTGGTCCGTGAAGGTGTTGTTGTTGCTGAGGCCCCAGTCCCTGATGCCAGGGAGGTTGGGGACCACTGCACTACAAGGTTTTTGTCAAGCAACTGGTATGCCAACCTCTTGTCGCACATGTAACAAATATGTGTGAAGGCAAAGAGAGTGGGATTTAGGGCCCACACGTCACTCATGAGTGTCTGAGCGGCAGAGATTTCTGTGCTGGGAGCATGTTCACTGCACAATCCCAGCACAGATACTTAGTTGTCAAAAACAGCTCTTGGTCTGTATTAATGACTGGGAACCGGTGGGACTGCCTCCCACTCGTGTGATCACTGTGACAGCCAATTGCAGTTGTCATATGATTGTGAAGAACTTCCCATCCTCCAGGCTCAGTTAAAAAGGAGACGTTAGGGCCGGAAAAGAGATTTATGTATAGGCAAACTGTATTTAACCACTTGCGACGCACCGGTACGTCGCTGGATTGTAAAGATGATATCTCAATCATCACTGCAGCAATGATCAAGGTATCATTTAGTGCCGGCGACTCCCTTCAATGCAAAAATAGGATTTTTATAACAGCTTACCTGTAAAATCCTTTTCTTGGAGTACATCACGGGACACAGAGCGACATAGTCATTACTAATGGGTTATATAGATACCGTCAGGTGCTGGCACTGGCAACTTCCAAAACCGGAAGTACCCTCCCCTATATAAGCCCCTCCCATCCGGGAGCACCTCAGTTTTGTAGCAAAGCAATAAGTGTCCCCAAAGAGGGGCGGGAGCTCTGTGTCCCGTGATGTACTCCAAGAAAAGGATTTTACAGGTAAGCTGTTATAAAAATCCTATTTTCTTTCTCGTACATCACGGGACACAGAGCGACATAGTCATTACTAATGGGATGTCCTAAAGCAATGCCAAATGAGGGGGGGATACACCATATATAAGCTGAGCGCTATCAGACATGAGGATCTTTTGCGGCCTGCAACACACTGCGCCCAAAGGCGACATCCTCCTGACTTCTAACGTCCACCTGGTAGAACCTAGTAAACGTGTGAACTGAAGACCACGTTGCGGCCTTACAGATTTGAGCCAGGGAGGCCTGGTGATGCACTGCCCATGAAGTTCCAACTGCTCTCGTGGAGTGCGCTCTAACTTTGAACGGAGGCGGTCTCCTTCTCAAGCCATAGGCTTGTATTATGACCTGTCGAATCCACTTGGCTAAAGTAGATTTTGACGCTGCCTGACCCTTTCTGGGGCCTTCCGGCAGAATAAACAAAGTATCCGTTCTGCGAATCTGAGCAGTGGCTTTTAGATAAGCTTTAACTGCTCTTACTACATCCAAAGAATGCAATAACTTTTCCTCTACCGAAGTAGGTTTGGGGAAAAAAGAAGGAAGAACCACATCTTGGTTCAAATGAAACCTCGATACCACCTTAGGAAGAAAGGCTGGATGAGGGCGTAACACTACTCTATCCTTATGGATAACCAGATATGGCTCCTTACAGGACATAGCTGCTAATTCCGACACTCTTTTAGCCGAACAAATGGCTACTAGAAAAATCAATTTCCTGGTGAGAAGAACCAAAGAAATATGCTGTAATGGTTCAAATGGTTGTTTCTGTAGAACCGACAGAACCAAGTTTAGATCCCATGGACATATGGGAATATTAACCGGAGGACTAATACGCATCACTCCTTGTATAAAGGCTTTGACTAGTGAATGCGAAGCCAAGGGCCTTTGAAAAAATATTGACAAGGCCGAAATCTGACCCTTGATAGTACTCAAGGCAAGCTTCCTATCTACAGCCCATTGTAGGAAGTCCAGAATCCTACCTATTACGTATTTACGTGGATGCCATTTCTTGGCCTCACACCAGGCGATGTACGCCTTCCAGATTCTATAGTAGATCTGCCTGGATACCGGCTTCCTGGCATTGATCATGGTAGATACCACAGCATTAGAGAGCCCTCTCTTTTTTAGAATGTGGGCTTCAATAGCCAGGCCGTCAAACCTAGGGCTGGTAAGGAAGGGTGGTATATCGGTCCTTGCGAAAGCAGGTCCGGGCGACGTGGGAGAGTCCAAGGACTCCCCACTGACATTTTACAATCTCCGCGTACCACGCTCTTCGGGGCCACGCTGGAGCCACCAGAATCACTGGTTTCTTTTCTACCCTGATTCTGCGGAGTAATCGAGGAAACCATTGTGGCGGTGTGAATGCATATATCAGCTTGAACTGATCCCAAGGGAACACTAGGGCATCCGAGCCGCAAGCTAGGGGATCCCTTGTCCGAGAGACAAACCTGTCCACCTTTGCGTTGAATCTGGATGCTAGAAGATCTACATCCGATGTTCCCCACCGCTGACATATTGTCCAGAAAACCTCGGGGTGAAGGGACCCTTCCTCTGGGCATAATTGCTGGCGACTTAGAAAGTCCGCCTTCCAATTCTCCACTCCTGGAATGAATACCGCAGATATGGCTGGGACATATCTTTCTGCCCATTTCAGGATGTAATTTACTTCCCTCTGGGCTGCACGACTCCTGGTGCCCCCCTGATGATTGATATATGCCACTGCTGTGGCATTGTCTGATTGAATTCTGACAGGGGACCCTTGGAGTTTGGATGTCCATGCTACTAGGGCATACCGGGCTGCTCGTATCTCTAAGAGATTGATGGGCAGGGCCTTTTCTGCATCCGACCATCTGCCCTGGAGAGACTATTGCTCCACTACAGCTCCCCAGCCTATAAGGCTGGCATCTGTAGTGACCACCTTCCAAGAAATCGGACTGAAGGATTTCCCTTTTTCCAGATTCTGGGGAACCAACCACCAACAGAGGCTCTTGCGAACGGAAGGGGACAAGGACATTGTAAGTCTAGGGCCTGAACCTTTTTGTTCCAGGCTGACAGTATGGCCCCTTGCAAATTCCTTGAATGGAATTGACCGTAGGGTACTGCTTCGAATGATGCCACCATTTTTCCCAGCAGCCTCATGCACAGGCGTATGGACGGCTGTCTTTTTTGTACCCACTAAGTGGATCAAATCTTTCAAAGACAACACCTTTCCTCGAGGCAAGAATATTTTTCTCTGGCCTGAATCCAACCTTAGCCCCAAGTATTCCAGACTTTTGACTGGTTTTTAGGGCTAACTTGTCTCGGTTGATAATCCAACCGTGAGATTCCAGATACTTGATTGTCTTGTGAACGACCACGTCTTGTTTTTTCACTGAGTGGTCTATCAGCAACAAGTCATCTAGATATGCCATTATCATTACACCTTGTGTTCTTAGATTGGCCAATAAAGGGCCAGAATTTTTGTAAACACTCGTGGTGCTGTGGCCAAACCGAAGGGTAAGGCTCTGAACTGAAAATGGCGCCCTTCTACTGCAAAGCGTAGAAATTTTTGGTGGACTGGAAAGATGGGAATGTGCAAATAAGCATCTTTGATGTCGATCGCGGCTAACCAATCCTCCCCTTGTAGGGCAGTGGCCACCGATCGGATCGACTCCATTGGAAAGTCCTGATATACAGGAATTTGTATAGCCCTTTTAGAATTAATATGGGCCTCCCGTCCGCGTTTGCTTCGGGACTGTAAAGAGGTTTGAGTAAAACCCGAACCCTCATTCTTCCAGGGGAACCTCCATAATTACTCCTTGGAGCAATAGTTGTTCTAGTGCCAACAGGAGGGACTCTCTCTTCCGGGGATCCCTTGGCACGTTTGACCTCAAAAATGGGAAGGAGGAGAGTCTCTTAACTCCAATCTGTATCCCAAACATACTGCGGAGAGCACCTATCTGTCTTGATCGCGTCCCGCCAGGTCTCTTGTGAACAACTGGAGTCCTCCCCCCACCCGACTGAGTGGGGGCAACCCTTCAATGAATTTAACTTTGGGGAAGGTTTTGCACCTCCCCTGACCCAGGGTTTCTCATTACCCTGCTATTGTCCCTGTTTTTTACCCCCGGGAATTGACCGAGGAGGCCGTCGGAACTGTTACACAGCCGATGCCCCAGGGACTGGAGAAGCAGGCCTCTTAAAGAGGGACCTCTAACTCTGTTTTTAACCGGCAAGAGCGTATTTTTACCGCTGGAAATTTTCTGGATATATTTGTCCAGGTTTTCCCTGAATAAGCGTTCACCATGAAATGGGACGCTAACCAGCCATTCCTTACAGGGAGCTTCAGCAGACCAGTTTTTGAGCCATAGAAGCCTACGCATATGTACTATACACAGCGTAAGGCGGGAGGCCTGATGGACTGAATCCTTTATGGCGTCAACCACAAAGCCTAAGGCTCTAGGTAGATCAGCTAGGGCAAGGCCTGCTGATCTGTCAAGTCCCTCAAGACCTGTTTTAACTGATCCTTCACTGCTTAGCAGACCCCAATAGCTGCTACTGCTGGTTGTGTCACCAAGCTTGCTGTAGAAAGAAGCAGACTTTCATAAGGACTCCAATCTTTTATCTATTGGGTTCTTGAACATTTGGACATTATTCACTGGACATGTCAGTGATTTATACATACAAGAGATGGCTGCGTCCACTGTAGGGACCTTCCATTTTTTTTAATTTTTTTTTTTGATGAACTTATCCTCCATGGGATAGACCACCGGAAATCTCTTGGGGGAATAAATATTTTCTCAGGACGTTCCCAATCCTGGTAAATAAGCCCTTTCAGTAAAGGGTGAAGTGGAAAAGAACAGACAGTCTGGGGGCTTCTAGCGACCCCAACGAGGATACAGTAGTGGTTGATGGTTCCGCAAGGTGCATTTTTAAATGCCGATCGGACCATGTTAGTCAGAGACTGAACCCATAATCTTTCAGCTTGAGCTGCTGAGAAAGGTTCCTCCACTGTTGATTCCTCAATAACAGAATCAACCTCATCCTGATCCCCTTCAGGCAGGTCGATCCCTGTATGGGACTGTTGCTCTGCTAACAGGCACTCTGAAGGAGGAGACGGAGATCGGCGTGCTTTCCCTGACAGGGAGGCAGCAATCAATGTTGACAATCTCTCTCTAATCCTCCCAGAGCTGAGGAAAAAACCTCCTCTGTTACATACACAGGAGCAGGTGACTGAGGACAGCCACAGTACCAAGTACCCCTGCGGGGTCTCTACGGTCACTTACCTTTGAACTTCAGGGGAGACTGGTGCAGCAGAAGCATGCCCAAGATCCTCAGAGCCCGATGAGACCCCCTTCGCTTCCTGGAAGATTCAGTTCCGGAGCTTCTGGACGGCATATTCCTAAGCCTAAAGCTGAGGTATTCCAGCCGTAATACACCACTTTTACTGAGAATAGTCTAGCACAATTGCTGCTATATCACAGTTGGTGTCTACTAAAGTGCCTTTCTAGGGGATGCCTGCATCAACCGCCTCTGTGTGCCTTTATCTGTTGCTAGCTCTGTCTGTGCATTCAATAGCCAGCTATAATGTGCTTTAAAACACACTGGACGCCCGCACATGCGCAGTAGCGCCACGGCGCACACCTGAGCGTCATCCACCCGCTCCGCCCCTTTTTTCAGATCGCCTCTATGAATAGAGGCGCGTGCACGCGCGCGGGCACGTGCGCCTTCGGCGCCTTTTTTTTAAAACAATAAGGAGCTAGATGGGAGCCAGGGCCCCCTTTGCCGCAGGGCCCGGGGATGGATGAGCGCTGCAACAGGGCAGAGGAGACAGCTTCCCAGCAGAGAACATACCAACTGCCTGGATTTGAGTCTGGAAGAAAAAAATCCACATTACAAGAAAAAGAACCATAGCGGCCTCTAGTGTCTAACACAGGTACCGCGGTCTTACACATTTTTTTTTTTCTTGCCTACTATTAAAATTTTTACATTTTCTCAGTAGTAACAGGCATACACAGAATATTAGCGGGAATACCTTAGGTAACAGGCAGAAAGACAAAATAGGCTTGGGGGTCCCTCAATAGAACCAAGTTCCCGAGGGCCCCCACTTACCTTTTCCTCGCCGCAGGACTTTGTTTGGTCCACAGAAGCCCAAACTTCACCTATCACGGCAGGCATTGTAATCAAACCTTCAGGGACCGGGTTCCCAAGGATTCCACTCCCCTGGACCTGTATAGCACCCTGCACAGAAAACATCTTGGTCGTGGGTATGACCAGAGCTCTGGATCCCAGGGTCCAGCTCTCCTAAGAGAAGCATTACAGGCAAAACCTTGCTCTTCTCTGCAAGGCCCGGGTACCGACCGTTTAGCTATGAAGCTTTTTTGGTCGGATCCGGAATAGCTTACTGAGGCCCAAAAGAACCTGTACGCAAGCTCAGTGAAAAACACATGTTTCTTCTTGGCCAACACCTTAGACACTGGCAAAAAACTGAGGTGCTCCCGGATGGGAGGGGCTTATATTGGGGAGGGTACTTCCGGTTTTGGAAGTTGCCAGTGCCAGCACCTGACGGTATCTATATAACCCATTAGTAATGACTATGCCGCTCTGTGTCCCGTGATGTACGAGAAAGAAAGTAATCCTAGCGGCTAAGAAGACGCTGGTTTACTTTTATGGACATTGGAAAGGGGGTCCCACCCCCCTCCCGCCTTTACCATGCCCTGCGATCAAGAGCCCAGTAAGGTTGCGACCGGCGGCATCCGGTTCCTGGGACACAGTGAGAGAAATGAATTCTGTTCATCCCATTGTGTGACATCAGAAACCGGAGGTGACAAGGATTTTGTCACTTCCGGATTTGATCTCATGTAAACAAGCTGCTTGCACAAGCATTTAACAAACCGATCTTGGTTTGATCAGATGCTTTGGAGAGAAGAGGAGAGGTCTGGGGTCCAATAGACCTGTCACTCCCCATGCTATTAAAAGGGATGTTATTCATTCCTTGTGATAATAAAGTTTGATAACAAAAATGTAAAGATATACTGTAGAAAATTAATAAAAAACGTCAATTTTTTTTTAAAGCACCCCTGCCCCCCCCCCCTGCTCACATGCAAAGGCGAACGCATACGTAAACGGTGTTTACATCACACATGTGAGGCATCGCCATGAATATAATAGAGAGAGCAATAATTCTAACATCAGGCGGCCACATCGCTGGCCTGTGGGACAGGTGAGTGACTAATAAAAGTCAGCAGCTATACTTTTTTTAGCTGCTGACTTTTTAAACTTAACAACCAGTGGAACTTCTCTTTAGCCCAGGTTTACACTGAGCTGCGAGAGTGAAGCCGTGCAAGTTTAGCTGAACTCGCAGGATTTCACTCCCGCTGGTCAGTCCAGATTTCGGCCGCGATTATAGAGACATCTGTGCAGGTTTCTGCACAGATGTCAATGTAAATCGCGGGCCAAAATCGCAAAAATTAGTACAGAAACTACTTTTTGAAATCAGTGCAGCGCCGCAGATGCGGCGTTGCACCGATTAGGACGGTGCTATTGCCGGAAATTTGCGGCAAATACTGTCGTTTTGACATACGATTTGACATGCCAAATCGCATGTCAAAACGCACCAGTGTGAACCAGGGCTTAAGAATGTTAGAAGCGTTAGTGTTTTATTAGCAGTAAAATGGAAAAAAAAAAGCTAATAAAAACGCTATTAGTAGCGTTTCTGTTGGAAAAACGCTCCAAGGAGACTGTGCAAAAACATTTAATTTTTTTCTGCTCCTAGATGCCGAAGCTCAAAAAACGTTAATAACCTAAATCAGTGTTTATGGACACATACGATAACACTATTTAGCTTCTATTAGCACAAAAAATGCCAATAACAGCTTCTAGGAGCTTAAAAAAATGCCAGTGTGCATGGAGCCTGAAACCTAATGTTAAGGGAATATTTACCCAACTTTGAAACAGTCATTCAACGTAACCAAGAAAAAAAGAAGACTTAAAAACAGCTCAGGTATTGTTCATGGACCAATGGTTTCTTTTTGATTAAGCTGAGCACTTACTAATTAAATTCAATCCAATTGATTTCCCAAAGAAACAAATCTTTACATGCATTGCCTACACATGGTTTGTGTAGAAAAGCACACTTAGGATTCCTGTACATCCGGTCTCTTCTGGTTTCTTGAAAGGTATACTAAAAGGACCTATTTTTATGTTCTCTTGTATGTCAAAGGCTTGTTTTTTTTCTTTAGCATCACCCACCTGTCTCTCCTGTGTTTTTCCTGAAAGCCTGACGACTAATTTTCATTTACTTTGTGTGGCTGGCTGCCCTGGGAGTTCCCAAATCAAATTAAGCAGTAAGCCAATACAGGATGAATTACACGCTGGGGACCCATTTATATTGTTTTCAGCAGTACTGAATTTGCCCATTTCCATCTATGAAGTAATTTAGAAAAGAAGTCCTTTAAAAGGGAGTTTTACTTTTCTCAGTAACAAATCTACTTCTTGGATAGCAAGCAGCCTTCAAACCATGTACTTACCTTCCACTCACATCTCCAACACTTTTGAAAAAAAAAAAAAAAGGTACTCCTGGGTATGGTGGAGCACATTACTTTCTTCCCTGCCTCCCGCAGTCTAGCACTTGATGCTGGAGTGTGCAGTTACCAGGTCCAAGTGCTGTCATATTAGGGCAGAGAAAATCCCTTAGTCCAGTGTTAGTTCCAACTCAGGCCGGGGGGGTGCTGGCAGCAGAACCAGGCAGTGGGAGAAGAGTGGAATATAAGCAAAAGCACCACAAGGTGTATACCATCCAGCAAATATGTTGCTTTCCCTAGGTGGAAAAACAAAGGGTTCACTTTGCAACTTAAAGAGGAGCTCCACCCAAAAGGGGAAACTCCGCTTGTTTGCCTCCCCCCCCCCCCTCCGCTGCCACATTTGGCACCTTTCGGGGGGGGGGGGGGGAGCAGATACTCGTTTTTGACAGGTATCCGCTCCCACTTTTGGTGGACTTCGCCATAGCAAAATCTCCCATAAGCTTGGCCCCCCTCCTCATTCCCCTGCCGCCAGGCCATTCATAAAGAGCAGCGCGCATGCTCAGTAGGGAGCCAGCTGTGAAGCTGCAAAGCTTCACTGCCAGTTTCCCTACAAGGAATGGTGGCAGCACCCAAGAGCCGAACGAAAAATCAGCTGGGGTGCTGACAGCACGGGATCCCTGGACAGATAAGTGTCCTAATATTAAAAGTCAGCAGATACAGTATTTGTAGCTACAAACTTAATTTTTTGGTGGGGAGTGGAGGTTGGAGTTCCGCTTCAAAACAGGGTGCAGGACTCTCTCTCTATGCACCCCCATGTGACAACACTGCATGCTTAAGCAGCCAGTCAGCAGACACCAGCACTGTAATGTGTGGAACAGGAAGTTAGTCCATGTGAAGGGAAGGTGAGGATATGCAGCTTGAAAAATTGAGAAGTTGAAGGAAGCAGTTGCTATTATTCTGTTTCAAATGCCACTTTATGCATTGACATACCTCCATAGACTCAATCTGTATGGACAGTATTGTCACCTGCTGACTTGGCACCATCCATAGGCAGCTCAACTCTTCAATAAGACAAAGAAGCTGAATTCAATGCAATTTTACTTCAGATAAGTGCAGTACACAAGATGTTTTCCAACTTTATGCAGTGTAAGAAGACAATAACTTTCCTACGGCCTGTTTCTGCAAAGAACTTACACTGACTGAGGGAACAGACACACTTAGGGTCTAGCTAGGACTGAACTAAATAGCACTAAACAGGAGGGAATGAAAGAAAGATAAAAGTAACATGTTGTAGAGGCCTTTAAACCACCACTTGATGTCCATGTACAATAGAACAATAATTCCCTGATACAGTTCAATGCAGCAACAAAAAAAATACATATAAGTGGCACAGAACAGTGCAAGAGCAAAGGTTAACATTAGAGCCTGGGTCAACTGGCTTTGGTTCACCGTAGAACTGCCTTACCTGTGTGGGTTTCCTCCCACACGCCAAAGACATGCTGGTAGGTTAACTGGCTCCTGTCTAAATTGGCCCTAGTATATGAATGTGAGTTGGGGACCTTAGATTGTAAGCTCCTCGGGGGCAGGGACTGATGTGAATGTACAATAGATATGTAAAGCGCTGCATAAATTGACGGCGCTACATAAGTACCGGTACCAGTAATAAATACATGAATAAATATGTCTATGGGAATGCAAACACAGCTTAAGCTAGTCACATGCAGGTCTAATACCTCTGCAATGAATTCTAAATGATCTCAGAAGCATCTAAAACAGATGTCAAAAGCATGCTGCATTTACCCATTGAAGCCCATGGACACAGGCCATAAAACTGCTCATGAGCAGCAAGTATGTAAAAAAGTTTAGGAGGGGGTTGGTGGAGGAAGCACAGACGTTTCAGTGAACATTTTCAGCCCTCTCATCTCTTATGGAAAGCGGTCAGTGATCTGCCAGTGTTTGGCCTGCCTGAGAAGGAAATTCTATTTTAAACAGCAGTCCTACGAAACAATTCAACTCTCTGGCTTTTCTATTCCATTACATGTAAATTTCAAGATTAGATGAGGCGCTTCAAAGAATAATCTATGTGTCCTGCAGCACTAGATCAATATAGGACAATTCAAGCTACAATAGGTTTACAGCACCATTGAGCAATTCATCGGGAATACAAAATATATCTGAATAGCAAGCTGAACTTCCATCAATACTCATTTCATATTTCAGTGATCGCAGTGCTGCAGGAGCAATTATGAAATTTCCATTAAATAGATAGTAAGCTTGTTTGGGTAGGGCACTAATTCCTAGAGTTACATTATTTATGTGTTTTAAAGTCATGGTTAAACCCACTGAACATTATCACATTGTACAGCTCTGTGGAAGATGCTGGATCTTATACAAAATTACCAAAAGTATTGGGACGCCTGCCTTTACACGCATATGAACTTTATTGGCATCCCAGTCTTAGTTCGTAGGGTTCAATATTGAGTTGGCCCACCCTTTGCAGCTATAACAGCTTCAACTCTTCTGGGAAGGCAGTCCACAAGGTTTAGGAGCGTGTCTATGGGAATGTTTGACCATTCTTCCAGAAGCGCATTTGTGAAAGTTCATGTGCGTGTAAAGGCAGGTGTCCCAATACTTTTGGTAATATAGGTGTAGCACACAGACCCTTTTTTCCTGCTTACCTTCACTCGCAGGTTTAAGGCACACCATGCCACATGCCCGTATCCTCCTGGTATAAGAGGTTGAGCGGTGTTCTTGCAATTTTTGGGTCCTGCGGCGAGTTACCCCCTTCCACTGGTCCTAGAGTGTAGGGAAGAGTCTATCTTTCCTGCTTAAGAAGGCCAATGTCCAGACAGTGTCAACTCCAACAAAGAGTTTATTTTTCCTTTGCTTGATAACAACAGGGGGAGGTTGAAGAGAGAAAGAAGTTGGATAGGGAGGTAGATTCAGGCACACAACACCCATCGTTACACTCTGCCACTCAAGCCTGAGTGGGCTTTGCTCACTCGGATAGATCCCTCTCACGGTTCTAGCAGCCAGAATGAAGTACAAAACGGTTACTTTGATTTTGTCCTTCACGGACAAGTTCGGGAGATCCTCTGCCTTAGAATCCTTTAATTCCTGAAGTAGAACTTTGAAACCCTGATAGATAATTAGAGACCATAGGTGCCAATGGGACACACTACAGGAGCTATCTTGCAACTCACGAATCCTTCCCTCTGATAGGCAACCAGGCCTTTCTGAGACCGTAACTTCCTTCACCGGTCCTCCGGACAGGTCCTCCCCCGGTTTCCTTTGTTTCAGAGCGGGCCACCCTCACTCGGGCTCCCTGGGACTCCAGTGGTTGGTTGTAGACCCAGTTGAAGGTACTGGGCCTACCTGGAACTCTATTGCCTCGGGCTAAAGGTGCCCGAGACTCCTCGACCAGTTCACGCACCCCCCGGCCAGCAAGGCCAAAGGGCGCGACTTCGCCACCAGGGGTCCTCCTTGGAATCCCCCTGGCACACCACACCAGATCATGGCGTCTGCCCTTTATGTACCCTCTCCTGGCATGCACAGCAGGCAGAACCCGCCCACCGCACGGCAGCCGAGAGAGGTCACCCAATCCTGCAACACCACCTGTGGTTCAACCCAAGACCTAAGCAACAGCTGCACCTACAGGTCAAGGGGAACTACACTCCAGGCAACACAACAGCAGAGCAGAGTCCAAACTAACAGAATTAGAGAACCTAAGCCAAACTATTGCTCAGGCTACCCTTAAATTTAAAGCATATCGACCCCAAATTTGGGGGGTCCGCTACATAGGGTATGTGGTTCCAGCATCCTCCACAGAGCTGTACAATGTGAGAATGTTCAGTGTATATTAGGTACACTTGACTAGTTTTCATTAGGGAGTGCATATGATCAGCAACACTTTTTAGGAAGGATGTGGAATAAGAAGAGCTGAACTCTGGGCACAAAAACATTCATTTAAATTTATTCCTTAACTACCACAAAGGATATAAATCCACTTTGTGAGCACTAAATT
Organism: Rana muscosa; assembly: GCA_029206835.1. Lineage (NCBI taxonomy): Eukaryota > Metazoa > Chordata > Amphibia > Anura > Ranidae > Rana > Rana muscosa. The sequence goes on from CM055120.1 coordinate 49,815,345, forward strand.
AATTTTCAAGCCCAGTTACCTTGTAAAAGTAGCAGTGACATCATAATACTCAAAAAAAACCAAAAAAAACCGCAGCACAAAAAAGAAAAAAAAAAATCTCTTATGCATACATTAGTAACGTGATCATATATAATCTCATAAAAGATACAAAAAGTCCACAAATGTGAAAATATATATCAAAAAGTCCACAAAGTGCAGAAAAAATATAACAAATCAGAAAGTCCTCTGAAGGTGGCACTTCGCAGTGTGACCATATAAACGTGTAAAGTGACTTCAGTGCTCTTCCTTCACCAATATGCACTCATCAGAATGCCCTTAACAAGCTGCATTAAATGTCAATTCAAACTAGAAAGATTCGCAGCAGTCTTTCGATCAATCCCCCAGAAGGATAGTGTTCAATCAGGGTTAATCGTAGCCAGAAAATGAATAGTGGTTGCCGATCCAAGCCTCGAATACGGCGGCGTGACGTCAAGCCCCTCCCAACACATTTCGTGAGCATGCACATCTTCAACACTATCCCTCTGGTGGATTGATCGAAAGACTGCTGGGAGCCTTTCTAGTTTGGAAAAAAATAAATGAAAAAATCTGGCGGGTTATAACCCTTGCTCTTTCCAAAATTAAAAAATAAGTTTTGCCTATAGTTCTACTTTAAGGTAAAGCCTTGATTTCCGAACCACTTTAAGAGTGTTTTTTTAGTTAAATCCCCTATCAGTTTGTTTATTGTTCTCTGCCACCAGGTAAAGAGAGAGAAATTAACTTTCACGTTTAGTCTGGTAGCAACAGGATTTCAGAGAAAATCTCCCCCAAATGAGGAGAAATTTCCCTCCGACAGTTTCACCACAACATTTGTCTCCGTTTGAAAGGTTTTCTCATCACAGCTCGAAAAATGTAAAGCCTCGTACACACTATCCAGTTGTTGGCAGGGGATTGTCTGTCGACAGACTGTTGTCCTAAAATCTGACCGTTAGTAAGGTCCCTTTGACAATTGTTGTCCAACTTTCTGCCAACAAATGTTGGATGACATGCTAGTACATTTATGGTGGACAACGGTTGGCTGTCAGATCTTCTGATGGTCAGTACACAAGTCTGTCACACAAAAGTTGAAAGCACAAACAAGCATGTCAGTATATCTATGTACCCGTAAACCCCATGCGGGCAGGCAGATACACTGACAAAAGGAATCAATGAACTACCACGGCACTCCACAGCACCCTGGTAGTTCATTGAGAACTACAAGCCAATAGTCGAAAAGGATGACGGGCTTGTAGATTATTCACACACAAAGCTGTGTGAATGAATGATGCAGCCATGGGGGCAGACTGCTGCCGCAGGGAAGGGGCAGCGGCTGCAGCTTTGGGAACATGCAACATGTTCCTAAAAGGTAAATTTATCCTTTAAGGTAAAACAACTTCCAAGATTTCCCACCCCTCTCTTACTTGAGCCCGATCTTGATCCAGTGCTGCTCTCTCTTCACTAGACATAGGCAGCAGTGGGAGCCATTGGCTCCTGCTGGTGTCAATTAAATCTATCTCTAATACTTACCTGAGCCCCATCTCAATCCAGCGATGTTGCACGAGAGACTCGGCTGTTCAGGACTCTCTGTCCTGACTGGCTGAGACACAGCAGCTGCCGAGAGGAGGGGGTGGCCGAGCGGCGGGTCTGTGTCTGAATTGACACACAGAGTAGTGGCTCGGCTCGGGTGCCCCCATAGCAAGCTGCTTGATGTGGGGGCACTCAGGAGGGAGGGGCCAGGAGTGCCGGCGGAGGGACCTGAAAAAAGCAGGATCTGGGCTGCTTTGTGCAAAACCACTGCACAGAGAAGGCAAGTATGACATGTTTGTTATTTTTAACCCCCAAAAAAAGGCCTTTAGTATCACTAAGTGTTTGTGACAGATTGTATTTGGAAGGTGGGTTAAAGTGGACCTAAACTCAAAATTGTAGATGTAAGTTGTAGGGTGAATTTAGTAGTGCTATTTTTGTCTAACAGTCCTCTGAAAATGAATGTTTGGTCTTGAATTAGATGTTTACTTTCTGGTATGTGAGTGTGCCTTGGCACTCTTATGCCTACAGTCTGATAACTGTATATCTGCAGCACGAGATCAAAGGCACCATTCTTTCAACTGCTATTCTCACCAGATTTGGAGTGAGATTTGGTGAAGACCGTGTGAAGATGGAAGCCCTGTCAGTGGTGACAGCTGCTGGAGGGCTTTGTTTTAAGGTACGCCTTTCATAATGTGCTAGTATGTGATCCACACTAGCACATTATGCCATTACCTTGAAGGGAGAAGTTTTGTTGTTGCAAGAGTTTACTACCACTGTAAGGCTGAGTTCACACAGCAGCACGCTCCGGCTCACAGCACGAGTCTGGTGCGTCTCCGTTCAGTTTCAGGTCCGATTTCAGCCCGAATTTTTGGCTGAATTCGGACTTGAAAATGGATCAACACACATAGGGCTCCTGTGCAAATCGCACTGGAGCCGCTGCAGAGATATGTGAACCGGCTCCATAGAGAGCCAGTCACAATCTCCTGACTTGCGAATTGGATGCAGTGAAATCCACATTCGCACAGGTGTGAACCTCAGTGTCAAGGCTTCAAGGAAGGATGGTCAAATGTTAGGGGGGTACTTTAGCATTAGCTAAAAGACAAAGTCACAATTAAGGGAGCTACGGATTTATACAGTGCATCCGGAACGTATTCACATCACTTCACTTTCCACATTTTGTTATATTACAGCCTTATTCCAAAAATGTATTATATTCACTATTTTTCTCAAAATTCTACAATCAATACCCCATAATAACATGAAAGGTATTTGTTGGAAATCTTTGCAAAATGTATAAAAAATAAAAATAAATCACATGTACATAAGTATTCACAGTCTTTGCCATAACACTCAAAATTGAGCTCAGGTGCATCCTGTTTCCATTGATCATCCTTGAGATGTTTCTACTAGTTTATTGAAGTCAACCTGTAGTAAATTCAGTTGATTGGATATGATTTGGAAAGGCACACACCTGTCTATATATGGTCCCACAGTTAACAGTGCATGTCAGAGCACAAACCAAGCCACGAAGTCCAAGGAATAGTCTGTAGACCTCCGAGATAGGATTGTATCGAGGCACAGATCTGGAGAAGGGTACTGAAAAATTTCTGCAGCACTTAATGTCCCAATGAGCAGAGTGGCCCCCATCATCCATAAATGGAAGAAGTTTAGAACCACCAGGACTCTCTTCCTAGAGCGGGCAGTCCGGCCAAACTTCACGTTTGGGGGAGAAAAGCCTTAGTCAGGGAGGTGACCAAAAATCCAATGGTCACGCTAACAGAGCTCCAGCATTTCTCTGTGGAGAGAGAAAAACCTTCCAGAAGAAGAACCATCTCTGCAGCACTCCACCGATCAGGCTTGTATGGTAGAGTGGCCAGACGGAAGCTACTCCTCTGTAAAAGGCACACGACAGCCCGCCAGCCCAGGACTCTGACCATGAGAAACGAAATTCTTTGTTCTGATGAAACAAAGTTTGAACTCTTTGGCCTGAATGGCAAGTGTCATGTCTGAAGGAAACCAGGCACTGCTCATCACCTGGCCAATACCATCCCTACAGTGAAGCATGGTGGTGGCAGCATCATGCTGTGGGGATGTTTTTCAGCGGCAGGAACTGGGAGACTAGTCAGGATATAGAGAAAGATGCAGCAATGTACAGAGACATCCTTGAAGAAAACTTGCTCCAGAGCGCTCTGGACCTCAGACTGGGGCGAAGGTTCATCTTCCAACAACACAACGACCCTAAGCACACAACCAAGATAACAAAGGAGTGGTTACGAGGCAACTCTGTCAATGTCCTTGAGTGGCTCAGCCAGAGCCCAGACCTGAACCAGATTGAACATCTCTGGAGAGATCTGTAAATGGCTGTGCACTGACGCTCCCCATCAAACCTAATGGAGCTTGAGAGATCCTGCAAAGAAGAATGGGAGAAACTGCCCAAAAATAGGTGTGCCAAGCTTGTAGCATCATACTCCAAAAGACTTGAGACTGTAATTGGTGCCAAAGGAGCGTCAACAAAGTATTGAGCAAAGGCTGTGAATACTTATGTACATGGGATTTTTTTTTGTTTTTTATTTTTAATAAATTTCCAAAGATGTCCACTAAAACTTCTTTCACGTTGTCATTATGGGGTATTGTTTGTAGAATTTTGAGGAAAATAATGAATTTAATCCATTTTGGAATAAGGCTGTAACATAACAAAATGTGGAAAAAGTGAAGTGATGTGAATACTTTCCTGATGCACTGTACTTGCTATTGACCCCAAAAGCTCCACCTTGAAAAGTACCAGTGTTGATCTGTTGGGGTCCAAGACGTAATGAGCAGCTTTCAGTTGATGGGACTAAGGCTCCGTTCACAGTATTGTGATTTCAGATGTGACAGGTTCGGACGATAATGGAAATCACATTGTTTTCAATGGTGCTCATTCATATTAATGCAACTCAGCATGGCACAATTTTGGAAAAGTTTCCTGTACTACTATGGTGCAATTCCATCATGATTCTGACCCCATAGAATATGAAAACTACTTCAAAGCATCATCAAAGCAGTGTCCAAGCTGCACTACTTAATCGCACAGAAAGTCAGATCAAATGCAGATTGCAGCAGTGTGACCCCCAACATAAAAACTGCTGTTTTCTGAGGTTGTGTTCTGCTCAGTGATCTTGATTTTCTGGTCATGGCCATTTCCCAAATACTTACAAAAAGAAAACTACTTTTATGAACATTTAAATCAGCATTTACTTAAAATTGAGGAAAATAAGCATAAAAAAAGCATTGCACATGCAACGGTAATAAATTCTCACTGCTCCGAATGCATTCATAGCCTTCCCAGCCATCCTTTTCTCTAATAAACCATAAGGGATAGATTTATACGGTTTTATTGACGCGGCTTGGTTTCAAGCACACGATTTAATGAGCCTGTTTATGTGAATATGTTGGGTTTTAATTAGGCTCCATACACAGGCAGACGAGCAAACAAAACCCGAGCTGGTAGCACATTTTGGCAGCTAATGGTTTGCGGACATTTCTCAGGATAAATTGGCTCTTGTGGGATTCCGGGATGTTCTGGAGCTATCGGGTATCTAGGTGATAAACGGCTTTGCTTTCCCCAGATGACTGAAAGTAAATATATTTAAATGATCCAGGTGAGCTGAAGTGATCAAGATTTACATATAGGCTGCGGCAAAACCATAACCATACATCATGGGCCTGCATAGCGAATCATTATTGTGCCCCCAGGCTCTACAACATCCAATTCAAAAGCAATTCTCATACAAAGACTCGCACCATTTGGTATTTTCGTTTACAGGTTCTGAAGATTGGCTTGGTTAGATTTGGCGTGGAAGTTTCTGTGACATATTTTGGTGTGTAAAGTTTTGGCACAGATGTGTTTACAGGCCTCCTCAGACCACGGTCAAGAGCACTGTGCAGCATTTACAGGCCTCCTCAGACCACGGTCCAGCGCACTGTGCAGCATTTACAGGCCTCTTTAGACCACCGTCCAGAGCACTGTGTAGCATTTACAGGCCTCTTCAGACCACCGTCCAGAGCACTGTGCAGCATTTACAAGCCTCTTCAGACCACCGTCCAGAGCACTGTGCAGCATTTACAAGCCTCTTCAGACCACCGTCCAGAGCACTGTGTAGCATTTACAAGCCTCTTCAGACCACCGTCCAGAGCACTGTGCAGCATTTACAGGCCTCCTCAGACCACCGTCCAGAGCACTGTGCAGCATTTACAGGCCTCCTCAGACCACGGTCCAGCGCACTGTGCAGCATTTACAGGCCTCTTTAGACCACCGTCCAGAGCACTGTGTAGCATTTACAGGCCTCTTCAGACCACCATCCAGAGCACTGTGTAGCATTTACAAGCCTCTTCAGACCATGGTCCAGAGCACTGTGTAGCATTTACGGGCCTCCTCAGACCACGGTCCAGAGCACTGTGCAGCATTTACAGGCCTCCTCAGACCACCGTCCAGAGCACTGTGCAGCATTTACAGGCCTCCTCAGACCACCGTCCAGAGCACTGCGCAGCAGATCATTTTCAAAAATAAGTAGCCCAGCATGTAAAAAATAAAAAAATGTATTTGCTGCAATGCTCTCTCCTATACAGATGTCTAAGCAAGTCGCATCTGAAAAAGCCAAAAGTAGTGCAGGAACTACTTTTTCAAACCGGTGCGCCACTATTACGACTTTGACAGGTCAAATCGTATGGCAAGTCGCACCCTATTGTCGGCAATGGAACCATTTAAATAGGTGCACTATTTAAATGGTTCCATTGCCGACAATAGGGTGCGACTTGCCATACGATTTGACCTGTCAAAGTCGTAATAGTGTGAATGGGGGCCAAAACCTCTCTTTCTAATGCTCCCCAACTTATCACCAGACCTCTTCTAGATAGAGTATAACCAGTGCCATCCAATCCACTTCCAGTAAACCCAGGCCATCCTGAAAAACGTCATGGGGGTGCACAATCAGTATAACTTACCAGGACCGAGCTGAAACGGTATTACATTAGGAGAAAAGACCGTCCACTGACGCTAATAGGGGCAGAGAGAAAGGAGCCGTTATGTCATGTAACCTGCCTGAAGATTGCAGGGGAACAAAAAAAAAGAAGAAGATTGTGGGAAGAAATTTACAACTTCTGTGTGTGTAAGAAATGTTACTCAACTACATTTTTTTTTTTATTGTGCCCAAAAATTAGTATTATGAATATGAGTGTATTTAACCACTTGAAGACTTACCCCCCCCCCCCTTCATGACCACGCCATTTTCGCGATACAGCACTGAGTTACAATTGCACAGTCGTGCAACGCTGTAACCAAATTCAATTCATGTCCTTTATTCCCACACATAGAGTTTTCTTTTGGTGGTATTTGATCACCTCTGCGTTTAACTTTTGCGCTATAAACAAAAAAGACCAACGATTTAGAAAAAAACTAATATTTTTTTTTAACTTCTGCTATAAAACACATCCAATAAAAAAAATGTAGAAATTCGAATTTCTTCATAAATTTAGGTCAATATGTATTCCGCTACATATTTGTGGTAAAAAATAACACCCAAATAGGCATATGATGATTGGTTTGCGCAAAAGTTATAGCGTCTACAAACTATGGGATTTTTTTTTCTTTTTTTTACTAGTAATGGTGGTGATCAGCGACTGATAGCAGGACCACAATATTGCAGTGGACATGCCGACACCAATACAGTGATCAGTGCTAAAAATATGCACTGTCACTGTACTGACACTGTCTGGAAAGGGGTTAACATCAGGGGCGATCAAATGGTTAACTGTGTGCCCAGCCAGTATTTTACTATACTGTGAGGTGCTTTTACTAGGGGAGGAGATGGAATTTATTCCCTACTTTGCAGAGACACAAACTCAATCCCTTCCATTCTGTCAGAACGGTAATCTGATTTGTTTACATAGGCAGAGCGCAGCTCTGTCTTTCTGCCCGATAATCGACAGGTGCCAGAGGACATCGGGTCCTGTGTCCCCATGATCAGCTTCCGTTGTGTGTAATCACAGCGGAAGCGAGCTGCCGGCATGCGCATGCACACCCCCTACCTGGATGTGTTGGATCACTTAGATATATGTGATCCGGCGCAGGTGCCGTCCTGTAGCAGTAAAACTGCTATAGGGCCAACCTCTTGGGGTTAGAAAAAAAAAAAAGTTTGATAAAAAGGTAGAACAATGATTGCATTGCCAACTTTTTATTCTACAGGGTCTGCGCTTTCGTGCTTTGGGGGTGGGGTCACCTAAAATCTGATTTTTAACACGTGTGCAAAAAAAAAAAGGCTCTGGCAGCAAACAGGTTAAAAAAGGGTGGTGAGGGACCACATATAATACCTCTCGGGGGTCTAGTTTTATAAGATAAATAATCTGTATGTCAACAGTCCCATCAGCTTCAGAAACTAAGTGCAGTGAATTGATTTTATTTAGAGAGCTAAAGATGCTGCCATCAGAAACTAAAAGAGAAGTTATTCTTTAGACCAAAGTAGTTCTTCATGCTCAGGCTGAAAAAGGGATAGCAATATGGGGTGATCCCCTATGGCAATGTTCTGGCACAGGATTGCAGTTTTCCTGCCATAACTCTCATCTAGAAGAATAATTTAGTGCCGTGCCCCTGGCAAGATTAAACTGTAGCCGGCTCAGCAACTTCTGTGGAATGGAGAAATGACCCAGCAAATCAGATAGTCCTTCTCTGAGTCTTTATTCATAGATTTGTATCTCTGTGGCATTAACTACAAAAAAGCAAATGCCAATAATAAATAAAAACATTTCCACCCCATAACAATCTTGTTTGGACAACTGGTTTTAAGGATTTTACGTGTTATTTTGTTAAAAATGTAAATAGCAATGGCCAGCTGGGAAGGTAATGAACCATAAATAAAGGCGCTCTGCTGACTGACCTGACACACACACTTAGGAAAGGGCAATGTGATCTTTAAAATATATGGCCATGGCCTTTTGTGACAACACTAGCTAAACCAGTCCCAGGTCTCTGTAACCCTTCCTTTGTCTGATGAACCAGATATTGATGGTAACTTGTTACACATTATCAATCTATGAGACCAGGGATCTCCAAACTTTCTAAACCAAAAGCCAATTTACGGCCCTTCAAACTTTAGGGGGCTGGACTGTGTTGCTAGGGTGTCTTCTATTTTCTTCCTCTTTCGGTGGCGCCGCGGAGAGGTACATCATATCCTGCGGTACCACTGCTCCTGGGAAATGTGCGTCATCATTCCCAAGAGTCAGTGGGCATCGCCGCCTGTTCGCATCTCGTTATTTCCAAACAGGAAAAGATGTGATGCACCCAAGAAGAGGAAAGTATGCGACCGGTCTAAACTACTTGGCATGTTGATTTGGCTGGCAATCATTCAAGGGTATTCCCTTTATTGCAGGGATAGAGCGGGTAAAAAAGGGGGAGGGGTATGCCTATATATCAAGAATAATGTATAAGTGAATGTGAGAGATGACAATAAGGGAGCTAGGGAGGAGGTGGAATCCTTATGGGTAGAGCCCCAAAGGGATGAAGCCAAGGGGAGAATAATACTGGGAGTATGCTATAGGCCCCCTAACCTGAGGGAGAAGGGGGAGACGGACCTCCTATCACAATTTGGATTAGCATCAAGGATGGGAAGTGTCATCATAATGGGGGATTTTAATTATCCAGACAGACTGGGTGGAGGGAACCACGCATTCGTCTAAGGCTCGCCAGTTCCTAAATGTCTTGCAGGACAATTTCATGGGTCAGATGGTAGACGCACCAACTAAAAACAAGGGGTTAATAGATCTACTGATTACCAACAACACAGACCTGATCACGGATGTGCAATTTAGGAAACCGGTCAATTGGCTTCAGTATAAAATCACACAAATAGGAAACATAAGGGGAAAACAAAGACACTGAACTTCAAAAGAGCCAACTTCCCTAAATTACGACCCTTGCTAGAACATATAAATTGGGATAAAATCTTAGAAACTAAGAACAGGGAGGAGAGATGGCTTTGCTTTAAGAGCATATTAAATAAGGGCATTAGCCAGTGCATCCCATTGGGAAATAAATTTAAAAGACAAAAGTCCTGGATGGCTTAACTCATATAAAAATGCATATAAAAGCAAAAGGAGAAGGCTTTCAAAAAATACAAGGCTGAGGGATCATCACCAGCATTCAGACTTTACAAAGAATGCAACAATGCAACAAGATATGTAAAGGTGCAATTAGGGTGGATAAGATAGAACACGAAAGACACATAGCGGAGGAGAGCAAAAAAAAAAATCCCAAGAAATTCTTTAAGTATATAAACACTAAAAAAGGGAGGACAGACCACATTGGCCCCATAAAGAATAAGGAAGGACTAGTTACAAAGGATTGGGAGATGATGAAGGTATTGAATTTATTCTTCACAAGGGAATCGGGGGGCTTCAGTAACCATAACTGCAGTATTTGTCCTCATGACACATCACAGGAAGCAATCTCATGGCTAACAGTGGACAGAATTAGAAATAGACTTGGGAAACAATAATAAATCCCCAAGACCAGATGGCTTGCACCCGAGGGTACTTGGGGAACTCAGTCAAGTAATTGCCAGACCATTGTTCCTAATTTTTACTGACAGTCTACCGACTGGAATGGTACCAGCTGATTGGAGAAAAGCCAATGTAGCACCAATATTTAAAAAAGGGCCAAAATACATCCCTGAGAATTACAGACCAGTTAGCCCAACATCAATAGTATGCAAGCTCTTGAAGGGGATGATAAGGGACTATAAACAAGATTTTAGTAATGAAAACTGTATCCTTAGCAGTAATTAGCATGGATTCATGAAGAATCGTTCTTGCCAAACCAATCTATTAACCTTCTATGAGGGAGTGAGCTGCCATCTAGGTAAAGGAAGGCTCGTAGACGTGGTGTATCTGGATTTTGCAAAAGCATTTGACACAGTTCACCATAAACGTTTACTGTACAAAATAAGGTCCATTGGCATGGACCATAGGGTGAGTACATGGATTGAAAACTGGCTACAAGGGCAAGTTCAGAAGATGGTGATAACTGGGGAATACTCGGAATGGTCATGGGTGGGAAGTGGGGTCCCCCAGGGTTCTGTGCTGGGACCAATCCTGTTTAATTTGTTGATAAATAACCTAGAGGATGGGATGATAATCAGGGCAATAACTTCTCCGCAGGATGTGGAAACCTTGCAAGAAGATCTGAACAAATGAATGGGGTGGGCAACTACAAGGCAAATGAGGTTTAATGTGGAAAAATGTAAAATAATGCATTTGGGTGGCAAAAATATGAATGCATTCTACTCACTGGGGGAATCTAGGATGGAAAAGGACCTAGGGGTCCTAGTAGATGACAGGCTCAGCAATGGCATGCAATGGCAAGCTGCTGCTAACAAAGCAAACAGAATATTGGCATGCATTAAAAAGGGGATTAACTCCAAGGATAAAGCGATAATTCGCCCGTTCTAAAAGACTCAGGTGCGGCCTCACCTGGAGTCCAGTTCTGGGCACCAGTCCTCAGGAAGGACGTACTGGAAATGGAGCGAGTACAAAGAAGGGCAACAAAGCTAATAAAGGGACTGGAGGATATTAGTTATGAAGAAAGGTTGCGAGCATTGAACTTATTCTCTCTGGAGAAGAGGCGCTTGAGAGGGGATACGATTTCAATTTACAAATACCATACTGGTGACACCACAATAGGGATAAACTTTTGTGTGGAAGGGAATTTAATAAGACACGTGGCCACTCACTAAAATTAGAAGAAAAGAGGTTTAACCTTAAACTGTGTAGAGGGTTCTTTACTGCAAGAGCGGCAATGATGTGGAATTCCCTTCCACAGGCGGTGGTGTCAGCAGGGAGCATCAATAGTTTAAAAAAACTATTAGATAAGCACCTGAACGACCGCAACATACAGGGATATACAATGTAATACTGACATATAATCACATAGGTTGGACTTGATGGACTTGTGTCTTTTTTCAGCCTCACCTACTATGTAATGTAACTATGTACTTAAGGCAGATATCTAAGCTACCAGGCTGCATTACTTCAGTCTATTGCCTAGACTCTAGCTGCTTATATTTGGTTGCCATAACAACGGGACAGGACCTTCCTACGACGCCGCAGTTATGATGGCAACCAGAGACACAATTGTGCGCCGCACCTTGTGTCTAATGCGCATTCGCGAGATCTGGAGGTGCATGCTGGGTAACCAGCAGCACCGATTGCCGGAATAAAACACTTGTGGGCTTCAAATGGCCACAACTAAGATGGGAGCGTGCTGCAGGCAAAATATAAATGTTCGTTTTTTTTAAACATATGCTATAATACAGCGTCCTGTCATATATTGAGCTTTTGTAACATTATGTTAGATGAACATCTAGGGTGTCTTTAAAAAAAAAAAAGAAGGGCTGGACTCCCCTTTAAATAGTGCCTTGTTTCCACTGAATGGAACGGTTCGGGTCAGTACAGAATGGAACGGTTTGAATGGTCCGGTCTATTCTGGTGAGCGTTTCCACTGCAAGTCGGACCGTCAGGGACCATTCAGGGTTTAGAAAAAATGCCTCGCGTGTCCGCCAATCAGTGGAATGTATTGTAGCTCCGCCCTAACCGAACCATTTTCTATGGCCCCACATCTGAAGCAGGACCCAGAATGGTGCGGTACGGTTCGGTTTTATGGCACGCTTTTATAATGGAAACACCCAAAATAGCGAACCGTACCGAACCGATCCGCTCAGTGGAAACGAGGCATAGGTTTACTTTAAAAGAAAAATACGCAGCCTCCCAAACAAAAAGAGAAGGTTTTGTATCTCTCTCTATCCAGTACTGAGATTTATACAGTACAGGGAGCGAGACCAGTTTTTTGTCCAAAAAAAAAAATGAATGCAGCCATCACATTTAAGAACTGGTAAGCTGCAATTTAATCATTGTTTGCTTCTGTGTTTAATACCGCTTTAATGTGTGTATTTTATATGAGCTGGGGTTCAGCTTTAACAGTACCAGGGTAAAAAAAATGTGCAGCGATTCTAATTGACACTTATGAGGAATTCTAGAGGACCTAGACATCTTAGATCTGCTTTGTTATTATCGGGGACTTGAATGGATTCCTTCTCCTTTTATTTTTGAACTCGCCGGCCCCGGGCTAATTTCAGTCCTCTCTTTCTTTCTGCTCATATTTCTTTTTATTTGCACATCTATTTACCACATTGAACATTTCAAAGGCAGCTCACATTGCCATATTCATAACTTTGGGTTCTGAAAGTCAGTCTACTAATTACAATGATCCTGTCATGATTCCGAATGTTATAAATAAAAAATGTTTGCCCTGCTGCTTGATGTGCCTAAATTGCTTCATTATGCCTTTGCCTTTATTACTTTTGCACTTGTATCATTACGTCAAATGTAATCAAATCTTTGACATAGGAGAAAAAGAGAATGATGGAAAAATCGATCAAGAGATATTTACAAGCGAGCGTGAAATTCTTCATCCAGTCTCTCTTATAGAATCAGCCTTACTACTCATAACGAAAGGCTTGATTATTTTTTTTAGCAAAGCCCAAATGGTTGTACCGTTAGGAAAAGCAGGTATGTGTGGTCTGGATTTAAAGTGGAACTTCACTCTCTCAACTTTGAATATTTTTAATCCTTATGCTGCCAGAATTCGGAAATAGATAAAGCAAGTAAATACAATATACTTTCCTAACTTTTTTTATTTATTTTTTAATTCTTCAGTTACTTCCTGGTTTCCATGCCTAGGCAAATGATGGGAGGGGAGGGGGGGCGGGGCTTTCCCAGCCAAGCACACGTTCTTGCCAGTGTTCCATCAGAATCGGCGACCCATCAGATTGGGTAGCGGAAGTGACATTTCGTCAACTGCGCATGCGTTCCACCGCTACCAGGTTTGCTCATCTAACAGAACACCGGCAGTCAGAAGAAAGCAGCGGACATCCTACGACACCCAGCTACGTCTTGAATTTCAGAGTCATTTTAGCAATAAAGTCAGCGTATATAAATATAGTATATTGACATCTGTGATGCTGTTTGGAGGTTTCATTTTGAAAGCCTAAAAGTTTAGCGCTAAGCAGTGTGGGGTGTACCAACATGGCCTCCGCCACCTTCCTACTGCTGGCATCCAGCTTCTTTCAAATTGTAACAATAAAACAGCATCACAGATGTCAATATACTATATTTATATGCACTCACTTTATTGCTAAAATCAAGACGTAGCTGGGTGTAGTAAGATGTCCGCTGCCGCCTTCTTCTGACTGCAGGTGTTCTGTCAGATTAGCAAACTTGGTGGGGGTGGAACGCATATGAAGCCGACAGAAAGTCACTTCCAGTGGCGGCCCATCCATTAGGAGCACCGCCCCCTCGGTCCAAGCCACCCCCTATATCAAAAATGGATAGATTCATGCAGCAGGGTGTTTTTTGAAGCGCCTGATTAGAGCCATAGGCTCTAATAGGCTTCAAAATAAGCTGGAGCACAGAGCATTGCGTCATGAGCCCACCCAGGTGTTAAAACAGCAAATGAATGTTCGCTGTTGTAACAGATCCTCAATCTGGCCAAACAGGAGCAGGTCTGAGACCCGTTTTCCGATTGGCCGAAAAGAGAAGACTCCTGATTGGTCACCAAGGAGTGAGGAAGGAAACAAAAGCCACCGATGCCCGTGGAGAGCAGAGGACGGGAAAGCTATGGCCGCCGAGCAAGGGTAAGCCACCGGTGAAGCGCTGCATAGATGGGGTAAGTGCACCAGGCCCGCCCGCCGACCAGTCACAATTTTTTTTTTCACCACAGGCCGCCACCGGTCACTTCCGTTACCAAATCTGATGGATTACCTATTCGGACGGAACCCCTGCATGGTTGAGCTAAACACAGATGGATTCCAGGAAGTACTACATGAATCATCTGCCTTTAGTCAAGATGGCTGTCGCCAGAAATGCTGGGGGGTTTTCAAAGTGATTTCTCAACAAAATAAAGCATGGAAACATGGATGGATGGGGGAGTTTGCTTTGAATAATAAAAATAAGTGAAATAGTGTTTTTGGTTTGTGGTGCTCAGATGCAGTGAAGATCCACTTTAAGTGTAAGAGCACTTTTACACTTATTTTATCAGATTTACCAAAACTATATATGACAGTCTACTTAAAGTGCACATATACCCAGTGAAGTGATTAGCCTCAGGTGTTACACAGAGATGAAACAAATCCTCCTACATAAGTTGTATCTGAAGTCTTCACTTCTCTACAGCTGTTCAAAGTGCAGAATTTATAAAGCTTATCTGAGCTTTCGTAAAATAGAGGGCGGAGAGCTGAAATTACACTCTACAGAGCTCAGTAAGGAAAGCTCTGAGAGCTGATTGGAGGGAAGGGGCACACCTCTCTTCACATAACACACAGGAACAGAGCAGAGGCTGTCAATCTACTGGAACTACCTACTCTGTCACCTTTTTTCTCTTGGTGGCAGGAAAGCTTGTCAGAAGTAATTATTGCGGATAGCAGAGGAACAGGGCAGAAGACAGAAATTACACTTAGTGCTCTTAATTGAGACAAGTGCACACTATAGAGGGATATGCTTTTTTCATATTTCATTACTGAGGTTTAGAACTACTTTAAACTATCCATTCAACTGATAAATGCTGTTTTAAATCTGGGCAATTCTAACTTTTTTTTTTTTTTTTTTAAATGAGGTTAACCACAGTAAAGACTACATGTCAAAACAATGTGCAGATTCACAGATACGGGCAGTTGAAGTTACAGGCAATTCTTACGTTTTCTTGTAAGGTCTCTTTCAGATGGGCAGTTGGGGAAGGAGGAGGGATGGTAAAAACAGGCATCTGAGCTGCGGTTTTACCAACCTGCCCAAACTGTAAAATAACAGCTGGACGGAGCTGTTCACATGCTGTGCCAATGGCATGTTTAACTTGCGGTGCGGTGAGTCTAACATGCGGCATATTTGGTTGAATTTTCCCATTGACTTCAATGGGGCGGCAGTGATAGTGAAACATTATAGGGTTGAATCAGGTGGTTAGGAAGCATTGCAATCCCTCCTCAGCGCCTGTCAAACACCCTTTGAAAAGCAATATGAACATAATTACTCTTCAGAGGGCACTGCAGGTCTGAAAGAGTCCTAAAAGTCTCAAAGTGATAAGTGATTCCAACCCTTACAATAAAGCCCAATTTAAGTCTCTTATCTTTATACATTTTTAAATTAATTAAAATGGTAGTGGAAGTAGAAAATGCCTTGGCATCAGTGCCCCATCATTGGTTTCATTGGGGGGGGTAGTGCCTCATCATTGGTTTTATTGGGGGGGATTAGTGCCCCATTAATGGTGTCAGTTGCAGGAATGGTGCACCATCATTGGTGTCAGTTGGTGAAAGAGTGCCCCAAGGACCAAATAAAGGCAAACAAGGGGCTGCATTTGGCCTCCGGTCTGCAGTTTGAAGACCACTGGTCTGTGGGGACAGGAAAAGCAGTCACTTATCCAATTCTGTGCTTCTGTCGCAGCCTCCCCAACACTCTAGAGTTGGACGATAGTGTAGTGCGGGGCTATAGACCATGCATTGCACCTGATGCCAGAGGACCTGTGACCACCGGAGCATAGGGGAGAAGAGGCTGTGGGGACCGGTCTTGCAGCTCGAAGAGAGTGTGAGGCAGGGGATCATTCAGGTAAAACTGTTTTTTGTTGCCCTAGCCCTGAACAGCAATTAACCCCAGCAGTGCGGGGGCAGTCTCACTACAAGGGAGCAATTTACTTTTTCATTGGAGTTCAGCTTTAACAATGGAGAGCGCCCAACTTCAGTTGCCTAGATCTCTGAATCTAGTCAATGTTTGCAGTTTTCACAAAAAAAGTATCCTCCTATTATGTAGAGTTTTACCAAATGACTAAAATGCATTGCACAGGTCTGCAGCAGCTTGACTTTAAATGACTTGAATGCAGTTAAGGTAAAAATATACTGTTAATACAGCCTTCCCCTGCTACAAGACTAATTTAGAATTGTTACCTGACACAGTAATGTGAAGCAAGAGAAAACGTTCATTTACTGCATGGTGCATCTGTGAGATTAGAAAGGTTCATAATGGTTTTAATTTGTCTTTATCAAAAAAGCTAGGAAAGGGGGACTGCGACTTATGGCCACCAGATGGCAAACCTATCCATTCACATAATTCTCCAGGAATCTGCAAGTGTTCCAAAAACATACAAGAGTAAACCAGATCAATAACACGCAACATTCCTACTGGTTATACCTTAATTCCAGGCATATAGAAAAATTCCCCGTCAGTCCAGATGTGCATTCGTTAGAAATAGAATTGTCAAAAATAGTGCAAGTGCATTTTTTTTTCCCCATGCGTTGAAGAGCCAAAATGAATGGGCTGCAGAAATAAACCCTCCTTCTCCTTTACAGCAGGGGTAATAAAAATTCACGGAGGTCTGATATGTAAAAAAAAATTCCAGTAGAGGTCAGAATCTCAATTTTGTTCTGTGACTCAGATCCTCAGATACATCACAGTCCCCCTTTACTTCATAGTGGCTTGTCTTTATATCACAGTCCCCCCCCCTTTACGTTATGGTTCCCCCAATTACAATACAGCCCCCCCTTACATTACAGAGTCCATTAGCATCATACACCCCTCTGCATCACAGACCCCCATTCAAATCACAGTGCTCCCCTTTATATCACAGCCCATCTTGCATCACAGTCTCCCTTTACATCACTGTGCCCTCTTTACATTATGGCCCCCCCATTTAACAATACATCCTCCATTTACATTGCAGCCCCCCTTTGTATTGCAGTCCCCCCTTTAAATTAGAGCACCCTTTACATTACAGAGCCTCATTTTACATCACTGCCGCTCCTTTACTTTGCAGCCCCATTTTAAATTACAACCCCATTACATCACAGCTCCCCTCTTTACATCACAGCACCACTATTTACAATGGAGCTTCCCCCCACTTTACATATCAAGCTAGCCCTTTACATTACAGCAGTGGTATACTGTATCTTTTGGGGCGGCGGCAAACAAGACACCCGTCGACACACCCCCCCGGTCGGTTGCCCGTTCAGCACTTACTCCATCTAGCATCTTCTGCTACTTCCTGCATCTCCTCCTCCTCCATGGCCTCCTCCTCGGCGGCTTTACCCTGCTTCATGGCGGCTTCACCCTCAGCAGCTTCACTCTACCTTCCCTCGGCGGCCAATACAATCACTTCTCCTCTTGGCCAATTGGGTCTCAGGACCTGCTTCCTGAGTGGCCGGGAGAAGAATCAGGAAGACATTAGCGAATAATAATTTGCTATTGTCCGACAACTGGGTGGGCTCAGAGCGCAGTGGTCGGCGCCCCGAGCCCACCCTTTTTTGAAGCCAATTAGAGCCTCCGGCAAAAAAAAAAAAAAAACCCATTGAAATCCATGTGTCCGGCGTCCTGCATGTAGATTAGGGGCTGGGTGCATGGATTAGGTGGGTTGCTCCCCTAATAGACAGGCCGCAACATTACAGTACCCCCTTTTTAGCTTAGTAAAAATCTATTAATCTTTCCATATAAATACAAAAGGTGCAGTGCTCAAAAATCAAAAGGTAAAGTTGGAATGAAATAAAATATAAGTGCTCTATAGTGCAAAAAGGAAAACTCTATGCCCCAGATGACGTCACTTATGACGAAACACGTAGGGTGGAGCCGGAATACAATCTACTGAGCATGTGCCAAACAGCCACAGCCATCTTGCTTGTAGGAACAGAGCCAGGATTGATCTGTTTGGGATACCGTTTCAGTTTCCGAGTTTTGCAAGTGCAATATTTGATTCAATTTCGCTGTTTTTAAAACGTTTCACACTATGTAGAGTAAACTCTTTTCCCTTATGGTAAACACTGGCACTTGAGGATTTGTTGCCCAGTACACGCTCTAATATGTTGTGACTTGCATTGCTTTGCCAGTGAGGAGATTGGAGATCCTGTGGAGCCATCATATCATTTACTAAAGCCTGTTCTACTTCTGTTTAATGGGGGCCATTATGATCTAGTAAGCCCCCACTTTGCATCCACTGGGGCGATTCAACTTAAACAGCACTCAGCACGGAATCTTAGGAGCCTGTCCTTTTCTAGGATATACCTCTACAATACTAATCACTGGTCGCTTATAATGTTGCCTATGTATGGGACTTTACACACAATTTTGTGTTCAGGCATTAAATTGTTCATTTGGACTTTTTGCATAGACTTTTCCTTTTTGCACTATACAGCGCTTATATATAATTTTTTCATTCCAACTATACCTTTAATATTTGAGCGCGGCACCTTTTGTATTTATCCGTTTGTGTGCCTTGTATTAGGGTATTGTGCTTTGTAGAGAGCCAAGGTTCTTCCTCTCATTCTCTCTTTAATTATAAGAAAGTATCTTCCTATAGTCACTTCTCCTATAGGAGTATTATGGAAGTATATTCAAAGAAAACAGCACTATAAAGAAAAGCATGCGCTGCTTCTGCACAGATGGATTCCGTAGTGAACCCCTAAGCTTGTATTCTGTCTCACCAAGGGTTAACTCCCTTATCTCTTCTAATATGCGCAGAATCTCTCATTCCGCACACACAATACGCCTAACATTTCTCTTCTCTAGGAAAGAAAAAAAAAGGCCACAGCAAGAAGTCGTTTTTCACTGAGCAATAATAAAATGCCAGCCTGCTCGGCTGGGCTACTGTATTCGCAACTCAATTACTGTAAATCTTCCAATAAACTGGTCACATTTGCAGGTTGCATGCAAAATACATTTGCGGGTCAGTCGGCCTTTCCACTCCGTGCAAAATGTACTTACAGAAAGATCTGCGATATGTTGGAAAACACTTTTTTGGGGTTAGTCCACCCCGAGTTCAGTTTTCTGTACATACCGATGTGTTATGTCACTTACCAGGAATATGAAATGTTGGATTTACATATTCTTTATGTGTCTGCTGTACCTGTATGAAAAAGTATCCTCTTTGTATTTACTTAATTTGTGTGAAATCCCTGGTGTTCCTGCCAACCCCTCTGCTTTCCTGTTAAAAACTGACTGCACTAGGCATGGGAGCACAGCGAGGTCAGCTCTCTAGCTGTGATGGGAGCTCAGCCAATGATCAGACCTCTGTTGACACGCCCTTGCCCTGACAAGCCATTTACTGGGAAGATCAGTATGCTGTCGTTTCTCCTCCTACAGCTCTCCAAGACCCTTATTCAGCTTAGAACAGAGGGTATTGATAATGTTTTTATATCTATTCATAACTTTTACCTTAAATTTTAAGCTGAATGGGTTGTTTTTACAAGGTAAGGGTCCACATATACTTTAACAGTACCTTACATCGCTCTGGAATTTTGAGAAGTTATCACAGAGTGAGTTACTATACCAGTTCTAGGTCCCCTCAGCTGACCACTTTATCACTGAGTAATGAGTGGGGATCAGAGGGAGGAATGAGAGCTTCCATGACATTGACACCCCTGAAAATGTCCCTTTCCCTTTGGACTTCAGCAGACAATTTCTCAGCTTTATAGCAGCATTCACCATAACCCACATGGGATATAAATTCACTTTGTGTGCACCAAATACCTTTACAAGCCTAGATATCATCCACTTGAAGACCAGATTTATTTTATTTTTTTCTGGCACCTTTTATTTACAAGATTAAATCAGTATTTACTAGAAAATTACCAAATAACCCCCCGAACATTATACTATTATTTTAGCAGACCCTAGGGAATAAAATGGCGAGTGTTGCAATTTTTTTTATGGCACACTGCATTTGCAAATGCTAATTCTTTGGAAAAAATACATTTTAATGACTAAAAAATAAAAGAAAAAAAATTATACACATACATATATATATATATATCCCAATTTTTTGGTATAATATGGAAGGTGATGTTACGCCGAGCAAATGGATACCCGACATGTCACACTTTAACACTGTGCACACTTGTGGAATGGTGACAAACTCCGATAATTTAAAATCTCCATAAGCGACGATTTAAACGCCTTTACAGATTACCTATTTAGCGTTACAGAGGAGGTCTAGCGCTAGAATTATTGCTCTCGAGATACCTGACGTGTGGTGCGAATGTGTGCATACATATGCATGCGTTTGCTTCTGCACGCAAAAATTCATTTTACATTTTATTTTTACACTGTCCCTTTTAAAAAAAAACACCGGTGAGCATATCATGAGCCGCTCGCAATGTTTTAAAGAAAAAAATAAGCCGCTGGCTTAAAAAAAAAGCAATACCAGAGTTATGGCTGATATGTTAAGCCATAATACCGGTAAACCACATGCAAACTGTAATGTATACACACACACACACACACATTGCGGTCGGCAATTGGTTATGTAGCAATAGTAGTGGTGACATCATCATTGTACTGTACAGAGCCTGTGCAAAGAGCAGAGTTGTGGGAGGGACCAAGCAGGCTCCAACCACTAAAGGCTGCCTGCAGAAAAAACTACAGGAAGAGGCGGAGACGAGACCAGTCCACCTGTACAAGGAGAGAGAGCAGCAGTGATTAGTCTTTATTACAGGAAACAAAGTGCACAAAGTTTTTGGCTGGATTACTGCACAGATCTAAAAGAAACACACCACCCATTCAAGTAAGAATACACGACTGTATTTGGACAAGATCTGCTTAGTAAAGTTCAGCATTAAAGATCAGGGCTAAAAATTACATTAAGCGCTCATGCACACAGGACGTTTAAATAAAAACGGAAATTGCAGTGCTAAAAACACACTTTTAGCCGCATTTTTTGAATAGCGTTGGTGTGTTTTTCAGAGTTAGCATTTTTACAGTAAAAACACTCCCTAATATGTAAAATGCGCCTCAAAATGCCAAAAATTTGTTACAGCGTTAAGTCGCGTTTCGCCATATTTTTGAGCGTTTTTACAGCCAAACTCCTCTGTTTTATGCCTCCAAACTCCTCTGAAAGTTTATGTGTACATGGAAACATAGGCTAACATGGAGGAGAGTTCAGAGGCAGAAGAAAAAAAAAACCATAAAAGCAGCTGCAAAAACATCCTGTGTGCATGAGCCCTTAGAATAAAGGATCCCCTTTTAAAACACTTTGATAGGATTATTTATATGAAGCCGTTCTCTTTTACATAGATAATGTCTGAACAAGGCTTGAAAATACGAAATATTCCCATCCAAATTCTATTAAAGGGGCTGTAAATGTACAATTTTTTTTTTCTAAATAGCTTCCTTTACCTTATCCTTCGATTTTGCTTTTAAATGTCCTTATTTTTTCTGAGAAATCCTCACTTCCTGTTCTTCTGTCAGTAACTCCACACAGTAATGCAAGGCTTTCTTCCTGGTGTGGAGTGTCGTGCTCGCCCCCTCCCTTGGACTACAGGAGAGTCAGGATGCCCAATAACACACCTTTCACTATCTGCAACGTAGAGAGCGTCCTGACTCTCCTGTAGTCCAAGGGAGGGGGCGAGCACGACACTCCACACCAGGAAGAAAGCCTTGCATTACTGTGTGGAGTTACAGACAGAAGAACAGGAAGTGAGAAATAAGGACATTTAAAAGCAAAATCGAAGGATGAGGTAAGTGAAGGAGGACTGCACTAAGGTAAAGGAAGCTATTTAGAAAAAAAAATTTGTACCTTTACAGCCCCTTTAAGAAAAGTCCATATTGAAGGTTGTCTTCCAAAAGACATCGAACGTACCGCCTGAGAGGATCGTCAAGAGGGCTGCATGTAAGGAGGGACTCCGCTGTGGTCACCTGATGTAAGGAGGGACTCCGCTGTGGGCACCTGATGTAAGGAGGGACTCCGCTGTGGGCACCTGATGTAAGGAGGGACTCCGCTGTGGGCACCTGATGTAAGGAGGGACTCCGCTGTGGGCACCTGATGTAAGGAGGGACTCCGCTGTGGGCACCTGATGTAAGGAGGGACTCCGCTGTGGGCACCTGATGTAAGGAGGGACTCCGCTGTGGGCACCTGATGTAAGGAGGGACTCCGCTGTGGGCACCTGATGTAAGGAGGGACTCCGCTGTGGGCACCTGATGTAAGGAGGAACTCCGCTCGGGACACCTGATGTAAGGAGGAACTCCGCTCGGGACACCTGATGTAAGGAGGAACTCCGCTCGGGACACCTGATGTAAGGAGGAACTCCGCTCGGGACACCTGATGTAAGGAGGAACTCCGCTCGGGACACCTGATGTAAGGAGGAACTCCGCTCGGGACACCTGATGTAAGGAGGAACTCCGCTCGGGACACCTGATGTAAGGAGGAACTCCGCTCGGGACACCTGATGTAAGGAGGAACTCCGCTCGGGACACCTGATGTAAGGAGGAACTCCGCTCGGGACACCTGATGTAAGGAGGAACTCCGCTCGGGACACCAGATGGCATCTGGTGGCAGGCGACAGGCTCAGGGCTCCCACTGATTCTGCATTATGTTACCCTCGGATTACTAGCGGCTGTTCTTGGTTGGTTCTGGGGAGACCCATGTCCCTGAGCTTGGTGAGACTGCCATCTGCAGTCACGGCTTTTTGGTAAGCAGGCCACTACACTATTGGGTGTTTGAAGACACGTTTGCTTTTTGGGAAGATTGGTGTCAGTCACTGTTACTTTGGAATCACCTTGATTTATTTTGGAAGACGACCTTCAATATGGACTTTTCCTAATAGAATTTGGACAGGACTCTGCTTTAGTTTTCTCTTCACAACACTTGTTTTCTTTTTTTAAAAATATTTTTTTCTTTTTTTAGAGTGTTTTTATTATTTAATCAACCATCGCTTCATTTGTTTATATACTTGCTGATCACTGTGTTTATTAATTTTTAACCCAGGGTCATATATTCCACTTACGGTATTTCATTATTTATTTGTTCATTTATGTGCCAATTCACTTAATCACTTCAGCGCTGCACTTTTTTGAATTTTTATCTGTATTTAAGTTTTTGTACTAAACTTAGGTGCTAGCTGCTTTTTTTCATTAATCTAACACTCTTTATTACAAACAATCATCAATCACTTTATAGCCCAGCGTTAGCCCCTAGGGCTTTCTTTTTTTCAATCACATTATCCTAGCCTCTTCTTCGTTTCCTGTTACTACGGAAACGAAGCATAGCGAATCGGAGAAGAATTAGAAGGAAGCATGGCGGGATGTCGGGGCTGACGTCGATATGACGCAGCCCCGACAGACACAGCATTTTTCCAGCAGGGTCTCGGCTTGCTGGAAAGATAGACGATAGGGCGCATGCACGGGCAACATCATCACAAACTAACATGAGGCAAGCAGGTAAAAGGCAAAATTATTGATGGAAAATTATTTTAAACACTGCAATTGATAATTCAATAGAAAGTCATAAGAATGGGTACACAACCGCTTTAAAATGAATGGAAACTGCATTAAAAACGCATCAAAACCACACTTGCAGTTGCGTTTTTGGTGTTGTTTTTGAGTTGCGTGTCTTTTTCACAGGCACAACACAACGGAAACACAAAGGAAACACGGAAAAAGCGCATATGCGTTTTTACCAACATAGCAGTGTAAAAGTAGTCTTGGGTCTGGTCTCCCCTTCTTTAGCTCTTCCACCTCTCCCAGTCCACAGCGTCTAAGATTGTACAATCAGATAGGATAATGTATGGTCAATCTTCTTTAGAACTGCCAATAAGTATGTAGTGGATGCATCTTCCTGACTTGATACAGATTGATTGGATAATTCAAGTATGTCCTTCTATTAAATATTTGTTATAGATGTAAGGTTGATTGTATAGAGATCGTATGGTCAGATTGTAACGTGTATGGTGACGCTAGGAAAAGTATTGAAAGTATTTTACAGTACAGTGGAGCCCAACTGTCTCCACCACCCTAAATTCTACAGTGCATGGGATTATGGGAATTTAATATTAAGAAAGAAATCATGGAATTCTACTAGCAACACTTAAGCCCTGTACACACGATCGGTTTTACCGATGAAAACAGTCCGATGGACTTTTTTAATCGGACAAACCGATCGTGTATGGGCCCCATCGGTCTTTTTTCCATCGGTGATTAAAAATAGAACATGTTTTAAATTTATCCGATGGAAAAAAAAACTATAGCAAATTACTATCGTCTGTGTGGAAATCCATCGGAGAAAAAACCCACGCATGCTCAGAATCAAGTCGACGCATGCTCAGAAGCATTGAACTTAATTTTTCTCTGCATCTTTGGAGTGTTTTACGTCACGGCGTTTGGGACGGTCTGATTTTTGACTGATGGTGTGTAGGCAAGACTGATGGAAGTCAGCTTCATCGGAAATCCGATCGCGTGTACAGGGCTTAACAAATACATTATTACTAAATGATACAAAGCGGGGAATATATACATTTCTCTCGAGTTCTACTTTTGTGGTGCATTAAATGTAGACAGGTGATTGTAAAAAGCGAATAAAAAGGTCTGCTTGCTTCAGATCATCTTATAGCTGCTGCATGTAGGCAGTTGAAAGTGAGGGAATACAAAAAAAGTCCTTCAAGTGATTGCAACATAATAAAACTATTTTTTTAATTTTTTTTGCATATAAAAATACAAGGAAGGCTGGGCATTTACTGACGAATATTCTCAATACACAGATTAAAAAAGTGACACTTCCCAGGTTTTTATGTTATTTACAGCTGATCAATGATACATAACAGGTCCTCTTTAAAAAAAAGCATTCTATTCCCGTTCTTTAGCCACACCAACCCCACTCTGGACACATTCCAGCTTTTTATATTTTTATATTGCCAGATGAATGGGACACCTATCCCGTGCAATAATAAGAGATTTCTAAAACTAAACTTTCAATGGCGCCATTAGTCAAGAAGTCAGAGGCAGTGAAATCTGAAGCGTTTTGTGGCGTTACAAATGACTGGAGGAAAAAGGAAAAGACATTTATGGTGCTAAAATATTCCTCAACCATATAAAACATTTAAAAAAAAAGAAAAAAAAATCGCACAAGGAGAGGCTCCAGTCATGGAAGGCTAATTTATCAGCATGTTAAAAGTACATGAAGAATCTGGCTCAAGGTCTGAAGCTGGAGATCGGCTGATTTAAATCCTCTATGCAGGACCCGTAATAAAGCAAACCTGTGCCTGTTTATATCTGCCAAAACTAGTAGGAGCCGGGCTTTATAAAGGAATAAACAGCCCACTGTGGTACACAAAAACCTATAAACCTCAGCCCAAGAGCCGAACTCTAGGGAAACTGGGGTCTTTGGTTTGAATATCGGTCATTGTGTTATTTGCAAGGAGTGTGAAAGTTCTCCCTGTGCTTGCGTGGGCTTTCTATGGATACTCGGGTTTCCTTCCACCCCTCCAAAGACCTGCTGGTGGGTTAACTAGCCACATGAATGCATGCGAGAAAGGGACCTTAGATTGTAAGCTCTTTGACAGCAGTGACTGAGGCAAATAAATAGTAAACAAAGTGCTGTGTAAATTGGTGGGACTATGGAAAGATCTATAATAAATACATTCGTTTTGAGATTTACACCGCCCCCCAACATATCGCACAGCCAGTGGCGGCCCGCCCATTAGGGGCGTCACCCCCCCTATCCATGCGTCCGGCCCCTAATCTACATGCAGGGTGTCAGAAGCATGGATTCATATTGTTTTTTTTTTCTCGTTTTTTTTTAAGCACATGATTAGAGTCAGAGGCTCTAATAAGCTTCAAAAAAGGGTGGGCTCGGGGGGGGAGAGCACTGCGCTCCGAGCCCACCCAGTTGTGTTACAATAGGGAATGAATATTCCCTATTGTCACACTAACTCTCCTCCCGAGGAATCAGGAAGCGGGTCTTGAGACCCTTTCATGATTGGCCGAAAGGAGAAACGATTCTATTGGCCGTGGAGAAGGGAGGAGGTGCACAGCCACGGCGATGCGCGGGAAGCCGCCGCCCGCTCCATAGGTGGGGTAAGCACGGGCCCAACTGACCGGGGGGAGATAGATTGCGGGTGACCCGATCGACCAAATGCTGTGAGTGCATTGTTTGCTAACCCCCCCCCCCCCCCCCCCCAAAGAAATAAAGTGTAAAGAAATTATAGTGGAAAAAAAGCCTGATGTTAAAAGAGAAGTACAGCCAAAGCTTGATTTGGTTGTACTTCTGAGGATCACAGGACAGCAGTTCACTCTTGGCTCCTGTGACCCATTTTCAGCAGACGGCGAGCTGAAGCCCACTGTCAGCTGGTGTCGCTGAGCCAGTCCAGGCTGGGAAAAGATCACGAATATATGGTCAGGATCCACCCAGGAGTTTGGACTGGCACCAGGCTCAGCAGCCTCTCAGCGAGAAGCTGAGAGTCTGAGACAGCTGTTCCTGCCCTCTCCACAGCAGAACATTCCAGTGAGCCGCAGGGGAGGGACAGAGCAGAGTAGCTGGTGACTGACAGTAACTGCTTACTGTGGGGGAACTCAGCAGGAGAGAGGGGCCAGGAGTGCTGGCGAGGGACCCAAGAAGAGGAGGATACGGAAAACCACTGCACAGAGCACAGTGTCACTTTAAAAGGAGAGGTGCAGCCAAAGCTAGTTTGGCTGTCTTCCCCTGTGGATCACAGAAGTGCAGATCACTCTGCACTCCTGTGACCCATTTTCAGCTGACTTCACGGAGCTGGTCCAGGGGAACTGCCCACATGCCTGGACCAGCACCCGGCTCAGCTTCTCAGCGAGCCACAGAGCCTGAGCCTCCTTCACAGTCCAGTGAGCGGGAAGGCAGAGCAGACGTGACCGACAGTCACCAGCTCTCTGCTCAGGGAGCTGTAAGAGCCAAGAGATCGGCAGTGTTTAATCGCTCAGTTCTCAGTCTTAGAGCTGGCGGGATACAGATGCTGCATCCACCTTAGTAAGTAGGATTTAAAAAAAAAAAAATTCCCATACATCTCTTAACCGCTTGCCGACCAGCCGCCGCCATTATACTGTGGCAGGTCGGCACGATCCCGTGAGTCGTCGTAGCTGTACGTCGGCTCATTTAAGCGGGATAGCAGCCACGCGCCGCCGCACTGTGGGGGTGCCGATGACCGCCGGCCACATGCGATTGTGCGTAAACACACACATCCCAGTTCTGTCAGGAGAGGCAGATCGTCAGTTCCTACTAGCTAGGAAGTGGAACCATGATCGGTCATTTCCTATAGTCCGTCCCCTCCACCCACAGTTAGAACACACACTAGGGAACAGTTAACCCCTTGATCGCCCCCTAGTGTTAACCCCCTCCCTGCCAGTGACATTTGCACAGTAATCAGTGCAGTGGTTGCTGTATATTTGTCAACGGTCCCAAAAATGTGTCAAAAGTGTCCGATGTGTCCGCCATAATGTCGCAGTCCCGATAAAAATTGCAGATCGCCGCCATTAGGCCCCTTTTACACTGAGGCGCTTTGCAGGCGCTATTGCGCTAAAAATAGCGCCTGCAATTCGCCCCAAAAAAGTCGCTCAATTGTATCCAATGTGAAAGCCCGAGGGCTTTCACACTGGAGCATTGCGCTTGCAGGAGGGTCAAAAAACTCCTGCAAGCTGCATGTTTGAGGCGCAATAGGAGCTGTAAAAATACCACTCCTATAGCACCCCTGCCCATTGAAATCAATGGGGTAGCGCCTCCAAAACGCCCGCAAAACGCCGCAAAGAGGCGTTATTGCGGGCGTTTTTAACCCTTTTTCGTCCGCTAGCGCCCGCAAATCGTGGCAAAAAATACGCTATAGCGGTGCTAAAAATAGCGCTGCTATACCGCAGCGCATCCAGTGCCTCAGTGTGAAAGTAGCCTTACTAGCAAAAAAAATTATAATAAAAATGCCATAAATCTATCTCCTATTTTGTAGACGCTATAACTTTTGCGCAAACCAATCAATATACGCTTATTGCGATTCTTTTACCAAAAATATGTAGAACTTTAAATAGAATAGGAAAGAAATAGTAAGGCCGTCATTGCAGACTTCTTTCTTAAAATGCTAGTTGCCTGGCAGTCTCTGGCTTCAACACTTGATTTACTAAAGCCGGAGTGTGCAATATCTAGTGCAGCTCTGCATGGTAACCAATCAGCTTCCAACTTCAGTTTGTTCAATTAAAGTGTCAGTTCACCTTTACAGAAAATCTGTAAGGTGAACTTACTGGACCCCCTCCCCATCCCCCCAGTCCCGATGTACCTGAAGTGGACGATCACCCGCTAAGAGACATCGGGTCGCCGCTTCGCCGGTCCGGGGGATTTCAAATCCCTGCGGCTTTCTCTCTTCTTCTCCCCCCCGCCGACAGGACAGGCTAGGCGGGTTTTGATCAGGTCACATGGACGGCGTCAACCAATTAGAATGCTTCTTATACATACCTTTACGAGGTATGTTTAAGAGATTAAGCCACCAGGGATTTCAAATCCCCGAACCGGTGACCTAACGTCTCTTAGTGGGTGATCGCCCAGGTACAGCGGGACCGTGGGATGATGGGGAGGGGGTACAGTGTAATTTCACCTTACAGATTTTACAGCTTTGACAAAAGAAAAAAAAAATGAAAGCCGATTGGTTTCTATGCACAGCTACACCAGATTTTGTACTCTCCCAATTTAGTAAACCAACGCCTTTTGAGTCACAAGCTTGCAGTGTCCAGTGTTCACCAATAAACCCTGAGCAGATCTAAACTCTGTTCCCTGGATTCAGGGCTTTTTTTTCCCTCAGACAATAGGTGCAGGAACTCTCCACTTGTCCTCGTCTCCACCCCCTACCCACCTGCGAGCACTGTCCCTTGTCTCCGCCCCCTACCCACCTGCGAGCACTGTCCCTCGTCTCTGCCCCCTACCCACTTGCGAGCACTGTCCCTTGATTCCGCCCCCTACCCACCTCTGAGCACCATCCCTTAGTTCCACCCCACCCACCTCTAAGAACTGTCCTTTTAGAGAGTACTTCTAAGAACTGCCCTTTTAGAGAGTACAGAACCAAGTATTATTTTGTGGTGGTAAAAAAAAGAAGAAGTGTATGGACTTTAAGGATAACAAGAAAAGCAGAAAAATAGATCCTCTGCACCCAGCAACAATAGATTCCCCAGAAATATTAGATTTCCCCCTCCAGCAACAGGGAGGTCCCCCTCCAGCAACAAGAGGTCCCCCTCCAGCAACAAGAGGTCCCCCTCCAGCAACAATAGACCCCATCCATGCAATACCAGAGAACCCCAGCAACTATAGATAAGCCCAGCAACAGTAGACCCCTACACAAAAATAGATTCCTGCCAGCATCAATAGACCCTACAGCACACCCCAGTACCCCTTGCTATTGTATACATTCCATGCTGGAGGTGCAGGAACTGCGTTATCCCACGTTCCCGCTGAAAAAAAGCTCTGCCTGTATTAATTTCAAAGATTCATTTTTAGCTACAAGTGGTGTGCAAAAACAAAGGGCTTAGAATACTGACAAGAATATGAATATTTATGTATTTCTATGTGTAGGCAAACCGCTCTCAATGCAATAAACGGAATTATGTTGTTTAGAAGAGCAAAACATGATCAATTGTTTGAAGTGTATGTTAAAGCAATAAAAAAAAAAAAAAAAAACACACACACACACACACACACACACCACAACACACCACAACACACAGTACATATCTGCAAGACAAGCACATTTCCACGTTTTAACCCTTTAAATATCCTACAGAAAAATACCCATCACTTGTGTCCTTCCATTGTCTTTTGCTAAACTACTCCAAAACTCCCACACTCTGAGATCTCTATAACAAAGGCTGATTATTTTGTAGTCCAAGATAAGAACTAGAGGGGCTTTTTGAGATAACACAGGAGTTGTACAGAAGACAACTCAGAAATTCTGACAAAAATATTTTCTTCTTTTTTTTTTTTTTTTTTTTGCTTTTACCAAACAGATATTAAAAATGCTTCCAATTGTATATTAAACAGACAAAATAAAAGATGTTCATTGTTCGGGTTTAAAGACACTATAAGTGCCGGTTCACACTTGTGCGAGTTGATACCGAATGCGATGCGTTAAACACAAACTAGATTCGCATGTCATCCAAAAAGTAATTGTTTTCAATGATGGTGGTTCACATCTATGCGTTGCGATTCCTCTCCGAAGGCGATGCGATGAAAAAAAGGGTCTTGTGCGAGTTTAGAGTGTTGCGTTGCGAAATTAGTCTCCATAGACATCAATGTAAATCGTTCTGGAATCGCATTTGATGGTTCACATATGTGCGAATTCCACCACACTATTCGCCACAAAAACATTAATCGCAGCTATGTCCCACTCCTGAAATTCGCATTAAAATCGCGGCAAATTCACACCTCAGAATGGACTGAAAAAACGGGACAAATTCACAGCGCAGCAGTGTGAACCAGCACTTATAATGTGAACATTTGTTATACAAAGGCTCCCCCTGGTGGTTATACGCATATCTTACAGGAGTACATACTATGCTTTGGCTGTTTTGGTCCTGAAAAAGCTGTACCTGAATACTTTACATAAAGAGCCCTTTCACACTGGGGCGGTGGGGACGTCGGTGGTAAAGTGCCACTATTTTTAGCGGCGCTTTACCGTCGTTTTTGAGGCGCTATTCGGCCGCTACCGGGGCGCTTTTAACCCCCGCTAGCGGCCTGAAAAAGGGTTAAATCCGCCCCAAAAGCGCCGCTGCCCATTGATTTCAATAGGCAGGGGCGCTTTAGGAGCGGAGTATTCACCGCTCCAACAGCACGTACAAGATGCGGCTTGCAGGACTTTTTTTAGCGTCCTGCCAGCGCACCGCTCCAGTGTGAAAGCACTCGGGCTTTCACACGAGTCAAAGGAGCGGCTCTTTCAGGGTGCTTTGCAGGCGCCATTTTTAGCGCTGTAGCGCCTGCAAAGCGCCTCAGTGTGAAAGGGGTCAAACTGAAATATATAAAAAGTGGTTGTAAAAGTAAAAAAAAAAAATAATGTGGTTGCAGAAGTGTGCATACCCGCTATAACTGGGGATGTAGCTGTGTTCAGAATTAAGCAATCACATTCAAACTCATGTTAAGCCCAGGTTCACACTGGGCTGCGGGAGTGAAGCCGTGCAAGTTCAGCTGAACTCGCACAATTTCACTCTCGCTGGCAGTCCCGATTTCAGCCGCGATTACAAAGACATCTGTGCAGGTTTCTGCACAGATGTCAATGTAAATTGCGGCCCGAAATCGCAAAAAGTAGTACAAAAACTACTTTTTGAAATCGATGCGGCGTCGCACCGATTAGGACGGTGACATTGCCAGCAATTTGCGGCAAATATCGCCGTTTTGACATGCGATTTGACATGCCAAATCGCATGTCAAAACGCACCAGTGTGAACCAGGGCTTAATAGAAGTCAGAACACACCTGCCAGCATTTAAAGTACCTCTGATTATCCCCAAATAAAGTTCAGCTGTTCTAGTAGGTCTTTCCTGACATTTTCTTAGTCGCATCCTGCAGCAAAAGCCATGGTCCTCAGAGAGCTTCCAAAGCATCAGAGGGATCTCATTGTTAATATACTAGAATACTAGTCAGTACCAGTGTGCAAAGGTATATTTTCTTTAGAAAAATAAATCACCTCTAATGTCCTGTTTATGTGCCCTATGTGTGTGAATGTTGCTGCATTATATAAAACTATTCCTTTTCTACATTTTAGAATAAGGTCCCTCCAGATTGTACATTATTTTAAAGGGTACCTTGACTGAAAAAGATTGAGAAACAGTTTTAGACAAGGGTTTTTAAACTAGGATGTTGCAGCACCCTGTGGTTCCGCAAAGAGTCCTCAGGGGTGCCACTGGCATGTCCCGGTCTGAACGCTACTTTGTGTTACCTCCTGTGCACAGTGACTCTGCGAGGGGAAAGAGCGCACAGCCAGCTGTGAGGGCTGTCTGCCCGTGTCCTACCAACCAATGACTGTCAGTTGTTAAGGACATGTCGGACGGCACTACAGCTTTCTGCTTTGCCGGCAATAGTTCACATAGCGGTTCACAAAGCTACAGGGAGGAGGAGAGAGCTGTGCTCTCTCTCTCTTCGCAGAGTCAGTGTTGGAGCTGGAGTTTGTGCAGAAAGTGGGGATTTGGGAGTGTGGGGGGGGAGGGGGGTTGTGCTAAGAGGGGGAATTTGGAGGGAGGAGTGTTGCAATCCATGATCACTGAACTCTGCCGCTGATTACATTTTAGGCCTTCGAGGTAACGTGCAAAATCGCACATTTTCCTGTACCGCACAAAAATGTGCTACCTTTTGCAGTTTCATGTGGGTTCTATTATTTCTTAAAGACACCCCCACGCATCTAGCAAATGCGTGTATGTTTGCGCCTTTTTAAAAAATGTGATGTGCGTAAATGCGCAAAAAAAAAAAAAAACGTGCTCGGACGCCCCTTCTGGTGTAAAAGAGCCCTCAGTCTGGAGTGTCCCCGTGACTGTGCACAGATCTTAAGGGTGGCTTGCCTGAAAAAAAGGTTGAAAAACACTGGTGGAGACTATAGGGGGCCACTTTTTGACAATACTGTAGTAAAAATGCATTACTCACATTTTACACTAGGGGGTGCACCAAGCTAAGCAACAGAGTTTGCTGCATTGCTTTTTTATCCAGACAATTAATGGTACATGTTTCTGTCACTTAAACAATAACGATCAACACCTAGGGGAAACTCGCCAACCGAGCCCTATGGTCCACAGCGGCCTACGTGGTGACGCCAGCCCACACGATCGAGTCCTCCCTCTTTAATGCCGGCCGACGCAAATCGAGATGCGCTTGTATTTTGGCTGTTAATGTAAGCGTATAGCCATATTTTCTTAAAGTATACTGAGGATTTTACACTTTTTGCAGATCTTTTCATTATATGCCATATCATCATTTCCTTGTGGGAGAAAAGTTGTGCGGCATTCCGGAGTTGTGATACCCAGAGTCTGGCAGATGCATAGCGGAGTCCTAGGACTTTTTTTTACACGCTTTACTGCGACCACTCGTATCTAGAGGGTCACGGTTCTCTGGGAAGCTGATGCCGAGCTCTTTTGTGCACATTGTGGATTTGTACAAGTGATCTTCTTCTTTGGGAGACACGCTTCTCAACTTTATTAGTGAACAAGTTTTGTATCACGTGCTGAAGCACTACACACTTTGTGTGGAACTTTCTTAACATTAGAACTGGAAGCACCTCATCTGTGGACTAAATTTTCCTAAGCACTTCTTTCTGGATTTTTTGTATTATCTTAAAAATATTGGCTTTTAGGGCATATTATTATTATTATTATGATACTGTATAATTACACTACAGTAGGGTTTTTGTTGTCCCTGCAATATTTCATGCTGAGCAAACTTCCCCAATGTGTGTTATGTTCGAAGCTAAACTCCAGGCAAACAGCTAAATACAGCAACTGAAAACGACCTGGTATTAGCCTTCTGTAACTTGCTGTACAAAAGCTCTGGAGTGGGGAGCAGAAGGATGACTCATCAGTATTCCGATGCTCCTTCACTGCTCGTTTGGATGGTGGAACTGTCCTATGATATTTACAGCATTGCTTCAGAAATAAGAAAAAAGGATTGAGCCAGCAACTCTGCAATCCATATAGCGATTTTAATGGTTGGTTACATGAAGTGACAAGCAAAACAGCTGACGTGTTTTGGCAACAGCCTTGCTGCAGAAATCTTGTCCCGGGCCTGCATGGTAAATTCCCACAGACTTGAAAAAGTCTCATTCAGATCTTTGGGAAGTTACTGCTCAGGAGTTGGGTAGCTCCGGACACTGGAGGGGGGGTTGCTGCCATCAGAAAGAGGCATGCAAGCATCTGGGTTTGGGGATTTTTATTTTATTCCATTTTCCTTGGCTTGCAGATGCTATCTGTATAAATACCATACAGCAATTTTTTTCCAAGTGATTATGGAAATTGTTTGGGACTTGTCCGTTTTGTCTTCCTTAAGGCTACTTTCACACTAAGGCGTTTTTGCACTGAAAAGTGCCTGTAAACTGCCATTTCTGCAGCCCCAGTGTGAAAGCCTCAGTGCTTTCACACTGGGGCGGTGCACTTGCAGGATGAGAAAAAGTGTCCTGCAAGCAGCATCTTTGGGGCTGTGGGGAAATGGTGTATACACCGCTCCTAAACCCCCCCCCCCCGCCATTAAAATCAATAGGCACCGCTGCCGAAGTGCCTGCAAAGCGCCTCAGCATTGGCACTTTTAACCCTTTCCTCGGCCGCTAGCGGGGGTTAAAAGCACCGCTATAACAACGGTAAAGCGCAGCTAAAACTAGTGGCACTTTGCCGCTAACACCCCCGCCCCAGTGTGAAAGTGCTCTAAGAGCTGCCACCACTATGCTTCACGGTGGGTATGGTGTTTTTAGTGATGTGCAGTGTTTTTGCGTCAAACATCTTTTGGAATAATGGCCAAAAATTTCAACCTTGGTTTCATCAGACCATAACACATTTCCCCACATGCTTTAGGGAGACTTCAGATGTGTTTTTGCAAAATTTAGCCGGGCTTGGATGTTTTTCTTCCATCTTGCCACTCTACCCCATAGCCCAGACATTTGAAGAATACAGGAGATTTTGTCACATGTACCACACAGCCAGTACTTGCCAAATATTCCCTTAAAACGGACAAGTCCAGTCTGAGCTCGTTTGGCTGGGCTTCTCCTACGGGTCACAGAAGTGCAATTCGTTTTGCACTCCTGTGACCTATTTCAGGAGAGAGCGGTCTGAAGTCTGCTCTCTGCCGACGTCACAGGAATCAGTCCAGGCACCACGCAATCATGACAATTAGTGGTGCAATGGATCGTCATTGATCCATACGGATCAACATCCTCGGTTCGGCACACACGTGATCCACGGATGTGTGAGCTCCGCTGTCCTTGTAGCATGAAAATCACTATACCGTGAAAGACGCTACCCCCTGACGCTACTGCGCATGCGCCGGTTTTAGACAAAAGAAGCTGAGCGCAGAGCTGCTCACGACGACTACAGCTGACTCGGATTAACCGGTTACACGCCGATCGATCGGCTACACAGAGGAAGACACAAGCTCCATACAGCCGACTCGGATTAACCCCTCACACGCCGATCGCTACACACAGGAAGACACGAGCTCCATCTAGATGACAGCAGCTGCGGGACATGGCGGGGGCTCACGGTGGACACACAGGCTGCTTGCGAGGAGGGGACACCATCAAGCTGTATCACATACACACAGGCTGGATGGGGGCACACCATGGATATGATGGAGGAGGGGCGGCACTGACCCCTGTATGATGGAGGGGGGGGGCACTGACCCCTGTATGATGGAGGGGGGGCACTGACCCCTGTATGATGGAGGGGCCGGCACTGACCCCTGTATGATGGAGGGG
This sequence comes from Rana muscosa, assembly GCA_029206835.1. NCBI lineage: Eukaryota > Metazoa > Chordata > Amphibia > Anura > Ranidae > Rana > Rana muscosa. The sequence continues at coordinate 49,851,139 of CM055120.1, forward strand.
GGGGGCACTGACCCCTGTATGATTGAGGGGGGGCACTGACCCCTGTATGATGGAGGGGGGGGGGGCACTGACCCCTGTATGATGGAGGGGGGGAGCACTGACCCCTGTATGATGGAGGGTGCGAACGAGACAAAGAGAAAGTTCGATCTGCACACAGGATGACAGTAGCGGGGCAAACAGGGTGAAAGGAGCGGGAGGGGATACCATCTTTCATTGGATACCGATCTGCACACAGGATTCCCTGACTGCCCAGTATTCCGTCCTCCCCTGGAAAGGCCTCCAGGCTGCCTGTGACGGCTACCGAAGCGCCTCCACATCCTGCCTCTACTTTTTTTTGCTGATCCGAACCGTGACACTGATCCGAGAAACGTTCCGAACCGTGAGTTTTTTGATCCGTTGCACCTCTAATGACAATGAAGTCTGGATCCGCCAGGTGCCTGGACTGATGGAACTCTCAGCGAGCTGCTGAGACCGCCGCGACCCGCCCCTCCACAGCTCAGTGCTCCAATGAGCATGGAGGAGCAGAGAGGAGAGACGCCGACTGACAGGTAGCAGCTCTCCACTTGGGGAGCCAAGAGAACCGAGCCATCGGTGATGTTTAACAGCTCGGTACTCAGTGCAGAGGCGGCGGGGGACAGACGCAGCATCGGCCCGATGCTGCATCTGCCTAGGTACGTATAATGGGCAAATAAAAAAAAAAAAAAAAAAAACACTTCTCTTTTAATGTTGCTGTAGGCCTCTTGGCAGCCTCCCTGACCAGTTTTCTTCTCACCTTTTCATTAATTTTGGAGGGACGTCCAGTTCTTGGTAATGTCACCGTCATGCCATATTTTCTCCACTTGATGACTGTCTTCACTGTGTTCCATAGTACATTTAATTGTAAATTCTTTTGTACCCTTCTCCTGACTGATACCTTTTAACAATGAGATCCCTCTGATGCTTTGGGAAGCTCTCTGAGGACCATGGCTTTTGCTGCAGGATGCGACTAAGAAAACATCAGGAAAGACCTACTAGAACAGCTGAACTTTATTTGGGGCTAATCAGAGGCACTTTAAATGCTGGCAGGTGTGTACTGACTTCTATTTACCATGAGATTGAATGTGATTGCTTAATTCTGCACACCGCTACATCCCCAGATATAAACACACTTATGCAACCACATTATTTTAGTTTTTATTCCCCCCCCCCCCTTAAAGATTTCCGTTTGTTTTTAAATTGAGTTGTACAGTTTATAGGTCACATTAAAAAGGTGGAAAAAGTTCTGAAATTATTTGTCTCATTTTTTTACATTACAGAAACCTGACAATTTAACAGGGGTGAGTAAACTTATGAATAAAATATGTGTTCAAGAGATTAGCAAATCATTGCATTCTGTTTTTATGTAGATTTATGTCCCAATATATTTGAAATTGGGGTTGTAATATATTGCAAACATGTTCTATCGTGAAAATACCTTTTCTCGGCTGTCTCAGGATGGGTTTTCAGTTTCACTCCACTGTCAGTGATTTCCACTTTCCGGACACTGCCGAAGAAGTCAGTGATGAGAACGGACTGCGGGTCCCTCTGGAAGAGGTCAGTGCGATGGCCCGGGGTGGACACACACAGGCTCTTAGGGCACACCTGGAACTGAAAACAGAAATAGAAATGTTTATCTCCACCCTAGGACAAGATTCCACTCATAATTCTCCCAATGGTGGCAGAGCGCAAAGTGAAAGAAATTAGCCCTGAGCTTGACAAATCAGAGAGCCAGGCCAAAATTTTTTCAACTCCACGAGAAAGGATGTTTAAGAACCCAATAACCTCAAAGAAAAACAACAATCACTAAAGGAACACTACAGCCTTACCAAATTAAAGTTTAAGTTTAAGTTTGAGGGTCGGTTCACACCACAAAAACGCACTCCAGATCTGTTCCGGATGCTTTTCTGCATGTGTTTTTGCTGCATTTCCGGGTGCATTCCAGTTGCTTTTTTTTCACTATACTAGGGTCCAGTGGATTTTTTCATGCATTTTTGATGCATTCCAGTGTGTTTTTGATGGGTTTTACTGCGTTCCAGTACAGTCCAATGCAGGAAAAATACAGGATGTTCTACTTTTCTGGTACTGGAAAGCCCTGGAAGTGACCGCACTGGTGTGAACTATGCCATTGGAAACCATATAACCTACTTTCCATGCATTTTTGATGCAGAAATATAAAATCTAAAATGCATGCATCACCCCGGCAAAACCCCTTGAAGCAATATCGTGTACGTTTGTGCCCGATACAATACTTCAAAAAATGTGAATATCGGCCGCCGATAAATCGGTTGATCCCTAGTACATACATTGCTTTTAATTCTAAACTTGCTTGAAAATGCCAGACTAAGCCCCCCTGCCCGCAGACCCCCACAAGCACTGGGTCAGGGTTGTGGGGAAGTGACCCCTTTCCTCATCATCTCTCAAAGTGATAGTAAAGTCTTGTTTAAAAAAAAAAACAACACACAAAACAAAACATGTTATACTTACCTGCTCTGTTTAGGGGATTTGCACAGGGCAGCCCAGATCCTCTTCTCGGTCCCTCTTTGATACTCCTGGTCCCTCCCTCCTGTCAAGTGCCCCCACAGCAAGCAGCTTGCTATGGGGGCACCAGAGCCGACCTGCAGCCCTGTGTATCCATTCAGACATGGAGCTGCGGTTTGGCCCTGTCCCCTCTTTCTCTTCTGATTGGCTGACTTTAAATCGACAGCTGCGGGAGCCAATGCTGTGTCTCAGCCAATCAGGAGGGAGAGTCCCGGATGGCCAAAGGACTCGTGGACATCACTGAATAGAGATAAATCTCAGGTAATTATTAGGGGGGCTGCTGCACACAGAAGGCTTTTTATCTTAATGCATAGAATGTATTAAGACAGGAGTGTCAAACTAAATTTCATTGTGGGCCGCATCAGCATTATGATTGCCCTCAAAAGGGCCGGTTGTATCTGTAAGATTAGATGTCCAGCACATCCCCTCCACTTACATTAGATGTCAAGAGCTACCCCACTGTCAGAAGTTGAGTCCCCCACTCTCCCTTACATCACAGTGCTCCCCCCTTTCCTTATGCTGCTGCTGGGAAGAAGCTGGATGCATCGCTTGAAAGCAGAAAGTAAGGGTCTGGAGTAGGACCAGAGGAGGGCTGGAGCTCTCCTGCAGCTGCAGGAAAGGTGCGAGGGCCACATGAAATGGCCTTGAGGGCCGGATTCGGCCCGGGGGCCTCGTGTTTAACACCTGTGTATTAAGATATTGCCTTTACGATCTCTTTAATCAACAATAACTATTTTAATACTTATGCTGCTAGCCTTAAATAGTAACTCCACTTGTTGAGAAAAAAAATCATTCCCCTCTGGGTGATCCATGTACATTACAAGGATTTTAGCAAACTTTTTTGCAGATTCCTACCTTTTGTTATTCATCTGTGCTAAGTGAGTCTAGTGGTTTCAAAATGATCAACCAGCTGCAGGTCTTTTTCCAAAAATCCCTTTTATTGAGTATAAAGAGGTGTACAATGAATACAGATATACAATATGTAGTATCTTATAAAAAGGTAACTAAATATCTTATGGATAAAGAATGAGGCTGCTGGAGCGGTTAGGTGAATGTGTATACATCGATGCAAGGGTATGTTTGACATAACCTTGTATAAGCAGCTTTGGAATTTCCTATCTATAGGCACAATTGATAACCATGAGGGAGGTTAGGGGTGCAGTCCAAAACCTTCCAGACATCTAGAGTGGGAACAAACCATGTCAAGGCAGCTGCGGGTCTCTAATGAGGAAATCTGATGGGGCTGCATCCCTTTAGACGTGATTTCCTATTGGGAGTATCTCACCAAAAATGAAATTTTTGTTTGAAATCTGACTTGTATCTTAGTGCAGACTTCTGGGAAAATGGGTGAGCCAATAGCACAAGCAGGAAATTATGATTCTGGGGGGGTGTTCTGTACACAGGCTGTATACAGAACGCCGCAAGGTAGCCATATTGCATTTTCAGAAAATTATAGCGGCTGCAGATTGAAAAGGAAATGTTTAATAACATTCAATTACAACATGACGTGAGACGCAATTGCATATACAATTTTTTTATTTGCTTTTGTTTTTTCCCACAAAAGAGTTCACCCTTTAAATAAAAAAAAAGGAAGGTATATTTATACTGCATGAATTAGCTTCCCCTACTAATGATGGCTGCAGCTAAAAATGCAGAGGTTGTTTTTTAAAGTGATTTTTTAACAAAATAAAAAGCATTGGGACATGGATGGATAGGTTCATTTAATGAAAAAATTAGGGTTGTCCCGATACCGATACTTGTACTCTGGGAAATTCTCCGATGCTTCACCCGATACCTGCCCCCTTTTCATCTGCTTTAGTGAAAGTTATACAGCGGTGATCGGAGCTTGCAACTCCCCCCAAAGTCACACTGATCACCGCTGACTGTCCCTGTATCCTCCTCCGTGGTGCTCTCCCCCTCCGGGTCCTTGTCCCCCTCCGTGCTGTGTGTCCCCCTCTGTGCTGCTCTCCCCCTCTGGGTCCTTGTCCCCCTCCGTGCTGTGTGTCCCCCTCTGTGCTGCTCTCCCCCTCTGGGTCCTTGTCCCCCTCCGTGCTGCTGTCCGTGCTCCGTGTCTCCCCTCCGTGCTGCTCTCCCCCTCCGGGTTTTTGTCCACCTCCGTGCTGCTGTCCGTGCGCCGTGTCCCCCCTCCGTGCTGCTCTCCCCCTCCGGGTCCTTGTCCCCCTCCGTGCTGATGTCCGTGCTCCGTGTCCCCCCTCCCCCTCCAGGTCCTTGTCCAGCTCCGTGCTGCTGTCCGTGCTCCGTGTCCCCCTCCTGCTTCTCTCCCCCTCCGCGCTCCGAGTCCCCCTCAATGTCCTCCTCCACTCCCTCGGTCCTCGATCTGCCAGGATGGAGAGTGGAGGTAGGAGCCGCTAAACCCGGCTCCTACCTTTTCCGAATGAACAGAGTCAGTGATCACTGACTCTGTCCATTCACATAACTGAAACATCGTAACCTGTGTATACGATGCTTCAGTTTATGAATGAAGAGGAGCTTCTGTCCATTCATTTTAGCTGAGGCTGCAGAGAATGGGACTGGGGAATTTGTGTCCTTGGTCCCTTTCCCTGTCTCAAATGGGAGATGTCAGGGGTCTGTTAAGACCCCCAATATCTCACCAAAGCCCCCCAACAGGGCTAAAAAAAAGATTTATTTTTTAGCAATAAATAAAAGGAATTGTAAAAAATGATTAAAATAAAAAAAAAAAAAAAAAAAAAAAACACCGACACAATCCACCCGCCAAAAAAAAAAAAAAAAAAAAAGAAGAAAGCACTGGAAAAAAAAACAACATAAAAAATTGTAAAAATAAATAAAATACTGACACATGTGCCACTGTCACATGACATTAAAAAAAAGTATCAGTAATCGGCATCGGCGAGTACTTGAAGAAAATTATCGGTACTTGTACTCGGTCTTAAAAAAGTGGTATCGGGACAACCCTATAAAACATTAATCAAATAGCATTTTCAGTTCAGCTCTGATACAGTTAAGTGCTGATTATTGGATATTCTGGGGAATGGTCAAAGATCTGCTTTTTCTATGTGACGAGAATCTTCATTGAACACTGGTGGATTCTATTCAACTTATTTTATGACTTTTGAAAACAATTGATTAACCAGAGGTTTAGAGATTTCAGAGCAAAATAAGCTAGTTTCCCATGCAATCAAAACTTTTCAAAATATATATATATAATTATTCAGAACGGTTTTACTATTTCCACATCTGATGCTCGTTAGGAACACAGAAAACCCAGAACTGTTCACTGAACTTGAGGCACAATAATAATAAAAAAAAATTAAAAATAAAAGAAGGATTTATTCAGTAGAAACGTTGCCAATTGTATAGAATGTATAATGTGTATATATTATATGGCCATTTAAAAAACAAAACACTTTTGCTGCTGCTGACATATTCTTTGCTGGCTGGTGGGAACAAAAAGGTGGGAGTATTCTTTGAAGATTAAATGGTGATTGGTTTAGCTTGAAACCTTTTTATTTAATGTAAAGGGTCTCTGCAGGGTTCATACTTGGTGATGGGGGGTCTCTTTAGGAAAGCAGCTTGGTTCCCAGCAATGTTCAAAGACTATCAACTAAAAGCAGTTTATCAATTCTCTCTTATGTGTGGTACAGAGGCCTTCTCCATCACTTTCATCTCTATAACTATGCCTCAGCTGTTACATTTAGGGTCTGTTTAAGCCAAAAAATATATAAAAAAAGCAAAGGTCAACAAGACACGTGTATACAGCTTTCTACTACTCCGCCGATTAATAGCTTCCCTCGAAAGGTAATTTAAAGGCTCACTTTTAAAAATAAATAAATACACATCTTTTTGCAAGCAAAAAAAAAACGTGCATTTATTTATTTTTTTATTATTTTTTATTTATTACTTTTATTTTATTATTACATCCCTGGCATGCACTACGGCCGCACGGATTTGCCTTTTTTGTCCAATTAGGACATATTTTAATGCAGCCTGAATTGTTCTTATGACCTGGACAGTTGCCGCAGACTTATATACAAAGTGATACAAACGCTCACCTTTTGCTCACATCTATGTACGTTGGAATGAAACTATCCGGTCTATTCTGTTGTTTTCAAGGGCCTGCCCAGGGAGATCCTCTTCTTATATGCATGTGCGTTTTGGTGCAGACAAGCGGGACCCGTTTCTCTCAGACTACCCCTGCGTGTGTCCTGATGAAGCGAACCAGCGAAATGCGTTGACGCACAGGGGCTCACTCATCTTACATGGTGTAACAACCTACTCTTAGCACTGTGTCCATGTTATCTACATTTTACACACATGTCAATATATGTTTTTAACCAGTAGAGGCCCGCACTATACCCGAATGACGGCTACAATGCGGACCTAGAATGCCGGGAGGACGTCTATTGACGTCCTCCCCTTTCCTCGTTCTCTGCACACGCTTCCGAGCGCACATCAGGGAACTTCTGTGCCCGCCGCATCACACGGGTGCCGATGCGCATGCTTGGCGGCCGCGATGTCCGCCAGGTACCCGCGATCGGCATTTACAGAGACAGGGACGTGGATCTCTGTGTGTAAACACAGAGATCCACGTCCCTATCAGGGAGTGGAGACCGATGGTGTGTCCCTTGTACATAGGGGCAACCATCGGTCCCCTCCCCCCACAGTTAGAATCATTCCCTTAGGAACACTTAACCCCTTCAGCGCCCCTAGTGGTTAACCCCTTCACTGCCAGTGTCATTTTTACAGTAACCAATGCATTTTTATAGCACTGATCGATGTAAAAATGACAATGGTCCCAAAATGGTGTCAAAAGTGTCCGATGTGTCCGCCATAATGTCGCAGTCGCAATAAAAATCGCTGATCGCCACCATTACTAGTAAAAAAAAAAATAATAAAAATGCTATAAAACTATGCCCTATTTTGTACACGCTATAACTTTTGCGCAAACCAATCAATACACGCTTATTGCGATTTTTTTTTACCAAAAATATGTAAAAGAATATGTATCGGCCTAAACTGAGAAAAAAATATATATATTTTTTTAAATTGGGATATTTATTATAGCAAAAAGTAAAAAATATTGTGTTTTTTTCAAAATAGTCGCTCTTTTTTTGTTTATAGCGCAAAAAATAAAAACCGCAGAGATGATCAAATACCACCAAAAGAAAGCTCTATTTGTGGGAAAAAAAGGATGTCAATTTTGTTTGGGAGCCACGTCGCACAACCGTGCAATTGTCATTCAAAGCGTGAGTGCTGAATGCTGAAAATTGGCCTGGGCAGGAAGGGGGTTTAAGTGCCCAGTAAGCAAGTGGTTAAGATCCATGTTTTTGCTTAATTTTTTTTTATTGTATTAAATAAAAGTTTATACTTTTATATATTTCAAGCGGTCTCAATTGCCTCTAAAGTCCGAACTTTAAGGTTTTATTCTCTTTTCCCTATAATTCAAAATATTACGGATGTGGCAATGGGAGTGATTCCAATATTTTCAATTAAGAAAATAAGAGTAACTCCACTTTTGTAAAGAAAAAAACATTCACCTCTGGATTTTGACAAACTTTGTTGCAGATTCCAACCTATTGTTATTCTGAAGAAATTCCTGTGTGTTCCTCTGTGCCCCTGTGTGAGTCTAATGGGGGTGGTTTCACAATTATCCACCAGAGGCTGCACCTGCAGGCCTCGAATGAGTAAAATTGAAGGGTTTGCATTCCATTAGATGTGATTTTCTATTGGGAGAATCTCACCTAAAATGACATTTTTGTTGCAGGGGATGCCTGAAATCTGACTTGTATCTTAGTGCAGACTTCTGGGAAAATCAGTGAGCCAATCACACAAACAGGAAATTACATATCTGGGGGGGGGGTGTTCTGTACACAGCCTGTATACAGAACACCTCCAGGTAGTCGTATTGCATTTTACAGAACATTACAGCGGCTGCAGACTGAAAAAGGAAAGGTAATTTTTAATAACATTCAACTACAATATGACTTGTCAATAATTCCGCACTTAGGATCCATCCAGTTTTTATACGTCCTTTTATTTTATATCTTTTCTACATGTCCCCCTTTTATGTGATCAGGGTACAATGACCCAATCTCAGCTTGTTACCATTTGTGTAGAGGTAATACCCTGTATGACTTATGAGCACTCTTCATTGTCATCTTTCACTTAATGCCCTTCCTTATTATAAATGATAGTTTCAAAGTCAATGAGGGTCTGAGCCTCGGCTCCATGTCTGAATGGACACGCAGAGCAGCTGCTTGCTGTGGGGGCACTAGGCAGGTGGGGGGGGCCAGGAGCGCTGGAGAGGGACCCAAGAAGAAGAGGATCGGGGCTGCTCGGTGCAAAACCACTACACAGAACAGGCAAGTATAACATGTTATTTTTAAATAAAACAAAAAAAAAGACTTTAGTATCACTAAGTATACCCAGTGAAGTTACTTTCCTCAGGTGGAGATGAACAAATCCTTCTACATAAGTTGTACCTGTTTATCTACAGCCATCTTTCCTTTACATCCAAAGAGCAGAATTTACACATTATCTCTCAGCCCTGAAAAGCAAGGAGCTGAAGTTACATCAGTGAGGAGAGCTCTGAGAGCTGATTGGAGGGAAAGGACCCCCCCCCCCCCTTCACACAGCAACAGAGTTTCCCTCCCCTGTCACCATTTTTCACTTGGTGTCAGGAAAACTTATCAGAAGTGGCTCATGCCGTTAGAGAAATGAAGAGAAATTACATTTTGTGCTCTTAATTGAGACAACTACACACTATAGAGCGATACGCTTTGTTTATATTTCATGTCTCAGGTTTACAACCACTTTAAGGCTGAGATTAACTGCAGCAAGAGGTGCTAAAGCTGCGATTTTCAGATGCAGACCCAACACAAATACAAATTGCTATTGAAATTTTGACCAAAATCAGTTTTGATCCGAGTTCATTTCAGTCAGTGTTTAAATCTTTTAAAATTAAACAATATAAAAATAGGATTTTTATAACAGCTTACCTGTAAAATCCTTTTCTTGGAGTACATCACGGGACACAGAGCGGCATAGTCATTACTATGTGGGTTATATAGTTTACCTTCAGGTGCTGGCACTGGCAACTTCCAAACCGGAAGTACCCTCCCCTATATAAGCCCCTCCCATCCGGGAGCACCTCAGTTTTGTAGCAAAGCAATAAGTGTCCCCAAAAGAGGGGTGGGAGCTCTGTGTCCCGTGATGTACTCCAAGAAAAGGATTTTACAGGTAAGCTGTTATAAAAATCATATTTTCTTTCTCGTACATCACGGGACACAGAGCGGCATAGTCATTACTATGTGGGATGTCCTAAAGCAATGCCCAATGAGGGGGGGGGGATACACCATACATAAGCTGAGCGCTATCAGACATGAGGATCTTTTGCGGCCTGCAAAACACTGCGCCCAAAGGCGACATCCTCCTGACTTCTAACGTCCACCTGGTAGAACCTAGTAAACGTGTGTACTGAAGACCATGTTGCGGCCTTACAGATTTGAGCCAGGGAGGCCTGGTGATGCACTGCCCATGAAGTTCCAACTGCTCTCGTGGAGTGCGCCCTAACTTTGAACGGAGGCGGTCTCCTTCTCAAGCCAAAGGCTTGCATAATGACCTGTCGATTCCACTTGGCTAAAGTAGATTTTGACGCTGCCTGACCCTTTCTGGGGCCTTCCGGCAGAATAAACAAAGTATCCGTTCTGCGAATCTGAGCAGTGGCTTTTAGATAAGCTTTAACTGCTCTTACTACATCCAAAGAATGTAATAATTTTTCCTCTACTGAACTAGGTTTGGGGAAAAAAGAAGGAAGAACCACATCTTGGTTCAAATGAAACCTCGATACCACCTTAGGAAGAAAGGCTGGATGAGGACGTAACACTACTTTGTCCTTATGGATAACCAGATATGGCTCTTTACAGGACATAGCGGCTAATTCCGACACTCTTTTAGCCGAACAAATGGCTACTAGAAAAATCAATTTCCTGGTGAGAAGAACCAGGGAAATATGCTGTAATGGTTCAAATGGTTGTTTCTGTAGAACCGACAGAACCAGGTTTAAGTCCCATGGACATATGGGAATATTAACCGGAGGGCTAATACGCATCACTCTTTGTATAAAGGCTTTGACTAGTGAATGCGAAGCCAAGGGCCTCTGAAAAAATATTGACAAGCCTGAAATCTGACCCTTGATAGTACTCAAGGCAAGCTTCCTATCTACAGCCCACTGTAGGAAGTCCAGAATCCTACCTATTACGTACTTACGTGGATGCCATTTCTTGGCCTCACACAAGGAGATGTACGCCTTCCAGATTCTATAGTAGATCTGCCTGGATACCGGCTTCCTGGCATTGATCATGGTAGATACCACAGGATTAGAGAGACCTCTCTTTTTTAGAATGTGGGCTTCAATAGCCAGGCCGTCAAACCTAGGGCTGGTAAGGAAGGGTGGTATATCGGTCCTTGCGAAAGCAGGTCCGGACGATGTGGGAGGGTCCAAGGACTCCCCACAGACATTTTTACAATCTCCGCGTACCATGCTCTTCGGGGCCACGCTGGAGCCACCAGAATCACTGGTTTCTTTTCTACCCTGATTCTGCGGAGTAATCGAGGTAACAATTGTGGCGGTGGGAATGCATATATCAGCTTGAACTGATGCAAACACTAGGGCATCCGAGCCGCAAGCTAGGGGATCCCTTGTCCAAGAGACAAACCTGTCCACCTTTGCGTTGAATCTGGATGCTAGCAGATCTACATCCGGTGTTCCCCACCGCTGACATATTGTCCGGAAAACCTCGGGGTGAAGGGACCTTCCCCCTGGGCATAATTGTTGGCGACTTAGAAAGTCCGCCTTCCAATTCTCCACTCCTGGAATGAATACCGCGGATATGGCTGGGACATATCTTTCTGCCCATTTCAGGATGCAATTACCTTCCCTCTGGGCTGCACGACTCCTGGTGCAACCCCTGATGATTGATATATGCCACTGCCGTGGCATTGTCCGATTGAATTCTGACAGGGGACCCTTGGAGTTTGGATGTCCATGCTACTAGGGCATACCGAGCTGCTCGTATCTCTAAGAGATTGATGGGCAGGGCCTTTTCTGCATCCGACCATCTGCCCTGGAGAGACCATTGCTCCAGTACTGCTCCCCAGCCTATAAGGCTGGCATCTGTAGTGACCACCTTCCAAGAAATCGGACTGAAGGATTTCCCTTTTTCCAGATTCTGGGGAACCAACCACCAACGGAGGCTCTTGCGAACGGAAGGGGACAAGGACATTGGTAAGTCTAGGGCCTGAACTTTTTTGTTCCAGGCTGACAGTATAGCCCTTTGCAAATTCCTTGAATGGAATTGACCGTAGGGTACTGCTTCGAATGATGCCACCATTTTTCCCAGCAGCCTCATGCACAGGCGTATGGATGGCTGTCTTTTTGTACCCACTAGGTGAATCAAATCTCTCAAAGACGACACCTTTTCTTGAGGCAAGAAAATTTTTCTCTGGTCTGAATCCAGCCTTAGCCCCAAGTATTACAGACTTTTGACTGGTTTTAGGGCTGACTTGTCTCGGTTGATAATCCAACCGTGAGATTCCAGATACTCGATTGTCTCGTGAACAACCACTTCTAGTTTTTCCACTGAGTGGTCTATCAGCAACAAGTCGTCTAGATATGCCATTATCGTTACACCTCGTGTTCTTAGATTGGCCAATAATGGGGCCAGAATTTTTGTGAACACGCGTGGTGCTGTGGCCAGACCGAAGGGTAAGGCTCTGAACTGAAAATGGCGTCCTTCTACTGCAAAGCGTAGAAATTTTTGGTGGACTGGAAAGATGGGAATGTGCAAATAAGCATCTTTGATGTCGATCGAGGCTAACCACTCCTCCCCTTGTAGGGCAGCGGCCACCGATCGGATCGACTCCATCCGGAAGGTCCTGATATGTAGGAATTTGTTTAGCCCTTTTAGATTTAATATGGGCCTCACGTCCCCGTTTGGCTTCGGGACTGTAAAGAGATTTGAGTAAAACCCGAACCCCCATTCTTCTAGGGGGACCTCCATAATTACTGCTTGGAGCAATAGTTGTTCTAGTGCCAACAGGAGGGATCCTCTCTTCCGGGGATCCCTTGGCACGTTCGACCTTATAAAATGGGAAGGAGGGGAGTCTTTTAACTCCAATTTGTATCCCAGACTTACTGCGGAGAGCACCCATCTGTCTCTGATCGTGTCCCGCCAGGTCTCTGCGAACAACTGAAGTCTTCCCCCCACCCGATTGAGTGGGGGCAACCCTTCATGCATTTGACTTTGGGGGAGGTTTTGTACCTCTCCTGACCCAGGGCTTCTTGTTACCCTGCGATTGTCCCTGATTTTTACCCCCGGGATTTGACCGAGGAGGCCGTCGGAACTGTTTCACAGCCGATGTCCTAGGGACTGGAGAAGCAGGCCTCTTAAAAGAGGGACCTCTAACTCTGTTTTTAACCGGCAAGAGTGTACTTTTACCGCTGGAAATTTTCTGGATATATTTGTCCAGGTCTTCCCCGAATAAGCGTTCACCATGAAATGGGAAGCTGACCAGCAATTTTTTACAGGGGGCTTCAGCAGACCAGTTTTTGAGCCATAGAAGCCTGCGCATATGTACTACAGACAGCGTAAGGCGGGAGGCCTGATGGATTGAATCCTTTATAGCGTCAACCGCAAAGCATAAGGCCCTAGGTAGATCAGCTAGGGCAAGGGCCTGCTGATCTGGCAAGTCCCTTAAGACCTGTTTCAACTGATCCTTCACTGCTTGGCAGACCCCAATAGCTGCCACTGCTGGTTGTGTCACCAAGCCTGCTGTAGCAAAAGCAGATTTCAATAAGGACTCCAATTTTTTATCTATTGGGTCCTTGAACATTTGGACATTATCCACTGGACATGTCAGTGATTTATTCACACAAGAGATGGCTGCGTCCACTGTAGGGACCCTCCATTTTTTGATGAACTTATCCTCCATGGGATAGACCACCTGAAATCTCTTGGGAGGAGTAAATATTTTATCAGGATGTTCCCAATCCTGGTAAATGAGCCCTTCCAGTAAAGCATATATTGGAAAGGAACAAACAGTCTGGGGAGCGTTTAGCGACCCCAACGAGGAGACAGAAGTGGATGATGGCTCCGCAAGGGGCATTTTAAATGCTGATCGGACCATGTTAGTCAGGGACTGAACCCATAATCTTTCAGCATGTGATGCTGAGAATGGCTCTTCCACTGTTGATTCCTCTACAACAGAATCAACCTCATCCTGATCCCCTTCAGGTAGGTCGATCTCTGCATGGGACTGTTGCTCTGCTAACAGGTACTCTGAGGGAGGAGACGGAGATCGGGCGCGCTTTCCCTTTGACAGGGAAGCAGCGATCAATGTTGACAATCTCTCTTCCAGCCCTCCCAGAGCTGAGGAAAAAACCTCCTCTGTTACATACACAGGAGCAGGTGAACTGAGGACAGCCACAGTACCAGGTACTCCTGAGGGTGCTCTACGGTCACTAACCTCTGATTCTTCAGGGGAGATTGGTGCAGCCGAAGCATGCCCAAGATCCTCAGAGCCCGATGGAGACCCCCTATGCTTCCTGGGATTTTTAGTGCCGGAGTTTTTAGACGGCATATTCCTAAGCCCAAAGCTGAGGTATTTCAGCCGAAATACACCACTTACTGACAATAGTCTAGCACAATTGCTGCTATATAAACAGTTGGTGTCTACCAATGTGCCTTTCTATGGGGATGCCTGCATCAACCGCTTGCTGTATGCCTTTTTTTAAATGTTGCCAGCTCTGTCTCTGCACTCCATAGCCAGCTCACAACACATAATTGTGCCTTTTAACATGCTGGGACGCCCGCACATGCGCAGAAGCGCTGCGGCGCGCACAGAGCGTCATCCCCCAAGCTCCGCCCCCTTTCCCAGCTCGCCTCTATATATAGAGGCGCGCACACGCGCGCGGGCACGTGCGCCTTCGGCGCTCTTTTTTGAAAAAGGAAACTAGGGACAGGAGACAGGGCCCTTTTGCCGCAGGCCGGGGGATGGACGAGCATTGCAACATGGCAGAGGAAGCAGTTTCCCACAAGAGAACTCACCATCTGCCTGGACTTGACTCTGATGAAAAGAAAAAGTCCACATGACAAGAAACGTTCCACAGCGGCCTCTAGTGGATTAACACAGGTACCGCGGTCTGTCTATTTTTTTTTTTTTCTTGACCACTATTAAAATTATTACATTTTTTAGTAGTTACAGGCATGCACAGATATTTAGCGGGAATACCGTTAGGTAACAGGCAGAAAGACATATTAGGCTTGGGGGTCCCCTAATAGAACCAAGTTCCTGGGGGGCCCCCATTTACCTTTTCCCCGCCGCAGGACTGTTTGGTCCACAGAAGCCCAAACTTCACCTCTCACGGCAGGCATTGTAATCAAACCTTCAGGGACCGGGTTCCCAAGGATTCCACTCCCCTGAACCTGTATAGCACCCTGCACAGAAAGCATCTTAGTCGTGGGTATGACCAGAGCTCTGGATCCCAGGGTCCAGCTCTCCTAAGAGAAGCATTACAGGCAAAACCTTGCTCTTCTCTGCAAGGCCCGGGTACCGACCGTTTAGTTATGAAGCTTTTTTGGTTGGATCCGGAATAGCTTACTGAGGCCCAAAAGAACCTGTACGCAAGCTCAGTGAAAAACACATGTTACTTCTTGGCCAACACCTTAGACACTGGCAAAAAACTGAGGTGCTCCCGGATGGGAGGGGCTTATATAGGGGAGGGTACTTCCGGTTTGGAAGTTGCCAGTGCCAGCACCTGAAGGTAAACTATATAACCCACATAGTAATGACTATGCCGCTCTGTGTCCCGTGATGTACGAGAAAGAAAATTGTTTTTTTTTTTAACAATGAAATAGACAAAGAAGTGTGATGGCTCCTGCATTTACCCCTCCTTGTGGAATTTGCACATTGCAGTTGGTTATAGAGCCGTGAGATAACATAAAACCTGTCTGTGTGGGCTGCAAGCTGAGAAATCCGCATGAGCCAAGCCCGAGAGCAGAAACGGCCTCCACATACCGAGCAGAGGCGTCAGGAGCCCATGTCAGCGCTAGCGAGATATTCTCTCATTAGAGGTTAACCCCTCACTGTCAAACATCAAAGGTGTGATACAGTTTAATATGCCTAGAGTGGTTTCCACGGTTTGCATGCCGCACCAGGCTACATGTTAATATCCTTCACAATCCTAGTAATATACTGAAATTTCCTTCGTGTTTGGCAGCCTGATAGAGACCTAAACCACAGATCAGCATCGTATTTTAGGGCCCATTCACACCCAACGCAGCGGGATACAGTTAGCTCCAGTTGGATGCACTCCAACTGCATAGACAGTCCAAAATCAAGGTAATCCTACGGCCATAGTTCACATTACTAATATTTTTACACTTTCTGCTATAAAACATACCGGTTTCCAATAAAAACAAAACAAAATTTCTTTAAAAAATTTAGGCCAATATGTATTCTGCTACATATTTTTGTTAAAAAAATTCCACTAAGCACATATTGATTGGTTTGTGCAAAAGTTATTGCGTCTAAAAATTCCATAAAAACATTCCATAGTTTGTATTTCGTTTTTTTACCGGTAATGGCGGCAATAAGCGACTTATAGTGGGACTACGACATTGCGGCGGACAAATTGGACATCAAGTGACACTTTTGAAAAAAAATTTGGCCACCAATGACACCAACACAGTGATCAGTGCTAACAAATATGCACCGTCACTGTACTAATGACACTGGCAGAGAAGGGGTTAACATCAGGGGTGATCAAAGGGTTAAATGTGTTCCTAGGGAGTGCTTTCCAACTGTGTGGGGGGTGCATTTATGGTGAGAAGGCAGAGATCAGTGTTCCTGCTTAGCAGAAACACAGAATCTCTACCATCCCTTCTAAAAGAACGGCGATATGCCTTGTTTACATAGGTAGACCACCGTTCTGCTAATTTCCAGAATGATAAGTGGGTCCTGGCAGACATCGGGTTCGCCGGACCAGCTGATTGGCTCCCGCTGTGTCCAATCACAGAAGGAGCGGGTCACTGAGGGTACGCGCCCCAGACCCAGAAGTGTCTGATCACGTACTAGATATGTTATCTGGCACAGAGTGGCCTCCCTGCTGCAGTATATCTGTGTGGGGCGGTCACTAAGCGGTTAGACAGAGGAACATCCATCAGTGGAGACTGATCTGAGGATCCCGGCTAACAGAGTGAGGGTTTACTCACACAAGTG
The DNA here is from genome assembly GCA_029206835.1 of Rana muscosa. Taxonomy (NCBI): domain Eukaryota; kingdom Metazoa; phylum Chordata; class Amphibia; order Anura; family Ranidae; genus Rana; species Rana muscosa. Next base: position 49,867,954 of record CM055120.1, read on the forward strand.
CTTTCTGACTTCTCTTCACAGAGAGTCACATTGCCTTTGGTAAGAATACTTACATGTGGGTGCTTGAAAGACACATGGTGTTTTACCTAGACATAAAGTGGTTGTAAAGGCATGAAGGCATTCTATGCATGAAGATAAATTGCCGTCTGTGTGCAGCCACCCCCCTCAGCCCCCCTAATACTTACCTGAGGTCCCTCTCTGTCCATCGATGTCCACGAGTGTCTCAGTCATGTGAGATTCTCAATCCTGATTGGCTAAGACACAGCAGCGGTGCCATTGGCTCCCACTGCTGTCAAAGTCAGCTAGCCAATCAGGAGAAAAAGGGGGCTAGTCACAGCTCCGTGTTTGAATGGAAGCAGGGAGCTTGACTCGGCTCAGGTGCCCCCATAGCAAGCTGCTTGCTGTGGGGGAACTTAACAGGAGAGAGGGGCCAGGGGAGCCGAAAAGGGACCCGAGAAATGGGGGATCCGGGCTGCTCTGTGCAAATCCACTGCAACAGAGGAGGGAAGTATAACATGTGTTATTAAAAAAACAAGACTTTATAAATCACTTTAAGATCCAGATGATCACCCGTATTACTGTTTTCTGGAATTCATTCTGAATTACACTAATTGGTGTTGGACATTTTTTTTTGCATGAATTTTATATTCATTATTTTTGTGAAACTTGAACTTTTCCCCCGTCATGTGATTAATGTTGTTTTCACTGTTATTTGTGTTAATTACTAGTTGCACATTTAGAATCATTTATATTTGAGTTTAGCCCGGCATCTCACTATGAAAAACTTGTACTTTTTACATATAAAATGGGTCGCTGTAGTGCGACTATTTTTGTTAGGAACTCTCAGTGGTAGAAAAAAAAAGGAAGAAGTACAGCCAATGATGTGCAAAAAAAACTCAGCCACGTGGGCAAAAAGCCAAGATTTCAGCCAGTTCCTTTGCTTTTAAAATTCGCAAACAACATTCATCCGGTGTATAGAAGTTTTAAGATCAACTCAGAGCTCACTGATTGCACTGACGTTTTTGTCAGTGATTGAGCCCGCAAAGAAAATTGCTCTGCATCACACTAAAGCCTTTATTTTAAATCAGTGTCAGTGTAAATGTTAAATTTATTCCGTCGCTTATCTTCCTTGACAGCACAAATAAAAGGTCTTTCTTTCTCGTACATCACGGGACACAGAGCGACATAGTCATTACTAATGGGTTATATAGATACCTTCAGGTGCTGGCACTGGCAACTTCCAAAACCGGAAGTACCCTCCCCTATATAAGCCCCTCCCATCCGGGAGCACCTCAGTTTTTTGCCAGTGTCTAAGGTGTTGGCCAAGAAGAAACATGTGTTTTTCACTGAGCTTGCGTACAGGTTCTTTTGGGCCTCCGTAAGCTATTCCGGATCCAACCAAAAAAGCTTCATAGCTAAACGGTCGGTACCCGGGCCTTGCAGAGAAGAGCAAGGTTTTGCCTGTAATGCTTCTCTTAGGAGAGCTGGACCCTGGGATCCAGAGCTCTGGTCATACCCATGACCAAGATGTTTTCTGTGCAGGGTGCTATACAGGTCCAGGGGAGTGGAATCCTTGGGAACCCGGTCCCTGAAGGTTTAATTACAATGCCTGCCGTGATAGGTGAAGTTTGGGCTTCTGTGGACCAAACAAAGTCCTGCGGCGGGGAACAGGTAAGTGGGGGCCCCCAGGAACTTGGTCCTATTGGGGGACCCCCAAGCCTAATTTGTCTTTCTGTCTGTTACCTAACGGTATTCCCGCTAATATCTGTGCATGCCTGTAACTACTAAAAAAATGTAATAATTTTAATAGTGGTCAAGAAAAAAAAAATATATATATATTTAATATATTAGACTGCGGTACCTGTGTTAATCCACTAGAGGCCGCTGTGGAACGTTTCTTGTCATGTGGACTAGTTTCTTTTTATCAGAGAAGTCCAGGCAGATGGTGAGTTCTCTTGTGGGAAACTGCTTCCTCTGCCATGTTGCAATGCTCGTCCATCCCCCGGCCTGCGGCAAAAGGGGCCCTGGCTCTTGTCCCTGGTTTCCTTTTCAAAATTAGCGCCGAAGGCGCACGTGGCCGCGCGCGTGCACGCGCCTCTATATATAGAGGTGAGCCGGGAAAGGGGGCGGAGCTTGGGGGATGACGCTCTGTGCGCGCCGCAGGGCTTTTGCGCATGTGCGGGCGTCCCAGCATGTTAAAAACCACAATTATGTGTTGTGAGCTGGCTATGGAGTGCAGAGACAGAGCTGGCAACATTTAAAAAAGGCATACAGCAAGCGGTTGATGCAGGCATCCCCATAGAAAGGCACATTAGTAGACACCAACTGGTTTTATAGCAGCATTTGTGCTAGACTATTGTCAGTAAGTGGTGTATTTCGGCTGGAATACCTCAGCTTTGGGCTTAGGAATAATGCCGTCAAAAAAACTCCGGGACTAAAAATTCCAGGAAGCATAGGGGGTCTCCATCGGGCTCTGAGGATCTTGGGCATGCTTCGGCTGCACCAGTCTCCCCTGAAGAATCAGAGGTTAGTGACCGTAGAGCACCCTCAGGAGTACCTGGTACTGTGGCTGTCCTCAGTTCACCTGCTCCTGTGTATGTAACAGAGGAGGTTTTTTCCTCAGCTCTGGGAGGGCTGGAAGAGAGATTGTCAGCATTGATCGCTGCTTCCCTGTCACAGGAAAAAAAGCGCTCGATCTCCGTCTCCTCCCTCAGAGTGCCTGTTAGCAGAGCAACAGTCCCATACAGGGATCGACCTGCCTGAAGGGGATCAGGATGAGGTCGATTCTGTTGTAGAGGAATCAACAGTGGAAGAGCCATTCTCAGCATCACATGCTGAAAGGTTATGGGTTCAGTCCCTGACTAATATGGTCCGATCAGCATTTAAAATGCCCCTTGCGGAGCCATCATCCACTTCTGTCTCCTCGTTGGGGTCGCTAAAAGCTCCCCAGACTGTTTGTTCCTTTCCGATCCATCCTTTACTGGAAGGGCTCATTTACCAGGATTGGGAGCATCCTGATAAAATATTTACTCCTCCCAAGAGATTTCAAGTGGTCTATCCCATGGAGGATAAGTTCATCAAAAAATGGAGGGTCCCTACAGTGGACGCAGCCATCTCTTGTGTGAATAAATCACTGACATGTCCAGTGGATAATGTCCAAATGTTCAAGGACCCAATAGATAAAAAATTAGAGTCCTTATTAAAATCTGCTTTTTCTACAGCAGGATTGGTGACACAACCAGCAGTGGCAGCTATGGGGGTCTGCCAAGCAGTGAAGGATCAGTTGAAACAGGTCTTAAGGGACATGCCAGATCAGCAGGCTCTTGCCCTAGCTGATCTACCTAGAGCCTTATGCTTTGCGGTTGACGCTATAAAGGATTCAATCCATCAGGCCTCCCGCCTTACGCTGTCTGTAGTACATATGCGCAGGCTTCTATGGCTCAAAAACTGGTCTGCTGAAGCTCCCTGTAAAAAATTGCTGGTCAGCTTCCCATTTCATGGTGAACGCTTATTCGGGGAAGACCTGGACAAATATATCCAGAGAATTTCCAGCGGTAAAAGTACACTCTTGCCGGTTAAAAACAGAGTTAGAGGTCCCTCTTTTAAGAGGCCTGCTTCTCCAGTCCCTAGGACATCGGCTGTGAAACAGTTCCGACGGCCTCCTCGGTCAAATCCCGGAGGTAAAAATCAGGGACAATTGCAGGGTAACCAGAAGCCCTGGAGCAGGAGAGGTACAAAACCTCCCCCAAAGTCAAATGCATGAAGGGTTGCCCCCACTCAATCGGGTGGGGGGAAGACTTCAGTTGTTCGCAGAGACCTGGCGGGACACGATCACAGACAGATGGGTGCTCTCCGCAGTAAATCTGGGATACAAATTGGAGTTAAAAGACTCCCCTCCTTCCCACTTTATAAGGTCAAACGTGCCAAGGGATCCCCAGAAGAGAGGATCCCTCCTGTTGGCACTAGAACAATTATTGCTCCAAGCAGTAATTATAGAGGTTCCCCTGGAAGAATGGGGGTTCGGGTTTTACTCAAACCTCTTTACAGTCCCGAAGCCAAACGGGGACGTGAGGCCCATATTAAATCTAAAAGGGCTAAACAAATTCCTACATATCAGGACTTTCCGGATGGAGTCGATCCGGTCGGTGGCCACTGCCCTACAAGGGGAGGAATGGTTAGCCTCGATCGACATCAAAGATGCTTATTTGCACATTCCCATCTTTCCAGCCCACCAAAAATTTCTACGCTTTGCGGTAGAAGGGCGCCATTTTCAGTTCAGAGCCTTACTCTTCGGTCTGGCCACAGCACCACGAGTGTTCACAAAAATTCTGGCCCCATTATTGGCCAATCTAAGAACACGAGGTGTAACGATTATGGCATATCTAGACGACTTGTTGCTGATAGACCACTCAGTGGAAAAACTAGAAGTGGTTGTTCACGAGACAATCAAGTATCTGGAATATCACGGTTGGATTATCAACCGAGACAAGTCAGCCCTAAAACCAGTCAAAAGTCTGGAATACTTGGGGCTAAGGCTGGATTCAGACCAGAGAAAAATTTTCTTGCCTTAAGAAAAGGGGTCGTCTTTGAGAGATTTGATCCACTTAGTGGGTTCAAAAAGACAGCCATCCATACGCCTGTGCATGAGGCTGCTGGGAAAAATGGTGGCATCATTCGAAGCAGTACCCTACGGTCAATTCCATTCAAGGAATTTGCAAAGGGCCATACTGTCAGCCTGGAACAGAAAAGTTCAGGCTCTGGACTTACCAATGTCCTTGTCCCCTTCCGTTCGCAAGAGCCTCCGCTGGTGGTTGGTTCCCCAGAATCTGGAAAGAGGGAAATCCTTCAGTCCGATTTCTTGGAAGGTGGTCACTACAGATGCCAGCCTTATAGGCTGGGGAGCAGTACTGGAGCAATGGTCTCTCCAGGGCAGATGGTCGGATGCGCAAAAGGCCCTGCCCATCAATCTCTTAGAGATACGAGCAGCCCGGTATGCCCTAGTAGCATGGACATCCAAACTCCAAGGGTCCCCTGTCAGAATTCAATCAGACAATGCCACAGCAGTGGCATATATCAATCATCAGGGGGGCACCAGGAGTCGTGCAGCCCAGAGGGAAGTAAATTACATCCTGAGATGGGCAGAAAGATATGTCCCAGCCATATCTGCGGTATTCATTCCAGGAGTGGAGAATTGGAAGGCGGACTTTCTAAGTCGCCAACAATTATGCCCAGGGGAATGGTCCCTTCATCCCGAGGTTTTCCGGACAATATGTCAGCGGTGGGGAACACCGGATGTAGATCTGCTAGCATCCAGATTCAACGCAAAAGTGGACAGGTTTGTCTCTTGGACAAGGGATCCCCTAGCTTGCGGCTCGGATGCCCTAGTGTTCCCTTGGGATCAGTTCAAGCTGATATATGCATTCCCACCGCCACAATTGTTACCTCGATTACTCCGCAGAATCAGGGTAGAAAAGAAAAGAGTGATTCTGGTGGCTCCAGCGTGGCCCCGAAGAGCATGGTACGCGGAGATTGTAAAGATGTCTGTGGGGAGTCCTTGGACCCTCCCACATCGTCCGGACCTGCTTTCGCAAGGACCGATATACCACCCTTCCTTACCAGCCCTAGGTTTGACGGCCTGGCTATTGAAGCCCACATTCTAAAAAAGAGAGGGCTCTCTAATGCTGTGGTATCTACCATGATCAATGCCAGGAAGCCGGTATCCAGGCAGATCTACTATAGAATCTGGAAGGCGTACATCGCCTGGTGTGAGGCCAAGAAATGGCATCCACGTAAATACGTAATAGGTAGGATTCTGGACTTCCTACAATGGGCTGTAGATAGGAAGCTTGCCTTGAGTACTATCAAGGGTCAGATTTCGGCCTTGTCAATATTTTTTCAAAGGCCCTTGGCTTCGCATTCACTAGTCAAAGCCTTTATACAAGGAGTGATGCGTATTAGTCCTCCGGTTAATATTCCCATATGTCCATGGGATCTAAACTTGGTTCTGTCGGTTCTACAGAAACAACCATTTGAACCATTACAGCATATTTCCCTGGTTCTTCTCACCAGGAAATTGATTTTTCTAGTAGCCATTTGTTCGGCTAAAAGAGTGTCGGAATTAGCAGCTATGTCCTGTAGGGAGCCCTATCTGGTTATCCATAAGGACAGAGTAGTGTTACGTCCTCATCCAGGCCCCCGGTTCTAAGGTGGTATCGAGGTTTCATTTGAACCAAGATGTGGTTCTTCCTTCTTTTTTCCCCAAACCTACTTCGGTAGAGGAAAAGTTATTGCATTCTTTGGATGTAGTAAGAGCTGTTAAAGCTTATCTAAAAGCCACTGCTCAGATTCGCAGAACGGATACTTTGTTTATTCTGCCGGAAGGCCCCAGAAGGGGTCAGGCAGCGTCAAAATCTACTTTAGCCAAGTGGATTCGACAGGTCATAATGCAAGCCTATGGCTTGAGAAGGAGACCGCCTCCGTTCAAAGTTAGGGCGCACTCCACGAGAGCAGTTGGAACTTCATGGGCAGTGCATCACCAGGCCTCCCTGGCTCAAATCTGTAAGGCCGCAACATGGTCTTCAGTACACACGTTTACTAGGTTCTACCAGGTGGACGTTAGAAGTCAGGAGGATGTCGCCTTTGGGCGCAGTGTGTTGCAGGCCGCAAAAGATCCTCATGTCTGATAGCGCTCAGCTTATGTATGGTGTATCCCCCCCCTCGTTGGGCATTGCTTTAGGACATCCCATTAGTAATGACTATGTCGCTCTGTGTCCCGTGATGTACGAGAAAGAAAATAGGATTTTTATAACAGCTTACCTGTAAAATCCTTTTCTTAGGAGTACATCACGGGACACAGAGCGACAGTCATTACTAATGGGTTATATAGATACCGTCAGGTGCTGGCACTGGCAACTTCCAAAACCGGAAGTACCCTCCCCTATATAAGCCCCTCCCATCCGGGAGCACCTCAGTTTTGTAGCAAAGCAATAAGTGTCCCCAAAGAGGGGCGGGAGCTCTGTGTCCCGTGATGTACTCCTAAGAAAAGGATTTTACAGGTAAGCTGTTATAAAAATCCTATTTTCTTTCTCGTACATCACGGGACACAGAGCGACATAGTCATTACTAATGGGATGTCCTAAAGCAATGCCCAATGAGGGGGGGGGATACACCATATATAAGCTGAGCGCTATCAGACATGAGGATCTTTTGCGGCCTGCAACACACTGCGCCCAAAGGCGACATCCTCCTGACTTCTAACGTCCACCTGGTAGAACCTAGTAAACGTGTGAACTGAAGACCATGTTGCGGCCTTACAGATTTGAGCCAGGGAGGCCTGGTGATGCACTGCCCATGAAGTTCCAACTGCTCTCGTGGAGTGCGCTCTAACTTTGAACGGAGGCGGTCTCCTTCTCAAGCCATAGGCTTGTATTATGACCTGTCGAATCCACTTGGCTAAAGTAGATTTTGACGCTGCCTGACCCTTTCTGGGGCCTTCCGGCAGAATAAACAAAGTATCCGTTCTGCGAATCTGAGCAGTGGCTTTTAGATAAGCTTTAACTGCTCTTACTACATCCAAAGAATGCAATAACTTTTCCTCTACCGAAGTAGGTTTGGGGAAAAAAGAAGGAAGAACCACATCTTGGTTCAAATGAAACCTCGATACCACCCTAGGAAGAAAGGCTGGATGAGGACGTAATACTACTCTATCCTTATGGATAACCAGATATGGCTCCTTACAGGACATAGCTGCTAATTCCGACACTCTTTTAGCCGAACAAATGGCTACTAGAAAAATCTATTTCCTGGTGAGAAGCACCAAAGAAATATGCTGTAATGGTTCAAATGGTTGTTTCTGTAGAACCGACAGAACCAAGTTTAGATCCCATGGACATATGGGAATATTAACCGGAGGACTAATACGCATCACTCCTTGTATAAAGGCTTTAACTAGTGAATGCGAAGACAAGGGCCTTTGAAAAAATATTGACAAGGCCGAAATCTGACCCTTGATAGTACTCAAGGCAAGCTTCCCATCTACAGCCCATTGTAGGAAGTCCAGAATCCTACCTATTACGTACTTATGTGGATGCCATTTCTTGGCCTCACACCACGCGATGTACGCCTTCCAGATTCTATATTAGATCTGCCTGGATACCGGCTTCCTGGCATTGATCATGGTAGATACCACAGGATTAGAGAGCCCTCTCTTTTTTAGAATGTGGGCTTCCATAGCCAGGCCGTCAAACCTAGGGCTGGTAAGGAAGGGTGGTATATCGGTCCTTGCGAAAGCAGGTCCGGACGACGTGGGAGAGTCCAAGGACTCCCCACTGAAATTTTACAATCTCCGCGTACCACGCTCTTCGGGGCCACGCTGGAGCCACCGGAATCACTGGTTTCTTTTCTACCCTGATTCTGCGGAGTAATCGAGGTAACCATTGTGGCGGTGTGAATGCATATATCGGCTTGAACTGATCCCAAGGGAACACTAGGGCATCCGAGCCGCAAGCTAGGGGATCCCTTGTCCGAGAGACAAACCTGTCCCCCTTTGCGTTGAATCTGGATGCTAGAAGATCTACATCCGATGTTCCCCACCGCTGACATATTGTCCAGAAAACCTCGGGGTGAAGGGACCCTTCCTCTGGGCCTAATTGCTGGCGACTTAGAAAGTCCGCCTTCCAATTCTCCACTCCTGGAATGAATACCGCAGATATGGCTGGGACATATTTTTCTGCCCATTTCAGGATGTAATTTACTTCCCTCTGGGCTGCACGACTCCTGGTGCCCCCCTGATGATTGAATTCTGACAGGGGACCCTTGGAGTTTGGATGTCCATGCTACTAGGGCATACCGGGCTGCTCGTATCTCTAAGAGATTGATGGGCAGGGCCTTTTCTGCATCCGACCATCTGCCCTGGAGAGACTATTGCTCCAGTACTGCTCCCCAGCCTATAAGGCTGGCATCTGTAGTGACCACCTTCCAAGAAATCAGACTGAAGGATTTCCCTTTTTCCAGATTCTGGGGAACCAACCACTAACAGAGGCTCTTGCGAACGGAAGGGGACAAGGACATTGTAAGTCTAGGGCCTGAACTTTTTTGTTCCAGGCTGACAGTATGGCCCCCTGCAAATTCCTTGAATGGAATTGACCGTAGGGTACTGCTTCGAATGATGCCACCATTTTTCCCAGCAGCCTTATGCACAGGCGTATGGACGGCTGTCTTTTTTGTACCCACTAAGTGGATCAAATCTTTCAAAGACAACACCTTTCCTCGAGGCAAGAATATTTTTCTCTGGCCTGAATCCAACCTTAGCCCCAAGTATTCCAGACTTTTGACTGGTTTTTAGGGCTAACTTGTCTCGGTTGATAATCCAACCGTGAGATTCCAGATACTTGATTGTCTTGTGAACGACCACGTCTAGTTTTTTCACTGAGTGGTCTATCAGCAACAAGTCATCTAGATATGCCATAATCATTACACCTTGTGTTCTTAGATTGGCCAATAAAGGGCCAGAATTTTTGTAAACACTCGTGGTGCTGTGGCCAAACCGAAGGGTAAGGCTCTGAACTGAAAATGGCGTCCTTCTACTGCAAAGCGTAGAAATTTTTGGTGGACTGGAAAGATGGGAATGTGCAAATAAGCATCTTTGATGTCGATCGCGGCTAACCAATCCTCCCCTTGTAGGGCAGTGGCCACCGATCGGATCGACTCCATCGGAAAGTCCTGATATACAGGAATTTGTATAGCCCTTTTTAGAATTAATATGGGCCTCCCGTCCGCGTTTGCTTCGGGACTGTAAAGAGGTTTGAGTAAAACCCAAACCCTCATTCTTACAGGGGAACCTCCATAATTACTCCTTGGAGCAATAGTTGTTCTAGTGCCAACAAGAGGGACTCTATCTTCCGGGGATCCCTTGGCACGTTTGACCTCAAAAATGGGAAGGAGGAGAGTCTTTTAACTCCAAACTGTATCCCAAACATACTGCGGAGAGCACCTATCTGTCTTGATCGTGTCCCGCCAGGTCTCTTGCGAACAACTGGAGTCCTCCCCCCACCCGACTGAGTGGGGGCAACCCTTCAATGAATTTAACTTTGGGGGAGGTTTTGTACCTCCCCTGACCCAGGGTTTCTCATTACCCTGCTATTGTCCCTGTTTTTTACCCCCGGGAATTGACCGAGGAGGCCGTCGGAACTGTTACACAGCCGATGCCCCAGGGACTGGAGAAGCAGGCCTCTTAAAGAGGGACCTCTAACTCTGTTTTTAACCGGCAAGAGCGTATTTTTACCGCTGGAAATTTTCTGGATATATTTGTCCAGGTTTTCCCTGAATAAGCGTTCACCATGAAATGGGACGCTAACCAGCCATTCTTTACAGGGAGCTTCAGCAGACCAGTTTTTGAGCCAAAGAAGCCTACACATATGTACTATAGACAGCGTAAGGCGGGAGGCCTGATGGACTGAATCCTTATGGCGTCAACCGTAAAGCCTAAGGCTCTAGGTAGATCAGCTAGGGCAAAGCCTGCTGATCTGTCAAGTCCCTCAAGACCTGTTTCAACTGATCCTTCACTGCTTAGCAGACCCCAATAGCTGCTACTGCTGGTTGTGTCACCAAGCTTGCTGTAGAAAGAAGCAGACTTTCATAAGGACTCCAATCTTTTATCTATTGGGTTCTTGAACATTTGGACATTATCCACTGGACATGTCAGTGATTTATACATACAAGAGATGGCTGCGTCCACTGTAGGGACCTTCCATTTTTTTTTTTTTTGATGAACTTATCCTCCATGGGATAGACCACCGGAAATCTCTTGGGGGAATAAATATTTTCTCAGGACGTTCCCAATCCTGGTAAATAAGCCCTTTCAGTAAAGGGTGAAGTGGAAAAGAACAGACAGTCTGGGGGCTTCTAGCGACCCCAACGAGGATACAGTAGTGGTTGATGGTTCCGCAAGGTGCATTTTTAAATGCTGATCGGACCATGTTAGTCAGAGACTGAACCCATAATCTTTCAGCTTGAGATGCTGAGAAAAGGTTCCCCCACTGTTGACTCCTCTATAACAGAATCAACCTTATCCTGATCCCCTTCAGGCAGGTCGATCCCTGTATGGGACTGTTGCTCTGCTAACAGGCACTTTGAAGGAGGAGAAGGAGATCGGCGTGCTTTCCCTGACAGGGAGGCAGCGATCAATGTTGACAATCTCTCTCTAATCCTCCCAGAGCTGAGGAAAAAACCTCCTCTGTTACATACACAGGAGCAGGTGAACTGAGGACAGCCACAGTACCAAGTACCCCTGCGGGGTCTCTACGGTCACTTACCTCTGAACTTCAGGGGAGACTGGTGCAGCAGAAGTATGCCCAAGATCCTCAGAGCCCGATGAGACCCCCTTCGCTTCCTGGAAGATTCAGTTCCGGAGCTTCTGGACGGCATATTCCTAAGCCTAAAGCTGAGGTATTCCAGCCGTAATACACCACTTTTACTGAGAATAGTCTAGCACAATTGCTGCTATATCACAGTTGGTGTCTACTAAAGTGCCTTTCTAGGGGATGCCTGCATCAACCGCCTCTATGTGCCTTTATATTGTTGCTAGCTCTGTCTGTGCACTTCAACAGCCAGCTATAATGTGCTTCAAAACACGCTGGACGCCCGCACATGCGCAGTAGCGCCGCGGCGCACACCTGAGCGTCATCCACCCGCTCCGCCCCTTTTTCCAGATCGCCTCTATGAATAGAGGCGCGTGCACGCGCGCGGGCACGTGCGCCTTCGGCGCCTTTTTTGAAAACAACAAGGAGCTAGATGGGAGCCAGGGTCCCTTTGCCGCAGGGCCCGGGGATGGATGAGCGCAGCAACAGGGCAGAGGAGACAGCTTCCCAGCAGAGAACATACCAACTGCCTGGATTTGATTCTGGAAGAAAAAAATCCACATTACAAGAAAAAGAACCATAGCGGCCTCTAGTGTCTAACACAGGTACCGCGGTCTTACATTTTTTTTTTTTTTTTTTTTTTTTCTCTGTAGTAACAGGCATACACAGAATATTAGCGGGAATACCGTTAGGTAACAGACAGAAAGACAAATTAGGCTTGGGGGTCCCCCAATAGAACCAAGTTCCTGGGGGCCCCCACTTACCTTTTCCTCGCCGCAGGACTTTGTTTGGTCCACAGAAGCCCAAACTTCACCTATCACGGCAGGCATTGTAATCAAACCTTCAGGGACCGGGTTCCCAAGGATTCCACTCCCCTGGACCTGTATAGCACCCTGCACAGAAAACATCTTGGTCGTGGGTATGACCAGAGCTCTGGATCCCAGGGTCCAGCTCTCCTAAGAGAAGCATTACAGGCAAAACCTTGCTCTTCTCTGCAAGGCCCGGGTACCGACCGTTTAGCTATGAAGCTTTTTTGGTCGGATCCGGAATAGCTTACTGAGGCCCAAAAGAACCTGTACGCAAGCTCAGTGAAAAACACATGTTTCTTCTTGGCCAACACCTTAGACACTGGCAAAAAACTGAGGTGCTCCCGGATGGGAGGGGCTTATATAGGGGAGGGTACTTCCGGTTTTGGAAGTTGCCAGTGCCAGCACCTGACGGTATCTATATAACCCATTAGTAATGACTATGTCGCTCTGTGTCCCGTGATGTACGAGAAAGAAAATAGGATTTTTATAACAGCTTACCTGTAAAATCCTTTTCTTGGAGTACATCACGGGACACAGAGCTCCCACCCCTCTTTGGGGACACTTATTGCTTTGCTACAAAACTGAGGTGCTCCCGGATGGGAGGGGCTTATATAGGGGAGGGTACTTCCGGTTTTGGAAGTTGCCAGTGCCAGCACCTGAAGGTATCTATATAACCCATTAGTAATGACTATGTCGCTCTGTGTCCCGTGATGTACTCCAAGAAAAGGATTTTACAGGTAAGCTGTTATAAAAATCCTATTTTCAGATGTGTCACGCATGAACATCCACATGATAACCGAAATGTGATGCAAAGTAAGGCCAATGCAGTAAACAAGAGGGGAAAAAAAGCAAAAAAACAAACAAAAAAAAAACAACAAAGCATTTTAACAGGCTTTCCTTTAAACTTACCGTATATACTCGAGTATAAGCCGAGTTTTTCAGCACATTTTTTGTGCTAAAAATGCCCCCCTCGGCTTATACTCGAGTCACCTTTTTGTGCCTGATCTCCTGGACTTTGGGGACCCGGTACCGGCCGGCTGTAGGTCCCCTGGGCCAAAAACTTGGCACACATGTAGCCCCACTCTTCCTCTATAAGTGTGCAAAGTTTGTTGTCCAGGGGACCTACGGCCGGGGAGCACCAATTTTTCAAAGCCGGGCACCCCTTCCATAGACTCCTATGTTAAACGTCAGTCTAGGCATGGGCACAGTGAGGCATGGGCACAGTGAGGCATGGGCACAGTGAGGCCTGCAGATGGACACCCTAGGCTTATACTCGAGTCAATACGTTTTCCCAGTATTTTGTGGTAAAATTAGGTGCCTCTGCTTATATTCGGGTCGGCTTATACTCGAGTATATTCAGTAAGCCCCATACGCACTATTAGATTTTCTGCAGATTTTTGACTTTAGATTTACCAAAACCATGTAGTGCAAGGGCCTGCCTGGTTGCATACAAATTGAAACTTAAGGTTTGACCTCCTATTATATGGTTTTGGAAAATCTGAAGACAAAAATCTGCAGATAATCTAATAGTGTGTATGGGGCCTAATGGAATCTGTAGCATGTATGTGCAGGAGGCGCAAGAGACAACTGGGAAGATTTTGTAGTCAGGTTGTGTGGCACTGGATGGGCTGCGCAGAGATGATCTCCCTGTAGCAGAGTTATAGGAAAGTACAGTATACAGGCAGTCCCCATGTTCTGTAGGTTTGTTCTGAAGTTGAATTTGTATGCAAGTTGAATTTTATTTATTTTTTTAAGTGCAACTCCAGCCCAAAAAAACATTTAACAACTTCAATACTGGCCACTTTTAACCCCCTTCTGCCCAAGCCAATTTTCAGCCTCAGTGCCGTTGCATTTTGAATGACAATTGCACGGTCATGCAACATTATACCCAAACTAAATTTTTAACATTTGCTCACACAAATAGAGCTTTTTTGGGTGGAATTTAATCACCACTGGATTTTTTTATTTTTTTCTAAATGAAAAAAAAGACTGAAAATTAAAATAAAAATAAAACATTTTGCAAATAAAATTGTTCTTCATAAATTTAGCCCAAAAGTACTCTGCTCCATTTCTTTGGTGAAAATAACCAAAATCTGTGTATATTATTTAGTCTGTAAGAAAGTTATAGATTCCACAAACTATGGTATACAGTATTACCCCCCTTTGCATTTTTTGCGTTTTGTTGCCTCGCAACCTGGAATTAAAGTCGTTGTAAACCCACTTTTTGGACTTCTACCTATGGGTAAGCCTAGAATAGTAGGATTTTTAAAACAGCTTACCTGTAAAATCCTTTTCTTGGAGTACATCACGGGACACAGAGCAGCATAGTCATTACTATGTGGGTTATATAGAATTACCTTCAGGTGCTGGCACTGGCAACTTCCAAAACAGGAAGTACCCTCCCCTATATAAGCCCCTCCCATCCGGGAGCACCTCAGTTTTGTAGCAAAGCAATACGTGTCCCCAAAAGAGGGGTGGGAGCTCTGTGTCCCGTGATGTACTCCAAGAAAAGGATTTTACAGGTAAGCTGTTTTAAAAATCCTACTTTCTTGTTCATACATCACGGGACACAGAGCAGCATAGTCATTACTATGTGGGACGTCCCAAAGCAATGCCAAATGAGGGGGGGGATACACCATACATAAGCTGGGCGCCATCAGGCATGAGGATCTTTTGCGGCCTGCAACACACTGCGCCCAAAGGCGACATCCTCCTGACTTCTAACGTCCACCTGGTAGAACCTAGTAAACGTGTGTACTGAAGACCATGTTGCGGCCTTACAAATTTGAGCCAGGGAGGCCTGGTGATGCACTGCCCATGAAGTTCCAACTGCTCTCGTGGAGTGCGCCCTAACTTTGAACGGAGGCGGTCTACTTCTCAAGCCATAGGCTTGTATTATGACCTGTCGAATCCACTTGGCTAAAGTAGATTTTGATGCTGCCTGACCCTTTCTGGGGCCTTCCGGCAGAACAAAGAATCCGTTCTACGAATCTGAGAAAGGGCTTTTAGATAAGCTTTAACTGCTCTTACTACATCCAAAGAATGCAATAACTTTTCCTCTACCGAGCTTGGTTTGGGGAAAAAAGAAGGAAGAACCACATCCTGGTTCAAGTGAAACCTCGATACCACCTTAGGAAGAAAGGCTGGGTGAGGGCGTAATACTACTCTGTCCTTATGAATAACCAGATATGGCTCCTTACAGGACATGGCGGCTAATTCCGACACTCTTCTAGCCGAGCATATGGCTACTAAAAATATCAATTTTCTGGTGAGTAGAACCAAGGAAATGTGCCGCAAAGGTTCAAACGGCTGCTTCTGCAGAACCGACAGAACCAAATTTAGATCCCATGGGCATATGGGAGCTTTAATCGGTGGAATAATACGAGTCACCCCTTGCATAAAGGATTTGACAAGTGAATGCATAGCCAGGGGCCTTTGAAATAGTATTGATAAGGCCGAAACCTGGCCCTTGATAGTACTTAAGGCAAACTTCCTGTCTACAGCCCACTGCAGGAAGTCCAGAATTCTGCCTATAACGTACTTACGTGGATGCCATTTTCTGGCCTCGCACCAAGTGATGTACGCCTTCCAAACTCTATAGTAGATCTGCCTGGATACAGGCTTCCTGGCATTGATTATAGTTGATACCACGGAGTTAGAGAGACCTCTCTTCTTTAGGATGTGGGATTCAATAGCCAGGCCGTTAAACTTAGAGTTAGTAAGGAAGGGTGGTTTATCGGTCCTTGCGAAAGCAGGTCTGGACGACGTGGAAGGGTCCAAGGACTCCCCACAGACATTTTGATGATCTCCGCGTACCATGCCCTTCGGGGCCACGCTGGAGCCACCAGGATCACCGGCTTCTTTTCCAACCTGACTCTGCGAAGGAGTCGAGGCAACAATTGTAGCGGAGGGAATGCATATATCAGTCTGAACTGATCCCAAGGGAACACCAGAGCATCCGAGCCGCAAGCGAGGGGATCCCTTGTCCGGGAGACAAATCTGTCCACCTTTGCGTTGAATCTGGATGCTAGCAGATCTACATCCGGTGTTCCCCACCGCTGACATATTGCTCGGAAGACCTCGGGATGAAGGGACCATTCCCCTGGGCATAACTGTTGGCAACTCAGAAAGTCCGCCTTCCAATTCTCCACCCCTGGAATGAAGACAGCTGATATACATGGGACATGCTTTTCTGCCCATTCCAGGATGTGACTTACTTCCCTCTGGGCTGCACGACTCCTGGTGCCTCCCTGATGATTGATATATGCCACTGCTGTGGCATTGTCTGATTGAATTCTGACAGGGGACCCTTGGAGTCTGGATGTCCAGGCTACTAGGGCATACCGGGCTGCTCGTATCTCTAAGAGATTGATGGGCAGGGTTTTTACTACATTTGACCATCTGCCCTGGAGAGACCATTGCTCCAGTACTGCCCCCCAGCCTATAAGGCTGGCATCTGTAGTGACCACCTTCCACGATATCGGACTGAAGGGTTTTCCCTTCTGGAGATTCTGGAGGATCAACCACCAGCAGAGACTCTTCCGAACGGAAGGGGACAAAGCCATCGGGAAGTCTAGAGCCTGAATTTTTCCGTTCTAGGCTGACAATATGGCCCTCTGTAAATTCCTTGAGTGGAATTGGGCGTATGGCACAGCTTCGAATGATGCTACCATCTTTCCTAGCAGCCTCATGCACAGGCGTATGGACGGCTGTCTTTTTGCACAAAGCAGACGGACCAAGTCCCTCAAAGAGGATACCTTGTCTAGAGGTAAGAAAATCTTCCTCTGGTCTGAATCCAGCCGTAGCCCTAGATATACCAGGTTTTTCACTGGCTGTAGGGCTGACTTGTCCAGGTTGATGACCCAACCGTGAGATTCTAGATACTTGATTGTATCGACAATTACCACTTCTAGCTTGGCAACTGAGTGGTCCATCAACAACAGGTCGTCTAGGTATGCCATTATCGTTACACCTCGTGTTCTTAGATCGGCCAACAGTGGGGCCAGAATTTTTGTGAACACTCGTGGTGCTGTGGCCAGACCGAATGCTAAGGCTCTGAACTGAAAATGGCGCCCTTCTACTGCAAAGCGTAGAAATTTTTGATGACCTGGAAAGATGGGAACATGCAAGTAAGCATCTTTGATGTCGATCGAGGCTAACCATTCCTCCCCCTGTAGGGCAGCGGTGACCGATCGGATCGACTCCATCCGGAAAGACCGGACGTTTAGAAATTTGTTTAGACTCTTTAGGTCCAATATGGGTCTTATGTCCCCGTTTGGCTTCGGGACTGTGAAAAGGTTTGAGTAGAAACCCAACCCCCACTCTTCCATAGGAACCTCCATAATTACTCCTTGGAGCAATAGTTGTTCTAACGCCAATAGGAGAGACCCTCTTTTCAGAGGGTCTCTTGGCATGCCTGACCACATAAAATGGGAAGGAGGAGACTCTTTTAACTCCAACTTGTATCCCAGAGTTACTGCGGAGAGCACCCATCTGTCTTTGATCGTCTCCCGCCAGGTCTCTGCGAACAACTGAAGTCTTCCCCCCACCCGTTTGAGTGGGGGCAGCCCTTCATAGGCTTGACTTGGAGGCTGGTTTAGTACCCCTTCGGATCCAGGGTTTCTTATTACCCTGTGACTGTACCTGATTTTTACCCCCTGAGTTTGACCGAGGAGGCCGTCGGAACTGCTTAGTAGCAGACGTCGCAGGGATAGGAGAGGTAGTCCTCTTAAAAGATGGACCCCTAGACCTCTTCTTACTCGGTAAGAGAGTACTTTTACCACTGGAAATCTTCTGGATATACTTATCCAGGTCCTCGCCAAAAAGGCGTTCCCCATGAAATGGGAAGCTAACTAAGAGCTTCTTACAGGGAGCTTCAGCAGACCAGTTTTTGAGCCACAGAAGCCTACGCATATGTACCAAAGACAGCGTGAGGCCTGATGGATAGAATCCTTGATGGCGTCAACCGCAAAGCATAATGCTCTAGGCAGATCAGCCAGAGCCTGGGCCTGCTGGTCTGGCAAATCCCTCAGGACCATTTTCATCTGATCCTTTAAAGCTTGGCAGACCCCAATAGCTGCCACTGCTGGCTGTGTAACAGCCCCTGCTGTGGAAAAAGCAGATTTTAATAAAGATTCCAATTTTTTATCTACTGGATCTTTGAACATTTGAACATTATCTACTGGACATGTCAGTGATTTGTTCACAGAAGAGATGGCTGCATCCACCGTAGGAACATTCCATCTCTGGGTGAACTTTTCCTCCATGGGATAGATCACCGGAAATTTCTTAGGCGGAACAAATAGTTTATCAGGATGTTCCCAGTCCTGGTATATAAGTCCTTCCAATAATGGATGTATTGGAAAGGAGCAATTAACCTGGGGAGCTTTTAGCGACCCCAATGAGGAGACAGCAGTAGTTTAAGGTTCAACAAGAGGCATTTTAAATGCATATCGAACCATGTCAGTTAGGGTCTGGACCCACAATCTTTCAGTCTGTGATGCTGAAAATGGTTCATCTACTGTCGATTCCTCAAAAACAGAGTTAACCTCCTCCTGATCCCCTTCAGGTAGGTCGGTCCCTTCCTGGGACTGTTGCTCTGCCAACAGGCACTCTAATGGAGGTGATGGAGATCTGGCGCGCTTTCTTTCCTGCAGAGAAGAAGCGATCAATGCTGCCAATCTCTGCTCCAATCCCTCCAGAGTTGAGGCAAAAACCTCCTCTGTTATATATGCAGGAGCAGGTGGACTGAGGACAGCCGCAGTACCTGGCACTCCCGGGGGTTCCTTATGGGTATTAACCTCTGATTTCTCAGGGGAGGAGGGTGCAGATGACTGCTCAAGATCCTCAGAGCCCGATGGAGACCCCCTACACTTCCTGAGAGGTATATCTCGGAGTTTTTTAGGCGGCATATTCCTTAGTTCAAAGCTGAGGTATTCCAGCCGCAATACACCCCTTTACTGAAATAGTCTAATGCAATTTGCTGCTATGTACATCAGTGGGTGTCTACTAATGCGTCTTTCTGAGGATGCCTGTATCAACCGCCCGCTGTAAGCCCCTATACCATGCTACCAGCTCCTTTTCATGCTCTGTGTCCATAGCAAGCAGCGTGGACTGAGTCCTTTTATCTTGTTGGGACGCCCGCACATGCGCAGAAGCGCTGGGCGCACAGAGCGCGTCATCCGCCAGCCTCCGCCCACTTTTTTGAAGCTAAATCTATAAAAATAAAGCGTGTGCGCGCGCGCGCGTGCACGTGTGTGCTCTTGGCGCCCTGTAGGGAGAGGAGCCAGGGTCCCTGTTTCACCAGGACTCGGGGATGGAAGGAAACTACTTGGCAGCATGACAGAGGAATGCAGCTTCCCTGATAGAGAGCTCACTCATCTGCCTGGACTTTCACCATGGAAGGAATAGTCCCAAGAAAAAAAGACGTTCCACAGCGGCCTCTAGTGGACAAACACAGGTACCGCACTTTTGTCTTTTTTTTTTTTTAAAACCTCCTTTATGAAAAACATTTCCAGGTTTACAGTTTTTAAAACTTCCTTTATGAAAAGACATTTCTAGGATTTCTTAGGCATATACAGCTATTAGCGGGAATACCTTTAGGTAACAGGCAGAAAGACATATTAGGCTTGGGGGTCCCCTCAATAGAACCAAGTTCCTGAGGGGCCCCCACTTACCTTTTCCCCGCCGCAGGACTTTGTTTGGTCCACAGAAGCCCAAACTTCACCTCTCACGGCAGGCATTGTACTAGACCTTCAGGGACCGGGTTCCCAAGGATTCCACTCCCCTGGACCTGTATAGCACCCTGCACAGATAGCCTCTTGGTTTTGGGTATGACCAGAGCTCTGGATCCCAGGGTCCAGCCCTCCTAAGAGAGGCATTACAGGCAAAACCCTGCTCTTCTCTGCAAGGCCCGGGTACCGACCGTTTAGCTATGAAGCTTTTTTGGTCGGATCCGGAATAGCTTGCTAAGGCCCAGAGAACCTGTACACAAGCCCAGATGAATACATGTTAACCTTGGCCAACACCTTAGACACTGGCAAAAAACTGAGGTGCTCCCGGATGGGAGGGGCTTATATAGGGGAGGGTACTTCCTGTTTTGGAAGTTGCCAGTGCCAGCACCTGAAGGTAATTCTATATAACCCACATAGTAATGACTATGCTGCTCTGTGTCCCGTGATGTATGAACAAGAAAAGGCTTACCTATAGGTAGTGGAAATATCTCCTAAACTTGCACCGTTTAGGAGATATTTCACTTGTAGTCCGCCGAAAAGACCAACGGCGCATGCGCGGGGAAGATACGAAACCAAGTGCCATTTCTTCCCTAGCCTGTGCCGTTAATCGCGGCTCCCGTGCGCATGCGCAGGAGTGACGTCACTCGGCTCCGGCGAATCACAGAGCCGGAGTCCGTAGCACGGAAGGAAGAGGGGCCAGAAGATGGACGCTGCCTACTGTGGGGACATCGCTGGAGTCTTTTGCAGGCAAGTGGCACATAATGGGCTAGCATGCGATGCATACTAGCCCATTATGCTTTGCATTTGTATTCTTTGCAGCGAGCAAAAGAGGAAGTAAAACCCATCACTGTTTACTTCCTCTTTAACATGGATTGTTTGAGGATTTGCATAATTTCATTTACAGAACATGCCCACAACTATGAAGATTTTTTTTTTTTTATTGTGAAGCAAACAAATGGGACAAAATAACAAAAAAAGTAAGTGTGCATAACTATTCACCCCCCTAAAGTCAATACTTTGCGGCTATCACAGCTCCAAGTTGCTTTGGATAAGACTATGCGCTTGCCACATCTTACCACTGGGATTTCTGCCCATTCCTCCTTGCAAAACTGCTGCAGCTCCTTCAAGTTGGATGGTTTGCGCTGGTCAACAGCAATCTTTAAGTCTGACCACAGATTTTCTATTGGATTGAGGTCTGGGTTTTGACTAGGCCATTCCAAGACATTTACATGTTTCCCCTTAAACCACTCAAGTGTTGCTTTAGCAGTGTGTTTGGGGTCATTGTCCTGCTGGAAGGTGAACCTCCGTCCTAGCCTCAAATCACACACAGAGTGGTACAGGTTTTGCTCAAGAATATCCCTGTATTTAGCACCATCCATCTTTCCCTCAACTCTGACCAGTTTCCCAGTCCCGACTGCTGAAAAACATCCCCACAGCATGATGCTGCCACCACCATGTTTCACTGTGGGGATGGTGTTCTTTGGGTGATGTGATGTGTTGGGTTTGCGCCAGACATGGCGTTTTCTTTGATGGCCAAAAAAAGTTAAAATTTCAGTCTCATCAGACCAGAGCACCTTCCTCCATACATTTTGGGAGTCTCCCACATGCCTTTTCGCAAACTCAAAACGTGCCATTTTGTTTTTTGCTGAAAGTAATGGCTTTCTTCTGGCCACTCTGCCATAAAGCCCAACTCTATGGAGCATACGGCTTATTGTCGTCCTATGTACAGATACTCCAGTCTCTGCTGTGGAACTCTGCAGCTCCTCCAGGGTTACCTTAGGTCTCTGTGCTGCCCCTCTGATTAATGCCCTTCTTGCCCAGTCCGTGAGTTTTGGTGTGCGGCCGTCTCTTGGCAGGTTTGCTGTTGTGCCATGTTCTTTCCATTTGGTTATGATACATTTGATGGTGCTCGTAGGGATCATCAAAGATTTGGATATTTCTTTTATAACCTAACCCTGACTTGTACTTCTCAACAACATTGTCCCTTACTTGTTTGGAGAGTTCCTTGGTCTTCATGGCAGGGTTTGGTTAGTGGTGCCTCTTGCTTAGGTGTTGCAGCTTCTGGGGCCTTTCATAAAGGTGTGTATATGTAATGACAGATCATGTGACACTTAGATTGCACACAGGTGGCCATCATTTCACTAATTATGTGACTTCTGAAGGTAATTGGTTGCACCAGAGCTTTTTATGGGCTTCATAACAAAGGGGGTGAATACATACGCACATGCCAATTATCATTTTTTTTTTTTCTGAAAAATAGTTTTATGTATATATTTTTCTAATTTTACTTCACCAACTTAGACTATTGTGTTTTGATCCATCACATATAATTCAGATTAAAAAGAAAAATTTAACTAAAAGGCTGTAATGTAACAAAATAGGTAAAAAGCCAAGGGGGGGGGGGGGGGTGAATACTTTTGCAAGGTACTGTATATCTGAAAATTTATCAATCCTGATGTACTGACGGACCATCTTGTTTGACGCCCTAAAATACCAAGACAGTAGAAATATCCCCCAAATTACCCATTTTTGGAAAGTAGACAGTCCAAGGTATTCAGTAAGAGGCATGGCAGGTTTTTTGAAGTTGTAATTTTGTCATAATTTTTTGAAAACAATAAAAAAAAAAATTCACAATTTTATTAAATTGTTTTTTTATCGCTACATTTTTTTCTTCTTTTACGATTTTTTTTTAACACACTGTGACCAAAGCAATATAATGTTACCATAGTAACCATCGTACTAATCTGGGGGACTGAATTTTTATTTTATTTTTACACATTATATTTGCTTATAGCAGTGAATTACATTGATATAAGCAAGCATTTGACTGAATGAAACTGAATTATTCAGTCTGTTTTGTTGTGATTAGCTGTGAGTGGTCAAAGCCAATCACATGGTACAGATGGGCTGTGACTGGCCTTGTCTGTACCATGTGATCAAATTGACGAATCACAGCTAACACAATTGTACACAACGGATAGCATGAAAGGAAGCCATTCATTGTGAACACATGATACCGGTGCTTCATCAGATTTGGCGACCCGTCAGAATTTTTAACAAAAGTGACGTACCGTCGCTGCCATTTTCCTACACCCCACACTTATCCACAGTAGGGCTACAGTGATAAGACGGCAAGCGAACATCCTGTTACACCCACCGGAGTTTTTTTAACAGTAAACTCAGCTTATATAGTGATATACAGTATTTAAAAATCCGTCTGACTGTTTAGATGTTGAATTCTAAAAGCAGCGGCGAGCCTGCTGACCTCACGGGTTTGTTCATATGACAAAACACCGCTGCTTTGAAAAAATAACATCAGAGCAGTCTGACGGATTTCAAAATACTGAATCTCACTATACAAGATGAGCTTACGGTTAAAAAATAAGTGTGAAATGCGAAACTCCGGTGGGTGTAACAAGATGTCTGCTTGCTGCCTTCTTACTGTGGACAAGTGCGGGGTGTAGCAAGATGGCGGCGACGGAGCGTCACTTCCGTTACAAAAATTTGACAGGTCGCCTAATCTGACAAAACACAGGCAGTGAGTTGGTACTCTGATCAGTCATCGGCTGTCTCCCGTGGACAGGGCTGGCGACAGATCACACAGCCCCACGATCAGCTCTTCGTGACAGGATGTCATATACGTCCACTCAGAATAAGAAAGCAACTGCCCAGTCATTTGTCTATAAGCCAGGCGTGAAGTGCTGAAGTCTGTGGGACACGACTCTGTACTGAAGTCTGTGGGACACGACTCTGTACTGAAGTCTGTGGGACACGACTCTGTACTGAAGTCTGTGGGACACGACTCTGTACTGAAGTCTGTGGGACACGACTCTGTACTGAAGTCTGTGGGACACGACTCTGTACTGAAGTCTGTGGGACACGACTCTGTACTGAAGTCTGTGGGACACGACTCTGTACTGAAGTCTGTGGGACACGACTCTGTACTGAAGTCTGTGGGACACGACTCTGTACTGAAGTCTGTGGGACACGACTCTGTACTGAAGTCTGTGGGACACGACTCTGTACTGAAGTCTGTGGGACACGACTCTGTACTGAAGTCTGTGGGACACGACTCTGTACTGAAGTCTGTGGGACACGACTCTGTACTGAAGTCTGTGGGACACGACTCTGTACTGAAGTCTGTGGGACACGACTCTGTACTGAAGTCTGTGGGACACGACTCTGTACTGAAGTCTGTGGGACACGACTCTGTACTGAAGTCTGTGGGACACGACTCTGTACTGAAGTCTGTGGGACACGACTCTGTACTGAAGTCTGTGGGACACGACTCTGTACTGAAGTCTGTGGGACACGACTCTGTACTGAAGTCTGTGGGACACGACTCTGTACTGAAGTCTGTGGGACACGACTCTGTACTGAAGTCTGTGGGACACGACTCTGTACTGAAGTCTGTGGGACACGACTCTGTACTGAAGTCTGTGGGACACGACTCTGTACTGAAGTCTGTGGGACACGACTCTGTACTGAAGTCTGTGGGACACGACTCTGTACTGAAGTCTGTGGGACACGACTCTGTACTGAAGTCTGTGGGACACGACTCTGTACTGAAGTCTGTGGGACACGACTCTGTACTGAAGTCTGTGGGACACGACTCTGTACTGAAGTCTGTGGGACACGACTCTGTACTGAAGTCTGTGGGACACGACTCTGTACTGAAGTCTGTGGGACACGACTCTGTACTGAAGTCTGTGGGACACGACTCTGTACTGAAGTCTGTGGGACACGACTCTGTACTGAAGTCTGTGGGACACGACTCTGTACTGAAGTCTGTGGGACACGACTCTGTACTGAAGTCTGTGGGACACGACTCTGTACTGAAGTCTGTGGGACACGACTCTGTACTGAAGTCTGTGGGACACGACTCTGTACTGAAGTCTGTGGGACACGACTCTGTACTGAAGTCTGTGGGACACGACTCTGTACTGAAGTCTGTGGGACACGACTCTGTACTGAAGTCTGTGGGACACGACTCTGTACTGAAGTCTGTGGGACACGACTCTGTACTGAAGTCTGTGGGACACGACTCTGTACTGAAGTCTGTGGGACACGACTCTGTACTGAAGTCTGTGGGACACGACTCTGTACTGAAGTCTGTGGGACACGACTCTGTACTGAAGTCTGTGGGACACGACTCTGTACTGAAGTCTGTGGGACACGACTCTGTACTGAAGTCTGTGGGACACGACTCTGTACTGAAGTCTGTGGGACACGACTCTGTACTGAAGTCTGTGGGACACGACTCTGTACTGAAGTCTGTGGGACACGACTCTGTACTGAAGTCTGTGGGACACGACTCTGTACTGAAGTCTGTGGGACACGACTCTGTACTGAAGTCTGTGGGACACGACTCTGTACTGAAGTCTGTGGGACACGACTCTGTACTGAAGTCTGTGGGACACGACTCTGTACTGAAGTCTGTGGGACACGACTCTGTACTGAAGTCTGTGGGACACGACTCTGTACTGAAGTCTGTGGGACACGACTCTGTACTGAAGTCTGTGGGACACGACTCTGTACTGAAGTCTGTGGGACACGACTCTGTACTGAAGTCTGTGGGACACGACTCTGTACTGAAGTCTGTGGGACACGACTCTGTACTGAAGTCTGTGGGACACGACTCTGTACTGAAGTCTGTGGGACACGACTCTGTACTGAAGTCTGTGGGACACGACTCTGTACTGAAGTCTGTGGGACACGACTCTGTACTGAAGTCTGTGGGACACGACTCTGTACTGAAGTCTGTGGGACACGACTCTGTACTGAAGTCTGTGGGACACGACTCTGTACTGAAGTCTGTGGGACACGACTCTGTACTGAAGTCTGTGGGACACGACTCTGTACTGAAGTCTGTGGGACACGACTCTGTACTGAAGTCTGTGGGACACGACTCTGTACTGAAGTCTGTGGGACACGACTCTGTACTGAAGTCTGTGGGACACGACTCTGTACTGAAGTCTGTGGGACACGACTCTGTACTGAAGTCTGTGGGACACGACTCTGTACTGAAGTCTGTGGGACACGACTCTGTACTGAAGTCTGTGGGACACGACTCTGTACTGAAGTCTGTGGGACACGACTCTGTACTGAAGTCTGTGGGACACGACTCTGTACTGAAGTCTGTGGGACACGACTCTGTACTGAAGTCTGTGGGACACGACTCTGTACTGAAGTCTGTGGGACACGACTCTGTACTGAAGTCTGTGGGACACGACTCTGTACTGAAGTCTGTGGGACACGACTCTGTACTGAAGTCTGTGGGACACGACTCTGTACTGAAGTCTGTGGGACACGACTCTGTACTGAAGTCTGTGGGACACGACTCTGTACTGAAGTCTGTGGGACACGACTCTGTACTGAAGTCTGTGGGACGCAGAATGCCATTATCTGCACTTTTTTTTTTTTATCTGCAAATTGCCAATAACCCAATTTTTGGTCAATAATCTTGGGTGGCCGATAGATCGGTGCATCCCTAATCTAAAGTGCTGCGAACGTTGTTGGCACTATACAAGTACCTGTAAATAAATTATTTGACAATTCCTGAATCCACAATCACACAACAGTCAGAAAATCTGCAGAACTTAATCCCAGTGTAAGGGGCTTAAAGAGAACAGCGAGATCTTACCAGGTCATTCATGTTGTTCTGGCTCGCTGGGTGAACTTCTTCCAGGAACTCCAAGACATAGAAGGTGTATCTGTCCATCAGATGGACTCCAATCGCCATATCTGGTTGGTGCTGGAGGACAAACACAATCATTTATTATATGGTACACCAGTTTTTAATCATAGTTCAAAAGTTAGTAAGGTTGAAAAAAAACAAAAAAAACAACAAAAACACACTAGTCCATCTAGTTCAACTAACAGAGGGAAAAAAAAAGGATTTTGAAACCCCCCCATATACACAATCAAGCCTATGCCTACTATCCCAAAGGGAGGAAAAAACCCCAGTAAAGCATGACCCAATTTGCTTCAGGGGAGGGGGGGTGGGTTTATTCCTGATCCCCCCAGAGGCAATGAGATATTCCCTGAATCAGCCCCCCCTAGTGTTTTTAGCTCTGAATATTAATAACCAGATACATTTTGTGCATTTAGGAATGCATCCTGGCCTTTGTTTTTTTTCAGTTCTCTGTCCTTCTCCTGTCCCTCTGAAAATCAATACACGTCTAACATAATATATCCGGGCAAATCAAACATTTGCAAAAACAACCTTACATATCTTTCCTTTTGCTGTACTTTGGAAGGTCTATTGGGATCACCAAGGGTAATCCCAGTTCAAAATTCATTAAAATTGTCGAATAAAGCCACCTGCAGACACAGGGATCTGTGCATATGTTATATAAAAAAGGGTTAATGTAGAATCCCATCATTCACAGAACACCAGAAAACATTTCCCATCTGTCCCTCCTCCCTCTATGCACAGCACATTTACTTCTGATTGACTCGATTCCAGGCACATCACAGAGTTATAAGTGGACATGTAAGGATGTAGGAATGTACTTACAGACAGGGAATCCTCTCCAACTTGGCTGCTTGCAAGAGCCATTATGTTAGGGGAGTAAAATCTCTCATACATGGAAGCTCCTTGGCAGGTATCGATTATAAACAGCACTTCATTATACCTGGAAGAAACACACAGAGTTTTAGACAATAACTATCCCAATATATTGTATCCCTCATAAATAGGACACTACTTTATAATAGAACTTCATGGCAAACTAAATAAAATTGCCTTATTCCAATTATTTACTCATTACGGTGGACCTTTCAGTAACGTTACAGATTTGCATGATCAAATTCTTGTCTGTCAGAATAGATTGTATAGCAATAGTATAACTTAAAAATAAAAAAAGAAACAAAAAAGACGCAGCTGTTTACAGATCGGGGTAAAGAGCCAATCACAGTGTAAACAGTATTTGCTGGTTATCGGTAGTCCTCTCCTCACACTGACAGCGCCTGAGCAGAAGAGAGCCGATAATTGGCAAATCCATACAGGTAACATCTACAGTACACTGATCATCATTATCCTCATTATCAGTGCAGTCCCAACAGTGCCCACAAGTGCTGCCAATCTGTGCCCGCTCATCAGTGCAGCCTCAGTGAGGGAGAAAAAATACTTATTTAGAAAATTGCATAAACAGAAACTAAGAAAAACTTTATTCTTTGCTAAACAAAACAAAAGAAGTCTAAAAATAAAAAAGAAAGAAGATCACCTTTGGTTTGATTTTTTTTTGTTATAAACAAAAAGTAGGCCGACAATTTTGAAAAACAAAAACAAAACAATATTTTTTACTTTATGCTATAATACATATCGCCCAAAAAATTATTCACCAATTTAGGCCAATATGTATGCTTCTACATATGTTTGGTAAAAAAAAAAAAAGTCCCAATAAGCGTATATTGATTGGTAAGCGCAAAAGTTATAGCGTCTACAAAATAGGGGATATATTTAGGGACTTTTTTTTTTTATTATTGTTTTTACTGGTAATGGTGTTTATCTGCGATTTTTAGCGGGGCTGCAACATTGCGGCAGACAAATCTGAAACCAAGTGAGACTTTTTGGGGAAGAGTGACACCAATACAGTGATCAGTGCTTAAAGAAAATGCACCAATCCCTGTATAAAGGACACTGGCAGGGAAGGGGTTAACTACAGGGTTGATCAAGGGGTTAAATGTGTTCCCTGGGAGGTGTTTCAAACTGTGGGGGGGTGGATTCGCTGGAGGAAATTATTGCTTAGCTGAAACATGATCTCTCTCTTTTTCTCCCTGACAGAG
Organism: Rana muscosa; assembly: GCA_029206835.1. Taxonomy (NCBI): domain Eukaryota; kingdom Metazoa; phylum Chordata; class Amphibia; order Anura; family Ranidae; genus Rana; species Rana muscosa. Next base: position 49,896,643 of record CM055120.1, read on the forward strand.
TAGCAGTGTGCTTTGTTTACATAGGCGCACCGCTGCTCTGTCTCTCCTGTGAACGATCGGCGGGTCGTGGCAGCCATCGCGGCCACCAGACCCGCTGATTGGAACCCGGCTGTGTCCAATCACAGCAGAAACGGTGCACGTGTGTGTAGAAACCACATACAGGTACGTTACTTTGCACACCCGGGCCGCCCTGCCGCAGTAAATGTACGTGGGGGGGGGGGGTCTGGAAGCGGTTAAAGTGGATGCAAACTCCATTCATGAAATCCGACCTGGGCACATCTAGCTGTAGTATTAAATTATCTCTCTCCAAAGCCCTAAGTCCAGTGTCTTTCTGCTGCTCCGTTCCTCTGTTATCGGCATAAGTTTTGACAAGTTCTCTAACACACAAGATAAATCAGCTGGAAATCTGTGTCGGGGAGGGAATTTAGAGATGGATAAGCAGAGAGCTTGTCTATTCAGACTGCAACTTTGTTCGTGCCTATGTGGAGGGGGGATGTGTGACTTTCTTCCAATCAGCTCTCACACAGTGTAAGCCCAGACTCCACATCCACTGCTGAACCAGGAAGAAATATTTCTAACAGGATGTGCACTTTCTAAAGAATATAGAAAGGCAAAGACAGCAGATATACATGTAAAACTTATGTAGGGAGATTTGTTTCATTTCTGTGTATCATCTGAGGCTGTTCACTTCACTGGGTATATGTGAGGCTTTGCATCCACTTTTAGGGGGGTGCTGAAAATGTGGCTCAACGGCGCGTTTTTTACACCCCCCTCAACCGCAAGTGCTGTTTTTTTTTTTATTATCCTTGCATGTGATTGGGTATTCTTTGTAAAGTGAAGCTTCTCATTTAATAATCTCTGGAGCAACTGCACTTGCAATGTGTCATCTCTGAGCCAGCATCTCAGTCTAGGAATTAGATAACACTGGACAGTCACAAGCAGAGAAAGCACAGTCATTCAGTGGGAGTAAGTACTGTTTTAATTTAACCACTTGCTGACCACCGCACACACATATACGTTGGCAGAATGGCTTGTACAGGCAAATGGGCGTACCTGTACGTCCCTTTGAATTTGCCGCCTATTGGGCGCGCCGCAGGAGCGTGCCCGCGGGTTCCGCAAACTCGATGTTCTCCATCGGCCCGCGATTGCGGCGAGGAGAGGCAGAACAGGGAGACGCATATGTAAACAAGGCATTTCCCTGTTCTGTCTAGCAACATGACAGGGATCTACTGCTCAGTGATCTCTGTCATGTTGTAGTGAGCCCATCCCCCCTACAGTTAGAATCACTTCCCAGGACACACTTAACCCCTTGATCGCCCCCTAGTGTTTAACCCCTTCCCTGCCAGTGTAATTTATACAGTAATCAGTGGCTATTTGTAGCTCTGATCGCTGTATAAATGGCAATGGTCCCAAAATAGTGTCAAAAGTGTCCGATGTGTCCGCCATGATGTCGCAGTCCCGATAAAAAAACGCATATCGCCGCCATTACTAGTAAAAAAAGAAAAATAATTATAATAAAAATGCCATAAATCTATCCCCTATTTTGTAGATGCTATAACTTTTGCGCAAACCAAACAATATGTACTTATTGCGATTTTTTTTACCAAAAATATGTAGAAGAATACATATCGGCCTAAACTGTGGAAGAAAATAGTTTTTTTATTTATTTTTTGGGGATATTGATTATAGCGAAAAGTAAAAAATATTGCTTTTGTTTCCAAAATTGTCGCTCTTTTTTTGTTTATAGCGCAAAAAATAAAAACCGCAGGTGATCAAATACCACCAAAAGAAAGTTCTATTTGTGGGAAAAAAAGGAATTTTGTTTGGGTACGTTGTCACATGACCACGCAATTGTCAGCTAAAGAGACGCAGTACAGAATCGCAAAAAATGCTCTGGTCAGGAATGGGTTAAATCGTTCCGGGCTGAAGCGGTTAAACATAATAAACTCACATAGTTATGAGCACACATCCCCTGAAAAAAAAATAATAATTTGATTCACTTTAAAAAAAAAGTCAAATGCATTTTAAAATACTCCTAAATCTGACCAGATATTACCTTCCCACAATGCCTTGCAAAGCAGACTATCAGAAGAAAAATCTAGCTCTCTGGCATCTCTGAAACTCTTCTACTAAGGTCTTCTGAACTTTCTTTTGATCAGGCCATAATTCTCATGAAAGGATCTTGCTTTAGAAGAGCAGACTATTAGTAACCAGACTTTTTATACAGGGCAGATCACCTCCACAGTACACTTCTCTCGTCTCATCTCATCTCATTGACTGGAATACCTAAATCCAATTACGCTCTTTTCAAGATGTCGTTATCTAACACACTTCACCCAACAATAACCTTGGCTGTTTAAGCCATTTGATGAATAAAAGATAACAAAATGAAAAAAGGTCAGTAAATAAGACTATGACTGGAATTGCAGCCATACACCACTCAAATGTTAGCCGATCCTGCTGAATCGTCTGAAACTGCATGGCCCTGCGGGCATCACAAAGGCCAACTTTTCAAATCAATTTTGGTTGAATAACCTGCGTGGAAAATTGTTGGCCAGGCAGTGACAGCATCCAATCAGATGCAGCCACTTTTTGAGTATTCAGCAGCCACGGTTCCTGATGGCTGCTAAAACCAGGGGAAATTATTTCATTCACTCTATATAGGCTGTTTTTTCATGCATTCCCAGTGCGTTTTCTGGTAGCTTAATACCCTGCATGCACCTGGGAAACATAGCCATGTGACTTAAACAACGCACCAAAAAATGCAACGCAGGTATGTTTTTGCCACATTTTCTATGCATTTTCCATTCATTTCTGTTTCAATAAGGTTTATTTGGTTTTAAATATGACGTTAACATGCAACATGTTAACATTCTGCCTACGCAGGGAATAGCTTTGACATTTGTAACAAGGGTTAGATTGCGTATTCGCAAAAGAAGGCAAAAATGCATTTTCTATTAATTTCAATGGGGAGCTGCAATTTTTTGCATGTCAAAGAACTAATAAGCTATAACATAATAAATGTTTGCTTTTGGGTTTAATACCACTTTAACCACCTCAATACCGGGCCTATTCTGGCACTTCCCTCCTTCATGTAAAAATCTGCATTTTTTTGCTAGAAAATTACTCAGAACTCCCAAACATATTATATATATATATATATATATATATATATATATTATTTTAGCAGATACCCTAGGGAATAAAGTGGCGGTCATTGCAACTTTTGATCTCGCACAGTATTTGCACAATAATTTTTCGAAACGCCTTTTTTTTTTTTTTTTTAAAACGGTTTCATGAATTAAAAAATAACAAAACAGTAAAGTTAGCCCAACTTTTTTGTATAATGTGAAAGATGATGTTACGCCGAGTAAATAGATACCCAACATGTCACGCTTTAAAATTGCACACACTCATGGAATGGCGCAAAACTTTGGTACTTAAAAATCTCCATAGGCGACGCCTTATTTTTTTTTACAGGTTACCAGTTTAGAGTTACAGAGGTGGTCTAGTGCTAGAATTGTTGCACACGCTCTAAAGCACGTGGCGATACCACACGTGTGGTTTGAACAGCGTTTACATATGTGGGCGGGACTTAGTGTGCGTTCACTTCTGAGCGTGAGCTACCGGGGACAGGGGCGTTTAATTTTTTATTTTTACACATTTTGTAAACATCCCTTGTAATAGGAATCTATTGTGACAGGTCCTCTTTATGGAGAGATGTGGGGTCAATAAAACCCCACATCTCTCCAGGCTGGAAAGCATGAAATCTGGGGAAAAAAAAAAAAAATCACAGATCTCATGCTGACAGCCGCGATCACGGCTTTGTTTACTTCCGGGTACCCGGGTGTGACGTCATAACGTCACGCTCGGGCCTCCGACGGTCACGGAAAAATCTCTATCCTCGTTATCCAGCGCCGGCCGATTCGTTCTCTGGACCCCGAGGCACGGGAGAGCCCAGAGAAGCACTGGATGGTGGCGGGAGGGGGGGGGGGGGCGTCGCCTATAAGAAAGATCAAGTGGCAGGACTGCCGCTATGATCGTTCTTATGGTGTGCAGAATCATCACCGGCTGAAAAGAAGGATATCTGAATGATGCCTGTAGCTGCAGGCATCATTCAGATATCCCCCCTAAATACCAGGACGTCAAATGACGGCATGCGGTATTGAGGTGGTTAAACTAGCTGCTTAGAGACTTCAGAAAGAAGTGATAATAAACACACACTTTAAATTTACATTGCCCCTTCTATTGCTGTATGTGGATGATGGCACTGTAATTAATTTAATAAAAAAAAACATCTAAATAGCTTTTTTCTAATATACAGCTGTGACATGACCCAGATCTTCCCCAGCGTGTCTGCAGGGAAACATGAGCAGGAGAAGCTTCTAGCCCTGTGCTGCAGGTCACATGCTCAAAAGAAAAAGAAAATGCCTTTGGAATACAGAGAAAAAAACAACACACACACACTTTAAAATAATGTAAAAGATTTTTTTTTTTTAAATAACAAACATATGTATATTTACCTGCTCACCAAACCTTCTCTTATGGGATCCCCTGTCGACCCTGCTGGCTCCTCCTCTCTACCCAGTGCCCCCAAGGGAAGCCACTTCTCGTGGTGGACGGCAAGTATAAGGGGGCAAAATCAATGTGTAAACATTTTTTACCTTAATGCAAGGAACGCATTAAGGTAAAAAATGTTTAGGCTTTAAAACCACTTTAATAGTATATTTGTGTGACAATTTAAAAATGTTGCTATTTGAAGTCAAATCTTTATTATTTTTGGCAATAACATGGTGTGGGTGGATTTCTGTCAGTCACAGGCTGTGTCCCGCCCCTCCCGCCTGTGTCTTAAAATAAGAGGGAGGTGAAGCCTCCATTATTCTACATGTAATATCCCCTCCCCATTATTTTTAACTGGTTAGTGGGCATGGAGGAGGAGGGACGGAGCGAGTTGTCATTTACCACTGTGTATATGCCCACATGTGTAACTCTATAGTCACACGGGCTGCTCAGGTGTGATAGTGAGTTTATTTGCTGAGCATTTCCTTCCTAAGAAATGAGCATGTGCAGAAGCTGACACCACAGCTGCAAAATCCCTAGCTGAACTGGGCACATGGACAGAAGGTGGAGAAAGAGCAGGATCAACCAGGTTGTTTTACAGAATACAGAAAACAAATCTCATAGTGACCGAGTGAATAGAAACGGCATGTAATACACCATTTATTGATAGTTACTTATGATGTGGGTTAAGTGACACTTTAAAAGTAGAACTATTGGGTTATAGCTCTATCTCTCACACAGATACACTGGAGATCCAAATTAGAGAACAACCTACAATTTCCTAAATTTCAAGGTCGCGGCTTAGTCCTATTTGAAAGTATCTAAACAGGAGTAGCACAGAATAAAAAACTTCTATGAGATTTGAAAAAGAACATTGATGAACACTTTCAGATACCTCCCCCAGTTATTGGTGTTAATCTGGCACCTTGTTCTAATTTCTTTCATTATCTGACAAACCCTACTTATCAGTCAGCCTAACTTTCCAGTTTTCACTGACTTTGCAAGATGGTGAGCCGTTCCAAAGTTACTGAAACTCTCCAGCAGCAGGTTGCCCAGATGAAGGCTAAAAGGGATGACACTTTCAGCCATAGCAAGAGAAGTTTGTCGCTCCAAATCTGCGATTTCTAAAATATTGCATCTTTACGTCACAAACTCATTCGAGTCTCCCACATGATAATGCAGAGAATCTCAATGGGCAATTGCTCACCAGTTCAGCGATGAACAGAGTAAAGCCTCGTACACACGACCGTTCGTGTGTATGGTTTCTTGTTGAGAAAACTGCCGGGAATCTCGACGAGAAAAATAGGAGAACCTGCTCTCTATTTTCTCGTCGGGATTCTCGTCGACCTGTTTCCCGACGAGAACACCGGTCGTGTGTATGCTTTTCTGAGTCTTAAAAAAACGTGCATGCTCAGAAACAAGTATGAGACGAGAGCACTCCTACTGGTAAAACTAGCGTTCGTAACGAACTGAAAGCACGAAGAAAGAAAAGCGCGAATTGTCTCTCCCAAAACTTTTACTAACATGCAGTAACACGAGATCAGCAAAAGCAGCCCAAGGGGTGGCGCCATTGGAATCGAACTTCCCCTTTATATTGCCGTCGTACGTGTTGTACGTCTCCGCGCTTTACAACGACAAGATTTTTAATTGACAGTGTATATGCAAGGAAAGCTTGACAAGAATCTAGTCAAGAAAACCAACTTTTTTTTTACGACGGGATTCTCGGCCGTGTGTACGAACGAGGCTTTAGGATCTGTCTCGTCATACAGCGTCTCGCAATTTTAAAGAATTTGGACTGAAAACCAGCTCTGCAGTGACCAAACCCATCATCAGCAGAAAGAATCAAAAGGCTAGATAGACTAATCTTTACTAGAGGAGCATGTTGTGTGGACAGAGGAGAACTGGTTCAAAGTTCACTTTAGTGATGAAAGCAATTTAAATTTATTTGGGTCCGATGGGAAACATTATGTTCGTCGGCAAACTGGGGAAAGACCGAACCCAAGTGTGTAAAGAAGTCAGTGAAAGGTGAAGGGGAAAGCGTCATGGTTTGGGGGATGTTTTCTGCAGCAGAAGTTGGGCCTCTTACAAAGCTACATGGCAGAGTGAATGCAAATGTTTATCAGAACCTTCTTCGACAGCATGCGGTTCCTACCTATCCAATCAGCCAGCAATTTTCATGCACGACAATGCCCCCTGTCACACAGCAAAATGGGTAAAGCAGTTACTTAAAGCTGAAAACATTGAAATAAATGACATGGCCAGCACAGAGTCCTAATCTAAACCCAATAGAAAACCTCTGGAAAGTCCTTGGCAACAAAGTTATGGCCAAGAAACCCACTACAGTCACCGAACTGTGGAAGAGACAGGAAGAAGAGTGGTACAAAAAACACACCAGAGTCGTGTGAGAAACGAGTGATGTCCTGTGCAAAGCAGATGTGCTGAAGTCATTCAAAAGCAAGAGCCCCCCCCCCCCCCAGTTCCTACCAATTGTTCATTGTTGTAACCTTCAGAAATTTTAGTTGTAATCTTTCTCTGTGCTACAGTCATTGCTGTTCTCCCAATCTTGATCATTGTGTTTTCTACAAAATAAAAAAAATTTTTGTTGCACTGCCTTGTTTTTTTTGAAAAACACTGTTCTATTAGCATAGTATCGCCACAACAAAATTTCCATCAAATGTTGAGCGATGAAGACATTATTTCTTAAAAATTCAAGTGTTCAAAAATTGATCTCCAATGAATGAATGAATGAATGTATGTATGTATACAGTGGGAAGAACAAGTATTTGATACATTGCCGATTTTGCAGGTTTACCTTACAAAGCATGTAGAGGTCTTTATCATAGGTACTAACAGAGACGGAATCTAAAACAAAAATCCAGAAAATCACATTGTATGATTTTTAAGTTGTTCATTTGCATTTTATTGCACGACATAAGTATTTGATACATCAGAAAATCAGAACTTAATATTTGGTACAGAAACCTTTGTTTGCAATTACAGAGATCATATGTTTCCTGTAGTTCTTGACCAGGTTTGCACACACTGCAGCAGGGATTTTGGCCCACTCCTCCATACAGAGCTTCTCCAGATCTTTCAGGTTTCGGGGCTGTCACTGGACAATACGGACTTTCAGCTCCCTCCAAAGATTTTCTATTGGGTTCAGGTCTGGAGGTTGTTGGCCAAGATCTCACGGATACATGGCCCCATCCATCCTCCCCTCAATATGGTGCAGTCGTCCTGTCCCCTTTGCAGAAAAGCATCCCCAAAGAATGAGGTTTCCACCTCCATGCTTCACGATTGGGATGGTGTTCTTGGGGATGTACTCATCCTTCTTCCTCCAAACACAACGAGTGGAGTTTAGACCAAAAAGCTCTATTTTTGTCTCATCAGACCACATGACCTTCTCCCATTCCTCCTCTCCATCATCCAGATGGTCATTGGCAAACTTCAGATGGTCCTGGACATGCGCTGGCTTGAGCAGGGGGACCTTATGTGCGCTGCAGGATTTTAATCCAGGATGGCGTAGTGTGTTACTAATGGTTTTCTTTGAGACTGTGGTCCAAGCTCAATTCAGGTCATTGACCAGGTCCTGCCGTGTAGTTCTGGGCTGATCCCTCACCTTCCTCATGATCATTGATGCCCCACGAGGTGAAATCTTGCATTGAGCCCCAGATCGAGGGAGATTGACCGTCATCTTGAACTTCTTCCATTTTCTAATAATTGCGCCAACACCAAGCTGCTTTCCTATTGTCCTGTAGCCCATCCCAGCCTTGTGCAGGTCTACAATTTTATCCCTGATGTCCTTACACAGCTCTCTGGTCTTGGCCATTGTGGAGAGGTTGGAGTCTGTTTGATTGAGTGTGTGGAAAGGTGTCTTTTATACAGGTAACAAGTTCAAACAGGTGCAGATAATACAAGTAATGGGTGGAGAACAGGAGGGCTTCTTAAAGAAAAAATAACAGGTCTGTGAGAGCCGGAATTCTTACTGGTTTGTAGGTGATCAAATACTTTATGTCATGCAATAAAATGCAAATTAATTATTTAAAAATCATACAATGTGATTTTCTGGATTTTTGTTTTAGATTCCGTCTCTCACAGTTCAAGAGTACCTATGATAACAATTACAGACCTCTACATGCTTTGTAAGTAGGAAAACCTGCAAAATTGTCAGTGTATCAAAATACTTGTTCTCCCCACTGTATGTATGTATGTACGTAGGTAGGTAGGTAGCTAGGTAATTGTTTGCCATCTGTGCTCCATTGGGGAGATTAACCATCTTTTTATGTCCCAGAGCCAAAACAGGAAGCGAGAGCAAATCCCTGCAAATTAAGGGAATCTCTTGGGGACCCCCAGGCCATCAGAACTAGTGTCCCATTAGAAGATTTCCCCTCTATTACTCTTCTGGAGACAACACAAAATTTGGGATTTTAGTTTACTTAAAGTGATTGTAAGTCTTTTTTTTGTCCATTCAGACACGGAGCTGCGGTTCGGCTCCGCCCTCTCTCCCTCCTGATTGGCTAGCGGACTTTAACAGCAGCAGGAGCCAATGGCGCTGCTGCTGTGTCTCAGCCAAATCAGGAGGGAAAGTCCCCAACGGCTGAGGAACTCATGGAAATTACTGGATATTGAGGGGCTCAGGTATTGGGGGGGGGGGGGGAGCTGCTGCACACAGTAGGGTTTTTATCCTAATGCATTAAAAAGGTAAAACAAAACTTCTGACTTCACAACCCCTTTAAAAACTTTAAATGCTAATGGTAAACAAGAAAAATAAATAGAAAGGGTGAATCTCTCCCTAATGAGGACAGAGACAGCAATACTGACAACTGGTAAGGAGGAAGGGTGCCGAACCTCTGGCTGAGTTCGCCGCGGCGAGCTTAGCCAGAAGTGGGAGCATGTACATGTCAAAACCAGGCCCCCCCCCCGAGAGTTGCCAAAAGTGGCAGCAGAGGGGGGTAGGGGGCAAACAAGTGGAGCTTCCCCTTTTTGGTGGAGCTCCACTTTAAAGTGATTCTGAAGGCAGAAGTTTTTTTACTTTAAAATGTATTATCTGCATTAAAAAGGTAAAAACCTTCTACATGCAGCAGTCCTTAGAAACTATGTTGAGTCTGCCTCAGCAGCTACCATTGACAGCTTTGGCAGAGTTTACAAGGAGGGTGAGAGCTGGAGGTGGCAAAAGTCTGTTCCGCCAAAAAAAGGTCCTGGATTTAAGGGCCACATGAAATGGCCTGGTGGGCCGGATTCGGCCCGCGGGACTTGTGTTTGACACGTGTTTTACATAGAACATTAATGGGTCTTTGCAGAGGAGTGAATTAATGCATGCTGTCATCTCTAAATCGCCATGCTTTCTGAAAAGCTTCAACAAGCAGCATCAATTCAGAGCATGTGAGAGCATACAGAACTAAGCAGGAGTCAAAATTTACCAGTTGTTTTTAGCGCATCCCTGGGGATGCCAAGGATTTCCCTTTCATTGCATTCAATGGGAACACATACAAACTGATGCAAGCAGGTTTTTTTACACCACAACACAATGTTGCTGTATGAATGTTTCCTAAGCGTAGAGAAGAATCAAAATGTGTTTCAAAAGCGGAACACACTGGGAAAAGCAGCTAGTTAATAGTTAAAAAAAAAGGAAAACCATAACTAGCTAAGCGGAAAAGGAGGTCTGTACTCAGATCCAGGTTTAACTAGCTGTCAGAGATGGGATGGCAAGAGAGGTGGTGGAGGTTAGGCTCACTGTTCCTTTTGGCAAATAAAAGCTAAAAAGCAGCTCAAACACGAGACAGAAATAACACACAAATCAGGATGTTTCCAGCCAAGTTGGGCGATAATTTCATGTCTATAAAAAGGTCAGTCGTCATCACTTGGGAAGATCAGAGAACTTGTCCAATTGATATTGTTTGACCCCAAAATAAGCATCTGCCTGCACCTTTTAGATCTTTCCCTGAACCTCTAAATTAGCAAAAAATGGCTACATCAACTACCATCTAAAGTTTATAGTCAGCCACTGTGAGGAGAAGGCCCTTTTCACACGATCGGACCATCTATCCCTTTTTCATCCATCCGTCAACAGACAAAAGCATTCCGATGGGCAAACGGATGACCATCCATTACCATCTGTTCACCTCAGCTTCCGATATTATCCGTTTTATTGAACGTACAAGTGTACGGCAAGATCCGTGAAAACGGATATTAACTGACGTTAACGGACAGTGTCCATCAACGTCCGATCAGTTAAGATCCCTTTGGAATAAATTAAGTTTGTTTTTTGTTTATATGTGAGCTCAACCTCAGGCCGCTTCAGTAGCATGGGATAGGCCCAAAATCTCCTAGCCACAATCTGCTTTTTCTTGCTCTCCTTTCTCCACATATAGACAAATATGACAAACAAAATATGACAAACAAAAAAACAAACAAACGCTGTCCCAAAAATTGTTGTAATCCATCACACAATGCAGATAGCACACACAAGGACAAAGAAAGGACACAGCAAGGACAAGTCACTCACTGAAAACTGCAATGCAGCATAATATCAAAGCCACAGAAACTGCTGTAAACGGATCAAAACGGATGCAAAAACATATGTAAACGGGTAAATTAACAGATGTTAATGGAACGGAAGACGGATGAAGCAATGGATAAGAACTGATACGTTTTTAACGTGGCTAAACTGACAGTGCCCGTGTGAAAGGGGACTAAGGCGGCCCGCTTTGGTTAGAAAGGCAATTCCAGCAGGAGATTCTGGGTAATCTTTGGTTCAATCTATTAATCCCTTACCAGGTACAGTTGTGCTCATAAATTTATGATTTCTTGGCCATTTTTCAGAGAATATGAATAACACAAAAACGTTTCTTTCACTCATGGTTAGTGTTTGGCTGAAGCCATTTATTATCGATCAACTGTGTTTACTCTTTTTAAATCATAATGACAACTATGAAACTACCCAAATGACCCTGATCAAAAGTTTACATACCCCACTTCTTAATAGCGTGTATTGCCCCCTTTATCATCAATGACAATTTGAAGTCTTTTGTGGTATTTGTGGATGAGGCTCTTTATCTTCTCAGATGGTAAAGCTGCCCATTCCTCATGGCAAAAAGCCTCCAGTTCCTGTAAATTCTTGGGCTGTCTTGCATGAACGGCACGTTTGAGATCTCCCCAGAGTGGCTCAATGATATTGAGGTCAGGAGACTGAACCTTCACTTTATTCTACTGTAGCCAATGACAGGTCGACTTGGCCTTGTGTTTTGGATCATTGTCATGTTGGAATGTCCAAGTACGTCCCATGCGCAGCTTCCTGGCTGATGAATGCAAATGTTCCTCCAGTATTTTTTGATAACATACTGCATTCATCTTGCCATCAATTTTGACAAAATTTCCTGTTCCTTTGTAGCTCGCACATTCCCACAACATCAGCGATCCACCTCCGTGTTTCACAGTAGGAATAGTGTACCTTTCATCATAGGCCTTGTTGACTCCTCTCCAAATGAAGAGTTTATGGTTGTGGCCAAAAAGCTCAATTTTGGTCTCATCACTCCAAATGACTTTGTGCCAGAAGGTTTGAGGCTTGTCTCTGTTCTGTTTGGCGTATTGTAAGCGGGATAATTTGTGGCATTTGCGTAGTAATGGCTTTCTTCTGGTGACTCGACCATGCAGCCCATCTTTGTGCCTCCTTATTGTGCATCTTGAAGCAGCCACACCACATGTTTTCAGAGAGTCCTGTATCTCACCTGAAGTTATTTGTGGGGTTTTCTTTGCATCCCGAACAATTTTCCTGCCAGTTGTGGCTGAAATTTTAGTTGGTCTACCTGACCGTGGTTTGGTTTCTACAGAACCCTTAATTTTTCACTTCTTGATTAGAGTTTGAACACTGCTGATTTGCATTCTCAATTCCTTGGGTATCTTTTTATATCCCCTTCCTGTTTTATACAGTTCAACTACCTTTTCCTGCAGATCCTTTGACAATTCTTTTGCTTTCCCCATGACTCAGAATCCAGAAACGTCAGTGCAGCACTGGATGAAAGATGCAAGGGTCTGTCAAGAGTCCAGAAACTCATTGACCTTTTATACACACACACACACACTAATTACAAGCAAACAGATCACAGGTGAGGATGGTTACCTTTAATAGCCATTCAAACCCCTTTGTGTCAACTTGTGTGCATGTTATCAGGCCAAAATTACCAGGGTATGTAAACTTTTAATCAGGGTCATTAGGATTTAAAAAGAGTAAACACAGTTGATTGATAACAAATGGCTTCAGCCAAACACTGAACATTCATATTCTCTGAAAAATAGCCAAGAAATCATATGGTTGGCCATAGATTTTATGCAATTTTCCTTCCTTGAACCACAAGAAATCGCTTGATTCCCCCATCAACACTGTCAGCGTTGATGGGGGAAATCGCTCCTGCTATGCTATTCTACTCTGACAGTGGGAGGTTTCTCCGCCATCAGAATACATTGATCACCAATGGTGGCTATATCCTGCAGCAGTGATGGACTTCGATCCATCTATGGCCAGGCTGGATGTACTGAAGAACCAGCCGTCTATGACCAGCTTTAAATTATACTGGGAGCAGAGAGTGACAAAGATGAGCTCATCAGCCTGCTACTTCTTCTTCCAAAGGAAGTGGCTGAATGACACTGGACATCATTCAGCCAGGAAGTGGGGCTGTCACCACTGTGGGAAGAGGAGGATGAGAGCAACACTGGAACATGGAAAAGATAAGTAGTGTATTAAGAAAATTGAACACATAGAAGAGCAAAACTACTACAACAGGACTTTCGCTTTGAATTATACTATCCAGTCGTGGCACCTCATACCCCAGCTAGGTCTTCATGGCTCCCAAACCCCTTCCCTCATTCCACTTCTCCCACACCCTTCTTTTCTTTGCCCCCCCCCCCCCCCACTCTCACCTCGAATACCTACTGTGTAAATCCTTCCTTCCCTTCTGCCATCTACCCACCCCAACCTCCTCTTTTTCAATCTCCCTCAATATAGCCGTCTCTACACCTCACTGGAGACAGAAGTCCCAGCAACCCCTCTGATAAGCTCCACCATCTGACCTTCCACCTTGCTTTAAAATTATCAAAAGAAACACATATACTTGCAAAGGAAATTTGTAAATTCTATTCTATTTTGTATGCATTGCCTATGTATTGCAACAGCACTCATTGCGCACACAGCAATGGTGAGGTTTTCATTACATGTTTGCATTCTTTAAAGCCCCTGATTAGAATTAGCCTGCCCATGTTACGCCCCTTGTTACCATAAAAGTACAATTGTAATATTAATGTGATACCTACGTAATCACGTGTATAAAAATAAATAAATAGAGTTGAATAAACAGAACAGTTATTTGGAAAGATGCCGAGTGTATCTGTGTCTGTTCCCTACTGCAGTAATTCATTTGGGACCACTAATCAATATGAGGATAGGATTTGTCAATCTATGAAATTTCCAAAACACCCTAAACCAGGGGTGCCCAACCAGTGGCCTGGGGGGCCACATGTGGCCCGCGGAGCCTTCTGATGTGGCCCGTGACCTCCTGCTCTGGAATGGCGGGTTGGCAAGCACAGATTGCCAACCCTCTATCCCAGAGCATCAGTTTTGTGAAAGAAGCCAGCGGTTGAGGAAGCAAGCGGCTGTGGAGCTGAGCCACATAAGTTGTTGCTTCCTGTATAGCACCGCCTCCTGTCACAGGCGGAGTGATACCAAATGCACTCTGCCTGGGACAGCAACAGCCAGAGATACCTAAATGGAAGACTGTTCTTAAAGGTAAGTCTATTACTAAAATCACAATGTGTATATGGGCATATCTGTTCTGCAGTGCTTACTGGGTTGCTTTGAAACTGATCTGCAGGTGCAGCAAAGTGCACCTGCGGGTTACCTTCATTGAATCATAGACTTCTGTTATTGCCTGCGGGTTACCTGCATTAAGCCAAAGACTTCTGTTATTACCTGCGGGTTTGGTGCACTTTCAGAAAGTGCACCACACTTGCAGGATATAATAGAAGTTTATGGCAAAGTGCAGCTAACCCGCAAGAAAGCCACAGATAAACTGAACTGCATCCTCGGTGTGGGTAAACCGCAGCGCATCAGTGTGCAAGCAGCCTTAGGCCCCTTTCACGTGATCAGTCTGACGCAATCGGACCCTCCATTCAACTCCTATGGAGCAACAGATGTAAACCGACTTGTGTCCATTTACAACCGCCTCCCTCCAATTCAATTTGCCAAGATAAACCGAAGGGGATCCGTCCACTTCCGTCTGGGTGGATCGGATCGCAGGGCCCATAGGAGTAGAAAGGGCTGTGTACATGTCCGCTCTGCATACACAGAGTAGACACGGACCTATCATCCGCTCGCTCCGCTCATTGTGGCCCACGACCAGTTACCAAGTTGCTTAAGTGGCCCTCGCTCTTCAAAAGGTTGGGCACCCTTGCCCTAAACTGTACTGCTTGGAGGTTTTAATATGTGCTGGTTTCCAGATACAAACCAGATTTTGGTTAGCAAACGGGCTGTCCTATCTCAGATGTACCCCAACTATGTACTCTTCAGGGTATCCTGAACTTGTTCCAATGCTTACTTGTCATATCACTATAAAACGTATGAAAACTTCAATAAAATTTCAATATATGGTAAGAAAAAAAAAAAATTTTGAAAAAAAAAAAAAAAAAAAAGCAATAAAATTTCTCTAAAGTATATATAAATATATTTTTTTAGGACTGCTTGTTTAAAGCATAAAAACAGCCAATAAAAAACAAAGTGTCCTATGTGTCTTATGTGGAAGAGGAGGCCTTTCATTGTCACATACTTTGTTCGGGTTTTTTATTATTTGTGCATCAAATGAAATCTGTAATAAAAGTTATTGAAAAGAAGATTAAGTTTTAATAAAGCTTCTCTCCAGATGCGGCTTTCTGAGATGGAGAGAGTAATACATCGGTAAGCTTCTGTTTTTATCTAGAGTTTAACCATTTTATTACCTCCTCTTTTGCCACATCTGCTCAAAGGCATCGGCAAGCTCCACGTTGGTGATCTCTTCTGAATCTTGGAATTTTAGGAAACCGTTTCCTCCGTGACCTGCGTAAGTTAGAGGAATAATTTTAGCACCCATGTCTGTGTACTGCAGAGGAGTTTGGTGACAACACACAGGTTCATACAGGCAAATGAAGCAGCGTGGTTCCGTTTGGCCAGGTCTGTGATCTCTATGGTAGCTGCATGTTTCAGTATACACTAATAAGTGGTGCTCAAACTTGCTGGTGTGGTATACAGGCGGAGAAATTATTGCAGACTCCAGGAGCCAGTTATTCCAATATCACAGGCAGCTGCAGCTTTTAAAGGGGATTTAGCTTTATTCAGAGTTTAATCTAATCCTCCCTCATAAGTGACAGTTAAATGGCAGAACACAAGATTTCATGCCGTCACTCACTGTAACTAAGCTCACCTTTATTTTTCTTGGATGGTGGCAGGTAAACAACCCAAGCCCAGTGCATAGAAGATGACGAATGCTCAGAGACAGGCTGCCTACTGCTTAAAGTGGTATTAAACCCAATACCCAAAAATGTAATATATTGCACCTCACCAATCATTAGATGTGGTGGCTGCTTTCGTTTTATTTTTCAGGCTTTTTCACCTGGTTATCTGGACAGTAACACACCTCCTGCATTAGAGTGCCCCCCCACTCTGGATGAAGAAGCACAGGGGGCACCTTTGGACTGCAGCATTGTCAGTCTGAGGGGGGGGGGGGTGTTAGATGGAATTGCATTCCTTTAGGGATAAAAAAGTTTTACATGAATGGATAAAAGATGATCATTGTAAGCACCCCTGCCAGTCATAATTGGTCTGACACTCTTAAAAGAGAACTATGGGAATGTTTATTTTTTTTTCTTTTGAATCATACTTACCTAGGTGGATGCTGCAGCTGTCCCCTGCCAGCTCCAAGACTGAGAACCAAGGGCTCAAACACCGCCGATCGCACTGTTCTCAGGGCTCCCTGAGCAGAGAGCTGGTGGCTGTCAGTCACCGCTGTCTACTCCGCCCCCCCGTGCTCACTGGAGAGCTGGGCTGTGGAGGGGGCAGGAGGGGCCGGCTCAGGCTCACAGAGGCTGAGCTTGGTGCCGGCCCAGGCATGTGGGCAGATGCCGATTATATGTATGTGATTTATTTATTTTTTAATAGTTTTTTTTTTTTTTTTGTGCTATAAACAGAAGTGATCAAAATACCACCAAAAGAAAACCATTTGTGGGGAAAAAAAATTACGTAAAATTTTTATTTTTGTGTACAGTGTCGCACAACTGTCAGTCAAAGTAACGCAGTGCTGTACAGCTAAAAATGGCCTGGTCAGGGGCGAGGGGGGGAATCTTCCAGAGCTGCAGTGGTTAACACAAATTTACCTGTCATGTAGATAAGAACATTGCTTCTGTCATCAGAAAGGAGTCTTTTCAGTCGTGGGGTGCTGGGTGGTAATCTGCCAGTCAATACTCTGAGAAAATTCTCTACAGTCACCTATTGCAAGAAACAAAACATATGATTTTAGCTCAAAAGCATGCTACAAAATGTGTATACAAAGTAAATAATTTCAAATAAGTATGCAGCATTGGACCTTAGACATGGCACAGACATAGACACCTTATACTAGATATTATAAGAGGAGTGGCGCTTGAGATGGAATGTTTTATTTGTAACAAAATGCAACCAAAATTTGAGGTGCACCGAAATTTCGTCCGCCAAAAATTAATCGGCCGAAAACTGTGTCGGTATCGACCGATAGCAAAATCCAGCCGATACTGAAAGGGGGCGGAGTCCGCCCATTGCGGGAGTCTCCTCTGCTCCCTCCGTCTCCCCTCCTCACTGCGATCTCCATGTATTATCACTGCTGATGGAAGCTCTCTCCCCGCCACGATCCCCCCCCTCTGACACAGCGATCCCCTCCCTCCTCCTTACTTGTTACACAGCGGGAGATCGCTGTGACAAGGAGCTCAGTGTGAAATGTCATGCCGCGCTGTGACTAAAGTCCCGCCCTCCTCCTAGATCAGCTTGTGTGATAGACACAATGTTCTGTCTATCACACAAGCTGATCTAGGAGGAGGGCGGGACTTTAGTCACAGCGCGGCATGACATTTCACACTGAGTGAGCTCCGTTACACATCACACCTAAAAAAGAAACAATGGTGGAATAATAGACTAAGGGATTTGGACACAAAAGAGGGTAAAATATTGAATCTTGTGATCGCTTTTATTTATCACCATTCTGTCTCTGTGAGAAATACCTGTGTCTGCAATGCTTTGGCTGTTTGTGTTCTTTTCTCAATATGTCTTCCCTGACGTGCCCCCATTGTCAGAAACAGAGGCTGCAATGATGGGCACAGTAAGGCGGCAATGATCAGCATGGAGAGGCGGAAATGAGGAAACAGTAAGGTGGAAATGAGGAAACGGTGAGGCGGCAAGGTTGGGCACGGTGAGGCGGCAAGGCTGGGCACGGTGAGGCGGCATGGATGGGCACGGTGAGGCAGCATGGATGGGCACGGTGAGGCAGCATGGATGGGCACGGTGAGGCAGCATGGATGGGCACGGTGAGGCGGCATGGATGGGCACGGTGAGGCGGCATGGATGGGCACGGTGAGGCGGCATGGATGGGCACGGTGAGGCGGCATGGATGGGCACGGTGAGGCGGCATGGATGGGCACTGGTGAGGCTTGCACTGATCTCCTGTATCATGTCTGCACTCTGACCATCTCCTGTACCATGTCCCCAGTCTCTGACCATCTCCTGTACCATGTCCCCAGTCTCTGACCATCCCCTGTATAAAAATATTTTTTAAAAACAGTCCCTTTCGGTTTCGGTGCGCTTTCGGTTTTCGGGATGTTGTATTTTTAATTTTCGGTATCGGTTTTCGGGATCTTGTATTTTTCATTTTCGGTATCGGCACCAAAAATCCATTCGTTGCATCCCTAATCCAAATGGTACAGAGCCTACACATGGGAGGTGGGTGGCTCAAATTCCTTAAGACTATGCCTAACCACTTCACCTCTCTAGATGTACAACACACGTCCAGAGTGCGAAGGGTTTACAACAAGCTCATGGCTGCAGCATTCTTTTTTTTTTTTTTTTGAGCGCCTATAAATCTGCACCCCCCCCTCCTCCCTCTGGGAGGAGCAGGTGGCTAAGGCACCAGGACAAATGTGCTCAGGATGGCGAGCAGAACGAGATGATCAGGAACACTCATGCCTTTACCTGCTCTAAATGCTTCCAGTTTCAGAGCTGTCATTCCCCGATCTGTGCTTGATTAGCTGGAGTGGAGGGCAGGGGAGACATTAGGGTTCTCAGCTGTTAGGTTACATCACGGCACCTCTTTAGGCCAGAAATTAGGTCTCCTGCCCTCCCAGACATGGCTGAGAGTTGTGAAAATCTCAGGTTTGGATGGCCAGGAACACAAATCCTTTGTGTTGGGTAAGAGCTCCCATGTATTTATTTCATCTGTGTATTTAGAAGTTTTAAAGTGGTTGTAAACTATTACATATACCCAGTGAAATGACTGACCTCAACTGCAGGGTAGCCAACCTCCCACAGCATTTTTTACGGACAATACATGGGAAATTTACTGGCGGAGCACTTTTTTTTTTTTTTTTTTTTACTGACAACCTGACAAATTCAAGAAACTCCTATTGAAAACTAACAGTGAATATTTGAACAGTATAGACATGATATGGAAACACTGACAATACCTATAACAAAGTAATTTGCTTGATTTACACTGTCAACACTGTCAACACAGCATGAAATTATCGGCCCCTGACATTTACTGGCAGTTGTTACAAACTGTCAGCAAACTTTACTGACGGTTGGCACCCCTGCTCAAGTGATAAACAGATGAAACAAATCCTCCTACATAAGCAGTATGCATTTATCTGCAGCTGCCTTTCCTCTACATCCATTCAAAGTGCAGATATTATAAAGGAACTCTCAGCTCTGAAAAGCAGGGGGGGGGGGGGGGATATGAAGCTATAACAGTCTGAGAGCTGATAGGAGGGAAGGGACAGGGACAGGGACACACACACACACACACAGGAGCAGAGCTGAGGCTGTCAATCACAATCTCTTGGTGTCAGGCAAACCCATCAGAAGTGAAACATGCTGATCTCAGAGGAAGGAGGTAGCAGACAGAAATGACACTGCTCTGGATTGAGACAATTACGCACTATAGATGGATATGCTTTGATACGTCTGAGGTTTACAACCACTAACAATAAAAAACATCTACCTCTAAACAGCAATGGAAGCCTTGTCTGTACCCAGACTAATGGATAAGGCTTCGTAATGGCTTTTTTTGGTAGCTTAGCAGTCTGCTGATTTAATATGTGCCTTCGGACACAAAAAGGCAGAAGTGGTGGGCGAAACGTCTGGAAAGATGCTATAAAAACGGGAGACAGCTGGTGATGCTCATTGCTGTGTGTTCCAGGACCACGATTACGATAGCTTAAGACATAAAAAAAAACTCTTCAGTCTACTTCTAGAACTGGCTCTGCCAAGGAAAGATGTGGGCTCCTAGTGCAAAGGGTGAGTCACTAAATTTCAATGCTGAATCACTTCCAAATGAAAATATAATTACCTATAGATGAAGGCGGCAATAAACGTGGAAGGTTAACGCGTCATTGCCATGATGAAAGTCTGCACTGCTTCTTGATAATTAGTAATGAATGTAAGCAGGGTGAAAGCATGAAGTTGAGTAACATTTAACTCTTAACCACTTCAGCCCCAAAAGATTTGGCTGCCCAATGACCGGGCCATTTTTTGCGATTCGGCACTGCGTCGCTTTAACTGATAATTGCGCAGTCATGCAACGCTGTACCCACACAAAATTGGCGTCCTTTTTTTCCCACAAATAGAGCTTTCTTTTGGTGGTATTTGATCATCTCTGCAATTTTTATTTTTTGCGCTATAAACAAAAAACACAACGCAACGCAAAAAAAAGAAAATTTCTCAGTTTAGGCCGATATGCATTCTTCTACAAATTTTTGGTAATAAAAATTGAATAAGCGTATATTGATTGGTTTGCACAAAAGTTATAGCGTCTACAAAATAGGGGGTAGTTTTATGGCATTTTTATTATTATTTTATTTTTTTACTAGCAATGGCGGAGATCTGGGATTTTTAATCGGGAGTGCGACATTATGGCGGACACATCGGACACTTTTACACATTTTTGGGACCATTGGCATTTATAAATCGCTGCAAGGAAGCTGCTGGCAGGACTTCTTTTTTACGCCCTGCCAGCGCAGCGCCCCAGTGTGAAAGCACTCTGGCTTTCACACTGGGATTGCAGCTGAGTCTTCTTTCAGGAGCTTTACAGGCGCTAAAGCACCTGAAAAACGCCTCCAGTGTGAAAGGGGTCTAAGACCGCGTCGCTTTGCGGTGGTTTTAACCCTCTCGGCCGCTAGCAGGGGGTAAAAGCGCCCCCGCTAACGGCCGAATAGCGCCGCAAAATTTACAGTAAAGCGCCGCTAAAAATGGCGGCGCTTTACCGCCGACGCACCCACCGCCCCAGTGTGAAAGGGGCTTATGTGAAGATGCTGGCGCCTGGACCCAGGGCAGATGGACGGATCGGTTTGGGGTGCTGACATTGCGGGATCCCTGGACAGGCAAGTGAGCTTAAATTAAAAGTCAGCAGCTACAGTATTTGTAGCTGCTGACTAACTTTTTTCATTTTTTTTTACAGGCTGGAATTGACTTCACCAGTCATATGGTGTGGATGCAACTAGGCAAACTACAAAAAAATAACAGCTGTAAAGGACCGACTGTATGAAGCAGGTAATGATGATCACCCAAGCAGTATGGTTAGTACAAAAGTTTATTCAAGACAATAAAAATTTCTATTGGAAAATTCTACATAAAAAATATAAACTAACACCTTCCAAAAGATGAATTGACACTATACCAATTATTTATTTAAAAAAACAAAAACAATCTGGATTGTAGTTCTTTAAGGCCCCTTTCACACTAGCGGACCGTATGTCCGCTTTTTCATCCATCCGTTTACGGATGAAAAAGGGACATACATTGGTCCCTATGAAATCGCGGGTGTCAGCGGATGAACATCCGCTGACACCCGATCTCATCCGTGTCCGCAATGCTCCGTTTTTCTGGATAGAAAAATTCCTATTTTTCTATCCGTCTGCGGAGCGGATCGGATGAACAGGAACAGACGGTCCGTGTTCATCCGATCCCCCCCCATAGGGGAGAGCGGAGATCTGACAGGGCGGTCCCTGCACAGTGTGCGGGTACTGCCCTGTTATCCGCCGGCTCAGCAGGGATCAACGGAGCGATCCCCGCTGAGCAAGCGGAGGTTCACGGGGTGGATCATTACTGATCTGTCCCGTGTGAAAGGGGCCTAAGGGTCAATTAAACATATATTTCAGTCCCATAGAAACTATGAAACCCTGCCGAGTATATTGGTGAATAAGCTCTTAAAGTGGATGTAAACCCACTCTCATCCTTTCTAAACTACTGCCATAGTGCTGATCTATAAGGATATAGATGCCTCCTGCATGTATCCTTATCTGTCAAATGTCTCCCCTCTGTCTGTTATAAGAACTGAAAAACTGCAGATTCTGTGGGCGGATCTGTTGTCTGGAGCTCGGTGGGTGGAGTCGTGATATCAGTAGACTCCCCACCCACCTCTACACTCCCCTTGTCAACATGCATTTTCTCCTGTGTATTCCTTACACTGAACTTCTGCTATGATCACTAACATCCAGTCAAAATCCAGAAAAGTAACCACATGACTTCAGAAAAGGAGTGGGGGTGGGAATTAAAAAATAATGCCTGTCTCAGGCTTAGTGCATGAGATATGTAAATAACCTGTCACTCACAGCAAGGGGGAAGAACGAACAAAAGTTCTCCTGCTTGTCCGTTTATCTCACCGAAAAAAGAAAAGAGGATTGCTCAGAGCTGGATTAACTCTTTGTGGCAAGACTGGGCACAGATGATAGGAAATCTTATACTCTACATTGTGACAGCAAAAAAATAAAAATTTGGGGTTTACATCCACTTTAAGGAGTTCTCAATAGCAAGTATAGAAAGCTGGAGAAAGCATATGCAGCAAGCAAATGAACAGGGTCTGTGAGGTATAGAGAGGATCACTCAGCAGCGATATGTTATGTGAATCAATGCAGGAGGCAAGCTTTGTAAAAGTTCTTGAAGTGGGAGTCCATAAAAGAAATAAAGGCTGCAGTGTTGGAAGTGAAGTGTTAAGCAGAAATGACAGTGGAGTCGGAGTCAACACTGTCAAAAGTAACATAACATAATAACACAGCTATACCAAGCCACAATATGAAGGTGCTTGACACTTCACTTCCAACACTGCAGCCTTTTATTTCATTATGAACCCCCACTTCAAGAACTTTTACAAAGCTTGCCTCCAGCATTGATTTGCACAACATATCGCTGCTGAGTGGTGCTCGTTACACCTCGCAGACCCTGTTCATTTGCTTGCTGCATATGCTTTCTCCAGCTTTCTATACTTGCCATCGAGAACACCTTAAGAGCTCATTCACCAACATACTCCATTAGCAGTGTTTCATACACTATAATCCAAAAAGTATTGTGACGACTGCCTTCACACGCACATGAACTTGAATGACATCCCAGTCTTAAGCCTCGTACACGGCCAGTTTTCTTGGCAAGAAAACTGCTGGGAGAGCTTTTTGCCGAGAAAACCGGTCGAGTGTATGGTTTCTCGTCGGGGAAAACTGCCGGGAATCTCAACAAGAAAAATAGAGAACCTGCTCTCCATTTTCTTATCGGGATTCTCGTCGGCCTGTTTCCGGATGAGAAAACAGTGCGCGTGTATGCTTACCTGTCTCCAACTAAACCCGCGCATGCTCGATGAGACTGACGCATGCGCGGTAGCATACAAGGGTAGTGTAGGGTGAAGCAAGATGGCGGCGACAACATTGAATGTGACGAGCGCTTGCTCGTTGTAGTCGATGACGTCACCGCGTTCTTGCCATTCAAAAGAACGGCGGTTCTTTTGAATGTGCCGTGTGTACACTCGGCGAGCAAGACAAGCTTGCCGGGAATCTCGTGGGGAAAACAGACGTCCCCCCCCCCCCCCCCCCCGACAAGATTCCTGCC
Organism: Rana muscosa; assembly: GCA_029206835.1. NCBI lineage: Eukaryota > Metazoa > Chordata > Amphibia > Anura > Ranidae > Rana > Rana muscosa. Next base: position 49,920,335 of record CM055120.1, read on the forward strand.
CGTGTGTACAGGGCTTTAGTCTGTAGGGTTCAATATTGAGTCGGCCCACCCTTTGCAGCTATAACAGTTTCAACTCTTTTGAGAAGGCTGTCCACAAGGTTTAGGAGTGTGTCTATGGGAATGTTTGACCATTCTTCCAAAAGCACATTTGAGGCCAGGCACTGATGTTGGACGAGAAGGCCTGGCTTGCAGTCTCCGCTCTAATTCATCCCAAAGGGGTTCCATCAAGTTGAGGTCAGGACTCTGTGCAGGCCAGTCAAGTTCCTCCACCCCAAACTCGCTCATCCATGTCTTTATGGACCTTGCTTTGTGCACTGGTCCAAATCATTTGGTGGAGGGGAGATTATGGTATAGGGTTGTTTTTCAGGGGTTGGGCTTGGCCCCTTAGTTCTATTGAATGGAACTCTTAAGGCATCAGCATACCAAGACATTTTGAACAATGTCATGCTCCCAACTTTGTGGGAAAAGTTTGGGGATGGCCCCCTTCCTGCTCCAACATGACTGCGTTCAGTGCACCTACCCAAAAAAAAAAAAAAAAAAATGTAAAAAAAAAAATATAAATTTCTTCCTAAGTTTAGGCCAATAAGTATTCTGCTACATATTTTTTGTAAAATAAATGCCAATAAGAATATATTGATTCGATTGTGCTAAAGTTATAGCATCTACAAACTAAGGGATATATTTATGGAATTTATTTTTACAAGAAATGGCAGCAATCAGTGCCTTATAGCAGGACTGCGATATTGCAGCAGACAAATCGGACACCGACACTTTTTTGGGAACCAGTGAAACCAATACAGTGATCAGTGCTAAAAATATACACTGTCATTGTACTAATGGCACTGTCAGGCAAGGGGTTAATACAAGGGGCAATCAAAGGCTTAAATATGCACCTAAAATGTTCTTCGTTACTGTGGGGGGGGGCTTGTACAATGGGAAGGCAGAGATTTGTGTTCCTGCTTTGCCTTCCCTACTGACAGAATGGCAGTCTGCCTTGTTTACATAGCGGGAGTGTGTCCCCGGCTGGGTGCATACCCCAGACCCGTAAGTGCAGCATCACGCACTAGGTACGTGATCCTGCGAAGGAGAGCCGCCTTGCTATATATTATATATATATATATATATATATATATATATACACACATACATACATACATACATACACACACATACACACACACATATACACACACTATACGGTTGGCAAGCGGCTAAAGTAATACTAACACAGAGAAGTTGCAATTGCCATAATTCATAGACATGAAATATATATTTATTATCCATAACACCCAGTAGCGCCATGCGTTGATCAGGCTGCAGACACCAGTCACAAAGTGCATTGAGGGTCTCAATCACTGACTCCCAATAGGTCAGAATAGATGGAGAATGTCAAACCATGTAGAAAAAGGTTCCAGTAGAGGACAAACAACATGTAGAGACTGAACTAACCTGCGGGTAAATGCCTGATAGTCTTTGTGGGGGTGTAGTAGGCCCTATGAAGGAACTTTACCTGAATGAATCTATCTCTAGCTGAAATCATATTTGTAATGTAAGATCCCACACAGTCTTCCCAATCTTCAGAAGTAATATTCGGAATGTCATTTTGCCATCAAAAGATTTATTCGTCGTTTGGGCATATGTGACTGAGAGCATAGTCTGGGTTTAATGACACTTTAACTGAACAATATATCTGTGCACTTGAAGAAAACAGAGAACATACACGCTCTCTGCAAATAGTAGTGTCCTTGCTGCAAGGCCATAAAACAGCAAACAGACAAAAGTGCAGCGCTCTGAATAAGGGAATGTCCTGAGGCCCAGCATAGAGTCCACAATAGGGTGCTCTGGCTTCAATGTCCTCCCGACAACAAGCAAACAGCAAAATCCAGTAAAGGAAGCCGGAAATCTAAATCCTGTAAAAACGATTTATTGGCACAAGTTAAAAGAGTACAAGGGGCTAACGCGTTTCGGCAAACAGATTGGTCAGAGCTGTGACCAAGGCAGTTTGCCGAAACACGTTAGCCCCTTGTACTCTTAACTTGTACCAATAAATCGTTTTCAAAGGATTTGGAGTGCCGGCTTCATTTACTGGATTTTGCAAGACCATAAGTGTAACCACGAAGCCACAGTACTGCCCTTTTGTAAGAGAACGAATGACCAATTGAACATGTTAAAAATAATTGTTTCAAAGCCTTCTCCTCGGTAACAGGCAAGCAATGAGGAGGCACACATTATCAATGCAAACTTTACAACTGCACTTTTAAAAACATGAAAAAATTCATTAGTGAAGTGACCCAACACAATATCCAATTCCTCCATACCTCATACCCTCTGTAGTCAACTTCCACATTATCGCCATAAACATTAAGCTCCATATTTTTGTGGCTAAATACGGTGGCTGGTTTGGGGTTCCTCGGGTTGCAAGCCATGTCATCAGCAAGCATAAGGATGATATGACTGTTATGAAAGAAACAGACAACTTGTTATAAGACATTAATTTTACAACAACTATTATTAAAGCTGAAATCAGGGCAAACCAAAAGTTGCCTAAATACAAGAGTCTTGTGTATTCTTGCTGTCCTTTTTTAATTTATTCCAGATCTGTGCAGTAAACCAGCATGAAATAGCTCCTGTACTATTCTCCTCTATGAGTTTCCTGCAATAAAGACCAGTCACTGCTGCTCCCTTTATACAGGGAGACTGGTCTTCTATACACCCCCTCCTGTAATTTTCGGCAGGAAGCTTGTAGTGTATGGAGCTGATGGGCCCCTCTCACAAGTCTGTCCTCTGCACAGGCTGATGATGTCACAACCATTACAAGATAATATTTGTTTGCAATGTCATTTGGGTGCACAAAGCCAATTTATATCCTCTGTGGTTTTAAAGATAATATTTAAATGCTGGAGTTCAGCATTAATTTTGTGTTATAGTGGCCATAAAAGTGTTTGTTACCCCAACATTTCAAATTCCTGACATGTGGCTGCTGTACGATGTACTTGTACGAGAAATTATCTTGTTCTTTTTGTATTACTTCCATTGTGTTCCTGCCAGTCCCCCTGCTTTCCTATTAAAAACTGACCACGCTAGGCAGAACCCACCATGGCCAGTTCTCTAGCTATGCTGGGAACTCAGTATGCTCTCCTCCAAAGTTCAGACTTGTCCTGACATGACCCCCCCCCCCACACACACACACACACACACACACACACACACACACACACACACAACCTTTTACTGGAAAAATCAGTGTCCTGTTGTTTCTCCTCCCCAGCTCTTATGTAGCAGAGAACAGAGGACATGTAATCAAAAAATATATATATATATATATATATATATATATATATCTATAAACAAATAAAATGCCTTTCATTTTGATTTCAATCTAAATGGGTTGCTTTACAAGGTGATCATTTACAACCACTTTAAGAATACATATTGTGCATCTGGTCATTTTTGATAGCCGCTTATAAATTCTAGGAAACCTGGGGTCTCGTTTGTAGCACATTACTTGCTAAAATATGAAAGACTGACAATAGACCAGTATAAATCAAGGAAGTGATCTGTACATACACCATTACAATGATTTACATACTGTATATAGAGAATGTACAGTGTTTGTGTGTGTGGCCGCTATCTAGCCTCTTAAAGCAGAACTCCATTTTACAGTTAACACCCCATCCCCCCCCACCTCTGCCTTCAAAGACGTACCCCATCTAGATATTTAATCTGAAGCGGTAGTCAGCGCGTTGAGAGAAGTGATCTGCAAACATTGTACAATGGATGCACTTTGTATTAAAGTGGAAGTAAACACTGCCTCTTTTTTTTTGTGTGTTTTTGGTGACCTGCAAAGTAAGGGCATAATGTACTAATATGCATCGCAAACTTACCTGCAAAACGAAGCCCTCGTTGTCCCCGCTGGAGGCCGCATCCATCTGCGCACGTCTTCCCGAGTCCGGAGACTCCGTCTCATGTGTGACTGCCCGCTGGTCACGGCACAGGGCTCTGAAGAAATGACATCATCGGCGGCGTATACAGTAAATCTCTCCTAAACGGTGCAAGTTTAGGAGATGATTACAGTACCTATAGGTAAGCCTTATTGGCTTATCTATAGGTTCATACAATCAAAGGAAGTTTATTTTCTCTTTAAGTGCCTATTTGTAGAAAATGGCTTGTTGGAAAAAAAAAAAGCCTTACGCCTGCCCCCCTCGGGAGATGGACGGGAAGGCAGCAATCAAAGGCCTCCCCTCACCTTAAGAGGCAGATGAGGAGGATATTCTGATTGTCTGATTCTCCTCCCGGCTGAACAGGCAGTAAGTCTCGAGACCCGATTGGCTGGGAGCCCCAATACTCCGGCTTACTGATTGGCCGGGAGGAGAATCAGAAAGACAAGTGCAAATATTAATTTGCCATTGTCACACAACTGGGTGGGCTCAGGGCTCAGGGCACAGTGTTATTTTTTTAAGCCAGTTAGAGCCTCAGGCTCTTATGTGCTAAAAAAACAAAACACACAACACCCCATTGGTATTCATGTGTCCAGTGTCCTGCATGTAGATTAGGTGCCGGGAGCATGGATTAGGGGGGCAGCTCCCCGTATATGGATGGGCCACCACTGGTTCTAACCCGTCAGATTTTTTTTGTTTTGCCATCTGTGTCCTATTGGGGAGGTTTCTCTTCACTTCCTGTCCCATATCAAAACAGGAAGTGAGAGGAAATCCCTGCAAATTAAGGGCACTCCTTGGGGACCCCCAGGTCACCATAACTAGTGTCCCCATTGGAAGATTTCCCCTCTATTACTTTTCTGGAGACAACCCAAAATTTGGGATTTTCTTTTACTTTCACTTTCAATGATAATGGTGAACTGGACAAATAGAGCGGGTGAATCTCAGGGCAAAAACTGACAAGCATTCTAATCCCTCCGCACCCTATCCAAAATAAAAAAAATAAAAAAGTTTTGCCTTTAGTCATATTTTAAACTCTCATGAGCCTTAAAAAATGTAATACAAAAGTCCATTTATGTCTAAATATCCGTATTAGACCTCTATTGAAACGTGAAGAAAATCCCTTCTGTGTTCCTTGCTTTTCAGCTTCTTTGCTACTTCCTTGATAGATGACCGATTTGCCCCCACTCCCTGTTATGTGCATGTGTCTTAGGCCCGATTCACACGAGTGCAATGCCAGACATCGCATGCGATTCGCACCGCATTGCTGTTCAGATCACATGCAATGTTTGTGTGATGCGATTTCAGCCATACAAACTCGCATTATATTCATACCAAAGTGATGCAGGACCCTTTTTGTTGTCCGCACTGGAATCGGATCGCATGGGTGTTCACACTTATGCGATCCGATTCCTGCACCATTTCACAGTTCGCACTGCAATCTGCTGACAAATCTGGAGGTGTCGTTAACTTTACATTGACAGCCGCATCGGTTCGCAGACCTCAGTGTGAACCACTGTGAACCACTGTGCGATTCAGGTGCGATGCGGGAACCCACACTGGATTCGCCGGGTTCTCGTATCGCACTAGTGTGAACCAGCACTTAAAGAGGGCTTGTCAGCTAGGGGGTTGCCCCCAAGTTCCCCAGTTCCACTTACTCTGTCTTTTGAGGCAGTAACAACCCAAACACATAACAAATAACTAAAGCTAGCCAATCACCGAAGGCTGAAAAAAACAATTACTTAAATCAGTAGTAAAGTTAAAGAAGAAAAAAAAAAAAAAAAACCCTGCAGGTTCAAGCCATATGGTGCTAGAATGCAACACATACTAGCACATTATGTAAGACTTTAGAATGGATCCCTCCAGCGGCGCCCTGTCACCGCTGACAGGGATTCAATCTTGAATTTTGTTAAGAATTTTGTTAAGATAACTGCGCCAACCCCAAATTAGTATCTGTGACAATATACAATGTGTGCTACCAGCAGTGACATGTCATGCATTGAATTAACACATGAAGTGACCAGCTATAATATACCGTACATGTGAATTACAAGAGACTAGATAAATAAAATATATAAAAAGGAAAAACCATTAATCTTCACCTGGTCTTCTTCCAGGTTCGCAGGCTCCAGCCATCTGAATGGCCAAGCTGTGACGCGAGCAGGAGCCCCTGATCACGGAACAGAGCTCTGAAGGAATAGCATGGGTATGTCAATTCTTCAGAGTGCATGTGCCGGTGACGTCACTGGCTGCTGCTCACTGGAATATCTCCTAAACAGAGATCCGGACTTTGTGCCTGCAGCAGCTCATCATCCATCCAGCTGCACCCTTTGAGGACTGTGCCTCCACCACAGGTTCACCCTCTCCCGTGGACTTCCACATATAGATGTCTGGTTATTATACTTGCGAGTATTAATTTTTAAACTTTTCTTTGTAATTAAACCTTCTTGAAACTCACTACACCAGAGTGGTCACGTTGTCTCCATCCTCCTCCCTTTGTACTACCACTTCAATCCACACTATAAAGTGTTAATGGACAAAATCTCTAGCTTTGGCTATTGTATTTTGACAGCCAATCCTGCTGTTTAGCCGAAAATTTCCCAACATGATCATTTGACGAATGGAGCGGGGCTGCCAGAGCTACCAATTAAATTAGTTTTGTCAAAATTTAGTGTATGGCTGTAAGTTTACAGCCAAAACATATATTTCCAAGCATACATAACATATCGGCACACACAGGGAGAGTCACACAGTATCACTGATTGCTAAGATGCAGGTTGTCTGCTGTATGTTGCCATATGTTAGGTAGCACTGGGCCAATTGGTGTCTTTGGTTGCCAAGACACAGGCAGCCCGGCCGTCTGCACCCTAGCAACCAGGGACATTGTGCAACCTAACCCAGTGACTGGGCTTGTCTCTACACAAGGCTCCTAGTTCCTTAGACACGTGCGGTCTCACAATGCTCTTTAAATATTCGCCTCTTTGCTGGAAGAATTGTCAGTCGACCATGCTATCTCAGGAACAATACCACTTAGAAGAACAGGACAAAGTGCTAAATGGACTTTGTTGCCTGGGAACAGGAGGAGCTCTAAAAATGTTGGTTGAGATTCTTCTTTAATGAGCTTCATCATCTCTTTCCACTTAGAAAGGAGGTGATCCATCAAGCAGTAAAGTTAAACCAACAGCTGTACAGTAACAAGCTTTCCGTTCTTTAATATGCTGGTGATTACAAGATTGGTTACCAATCAAGTTTCCAGTCCTCCTGGCTGATGAGGGTTTTAATGGGAAGCATGAAACTTGAGCACTTACGTACTTAGCAAAAAAAGTGTGCTAAAATTTTAGAAGAATATCACAGTCATCCTTGTACAAAGTGTCAAATTTGTTTTATAGGTCACCTATAAAACAGAATGCATTAAAATGACTAACTTTTTTTGTAACCTAATTATTCAGCCAGGCCTTGCATCAAAGCCTTGAAAGTGGAGTTCATTAAAACTAGCGGTTTAATGTTCATAACGACTCACAGCATCCAAGACTTAATGGATGGGGGGGGGGGGGAGAAGAAAAGAATGATTTCCTATGCAGGTAGAACAAACATGTGCAAGAATGTGGAGAACAAATGGTTTGTTAGATTCAAACAAGCTTAAGTGGAACTACGAAAAAGGGGGGGTAGTAGATGTGGCGCTGTCCAGATATACAATGTAATAGACAAGGAAATTTTAGGTGATGGTATACCTATGACGGTATCCACTTTAGAGTATTATAAATACAAGAAAAATAAATATATAAATAAAAGAATAAATTAAAATAAAAAATTGAAATAAAATTGAAAAAATTAAATTAGCTCAGCCGGGTGTTTGTTAAAAAGAAATATTTGTTAAATTGAAATATTTTGATTGGGTGTCTTTCCAGCAAGACGTGTCCCTCATATGTGAAGCGAAAATTTTATTTGAAAAAGTGAATAAAATACTTTTTTGATGGAAAAGCATTAGTGAGACCGATGGTCGGCCGGGTGTTTGCTAAAACAAAAAATTGTCCAAAATGTGTTAAAGATGTGTTCATAAAGAGATGTGTGATATTGGTAATAGTCTATGCTAGTAAAAGGGTAGATAAGCTGATATGGTCTCAGCCGGGTGTTTACTACTCCTAATATGTTCAGAAAAAAGTGCTGCCTTATAGCATTCAAATGAAGCTTAAAACTATATAAAACATGCAATATACATAATATAGTGATAACAGAAAAGTCCAATAATTAGGTGGCAGTGAAAAAAATAGGATTTTTATAACAGCTTACCTGTAAAATCCTTTTCTTGGAGTACACCACGGGACACAGAGCTAGTCATTACATAATGGGTTAAGGGTCACCAGCGGTGATTGGACACTGGCACAACCAATGGAAGACAGTTCCCCTCCATATAACCCCTCCCATCAGGGAAGTACCTCAGTTTTGTAGCAAAGCAGTAAGGTTCCCATAAGAAGGGGGGGAACTCTGTGTCCCGTGGTGTACTCCAAGAAAAGGATTTAACAGGTAAGCTGTTATAAAAATCCTATTTTCTTTATCGTACACCACAGGACACAGAGCTAGTCATTACATAATGGGACGTCCCAGAGCAATGCTCATATGAAGGGGGGGAGACACAGATCAAACCGACCGCTTGCGGACCAGAAGCCCTATACTGCTGCCTGCAGCACACTTCGCCCAAAGGCGGAATCCTCATGTCCTTTCACATCTATTTGATAGAATTTGGAAAATGTATGGACTGAAGACCAAGTTGCAGCTTTACAGATCTGAGCCATCGAAGCCTGGTGGTGCACTGCCCATGAAGCACCTATCGCCCTGGTAGAGTGCGCCTTAACAGGAAAAGGAGGAGTCCTGTTCTTTAAACCATAAGCTTGAATAATTACTTGTCTAATCCACCTGGAAATGGTGGATTTTGATACCGCTTGGCCCTTCTTGGGCCCATCTGGTAAAATAAACAAAACATCTGTTTTACGTATCTGAGCGGTTGCTTGCAGATACACCTTTACCGCTCTCACTAGATCTAGAGAGTGTAATAATTTTTCCCCCGCCGTCCACGGGTTTGGAAAAAAGGAAGGCAGAACAATGTCTTGATTCAAGTGAAAAGCCGACACCACCTTAGGTAGAAAAGCTGGATGGGGTCGTAGTACGATTTTGTCCTTGTGACAAATTAGATAAGGCTCTTTACAAGAAAGAGCTGCTAGCTCTGATACTCTCCTAGCAGAAGCTATAGCAATCAGAAAGGCCAACTTCCTACTTAATATAATTAAAGGAATATGGCGAATAGGTTCAAAAGGTAGCTTTTGCAACACTGACAATACCAAATTCAAATCCCATGGACACAAGGGAGTCCTAACTGGAGGATTTATCCTCAGTACCCCCTTAATGAATGTCCGAACTAGGGAGTGAGATGCCAATGGTCTCTGAAAGAAGACTGATAGAGCCGATATTTGCCCTTTGATGGTGCTAAGGGCTAAATTCATATCCACTCCTAACTGGCAAAAAGCAAGAATCCTACTTATTTCATACTTCTGAGGATTCCAACATCTGGATTCACACCAGGAAACGTATGCTCTCCAGACTCTCTGATAGATGAGTCTGGAGGCTGGCTTTCTAGCATTAATGAGCGTAGAAAGAGCCGGACCAGAGACCCCTCTCTTTTTAAAAATGTGGGTCTCAGCAGCCAGGCCGTCAACTTTAGCCTTTGTAAGGAAGGGTGGAATACTGGACCCTGTGACAGCAGGTCGTGTCGGAGTGGAAACTTCCAGGGCCTTCCTATCGCCGTTTTTACAATCTCGGCGTACCAAGGCCTCCTGGGCCAGTTTGGGGCCACTAGGATTACTGGTATTCCCTCCTCCTTGATCCTGCGAAGCAGTCTTTGTAGAAGAGGGATCGGAGGGAATGCCTAGATCAGTGAGAACTGATTCCATGGAGTTATTAGAGCGTCTGTATAATTAGAGCGTCTGTCCCGTAGGCTAGAGGATCTCTCGTTCTGGACACAAAGTTGTCCAATTTCTTGTTGAACCTGGCAGCTAGCAGGTCTACATCTGGGTTTCCCCATCTCAGACATATGGCCTGAAAGATCTCGGGGTGAAGAGACCACTCCCTGGTAGCAGCTGCTGACGACTCAGGTAGTCTGCTTGCCAATTTTCCATCCCTGGAATGAAGATTGCAGAAAGGCAAGGTACATGCTCTTCTGCCCATGCCAGGATCCGGTTCACCTCTCTTTGGGCTGCCCGACTGCGGGTGCCTCCTTGGTGATTGATGTAAGCTACTGCAGTAGCATTGTCGGATTGAACCCGAACTGGGTAGCCCTGTAACCTGTATGTCCAGGTTTTGAGGGCTAGATATACCGCCCGGATCTCTAGCACATTGATGGGCAGGATCCCCTGAGTCTTGGCCCAGGTTCCCTGGGTAGAAGCCTCCTCGAATACTGCACCCCAGCCCGATAGGCTGGCATCCCTAGATACCACCTTCCAGGCCACTGGGAGGAAGGACTTTCCCTTCCGTAAATTCCTGGCTTCTAGCCACCAATCGAAGCTGTGGCGTACTTGTGAGGACAGGCGCATGGGTATATCCAGAGCTTGGCTCTTCCTGTTCCAGGAAGCTAAAATATTGCCTTGAAGTAGTCTCGAATGAAACTGGGCGTAAGGGACCGCCTCGAAGGAGGCTACCATCTTTCCCAATAGTCTCATGCAAAAGGCGAATAGACGGCCTCTTGTTTGCTTTGACCTTGTGGATCAGGTCTTTCAGAGACTGTATCTTCGGTTCTGGCAGGTATACCCCGTTTTGGGCTGTATCTATGATCATGCCCAGGTACCCTATCCTTCTTTGGGCCTGGAGAGAGGATTTTTGTAAATTTATAATCCATCCTAAATGCTCCAGGTATCCTACTGTAGTGTGTACAGCGTGACCCAATCCGTCCTTTGACTGATCTATTACTAGTAGATCGTCCAGATAGGCTGTTACCGCAATGCCCCGTGTTCTTAGGTTTGCTAACAGAGGAGCTAGCACCTTTGTGAATACTATGGGCGCGGTGGCTACACCAAACGGCAGAGCCACAAATTGAAAGTGGCGATCTTCTACCGCAAACCTTAGGAATCTTTGGTGAGCGGGGAGGATGGGTATGTGTAAATGTGCGTCCTTGATATCTATGGGCGCCATGAATTTTCCGCCCTTTAAAGTGGCGGCCACGGATCGGATCGTTTCCATTCGAAAATGGCGATCGTTCAGGAACCGATTTAGGGATTTTAGATCCAGGATGGGTCTGACATCTCCATTTGGCTTTGGAATCACAAAGAGGTTTGAGTAAAAACCTGAACCTCGCTCTTTTTGGGGTACGTCTGTAACTACCCCTTGAGCCATTAAGTGATTCAAACCTTTGAAGAAGGATTCTCTTTTTTGTGGATCCTTGGAGAGTCTTGAACCTCGGAATTGAGAAGATGGGATCTCTCGAAATTCCAGTTTGTACCCTGAGGATATTGTGGATACTACCCAATTGTCCTGGATTTCTGACCACCAAGTCGCTCAGAACTGACAAAGCCTTCCTCCCACTCGGCCGAGCGGGGGCGCCCCTTCACTGAGAGGCTTTGGGGGCTTGCTTATTAGCTCTTGCACCCCACGGCTTCTTGTTCTTCTGAGCTTGCCCCTTGGCTTTTGTGGGCGGCTAAAACAGGCCGCCGCCACTGGTTGGAGTCAGATTTCCCGGGAGCTGGGGAGAGAGAGCGTTTAAAACAAGATCTCTTGTTTTTCTTTCTCTCAGGTAAAAGTCGTTTTACCACTTGATCTTCTGTATATATTTTTCTAAATCTTCCCCAAATAGGCGTTCGCCATGGAACGGGAACTTGCCAACAGCTTTTTGCATGGGGTCTCCGCTGACCAATGCTTAAGCCAAAGTACTCTGCGCATCTGTACCAGCTGGAGTGTAAGGCGTGATGCCTGTATGATAGAATCTCTCATGGCATCCACTGTGAAGCATAAGGCTTTAGGCAAATTTTCCCAATTTCTAGCCTGCTCTGAAGGCAGTTCCTTCAGCCCCTGCTTTACCTGTTGGCTGATGACCTGACCCATACCGACTGCTGCTACTGCAGGTTGGGTAATTGAGCCGGCCAAAAGGAAGGAGGATTTCAACTTCCTCTCAGAAGGATCTTTTAAACCCTTGTACATTATCCACCGGACATGTCAGGTTTTTATTTACACAAGAAATAGCCGCAACTACCGCAGGCAGGCTCCATTTCTTTAAAAAAAAAATTTCCCCCATAGGATAAAGAATGTTAAACCTTTTTGGAGGTGAGAAACGCTTATCTGGATGTTGCCAGTTTGCGTATATTAGATCCTCTAGTAACGGATGAACCGGGAAGGAGCATGCACCTTGCAGGGATCTTAATGACCCTAGGGAGGAGACAGGTAATTCCGTTACCTCCGCAGAGGTCAACTTAAATGCACTGCTATAGCATTGTACCTGTGACCTTAAAATCTGGCTCCTCATCCTCTGCTGATGTAGCCTCCTCCTCCTCATCCTCCTCCCTCAGGTACTTCTGAAGGGAGGTCCAATACTGGAAGAGACCTGCTTCGCTTATTGTCCCTTTTTAGAGGACTTAGCGATTAAGGTAGCAATTTTTTCCTCCAGATTATTTAGGGCAGCTGATAAAGTGTCCTCAGTGACATATACAGGCCCAGGCTTCACTGGGAAAGCCGCCATACCTGACAGAGGTAATGGCTCATCCTGAACAGGTGCATTTAGCAACACAGGAGAGAAAGGTACCGAGTCAGCACAGTTAGAGCCTCCTCTCAGGCGGTGGTGCTTTCTTATCTCTTTTTGTCCGTATTACTTCCCCTGGAAGGCTTACTGTTTAGACAAAATACAAGGTACCTAAATGCATATACTACCGTGTTCAGTTTAGCAAATACATTAAGTATGCAACTTTTAACACATAACTATGCATAACATGGATGTCTTCTAGGAAGTACCCAATCCAACCACATGGAGTCTTACGTCCCTGTATAGCTGCTGTGTTTCTCTGCCAGGAATAAGAGAACTAACGAGCTTGCTTGCTGCTGCAGTGCTTCTCACACTGACAGTCTTTTAAATTTGGCGCCGTTTCTGTGCCTGCGCGCGCCACGTGCCCGCCTTCGCCCCCCCCCCCCCTCCGATAAAGCGCGCGCGGCCCTTAGCGCTATGGCGGTGGCCATAGTGAGAGAGGACTCTCATCAGCCCTTGTTCCCACTTACCTGCATCTGCAGGTGTCTGGTCGGCCACCAAAAGGAGGATCGGGGTGCCCCAGCAAGCTCAGCAGCGGAGGTGACGAGCAGTGTACTTCGCCGAAGCCGACACTGAACAGAGTGAGGTGAGTATATTCAGCTCTTTACTCCCCCCAGTGGTGGAAAAAAAGAAGACATCCACTTTTTGAAAAAGGTCCCAACCTAGTTATGGACCTTCTAATCTCACCTTATCCACGCCGCAGGTTTTTCTGCTGAAAGATTTCAGACAGATACCAAACTTCACCCTTCACGGTGGGCTATGTGTGCCAACCTTCAGGGATATGGGTTCCTATTTAAAGGATACCTCTCCCCTGGGCCTTGTACAAGACTCTTACCAGGACTTTATAGCGAAATAGCGAAAGTGCTGGATCTTAGAGCCCAGTCCTCCGAAGAGAGACATTACAGGCGACGCCTCATGGATGAGGCCCGGATCCCATCCAGATTCAGCTCATTTGTAGGCGTCTTGGATGGATCCGAAAGCATAGCTCTTTTACCCCCAGAGGGTCTCTTTGGTAGAGCTTTCCTTTAGCACCTCCTAACGCGTCCAACACCTTTCGACACTGGCGAAAAAACTGAGGTACTTCCCTGATGGGAGGGGTTATATGGAGGGGAACTGTCTTCCATTGGTTGTGCCAGTGTCCAATCACCGCTGGTGACCCTTAACCCATTATGTAATGACTAGCTCTGTGTCCCGTGGTGTACGATAAAGAAATTTGACTTTTTCTTGGTATGCTTTATGTTCCTTCAGTTTTCTTATGAGTGAGACAATCCGTAAGAGTTTAAATATATGCACTCACCAGATCCTTCATACCCTCTAGGGGCATGCTGCAGCCACAGTATGTGCCACTGTGTAGCAATCAGGGGATGGTTCCAGGGGTTCCTTGCGGTTCTCCGGGGTGCAGATTCCGAGATGATGAAAAAGTTGTTATAGGAGGGAAGAAAGGATGTCCATAGCGTGAACCCGTTTTAAAATGTTTTAATTTTAAAATCAGAAGGGGGTACTTACAATACGACAAGTAAAATTGAGCGTTTTTGTAAAATGGCGCTCAGCCAATACAAAGTGATTCCAAATAGGAAGTGATGTGCCGACGTGTCTCCGCCCTACGCGTTTCGTCAGTCTGACGTCATCGGGAGCGTAACGTCGGTCTGCACTTCACTCTAGAATTTATAGCCCTTCTTGCGCATGTGTGATAAAACTTTTCAGCCGCCATTTTATGACAGAGTAACCGCCTTTATTTATGACAACATCTATTACATATAAAAAATAAATGATTCAGTAGTGTTTTGAATTGCAGGGTTGTTTTTGTGTATAAAAGAATTGGATGTGAAAAGGGGATTCTAATATGGGTCTAAAAGGTAGTCTGAATATTTGAACCATAGGTTCCATTTTTTATCCAGTAGGTGCATGGTATTATGCAAGGTATGCAAAATTTTTTCCATAAGGTAAATGTCGTTTATTCTAATTTTCAATTGGGAAATTGGTAACGATGGGGATTTCCAATGATAAGCTATTAGCCAATGGATGGATACACAAATTGTATGGACTATTCTTAATTGAAACGTGTTCAAACCCAAAATCGGGGCGAACAAGAGACAATTGGGAAGGGTAAGGGTTATAATTTTGTTTGAAATTTTAGAAGAAAATTTCTCTAGTCGTTTCCATAATTGGGCTGCTTTTTCACAGTCCCAAAAAATGTGAGAGAAGGAGCCGATTGAGGTGCAATCTCTAAAGCAGGTATTGGGAACTGTGGGAAATATAGAATGGAGTTTGGCTGGAGTATAATACCACCTGGTAAATATTTTAATTGCAGTTTCCCTAATTGTGATAGATTTAGTGCATTTAAGAAGATTGTCAATACATTCAGACCATTTCTCGAGGGGCAATACAAAGTCGTATTCCTGTTCCCATTTGAGCATGTATGGTTTTCTTTTTTTTTTTTTTTTCAGCCGCCATTTTAGATGAGATTTTGAGGACAGAAGTCCATGGCTGTATTTAATAGGTTTTTTGCAAATCAGAACAGTTTCTTTCAGATCTAACAGCAATCTCATTACTAAAAAGTGCTCTGAGGGGCTATAGCATTCTAATTTGCAGAAACATATATATATGTACACTTATACTTTAATATAGAATATTTGATACAAATTTCATTAAAATAAGAAAAAATTTGAATAAAAATTAAAAAAAAATATAAAAGTAAAAATGAACCATGTATTATTAAGGGAACTTGAAAAAAATCAAAAAATTTTAAAATTATTCAATCTCAGTGTAGACAAGATTCGTAAAAAACACAGCGACCACCTTATGTTGGTGCTGTAGTTACCAAAATGCTTGTATTGAAGTACGATTAAAATACAATTAAAATGGGTGTAAATCCTACTGTGTAAGCAATATGTGTATTAGAGGAGGAAAAAATGGGAACTGGATATTTTGTACCTTTGAGGATAATTGGTGGAAGAAGTATGGATTGTTAGGAATGTGGCTATTTTAAAGCAAAATTAAATTAGAATTATATTAAAATTCCAGTTGAAAATTATTAAAAATTGGTGAGGAAGCATTTAAGGTCGAGATCAATGTTCATTCCTGTTGGTTGGAGGGTCTCTCTAGCTGGTATATCCATTTAGTCTCGTTTTGTGATATTTTAATTTTCTTATTTTCCCCTCTCCAATGACCTTTTATCCTGTCTATGCCATAGAAGACCATACAGGAGGGGTCTTTTTTATGATAGTCCCTGAAATGTCTGGAGACGCTGTGTTTAGGGAACCCATTCTTAATGTTATTTATGTGTTCTCTGACTCGGAACTTCGAATACATTACAGGTTAATACAACTACCCACATACCCAGAAGGGAAGAAAGAAGTCCAACACGTAGAAACTTCAGACAACCAGAACAAAGTGACAGCAGAACGCAACACTTACCACCTACCACACCAAGAATACCAAGACACCAGAATAGATATTCACCACTAAGACATTTTCCACAGTATACCCCCTATAGAAGACCACAACAGGGAGGGGATTTTTACAGAGGGAACAGATGGAGACCCCCTGCGAACAGGGGTTGGAATGGCCAACATCGACCATACCAAACACAAGGAGGCTGGAGACCTTTCAGACATCCAGA
Source organism: Rana muscosa (assembly GCA_029206835.1). Taxonomy (NCBI): domain Eukaryota; kingdom Metazoa; phylum Chordata; class Amphibia; order Anura; family Ranidae; genus Rana; species Rana muscosa. The sequence goes on from CM055120.1 coordinate 49,936,668, forward strand.
ACGAAATCAACAACAATACCAGGCAGAACAAAGGAATTACAGAGGACAGCAAGGATGGAACCCCAGGGAATCACGACCCTATGGGAGACGAATGAACAACTGGGAACCCGAAGAATACCAATACGAGGAGAGGATAGATTACAATTACAGACCCCAACATTGGGTAGGAGAAAACGGACCAGAGGCAAACGAGGGGGCGTCAAGAAAAAGAAGACGCGTATAGTGGGAGAAGGCATTTTTAATTTAAGTGATACTACTTTTAATGAGGAAGAACTTAAAATATTAGACCTAGGCTTAAAATATGCACCCGACAAAAATCTGGACAAATTTGAAGCATATATAGATCTACAAAAATTTGCCAGGAAGATGAACATCAAAAAATTCTTTGCTCAAAAGGAGCCAAGAAACAAGGAAAACCATGCAGACACCCACTTCCAACATTCCAAACTAAAGAATAATTCGATTTTTAACCCAAAGATGCAACATAATGAAAACATTTTGGTTTTTAAAAAAATGGTGGAAGAAGATATTAGGAAATTAAAAACTAGCAAAACCAAAAGCGACAAAATCTGGAAGACCATAAAAGAAATAGAAAAGAAGAAAAACATCATAATCAGACCAGCAGACAAAGGAGGGGGGCTGGTCATTATCAAGAAAAAGGACTATGAAATAGAAATGAACAACCTATTAAGCGTCCAGGATACATATAAGAAACTAAGGGGGAATCCAAAAATGGAATATGATAAAAAACTGAAAGCACTGATCAAAAAAGGTGAAGACAAAGGGATCCTAACCAAAAAAGAAGCCATTTTTCTGACCCCAGAAACAGCAAAGACACCAGTAATATACTATGTCCCCAAAATACATAAAAATCAAACATCACCACCAGGAAGACCGATTATTAGTGGTATCGACTCACTTTTTTCAAGACTAGGCTCTTATATAGATGGATATCTGCAACCTCTAGTAACAGAGGGAAGGTCATACTTGAAAGATAGTAGACAACTCATTGCAGAAATAAAAGATCTTAACATCAGGGATAGCGACATACTAGTGACAATCGATGTCAACTCACTTTACACAAACATCATACAAAAAGATGGCATCAATAGTGTAGAATGGGCCCTGTATAAACAAACAAACATGAAGGAACAGCAAATTAAATTTATTTTAGAAGGATTGGAAATGGCTATGAGCCATAATTATTTTTGGTATAAAGGCGAGTATTACACCCAAATCAAGGGGGTAGCCATGGGAGCAAAGTACGCTCCAAGCGTAGCCAATTTGTTCTTAAACCGATGGGAAGAAGAGCAGGTTTTTAGTGTACATAGAAAACATCTAATCCTATATAGACGGTATATAGACGATATCGTCATTATATGGGGAGGCACAGAACAACAACTGCAAGATTTGTTTGATGAAATCAACCAGAACATTTATGGCATTACTTTTACCGGCATATGGAACCATAACAGCATAGACTATCTGGATCTGCAAATATATAAAGATAATGGACATCTGAATACAAAGACCTTTTTCAAACAGACAGATAGGAACGGGTACATCCCAACAAAAAGTTGCCACCATCCAAAGTGGATTGGGAATATACCAAAGAGCCAACTGATGCGTATTTTCCGCAATTGTAGTAACCTCAATGAATATGAAGAACAAGCAAACATCATCATTAACAGATTCATAGCCAAGGGCTACAAAGAAAAAGACCTACTCAATCTAAAAGAGCAGGTCAAGAAAATGGATAGAAATACCATGGTAACAGGAAATACCACAAAGAATAAGAACAAGAAAAATCTAGATATGGCCTTCCTCACAGGTTTCAATAGACAGTACAAAAGTGTAGAGAAAATTATAAGGAAACACTGGCCAATCCTAAAATCCGACAAAGTACTAAACAGCATATTACCAGCCAAACCATGCTTCATCTACAGAAAAGCCCCTAACCTAAGAAACAGATTAGTTCATAACGTACTGGATCCTCCAAAACAGATCAAGATCTTCAAAAATCTTAAAGGATTCTTTAAATGCGGACATTGCCTTCCCTGCAGAACCAGTAAGAAGACTGAGAAGAAAACATCAAAATTCACCTCAACTGCAAATGGAACTGAATACAATATCAGAGAACTGATCACATGTCACAGCACACACGTAACTTACGTGTTAGAATGCCCATGCCACAAGCAGTATGTGGGGAGAACCACCAGAGAGCTACATGTCAGAGTCAGAGAACACATAAATAACATTAAGAATGGGTTCCCTAAACACAGCGTCTCCAGACATTTCAGGGACTATCATAAAAAAGACCCCTCCTGTATGGTCTTCTATGGCATAGACAGAATAAAAGGTCATTGGAGAGGGGAAAATAAGAAAATTAAAATATCACAAAACGAGACTAAGTGGATATACCAGCTAGAGACCCTCCAACCAACAGGAATGAACATTGATCTCGACCTTAACTGCTTCCTCACCAATTTTTAATAATTTTCAACTGAAATTTTAATATAATTCTAACTTAATGTTGCTTTAAAATAGCCACATTCCTAACAATCCATACTTCTTCCACCAATTATCCACCAATTATCCACCAATTATCCTCACAGGTACAAAATATCCAGTTCCCATTTTTTCCTCCTCTAATACACATATTGCTCACACAGTAGGATTTACACCTATTTTAATTGTATTTTAATCGTACTTCAATACAAACATTTTGGTAACTACAGCACCAACATAAGGTGGTCACTGTGTTTTTTACGAATCTTGTCTACACTGAGATTGAATAATTTTAAATTTTGATTTTTTTCAAGTTCCCGTAATAATACATGGTTCATTTTTACTTTTATTTTTATTTTAATTTTTATTCAAATTTTTTCTTATTTTAATGAAATTTGTATCAAATATTCTATATTAAAGTATAAGTGTACATATATATATATGTTTCTGCAAATTAGAATGCTATAGCCCCTCAGAGCACTTTTTAGTAATGAGATTGCTGTTAGATCTGAAAGAAACTGTTCTGATTTGCAAAAAACCTATTAAATACAGCCATGGACTTCTGTCCTCAAAATCTCATCTAAAATGGCGGCTGAAAAGTTTTATCACACATGCGCAAGAAGGGCTATAAATTCTGGAGTGAAGTGCAGACCGACGTTACGCTCCCGATGACGTCAGACTGACGAAACGCGTAGGGCGGAGACACGTCGGCACATCACTTCCTATTTGGAATCACTTTGTATTGGCTGAGCGCCATTTTACAAAAACGCTCAATTTTACTTGTCATATTGTAAGTACCCCCTTCTGATTTTAAAATTAAAACATTTTAAAACGGGTTCACGCTATGGACATCCTTTCTTCCCTCCTATAACAACTTTTTCATCATCTCGGAATCTGCACCCCGGAGAACCGCAAGGAACCCCTGGAACCATCCCCTGATTGCTACACAGTGGCACATACTGTGGCTGCAGCATACCCCTAGAGGGTATGAAGGATCTGGTGAGTGCATATATTTAAACTCTTACGGATTGTCTCACTCATAAGAAAACTGAAGGAACATAAAGCATACCAAGAAAAAGTCAAATTTTTTCACTGCCACCTAATTATTGGACTTTTCTGTTATCACTATATTATGTATATTGCATGTTTTATATAGTTTTAAGCTTCATTTGAATGCTATAAAGGCAGCACTTTTTTCTGAATATAGTAGGAGTAGTAAACACCCGGCTGAGACCATATCAGCTTATCTACCCTTTTACTAGCATAGACTATTACCAATATCACACATCTCTTTATGAACACATCTTTAACACATTTTGGACAATTTTTTGTTTTAGCAAACACCCGACCAACCATCGGTCTCACTAATGCTTTTCCATCAAAAAAGTATTTTATTCACTTTTTCAAATAAAATTTTCGCTTCACATATGAGGGACACGTCTTGCTGGAAAGACACCCAATCAAAATATTTCAATTTAACAAATATTTATTTTTAACAAACACCCGGCTGAGCTAATTTAATTTTTTCAATTTTATTTCAATTTTTTATTTTAATTTATTCTTTTATTTATATATTTATTTTTCTTGTATTTATAATACTCTAAAGTGGATACCGTCATAGGTATACCATCACCTAAAATTTCCTTGTCTATTACATTGTATATCTGGACAGCGCCACATCTACTACCCCCCCCTTTTTCATATTCTTGCTTTACCCATCGTGATATAGCAATCTAGTAGAGGCAGCAGTTCAGTCTACTGTGTTTTGATTTGATTTCCTTTGCGCAGACACCCCATCCATTTTTAAGTGGAACTACACTGCATCTGAGCACCACAAACCTAAAACCGCTATTTAACCATTTCAGCCCCAGAAGGTTCAATGGCATTTTTTGCGATACGGCACTGCGTTACTTTAACCGACAATTGTGCGGTCATGCAACGCTGTACACAAATAAAATTCCCCAACAAATAGAGCTTTCTTTTGGTGGTATTTGGAAGAAAAAAGAAAGAAAAAGAAAAAAGAAGAAAAAGAAGAAATAGAAGGACAAATTATCTAAAAAAAATTAAAATAAAAATAAAAATTTTTTTTTTTACTTTCTGCTAGAATACATATCCATTTTTTTTTATATAAATAATCCAATTTCTTCATCATTTTAGGCAAATATGTATTCTGCTTAGAGCTGCACGATTCTGGCTAAAATGAGAATCACGATTTTTTTTGCTTAGAAGATAGATCACGATTCTCGTGACGTGACATCATCTTTCACATTAAAAAACAAATAAAAAAAAATTGGGCTAACTACTATTTATTTATTTTATTCATTAAAAAGTGTATTTTTTCCCCAAAAAATTGCATTTGAAAGACCGCTGGGCAAATAAAGTGTGCCATAAAATATTGCCATTTTATTCCCTAGGGTCTCTGCTAAAATATATATAATGTTTGGGGGTTCCAAGTAATTTTTTTGCAAAAAATATTGATTTTAACTTAGGAAAGAAGTGTCAGAAAAAGATTTGGACTTTAAGGCTCCATGTACACAGAAGCTGATAAACGGCAGTTTATTGGTGTTTTTTTAAAAAGCCCATTAACTGCACTCTGTTAGCTTTAATAAGCAGTGGAGTTAATGGGCTTTTTTCTGAATGCAAGAAAGTCACATTCAGGCCTCATGCCCACTGGCGTTTTTTGCAGCTTAAAAACGCCTGTCCATGTTATTGTAAATATTTTTTTTTTTTTGAAAAAAAAAAAAAAACGTCGGAGCTAAAAACGCGACCGCGCGTTAGTGCGCGGTTTTTGCGCGTTAGTGCGCGTTTTTTGACGCTCGCGGTTTTTCCTGCCTAATTCTGACGCTGAGGAACGCACTGGCCCTGGGTTTTTTTTACAGCTTACAAACGCCTATGCTCTTTACAGCTCAAAAACGCCTAGGTGGGCATGAAGCTATAGACTAACATGGACAGGCGTTTTTAAGCTGTAAAAAACGCTCAAAAACGCGGCTGAAAAAACGCCCGTGGGCATGAGGCCTCAAAGTGCCGTTTTTCGGCAGAAAAAAACCGCAAAAAAAACACAAAACGCCGAAAACGCTCATAAACGTTAAAAAACGCTGGCCGCAAGCGTTTAGCGTTTTTTGGTCCATTGAAAAAAAATATATATTTTTTTTTTAAAAGCTAAAAAATGCTACACTGAAAAACGCTAATAAAAGCTAGTAAAAAAACGCTGATAAAAGCTAGCTTTTTCTGCTGCTTTAAAAACAACCGTTTTTGAGCTTCTGTGTACATGGAGCCTAAGTGGTTAAACTTCCTGTTAAAAACTTGGCAGACTACCCAGATTTTTGTTTACACACAGTAATGTATCCCTTTGATCCAAGAAGGAAGCTTTAGTTACAATGTATCATGTTAAAAACTTGGCAGATTGCCAGGATGTTTCCTTTTGACAGCTGAGTGAGCAGATAAGTCTCTCCACTTGTCATATGAAAGAATTGGCAAACTCTGCAATAGAGATCTCAGGGGTGTTGAATCGAGATCATGATTTTTTTTAACAAGTTAATTGTGCAGCTCTAATTCTGCTATATATTTTATTAACCCAGCTACTACTAGAGAAAGTCATTAAACTTTTTTTTGAACGTCAACCTAACCTCCTGCCCCCTGGACCCTGTTCCTACGGTCACCCTTTGGCTCTATCCTACACTCTTTAACTCAGATATTCAACCTCTCACTCTCTACTGGCATCTTCCCCAACCCCTTAAAAGACACGCTAGTCACTCCCATACCAAAAAAGGCCTCACTAGACCCCACCAATCTTTTTTTGTTTTCAAAAGTTTTATTTGGAAGACTGGAGGATGACAAGTTTTCAGTATAGAGTAAGACATTATATACATTGATGAGGTATCGTACATGAGTTAAGCAGAAGAAAGGCATCAAACACGAGTCAAGCGATATGTTTACGATGATAAAAGATGCACAAATGAGGCAAAAGGCAAGATATCTCGAATCATACATACGGGTATTCTAGCAAAATACAGTTGATTAATAGGAGCCAACATTATAGTGAGGGAGTGTATAGGAGAGGCTGTGAGATGGGTTATCTAATTTGTGAGTCTTATTGTTGTGGTGGAGTCCAGTAGATGGATTTTTTTTATGGAAGGTTTGCATACTATCTGAGAGTGTGTGATGGATCCTCTCAGACAGTCTAAGTGCATCCATCCTGGACAAGACCTGGGACCAAGGTAGGTTATCTGATTTCAAGTTCAAGGCTATCATCCATTGGATGGAGCTTATCAGTGAATGGAGCAGTCTATTGCATGGTGGGGGGATATCTGGTACCTCAGCATATAGTATACAGACTTGTGGTGAGAGAGTGATTTTCATTTTGAAAGTAGATTCAAGTTTAGTTGTAGCTGCCTGCCATATGGGTTCTAGAAGTTTACATACAGCTCCAAAAAACATGAAGGTAATTACCTTTGTCAGAACATCCTCTGAAGCAGGCAAGGGAAGCTGTGGGGTAAAAAGAGTGGATTTTGGCAGGTGTCATATACCATCTAGTAACCAGTTTTAGTGGGGATTCTCTGAAAGCTGCTGCATGATTGCTTTTGCGTAGGTTATCTATCATCTTGTACCAAGTTTCTATGGGGAAAGAACAGTCTAGATCAGCCTCCCAACGTAGCATTGGAGCCGATTTCTCCGGTTGATATAGGTTGTTTAAGAAATTATACGTTTGTGAGATTAGTCCTTTGTCTCTAGAGGAGGCGATGCAGAAGTGTTCGAATAAGGGACTAGGGGGTTTAATAGAGTAGTGATTAGCAAAAAAAGTCCTGAATTTGGAGATATTGAAGGAGTTCTGAGGAGGGGAATTTATACTGGGATTGTAACAATGTGAAAGAGGGGAATTTCATATTTATTACTAAAGATTTAAGAGTGATTAGATCATTTTGAATCCAGTTGTAGAAAAGAGTATTATCTGGGTATGCGGGAGGGAATCTAGGGTCTCCTAGCTATGAGGCTAATGAGGGGGGTTTCTGATGTGAGATTATAAGATTCCTTGACTTTGTTCCACAGTTGTATGGAGTGGGCCACTATCATGTTTGGTGCGGTTTTGTGTTAGACCACAGTATGCCCTTTAGAAACGAGAGTAATAGAGGAGGACTCAAAAATGAGCCAGGGGATGTGAATGTCAGAGGAAAGCCATCGTGCCATATGTGCGAGTCTGGCTGCTAGGTAATAATGCCAGAGGTGTGGGAGACCTAGACCTCCCTTGTTTTGTGTATTGTGCATGAGAAAGTGTAGCCACATCTGGGTTTTTTGTTATTCCATATGAATCTATTGATTTCCCATTGGAGGGCTTCTATTCGTGATTAAGCCCAGGTTCACACTGGGGCTGCGGGAGTGAAGCCGTGCGAGTTCAGCTGAACTCGCACGATTTCACTCCTGCCTGTCAGTCCCGATTTCAGCTCGATTACAGAGACATCTGACACAGATGTCAATGTAAATCGTGGCTAAAATCGCAAAAAGTAGCACAGAAACTACTTTTTGAAATCGGTGCAGCGCCACAGATGCGGCATCGCACCGATTAGGACGGTGCCATTGCCCGCAATTTGCGGCAAATTTCTCAGATTTGACATGCGATTTGACATGTCAAATCGCATATCAAATCGCACCAGTGTGAACCAGGGCTTAGGGATATTGATAGAAAGTGCTCTAAAGTGATAGAGGAGCTTGGAAGTCATTTTAAAGGCACAAATCCTGCCTAAAAAGGAGATATGGTAGGAGGACCATATTTTAATTAATGAGCTTATGTGAGAGAAGAGAGGGAGATAGTTAGCCTTATATAAGAGTTTGTGGGAGGATGATATGTGTATTCCTAAATACTTAAATGAGCTAGAGGACCATATAAAATTAAAGTTTTTTTGCAGAGAGGATAATAAGTTAGGTGGGCAATTTATGGGTAAAGCTGAACATTTACTTGTGTTTATAAATAGGCCTGAGAGTTCGTGAAAAGAGTTTAGTTCAGTAAGGGAGGTTAGGTAACGATATTAGTGGGTCAGTTAGGAATAAAAGGGCGTCATCTGCGTATAGACTTAGGCTGCATTCACACCTGAGCGTTTTGTAGCCTGAAGCTACAAAACGCTAGAGGGGAAAAAAACATTATTCTCTATGGAGATGGTTCACATCTCCACTCCAAAACGCCTGAAGCCGAACGCCTGAAGCTCAAACAAGTTCCGGACCCTTTTTTGTCGCGCGAATCGGGCAGATTTGGGCGTTTTAGGAGTCATAGAATGTAATGGAAACGCTCGATTCAAGCGTTTAGGGCGACAACGAGCGTTTCGACGGGCGCAAATTCGCGCGACAAAACACCAGTAAAAACGCTCGAAGCGCTACACTCAGGTGTGAATTCAGCCTTAATTTAAATTGATCAGAACCTTTTTGATATCCTTTTATGTTGACATTTTGTCTAATGGCAAGTGCAAGGGGTTCTATTGCTAGTGCAAATAGGAGAGGGGAGAGTGGGCAGCCCTGTCTGGTTCCTCTGCTTAAGGAAAAAAAAAAAAGTCAGAATTATTGCCTGGGATTTTGATTCTGGTCTGAGGGGAATGGTAAAGTGCGTTAAAGCCATGGATGAATTTTTCAGAGATACCAAATTTGGGAAGGAGGTGATTTAAATATGACCAGTTGACCACCAATCTTAACAACCTAAGACCCATCACTTTACTTCCTTTTACCTCCAAACTCCATTAATGATTAGTCTACAACCGACTAACCGACATTGAGAATAACCTTCTTGATCCCCTTCAGTCTGGATTTCGCCCACAGCTCTCCACAGAAACTGCCCTCCTAAAACTCTCAAACGACTTACTAACAGACAAAACCAATGGTAATTTTTCCGTACGCTTACTCTTGGACCTTTCCGCTGCCTTTGATACAGTTGACCACCCTCACCTCCTCAAAAAACGAAATTTGCTTGGTCTTCATGGCTGCGCTCTCCGTTGGTTCGAATCTCACCCATCTCATTGCACCTTCAGTGTCACTTACAACTCCACTTCCTCCTCTCCAACTCCTCTTACCGTTGGGGCCCCCCAAGGTTCTGTCCTTGGACCTCTACTATTCTCGATCTACACATCCTCCCTGGGTCAACTGATAGCCTCCCATGGCTTTCACTACCATTAACATGCTAATGACACCCAAATCTATCTCTCTGCCCCTCAGCTCACCCCCTCAGTCTCCTCACACACACCACTGATTTACTAACAGATATATCAGCCTGGATGTCACACCACTTCCCCAAACTGAATCTATCTAAAACCGAGCTCCTAATATTTCCTCCCATCATAAATGCGGCGGCAAGAGTCATCCACCTTACCAACCGTTCAGTGTCCTCTACCCCCCTCTCTGCCAATCCCTGCACTGGCTCCCACTCACCCAACGAATAAAATTCAAAGTACTAATAATTGTTTACCAAGTCGTCCACAACTCGGCACCCAGCTACATCACTAACCTAGTCCCAAAATACCAACCAAGCCGCTCTCTTCGGAACTCCCAAGACCTCCTGCTCTCTAGCTCCCTTGTCACCTCCTCCCATGCTCGCCTCCAGGATTTCTCCAGAGCTTCTCCCATCTTTTGAAACTCCCTACCCCAATCTGTCCGACTGTCCCCTAACTTATCCATCTTTAGACGATCCCTGAAAACCCTTCTCTTTAACCACTTAACGACCGCCCACCGCCGATTTACGTCGGCAGAATGGCACGGACAGGCAGAATCACGTAGATCTACGTGACTGCCTTTGTACAGTTGGGGGGTCCATCCGGACCCCCCTTCTGTGCCGTGAGCGGTCGTTACTTCACCGGGAGCGATCCCAGATGAGGGGGCGGCCTTTCGATTCCGGCCCCCCCCTCGCGATCGCTCCCGGCGAATGGAAATGCCTCCTCTGTCTGTTTCAGACAGAGGAGGCAGGAGGAAGTGATGTCATCTCCTGTGCGGCGCTCACATATACCGAGCGCCGTACAAGAGAAGACATCAGGTCAGTGAGCACAACACTACACTGACACCAGGACACATAGGAACACTAATCGCCCCCCCCCCAGGACCCCCAGACCCCCCCAGATCACCCCCCAGCCCCCAGTCACAGTGTCACTGATTGCAGTGACCATTTATTTAGTGATCACTGCAATCAGTGACATTTGTGACTGTGAAAGTGTCACTAAAGTTTAGTTTTAGGTCCAGTGTAGCCCCCTAACCCCCCCTAATAAAGGTTTAACCCCCTGATCACCCCCCAGATAACCCTTTCACCCCCTATCACCGCTGTCGCTATGCGATCATTTTTCTGATGGCTGTCTTAGCATCAGTGATGGCGATCGGTAGCCAGTAATTTTTTTTAGGTTCGCCGCAGGTTTTTATAGCGTCGGGTACCCCAATATATTATCTAATAAAGGTTCAACCCCCTTGATCGCCCCCCAGGTAACCCTTTCACCCCCTATCACCGCTGTCGCTAATCGATCGTTTTTCTGATGCTGTCTTAGCATCAGTGATGGCGATCGGTAGCCAGTAATTTTTTTTAGGTTCGCCGCAGGTTTTTATAGCGTCAGGTACCCCAATATATTATCTAATAAAGGTTAAACCCCCTTGATCGCCCCCCAGGTAACCCTTTCACCCCCTATCACCGCTGTCGCTATGCGATCATTTTTCTGATGGCTGTCTTAGCATCAGTGATGGCGATCGGTAGCCAGTAATTTTTTTTAGGTTCGCCGCAGGTTTTTATAGCGTCGGGTACCCCAATATATTATCTAATAAAGGTTTAACCCCCTTGATCGCCCCCCAGGTAACCCTTTCACCCCCTATCACCGCTGTCGCTAATCGATCGTTTTTCTGATGCTGTCTTAGCATCAGTGATGGCGATCGGTAGCCAGTAATTTTTTTTAGGTTCGCCGCAGGTTTTTATAGCGTCAGGTACCCCAATATATTATCTAATAAAGGTTAAACCCCCTTGATCGCCCCCCAGGTAACCCTTTCACCCCCTATCACCACTGTCACTAAGCGATCGTTTTTCTGATCGCTGTCTCCGTGTCGGTGATGCCAATCGGTAGCCAGTCATTTTTTTTAGGTTCGCCGCAGGTTTTTATAGCGTCAGGTACCCCCAAATATGATCTAATAAAGGTTTTAACCCCCTAATTGCCCCTAGTTAACCCTTTCACCAGTGATCACCATATAAGTGTTACGGGTGACGCTGGTTAGTTTGCTTTTTATAGTGTCAGGGCACCCGCCGTATATAACCCAATAAAGGTTTAACCCCCTGATCGCCCGGTGGGTGATATCAATTAGGTTTTAGCGTCAGAGAGGGTCTGCGTCACACCCCAGGCAGCGTCAGGTTAGTGCCAGTAACGCTAACACCCACGCGTGAAGCATAAACCCCCCTTAGTGGTATAGTATCTGAACAGATCAATATCTGATCTGATCAGATCTATACCAGCGGTTTAGGGTTCCCAAAAACGCAGTGTTAGCGGGATCAGCCCAGATACCTGCTAGCACCTGCGTTTTGCCCCTCCGTCCAGCCCAGGCCACCCAAGTGCAGTATCGATCGATCACTGTCACTTACAAAACACAACACACATAACTGCAGCGTTCGCAGAGACAGGCCTGATCCCTGCGACTCCAGTGCTGTAGGAGGTGATTTCACCACCACAGTTAAAAAAAAAAAGCATATATGCCGAAGCATGGGGGCAGCAGGGGCAGCAGGGCGGAGGAGCAATTTTGCTCCTAATGCCGCATACATACGGTCGAAATTCCGACGGAGGCTTGCCCGTGGAAACGTTTGACCATGTGTGTGCGGCATAACTTTTTTGCGGGAGGATGCCCCCATGCTTCGGCATATATAAATGGTGCATGTATGCCCATCATTAGAAGTGGGTGGATGAAGGGCGGTATTCTAATGGTGGGCATACCCACCGATCAATCTCTTTTTTCGTTCAGCCAACAGGCTGCATGAAAAAAAAAGATTACAATACATGTCCAACAAGGACCAGCAACGTACTGGTATGTTGCTGGACTTTGAATGGTTATACCAGATTGATGCCTGCGGGTTTAGGCATCATCTTGGTATCATTCTTTTCAGCCAGCGGCCGGCTTTCATGTAAAAGCAATCACAGCGGCTAATTAGCCTCTGGACTGCTTTTACAAGCAGTGGGAGGGAATGTCCCCCCCCGGATATAAAAAGCGCCATTGGGAAATTGGGAAAGCATTTTATCACACCGATCTTGGTGTGGTCAGATGCTTTGAGGGCAGAGGAAAGATCTAGGGTCTAGAAGACCCCAGTTTTTTCAAAAAAAGAGTACCTGTCACTACATATTGCTATCATAGGGGATATTTACATTCCCTGAGATAACAATAAAAATTATAAAAAAAAATATATATGTAAGGAACAATTTAAAAATAAAATAAAAAAGCAAAATTAATAATAATAAAAAAAAAAAAAAAAAAAAAAAAAAAAGCACCCCTGTCCTGCCCTGCTCTTGCCCAATGGCGAACGCAAGCGTCGGTCTGGCGTCATATGTAAACAGCAATTGCACCATGCATGTGAGGTATCACCGCGAAGGTCAGATCGAGGGCAGTCATTTTAGCAGTAGACCTCCTCTGTAAATCTAACGGGGTAATCTGTAAAGGCTTTTAAAGGCTTTTAAAAATGTATGTAGTTTGTCGCCAATGCGCGTTTGTGCGAAATTTTAAAGCATGTCGTGTTTGGTATCTATGTACTCGGCCTAAGATCATCTTTATTATTTCATCAAACATTTGGGCAATATAGTGTGTTTTAGTGCATTAAAATTAAAAAAAGTGTATTTTTTCCCCAAAAAATGCGTTTGAAAAATCGCTGCGCAAATACTGTGTAGAAAAAAAAAATGCAACACCCACCATTTTAATCTGTAGGGCCTTTGCTTTAAAAATATATATAATGTTTGGGGGTTCAACATAATTTTCTTGCAAAAAAAAAATATGTTTTCATGTAAACAAAAAGTGTCAAAAAGGGCTTTGTCTTCAAGTGGTTAGAAGAGTGGATGTAAGCTTCCTAATGTTGTGTATAAAATGCCAGAACAGTTCAAAACCCCCCCAAATGACCCCATTTTGGAAAGTAGACACCCCAAGCTATATACTGAGAGGCATGTCGAGTCCATGGAATATTTTATATGTTGACACAAGTTGCGGAAAAAAGACAATTTTTTTTTTTAAATTTTTTTTTGCACAAAGTTGTCACTAAATGATATATTGCTCAAACATGCCATGGGCATATGTGGAATTACACCCCAAAATAAATTCTGTTGCTTCTCCTGAGTACAGGGATACCACATGTGTGAGACTTTTTGGGAGCCTAGCCGCGTACGGGACCCCAAAAACAAAGCACCGCCTTCAGGCTTTCTAAGGGTGTAAATTTTTGATTTTACTTCTCACTGCCTATCACAGTTTCGGAGGCCATGGAATGCCCAGATGGCACAAAACCCCCCCAAATGACCCCATTTTGGAAAGTAGACACCCCAAGCTATTTGCTGAGAGGTATTGTGAGTATTTTGCAGATCTCGCTTTTTGTCACAAAGTTTTGAAAATTGAAAAAAAAAAAAAAAAAAAAAAATTTTCTTTCTTCATTTTCAAAAACAAATGAGAGCTGTAAAATACTCACCATGCCTCCTCAGCAAATAGCTTGGGGTGTCTACTTTCCAAAATGGGGTCATTTGGGGGGGTTTTGTGCTATTTTGGCATTTTATGGCCTTAGAAACTGTGATAGGTAGTGAGGAGTGAAATCAAAAATTTGTGCCTAGAAATCCTGAAGGCGGTGCTTGGTTTTCGGGGTCCCGTACGCGGCTAGGCTCCTAAAAAGTCCCACACATGTGGTATCCCTGTACTCAGGAGAAGCAGCAAAATGTATTTTGGGGTGCAATTCCACATATAACCATGGCATGTGTGAGCAATATATCATTTAGTGACAACTTTTTGTAATTTATTTTTTATTTTTATTTTTTGTCATTATTCAATCACTTGGGACAAAAAAAAAAAATATTCAACGGGCTCAACAGGCCTCTCAGCAATTTCCTTGGGGTGTCTACTTTCTAAAATGGGGTCATTTGGGGGGGTTTTGTGCTATTTTGGCATTTTATGGCCTTCGAAACTGTGATAGGTAGTGAGGAATGAAATCAAAAATTTAAGCCCTTAGAAATCCTGAAGGCGGTGCTTGGTTTCCGGGGTCCCGTACGTGGCCAGGCTCCTAAAAAGTCCCACACGTGGTATCCCCGTACTCAGGAGAAGCAGCAAAATGTATTTTGGGGTGCAATTCCACATATAACCATGGCATGTGTGAGCAATATATCATTTAGTGACAACTTTTTGTAATTTTTTTTTTTTTTTTTTTTTTTTGTCATTATTCAATCACTTGGGACAAAAAAAAAAAAATATTCAATGGGCTCAACATGCCTCTCAGCAATTTCCTTGGGGTGTCTACTTTCCAAAATGGGGTCATTTGGGGGGGTTTTGTACTGCCCTGCCATTTTAGCACCTCAAGAAATGAGATAGGCAGTCATAAATTTAAAGCTGTGTAAATTTCAGAAAATGTACCCTAGTTTGTAAACGCTATAACTTTTG